>CM060934.1:483390249-485890249 GCA_030765085.1 Allium cepa | reverse complement strand
AGGACTTTGAATTCTCAGTTGGATATAAGGTTTTTATTAGGGTATCACCAATGAAGGGTGTGGTACGGTTTGGGAAGTGTCCATAATGTAATTCATGTGTTTCATCTTCATAAATATGTGCATGATCCAGAGACAACTATTCCTCCGATAGGATCGGATGAATTAGCGGTAGAGCCTAATTTGAATTTTTTCAGACAACCAATTCAGATTGTAGCTAGAGATGAGAAAATATTAAGGAACGAGGCGATCGGGTTGGTGAAAGATCACTGGAGCGACAATGAGAAGTGCTTGGGAGATAGATGATAAGATTAGAGATATTTACCCTGATCTACTTTGAGAGTATGTCTATATTAGATTTATATAGATTGTTGCTAGTTAGTGACTAGTATTATTGTTAGGAGTTGCTACAGATAATTTCTATGTTTAGTGTTTAGTCCTTATTGAATTTCAAGGACGAAATTCTTTAAGGGGAAAAGCGTGTAACATTCCTAATTTTTGATAACATTATTCAAGAAAGTACTTAGACAAATTAAACAGAATAATGATGATAAGAGGATTGAGATTTGAATAAATTACATAATGAACCATACTTAATAATAGAGATTTAATGGGATTTAAACTGGTTTATAAGATACTTAAATTATACATGGGAATATTAGTAAATTAGCCAATCTATTATACATGGCTATGACATTTTGTAATTGCCCATTCACGTTCCATTTTCATCTTTTCACAAACACAAATTAAAACAAGATAGAGCCACCTAGTAGCAATAAGTAAAAAGGGGAAATTTCAATCTTAAGCCAAGGGTCGAAGCTAGGAAGGATTAATCAACAATAAATCTTAAATTCCTCATCAAGTTCAAGCCTTTAATTCTAAAAAAGGTGTTCTGCCTCAAATTAACAGCTCTTTCGGTTCCAATGATTCCGCCTCATCTTAGTCGAAACCTACCATCATTGTCAAAACCAATACACAAGGCATCACCTAGTGGTGCGCAGTGGATTGGAAGGATGGCGGAAGCCTTGGTGTCAAAAGGCAAGCTTCTTATGGGGTCGAAACCTGCTTTGTTTTTTATTTAAAGCTTTCGACATAGTTGAAACACTTGCTTTCGAAAAGGGTTTTATAGATGGATATCGAAGAAGTTTACTGTAATATGTAAAGAAGTATAGCTTTCGAAGGGGTGCCTCTTTCTTTAAATAAGAAGCTTTCGAAATGGTAGGTTTTGACTTAGTCGAAACCTAGCCGTTATTTTCCTTTCTAAGTATTGAAGTCATCAATACCTTCGAAAAGTTATCCTTGTTTTTACCTAGGTTAAGCCGTTTCCTAATTTCTTTCGAAAGGGGTTGAGAGTTTCGAAGGTGATGGAGTCGAAAGGGGGTTTCTAGTCTATCCTTCAAAGTTTTAAATTTAAAGATCTTTGCTTTCGAACTAGATGGTTCTGACACTATCAACTTTTTCCCAAATTTATTGTAGTTGGTTTCGAAAAAGATACTTTCGTATATAACCATTTGACCCAAATGATGTTTCAAGAGTAAACTCAATGCTTTCGAAAGATTGCTTTTATGTGTTTCGAAATTATGTTTAAAAGAATGTTTTCTTGATACCATCGAAAGGTATCATTGGTTTCCTAAGTTACGTACTTGGAGTTTTGAAAAGAGGTTTTATATGCTTTCGAAGGAGGTCACCCAAAGGTCTCGAAAGTGATTTTTTAAGTTTTCAAAACTAATAACTCATTCTCATTTTAAAAGAAAAAATCATGACATAAATAAGGATCTTGGAAATATTATTCACATTAATAATAACCCATAATTTTATTTTGGGGAAAGTGCAGAATAACCAGTTAGGTTGACCCAGTAGTGAATATTACTTAACAGATGTTAAAATCTTAATTAAGATATTGGCAGGGGACACGCAGGGGCCAATAGGTTCATAGTCAGCCCATAAAAACTATGATTTGATACTGGAAGGGATCAGTAGGTTTGTAGTTAGCCCATGAAAACTATATCTGGATTAAGATATTGACAGCCGGTCAATAGGTTCCTAGTTAACCCATAAAAATCGGAATAAGTTGAAAGATATTTGAGTTAAAAATAGGTTCTTACTGACCCCATGAAAACTACGATACTGGACAGATACGCCATAAACATTTAACATGTTAATAGTAATAGTAGAAACTCTAATTAATACTGATAGTCAGAATGAAAGGGGATGGGTAATCCAGATTTGATTTACTTATTTTGCATATCATTACAAAGATTTTGAAATACTATGTTTTAACCATTGTGGATGCAGGAGCACTGTATACGGTTTTATAAATGTTTTAGGAGGCTAGCGCAGGGAAAACCCGTTTCGTTAAGCGACGTGGTCTCACTAGATATCTAAATGGTTTGAGATGGTAAATTATTATTCATACCAGGCTTTATGTCTAACTTTGAAGTTTTTATTTTCCCCTTAAACTCTTTCGTACTCAACTGATTTTGAGTAGGTTGAATGTTAAGATTTTCAGGTGTTCTTTTAGACGAATAAAACTTCCGAGGACATGCAGGAGGCAAACTTGTTATTAGAGTTCTTTTATTTCCGCTGCGTGTTTCGTTTGTAAAGACAAACTATTTTCTTGCCTATCTATATACTATGATCAGCCAAGGGGGCATATTTATATATCCTTCTTGGCGTATTTTTTTGATAATTACATGTTATTTGAACGTGATCTACGAATTGGGATTATGTAATCCATTTGGAATATTTTGAAATGGAATGTGAAATTTGTTTGTTGTTTAAAATTTTTCTTATATTCTTGTGTTTCTGTGTATCAATGTATCTAATGCCGCCGTATTTGGTTGCCGAGTATTAATAACTGTGGATGACTACAGCATCTGTAGTTGTTAGTTTTTGACCTCCAAGTAGAAGGATGTTACAAGTTGGTATTAGAGAATAGGTCTATGAGACTTTAAAAGAAACCTAAACCTAAAATATTTTCCAAACATAATCCAATGAATCAGATAATAAGATTGGGGTTTAGGGTTAACGCTATAGTAACGTACTTGTATTTGCTATATACAGTTATATATATGTATGTGTGTGTATATATATATATATATATATATAAACACACATGTATGTATGCATGTACGTACGTATTCCCCACTCTCTTAGACAGTTTTTCTATATCTTACTAAGGCTCGTATGCAGATTTACGAGAAAGGAGATATGGAAGCAGCAAACGGAAGAGGCAATCCTGGTGGAGTTAGCACAACAACTAATGGAAATGTTGGACCCACTACCAAGAGGAATCCGGGTCGACGGGCAAATGCTAGTAATCAAAATGTTGATGCATATGTGAATGCTGGAATTCCACAAGTTGATATGGGAGTGATGTATCAGTTCTTTGTTGGTTTGATGCATATGTGAATGCTGGTGTTGTTGGAAATGTAGGAGGAGCTAAACATGTGGCTCCAGTTGCGAATATTGCCTTGCTGGGTAGAGATTATACCAGTTTGGGTGGAAAGCCATTCTTGGGAACGAAGAGTACCGTGGAAGTTCAGAATTGGCTGTTGCATAGCGGGCGTATATTTACTGATTTAGATTTGAATGATGGACAAAAGAGAAGATTGGCCTCTAAACAATTGCAGGGGTCTGCACTACATTAGTGGAATAGTGTCACTGCCGGAGTGTAGTAAGAGCATTTAACTTGGGTTGATTTTAAAACGAGATTTGAGCAGAAGTTTGCATCTGAGTTTGCTAAGTCTAAGCCGATGAGGAAGTTTATGGATTTAATTCAAGGAGTGCTGTCAGTAGTCAAGTATGCTACTAAGTTTGAAGAGCTGCTTCGATATGGATATGCTGTTATAGATACTGACATTAAAAGGAATGATAAGTTCGTTCAAGGATTGAGGGCCGAGCTTACTAGATTGACCATGACACATGTCCGTGATCCTTGTAATATAGTTGTGGGATGGCCATTTGCATGAGGAATTACTTGCTGATCTTGCTAAAGAGAAGTCAGTGGAAACCCAGGGTTATCAAGGGAAAAATAGAAAATTCTTTAAAAAGAAGGGTGCCCAGAAGGGAGATACTGCCAAGAAGTCTAAAACTAAGGTAGCTTGCTATAAGTGTGACAAGAATGATTACTTTGATAATGAATGTCGGTCGGGAAATGGGAAGAAAGCTGCGAGTAAGAAGAATGTGAAATGCTTCAACTGTGACCAACTTGGGCATTACAAGAATCAGTGTCTAGAGCCAGTTAGGGAGGACAAAGGAAAAGTTTTTGCTATAGGACCAGCTAGGCCTACCGTAATTGATAAAGGAAAGACTATGATGGAAGGTACGCTTTTGATTCAGAGTATTCCAGTTAGAGTACTTTTTGATACAGGTGCCTCACATTCATTTATATCTCAGTGTTCGGTTGATAGATTTTGGTTAGAACCCACCAACCTAGTTACTTCCTTAAGGGTTGCTAATCCAATAGGAGGGTATGCAACTCTAGGGTTAAGATGCGACTGGTTAAAACTTGATTTGTTATGTCATAAATTTGCATGCAATTTGTATGTTATTGATTTCGTAGATTTCATGATCATTTTGGATATGGATTGGTTGAGTATATATGAGGTTAGAATATTTTACCAGGATAGGGAAATATCACTGAAACGCCTGATAGTCATAACCGAGTGATATTCTCAATAGAGAAATCAGAGTGTTAGTGCTATGCTTAATGCTATGGAGGTAGGAAATGAGTTAAGTTAGGTTCGGGTAGCAAGAGAGTTTGCAGACGTCTTTAAGCCAGTCACTGGACTACCCCCAAAAATAGCTGTTGAGTTTAGAATAGATCTTATGCCAGAAGTTGAACCTGTAAGTAGAACACCTAGTAGGATGACACCAACTGAGTTGATCGAATTCAATGTGCGGCTAGTGGATTCAGAAGGAAGGAGTTTAATTAGACCAAGCAGTTCGACTTGAGGAGCGACCGCGGTGTTCGTGAAAAAACTAGATGGGTCGTTAAGGATGCGTATCGACTATCATAAGTTGAACGAGATGACGATTAAGAATAAGTATCCTTTGCCAAGAATAGATGATCTCTTTGACCAATTGACCGAAGCAAGAGTGTTTCGCCAGTTGGACTTGGCAACAGGTTTCCATTAGTTAAGAGTGAAGGATGACAGTATTCCTTTGACAACATTTCGAACTGGGTATGGTTCGTATGAGTGTTTGTGATGCCATTTGGATTAACAAAGGCATCTGCTTTCTTTATGGATTTGATGAACGAGTTTTCCAAGAGTATTTAGATAGGTTTGTGTTGGTGTTTATAGATAACATTCTCATCTACTCTAGGACTGAGAGAGAGCATGAAGTTCATCTTACAGTGGCACCTGAGACGCTGAGGCAGAATCTGCTAAATGTGATGTTTACCAAGTGTCATTTCTGAAAGAAAGTGGTAAAATTTCTTGGTCACATGGTTTTAGAGAAAGGATTGCCTGTCGGTCCAGATAAGATCGAAGCCATAAATAATTGAAAGAGACCAGAGACTGTGACTGAGATCGGGAGTTTTCTTGGACTTTCTGGCTACTACCAGAGATTCATTAAAGATTTCTTGAGGATAGCAGCACCCTTAACTAAGCTAACCAGGAAGGAAGTGCGATTTGTTTGGTCCGAAAAATGTGAGGAGGCATTCCTTAAGTTAAAGTATTTGTTGAGAAATGCACCCGTGTTAGTTGTTCCAAATGGAAATCAAGAATTGGTGGTATATACTGATGCATGTGGAACTGAATTAGGAACGGTGTTGATGCCGAATGGTAAAGTCATCTCCTACGCATATAAGCAACTTAGGCCACTTGAAGTTAGATATCCTACTCATGTTTTGGAGTTGGCAGCTATGATCTTCGCATTGAAGATTAGGAGATATTACCTGTTAGTAGAGAGGTTTGAGTCATATACTAATCATTAGTCTAATAGTCTTTACGGTATTTATTCCCTCAGAAGATGTTGAATATGAGGCAACATAAGTGGATAGAGTTTTTGGCTGCATATGATATTGATATTGCATATACACCAGGAAAAGGTAATAAAGTAGCTGATGCTCTTTGCAGTAAAAATTAGAATGCGGTCTTAGCTATGTTGGTAGAATGGAAGGATTTAGAGCTTTAGTCAGTTGCGATGTGCAGTTAGGATCGACTATTGGTTCTAGCCAATGTACCGCCAGGTTGTTTTGTTTAGAAGTTCAACCAGCATTGATTGAGAAAATTGCTTCTAAGCAGGAGGATGATCCTGTATTAGCTGAATGGATCAGAAGACTAGAGGATGGAACTAAGATTGATGATTTAAAGGATTTTAACTTTGACCAGGAAGGATGGCTAAGAAAGAAGGGACGGTTGTGTGTTTCGAATGTGGAGGACTTGAGGAAAGAAGTTCTTAAAGAATGTCATCGATCCAAATTTATGATTCATCCTGGAGGGACTAAGATGTATCAGGATATGAAGATGAGCTTCTATTGGGAAGGCATGAAGATAGATGTTGGCTTGTGGGTTAAGCAGTATGCAATTTGTCAACAAGTGAAAGCTAAACATCAAAAACCAAGTGGGTTACTTCAGCCTTTAGATATTCCAGTTTGGAAATGAGATTTAATCTCTATGGATTTTATAGACGGGTTGCCAATGTCGAAATAGAGGTAATGAAATTTTGTGGGTTATAGTGGACAGATTGACCAAGAGTGCCCATTTCATTCCATTTAAGTCAACCAGAACAACACCTGTTTTAGCATAGTTGTTTCTGAAGAACATAGTTAGACTGCATGGAGTTCCTAGTAGTATAGTCAACGAAAGGGATGCTTTGTTCACTAGTGAATTCTAAAAGAGTCTACAGAAAGTGATGGGTACCAAGCTTAATATGAGTACTGCGTATTACTCTTAGACAGATGGACAGACAGAAAGAGTCAACAAAGCACCCAAGAATCTACTAAGAGCTTGTGTATTAGACTTTGGTGGATCTTGAGAAGATCGCCTACATTTGGTTGAGTTTTCCCATAAAAATAGCTATCAGACAAGTATAGGAATGACGCCGTTTGAAGCTTTGTATGGAAGATCGTGCAAATCCCCAGCATGTTGTTTGGAGACAGGAGACAGATTAGTTTTAGATTCAGAATTGGTTAGAGAGGCGCTAGAGAAGATTGAGTTAATCAGAGGTAGATGAAGGAAGCTCAGTCAAGATAGAAGAGTTACACGCAGATAAGAGGTGTAAGGACTTAGAATTCTCAGTTGGAGAAAGGTTTTATTAAGGTATCATCAATGATGGGTGTGGTACAGTTTGGGAAGTCGGGATTGTTGTCCCTAAGTTATGTTGGTCCATTCCAGATTACAGAGAGGATTGTAAAGTTCGCATATAGAATAGAGTTGCTGAGCAGTTTGGCAGGTATCCATAATGTATTTCATGTGTTTCATCTTCGCAAATATGTGCATGATCTTGAGACTATTAATCCTCCGATGGGGTTGGATGACTTAGTGGTAGAGCCTAATTTGACTTTTGTCAAACAACCAGTTCGGATTATAGCTAGAGATGGGAAAATATTATGGAATAAGGCAGTCAGGTTTGTGAAAGTTTAATGGAGTGACAACAAGAAGGACTGTACTTAAAAGGTATAGGACAGGATTAGAGATACTTATCATGATCTGCTTTGAAGGTGTGTCTATATTAGTTTTATATAGATTGTTGCCAGTCATTTAGACTAGTATTGTTGTTAGGAGTTGTTAAAGATGATTGCTATATTTAGTATTTAGTCCTTACTGAATTTCGAGGACGAAATTCTTTAAGGGAAGAGCCTGTAACAACCCTAATTTTTTATAATATTATTCACGAAATTTAATTAAATAAATTAAACAGAATAATGATGATAAGGAGATTGAGATTTGAATAAATTACATTATGGGCAGTGCTTGATAATAAAGATTTAATGGGGTTTAAACTGGTTTATAAGATAATTAAATTAAACATGGGCATATTAGTAAATTAGCCAATCTATTATACATGGCTATGACCTTTTGTAATTTCCCATTCATATTCCATTTTCATATTTTCACAAACGTTAATCAAAACAAGATGAAGCCGGCCATTAACAATAAGGAAAAAGGGGAAATTTCAATCTTAAGCTAAGGATCAAGGCTAGGAATGATTAATCAACAACAAATCTCAAATTCCTTGTCAAGTTAAGGTGAATAATAATTTTAAATCATCTCAATTTTATTTTATGTTTATGTATTTTCGGATTTATGCTTAACTTCGTTTTTGTAATGATATGGATGATGATTTACTTGAATCATGTTATGATCGAATTATTTTAATTCTTACACATATGATTTTGCTCGGTTTTAAAGGAAATCAAGGGTTTATGATTTTCGATTGCCATGGAAAAAATTTATGTTGAATAACACATGATTTTGGAGACGGGCTTTGATTTTTAAATTTTTCTAGGTTATACAAAATTAGTTATGAATTTCTGAATGAAAACACGATATAATTTGCTATAAAGGTGTCCTACCTCAAATTAATAGCCCTTTCGACTCTAATGATTCCACCCCATCCTCGTCGAACAAACCCTCATAGTCGAAACCGATACACAAGGCATCGCCTTGTGGTGCATAGTGGATTGGAAGGATGGAGAAGCCTTAGTGTCGAAAGGCAAGCTTCCGATGGGGTCGAAACTCTGTTTTGTTTTCAAAAGTTAAAGTCTTGTCTTATTTTATTTAAAGCTTTCGACATAGTAGAAACACTTGCTTTCGAAAAGGGTTTTATAAATGGCTTTCGAAGAAGGCTACTGTAATATGTAAAGAAGTATGAAGGGGTGCCTCTTTCTTTAGATAAGAAGCTTTCGAAAGGGTAGGTTCCGACCTAGTCGAAACCTAGCTGCTATTTTCCTTCCGAAGTATTGAAGTCATAATACCTTCGAACGTTTATCCTTGTTTTCTCCTTGGTTAAGCCGCTTCGTAATTTCTTTTGAAAGGAGTTGAGGGTTTGGAAGGTGATGGAGTCGAAAGGGGGTTTCTACCCTGTCCTATGTAGTTTTAATTTTAAAGGTCTTTGCTTTCGGACTAAATGGTTTCGACACCATCAACTTTTCCCCAGATTTATTTTAATTGGTTTCGGAAGAGATACTTTCGTATATAACCATTTTGACCCAAATAATGTTTTTAAGAATAAACCCAATGCTTTTGAAAGAGCGTTTTTATGTGTTTCGAAGCTATGTCTTAAAAAAATGTTTTCTTGATACCATCAAAAGGTATCTTTTGTTTCGAAAGGTATATACTTGAAGTTTTGAAAAGAGTCTTTCTATGCTTTCGAAGGAGGTCATCCAGGAGTTTCCAAAGTGATGTTGTAAATTTTCAAAATAAATAGCTCATTCTCATTTTAAAAGGAAAAATCATGGCAAAAATAGAGATTTTGGAAATATTATTCACATTGTTAGTAACCCATAATTGTATTTTAGGGAAAGGGCAGAATAACCAGTTAGGTTGACCCAGTAGTGAATATAATTTAAGAGATGTTAAAATCTTAATTAAAGATATTGGCAGGGGCCAATAGGTTTTTAGTAAGCCCATAAAAACTATATGATATTGGCAGGGGCCAATAGGTTCATGATCAGCCTATAAAAACTATGATTTGATACTGGCAGAGGCCATTAGGTTTGTAGTTAGCCGTGAAAACTATATACAGATTAAGATATTGACATCCAGTCCATAGGTTCCGAGTTAACTCATAGCAACTAAGATAAGAAGAAAGATATCGAAGTTACCAATAGGTTCTTAGTGACCCCATGAAAACTATGATATTGGACAGATAGACCATAAATATTTAACAGGTTAATAGTAATCCTAGAAACTATAATCGAGACAGATAATCAGAATGAAAGGGGATGGGTAATCCAGATTTGATTTACTTGTTTTGCATATCGTCATAAAGTTTTTGAAATACTATGTTTTAACCATTGTGGATCCAGGAGCATAGTATATGGTTTTATAAACATTTTAGGATGCTGATGAGGGAAAAACCCGTTCCGCTAAATGGTGTGGTCTCACTAGATATTTAAATGGTTTGAGATAGTAAATTATTATTCATACCAGGCTTTATGTCTAACTCGAAGTTTTTGTTTTTCTCTTAAACTCTCGGGTGCTCAATTGATTTTGAGCATGTCGAAAGTTAATGTTTCCAGGTGTTCTTTTAGACGAATAAAGCTTCCAAGGACGTGTAGGAACAAGCTTGTTATTAGAGTTCTTTTATTTTTTATTTTATTTGTTTGTAAAGACAAACTGTTTTCTTTTCCTATCTATATACTATGATCAACCAAGGGGGAATCGTCATATGTCGCTCTTGACGTATTTTGTAATAATTATATGTTATCTAAATATGGTGTGCGAGCTGGGATTCTGTAATCAAATTGGAATATTTTGAAATGAAATATGGAATTTTCTTGCTGTTTAATTTTTTTCATATTCTTGTGTTTCTGTGTATCAATGTATCTAATGTCGTTGTATTTTGTCGTCGAGGATTAATAACTATGGATGACTGCAACATCCATAGCTGTTAGTTTTGGACCTCCAAGTAAGGGATGTTACAAACCCTTTTAAAACAAGTTTGAAATTTGTATTTAAAACATATGTTTAAAGATAGCCGTTTATAACAAAACTTGACTTTTGAAACAAAGGGCTTAAAATTTAAACCTCGTGTTTAATTAAATAAATAAATTCTTAAAAATATATTTAAAAAATTCTAACTCTTTTTGTTAAATGCTTAAAAACACGTTTGAAAAGACTTTCCAAAATACATAAGATAGATAATTCTTTTTACTTCGCAAAAATTGAATTTCTTAAATTGCGCCCATATCGACTACCGCTATACGAACCATAAAATTTTAAACCCCATTTTTTGTTCAAGTAACCTTTAACCATTTTTCTTTCTATATTTAAATCACTTGAATACCTTTGCTAAAGGTTTGAATACAAAATTCGGGTTTAGAAACTATTTCAAGACATATTATAAAACAAGTAGTAAAATGTTAAAAATGAGCACGAGATTTCCACGTCACAAATAAACCAACAATAAGTAATTTAACTATTTTTTTTTGAAAACCCAGGAGAACCAGGTCGGGCCGGTAAACTCCTGAGGAGGGTATAGTAAAGTCGTCCGCTGATCCAAGCCCTCATACCCCCGGGTAAATTTATATAGAATAGGGAAGCGCATGGTAGGAATCGAACCTGGGTCTTTGTGACGACCCGCCTTTCTATGCCCAGAAAGACGTTTCGTCTTGAAGAAAGAAAGGGATGAGAAAATAGAAAAGATAAAGAAGAAAGAACAACAATATCAGAATCTCACAGCGGAATGGAACAAAATATAATAATCACATAAGTATTTACATAATATTCAACATCCATCAGAGTTATATAGATAATACATCATATACTAGACAGTTATAAACACCTGTCTAGTTATACAAGTCAATATACAATGCAGATAAACAACTCAGAGATACCACCACAGCGGAACTATATGTGTATCTACAACGCTGAAGCCTCCTGCTCCATTGCTCCTCCAGAATTCGTCAAACCTAACCTGAATCCCTTGGCTACCCGTAAAAATTTGGGTACCCGAGAGTTTATGAAAAAAACAAAAATAAACTCCGGGTCAGACATGGGTCTGGTATGAGTAACAGGTTAAAGTTGTTTAACTTTGAAAAACATTTGAAAACAAAAGGTATCACGTAAGACTTCCCACGAATAAATATGGTAAGTTTTTACCTTACGCTAACCAAAACATTTGATAGGAAATTCTGTGATATTATAATAGGTCTAGGGTTTTCAAGTAAATAGAAAATAGCCGAAATTGTTACATTCATTAAATTCCAGCTACTAGCCACCGAAGTGGGTAATACAATCAAAACCGTTGGCACTTATTGGATTGTGGATTCCATACAATGGCAGGGCTACTGGGGTACCGCCCGTCACAGTACGGGGCCTAGATCACCGTACCGAGGATTACTCCCTTCATCCCCTGCAACACAAGGCCGGAACCATTCCTTACTGAACAGTCCCGAACAAGACAACCCCGACAGTTGGAGCTCACAACTTTCCACACAGCCGAATAAAAAGGGACATCTAGACAGGGGAAAATCTTGTCCTGCTTGGGCATGACCCACCTAACCTTGCTGCACCTCCCCTGTTTTAGCCATTCCCGGTTGATGAGGCTTGAGGCTGCGATTACCTTTATAGAACATATTTCTTAGAATGCTCATCGTCCACCTGACGATGTGTTGAAAGCATTCAATCCATACAAGTTCGTTCCGGGTTCGAACGAAACCGAAGGCATTATCTCGTTACACTCATTTTGGAATCACCCTCAGAGTTAACGACGATAACCCTTGCATTCTAAATCTTCATCTTCACTTCAGATTCACGACCTAACGTTAATTTGGAATCGATGTGGTTTTCGGACTTCCAAATGCGGAAAACCCGATCCCGGTCTCATCGAAATCCAAAACGTGTCTTTTAGGGCCAAGTTGTCTATTTAGCCTTACCAGTTAAATTCAAAATAATTCAACATACACACGGATAGATAATTCACAATATCATAATAGATAGTCAACATCAACATAAACAGATAACCAATATTATCACTTCAAACAGATAATGCATATTATCATCATATCAGATAATTCATATTATCATCATATTTAAAACAAAGCATACATAGCATCATTAATCTCATATTGAGATCTCAAACCATTCAGGGTAAACAATATCATCAATCAATATATATAAGCAATCACATCAGCTATAATTAATTTAAAATGAATTAAATTAATCACCTACATCTCTAATTAATTTAAAGTGAATTAAATTAATTACTTAACCATTCTATTGCTTATATCACTAATAATCGATTACCAATCAATTAATTTATCATCACTCAATTATTCAATTTAATTAATCATCCTTGATTAATTTACTTTTAATTATATTTAAGTAATTATTCTTTAATTATTTTCACAAATTTATTACCCTTAACTAAACACAGGAATTAACCTTGAATTTACTAACATTAATTACATTATTACTCAATTAATTGCATTAGTAAATCAATTCATTTATTAATTATTTTCCAAATAATTTATTCTAATTTACATCATAAATTATAATAATTTATGATTTCTAATTATATTTTCTATTTAAATTAATTACATTAAGTAATTAATCTTCAATTAAACCAAATTGTTAATCACCCTTGATTAACCCCATTTAGTAATTAACTACCCTTAATTACTTTATCAAATAAATAAATTACTCCATAATTTATTATCTCCAATTAACCCCTTGATTAATTATACCAAGTAATTATCTTCCAATTACTTTCACTATTAAATCATTCCTGGGTAATTACATCCAGTAATTATCATTAATTACTTCCCTAAGTAATTATACTTATTACATCATCAAATGATTATTTAAATTAATTAAACTTAATTAATTAACTTAAACAATTCATATTAAATCGAATTAATTACAATGAGTAATTAATTCCTTAATTACTTCCGTTAAGTAATTATACTTAACAATTCACAATTGCTTATCTTAAATAAATAATTTAATTAATTATTAAAATAACCCCACTAATTTATTATTGCATAATTTTAGTTAATGACCTTCAATAACTAATTATAATCCTTTAATTACTTTTCTAAAGTAATTAACTTACATTTTAAGTTAGTCCTAATAACTTATTAATTTTTCCTCTATTAATTCATTAATTGATTTCTAATCATAAATTTAAAATTAATCCAACGATTCCTTAATTACCAATTAACTTACCTTTAGCTTTCATCTTATTAAAATAAAATTAACTCTTGATTTCGGAGTTAATTAATTCTAGTCACTCATTATTCATTTAGTTAATTTGATAATTACAATTCTTAAGTTTTAAACCTTTCCCATTTAATGATCCATTTATCATTAATAAGGTATTTAATAAATTTAATTTAAATTTACTTTAAAATTCATTTTAAATTTAGATTTAAAATGAAATCAAATTTATATTAACAATTCCAAACTCCTTTTATTTTACAACTAAAATAATAGTTATCTTAAATTAGTAGATTAAAGGAATTTACACACGGTTTCATATTAAATTCAAATCTAATTTAAAAATGCACTTATCATTCAAATTAGTTTAAAACAAATTTTAAATTTAAAAAAAATCTTTATTTGTTCAAGGACTGAGATTCAAACTACGTTTTGAATCCAAACTTTTCTTTTGTTTAAATACCTATGTCAAACATTTATATTTCATTTTAAAACCCAGTTTAAAGGATTTAAACTTTACAGGTTTTAATACCCTGTTACAACTTTCCAGTTTCCCTTCCCACTACTCCGAGACAACCACGAGCAGGCTTCGAGTTTGCGCGCAGAAATCCCGAGTCAAATTCCTAAAACCCCGAGTACCCCTTGCTTCAACAATTTCCAGGCACCACAGTGCACGTGCACGTGTACCCTCAACGGAGCTCTCTTCGATCATCGACGATCACTCCACCTCATCGCCAAATCACGCAGCAACCCACAACGATCACCCAAACATTTGCTCAAGCCTCGAAATCGAAAATGAACACAAACCCAAACCTGGAAACGAAATAACAGGTTTTCCCTCAAACCTGTCAACTCCAAAAGCTCGCTGCTCCCATCACTTGAAGGTCAGCCACTCCAGCCTCGACTTCATCCACGACCAACCTATAAATTCCCAAACCACCTCAACACTCGATCAACTACACTACCCAAAAAGATCGAGACTATTGTCACAGTGAAAAACTAGGGTTCCAAAAGAATTTTTACTACCGCAACTTCCACAACGATTTCCAACACAAACTAGTATTTTTCCTAGCTTCAACTAAGTCTCCTCCATCACTTTGAAGAACCCAGAGACCCCACTAACCATAGATCACCAGAAAGTCGCATATTTCCATAATATGCTTAAACCAGAGTAGCACCTATTTCCCTTTACTAAAAAATATAATTTTTGTTTTAAAAATCATATTTTGATTTGAGAAATCAATTTATAATACTGGATTTACAATTTAAAAGGGTTGAGTTTTTCTTAAGTTTAAACATGCACAGAGCAGTTTTGGTTTACAGAGACAACAAGCTAAATCTTTTAACTTTTTTTTATTTATTTAATGCTTAACCTATGTTAAAACAAACAGGATTTGTTTGTGAATTAGATCCTACCATAACAAGATCAAAAGATAAGAATTTTGTAAACAATTTGAACCTGGAAATTCAAACAGAACAGGCAAATAAGATAGCATGCACGCAATTCATTTTCACATCAGACTATAATCCATCTACAAACAATACTTATTTTTATCAAAACATACTAGCATGCAACCTAATTAATAATTTAGGATTTAAAAGTTACTCACCAAGATTTGATCAAGAAAAATGGACAGAGCACAGTTTGGGTTTGAAGACAGAATTTCCATTTTTTTGAAAGCTTTTGAAAACTAGAAACTGAGATGCCAAATCTTCTTGCCTATGAAAACTTGAAAACTACATGTATGCTTGCTTTTGTTTAGTTGAGTTGTAAATGTATGATGTTTGTTCTCTTGTTCCAGTTTGAAAAGAAATATGAACTTATTCTCTCTGGTTGCTATGTTGAACAAAAGTATTGCATACATATATAGAAGAGACAAGCTTGTACAAGAAGGTGCAGGCTTTTACTGGTGCAAGCTCTTCTTTATTTTGTTTTATCAGGCAAGATATTTATTTATTTTGGAGGCTGATAGTTACATGTTGTAGGCTAGCATTAATTACTATGGTACTATGTTCCATGCCTATCCTATTTCGTATGTGCAGAAATTTCCTCTTGCCTGATTTGCTATTTTACTGGAAACAAATTATTACAAAGATTGGCAGTTTTATTTCTTTTTACTTGTTCTTGTATACTCCACAGGCATCTGCGAAGTTTACTTATTTTGTGCTTGTACAAAGATGCTTGTTCTTGCCTAACATTATTTACAGGCAACATGTTTCTCTCTCTGCCAGGTTTGTACATAGATATTTCTTGTCTATTGTACTTTGTTTATTTTTATGTTTTGTACATAGATACTTTTTCTTACTCTTACTTTGTCTACAAAACCACTCCACTTACCAGATTTTACTTTGTTTGCGTTCTTGCATTTCTATCCTACAGGCTGCATATATACAAGGCCTGATTTGATTATATACTTCATACATATAGATAAATGTTGTTTTAGTTATGTTATAGATTTTAAACTAAGCATTTATCATAGTTTCTTATGTTACAGCCATGTATTTGATTGCACTTATGTATAAATATTTATAAGCTTATCTTATTCAAATTATAAAAATTGTTGTTTAAAAACACTACTTAAATCTTGTATTCCTATATGTACTTTTCATCTTATTAATATCATAAAAACGCATTTATAAAAATGAAATAATTAATAAAAGAAGTTATCTTTTTATTATAAACTACTTATTTTATTTATGTATGTTAAAGTATTTGACAAAATTGTATTTAAACTTATATATATTTTAAATCATACTTGTCTCAAACTATATTAAAATGAAAACAAAACAAATCTCTTTTGTTAATAAATTTAAATCTAATACTTGAGCTAAATAAGTTATAAACTATGTAAACATTTATCTTGTGTATTTTAAATCATATGGTTATTTATTCAATGGCTTAATATTAAATTTATAAATTATCAAAAATATTGGAATTGGAAAACATGTCTATTTATTAAATTTAAAACAAAGATTATCCATTTACAATATATACAGATATATATATAATAAATAGAAAACAATTTAATTAGCTTTTTAAAAAAAATAAAACCACTCATTTAAATATTTATCAAAGAATATTCAAATTTATTATTAACAATATTGTCAAATCAATTTAATTTTAACACAGATTATTAAATTGATATTGCCAAAAATTCCGGGATGTCACATTCCTCCCCCCTTAAAAGAATTTTGTCCCCGAAATTTAAAGCAAAGGTAATTTAATAATCTAATTAAAGATTAAATTTTAAAACACTGGCAGATATCAATCATATGCTAGCAATCATAGCAACCAATTCATCCAATCAAACAAATCTAACCGTCCAGATAGAATTCTAAATAGAATTTTTCCGAGTTTCCCCATATATAAATATTGGGATACCCTCTCTACAGAATCCAAACAATCAATATTACTATGCTATAGAGCTTTCACTCATCTAGATCAACAAGACAGGATATCAGACTACAGATAAGTCTAACTCAACAACCAAAACTCTCTGAACTGCTGACTCTACAATCAAAGATAGCTCTTACA
Organism: Allium cepa; assembly: GCA_030765085.1. Taxonomy (NCBI): domain Eukaryota; kingdom Viridiplantae; phylum Streptophyta; class Magnoliopsida; order Asparagales; family Amaryllidaceae; genus Allium; species Allium cepa. The sequence goes on along the minus strand of CM060934.1, from coordinate 485,872,885 downwards.
CGTACTCCCTCAGAGATACGTGAAACACTCCGAATTCCAGTTATCTAAACTGACAATTCAATCCTGAAACTAAACACTTATCCAAAATCAAATCTCCGATTATGGAGTCCAAATTTCTTCGTCTCTTATCCACAACTCTTCGGACGATCCTGGGTTGCCTACATCCTTCCTGATCAGCTCAACACTTACTGATGTTCTTAGAAACAAACTGATCTTACTTTTTCTCATATGGAAAGATAATATAGATGCATTCCAATCCGGTCTTAAGATCCTGAAAAATTCCCAGTAGAAACTCTCTAATCCAAACACTGCAAATTCCAGTTGTTTCCACTTTAAACCAGCTGCCACCATGCTTCCACTGCGCAACTCTGACTGAGCAGATGAAATGCTGATGATCATCATGAATACTAGCTGGGCAACACATCATAGAACTATGGTCCAACAAATTTACTAAAGAAACTCAGAAGTTCCTCTAAAATCTGAGCTGCTTCACCAACCCATTCTCCAAAAGTCATCTTACTACTGAGCTGAACCATTAGTACCACTCTAGAATCCAGAAGATACCAAACTCAATCTCTAGACACGGACAAATTCTAACTTCCTGAAGACATCCAGAAAAATCAGATAACTCAAAAGAAACGCAACAATCGCAAGTCACTTTTGCGATCAATCCAGCCCACTACCAAAGAAAACTATTCTCTCTTTACCAAACAGAACAGCCTATGCTTAATTAGCCAATCCATCAAAGAAACGGAACCACACTGCTGAGGCAGAAGTTAAAAACTTCCTTGCCAACACCAATGCCAAGAAATTTATAATCCAGTGCTCTTCGAGAGATTCGGACCTCAAACCAAACAGAAACATTCTACTGTACTCCGCCCCAACACCGAAACAAATACACTTCCTCAACTGGTTCCAAAGAAACATCTTCGGAGACTTCCACAGTCACTGTGTCTCATCACACAGCTACTACATCCTGAGGTAAGATATTCGGACTTGCTCAAGCCAAGCCGACGAGTCCAAACTCTAGCTCATCCAAACTTACACTTCAAAAATGAACTCCGAACCTTAACAGGTTTCCTTCAGAGATCGATGAAATCCTTACACTATCCAAAGCTCACTCGAGATGGTATTAGGTCTACAGTCTCGACAGATACACTTCCAACCTCAAATATTTATACTCCAACCATTGGTTGTTGTGATACACTCACCACTACCCTATCTACCTTTATAACTTATATTGGATAACCCGGACAGGTAACCCAACAAGTAGGTAGAAATAAATATATATTTTTATATATTAAAATTACAAATACGCTCTCTCAAGAAAGATTTCGCTCAAGAGCCTAGGTATTCACTCAACCTAGCGCTCTGATACCAACTGTAACGACCCGCCTTTCTATGCCCAGAAAGACGTTTCGTCTTGAAGAAAGAAAGGGATGAGAAAATAGAAAAGATAAAGAAGAAAGAACAACAATATCAGAATCTCACAGCGGAATGGAACAAAATATAATAATCACATAAGTATTTACATAATATTCAACATCCATCAGAGTTATATAGATAATACATCATATACTAGACAGTTATAAACACCTGTCTAGTTATACAAGTCAATATACAATGCAGATAAACAACTCAGAGATACCACCACAGCGGAACTATATGTGTATCTACAACGCTGAAGCCTCCTGCTCCATTGCTCCTCCAGAATTCGTCAAACCTAACCTGAATCCCTTGGCTACCCGTAAAAATTTGGGTACCCGAGAGTTTATGAAAAAAACAAAAATAAACTCCGGGTCAGACATGGGTCTGGTATGAGTAACAGGTTAAAGTTGTTTAACTTTGAAAAACATTTGAAAACAAAAGGTATCACGTAAGACTTCCCACGAATAAATATGGTAAGTTTTTACCTTACGCTAACCAAAACATTTGATAGGAAATTCTGTGATATTATAATAGGTCTAGGGTTTTCAAGTAAATAGAAAATAGCCGAAATTGTTACATTCATTAAATTCCAGCTACTAGCCACCGAAGTGGGTAATACAATCAAAACCGTTGGCACTTATTGGATTGTGGATTCCATACAATGGCAGGGCTACTGGGGTACCGCCCGTCACAGTACGGGGCCTAGATCACCGTACCGAGGATTACTCCCTTCATCCCCTGCAACACAAGGCCGGAACCATTCCTTACTGAACAGTCCCGAACAAGACAACCCCGACAGTTGGAGCTCACAACTTTCCACACAGCCGAATAAAAAGGGACATCTAGACAGGGGAAAATCTTGTCCTGCTTGGGCATGACCCACCTAACCTTGCTGCACCTCCCCTGTTTTAGCCATTCCCGGTTGATGAGGCTTGAGGCTGCGATTACCTTTATAGAACATATTTCTTAGAATGCTCATCGTCCACCTGACGATGTGTTGAAAGCATTCAATCCATACAAGTTCGTTCCGGGTTCGAACGAAACCGAAGGCATTATCTCGTTACACTCATTTTGGAATCACCCTCAGAGTTAACGACGATAACCCTTGCATTCTAAATCTTCATCTTCACTTCAGATTCACGACCTAACGTTAATTTGGAATCGATGTGGTTTTCGGACTTCCAAATGCGGAAAACCCGATCCCGGTCTCATCGAAATCCAAAACGTGTCTTTTAGGGCCAAGTTGTCTATTTAGCCTTACCAGTTAAATTCAAAATAATTCAACATACACACGGATAGATAATTCACAATATCATAATAGATAGTCAACATCAACATAAACAGATAACCAATATTATCACTTCAAACAGATAATGCATATTATCATCATATCAGATAATTCATATTATCATCATATTTAAAACAAAGCATACATAGCATCATTAATCTCATATTGAGATCTCAAACCATTCAGGGTAAACAATATCATCAATCAATATATATAAGCAATCACATCAGCTATAATTAATTTAAAATGAATTAAATTAATCACCTACATCTCTAATTAATTTAAAGTGAATTAAATTAATTACTTAACCATTCTATTGCTTATATCACTAATAATCGATTACCAATCAATTAATTTATCATCACTCAATTATTCAATTTAATTAATCATCCTTGATTAATTTACTTTTAATTATATTTAAGTAATTATTCTTTAATTATTTTCACAAATTTATTACCCTTAACTAAACACAGGAATTAACCTTGAATTTACTAACATTAATTACATTATTACTCAATTAATTGCATTAGTAAATCAATTCATTTATTAATTATTTTCCAAATAATTTATTCTAATTTACATCATAAATTATAATAATTTATGATTTCTAATTAGATTTTCTATTTAAATTAATTACATTAAGTAATTAATCTTCAATTAAACCAAATTGTTAATCACCCTTGATTAACCCCATTTAGTAATTAACTACCCTTAATTACTTTATCAAATAAATAAATTACTCCATAATTTATTATCTCCAATTAACCCCTTGATTAATTATACCAAGTAATTATCTTCCAATTACTTTCACTATTAAATCATTCCTGGGTAATTACATCCAGTAATTATCATTAATTACTTCCCTAAGTAATTATACTTATTACATCATCAAATGATTATTTAAATTAATTAAACTTAATTAATTAACTTAAACAATTCATATTAAATCGAATTAATTACAATGAGTAATTAATTCCTTAATTACTTCCGTTAAGTAATTATACTTAACAATTCACAATTGCTTATCTTAAATAAATAATTTAATTAATTATTAAAATAACCCCACTAATTTATTATTGCATAATTTTAGTTAATGACCTTCAATAACTAATTATAATCCTTTAATGACTTTTCTAAAGTAATTAACTTACATTTTAAGTTAGTCCTAATAACTTATTAATTTTTCCTCTATTAATTCATTAATTGATTTCTAATCATAAATTTAAAATTAATCCAACGATTCCTTAATTACCAATTAACTTACCTTTAGCTTTCATCTTATTAAAATAAAATTAACTCTTGATTTCGGAGTTAATTAATTCTAGTCACTCATTATTCATTTAGTTAATTTGATAATTACAATTCTTAAGTTTTAAACCTTTCCCATTTAATGATCCATTTATCATTAATAAGGTATTTAATAAATTTAATTTAAATTTACTTTAAAATTCATTTTAAATTTAGATTTAAAATGAAATCAAATTTATATTAACAATTCCAAACTCCTTTTATTTTACAACTAAAATAATAGTTATCTTAAATTAGTAGATTAAAGGAATTTACACACGGTTTCATATTAAATTCAAATCTAATTTAAAAATGCACTTATCATTCAAATTAGTTTAAAACAAATTTTAAATTTAAAAAAAATCTTTATTTGTTCAAGGACTGAGATTCAAACTACGTTTTGAATCCAAACTTTTCTTTTGTTTAAATACCTATGTCAAACATTTATATTTCATTTTAAAACCCAGTTTAAAGGATTTAAACTTTACAGGTTTTAATACCCTGTTACAACTTTCCAGTTTCCCTTCCCACTACTCCGAGACAACCACGAGCAGGCTTCGAGTTTGCGCGCAGAAATCCCGAGTCAAATTCCTAAAACCCCGAGTACCCCTTGCTTCAACAATTTCCAGGCACCACAGTGCACGTGCACGTGTACCCTCACCGGAGCTCTCTCCGATCATCGACGATCACTCCACCTCATCGCCAAATCACGCAGCAACCCACAATGATCACCCAAACATTTGCTCAAGCCTCGAAATCGAAAATGAACACAAACCCAAACCTGGAAACGAAATAACAGGTTTTCCCTCAAACCTGTCAACTCCAAAAGCTCGCTGCTCCCATCACTTGAAGGTCAGCCACTCCAGCCTCGACTTCATCCACGACCAACCTATAAATTCCCAAACCACCTCAACACTCGATCAACTACACTACCCAAAAAGATCGAGACTATTGTCACAGTGAAAAACTAGGGTTCCAAAAGAATTTTTACTACCGCAACTTCCACAACGATTTCCAACACAAACTAGTATTTTTCCTAGCTTCAACTAAGTCTCCTCCATCACTTTGAAGAACCCAGAGACCCCACTAACCATAGATCACTAGAAAGTCGCATATTTCCATAATATGCTTAAACCAGAGTAGCACCTATTTCCCTTTACTAAAAAATATAATTTTTGTTTTAAAAATCATATTTTGATTTGAGAAATCAATTTATAATACTGGATTTACAATTTAAAAGGGTTGAGTTTTTCTTAAGTTTAAACATGCACAGAGCAGTTTTGGTTTACAGAGACAACAAGCTAAATCTTTTAACTTTTTTTTTTATTTAATGCTTAACCTATGTTAAAACAAACAGGATTTGTTTGTGAATTAGATCCTAGCATAACAAGATCAAAAGATAAGAATTTTGTAAACAATTTGAACCTGGAAATTCAAACAGAACAGGCAAATAAGATAGCATGCACGCAATTCATTTTCACATCAGACTATAATCCATCTACAAACAATACTTATTTTTATCAAAACATACTAGCATGCAACCTAATTAATAATTTAGGATTTAAAAGTTACTCACCAAGATTTGATCAAGAAAAATGGACAGAGCACAGTTTGGGTTTGAAGACAGAATTTCCATTTTTTTGAAAGCTTTTGAAAACTTGAAACTGAGATGCCAAATCTTCTTACCTATGAAAACTTGAAAACTACATGTATGCTTGCTTTTGTTTAGTTGAGTTGTAAATGTATGATGTTTGTTCTCTTGTTCCAGTTTGAAAAGAAATATGAACTTATTCTCTCTGGTTGCTATGTTGAACAAAAGTATTGCATACATATATAGAAGAGACAAGCTTGTACAAGAAGGTGCAGGCTTTTACTGGTGCAAGCTCTTCTTTATTTTGTTTTATCAGGCAAGATATTTATTTATTTTGGAGGCTGATAGTTACATGTTGTAGGCTAGCATTAATTACTATGGTACTATGTTCCATGCCTATCCTATTTCGTATGTGCAGAAATTTCCTCTTGCCTGATTTGCTATTTTACTGGAAACAAATTATTACAAAGATTGGCAGTTTTATTTCTTTTTACTTGTTCTTGTATACTCCACAGGCATCTGCGAAGTTTACTTATTTTGTGCTTGTACAAAGATGCTTGTTCTTGCCTAACATTATTTACAGGCAACATGTTTCTCTCTCTGCCAGGTTTGTACATAGATATTTCTTGTCTATTGTACTTTGTTTATTTTTATGTTTTGTACATAGATACTTTTTCTTACTCTTACTTTGTCTACAAAACCACTCCACTTACCAGATTTTACTTTGTTTGCGTTCTTGCATTTCTATCCTACAGGCTGCATATATACAAGGCCTGATTTGATTATATACTTCATACATATAGATAAATGTTGTTTTAGTTATGTTATAGATTTTAAACTAAGCATTTATCATAGTTTCTTATGTTACAGCCATGTATTTGATTGCACTTATGTATAAATATTTATAAGCTTATCTTATTCAAATTATAAAAATTGTTGTTTAAAAACACTACTTAAATCTTGTATTCCTATATGTACTTTTCATCTTATTAATATCGTAAAAACGCATTTATAAAAATGAAATAATTAATAAAAGAAGTTATCTTTTTATTATAAACTACTTATTTTATTTATGTATGTTAAAGTATTTGACAAAATTGTATTTAAACTTATATATTTTAAATCATACTTGTCTCAAACTATATTAAAATGAAAACAAAACAAATCTCTTTTGTTAATAAATTTAAATCTAATACTTGAGCTAAATAAGTTATAAACTATGTAAACATTTATCTTGAGTATTTTAAATCATATGGTTATTTATTCAATAGCTTAATATTAAATTTATAAATTATCAAAAATATTGGAATTGGAAAACATGTCTATTTATTAAATTTAAAACAAAGATTATCCATTTACAATATATACAGATATATATATAATAAATAGAAAACAATTTAATTAGCTTTTTAAAAAAAATAAAACCACTCATTTAAATATTTATCAAAGAATATTCAAATTTATTATTAACAATATTGTCAAATCAATTTAATTTTAACACAGATTATTAAATTGATATTGCCAAAAATTCCGGGATGTCACATTTTTTTACCAAAACTCAGGCCTCCTTTCCACAGTGCCGCACCCACGGACAAGTAATTTAACTATAACTAAGCAACATTCATTTTTCACAATCACACATATTTGCTAGCCAATATCATATGTAAAATAAAAGTAAATCAAGCAAAGAATCTTTTAGAAATTTTCTGCAAAATTTTATTCTTCGAAGTATTTCTATAGCGACCTATTCAGTATGAAGACACTTCGACTTCCATTCCTTTTGTTTTTGTTCCCTGTGATAAAATGGTTATTTATATCTTCCACTTTCAAATAGTAATCAAACCAAACAATAATAACTACATACAACATAAGCATATAAGTTATAAATTATTACAATATTTTGTCACTTTTAAAAACTAAATCAAAATAAGACTCTCACATTCAAATTACCAAAACACGACAACGAACTACCAAAACGCGACAGGCCACTTGGAAACACCTTCACCTCCTCTCCTAAGCACATGCAAGCACTTCCACCTCTCCCGCTTATGGCCTAAGGCCAAACTAGAGTTTTGGGGACAAATTTTTGATTTTCAAGGTGTAGAGAGGTTTGCTAACATTATTCTAAGCTTGTTTGAGTAATTTGAGAATGAAAGGAGTACATTTGAAATGATTTTCTTTTAGAAATAAAGAGGAAGAAGATAATGAAGAAATGGAAGGAAGAGAGTAGAAAGTTGGAAAATGAAACAAAATGGAAGGAGAAAATGAAAAAGAGATGTTACTTTTATGGAATATGTAAAGTTGTTAATTACTAAAATACACTTCCTCAAACTGAGCTAATACTCTTCTCTCAAATTTTGACCACACATCTTCCTTTATTATGCCTTATACTTAGCCATTACATTATAAATGAAGCACTTAAAATAAGAAAAAGACTTTTACTAATCTTACTTACTTTATTTAATTCTTACTTTTGAATTTTCAAATCATACTTACCTTTTCCAATCCTCTTTTAAATACATATGACATGTTTGTATATTTGTAAATGTATATACATTTGTGTGCAACAACGTTGCGACAACTTTCATTCGATGAGAAATCCAAAATCCAAAATTTGATTTTTGGTCACGTTTTCGATTTTTCTCCGAACTATTTATTTATGCGAACAAAATTTAAAATTTGACTCAACATCTTCCTTTATTATGCCATATACTTAGCCATCACATCTCAAAAGAAGCACTTAAAATTTAAAATAAATGACTTTTACTAATCTTACTTACTTTATTTAATACTTAGTTTTGAAATTTCGAATCATACTTACCTTTTCTAATTCTCTATTAAATACATATGACATGTTTATGTATTTGCAAATGTATATACATACATATGCAACAACGTTGCGACAAATTTCGTTTGATGAGAAGTCAAAAATCCGAAAAATAATTTTCGGTCACAATTTCGATTTTTCTCCGTACTATGTATTTATGTCAACAAAATTAAAAATTAATTCCTATCGTTAATTATTAATTAAAAGGGAGTTATTTAACTAATAAAATCCATATAATTGAACATTTAAAATTATCAAATATTCACAAATCTAAGCGGCAAAATTCCAGGTTGTCACATATTCTTATGAAATAATCTCGAGATTCAAGTGTTAGAAAGATTTAAAATCACGGTATACGTACAATACATATGTATATACCCCTTAAGTCTATTTGGGATTTTTGGATGTTCCACCTTTAGTTTATACATTCATATTATATAAGTTTATTGTTATATAACTTTTATATTTTAATTAGCTTATATAATTGTCTTATGTATATTAATAAACTAATTAAATCTTATTTAATTATTTAATATTAATTAATTTTACATTATTTTAATATATAATTAATATCAAACCTTTTTTATAACACATATTTCATATACATATATATGCATGTGTGTGTTTATTACTTAATTAATCAACCTTTTAATTTATCTATTTAATTAATTAGCCTTCATTAATTTATTTAATTAAACATTAATTAATTTATTTAATTAAACTTTTAATTAAATTACATTAATTTTGAAAATTTATATTATGTACATACATGTATTCATATGATATCTTAATTATTTTAAAATATCATAACATATATCAAACATATGTAATACATGTATATTTTTTTATTAATTAACTTATTTATTTTATTAATCTTATTTATAAATTTAAAAAAATTAAATTAGTTTCTGTTATTTTTCAAACATTTTGAAAATTTTTATTATATTATAACTTTATAGTATATGTGTGTCTTATTTTGAATTTAACTTTTAAATAAAATCTTACATTTTTAATTTTCAAACTATTTTGAAAATTAGCCTAAAACCCAATACAAATTGGACATTTTCTAATTAGGGGCAATATTTAGGCTCACATATCTGTTCGGGCCAAGCTGATGGCCAAATAGGGCAAAGTACTAGAATACTCAAATCCAATCCCGGATGCTACCTTTCTAAACACCTTACTAACTGGGTTATGAGCTTCATTAGTTAACACCAAAGTGACTAATTTAGACCATATAAGCTATTGAGCTCTAATACTGTTGTTGGAACTGGATAGCCTGCAATAGAAGTCATGAGTGACTTTCAAAAAAAAATCCTTTATTGGATCTTTATTGGGCCTATGAAGACTACTTTATGTATAATATTTCTAAATATTATTTAAATCAAATCTTTTGTTTTACTTAAAATTATAAATTATATAGTTATATTTAATTTATCTCTTGATACACACACATACACATGTGCATGTATCATATACACATGTGTGTGTGTGCGCGTGCATATGTAACATGTCAACCCATGTAAGTAAATGTTGGGATTTAAATCGCAATGGACATGTTAGCTCATCCAATACACATACATATATATATGTACGTACGTATGTATGTATGTATGTATAATATACTATTATTTGTAAATAAATATTATATATGTCTTAAGATTTGTTTAAATAAATTTACATAAGTCTAAAAGTGTGTGTATGTATATATATATGTATAAATATGTATGTATACATATGCATATATAATCGTATGAATGAAATTTTAATATTATATATACATATGATTTAATAGATTTATATACATAAATTATTTATAAGTATCAAACTAATTTTTTTTAAAACCGTGAGTAATACATATATATACATATAATTTTTTAATATACAAGTTTCTAATTAAATATACATACAAACACATATATATGTATTCATAAGAAAATACACATACATGACATATAAATATTCATAAGAAAATATACATATATATACTAATAAAATAAAATAAAATATTTTGTGATAAATATGAAATACTAGGTATTAGGCATAGCTCGATAAATAATTTATTATTATTTTTATTTTCAAAATACATTTCAGTCAAATTTTCGTTCAAAAATTAATAAAAATTTAATAAAAATGTAATTTTAAACTTTATTTCAAATTTTAAATTTCCATTAAATCCTACATGATATTTTGTGGTTAGAAAGCAAATTTCACATTTTTTCAGTTTAAAATGATTTATTTATTTTTGGTCCAATTAAACGATTAATTTTTAAAATAAAATTTATTTTTATTGTTTTGACCGAGAGCTTATCTAATTTTGATATAATTTTATACAATTTAAAAAATAATTTTCATAACATATTTGAACTAATATAATCTATTTGTGTAGTAAATTGATTTAAGTAATATTAAATAATAATAAATATTTTAAAAAATTATTTTTACTAGCAAAAATTAGTATTATAATAATAATTTATATATAAATTTATATGATTAATTTAACCATAGTATGATGTTGTAACTAATTATAACTTATATATATGTAATTAAATAATATATCTTAATTTAATAAAATACAAAATTATATTATTTTTATATAAGGCTGCACCGACCTGATATACATGATAAAAAAACTAATTTTTTAAACATAAGTATACACATGCATATAATCAAATTACTTTGTGACAACATTACTTGGATATCAGAATCGTCACCAAATTAACAATATAATATATGTACATTTATAATAAAACATTATACTAAAAATTATTAACTATAATCTAATAAAAATTATACCTTAATCTAAAATCCTTGAAGTACACCTTGAAAAGATAATTTCTTTCTTTTGAAACTCTTTCCGATTGGGCAGATTGCTAGTTTTTGAACTGTTAACCTTCGGCTATCGAAAAACAGTCAATTTGATTTGATTACCACTTGAGAAATTGGGGAGATGGAAGAGAGGAATTCAACTAGTTACTAATCTGGTTAGAGCCTTTCAAAATTCTTAAAAATGTTGAGGATAGAGATGCTTATATAGAGGAAAATTAAGAGATATTTTAGATTCAAGATCCTACATCATCTCTTACTAATTCTATTCCATCTTTGCCCTCCATCTCAAAGTCTATGTTGCAACATTTTATGGCCACATTAATCCCTTATTACGTCTGAATTTTACATCCTCCTTCATGGGTTTTAAACCGATTTGGAGTCCTAATAAAATATTATGCAATTAAATACAATTTAATGCGTATCAATATTGTATGTGGATTGATATATGTATAACTATTATAAATATAGATAATAAAATTTATTCATCAAATTAATTTTTTAAATAATTTTTTGATAAATATTAATTAATTTATAACAATTAAAAATTAATTAAATTATTTGGTCAAAGGAGAAATCACCATTTCGGCTGTGTGATTCGTCAAGTATAAATTTGGTCAGCAATTAATATCGAACTGTTTGAATATTAACGTTCATACATCACTTAGCAGGTGGTGTGATATTTTTCAATATTGCTTATTTGGTTTTGATAGAATCCAATTTTACTTTATTAAGCGTTGCTCGTTTGTGACTTTTATTTACACCAATTCTCTTCGTTAGAATTATATTACTTTAAACTTATAGAATTTGGTAATGGCCAAATTCTAATATTGTTCATATTCAACTCTATAGTCCAAACACAAAGTTTTTGGTTCACTAATAACAATTATTATTAACGGAACTGCTCTAGCCAAAGATTTTGAATTTTAATTGGCTTGAGCTAACTATGATATTAACCCCATATAACTGAGAAGACGAATCCTCTCTTAAATAGGGATTCATTGCTATACTTCTGCTCGACCCAACTATAGTCCCTCGATGGACCACTATAAAAAATATGCATTTCGCAAATAGCAATACCAATTGCAATAGACCTACTGCAATTGGCAGTCATCAGTCTTAATACGCAAAGTTGCAATAGGTTGATTGCATTTTACAACTGTAAATGTCAGTTGCAATAGGTTATTTTACAACTGTACACGCCAGTTGCAATAGATTCTTTTACAACTGTAAATACTAGTTGTAAATCTGTAAAAATGAAGAAACAAAATAGTTAGCTGCAACTTATAAAATATTATATATTAAATACGTTTGTTGCAATACTATGTATATCATAGAATGAAATTAAAAAAATTATTTCAAACCAATTTTATTTCAATAAAATTTTAATAGTACATACAATTATAACAAAAGTTCCCATAATTTTCTTACACTGTTCATATACAACAATTTCTACTCTCTCATACAACACATTTTTTTAAATACAATATATTATAATCACATTTCTACTCTCTTGTAGAACCCGAATCGAGCATTACGTCAACCTGCAATTCACTCCATCACATAACTTCCTCACAAACAATCGTATGTTCAACAGGTAGATGTGAAGTTGCATTGCGTGAACAGGTTGCAGATTGCATATACAAGCATCAATGCTGCGTGTTGAGAAATTTGTACTTGCTTCAGCGCTGAGCTTTGATGATGACAAGGATACCCATAAGTATAACGTGCATCATGCATAAGCGGACGGAAGGAGAGTTGTTACACTGCCTATTACTTCGATGCTGCGAAGAAGGTAGAGATATGGTCTGGAATGTGCTCCTGCAAGGTCAAGCATAGTGATTATTTGGTATTGAATGGCTTCATGAATAATGCTATGAAAAATTCAAAAATAAAATATTATTCCAATATTTTTGAAAATAGATTAATGTCAACATAGATTTTTTTTGTGAAATCCTCAAAGGAAATGACTATGTTTGCTACATTGATACTTTCTATTATGCTAATATGAACATGATACTGATTCTTTCTATTATAACTCAAAGTTATGTACACACACATAATACATCAATAATAAAACTAATTTGAAAATATATGTATGGCAAGTAATTACACTAAGATTCGAGTAAATAAATCGGACAGTGGACAGTTTCATCAAACAAAGAGCTGTTCATTTCTAAATAACATGAAAGCATAAATATATTTACTGCAACTGACAGCAAAATGCAGATGTTAAAAATATGTCTATTACAATTTGTAGGAACACAAAGTTGTTTAAAATATGTTTATTACAACTGACAGCACAACGCGATTGTTAAAAATATTACTTCTTATTATTAAATATTACTTAGTAATTATTGATTGTTAAATATTAAATATTACTCTTAATTATTAACTATTGAATAATATTTACTAATTATTAATCACTAAATTAAGTACAAAATATTAATAACAATTATTTAATATTAAATACTCGCATTTAGTTACTTTCGGTAGTGGCCAATACTCTAGCCAGATTGACTTTGTCCTTACTGGAAGAGATGACCAACGAGATTGTGTAGATCGCAAAGTCATACCCGAAGAATGTGTCATCTCACAACACCAGCTTTTAATATCTGAGTTTCATCTTTGGCTGCGTATTTGACGGGATAAAGGAGCCAAGATTAGTTGGACAAAATGGTTGAAGCTCAAAGGAGATGCCTTACGGGTGTTTAAGGATAGAGTAATGGGAAAAGAGTCATGGAATATGGAAGGAGAAACAAACTACAAGTGGGATGAGATAGCAACACAAATTCAGAAAGTGGCTACCGAGATGTTTGGGATAACAAAAGGAAATAAACGCGAACCTAAAGATTCATGGTGGTGGAATAGTGATGTGCAAAAGGCTATCAAAGAGAAGAAGGAATGCTATAAATGATTGCATCATCATAGGAGTGAGGACAACGTGCAAAAGTACAAAGCGGCAAAGAAGAAAACAAAGAGAGCGGTGAGTGAATCAAGAGATCGAGCGTATGAAGATCTATATCAAAAGCTAAGTACGAAGGAGGGTAAAAAAACCGTTTATAGAATACCAAAGCTCCAAAAGAGGAAGATAAGAGACTTCAATCAAGTTAAATGCATCAAGGATGAGAATAATAGAGTTTTGGTGAAGGATGACGAGATAAAAATAAATGGAGAGAATACTTCGACAAGCCATTCAATAAAGAAGGTGCTGGTACTAAGATCGAGCTGGACGACTCTTTTCATGACACCGGTAGACATTTTTTTAGAGAATTCAAGAGTCCGAGGTAAAGGAGGTGCTAAAACGGATGAAAGCAGGCAAGGCACTAGGGCCCGATGACATCCCCATTGAGGTGTAGAAATGCCTTGGAGATGCAGGGATAGCCTGGTTAACTAAGTTGTTCAATAATATTTTCAAATCAAATAAGATGCCAAATGAGTGGAGGAGAAACATATTAGTTCCAATCTTCAGGAATATCAGAGATATTCAAAGTTGGATAAACTATAGAGAAATTATGCTTATGAGTCAAACAATGAAGCTTTAGAAGAGAGTCACTGAACATTGATTAAAAAGGATGACAAGTGTTTCAAAGAACCAATTTGGTTTCATGCCTAGGAGGTCGACCACATAGGCAATTTTCTTGATAAGAAAACTTATGGAGAGATTTAGGGAGCAAAAGAAGGATCTACACATGGTATTTATCGATTTGAAGAAAGCTTATGATAAAGTACCAAGAAAGATTATGTGGTGGGCTATGAAAAATAAGAGAGTCCCAACAAAGTATATTACTTTTACCAAGGATATGTACGATGGTGTTGTGACTAGTGTCAGAGCATGAGATGGTGAAACCAATGACTTTTCTATTAACATAGGATTGCATTGAAGGTTAGCTTTGAGCCTTTATATTTTTTCCTAGTTATAGGTGAGGTTCCGAAGGGTATACAAGGTGAGATTCCTTAGTGTATTCCCTTTGCTAATGATGTTGTGCTAATTGATGGAAGTAGAATATGGATTGATAGACAACTAGAGTTATGGAGGAAGACTTTAGAGTCAAAGGGTTTTAGGCTCAGCAGAACTAAACAGAGTATATGAAGTGCGAGTTCAGTGGTGTCAGGTCAGAGGATGGAGATGCCGCTCTGGCCGGACAAGTAGTGCCCATGAAGGAATTCTTTCAATATTCAGGATCAATGTTTCAGTATGATGGTGAGATTAATGAAGATGTTAGTTTTAGAATTTGAGCGGGATGGGTGAAATGGTGACTAGCGTATGACATTCTCTGTGACCAAAGTCTTACCAAAGCTTAAACGAAAGTTATACAAAACGGTAATCGGGACTGCGATGTTGCATGATGCAGAATATTGGCCTACTAAAATACAACATGCCCAATAGATATATACCAGAGATGCTTATGGTGCAGTGGAGCTGTAGTACTACAAGACGAGACCAAATTTGAATTGATGATATACGTGACAAACTTGGAATAACACCAACTGAAAAGAAGCTAGTCCAACACCAGTTAAATGGTTTGGACATCTCCAACAGATGCCTCACGAGGCACTTGTGTGCGTTGGAATTATAGGTCGCATTGCTCAAAGAGAGGTAGAGGTCGACCAAGGTTGACATGAGAGTAATAAAAATGGATGTTAACAAGATTTCTTATCAACACCCCAAATTTATTCCATGTAAATATGGATATGCTGGTTTGAATGAAGGGGGTGATACCTTTAAGAATTGCCTTTATTTTAGCTTCACTTGTTGTTGGATCATGGACAGACCTTTCGACGTTGTCGATGGGTTTAATCTTTGAATTAGAGAACCTTTCATCTTAGTGAACCTGAATGAGGTGTCCTGCAAATGCTTTTCTTTTTTTGTTAAGTTGAAGTTGCTTAAATTTGTCCTTGGGAGGTTGGATTTATCTTATCGAAAGGTTAGGTTGATTGCCTTCTTTAGGTTAAGATAGGATATCAAACTTCTTTATGGATATATAGAAGCTCTCGACTTTGTCGAAAGGTTTGACCTCTTATACAAAGTAGGTTTCATCCTTGTCGAAAGGTTTGACCACTCGGTTGGTAGCTTCAGAAAGAATAGGTGTTATTAAGGTATGAAGAATTGCCAATCTAGTTGAAGGATTTAGATTACTTATGGGGCGTATTTTGGCTATGTCGAAGGTTATGGTGACGGCTTCTTATGGGATAAATCTTGTAAACTAGAGTATTTCTACTTGAGGGGCAGTCTTTGGTCTTAGTAGAAAGTTTAGATCATGTAGACTATATTTCCAAAAGGTTTAAGCCATAAGGTTGAAGGTTTCGAAGGGTTGCAATCTCTAGCTGAATCACGAGTGTTGTCGACCTCGTCGGCAAGAACCTTTCATTGATCTAGAACCCGAAATTAACAATTAATCCAACAAAGTTTAAGCAAAACAGTAAGGAAATTAATAGAACACAGGACTTACCTTTTTTTCAACGTAAAACTCTATTTTTATCAAATTTTGAAATTTAGTGCACAATTAGGGTTATATTACTTTGATTAAGAAGTTACAAGACTAGAATAAAAAAATCTGTTCCCTAAAACATGACCCCTCGGGTCCTATTTATAGACGCAGGCGGCCACCCTTTCAACTCCATGCTCTCGACTGGGTCGGAAGGTTTTCCTTTTATATGCAACTACAAACCTTTCTTCTTTGTTGAAAGGTTTGCCCCTTATATGCCATTACGAACCTTTCGATGTTGTCGGAGGGTTTGCCTTACAATGCCTTCATGAACTTTTCGGCCTTGATGAAAGTTTTCTTTTCTGATGTCTTCATGAAACTTTTGACTCTATCAGAATGTTGCCTTCCTGAAGCTTTCATGAACATTTTGATGTTGTCGAAAGGCTTGCCTTGTTCCTACTATTGTTTTCCCTTCGACCTTGTCGAAAGGTTCCTTCAAACTGTTGTGAAACTTTTGACATTGTCGGAAGGTTGCTCTTCACATGATTGTTGTTGAATGTTGTGCTTCCCTTTAATGTTTTCGACAGATTATCTACCAATCTTTGCTGATTTTTGAGTATTGTTTCTTCATGAAAACCTTTCGACCTTGTCGAAAGGTATTGTGGTTGTGCTTCAACCGGTTTGAAAGGCTTGCTATGCTTTCAAAAAGGTCATT
This sequence comes from Allium cepa, assembly GCA_030765085.1. Taxonomy (NCBI): domain Eukaryota; kingdom Viridiplantae; phylum Streptophyta; class Magnoliopsida; order Asparagales; family Amaryllidaceae; genus Allium; species Allium cepa. Next base: position 485,855,494 of record CM060934.1, on the reverse strand, counting down.
ATGGAGTAGCTCACACTTGCTTTGATCTCTCCATTCTTTTCAAAATGTAAGAAATTCTTGTATATTAAAAGGTGGAAGCTTTCGACTACTTTGAAAGGCTTGGTTTGAACTTCTTCTCCTTTTCCTTTGTCGGAAGTCCTCTCGACCTAGTCGAAATGTGGATTTTTGAAGTATCATTCTGCCCATGGACTTTGAAAGATAGCCTTGGACTTTGCCTAAAGCTACTTGTTGGAACGTACAATTAACCAGAACATATGGATGCTTTCCGATCTCCCCTCATGCTCACACGACCCTTCTTTCATACCTTCATTCTTTTGAATATTTTATATTTAACATTTACTCCCCCCTTGTATGAAAGAAGCTTTTGTTCTTTAGGACAAAACTCCAATGGATTCCCTTCTTTACTTCCTGTAAAATAGATAATAACTCCTATTAAGGTTGTAACTTTGTTATGAGTCCTTAATGAGCAATCATAAATTTATGAAGCTAATATTTATGATCCCCCTGTAGTAATATTTTTTTCTAGATAAGTTTCTCTGTAATGACCATAATCAAACTTCTTAACATTGTGGAATAATATCACTTATTTTCGGATATCGGTGAAAATAAATGAACCTTAGGAGAACATCTACCATATTCTCCATGTATCCCTTCCTTGGGTCAAACCTTCCTTAACACTATTAACTATTAATTCTCATTCGGTGAAAAAGTAGAAAGGAGTTTAGTAATGGTTCCATTTATGTCATGAAGACCTTGTATTGAAATCAAATTTTAAATTCAATGGAAAATTCACAAATCATCATAAAATCAAATGTCGGAATATTAAATTTATAAAGTTAGGAATTCAGTAAATGTCATCATAAATCGTCATTAAAATCCACAAGGAAAATTTAAAGTCCATGAAATTGATCAATTGAAAAAAGATCATTCAAAATTCAATGAGAAAATTAAGCATGGAAAGTCTATAAATCATTAGGGAAACCCACAAGGAAATTTCAGAACTCATTCGATAAGAAATCCAAATGGTGATCATCGAAAACCTTAATATGGACAATAGAAATAAGAAATTCACGAATCATGACGAAAATGATCAAAGAAACACAAGATTTTTTACAAAAAATCAGTGACCTGGAAATCTAATAAAATGGTCGAGAACAGGAAAATCATAAATTCTTATCAAAATCCAAAGGAAAGCGCGAGTCTCAACAAATTAGAAAACAGGCATAAAACCATCCAAATTCTACGATGGAGGTATGGTGAACCAAATTCGTGAGTTATTATCCAGACCAGCAAGGAAATACGAAACTCACTATATCAAAGACCCAATAAGAAATTATTCCAAATCCATTGAGAATGCGAAATTCACAAATCACCATGAAGATTAACAAGGAAATATCAGAATTTATTAAATCGGAAATGTTATAAAGGATTACCAAACACCCTATAAGGAAATCATAAATTCATTAATCCTCATGAAAATCATCAAGTAATTTCAGAATTCATCAATTCAAAACCCCAATAAAAAATCATTCAAAAATACCAATACGAAAATTAGAAATACAAAACTCATCGATTATCATAAAAATTAGTAAGCAAGCTTAAATTTCATTAAATCGGGGAACTAAAAATCCAAGAATAAAAAATGTGATCTGAAACCCATCCATTCTTATTCAAAGTCAAAAGGTCAATGGATAATTCATAAATTATCATGAAAAATCAATAAAGGGAACCAAGAAATCATAAACTCATGAAACAAGTGATCAATAGGAAATCATCATGAAAATTTAATGAGAAATTATAACACGTAAAATTCACGAATCATCGGTGAAATAAGTAGGGAAATTCATTAAACTAGTAGTTCAGCAAGAAATCACCATTGCAACTTAGTAAAGAAATCATAAAATCAGCAAATCATCACAAAAATCAAATGGAAATCCATAAATTATTATAAAAACTCCACAAATGAGTTAAGTATTTAGGAACTCAATAAACAAATGAATGATGGGAAATCGTCACGAAAATTCATGTATGTAAATTTCATAAGCCATTTCAAAATTTAATAAAGGAGTTGGAAAACCTTGAAACTAAGAATTCAATATGAAGCCTTTATAGAAATTCTCCAATGAAATCGATAAATCATCATGAAGTCAACGAAATCAGTAAATCATCATAAACAAAATCTTTACAAAAAGAAACTAAAAGTTCATAAATCATCACAAAAATTGATAAGGAACGGTAGAATTCATTAAACCCAAAAACAAATAAGATCATCAAAAATTCAATAAGGAAACCAAAATTATAAACTCCTAAATCATTATGACAATCAGCAAGGGAATCCAAAATCCACAAAATCAGAAATTAGAAATTCAATAAGGGAACTAAATATGGGAAATCTCCGAATCATCATAAAAACTCAACAGGGAAATCAAGAACTCGTTAAAACAAGCAACTAATAAGAAATCTTCATGAAAATTTAATGGGGAGAAACTCTATACCTGGCATTCATAAACCATCATAACAGACAAATAGGGAAATTCATAATTCATGAAATCAGGAATTCAATTGATAGTTATCATAGAAATTCGACAAGGAAAACATGAATATGAAATCTATAAATCATCATAAAAAGCAATATGAAAATTCAAAATTCATGAAGTTCAAAATGAAATCTACATCAATAGAAATGATGAAACTCAGAATTCATGAAATCAAGAATTTATCTAAAGTCTCATCAGGATCTCATCTGACGAATTAACTATTCAAAACTTCATTCAATACAAGTACGAATACATAGATATGTCTAATAATAGCATATTTAGTAGATTTCAAATAAAAGATAGTCAAGTTTATCTAATCTTAATTCTATAGTTATTCACGGGAAAGTTTCCTGTTAATAAACGTGTTGCTCCTAAAGTGCCTATAATTTAGTAGTATATGTACATATATAGGTATAATAGACTCTTCTATCCAGTCGGTCGCTTTATCTCAAAGGATTTAGGAGTGGCTTTCTTATCCTGCTCTTGGAGTGAAGTACTTTATCTTTGTAGCTAAAATTTTGTCACCCATTCCATTCCTTTGGTTTTCGTATCGATCTTTACCCTTGTTTCCGTGTTATGGATTCCTTCTTTCATTTTCTGGCCTCATGCCTTTTTGTGGTATGAAAATTTCTTAATCGTTCGATGTAGAAATCATTTTTCTAGGATTGAAAGTTCTATAACTCACTAGCATATATTTTGTCTTTTCTAGATATGGCTCGAGATATCCTCATCTTTTGCCTCTCTGCGTATCCTTTTCTAGGATTCCAACTTTGTCTCAGATGACGGATAGGTTTCTTTCTTTAACCCTTTATTCTCCTGGGTTCTGACCTTCTTTTTGAGTCGTAGACATCTTTGTCTTTCTTCATTTGTTTTGGTGCCTCTTTCAAGCTTTCCTTGGCTTTGAAGGATGTAGTGTGTGTTAAGTCGACCTTCCTTTAGTAGGTTACTGATGAGTGCTTTACCTGATCCTCCGCTAAGAGGTGATTTGGACGTTAGGGGCTTTTGATTTTGTGGGTGCTTATCCTGACCCTCCCCTAAGAGGTGATATGGACGTTAGGGGCTTTTGATTTTTCAGGTGCTTATCTTGACCCTCCCCTAAGAGGTGATATGGACGTCAGGGGCTTGTTTAGAAATTTTAACCCTCCCTCTATGAGGTGCCTTTGGTAAGGTCTTAAGAGGATTTAATCCAAGGTGCCTTTGGTAAGGTCTTTTTTTAGAGGTTTTACCCTCCCTCTTGGAGATGCCTTTGGTAAGGTCTTAAGAGGATTTAACCCTTCCTCCCAGCGGTGTCTTTGGCTGTTGACTAAAACTTTGTATATGAAAATCATTTTTGGCCAATGGAAATCTTTTTAAAAGATAGAATTTCTTTATATGGACCCTTCTAATATATTAAGAGACTATATGATGAAAAAGAGCTTAGATGTATGACTATCTTTCCTTAATGCCACCCTCTGTATGGGTTTTAATGGACATTCTCATAGCAGGGGCACTGATCTCAAATAAGAGACTAAAAGGTCATGATTTATGAACCAGTAGTCTTTTAGTCGAGAACAAGACTCTCTATCTGAGTCTTTGTCAACAAACTTTTTATAGTTCTAAAACTTTTCTTGAAATAGCATGAATAAGCATCTTCACGTATAGTTTTTAGAAAACTTTGAAACATCGAGATTACATAGTTGGGAATCCTTTGTGTGTATTTACTAATTCCATATAGTACCTTTGAACGATTGTGTAAATTGATTCTTGGAATGGATAGATATTTATTTTTCCCCTGGTTACGGGGAAATCGGAAATGGTTTGTTTTTGAAGACATGTTTGAAAAACTTTTCTTTGAGAAGTAATTGATCAAAGATATAATCAGAGTATATTGCTTTCTCCTTTAGATAGATTTTCATATCATGGTAATCATTGCTCTACAACAGGATGATTTATTCGTAAGCTCTTTCTCCGAAATTGGGGAAGGACTCATAATTGTCCGAGGTCTCATGAGGACAAATTTTCGTACTACATTGGTTTCGACACAGGTAGTCATTTTGTATCAAGCATCTGAACCGTCATTCTCAAGTACCTAGAAATTTGCTATGCTCCGAGAGTACATTGAACATCATGGATTGGTTTTGTCTTTACCTTAAATTACACTCGATTTTTAATCAGTACATGGTCAATGCACAACATAAATCTAAGATTGAATGAAAATACAAATTGAGTTAAAAAGATACAAAAAGTGAAAGAAAAAAGTTCATAGTTGAACTAATTCCACAAGTCCTCATGATTTGATAGAGATCTGCATTTGGAAGTTGCTAAGTCGCTTTTCTCTCAGTTTTAATAAGATGTCCTTTAGGTTTCTTTGACAAACTCTTGTAAGAAATATGACTTGATCATGCCTTGAATTTTCCCTGCTAGGACATGGCATTCATCAGTTTCATGTCTATTTGTTTTGTGATACTCATAGTATCTTCCTCCTTTTCTGGATTCTGGTTGTTTTCGCATTTTATGAGTAATTGAAATATTTCCATTATCTTTTATTGCAGAAAGTATGTGAGAAAGGGGTTGATTTAAGGCTACATAGTTGGCTTCTGGAATTCCCTTCCAAACCCTTTCACCTCCTTGTGATTTTTTCTTAAAGCGATTAGAATCAAATCTTTCTTCTTAGATGCCTTGTCATGACTTTTCTTGTCATGGCTCATTTCTTCTAATTGGATAAATTTGTTTGCACGGGATTGTAGATCTTTGCATCCGTTAATATAAAGGTCTTACCAAAAGGGGTATGTTCGATTAGCCCTGACCAAGCTGCTATCAACTTGTCTCTATCGGTCGCATTTTTTTCTTTTAATGCTTCTTTATTTAATATCTTTGAATATCTGACTAATGGTTCTCCCGGTTTTTGTTTGATTGTAGCTAATAGGCTAAAGCTCGCAGTTAGGTCCTTGAACACATGAAATTGCATCACGAAATTGTGAGAAAATTATTCCCAAGAGCAGATAGTCTTCTCTTGATAACTCCTATGCCATTTGAGAGCCGCCCCTTGAAGAGTAATCGGGAAAAGTTTGCATTGAATTGTCCCAAAAGCATTATTCAAGTTCATCAAATTTTCAAATGTTGTAAGGCGATCATCTGGATCAGTAGTTCTATCATACTTTAGCGGAGGAATCTGAATGTGGTAAGGAATATTAGTTGTCATAATTTCTTCTTAAAAAGGAGCCTTTTGCAAGATAACATTTTTGCTTAATTCGTTGAGTACATTTTTTATTGTGTCCTCTGTGACTTGGTTGTGAATGTTGTCATGGTGAATTTCACTGTTTCCTATGTTCAATCTAATTGATTGCTCAATGGTTCTCTTAGCTTGACTTCCTTGCTCCTCATTTTGATCTTCATTTAGACGTTATGCCTCACCTTTTGCTTCCACAACCTTTAGCGACCCTTGAGACGGTGCTCATTCAAGAAATTCATAGATGGCTATCATTTTTTATTTTAGATGCTGGACTTTAATTTCATTGTTTTCTAACCTCCTTAAGGTCGAGGATTGCCCAATTTCTATATTCTCCAAGTTAAAGTTTGGGACTATATTGTTTTCCAAAGTTGATCGTGACTTAACTTTTTTGTTTGAGATATCAATATTATTCATGACTCCTTCCGTCTTCTTCTTTTTGAACAAAGTGCTTTGTTAATCCTTGGTGAAAGTGATTAGGGATTAGAGGTTCAAGCCATCCTTCTAGCACCAAAAACGTTAACAAGATTTCTTATCAACACCCAAAAGTTATTCCAGATAAATGTGGATAGACTGGCTTGAATGAAGGGCTTGATACCCTTAAGAATTGCCTTTATATAAGCTTCACTTGTTGTTGGATCTAGGACCAAACCTTTCGATGTTGTTGAAAGGTTTAATCTTTGAATTAGAGAACCTTTCATCTTAGTTGAACTTGAATGCTCCTGCAAAATATTTCTTTTTTGGTTAAGGTAAAGTTCCTTGAATTTGTCCTCGGAAGGTTGGATTTATCGTATTGAAATATTAGGTTGATTGCCTTCTTTAGGTTAAGGTAGGATGTAAAATTTCTTTGTGGATATATAGAAGCTCTCGACTTTGTCGAAACGTTTGGCCTCTCATATAAAGTAAGTTTCAACCTTGTCGAAAGGTTTGACCACTCGGTTGGTAGCTTCAGTGTTATTAAGGTATGAAGAATTTCCAACCTAGTTGAAGGGTTTAGGTTACTTATGAGGCGCATTTTGGCCCATATCGAGGGGTATGGGGACGGATTCTTATGGTATAAGTCTTGTAAACCAGAGTATTTCTACTTGAGGGGAAGTCTTTGGTCTTAGTCAAAAGGTTAGATCATGTAGACTCTATTTCTGAAAGGTTTAAGCTATAAGGTTGAAGATTTCGAAGGGTCTCTAGCTGAATTAGGAGTGTTGTCGACCTCGTCGGTAAAATCCCTTTGATGATCTAGAACCTGAAATTAACAGTTAATCCAATAAAGTTTAAGCAAAATAGTATTGAAACAAATAGAACACAGGACTTCCCTTTTGTCCATGTAAAACTCTATTTTTATTAAATTTCCAAATCAGTGCCTAATTAGCATTATAGCTACTTTGATTAAGAAGTTACAAGACTAGAATAAAAAATTTGGATCCCCAAAACATGACCTCTCGGGTCCTATTTATAGACGCAGGCAACCCCCCTTTCGACTTCATGCTCTCGAATGGGTCGGAAGGTTTCCCTTTTATATGCAACTACAAACCTTTCGTCTCTGTTGCAAGGTTTGCCCCTTATATACCATAATGAATATTTCGATGTTGTCTGAAGGTTTGTCTTTCCGATGCCTTCATGAACCTTTTGGCTTTGACAAAAGGTTGCTTTTTCTGATGCCTTCATGAACCTTTCGACTCTGTCGGAATGTTGCCTTCCTGAAGATTTCATGAACCTTTCGATGTTGTCAAAAGGCTTATCTTGTTCCTACTATTGTGTTCCCTTCGACCTTGTCGGAGGGTAGCTCTCCTTCTAACTGTTGCGAACCTTTCGACCTTGTCAGAAGGTCGCTCTTCACGTGATTGTTGTCGAGTGTTGTGCTTCCCTTCAATGTTTTCGAAAGGATGTCTACCATTCTTTGCTGACTTTTGAGTATTGATTTCTTCATGAAACCCTTTCAACCTTGTCGAAAGGTATTTTGGATGTGCTTCAACCGATTCGAAAGGCTTGCTATACTTTTGAAAAGGTCCTTATGGAGTAGCTCACACTTGCTTTGACCTCTCCATTCTTTTCAAAAGGTAAGAAATTCTTGTATATTAAGATATGGAAGGTTTCGAATCCTTCGAAAGGCTTGGTTTGAACTTCTTCTCCTTTACCTTTATTGAAAGTCCACTCGACCTAATCGAAAGGTGAATTTTTGAAGTACCATTCTGCCTATGAACTTTGAAAGATAGCCTTGGACTTCACTGAAAGCTCCTTGTCGGAAGGTACAATTAACCAGAACATCTGGATGCTTTTTGATCTCCCCTCATGCTCCCGTGACCCTTCGTTTATACCTTCGTTCTTTTGAATATTTTATAGTTAACAATGGACTTGAAGGATTAGAATATATCCGAAGAGCTGATGTCGGACAGGAGCACGTGGAATCTAGCGATCCACGTACAAGAACCATGAGCTCAGAGTTTTTTGCTTATGGTTGGTTTATGGGTAGTGTTATAAGTTTTAGATTTTAGGACAAGTAAATAGGAACCTAAGACGTAGTGTTTGATCTTCGGTCCCTATTTATTTATATTTATTTTGCTTATTTATTTTTATTATTACTACATAAAAAGTTGAATACTATTGAATTATTTAAAAAGAAAAATATTTTTATTGATAAATATTGTTATTTTTGTAATAATCAAGAAGAGGATATATTACATTTATATTTTAAATGTAAGTGCACTTTATACGTTCTCGTAAAAACTTTAAATCTATTCAATTTTAATATAAACTTTAATTTTATATCAAGTGAGTTATATTGGAACAATATTAGATTTCTTTTTAAGGGTTCAAATAGATTTTTACTAGATACCATTTTCACTATTAATTATTGGTATATTTGGTTTGATAGAAATTAAAGGATTTTTAATAATATTAATATAAGCTTAGATCTTTTAACATATGCTATTTCATTATTTAGTTTAAATTGGATTTCAAATCCTAGTTATAAATTAAAAAAAAAATCTTAGAAAAACAAAATGTCGTATAGATTCTTTTAGGAATTCAATTTTTTATAATACTAATAATAATATAAGCCTAATTTTGATTATTTAGAAACTCATTCTAGAAACACTCTTACTGCTCTGTCCTTATTAGAAAATTAATTTTATTTAAATTTTTTATTTCTTATGTCATGTTTTTTATTTCTATAATTCATATATATTTTATCTTTAAACATCACTTTTTTTTAGTCCCTGGTAAATTATTATATGATATTTTTCTAAGAACTTGCTGGAGATGTTCATTTTATTACCATTTTGTTATTTAGCTTTGTTTTTAACTTGTTGTTTAAATATTTTAACTTATGGTTTTTTGATATGTTAATATATCAATACAAACTTTATAAGAGTTCGATTTCATTAATTTTTAGTTAACTTAAGTTTTCCATGGCTGTTTTCTTTATATTTCTGACAAATGCTATTAGATATTAGAACCAATTCTAGCATGATTCTAACAAATCTGTCTTTTAACATTCTTTCCATACTTCAGTAATGAAATATATGAAAATTGGTGTTCTTAAGATTAATTGATTTCCTTTTGAAGTCTTAAGATAACTTTTATGGATCTTTATTTTTTTCATACATAGAAGTATGATTTTGTTTAGAGTTTTTGATTATGGAGTGATGATTTTTTGGTGTTTTAGCTTTTGTTAAAAAATAGATCAATTGAAGTGCATTAAGGTTTTTTCTTTTATTTACTTAACAATTGGTGGCAAGCTTTCTGGGTTATAGGATGGAGTTTTTAATCAACTATTTTTTTGTTTGTTTTGCATGTCTTTGTATATTACATATCATTTTCACTGATTGTTTATATTTTGGTTCTTTTATGGTGTATAGGTCTTTTGCTTATAATATAGAATTGCATTATGCTAACATTGATTAAAAAGTTTCTACTCGCTGCGACTGTTTAAACTTAATTAAGTTGCTACTTAAATTTAATTTAGCTATTTTTATGATTTTTAATTTGATATGTTGCATTCTTAGCTTGTTTATACTGTACTATTATTGCTGAGTTAAATTTCAAGAGCACACAGACCTTCTTCATATTTGGTGAAATGAACAGTCACGTTTTTAATTTCTTTCTATTTAAACTTTGAAATGTGATAACTTTTTCTACATTATTTGGATTTAAGAATCGTTTTCAATATGAAACCTCAAATTTAATATGCTTTTCAATGATATCCATTGTTGATAGCTAAAAATAATTTTTTTTAAATCATAATTTTATCTAGCAGTTTTAACTGCATTTATATAATCCAATTATTTTGTGTCTGTAACATCATTATTATGGATAATCATAACCATTACAAAGTAGTTTTACCTAGATTATTATAATGCAGCTATTATCTTTTAACATAAAAGGAATTTTTTTTCTTTCAATTATACAATTATGGTTGCCTTTGAATATTATAATTGCATTATGTAATAAAGTAATAATTTTGATTGTGTTTGATAGTTTTTTCAACTTAATGCAGTTACAATATAACCCCATCAAAAAATGGTGTAATAATTTATAGGCATTTTTTAAAAATTAACTTAACTACATTAGCATTCTTTAATTGCATTTACTATTGACGATTTTGACTATATTTGATAATTTTATTCAATTTTAAAATAGTTATAAATTAATGAAATTAAGAAAATGCAATTATAATTTACCAGCAAGTTTTGGGCAAATTTAACTATATTTGAAGATTTTTAACCACATTTATGTGATGTAGTAATAAATTTGGCTACATTTCATGAATTTATTCAATCTTAATACAGTTAAAATTTAACTACATTAATAAAATATAGTTATAATTTAATGTCAATTTTGAATTATTCACGGTAGCAATTGAATATTTCAACTAAATTTATGTGATGCAGTAATAATTTTGGTTGTACTCGATGATTTATTCGAGCTTATTGCAGTTAAAATTTAAATGCATCAAGTAAAAGCGGTTATTATTTTACAGTATTTTCGAAATTAAGCAATTATTGTTGCATTTGAATATTTTAACTGCTTGTGTGATGCAATAATAATTTTAGTTGTAGTAGAAGATTTTATTTGATGCTAATGATAGTAATTTAACCGAATTATGAAAATATAGTTATAGTTTTAAATGCACACCAAATATGAATTGACTTTAACTGCGTATTTATTAATTTTGTACATGCTGATTTGAATGATGCAATTATATTTGCATTTTGAATGATGCGGTTATAAATACAATATCTATATGAAAGGCTACAATTTTTCAAAAAAATATCAAAGATTGAATATTTACATATGAACAACAGATATCATTTAAAAGATCATAAATATGTTGATTTAATGGTGAAAACTGTTTGTCAATCTAATGTTTCTAGAATATGTTATTGTGTTTTGAATATTTGAAATCTAAGTGTGAAGTATTAAAATGGGTATAAGAATAGCAGTTACTAATTAAGGATATCAAAGGAAAGGGACCTGAAGGATATTTTATTTGTTTGCTTAAACTATGCAGTGATGACTTTATTTTATAATGCATCATTCTTTTATCTATGTAGTTTTTATTATTTTTACGTTCATGACTTTCTAACGTATTAGTATGCAAAATTGATGCTCGCAATTTTCAGTGTCAAACGCTTTTGTCCCCCCAAATTATTTAACGATTGATAGAAAATGGTTGGAAGTATTTAGCATAGAATAAATCGGTGTAATATATGTACAAATGCATTTTTTCTCTTAAACAAGTCGAAGATTAGTAATTTACTAAGTCAAAGATTTCATTTAATTATCAATGTACATTTGGTTCGAATCACCATATTTTTTTGTGGGTATATAGTATTGCTTCACGATAATGTTATAAGACTATTAATTGTTAGGGATTTCATTTTTTAATTTTGTATGTTAGAATTGAAAGCGTAATCGGTTTTTGGTCTGTACACTACTACAAACCTATAGTTTTCTAATGGGTTCTTGACATTGTTACGTCATTGCTAATTTAATTCACAACATCAAAAGTTCATATGGAAAAATGATCGTCACTAAAAAGTTAGAGGTTCCGCTATGATGCTAATTTAGTGATGCATAGTGATACCAGAAACATTTGTGATACTATATCAGAAACATTTGTGATACTATATAAATATCGACATTCTAATGCACTGAAACCTATGCTTGCATTGATGGTCAAGCTTTCAATGAAATTATATGAACTTATGAGCTTGAAATTTAGTAAGATGTACTAAATTTCAACGTACATGTCTGCCGTGTAAAAGTATATGTAGGAAACCATCATAAGATAAGGTATTCGTCATTTTCTCTATGTTTGATTGTTTACATTTTGAAATAATTCGTTGATTTAGGACTTAATGTTCTTGAAGGATCCAACGCGTGCAAATTAAAACACTTTGATGAAAGAAACCAAAGATCAAGGAAAAAAGTAATTCACGAATCGTTATCGAGCTAAAAATTGATTATTATCAAAATTAGTTAAGACTTTATCAATTCAAAATTCATGAATCAACATACCATATGTTTGAGTACAAATCAATTATTCACCGATACTTAATAACACTTAATTTTCCAAGGTACTCAATTCTAATATATTAGAAAACATAATGTCATTCCAGAAAATAAGGTATCTTCATTAATAGAATAATAAATGGTTGCATGTATGAAATAGTTAATTGCTAGTTTTAGTTTCAATTGCATTTAAAAAATTATCGTACCTCGCATATTCAATTTTAACGTAGGATATATTTGTGTAAACGTTTATCAAATAACCAATTTTTCTGATGAAATGACATGATAACATGATTTTTATATTTGTTAAAACTTAAAGTTTTAATTATCCCAACTTAACAGATTGCACAAAGAAGTAGGTATCGGTAAATTCGATCAACTACTCTTCTTCTAACAAATAAGTAGAAGTATCATTCACATGAAGAATAAACTTGTGTGAGCATCGCGTTAATAATGCTTTAGTGAGTTGTAATGCTACAATCAGAATTCAATAGTAGTTTCTATGGTTTGTGTTTCATCCATCATTACCTTCATAGGGATGAGGTGGCTTAACTTTTAATTTTTTATGTAATATGGAGTACTCTTTGAACTAAAAATGACTTTTGTAACGACCCGTAAAATTTTGATAATTAAAAATGTAAATTTAATAAGATTTCGTGATTTAATGTTAGAGGAAAAAAATTTGTAATTCGTTTGGAATAATAATAACTGGAATGAATTGCAACAATAGTTATCCAAGTAATGAAAAATAAATGCTACTTAGTGAATGCCATTGCAATCAATAGTTGGATAGGGTAATAAATGTTGAATTCATTGGGTATAATAGAGTAATTGATTGATAAGTAAAATCTATTTAAAATCAAAATAATTGAATATTGAACATGTAAATTGTTTAAAGTAAATATTTAAAATTTATTGAATAATTGAATAACTGTAAAATGGAAATAGTGTTCTAAGATGTGAATTAGTTTTAAAGGTTAAATTTTATAAATTCGTTTTGAATATTTCAAAAGATAGCGATTTAAGAATAATCAAATTTGTTTAAATTTAATATTGCAAATGTTTGAATAATTAAATTCCAAATTCGATATGATTAATTTGATATTGAAATTTAATATATGAAAATAGAGTGAAAAATTGAAATTTGATTTAATATGATTCAAATTGGTTTTCAAAGTGAATGTAAGTTATATTGGGATTATAATAGAGTTAATAAGATTTTAAAATTGGAATTTATTGGATAATCAAATAACGGGTTTAATATGATTAAAAATGATTTGTAAAATTTTATTTTAGCATATTAAAGTTAGAATGATGTTGTAGAACTTTTAAAATCAAATTAAAAGTAAATTGTGAAAATTGAATATTTTAATATTTAATTGACGAGTTAAAATAGCCATTTTTCAAACAGTCTCGGATTTCGACAAAACCAGTTTCATCGGATCCGTAGCGTGATATTATTGTAAGATTTCAAATTCATGTCAATCGGATTTACCGTTTGTCCGGGGCGAGCCAAAACGCATAGAAATTCGTTTAATCGGTTTAATTTAAATTTGATCATTCATTTCCGTAACTCGCACATACGATCGAATTAGCTTCCGAAAACTGTTCCATTGTGTCCGAAACGTGGGATAAACCCTAGAAACGCCGGTCACCACGCGTAAATCGGAGTTCGAAAATTTGGAGTGAATAGTGTTCGTTGAATTTTCTATAAAAGGGCATGTTATCTTCAATTTTGCAAAGAAATTAAGAAACCCTAGGGTTTCAGCCCTTAGCCGCCACTATAGAGATGAATGGCCAGAAATTTCGAAACTTCTTCCTCAATTATCTTTAAATCCGTGAAGAATTAGCAAAAACTCTCAACTACAAAGTTGTAGATCTCCAACGGTCGTGATCTGAAATGGAGCTTTGGATCGACGGGAAATCCCGTTCAAAGCCGCTGCGTTTTTCACGCAAATCGAGGCAAGGGATGGGGCCGAGTTTGACTGCACTCACGGTGAAGATGGAGCTCGCGAAGGCTTCGAGATGATGGGTCCTGATCGTTCTGGAAGTCGTCGTGGAGGTCGTGAAAATTGCTTGAACGTTGGCGGCTATGGGTTTGCGTTGTACGTGTTTATCACGTTGAAGGAGAAGGTGATTTTGGTGGCTCAGATCTAAAGTAAAAGAATGGACGGCCAGATTTGTTTCTAGGTTAAAATATAAAAGAAAGATGTTAATTTATTTATATTAAAATTCATGAAATCTTTGTAAAATCATATTTTTTTTTCATACGAGATCGAAAACACACGAAACCAGTTGCGTTGGAATCGTATTGGCAAGCACTACGCTATGGAATTGGATTGGAGTCGTTTGGAGCTAGAGAAAATTTTGGGTAAAATTAAACGCTCGTTTAATTTTATTCGAAATAAAACGCTGGAACTACATTGAAATCAAGGTGAGTGTTTTATAACGCTCACAACATACTGAATATCTTTATGCTAGTTAAATCTGATATTATGAAGTGATATGAATTTTATTTGTCGTTGTTTGATAGAATTTAATTGTCATATAAATTGTCATTTGAATTAACCGTTGAAAATTAAATTGACAGTTAAAATTGAAATTGAAATTGGATTGCGATTAAATTACCTGACATTGATAACTATGAAATTGTCATGAATTGTATTGTCTATTGGATGATGTATTTCGATGGATGCTATTGGTTGATATTTAAATGTTTGGATGTTTATTTGCTTATATATATCCTGTTATGCATACATATGAAACTGTGATTTGATTTAAGTGATATATATTCATCGCTGACATTTAATTGAAATAAATAATTACTTGGCCATAGGATAGAAAATTATATACGGACACCGGATTGGCTAAATTAATAAATTTTAAAATCGTCGATTTGGAATTTATTTAAATGTTTTGATTTAAAAGCTATAAATAGAAATCAATTTATAGAAATCGAATTTATCGAAAATTGAGTTTGGAAGGTTGAAATAAATTTTGGTTAAAATAAATTGTTAAATAATTTAAGTTGAGACTTTGAAATTTAAAAAAATTGTGATATGATTGAATTTTGAAATTTGTTTGTTTTAAAGATTTAACATTATTTCGAGCTTTGAGTATTACTAAGTAAAGGTGATAAAAATGATATTTTGAAATTGAGCTTGGAACTGAATCATATTTGTAATTGGGATTTAAATTTGAATATTGAAGGACAATTTTGTTAAGTGTTATAAATTGATATTTTGAAAAATCAAGCTCTAAATCGATATAAATTGAAACTGAATTAATTGAAGGTGGATGTAGAATTGAATTAATTTGAAGTCAAAGTGGACATTGATTTGAATTGAAATCGAAATTGAATCGGTAGAATAGAAATTGAAATTGATTTGAATTGAGAAGTTATAATTGAAATGAATTGGTTTAGAAACTGTTTCATTTTGTTTTCCAAATTACTCTGGTATATAAACCATCTTTAAATACTTAAACTATTTAAACCTATATTAAATTATTTTTACCCATCTTAAACCATGTTAAATTATTTTAATCTATTTTAAACTACTTAACCCAATTTAAATTATTTTAAACTAATTTATCTATTTTAAATCCATTTTAAGATTTTAAGTATTTTTAAATATTTTAATTATTTAAAATTACTTTTAAACTACTTAAAACTATTTTCTAAAATTTCAAGCTGGTCAATAAGGTGAAATGTTTATCTTTAAATCTTGAATGTAAATACGAATTGGGTTAAATGAAGTTGCAACCTAAATTGAAATTCAAAATGATTTGGAAATCGAAATGAGATATTGAGGCGAAAAATGATTATTGAAACGGAACCTTACATTTTGAATGATATGATGATATTTGAAATGGATTTGATTTTTGAAGCGAATATGATATTTTGATATCAATTATGAATCGATTTGAAATGTAAAAGAGCCACCGGTGTAATAATACGTAGTTATTAAAGAGACCGGGATCGGATATGGACATACTCTCTGTCGATACCGGAAACCACTTTAATAACTATTATACGCGGAGTGTTGATCCAGAATGAAGCAGATGGTTTGGTGAACGCGTTGACTGAAGAAAGAGAACGATATTGGATGACCCCTGACATGACTAAAACAGGAGCCGCGCCGGGCCATTGAGGTTCGCCATCTCTAGCGGACACACTTCTTCGATACCATATCTATTACATTTGTGATTCGATTTGGGTGCACCCCTTGATTTGGGAGTGTTTTTTCGCGGTGTTGGGGTAGCTGCTGGCTATGCTCAACATCAGTCCGGATCACGCAACTACTAGTATCCTAGTTGGTATCGCCTCGTGTACCTTGTCATACTGATTATCCTATTCGCGACCACTACGTTATGTTTTGTGTTATACCTATGGGGTACCCTCTGATAACCACCAGTTTACGGTGGGGCTTACGGTGCTGTATAGACTATGGCATTATAAAATGTGTTAAGGGGGATTATGGTAACGCCTTAACGCTATTTTGATACTTTATATTACTGTTAGGCACTATCTACTTAGCGTACATTACTACATAGTAGATAGTTTAACGGATCCTTAAGAGATGGAAAATCCCGTAACGTCTCTTGAGTTATTGCACGCACGTTAACACTGGATATGAGATGTCAAACCCCGTAAACATCTCTGACGCCGTTACACTCATATTTATTTACGATTGATTTAACTTTCATAAGGATATTTTAGTCCTGACTCGAGTGTTTTGTTTTTTCATTACGCTCGCGTCAGTCCTGAGTTTTTCAGATTTGTTGAAGATCTATTCTGGAGGATGAAGACGAAGATTTGGTATACTTTTACTATTATTACCCTTGCATCATGCTATCTGCTGCATTATTTTAATTGTTCTGTTGTATATGTATAACTCTGATAAATGTTGTATAAATAATTGTCAAAGTATAGTAAACAGCTTCATAAACTGTTTATTTGACTATTATATTTTATCGTTCCGCTGCGAGATTCTGTGTTGTTTCTTTTCCTTTATTTCTCTTTCTTTTCTTTTCTTATTTACCCCAATAACCATCTGCTCTTTTGAATGGTTTGGAATCGGCATGTGTATTTGATCGTCGGTTTAAACTGTCCAAAAAGGCGGGTCGTTACAACTTTGTTTGTTGTTTTCTAATATGTGAAGTTTGTTTCAAACTAGCAAACTAGTGCTATCATTACTTTTCTATCTCTCTTTCCTTAATCGTTTAAAAGTTTAAGCCCACACCCAAAAAATATTATTTTTGACCTTCAATTTTATGTCTTCAAAATTGTGTAGTTAATGACCCGCTATTACACCGCTATAACCCCGCAATATCTCATAGCAGATTTCTACTGCTACGATTTTTCCATATAGCCCCAAAATATAGCCTTTCCGCTTTAATCCTTGCTATTTCCGCTATATCCCGTTATTCCCGCTATATTTTGTATTTCTACTATATCTTCTTTAATAAAATGAATTAAAAATTGCATTTATACTTTATAAAAATTATGAAACTAATTTATTTGATTTAATTTTTAATATATTTTCAAAAATGAAAATACTCTAATATTCTACTAAATTCAATTATATTATATAACAGTTTACGTTTATTTAAAGTATATTCGCACATGTTTTTTGTTTAAAATCAATTATGTATTAATTATAATTCAATTGAATGATAATTTTTCATTTAATTACCATTTATATATTTGTAAAAACATTAAGTACGAGTTTTATATGCTATTTTAGAGCTATCTGCTATATCCCGCTGTATCCTCACTGTATCCCCACTATGACTTTTTGCACCTCTACCGCTTTGAATCTGCCGAGCGCTTTAACTGCACAGCTTCAAAATAGTTGCGCCACTTCTCTAATATTTGCTGAGAAAGAATCAATGAGATTATGAATATTATCATGGAATAGAAATGTTATTTTTCATAGAATTAAAAAGGGTTCTATTATTTTCTATTATTTTATATAGATTTTTTGCAAACCACCTTTTGCTATGTTGCATTTACATTGCAGATCAACATTTATACAAATAACCGTGTGCGAAGCACAAGTTCATGCTAATAATTCTTTATTAGTTGTTGTGATTGCGACGGGTATTATTGTTGTGATGTTATACTAGTTGTTATGACTTTGTAAATTCATAATGAATTTTCTTTTTTCTTGCTATTATTTTGTTCCTTTTATAGTATAAGGTCTTTTGTTTATATCTTTGATTCTCTTATGATTTACAGCTTATTTTAATAAACTGTATCAGTCTTTTAAAATTTTCATTCACATTAATTGTTGTTTTCTTTTTTCTGTTGGTTTATAGGCTGTTGAGCTATAAGCTATATTCAGTTATAGGTAGTGCTAGTTTTAGCGCTGTAATCATTGCCAGATTATTGTTTCATCACTTTTATATTAGCTAGTCTATTGATTTATTCAATTCTTCTGCTGTAGAATTGTTATATGAAATGTGACTGTTCTTACTTAATTTGTATTAATGTTTTTATTGTGTGAGTATTCTTTCTTTTTATGCGGTAGTGGTCTTCATGTTTTCTATGACTTGTTTATATGCCTCATTCACAGTGACATATGTGAAGTTCAGAGTTTTTAATAATCTTTGTTTAGTGAAATTTGTTTTCTGCATTTATGTTTTTATGAAGTACATAATTATGAGAATGCAGGATTAGAGTGTCAGCATTGTTTTCTTTATAAAGCAGGATTCATTGTTTTCATAAGAGTCGTTTAAAGTTTTTTTTGTCTTAAGAGTTAGACTTAAGGATAGCTTCGTAGAAATGATATAAGGTGCTTTTGTTTTTCTGGAGTTTTTGCGTTAATTATGTCACAGCTCACTTCTTTTTTCATTTTCTTTTCTTTATTATCATACATTTATCTATGTACCAAGGGATCATACAGCCTTATTGTGCACTATAATTAAACTCATCCGTTTATTCGTTTCCTTTTTGGAACAATAAATCCATATGAGTTATTTGTCAAATTGTGTTAATAATATTATTGTCTAATATTCATACTCTTTTTTTGAAATGGTACTTTATATACAACAAATCATTGGGACAACATATCCCATGTCAATAAACGTTCGAAAGCAAGTTTCGAACTTGTGACCTCTTGCACCAAAGCTAAATCAATTAACCACTTGGACAATGGTGCTTGTCTGATATTCATACTTGTTTTATGGTAGTTGACTTACTTGTAATCTGTAATCTGTATATAGCACTCAAACACAACATCATTCAAGTAGTTGCAGAATTTTTTAGTGTTCTGGCTTTTTTAGATCTTACAGAAAATTCAGGCAGGTAATTATGTGGAGGACTATTAATAATTTCTCCCTTATTCTAGACATTATTGCTTGAATTTGATTAGTTATACTTCAGTGTAGATCCTTCCAACAGGTTTAGAGAAATAGGAGGTAACCACTTGAATCTGAATGGTTTTATTTTTATGAGACACAATTTAGCTATTCATTTGTATGTTTCCTGAAATTTCCTTGCCAATAATTTTAACCAACCATAGCTTTAACATAATCTAGATTGTTTTGCATATTTGCATATATGATTAACATATATACTTTTA
Organism: Allium cepa; assembly: GCA_030765085.1. Classification (NCBI taxonomy): domain Eukaryota; kingdom Viridiplantae; phylum Streptophyta; class Magnoliopsida; order Asparagales; family Amaryllidaceae; genus Allium; species Allium cepa. The sequence goes on along the minus strand of CM060934.1, from coordinate 485,835,653 downwards.
CTCTTACATACATACATATATATATATATATATAAATGTGTTATCCCTATTCACAGCATCTGTTTATTTTTTTCTTAATAGCTTCAGATGTTGGTGTTGATATTGGATTAGTTGATTTACTTTTGATATAGAAGTTTTGATTTTTGCTTGTATTTTTTATACTTTATTTTCGACATTATTTGTATATATTTTTGGGCGAGGTTTCTTATTTTATTTATTTTATTTGTACGGGGGGTTCCAGCTATCTGTCAGGCTTGTTGGCAGCTACTCTGTAGTGTAGAATAAAATTAGATGGGTTCTCTCCTCCTTATGAGGATCACTCATTTTTCTCAAAAATATTATTATTATTATTATTTGTTTAATTATTCTACTTTATTTTATTACTATTGTTCTTGTTATTATTACCTTTAAATTGACTTTGCCATTTAGTTTTGGATTACATCTCTAGTTGACTCTAACTTGTTTGGGTATAATGGCTTAGTAGTAGTAGTTATTGTTGTATATAATATTAAATACTAATAGTAATTTTTATAATATGTGATTGTTAATAATTGAATATTAACTATTAAATATATTTATTAATTTTTAGATTTAATTAATAAATATTAACTATAATTTACTAATCATTAACAATTAATTATAATAAATTCTTAAATATAAAAAATAATTATTGATTATATATAACATTTAGTAATTATGAATTATTTATTAATGATCATTAGTTATAAATTATAAATAATTATCTATCTAAATTTACATTTATAAATTATTAATTCTAAACTACAATTTATAATTGTTAAATATTTATCATAATTATTGGTTGTTTTAATTATTAATTTTTATTGGTCGTTATTAATTAACAATTATTTAAAATTAATTAAAAACTAAATATCAGTTCATAATAATTAAAGCTTGTTATTAATTACAATTATTAAATGTTAGTCTTAATTATTACATAATTAAAAATATGTTTATTGCAACTGGCAAAAAAACATTGTTGTTAAAAATATGTTTGTTGCAATTGGCAGGAAAACGCAAATGTTAAAAATATGTCTATTGCAACTGGCAGAAAAATGCGGTTGTTAAAAAAATATTTATTGCAACTCGTAGAAAAACGTAGTTGTTAAAAATATATTTATTGCAACTGGTAGAAAATCGCAGTCGTTAATCTTTATTATAACTGTCAGGAAATGCCAGTTGTTAAAAACCATTTATTGCAACTATCATATTGTGCCAGTTGTAAATAACTAGTTGCAATAGAGTCATTTTCTTATAATGGACGTTGTGCTATGATTTGACTATAATCAAACCGGATCTTTCATATTAAAGATCGATGGTGTTCTCAAGTCGAGAGAATTATGTAAATTAGTCAGATTGATATTTTCTATTTGACCTTAGTTATATCAACCAATAGAAAACTGTCGAGTGAGTCATTCCATAGTATCCAATAACTATAAGTCCGTAACCCCTTGATGTCCCCAACAGCTATGAGTAATATACTGCCCAACATTTGAAGAGCATTACGTACTCTAGTCTCAATGGATGCATCGATATCTAGTCTCAACACATCTTAACAAAGAATATTTAAAATGGTATATTTATTTTCATTGTGATCAATTACTCACGATTAGCACACTTTGTAACTACTATCACAAAACATACCATTTATGGATTTTCTATTAAATATATTTTTAATTAAATTAATTAATTAATATAACATATTATATCAAGTATATGATGAAAGGAAAATACCTTTTATTATGAATAATACTGGTTATCAAGTTAGATATATGTAATGAATTGCATAATTGCCTTTAGGGCATACCCTAACTTTATCACATATATCACCAAAGCTCGTTATATGGGTACATGAGATCTACAGGAGACTCATCACTAAGGATGCAGCTCGAGGTCTAAGGTCATTCAAGTACCGACTCTATCTATTATGGGACTAGGTTTTAAGTATATAGAGTAGGTCATATAACACCAAAGCTCGTTATAAGGGTACGATCACGAAACCCATCACTAAGGATGTGGCTCAGTTTCTATGGTACACTTAGGCACTCACTCTTAGAAGGGAATCATTGGATCACGATAGATGTCCGTAGTGGACTTCATCCATCATTAATGACGAGTATCAATTTGTATTCTTTGGTTGTCCCTCATTGCTATGCTGTGTGTGTTATTAGTTGGCTGATTTTATTATTATTACTATTATTATTGTGTACTTCGTTTTTTATTATTGTGTACTTCGTGATAGACTTATATTGTGTTACCCTACCTTTGTATGTTGGTTACATGTGTCATGGTATATTGTTACGTAGCATTCACATTATCTTAGTTGTGCCGACTCGTGATTATATAAGAAGAGTAGGTTATTGTGTGGTTTTCTATCTTTTGTATAGGTTTACTTCACTTATTTATTGGCAGTCCGAATTACTCCTGAGTCATGTTGGTGGAGAGGACCAGTTGTAACTTGGTAGTTTCCTGTTTATATATGCATATAGTTTTGATATGTAGTTTTGATATGTAGTTTTGAGATAGTTCCCTTCGTGCCAGACTTTATATCTGACCCACGTTTTGTCTTTGCCTATTTATGTTATGACAAATCTCGAGTACTCAATTGAGTATTTGGAAGTCAGGTACTTTTGGGGATGTGCTATCAGAGTGGTGAAGCTGGAGTTTTGAAGACAAAAACGATACTTGGATATTTATCTACTTGATATTATAGTAGTACATGAAAAATGTTATTTGTATATGAGACTTATTGTACTGGAGATTTTATTTCGACTTTCTTTATTGATATTTATTTATCAGTTACTTCCACTGGTGTAGTTTCTTATATATTGTTCACTGTTTTTTTTTATATATTTGGCATATTATATGTTATCATTCCATTGTGAGATTGTATCCTTATGCCTTGGTATAGTATTTTGTTTCTCTTCTTTCTTTCTTTTCCCAACAAGCCATCTTTTATAGTATTCGAAAGTCAGGTGTTGGTATTCGAAATGTCGCTTGGGAAAAATATCTAAAAATAGCAGTAATAAAGAACCTTGCACAAATAACAGAAATAGAGCACACCAAGATTCAAATGATTCCACTATTAATGTGATAATGTACATCGACCGTGAGAGAAGAATTTTTTGTTACTTAGAGAAGAAAATTAGAGAGTCGTTACTTAAATTTCTCAAGTGTGATTAGCATGTCAACACATCAAAGCCTAACCCAATTCAAGGCGGCCAAGCACTCTTAAGCCCAATTAGTTCAAGCTGGCCCGCACTCAACCTGGCCCCATGCCAGCCAATCCACTCAACAACACCCCAGGAATACAGCCGATCGACTAAACTCACGACGACTTTAACAGCCAACTCATCTGATTAGGCTCGGCTCTAGCACGACCCATCATTGGTTCGACTCCATCTCAGCCTGCCTTCGACTGGTCCCATGCACCCGTCTCATCATCCCATAATCGGCTTGACATCTTCTTTGCGGTCTTGTCCTTAGAATTTTCAGTTTTGCTCTCATCCATCTTAGACAGCAAGCAACGGGTTGTGACTGTGCATTGGAAAAGCATACTACACGACAACATAGTACGCCTAGTTGTACCAAATATAGTAGCATGCCTACCAAACGCACACTTTCCCTACAGTAAGCTGTCTTTCTCATCACAAAGCGTGCGCTTAGTACGACATCACAACTAGCATGCATCTCAGCCATCTGTTCTCATCACCGTTACACTTTTCCTCCATGCAACCAAATCAACGGCCATAAGGGATTCCTGCCCAAAAACCGTTCAATCACAGTCATTCATTGATCCACTACAACTGCTCTAAATACCCATTGCCAAACAACATCAAAGGAATTGATTTCTAGTTGGCTTTTATGCTCATATTTCATTATCGCTCATAGAAAACGTCAAGTGTCCTTAAGCTTAGAAATTAGCATGAATGTTCTAATTTTTTTATTTTTCCCTTGTAATTCATTGTAATCTATACTACACTATTATTGCTGAGTTGGATTTCAAGAGTGCACAAGCCTCATCAATATTATATGAAATGGACAGTCGCCCTTTTTCCCATATTTCTTTCTTTTTCTTCTCCTAATTAAAAATTAAATAGAAAAGCTCTTCGCCTTAAATGACTCTTCTCCACGCATCTCCTTCTTAACTCTCTCGACCCTAACCCTACATCCAACGTCTTCTTTCGCCTGCCATCTGCATACCCTCTCCCTATGCATCTGTAGATCACTGAACCCCTTACCCTCTATTGTCCTATTAGTACCACTCTAGTTGCATTGAAATTGCCTTGGATTTATTGTTCGGTACTAAAAATTGGAACCTCCTTATTCGTTTGGTTGAATCTATGTATTATTTTCATCGTTCATCTAGATATACTGCTGTCTGCATGGATTTTTGTAGTGAAAATGCTTTTTCTCAGCTGCTATTACTAGCGGTAGCGCCAGCGATTTCAAATCGTTTACTCCTTTCTTGACTAAATGATTCATGTGGCTACTATCAAAAATGTTTTAATCTGTACCTCACAAGAAATGAAATTATTTTTACCTGTGCTTCTTTTGCGATTAAATCTTTCATTTATTTTTAATATGTATTTTCTTTCTACTAAGACTTATTTATTTTGAACAAAATAAATGCTTATCTTATATATATTCCCCTATAGCTTTTGTACATGATTGTAATATATAGATTTGAACTTAGTTTCTCCTTTTTAATTTTTTTTGCTACAATGGATATCGATCCATTTTTTAAATTTGGGATGATTTACTTTCAATGATTTTTTGTCAAATAAATTTATGACTAACCCTAACTATGTAAGAGATTTATTAATCAATATGGTTTTATAAAACTCAACAACATTAAGCTAGACGTTTTCAAGTAAAACAGTCGACTTTTGTATGTGTTCTACAAATTGTGCTTAGGTAGGAAAGTACAACATGAATTCATCATTTTCAACTATAGTTCTTCATGTCATTGGCATTCAAATTATGAAGGTTTAGAGTAAAATTTTGTGCAAACAAAGTTTGTAACGTCCAACTATACTATTAGTTATCCTACATTTGAGCCTTAGTTGACAAACAAGCAACCAGTTACGCACAAATCATCTACTAGAACTTTTACCCATGCTTATTTTGCAATTCAATCTTCCATTTATTTTTAACATGTATTTTCATTCCACTAAGTCTTATTTACTTTGAACAAAATAAATGTATATATTCCCTTGTTGCTTTTGTACGTGATTGTAATATATAGATTTAAACTTAGTTTTCATTTTTTTACTTTCCTTGCTAATGAAAATCAATCCATTTTTTAAATTTGGGATGATTGATTTTCATCAATTTTTTTGTCAAATAAATTTGTGACTAAGACTGCATATGTAACATTTTATTAATCAATATGGTTTATAAAGCTCAACAACATTAAACTAGGTGTTTTCAAGTAAAATGGTTGACTTTTATGTTGTGTTCAACATATTGTGCTTAGGTAGGAAACTACAACATGAATTCATCATTTTCAACTATAGTTCTTCATGTCAATAGTATTTAAATCATGAAGGTTTAGAGTAAAAATTTGTGCAAACGAAGACTGTAATGTTCGATTATACTATTAGTTATCCTACATTTGAGCCTTAGTTGGCAAACAAGCAACCGTTACACACAAATGATCTGCTAGATAGTTTGAATTTTTTGTTCTTACCAATTAGATATACAAGTACTTGATGATAGGAACTATATTTTTTCCACCATTACAACAGATCTAGCATTACACAAAAACACATTTTGATTTTTTTAAAAACTATTTTGTATGGATAAAAGCATAGACTACATAATGGATCACTAAGGTTAAAAAGTAGAAATAAAGATTACAAGCGCTAATACTAAAGAATTACATAAAAATAAAAAATGACATTAAACCTAAAAGGTTATGATTTCATTATTGGAAAAAACCTAAGTTATCACTTGAGCCTCAAAACACTAGGTAAATAGTTCAACATGTGCTTATCCTTAGCTGAAAACGGATACAAAAATATAGATGTTACTGAGAAGCATCACATATTAAAATGAGAGTGACTCATTTGTTATTGGACATTATGGTGTGCTTTACTGCTTATAGGGTGATTTAAGATCTTAATGTTGGTTATACATTAGGGATAAAGAGTCATGGCTTCCATATGAATCATAATATAAATAGCATATACACATGCATACTTCCCTCTATTCAACTCACGAAAGCTATTTTCTACATAGCACACACTGAGTACACTTCTATAGCCAGCTATTGTTGTGCGTATACCTTATATACTCAACAAACATCACGATCATCATCACATTGTATGTCTGCTCCAACTCATGCACATACAACAGGATAATAGGTTACTAGTCTCAAGCTCAATATGTCAAAATTCATGATAAGTCATTACTAACCTATAAATTATCTGCTTAACTGATTCAAACCCTTATTTGTCACTCAAGATATACATATTAGGCTCATATGATGAAAAAAAGTTTTACTTCTATTTTTGAGCAATATCTTTATTTTGGCCCGATAATCATATATAAGATTTTTATTGATGTAAAATTATAAAAAAAAAACTTTAAATCCGCTATCCCAATTAAACTGCCTATGAACATGAGTGAAATTTCTAATTCAAAATAAAATTAATCACATTTATGATTCAATCTTCCCTAGAAGTTAATGAGCTAATAATTAATGTGGACCATCTCATAGTACGGTTCTCATATTAGCTGTATCCATGGACTGCGAGGCTAATGCTGCTAAAATAGAACATGAAAGAAAAAATGAAAAGCTATTAAAGATTTTGTAAACAAAAAGAGTCAATCGCTAAGAAGGAAAACATAAAATGATTGTCTAACAAAGTAGATGTTTTCAGAACTCAACATTAATTTTTCAATGTGCCTTTTACTAACTATTTGTTTGCACAATTTGTTGTGGTACTATGCCTTGATTGATTTCCTCACTGAGTCATTTGTTGTTAATATATTTTTATGCAATGATAGAAATTGAGACTGAGTTACAAGGATTTTTTTTTGGATTCATGCTGTCAACAAATAATAATTTGTCTACTTTATTTCTATGGGTAATAAATACTTCATATCTTACTTCACCACAATTGCATGCTACATCACATGAATGAATAGCAAACACACATTTATCTTTTATATAATTTTATGGTGGTAAGATGTTTCGAATTTCCAATAGTTAAAAGTATTACTTATAGTGCTATTTAATACGTGTATGTGAATTTTGAAAGATGATTATTTCATTTATAGCTTTGAACTATTTGATTCTAAAGATGAATGGATAGATACGATAAATGGACAAGCCAAGCTTAAGCAACACATGAAAGTGATGAATTTAGTGCCTAATGAATGTGAAAATGTTGGATTAAGCAAATATTGAATCTACTTAATGATTGATGCTTTTACTAACTGGCATAATACCATTAATTATTTTAGGTATTAATAAAATAATTTGAAAGATGCATAATTTTGATCACTAACCATTTAAACTTTATTTATTCTCCACAAAATGTTGTATACTTAGTTTAGATGATTAAGTTCAAAAATTGAGCTATATTCTCATATTTGGGAGGGTAGTTCTTTGTTTTTAATGGAATCCTTTTATTTTCTCCTCCAAATTATGTACTAATCGTTTTATCTAGGATTTGTCACTATTTTCCAACACTTGATTTTTCAAAATTACACTTATTAATTTTCTTGGTTGCACATTTTGAATTCAGTTAATTTCTATAGGTTAGGTGAATTTTGCTTATGTTAGAAAAAATTGTTATGTTAAAAGTGATCAATTTTGATTTGTCTCAACATGGCATATCATTTGTTAGTAATTAACATCTTTAATATTTTATGAACTAATGTTAGATATTTTTATACATGGAGGAATAGTAGTTATTTAATTTTATATGAGCTTTTGGGTTCCAAAATTAAAGTAATGTTGAATATAGGTTCGATACTTTCAATTTTTTTGAATTATATTGCCATAATCATCACCGGTTGCATATGTTGGATAACAAGCATGTTAATTCTTTTGATTTAACCATGACTCATTTCCAAACTTCATTCTTGAAAGTCCGAAGCATTTTGGTCTAACCAATCTCATATGATTCTTCTAAAGAAGCACTAATGGATTGATCGAAAATTTCGATTCATTATTTTGGATTTATAGAGACATCTCTTCCTCCCTCTTAATAGAAACCTAAAATTATGTAAGTTAAAGTCTCATCATGTAGTTATTCAATTGTTGTGTTATTCTAGAATAGCTTGCTTTCGTATTTTTTAATTTAAAATTTGATGTTTTTATTGTACATCCTTGGCTGATGTAACATGCACAAAGAGATCCCATCTCAAGCATGCCATAAGGCAAATATATCTCCAAAGAGGAGAATAAAATCTTAAGTAAACGCCAAAAGAAAAATCTCAAATAATATCAGTATAGGCAATTCAAATTTCAAAAATAGAACTCTCAAGAGTTTAAATTTTCGAAACGTAATCGCTACAAATATACATCGAATGGTTCAAATGACCAATTTTGGAAAAAGGGCGATACACTAGGGAAAATATTCAAAGAAATCATCTCAAAAGTGTTAGCACATACATGTGGCCAAAGCCTTGCCAAGATGGCGGGTTTAGGTTTTCCCTAAACCATATTTGATGTTTTATGAAATGCCGATGATACGAGACTCGCTACTTTTAGCGTTTTTTGAGTTATTCTATCTCTTTGAGATTATATGTTGTGTAGGGATACCACTCATCATATGAAGTAACCATACATACCATACTTATGCTCTAATACCAAGCTATGATGCTCCATCCCGAGACCCACATTAACCAAGAGTATTATTGGGTAATACTATCTGCTAATGCGGAGAATATGGCTGATTAGGAGCGACCACGTATGGTTTTGTATTAAGTATTTATTTGATATGTTGATCCACTTGGAAACTGTGAGAATATATATATATATATATATAGCATTTTCCGACGTATTCAATGGATATTTAAGATAAGATTATAGATGGTCGCTCCTAACCGGCCCTATTCTCAGCATTAGCAGACAATATTTTCCAGTAATACTCTTTGTTAATGTGGGTCTCGGGGTGGGGCGTCATAGCTATACACATATACAGATACAACACAGAATATACAAAATGATACATGTCAAGTGGTATAACAACCACAATATACAAGCGAATCAAAAAAATATACATATGTGATTATCTGCTGTTCTGTGATATGTTTGCATTTGAGTTGTTGTATTTTGTCCTGATAGATTATAAAGCCACCTATGGCTTTGTATTAAATATTTATTGGATATGTCGATCCACTTGAAAACTATGAGAAAAATATATATAGCAGTTGCCGACGTATTCAATATATATTGAAGACAAGGTTATAGATAGTAGCTCCTAACTAGTCATATTCTCCGCATTAGCAAACAGTATTACCCACTATACTCTATGTTAATGTGAGCCTTGAGGTGATGCGTCACAGCTTGGTATCAGAGCTCGAATAATATGGTCAGGAGAGCCACAATTGGTATCATCTTTATGGTGAAGCTTTGGTAATGAATAAAAAAAGCCGAACTTTGTTCTTTCTCATGTTCTTATCTATATTAATTTATCCTTTATTTGAATAGGTTGTATATTTAAATACAATTTGTATTATCTTTATGCAATCACACCCAATTAAATACAATTTGGACTTGTTCCTATGTTCACTTACTTGCTATGTGGTGTTGAGGAAGAAAGCTGTGACGAATCGAATTTTTCGCGTTCGAAAATCGACATCCATACTTCACATTGTACTCGAATGCCGCAGATTCGATCGTTCAAATTCGAGTCGCCGGAGCTTATAACACATTAAGTAAATAACACAGCGGAAGAAAAGAATAATATATATCAATGTACAACATTTGATACAATATCTGATACAACAGAATGATACAATGAACATCAATATACATCAGAGATACAAGAAATAGCAGCGGAAAGAAAAGATAACACAGCAGCGGAACAAATCTCCAAAATGGCCTTCAAGAAAGAACTCCAGTATTAGTAATCTCCATCTTCAAAGCACCAATCCAGAAATAGCTCGAACTCCCAAATCAAGATGAAGAGAAGCAACTCGATCCAATTGCCATTGCCAAATCCTAAGGCTGAAAGCTATCGAATCTACACCTACTACTGATTATCTGAAAACCCCAACTCTAGACTGCCCGTGTGGGAAATAGTGGGCACCCAGAGTTTAGGAAAGGAACAATAAACTCCAGGTCAGTCATGGGACTGGTGTGAGCAAACAAAAGCAATTGGTCTTTTAAAACAAACAACAGAATTTAAATTTGAAATCCGCAATGCTTTTTTGAAAAATGAAACTACCATAAGGCCTCCCGGCACACACACAATGCAAACGCACACATGGGGGAGATTTCTCCTTATGATAGTCAAATATGCTTACTACGAGAAAAATCCTTTGATATTATTACTAGTGCATAGTGGAAAATCTTTCAAAAGTATAATATAAATCCTAGCCAGCATAGGTACCATGATACTATGCCTACTATAGCTGCCATGTTAAATGGCAGGTTCTACAACTAAAACCGTACAAGGCACGTATTGGATGAATGGATTTCCAACAAATGGTCAGGCTAAGGAACTTCCTATTGCCACATGGGTACGCCTCTGGCGGGACGTCCCGAGAACTAACGTTACGGTTAGATCTCTGCCAACACAAGGCCGGGTTACCTCTGTAACTAGGTAACTACTACACGAATATGCCATCCCCCGGTCCTTTGGGACCTTTATCCGAGGCGCCTCAAAGCAACAACCACACAGTAAATGAGATTGGAGCAACCACATAGGTTAAATACCAGGGCTCCATACCTGATACCACCCTTTACCAGAAGGGAATGACACACCCTAAAGGGAGCGACCCTCATAACCTTGCCGCATCTTTCCTGTTTCGACCATTTCCGGGAAGTGAGGTCCTGATGCAGTCTCGTCCACAAAGCTACGCTTTGGCACAAAGCCATGCTTTGGGTCAACAGATGACCAAAGCAATGATCACAAAGATAAATGATCAACAAATGATCATATCACAAATGATCAACCAATGATCATCACACAGCAGCACTCAGCATGCCACATTACCAAATTGGGAATATCACTGATAAATATCAACTACATAACCTCTGAGCTCGTACGTCTCAGAGAAGGGTGTTAAGCTGAGAGAATAAATTCTCCGCCACCAGGCAGAAATGTATTTGATAGAAATCAGTTAACATCTCAAAGTGTAATGTCGGACATACAACCATACAAGTCTGTCCCGGGTTCGAACAGAACCGAAGGCACTTCCGAAGAAGCCCTTGCAAATCCGGATAATCCCTAATCACGTCCGGACTTCCCATCACATATGAAGATCTCTATACCGGGGATCAGCCAGTGCAGAGACAATCGATGAGTTATCCTTTTGTTTTTGGAAATATCCGGTCTTCACCACCGGTCTTCAATTGCTATCCATAACGTCGTATCACTATTCGGAATGGGCTATATGACACTAGGTCCTCTCCCGGCTAAACCGAATAATGAGCGCCATATTTTAAAACATATGGATATGGGATTTTAGTTAAGTCACAACTTATAAAATCCAAAACTTTTCTTTCAAATGGTTAAACAAATTACCATTTTAAATCTTTAAACAAAAAGATTTATTTCACAAAGTTTTACCAAATTTCACAAAGATCTATCCATAGATTTCAAAACAATTCCCATTCAATTTGGATTAACCAAATTAAATCTTTAAAATTAAAGATTTATAGCTTTCAAACCCATTTCCAAAGATTTATCTATAACTTGGAAAACCATTTTCCTTTCAAAACTTGAATTCCTTTTAACACATATTGGAAATCCATTTCTTATATGAAAGCTTCTATTATTTGAAAACAACAGTTTTCGTTTTCAGAAAAGTCCGATTTATACAAGTTGAAAATCTTAGGTTAAATTTAAATTTCAAAACATCACTTTTTAAAATGGTTTATAACCCCATATAAATCCATTTATAAGTTGAATAACTTTTTAAAACCCTAGTTTTCAAATCATAGAATTCAACTTCAAATATTGAATTCAAATTTAAATCAAATTATTTAAATTTCAAAACTCAATTAAGTTATTCACACAACTTTTATTTTTGAAATTCATTTTTTTTCAAAAGCTTCAATTCTAATTCCAAAACTATTTTGGATTCAAAAATTCAAATTTTAAAACAATTTCAAAATCTGTGACTTAACCCATTTCCACGTGCAATCCATATTTGTGTGTGTATAAGTGTGGTCTAGGGGTTCAACACAATAGTGCATAACATCATCATCACAGATTCAATCATAAAGATAAGCGGTATAACCCATAACGCTTATCTATATTCATAGATTCATAGATAAAGTAAATTATCAATCACAAAAATTCACTAATATGATTCGATGTGGGTTTCGGATAACCAGCTAGAATCCGACTCCCTGTCGCATCGAAATTCAAATGTCGTTTTACGGGTCAAAGGGTTTCATATTCATACAACAGTATATTCATCACAAATATAGCAGATCAACACAAAGTATCACATAGCATCACATCGCATATCAAATATATCAATCCATCACACAACATTCAATAACAATCAGCATCTACAATTAAGATGAATAAACTGGGTGGTTTTAAATTTATTACCTACATGATTACTTTCATTTATTATTCCTAATTAATTAACTATCCATATTTATTCAATTAATAAATCTTCAATTATTAATTTAAAATCTAATATCATTCAATTAATGATTTCTTAATTACAAATTAATTATTCTAAGAAAAATTAATCTTAAACTTTAATTAATCAAATTAAAACCCTTAATTACTTTAATTAATTATCCACTTCATTAATTAATTAATTATATTAATTATCCATTTGTACTACCTTAATAATTAAATGAATTACAAATCATTATACTTTTCTTTATCTTTAGATAAACATTCCTTATTTAAATTATGCATTTAAAAACAAAATGTTTTTAAATTTACATTAAATTCCATTTAACATTCTCTTTAAACTCAAGACTCAAATTTATTCAAAATAAGGTTTTAAACAATACAACTTAATCTTATATGTTTACAAGAAACATATACTTTATTAATAAGTTTAAAACAATTTAGATTTCAATTCAAATCAAATTCAAATCAATTTAAAAAATTACTTTAAAATTTCAAAATTGAAATATAACTTCCATTCTCAATTTAGTTTAAACTCTCTAAAACTCTTCCTACAATTTGCACTTTCAATTCAAATGTATGTCATTTGAAAACAATTTAAATTTAAATCTTTATTTAAAAACTGAAGTCTAAATTTTAAATCCAGATTTAAAACTCAGTTTTGAATTCAATTTGAATTTCTAAATTAAATACTTAACTTTCCAATTCAATATGCAAAACAACAATGCATTTTATACTTGAGAGTTAAAATCAAATTTGAATTTAAAAACTTAAATGGTTTCAAATTTCAAACCATCAGCATTTGAATTCATATTCAAACTTCAACTTAAACTCAGTTTAAATCTCCATTTAAAAATTTAAACTTACCTCTTACATTTAAAACAGAAACTGTTTCTGTTTATATAAAAAAGAAAGTAAACTAACTTTTGAAATTTCTGAATTTAAACTATTTCAAAGATACAGGATTCAAACCTATTTGAATTCAACTAAAATTCAATTTTCAAAATTCTAAGTCACATTTGTATTTTTGCACCTTATTTTCAAATATCTGACAAATTTAAATTTGAATTCATATTCAAATTCCAAACTTACACTCAGTTTAAATCCTACACCTGCAAATTTTAAACTTTATCTTAATACTTACAACAGAAAACAGTTTTCTGTTTACTTTAAAACTTAAACTTTGAAATTTCCAGAACTTAAATAATTTCAAAAGAACAGAATTTTCAACTTATTCAAATTCATATTTGAATTGAGTTTCAAAAACCTAAGTTAGATTGTAGTTTGCATTTAATTCAAACCTTAAAAATCTGGAAACAGGCTCATGTTCCTCCTTTCTTTTTTTTTCCTTTTTTTTTTTTTTTTTAAACCAATTTAAAATTTCTGCATTTAAATTATTACAAAATAATAATTCAAACAATTTGAATTCCTCCCTAGGTTCAATTTTAAATCCTAAGTTCAAATTTCCATTTTAGTTTAAACTTGATTCTTAAAATTATAAAAAAAAAAGAACAGGTCTGTTAAATAAAACCTGAAACAATGCAACTTAATCTTATTTGAATTCTTGCATTTAAATTATTACAACATCAGAATTCAAATATTTTGAATTCATCTTCATATTCAAATTTCAGATTTAATCTAAACTTGGCTTTTTAAAATCAAAAAAACAGAACAGTAACAGTTTCTGTCAAATTTAAAACCCTTTACATTCTTGAATTTAAAATGTTTTCAAATTTCATGTTTGAATTATTTGAATCTATACTAAATTCAGGTTCCAACTGAATTCAAATTTCAAGTTTAGATTCCTATTATTACTACAACTTTATTCTTTTAAAAACCTGGAAAATAATTCTGCTTCTTAGTCCTGAAACAAAACACACAAAATTCCCTTAATTATTTCAAAGAAATTTAAATTCAAACTATTTGAATTCATCCTTAGCTTCAAGTTTGATTCTAAGTTCAAAATTTCAGATTTCATTTAAACTTTATTTTTAAAAATTCTTAAAACAGAACTGCTCTGTTGATAAACCTGAAACAATGCAAACTCATGCAACAAAAATTCTACTTCGGGTCAATACAGCATTTACTTCGAGTTTTCTTACAGAAATCCCGAGTCAATCCCGAGACTAAAAACACTGCAATCTAAACAACATCAAAACCTGGAACAAAGCAACCCAGTGTCAAACCCAAAATTCCACTTCAATTCATCACTTAAAATCATAATTTTACTATTAAAATTCAACATTTATGAGCACAAATCAGATTGCATGATCAAAACAAAGAATTAAATCATTTGATTTTTTTAACATTAAAAGATCATTACTGTAAATTCTCAATTTCCAATAACTTATTTGTTATTTTTACTTATTTACATTTTTATAAAAAAATGTTATACTCATATAAACATTATTCATTCAATAATCATACCCTAGAATGTTTTGTGTTGAGATAATTTAAATTTCCAAATAGGTTTTTAAAAAAAACTGGAAAGTGTGTACAGAGGCAAACTTCTGCCTATTTTCAGACATGAACATCATATTCAAGCATATATATATACTTCTCACAATTCTATCTCAAGCATGATCACAAGCAATCAACAATAACCAGATTCAAACAATAGGCATACTGTTTTTTTTCACAGGCATTTCAAAATAAAGATGATGAGGTTTGCTCACCTGTTTTTGAAGAATCAGAGGAGAAGATTGAGTTTTGAAACTCTGGACCATGCAACTTTCCAAACTGCTCTTCTTTTTGTTTGTTGTTGATTCAAGATTTTTTTTTTTTTTGATAATATGTTTGACTCCAGGTTGCAACTGACCTTGAATTGATTTTTAGATGAATTACTTGCTTAAATCTTTCAACAACAAAAATTCTAACTCAAAATTTCTGAAAGTATTTACTTACAGTTTTGTTTATTTTTTTTTCTTTTTGAAACAGAGGAAAACCCTGGATTGCAAACTTGAAAACTTGATTACTGATCTGCTACTTGTTGATCTTTGCTTGAACTTTGAAAACTTAAATCTGAAGCTTTGTTACACTTTCAGATTTGAGAAACTCTTGTATGGTTGCCAGCTTGAAATTGAAACAGATATTGACCTTTAACTAGCTTCTGTTTTTTTTTTCTTTGAATTCCTTTGCTTTGATTTCTGAGATGATCTTTGCATCTTGAATCAGGTATGAATTTGATCTGTCCCCAGGCATGTTGCATGCTTCCAGATTTTTGGAACAGATTTCAAATTTTGCTTCAAGTTAAAACTGGACATTTTTTTTTGTTTTTCTGGTTATCAATTTTTTCTTCTTTTTTTTTCTGATTTATCCTTTTTTTCTTCGTTGAGATTTGAAATGCCAAATATTTGATTACTGATTTGTTCAGATTTGGTGAGATGTTTAATATGATTGCATATGGGAAAATGAAGAGTTTTTGAAATTTTTTATCTTATTATTTTATTAAGGAAATGATGTTTTTATGCCACTTGTTAAAAACAATCTTAAGTTTTAAGATCTTGTTAATTCTTCTACTCCACCCTCATGTGCATGTATACTTCCTTATTTATATATTCACATTTAAAATTTTCAAAGACAAAAGATTTTTTTTATTTTTATATTTATATTTTCAAAACAAAATTTTATTTCAATTATTGCTTACACTTAATTTTTTTTTTTTTTTCATAATGCTCATATACTTATGTATTTTTACAATTTTCATTCATACATTTATTTATTTATTTATTTTGTACAACCTTTAAAAGGAAAGAAGAATGTAAAATTTTTGATTTCATATTAACAAAGGTCACATTTGTTTAGATAAGAGAATTAAATCCTAAAAATAAATCCTTTTCTGAAATTTATTATATCTTCCAAATAAAATTAATATTTTAGAAAACAACTATCTCTATCATTTTATTAATCTCAAGATTTTAAATTCTATTTTTATTTTTTTAATACATTTTATTTTGAAACTCAATATTTATTTTATAAATCACTTATCCTTAAATTTCAAATGTAAATTTCTATTAATAATCAAAAAAAAAATTTTTTTACTTATTCTAGAAAATTTTCTAATTAAATCACAATTTATTTCCAAAAATTAATTTAATTGCCAATTCAAACTTGATAAACTTTCAGGAATGTTACAGATTTCCCCCCTTTAGAAATTTCGTCCTCGAAATTTGCTAGGAAGACGAAAAGAAAAGATGAAAGATAGAGAAATTCCTTTCCAAATCGAACTGGATATAAATTCTGTATTTGGCTTACCAAATAAGAATATCAACAATAGATATGAGAACAATCTCATATAACATTACACAAGATATTTGGGTCCATCGGTCTACGAATATGCAAGGGCATTGACTAGTTCGAAGAGATAACTAATCGTTCGTAGAATATATCGGATCCCAGAGAATAGATAGATGGATCAAATCTTCATATTAGTTAACCAATTTACTAATTTAAAATTTCCAATTTATTTAATATTTTCAATTTCAAATTCATTAGAGTTTAGATCGAAAAGCTGATAAGAAACCGATGAAGATACGAAGTAAGAATTTCCTACAACAATACGTATGGCCATCATCACACCGAAACTTCTTTCTGGAGCAGTCACGAAGCAATCAAAAGAATTCGAAATCGAATCAAAGGAGATTGATAGAGAAAAGATATTCCCACTGTTGCAGGGTATTGACCATTTGTAGTGGTACTCCCCTGTCCCCTATCTCGTTCTCTTCTCGCACTCATACTCACTATCAGTGGATAGTAAGAGAATTTACTGAGGCATTCGAACAGATATCTCAGGGATATACTCATTCTAGGGTTTACTTCACCCTATCTCTAATGAGTTACTTAATGTGTTATACTCCTGAGCTAAAGTTTTAACCTTCAGCTCTGATACCAACTGTGACGAATCGAATTTTTCGCGTTCGAAAATCGACATCCATACTTCACATTGTACTCGAATGCCGCAGATTCGATCGTTCAAATTCGAGTCGCCGGAGCTTATAACACATTAAGTAAATAACACAGCGGAAGAAAAGAATAATATATATCAATGTACAACATTTGATACAATATCTGATACAACAGAATGATACAATGAACATCAATATACATCAGAGATACAAGAAATAGCAGCGGAAAGAAAAGATAACACAGCAGCGGAACAAATCTCCAAAATGGCCTTCAAGAAAGAACTCCAGTATTAGTAATCTCCATCTTCAAAGCACCAATCCAGAAATAGCTCGAACTCCCAAATCAAGATGAAGAGAAGCAACTCGATCCAATTGCCATTGCCAAATCCTAAGGCTGAAAGCTATCGAATCTACACCTACTACTGATTATCTGAAAACCCCAACTCTAGACTGCCCGTGTGGGAAATAGTGGGCACCCAGAGTTTAGGAAAGGAACAATAAACTCCAGGTCAGTCATGGGACTGGTGTGAGCAAACAAAAGCAATTGGTCTTTTAAAACAAACAACAGAATTTAAATTTGAAATCCGCAATGCTTTTTTGAAAAATGAAACTACCATAAGGCCTCCCGGCACACACACAATGCAAACGCACACATGGGGGAGATTTCTCCTTATGATAGTCAAATATGCTTACTACGAGAAAAATCCTTTGATATTATTACTAGTGCATAGTGGAAAATCTTTCAAAAGTATAATATAAATCCTAGCCAGCATAGGTACCATGATACTATGCCTACTATAGCTGCCATGTTAAATGGCAGGTTCTACAACTAAAACCGTACAAGGCACGTATTGGATGAATGGATTTCCAACAAATGGTCAGGCTAAGGAACTTCCTATTGCCACATGGGTACGCCTCTGGCGGGACGTCCCGAGAACTAACGTTACGGTTAGATCTCTGCCAACACAAGGCCGGGTTACCTCTGTAACTAGGTAACTACTACACGAATATGCCATCCCCCGGTCCTTTGGGACCTTTATCCGAGGCGCCTCAAAGCAACAACCACACAGTAAATGAGATTGGAGCAACCACATAGGTTAAATACCAGGGCTCCATACCTGATACCACCCTTTACCAGAAGGGAATGACACACCCTAAAGGGAGCGACCCTCATAACCTTGCCGCATCTTTCCTGTTTCGACCATTTCCGGGAAGTGAGGTCCTGATGCAGTCTCGTCCACAAAGCTACGCTTTGGCACAAAGCCATGCTTTGGGTCAACAGATGACCAAAGCAATGATCACAAAGATAAATGATCAACAAATGATCATATCACAAATGATCAACCAATGATCATCACACAGCAGCACTCAGCATGCCATATTTATTAAAAATTCTCATCTTCTTCATTTATGAAATCAGTAGTTCTCCATTACTTCCTGCTTTTATCCAACCATCAGTTCTCCATTTGCTTTCTATTACTCAAATTTATTTTCCCCTTTCATATTACTTATCTTCTGCATTTCGGAATCCGATGTCAAGTGACATGACAACATTCTTTAACTAATATAAGCATGTTTTTAAAATATTTATGTTATTTATTAATTTCATTGATATTTATGTATGTACATGTTGAAGGTTATGTTGTAGTACACTTTATCATTTTCCATAAGCATGAAATTTTGTTATAGTTATTATGAGGAGGTAGCCATTTTTGGGCTGAGTTTTTAGCTGCAATTCAATATGTGGATATAAACACATGTGCGATAAGAACCACTTTTTTTTACTTGCCACTAAAATAACCAATTCACAGTTTGAAGCACAATAAGAAGCTCCTTGAGAAGTATATAAATTAAATAAATAAAAGATCAATCACCCGATTTATAATTTTGTGTTTTACAACAGGAGTGTGATCAACGTTGTATTGATGTTCAAATTTATTTGTTGTTTATGATTTTCATATCGTGAGCATTGTCACTTTCTTCAACCTTGCTAAACAACAGAGGCCGGTACAAGATAAAGTGAATACCGATGAGCAGTAGCAGGACAAAGTAGTCAACGAATTATAGTAGAAGCTCCATCTCGCAAAAAAGGCTGCACATCTGACCCGGTTTTAATAGGCACAGAGGTCGCTCTTCCTTTCAAGCTGGGAATGCTGATGAACTCATTGATGATTCTGTTAACATATGTCAAATTCATCATAGATAAGCTTATTCATTTTGAATTCATTTCTGCTAATTTAACAACTTGAAATACTTTCTTACTGTCTTGGTCAATGAGAATGTTTCTTATATGGAAAGGCATCTGAATCCCTTTAATATTTCTTGCATTTCCATCCTTCTGTATGCACTAAATTGTAACAGTACTAGCTACATCTTAGGTGATTTAAACTTTAAATTTTATGCTTTTTGTCCTTGAGAACCGAGTTGAAAATCTGCTCTATTGCAGTGCTCAAGTACTTGAGCACTGAATTTTAAGTTCATCTTGAAATCAATACCATAATCTGTTTGAGCATTAATATGTATAGGAATTTGTGCCAAAGTTTGGATTTTCACACTTTTTAGATGGTTTGTGACGGTAATGTTATGAAATCAGTCAAATATGCTTAAAGATTGAATGGCTCAGGATTGCAAAATAATTGAGTTCAAGTACGGATATTTTCGTACGTTTGAATTTTAGATCTTTACGTTTATATCTTGGACTTTGATACTATTTCTTAAGTCCATTTTTTATTTTTCTTCATGTGATTTAAATATACTATACTACATAATGAGTTTAGAACTGAAAATTTCATTTTTGTTTGTTTTCAAGAAAATCTTCCCCATAGACCATGAAGCATTATACTGCCGTCAAATGTACCAATCAATTTTAGAAAATGAAATCATAGTGGTGTTTATATGACAATAGAAAATTTCAGTCTACAAATCAAGAATAGCTGCATTGTTTACAATGTGGTCCTTATCGTAATTTATTTCAGTATTTATGCTAGGCTAATGCACTAAAACACGCTACTGACATTACTAATTCATTTTTTAGGTCACTCAAAGATCAAAGATTGAAAATTTGAAATTAACAATACATTTGTACTAAGAAACAAATGAAATGCCTGCCCTGAAGTCTTTTCACTACGAAAAGTAGCCTCAACGCATATAATGACACAAAATGAAAACATAACCATGTTAAATTTCGGCATTCCTGCATACCGTACGCGTTCGCTTCACCGTGTGTATCGGAGTCAACGGTCGAAGTCTCTCATGCCGGCGTCCCAATTGAACATCCCTCCATCGCCTCTATCGAGCATATAATCTGGTCTTGACAACACATTGTAACAAAAAGAATTCCCAATGTTACGTGCCACCAATCTCATATATATACCACAATTATTCTGAATATTCCACGATGTGGTGCTTTTAGTCCGTTCAATCCACGCACCCACTCCATTTACAATGCGAGTCACACCTAACAATCTCCACCTTGACAAGCATTGCTCAAGTCACTTGGAGTTATACCGAGTCCTCTTCGCGGTGAAGTGAAGATGTTACCTGAGTTCTCATAAGCAGGACGGAGCGACCGCTTTAACCATATCTCCACCTTGACGAGCTCCCATGCTCAAGCCCCTTAGGAGCCATGCTTCGGTCACGCTACACCATACCGGTCCCATCGAACCATGAAGCTCTAATACTATATGGGGATTTATAGAGGTCGGAAGTAGCTTCGTAGTGGAGAAAATAGTTCGCAAATCGAAATTCGGAGGTGGAAGTTATAAGAGAAAAGACGAAGAGGGCGAAGTTGGGGCAGAGCCTTCTTTCAGACGTCTGACCAAAAGGTTCAGACGTCTGATTTGGGACAGAGATGCTTCCAGAGCATTCTGTCAGACGTCTGACCAATGGGTCATACGTCTGGTCTGGAGCGAGGTCGCTCCAGTAACTTAATCCAGACGTCTGATTTATGGGTCAGACGTCTGGCCTAAAGCGAAGTCGCTCCAGTAACTTAATCTAGACGTCTGTTTTTGGGTCAGACG
The DNA here is from genome assembly GCA_030765085.1 of Allium cepa. Taxonomy (NCBI): domain Eukaryota; kingdom Viridiplantae; phylum Streptophyta; class Magnoliopsida; order Asparagales; family Amaryllidaceae; genus Allium; species Allium cepa. Next base: position 485,813,927 of record CM060934.1, on the reverse strand, counting down.
TTTGGAACGACTTCCTTCAGTTTTCTTTCGTACGGACTTGGACGAAAATTTGTGATATCTGCAGGGGCAATTTCGAAAGATTGCCTAGAGCTTCTATTCTCCCATATAAGCTAGCCTCATGTTTCAGATCTATAAGTGTGCAAGCAACCGCAAGAGATTAGCCTCCACCAAATTAGGGTTTATCAAAACCTAATTTTCTTCAATTCTCTTCTCCACAAATCAATTCTATTTAGAATTTTGATCGTTGTATTCAATCTCTTGTACTCTTCTCATCAATATTAATAAAAGCTCTCTCTTAAAGTAGATGTACACTAACACAACGTTAGTGGAACCATTATAAATCGCTGTGTGATTTATTTTTCGTTATTGCTTTGATTTCTATATTGCTTGTTTGCGATTGTGATTGCTTTTGGATCGATTGAGATTGGAATTGAGTTGTTGATTGGTTGTTTTTACACTCTTACCATGATCACGTCTTCCGCTGTGCTTGTGGGGTTTCGACTTGAGTAGTCTGGTGTTGGAATCCTGCTCCAACATTTGGTATCAGAGCTTTGGAGTTGGTAGGTAGTTATAGAAATGCCAGAATCAAGTAGTAACTCTAGTAGTTCCTCAATGGGTAATCCAAGTGGTATAGCTCCTTATGTACGTGGCTCGTACGCAGCTTCAGGATCACAATTGGTAATAGACAAGTGGAATGGCGATAATGATTTTGAAAAATGGCAATGAAAGATGAAAGCGGTTCTAAGGAGGAATCGGGTGCATCGGGTAGTGTTGACACACATTTGTTGCCAGCGGATATCTCAGATGTTAAGAGAGAGGAGATGGAAGAGTGGGCATTCACTACACTTCAACTTGCTATGGGAGAGAATGTTATCTCTGAAATTAGTGGTGAGACAACCGCTAAGGGTATTTAGGACAAGTTGGAGGAATTGTATATGAAGAAGTCACTTACAAATCGTTTGATATTATCGCGAACGTTCTTCACCTATAAGATGAAGGGAGGTACTTCGCTGAAGCCGCACTTAAACATTTTTGATGATTTTCTAATGAAGATGAAGGAGATAGATTTGAAGATTGAGGAAGAGCAAAAGGCAATGATATTGTTGTGTTCGTTGTCAGATCGCTATACAGGTTTCTCAAATAGTTTGATCTATAGCCGAGATACATTGACTCTTGATGATGTCAAGACGGGTCTTCTTAGCGCGAAGTTGAGGGATCAAATGAAGGAGTTAGGTGATGGTAGTAGTGGTGCTAGTAGTGGTCATGGTTTATTTGTGGAGAAGGAGAGGTATGTGAAGAAGGAGAACCGGGGGCGTTCTAAATCAAGGAACCCCGGTTGGAGAGGAAAGTCGAAGGAAAGAAAAGGCAAGTGTTATATTTGTAGGAAGCTCGGTCATTGGAAGAATGAGTGTCCGGTCAAGGAGAAGGCAAAGGAGGAAGTAGCATCTTCATCGGTAGTGGTGCAGAGTGAAGTTGGTGAGGGAGATGTAGATGTTTTGTCGGCGGTAGCATTGGATGTTTCGGGTAGCGATTGGGTGCTCGATTCTGGGGCGTCTTATCATATGATGCTAAATATAAATTGTTTTTCTTCTTACATCGATAAAGAAGGAAATTCAATTGTTATGCGAAATGGTGCTATTTGCAAGTCGAAAGGCATTGGTCCATGCAAATTCGGATATTTGACGGAGTGGTTCGTACTCTTACTAATGTGCGCTATGTTCCGGGACTTAGGAAGTCTCTTATCTCTTTGGGGAAGCTGGATTCTTTAGGTTGTAAGATCACTATTGAGAGTGATAGCTTGCGGGTTTCAAAGGGGGAACTTGTGGTGATGAAGGGTGCAAGGACTCATGGTATTTATTTGCTTCAAGGAGTGACCGTAGAAGGTGAAACTTGTATAGGAGTCGATAGTTCTTGTGGCTTGGATGCGACTAGGTTGTGGCATTTGAGGTTGGGTCATGTCTCGGAGAGGAGTTTAGATGTTCTTCGAAAGAGAGAGATGATCGATGGAGAAAGTTTCAACAAGTTAGAGTTTTGCGAAGAACGCGTCATGGGAAAGCAAACTAAAATTTCATTCGGTGAGGGAAAACATGATTCCAGAAGGGTTCTTGAGTATGTATACACAGATGTTTGGGGACCGACACCTGTAGCTTCTTTAGGTGGAGCTCGCTATTATATTTCCTTTATAGATGACATTTCTCAGAAAGTTTGGGTGTATGTAATAAAGGCCAAGTCAGAGGCATTTGCAAAGTTCAAAGTATGGAAATGTAACGACCCGATATTTTCAACCATTCACATCCATTATAAGTGTATAGGTAGGCACTCATGCCGGAATTGAATTGCTCAAAATACCGCGTTGTAAATAAAAATTTGGCAAACCTCAGAATATATAGTAAATAAAAATCACAGATCACAGACACAGAGTAATAATAATGCAGCGGAAGTAAAAGAGATAGTAGTTCATGAAGCTACTATATAAATATATCGGAGTTACATAAAATACAACAGAAGAAATAAAGTACAAAGGAAGTCTCACTACATAGAAGTCTACTAATACAAGAGCTGAAAGGACCAACAGACTGCAAAAGATAAAACTTGACAAGTAGATAATCTCCAGCGATTCCAATCTCCAGAAAGTGAAAATCCAAATCTGTGAATAACTCAGGCTGACCCGAGCCTAAATAAAAAATACAAACACTCGAGTCAGGACATACATATTTATACAATGTAAACCAACTCAAGTGAACTGTAGTAAAGGTACAAGTAACTTAGAAGATGCTTGGGACCGCCCATCCTCTAAGGATCCGTTAAACTATTTACTATGTAGTAATATACGCTATATACAGTAGTGTCTAATCAGTAAAGTATAATCATATAGAAAATAGCGTTAAGTGGATGGTGAACCTTAACGCGGTCGGATCTTTAAAACCAAAATTGTAGTAGGCGCGATATAAGGATATGACACGGCACGCGAGGCAATGCCAGGGTGGATACACCGTTTGCACTCCCGGACCGGTGGTGACGGCAAGCCAGCAGCTTCCGCCCACCTCGAACAATACCCCCGAATCAAAGTGGTGCCACGTATCGAATCACAAAAGTAATAGAATGGTTTCCGATGGAGCATGCTCGATGAAAGGGTGCGACCCTTTGTGTAGCCTGGTATAGCTCCTGTTTTAGTCATATATGCCAACTCACGGGAGTTGGGTCCACGTAATATACCTCGAGAACATCTCCACGATCCTACTTCATTCTGCAATCTCCACCGCGTACACAGTTGTTAAAGTGGTTTTGGGTATTGGCCGGCTATAAGACAATATCCGATCCCGGTCTCTTTAACAACCAATCGTTATTATAACCCGTGGTTATAACTGTTAAAACAATATTTTATACTTCAAAATAAAATATCCCTTTCAATCCAAATATTTATCAAAATAAAGATTAAATCATTTCCAAAACCATTTCAATATATCAACATACCATATCTTTCAAATTCAAATATTTATCAAAATAAATATCAAGTCATTTCTAACCATTTCAATATATTAAATTATCATATCCTTTCAAAACTTCCTTTCAAATCATTTTATTATCACAATATCATATCTTTCAAAACTTCATTTTTAAATCATCGTATCTTTCTAAAGCTTCATTTCAAACATTTAATACATATCAAAATATCATATCTTTCCAAAACTTCATTTCAAAACATTTAATATATATCAAAATATCATATCTTTCCAAAACTTCATTTCAAAACATTTAATATATATCAAAATATCATATCTTTCCAAAGCTTCATTTCAAAACATTTAATATATATCAAAATATCATATACATCCAAAGCTTCATTTCAAAACATTTAATATATATCAAAATATCATATCCTTCCAAAGCTTCATTTCAAAACATTTAATATATATCAAAATATCATATCTTTCCAAACTTCATTTCAAAACATTTAATATATACATCAAAATATCATATCCTTCCAAAGCTTCATTTCAAAACATCATATAAGTTCAAATCCAAATATTCAAATTTAAATACCCTTTAAATTCAAAGATATCATTCATTTATTATCATCTCAAATCACCTTCTTTATAGCTTATATTTTAATCAAAATAATTCATTTAAACCATTTAAAATTAAAGTTTATATACTTTCAAATCAAGTATTCAATTTCCAAAGTTTTAAACCATTATGAGTTCATTTACTAAGTTGAAACCATAAATATTGAAAATTTCAACCTTTACAACATTCAGAAAAAGGTGCTGAAAGTTATACTTGAAAACATTTAAATTTAAACCATTTAAACATTATAAAAATCATATTTTAACATTCAAAGATGTTCATTAAATACTCTTTTAACTAATGATTTTTATAAAGCAACATTTTATAATTAAATCAAATTTCACAAATCCACTTAATAAATTCAAGTGTAAACTTCCTATTTTTACATTTAACATTTTATTAATGTTTACATTTCCAAATTATCATTTCACAAATTAAACTAAATTCCCAATTTATTTAATTAACTTAAAACTTTAAACAAAACCAAATTCCATATTTCCAAATCAAGTTGTATTTTCAAATTTCACTTTTTAAGCATTCATTTATTTAACCACTTAAATTCATAGAAATCAATAATACTTTAATAAATCACTTAAATTCAAATTTAATCAAATCATCATATTTACCAATTTCCAATAAAATTAAATTTCAATTTTATTCATATAACTTAAATATCGTTTTTAACCAAAATTCCAATTTCCAAACTTAAGTTATATTCAATAATCCAGTTTAACCATTCATTAATTACATTTTTAACTCATAGAAAAAAAAATCATAATTTTCTTTATTTTAAAACATTTAAAAATCTATTTAAATCAAATTTCATAAATTTATATTTTTTTTAAATACTTAAAAATATCCAAAAACACTTTATAAAATAACCACGGGTCTTTATATAGTTTTCTAACCTAGGTCAAGTGATACGGATATGTATCATTTCAATCCGCATTTTAAAAAGAAAAATCCGGATTTTATCATTTCAAACCCGCAATCCCAAGTTAAAATAAAATAAATATAAACCATTCAGGCCTATCATTTCAGCCCATAACGATTTTTCCCTATTCTAAAGTCCGTTCGGGTATGTATCATTTCAACCCATAGTGATTTCTAATCTACAGGGAACTTGCAGTGTGATAAACATATATAAAAATGAACAGTAACAACATATATAGAATAACAGATGATATGACATGAAATTTAACAGGTTTAACATCATATATAATTAATCACAGGCAGTTATAACATCACATTTTTTTTTTTACACATTCAGTTGTTGTTTCACAACTGCATAAGTATAAATGCCGTGTGAGCTTTACTCAACTTTTTAGCTGGAGATTGCAATACAAACGATATAAACGGATTCCAGAAGGCACGATGACACAACAATAGGCTCAAGTGGGAAGAGATCCAAGCTTAGAACTTGTGTTACAATCCAAAACAAAACAAAATAAAATTACAATTCAATACAACATTGAATAGGAATAACTTTGAAATAAAAAGAGATACGAATACATAGTCTTTTGTCTTGCCTTCTACACTTGCTAGCACGGCTTAAGGAATGTTTTGGCTCAGGTTTGGACATACTTTGGTTCAGGTTTGGGTCCTATAGGCATGGCTACAAGGTATTGAAGTGGTGGAGGAGTTACTATGCATGAATATGAAGAGGCTTATGCAAATAGTGGGTTTTTGGTTCATTTTGGGCTAGGCTACATGGATCTATGGCTCAGCTATAGCATCTTTCAGATCTGGACAGAGGATGAAGGTGATGGTTAGGGGTGTGTCAAGATGGTGGTGGAGCACTAGGAGGTGGCCAATGTCATCTAAGGTGATGGTGATGAAGACTAGCTGGCTAGACATGCTTTTAAGGAGTTTTGTGCAACTTTAAAGGTGTTTGTCTTCATTTAAAGGCTATGGCCTGATCTGGTCAGAGGAGGAGAGAGGGATTTGAAGCCGTGGAAGGGGAGGAGGAAGGTGGAGGTGGTGGCTAGAGGTGGTGGTGGAAAAAGAGGTGGTGAAGCAACAAGGCTCAACAACTATCAAGTTTTCAAGGCATAGGTTGTATTTTTTTTTTTGATTTTAGCATCATGGTGGGTTCGACCATGGTTCAGATCTGAGGAGTAGGTGGTGATGATAACAGGGAAGAGGTGTAGGAGGTGGTGGCCATGGCTATGGAGTGGAGGCCGAGCAAAAGACTGGAGAGAACAAGGCAAAAATTCAATGGAAAAATCAATAAAATGAAGAGAGAAAGCAGAAGAAAAAAAAAGGAAGAAGACATTACCATATGTGTTTCCAAGATGAATAGCCGAAAATATGATGAAATGAGATGTTATACACGTGAAAATGAGTTAAGGAACTCACGGCTAATAAATAGAAAAAAACGGACAAAGAGTAAATGAGGAAACGGTAAAAGAAACGACTAGAAATGAAACGTCTAGAAATGAAACGCATTTCCGTTTTCTAAAGATCAAATAAAAAAAAGTAAATCAGAAAGTACATGTAAAAACCGAAACCAAGTGAAATAATATGAAAATAAATAATAAAATTTAAAGAAAATAGAAAAAGGATAAAAGGAATTGCTTAAAAATTCAAAACAGGGTCCAGAAATTACATAGAAATCACTACTAGTCTTGGAAAATTGTCCACTTCATTTTAAAAATATTATGACGTGAAAATTTGAAATAAAATAATTTATTTATCATTTTCAAAATAAAATAAATAATTAAATTGGCGAAAAATAGAAAAAGGAAAAAGAAATTGTTTAAAAATAGCAAACAGGACATAAAAATTACAAGAAAATTACCAATGGCTTTGGAAAATTATTTACTTCATTTTAAAAATATTATAAGACAAAGATATACATACAATAACATATTAACACATATTAAAATAAAATATGACAAGGAAAATATAATTTTTATAATTTAAAATAACCAAAATTTGCTGAATGAACAAATTGCGCTTAATATTGAAGTATACATAACTTTCACAATTTAAATCCGTTTCCAACGAAACAAAAAGCAGTATTCTTAAAATTTTATGTACTTTCATAATAAAAGATAAAATTCAAAATTTTCAAACTTTTAAAATTTTAAATTAAAAGTCAAAGTTTGACCATTTTGATCAAAAATTCACTTTTTGAAAAATATTCTTTTTAGTCATGCTTTGGAATGATAATTCATATCAAAACTAAAGTTTATATTTAAAATAACAAAATTAATCATTCAAAATAAATAAAATAAGTTTTTAAATCAAAATGCAATTAAAATAATTAAAATATACAATTAAAAATAATCACAAAATACAGGGTTGTTACAGGAAAGCTCGTGTTGAAAATGAGAGTGGAAAGTCTTTGAAGGTTCTTAGGTCTGACAATGGCGGAGAGTATGTTTCCGGAGAAATTTTGGAGTTTTGCAAGCATCATGGTATTCAGAGGCATTTTACTACACCTGGAGATCCGCAGTCGAATGGTGTTGCGGAGAGGTTGAATCGTACTCTACTTGAGAAAGCTCGATGCTTGAGATTGATATCGGGTTTGGCTAAGAGATTTTGGGCTGAAGCTTTGTCAACCGCAGTGCATATTATTAATCGAATTCTGTGCTCAGCTATTGGTAACAAAATTCCGGAGGAAGTGTGGAAGGGAAAGAGCATTGACTTGAGTTATCTTCGTGTGTTCGGCAGTCCGGTTTATGTGCATGATCCGGGAAATGAGAAGCTTGAACCAAGAGCTTTCAAGGGGATTTTGCTTGGCTATACGGATGGTGTAAAAGGCTATCGGATTTGGAATCCAGAAAATAAGAAGGTGGTGAATTCTCGTCATGTTACTTTTGATGAGTCGGCGATGTTCAAGAAGAATGTGAGCTCATCGGATGTTCCAGATTTGGTTCATGATGAATCAAAGGAGAAGGAAATTATTTCCACGTTTTGTCCAAGGAATAGAGAGAGTAGAGTTGTTGGAGATGCTTGTGAGGAAGTAGCAGTTGATGTTACATCACATAGTCCACAGGATGCCTCTAGTAGTGTTGGTGATGTACATGATTCTAGAGAAGATTCGGTTCAAGGTGGAGTCGAATGGAGTTTAGGTGATGGTATTGCTACTCGGGTTGGTCGTCGTACTATAAAGCCACCCGAAAGATATGGTGATTGGAACTATCTTAGCTTTTGTGATAATTTGGGCTATGCTCTTCATGTAGTCCAAGATGAGCCGATGGACCTTGATGGTGTCATGAAGTCGAGTGACAGCTCGAAATGGATTTGTGCCATGGAGGAAGAGATGCAATCACTGTTGAAGAATCAAACTTGGGATTTGGTTCCACTTCCTAAAGGAAACCGTGCTATTGGGTGCAGATGTATATACAAGGTGAAGGACGATGGAAGATACAAAGATAGGCTAGTGGCTAAGGGGTTTTCACAAAGGAAGGGAAAGGAATATGATGAGATATTCGCACCGGTTGTGCGCCATACTTCTATCCGGATATTACTTGCTATTGTTGCTATTCACGACTTGGAGTTTGAGCAACTTGATGTGAAGACCGCCTTCTTGCATGGAGACTTGGATGAAGACATCTACATGGAGCAACCGGAAGGTTTTGTTGTAGATGGTAAGTCAAATTTGGTTTGCAAGTTGAAGAAATCACTATATGGTTTAAAGCAATCACCTAGACAATGATACAGGAGGTTTGATCATTTTATGCTTGAAAATAGTTTTGAGAGAAGCATCAAAGATTCTTGTGTTTATTTCAAGAAGTTGAAAAATGATTGTTGGGTGTATTTACTCTTGTATGTGGACAACATGCTCATTGCTTCTAAGGATAAGAATGAAATCAACAATCTAAAACTGAGTTTGAAATGAAGGATCTTGGAGAAGCAAGAAGGATATTGGGCATGGAAATTGTAAGGGATCGAAAGCATTTTGAGTTGAAACTAACTCAAAAGGAGTACATTGAGAAAGTGCTTTGTCGGTTTAGCATGGAAATGCAAAGGCGTCAAATACACCTTTACCTTTGCGTATGAAGCTTCGAGTAAATGATCACCTATCTTGGAGGAAAACAAGACATATATGGCAAATGTGTCATATACTAGTGCGGTTGGAAGTCTAATGTATGCTATGGTGTGTACAAGGCCCGATATTGTAAATGCCATCGGGATGGTTAGTCGATATATGCTCCATGGAAATCGCATTGGGAAGCTGTGAAGCTTATACTGAGATACCTTAGAGGCACATCATCTCATGGTCTTGTTTTTGGCGGTAATAAGGCAATGGATTGCAAGTTGGTTGGTTATTGTGATTCGAACTACGCCGGTGATAGGGATCGAAGAAAATCAACTTCCGGATATGTCGTCACACTTGGGGGCACATCCATAAATTGGAGATGTAGATTGCAGACCGTAGTTGCTTTATCCACTACGGAGGCGGAGTTGATAGCCGCAGTAGAGGGGGTAAATGAGGCACTCTATTTGAAGCGATTATTGTGTGACTTGGGATTCGGGCATGATAGTATTGATGTTCGATGTGATAGCCAGAGTGTTATTCACTTAGCAGAGAATTTGGCGTTTATCTCACGGACTAAGCATATTCAGGTGAGAGAGTCATTTCTAGTACCCATGGATGAAGATAAGCAAGTATATCTTCGGAAAGTGCACACAAAGGATAACGCGACGGATATGTTCACTAAGGCATTGCCGGTTGGAAAGTTCGAGCATTTCTCGAACTTAATTCGCTTAGAGAAGTGCTAGGTGCCATGGGATGGCATGGTTAAGGAAAGAGCTTGGTGGTAGATGAGAAAGAGTATCGGTGAGAGATTGAGGTTCTATCTTCTTGGTAAGTACTAGTCTTGGGTGAGATAGCTTAGGATTTGGATGTTTTCAACATTTCTTTAGCGGGCGGGGGCTTTGCCTGAGCTCATTGGTGAAGTGCAATGAACGGTGGCTTTGCCGGAGCTCATTGGGAAAGCATTCATGTTTGGTTCAAGGTAGAAGAGCTGATAGTTGGTGCTATCGGTTGTAATTGATGGTATGGTACCATTGGAATTGAATATAGATATAGTGACAAGGTGGAGTGTTGAATTTTGACGACACTATATGGATATTTGTAGAGGTCGAAAGTAGCTTCGTAACGGAGAAAACGGTTCGCAAATTGGAGTTCGGAGGTGGAAGTTATAAGAGAAAGGCGAAGTGGGTGAAGTTGGGCCAGAGCCTTCTTTCAGACGTCTGACCAAAAGGCTCAGACGTCTGATTTGGGACAGAGATGCTTTCAGAGCATTCTGCCAGACGTCTGACCAAATGGGTCAGACGTTTGGTCTGGAGCGAGGTCGCTCCAGTAACTTAATCCAGACGTCTGATTTATGGGTCAGACATCTGGCCTGAAGCGAAGTCGCTCCAGTAACTTAGTCTAGACGTCTGTTTTTTGGGCCAGACGTCTGGAACGACTTCCTTCAGTTTTTCTTCATACGGACTTGGACGAAAATTTGTGATATCTGCAGGGGCAATTTCGAAAGATTGTCTAGGGCTTCTATTCTCCTATATAAGCTAGCCTCAAGTTTCAAATCTATAAGTGTGCAAGCAACCGCAAGAGATTAGCCTCCACCAAATTAGGGTTTATCAAAACCTAATTTTCTTCAATTCTCTTCTCCACAAATCAATTTTATTTAGAATTTTAATCATTGTATTTAATCTCTTGTACTCTTCTCATCAATATTAATAAAAGCTCTCTCTTAAAGTGGATGTATACTAACACAACGTTAGTGGAACCACTATAAATCGCTGTGTGATTTATTTTTCGTTATTGCTTGTTTGCGATTGTGATTGCTTTTGGATCGATTGAGATTGGAATTGAGTTGTTGATTGGTTGTTTTTACACTCCTTAACGATCCCGTTTTCCGCTGTGCTTCTAAGGTTTCGACTTGAGTGGTCTCGTGTTGGAATCCTGCTCCAACATAACGCATCCATAATCAAAGTCAAAACAAGGCAAAGAGAAATGGTTTGATAGCCTTAATACAACTAAGATATTCGGTAGCACAAGAATAGTGTAATTGTCCTGTATGATGTGCTTGTGGGATGAAAGTTGTTATAAATATATGCTTGGTTTGAGCTTTTAAGATGTATATTGGGTATTTGCCATTGTAATAAAGTAATACATTTTACATTACATTATTCTATTTCGTTCTAATTTTGCATTTTTTATTTAAGTAATAAACTTGAATAATGAAAAGCATTTTCCGTGATGTGCAATTTATACATCTACAACTGTTTAAGAAGTTTTTTTTAATGTAAGAATGGATGTGAGCTTCTTCACTGTTAAAGTTAGTGTTTTCTTCTAAATTATTTATTTTAGCCATCAATTTAAACGTAACTTATATTGAAATGAGTGCATTCTGAATGATACAATGCATATTGAAGTGGATAACACCATTGTATTGAAAACACCCATGTACGTATAATGTATATTTATTTTGCCACACCTGTGTGCACGTGATGCATATTTATTTTGTCACACCGTGTGCAAAGCACGCGTTCGCACTAGTGATAAAAGATAAACATAATAGAGATCTTCATAATTGACATAGACAAGCTTCTTCCAAACCATTCTATATTATGTGTCATTTATTTTAATTGTTCATTTACTCATTTTCAATTTTTAAGCCTAATATTAATAGATAAACTTAATACTTTCGGTTGGCTACTTGTTAGTCCACAAAAGTAATTATGCACCTCTTAGTAGAGAAATTTTACAAATGAGATAGAGGAATTTTCTATCTACGTAGGCTTCGTCTTTGGCACTTAGAGGTTGAAGTCAACTGAACTCGCGTCGTTTTTAATATGGGTGGGCAAAAACCGCACCACTATACGGAAACCGTCCTCACCGGACCGCAAAAGCGGTGCGGAAACCCGCACCGAATATTCTAATCAAAGCTGATACCCCAAACCGGACTGACCCGCATCGATACGGTTCAGTTGCGGTTTGGACGATTGAACCAACCATATCAAACCGGGCCGAACTGAAAATTTATATTAGTAATCTTATGATAAAAGTATAAGCAACACCTATCTTATTTTAGATTCTAACGATGTACATTTTAGTTTTAGCATATGTCGTTGTTATATTAATAATAATCGCTGACATAAAGGAAGAAGTTATAGTTTGGTATGATATTTTTCATCTCATTTTTTTTGTGAATAAATGCTAATTATAATCTTATTCTAGTCATTTTCCTTAATGATTATGCATTGATTAATGTTGATGCTTGTTAATCTATCAAAAAAAATCTCACTTGTTGGTAAATGTCAAATTGGAATATTCATACAATTAAGAACTAATCTTTCATTTCAGTGTAACATTGTGTGTTTTAACCTTTAAATGTAAAAGTTTCACACGGTTGTCTTCGTAAATTGATTGTTGGTGAAAGTAATTCTTTTATTTCATATATAATATGGGTTCAAACCGGACCGGGCCGAAACCGAACCGTATTACATTTAAACCGGACCGAAACTGAACCGTTTAAAGGATTGGTATAATGATTTGTATTTTTGATTAACCGTTTGATGTGGTGTGGAGCGGAGCGGTTTGGATTTCAAACCGCACCAAACCAACCCTCGCCCACCCATAGTTTTTAAACTAATCTCAATCTGAACCCAAGTTACACGTGACATACGAATAACCTGTGGCATATTTCCAGGAAACAATAGTAACATGCAAGCGACACTCATTTCAAATTGATCAGCTAAAATGATTAAGTAATGATTTCGAGGTCCACAGCCACATGCCCAATAATGACCTCTCCCAAAAATTCCTTATCTTAATAACGAAGGTAAAACCCATTAAAGCTCAAATCCGAAAACTCCAAAACCTCCTCAAACCCAAATCAATGTCTGAACCAACCACAGCCGCTGATTTGACCAAACCATCGATCCCGATCTCATTCCCGATCCCATCCCTCTCTGATCTCAAATCCAGATTCTACTTCGACTCCTTCCATTTCAAATTCAACGTTGCGTCAGTCCCGCTTCCACAATCCGCCATCAATCCTCCGAACCGACGAAGGATGTTGGTCTGCCACGACATGATGGGCGGGTACGTTGACGATAAGTTTGTTCAGGGAGGAAGCAATGATAGAGCATATGCAATTTGGCATTGGTTTTTGATTGATGTTTTTGTTTACTTTTCCCATAACTTGGTTACACTTCCGCCTGTTTGCTGGGTTAATGCCGCGCATACGCATGGCGTCAAGGTGAGCGTATAATTAGACTAGTGTAAATTTATGTAGTTTGATAAATGTATGTTATTCATGTTCGGTTGCACAATGATGATTGATAATTTTGTATTTATCTGTAATACCCCATTTCGTGCGTCTACTTTTACAACAACTTAAGATTGTTTTCAGTTCAAACTTTTAATTAGTTTTAACTTTTAAGTGAATAGTAAAACAGAACTCTTTATGTTTTAACCACCAAAGTTTTAAAAAATAAGCATTTTTTTGGGGTTGTGACTTACCGACAACTTCAAAGTTGTTGTTAAACATTACTTACAAAATTATTTTCCTATTTAAAGGAGATACCAATTACCACACATCCTTTAAATGCAACGGTAAACAAGTTCAGTAGTATTTGCAGCATATAGAAGGGGTCAATAGCCATTAGTTCTGGTAAATTAATGTATATAATTAGTATCACAACATAGTTTACCATTGAAACTATGTATACACACACATACATATATATACACACACATGCGCACACGCGCGCACACACACACACATACATATACTTTCTTCCCACACATCGAACCCAACGGTGTTTCTGGTGTTCTGGCACACTTCAAATGATGTTTACTCGACTATGTGTGTTAAGCATATTGAGAATACTCTCGATTCTGTATGTGTGTGTCTATGTACATTATATGTATGCGCGTACGTGCGTACGTACGATGCACGCACACACGTGTATGTATGTACAAAGCACAATGCTATTTGCACAATATTTTTCATTGAAAATTGTACAATTTTCAAATGAGGATGCAAAGGGCATCAACAATCGACGCAAGAATGCCGATTATGTGGAAAAAAAATATATTTTGCATTGGTGTTGATATTTCCTTTGTAATTACCCAAAATGAACAACAACGCATTGCCGATTGCTGCAAAGGACATACACAGTTTGTATGTTTGTTAGTGTAATTTTTAGTGAATAGTAACGCTCTTTTATACACACATATATAGGACGGTTCAATGACATCGCTATTCTGTTGCACTCATATCATATCTTGAACTACAATATTCCAAATATTATAAAATTGTGTAAACACCTTCAACTCATACTCAAGATCGTCTTCATAAAAGTGACCTCATTGAATATATGTAACATAATACATTCCATGTTTAAATCTGATGGTCAAAATAAATGGTTTAGCGTGGAATGATTGATTTATGATTTTGAAGAGATCAAGAATTTCAAAATAGTCTCACACACACCTATGCAAATTCTATTTGAGTACAAAATGAAAATGGTGACAAAATGTTACACAACAGATCTTACCACAAGTCTCCCTCCGACTTCAACCTCCCATATAAAGGTAAAGAGATCCAACAGTTAAGATTTGCTGTGTCAAATTTTGTGTTTTATTTTGTGTCTCAATAGCCACTTCTTTATATAATACTCACACGCAGACACACACGTATGTACCTACGTACGTGTGTGTACACACTCTTTTTTAATATAAAAGCCAAGTTTGAATATTTTTCATGTTTGTGAGGAATGAGTTTATACTTGTAATGTATTTCAGAAAAATTGGTGGGGTTGCAAGTAGAATTAGTATCACAACATATGGGATTGTCTATAATAACCCTACTTAGAACTAAGGCGTGATGGCTGAAATTAGTTGGATCAGATGATCCAATTTCACAATTAATTGTCTAATTATAAAGTTTTATTATTATCAAATGTCTTTTTTCTTCTAATTCTTTCGATTGTATTCTACTTTTATATGTAAAGGTTTTGGGCACTTTCATATTCGAATGGGATGAGGGTGCAAAAGCTTGCAAAATGTTGCTATCTTCTAAAGATTCTGTTCGGCTTTATGCAGAACTCTTGGTAGAACTGGCTTCTGCTTTAGGCTTTGATGGATGGCTGGTTAGATTTTGGAATCTCTGCATCTTTCTTTTGCACTTTTTCTTTAGTTTTATCTTACTACCATGTGTTTTGCTTTTAAAGTGACAATTTTTTACTCTATTAGATAAAACATAAATTGAAATCTAAAACAATAATTTTCGACTAGAGAATTTTGAGGAGTACGAATTTAGTTTAGAGTATTTTAGATTATTATTTTTCTATGGTAAAACTAACGATTTATATATTTGTGTTTTCTTTTTATATGTATGTTGTGTATATGTGTAGATGTGTGTGCGCGCACCTATATACATATATATATGTGTGTGTGTGTGTGTGTGTGTGTGTGTATTCATACATAGATCCATATATATATATATGCATGTTTGTATGTGTCTATCTATATAGGAAAGCTGTTCAGCTCTTTCATTCGCGGATTAGCTTGAAATCTTAGGCTTAACAGAAGCTATGGCTCCCTCATGATTGATTTAGCCTTCCTAAGCAGAGCTCTATCATAGTATGCCGAACCTAATCCCTCGTAGGGCCTTAATATAGACTAGGGGACGAACCACTCTTTATTTACTGAGGGGGCCGTATTCTTCATTTAGTTCTTGCGTACCCTTGGTGAAGTTCTATCCGAGCGAAGTTAACAGTATACGATCTGGTTCCGAGCTAAGAGTCAGTCCTATGAGGTAGATCTTTTAATCACTGTGTTAGGTAGTCCAGCTATCTTAGCAATCATTATGGGATAGAGCAGTCCGGTAGCTCACTAGGCCCATAACCGGTTCAATTCCTGTTCCCGTACCGTATCTGCTTATAAGCCGTTTCCCAGCGAATACACACACACACACACATATATATATACGTGTGTCTGTATTCATGCTTTCGCACACGAATATAACAAAACAATTAATTCCTCTTTTAATGCCCCTTTCGTGACACAAGAATGCATTCCCCTATCATGAACCATTCTTCTTTCGTGGCCCTTTTCCCATACATCTACCATGTGTTTTGTTTTTAAGGTGACAATTTTTTTGCACTATTAGATAAAACATAAATTGAAATCTAAAACAATAATTTTCGACTATAGAACTTTGAGGAGTATGAATTTAGTTTATAGTGTTCTAGATTTTTTTCCGTAAGGTAAAACTAACAATTTATATTCCTAGGTGTTTTCTATATATGTGTATGTGTCTAGATGTACATATACATGTACGTACACACACACATACATCCATACATACATATATTCGTGTGTGCGCATGCACATTTCCTTGTTAATAATCGGAATGAAGTAACAATATATTGGTCTGAAAGTAAATTTCCTGAAGTGTTCTTATTTGCAAATGAGGTTACGAGCTAGAATCAATGCAATGACAGAAATTTTACAAAAATATTCATATTTTTTCTTCTTTATATGTTCTGATTTATGTTTGTTTAAACTTCATACAAAATTGAAATTTAATGATTTTTTAGATCATTATATTTATATGCACGTGCCAAAAATCGTGCGCGTGTGTGTGTTATATCTTTAGTTTAATTCAATCGATACATGATAGATATGAATGGTTCAGATTAATGTCGAAGTTAAAAGATTGGACGTGGAACAAGTAGCTAATCTGAAAGAATTCGTCGACTATCTGACTAAGACTATGCACGTTGCTGTCCCTGGATCTTTAATTTTATGGTAAAAAAAATAAAAATAAATGCAGTAGGTATAATTCATTTTAGCAAATTTCTTAGTTTCTTGTGACAAAGTTACTGTTCATATAACAAATCTTTTCAAATACATCGCCCTTTTTTAATGGAGGGTACTGAAAAAATGAATGGCATAAGGATTTTCTATAACAACACTCGAGCATTTCCCATTTTTAGACAGATGTTGATTATCTCTTTATAAAGCATTATTGTATTTCTTTTGGTGATCTAGGTATGACAGTATTACTGATGATGGTCATCTGATCTATCAAAATGAGTTGAATGCTAATAACAAACCTTTCTTTGATCTTTGTGATGGAATCTTCACCAATTATTTCTGGAAGGTAACATTTGATTTTAGTTGTTAAGTTGAATATTTTGTGGCTTCTGCTCTAATGTTATATTTTAAATTTCCCAGAAACATTACCCAAAACGATCTGCTCAATTTGCTGGAAATAGAAAGTATGACGTTTACATGGGCATTGATGTTTTTGGAAGAAAAACATTTGGTGGTGGGCAATGGAATGTATGTTTACATCCAAACTCCAGTCTTATCCTTTAAATTTTTAAAGAATGTGTACTGGTTCCACATTTATTTTTTGCAATTGATTTCTTATGTTAAGAACATTATATAACCTGTTTGTGTGTGGGAATGGCAATAATCATGTATCCGATATTCAAAGATTTTCTGTCAATGTCACAAAGGTGACAGTTACAGGACATAGTTAGCATGGTGTGTATTTGAATACCATCAACCTTAGTAGCTATAGAGTTGGTATGGTATCTATTTTATTTTTTACTGTATACCTATAGAGCACTTTGGGATAATTTAGCTACAGGAGACAGATTAAGCGGTTTGGAAATTCCTTCCATTTACCATTGGATATTATGTAATAGAGAAAATAATCCAAAGAGCACATGGTATAGAAGTAACGAAAATTATTAAGATGGCGTGGAAATGGACAGGATTCAAATTGAATGGAGGTAGATGAATATTGGGAGTTCGCCATGATTAATTCTAAGAATTGTGTGGAAGGCTAATTAAAAGTTAGAGAGTTTCTTTCAACCCTGGTTGATGTAATGGTGCGAGGACGTGCACTATGTGCATAGCATATTGTAAACATGATTTTGAAGAATTACTGACTAATGGTCGAGTAGTTATGAATGTATGGTGGTATCTTGGATGTTTAATCTGTTGTGTTGCGTCTGTTAGTTCATGTAGTTATGATCTATGAATTGATGATTCCCAACTTCTAAGAATAGGCTGATGTTTTTAGGAATTTCTTCACGAAGTTCACATATTGCTATATGAATACTTCAGTTCTTTATCTCATATATCTGGTCAGTGCTATTGCGCTAATGACCTAAAAAGCCGAATAAGCTTGTAGTTTTCATAATGGATTCCGTGTGCAGCTGATGATCAGATTGGGAACAGACCTAATGCTATATTGAGTTCCATTAATAGTATATTTTTGAAAAATATTTTAAGTAACATATGCTATATGTGAAAAAAATTCTCAGCTTGAACTAGCATTTGAATGTTTTTTCTTCTTAATGTAAATCTCAAATTGATATGATGATTAAGTGTAAATATTCTTTGCTTCAACAGACAAATATTGCACTTGATATACTGAAGGAAGATGATATTTCAGCTGCCATATTTGCGCCTGGATGGGTATATGAAAATTTACCGAAGTCCGATTTTGTGAGGAACCAAAATTGGTAATGTGACATGTTTTCCTTAATGGTGTTGTAATGAAGCTTCTGCATACAGATCCAAGTATATATGTTATTCTAGGCTGGCAACAAGAGTCATAAGTTCTTTATGTTAAAGTCGATAAGTTTATCAGTCATAAGATCGACACCAATGTCTTATATTTAGTTATAAATGTTTTACGTTGTCTCCTGCTTTATTCTGATTGCAAGTACATGATACATCAATTAGTACTACTGCACAATATACTTGTTGAAATAGCCTAGCACCTAATATGCAAAAAATGTTGATTTAATTTCCATGTTTTAGTGGACATTTTTTCTTCCGCAACTTTGACACACATGCACCTTTTTCCTTTGTGATAAACTGAATAAATGTTGGCTGAAAAATGATTTGCAAATATAATCAGTCTTGTTTCAAATATTCTACTACACTTAAGCTGGTTCAGTGTTATATATGCCACTTAAATATCTTTTGAGTACCACACTTGATATCGTATTTTGAGTTTCTTATGTTTCTCTCATTGGTGATTCTTCAACTGGCTACTATTTGGCAGGATATTGCTTTAGATAATATTAATGGAATATTAAATATGTCTATCTTGTGCACGAGTTGTTTAATCCAGTTTGTTTTTCAAATTCCATTCATCTACTGTTACTCATTTAGTTTGAATTTTGTCATGTCTTATATTCTGACGTATCTAAGAAGAAAAACTTAATTCGTTTCTGTTTACTTATATAAGGTTTTTCCAACCAAAGATTTTGTTTTGATGTTGCAGTTGGTGGGACCTTGTTAAGAAATCATGGGGAATACTCCGAAGCTACCCTAATGAATTTCCGTTTTATTCAAATTTTGACCAGGTTTTTTTTCCCCTTCTGGAATCATTTGCATCATATTATGTTTCATGTAAAATGCTTTATAGATAATCAGTTCTTATTAACCTTGATGTTGTATGTTAACCTGGAGGAAAACACAGCAATAAATGCATCGACATAACATAGGTGGTCAAACTTGCCTAGATGCCAGTTTTACTCACTTAAATGGTTATAATCATGGATGAGGTGCTTCAACTCGCTAGTTAGTTAGAGAATACATATACTAAACTAGGAAGCAAAAAATCCTGCTACAAATCATTTTTTTCTTATAAAAAGTATCAATACTTATTTCTTAATCTTTTGTCTCTAGCTGTCGTATTACATTTATATTCTGAAGTATTAATTTTCTTTGTTTACTTGCACAAAAGCACACCCTTTTACCGAACCTCTTTCCCCTTTTTTCCAATCCCAGTTCATATTCTATGTCTTTATAATTGCTATATGTAAAAAGGTTGGGTATAGTTTGTGAATACATTTAGAGCTCTATATATTTCAACTTTTAGGGGTATTTAGGCTTTTCCTTTGGTTCTATCAACTTATATAGTCTTGCCGTACATTTTCAGGGCCGTGGTACTCATATATCTATTAAAGGTTCAGAAGTTTCCAACAGTCCCTGGAATAACATCTCTTGTCAAGGCTTTCAGGTATTTGAAAATATCATAAAAGCACTTCTGTAACGGAATAAAATTGAAGGAATTTACACAAATATCGAAATTTGACTGGTATGTTGATCATGGCATCAGGTAATTTATAAAGTGGAAATTAGGGTACGTTCCTTATTTTTAAGTTTGATATACGAAAAACCCTACTTAAAAATATATTTTAAATTACCCACCTCCACCCAAATCACATTTCTCAACCACACCACCACAATCGCAACCGCGCGTCAGCAGCCGGGCTCCATCAGTCGGCCTGTTATACCGTTGCCACCACTCCAGCTGCTTCTCCAACCATGTGCAATCGGCCAGCACTACATTTTCAAACCCTAACAAACTCATGTCTCTTCTCATCACCTACCGCATCGCCTGCATCCTCCAGCACACCGAGATCCCATTTCTCATTTCATCTTGCTCATCAATTATCAATTTTAGGGAAAACTTGCGGTAGTTGCAAATTGATACTATACTGTATTAGTGTGAAAAAATTATGTTAAAAAATACCAAGTACAAAATGCTACTATGCCGCAGCAGTTAAACATAAAATGATATTATAATGTCATCACCGCCATCGGTGCATCCAACCTCAAAAATGTCATTGTCGTCCATCTCTAAACCTTAGCTGGCATCTTCTAATCCATTGTCACCACCATAGCACCTGCCATCCATCGCCACCACCCTAGCCAACCTCTTCGTAGAATCCCTATTTTTTTGGTCGACACTGCTGCATCCTCCTATTGCTCGCCACCTTTTATTGCGTGGGATAGTTTTATCGTATGAACTTTGTTCTTGGAACAAAGAAATAAGTAGACTGTCCTTGGAGCCGAAAAGACCTTTAGTTTGTCCTTCAAGCTATTTCTATGTTTTGAAAACTGCAATTGTTTACGGTTTTGTTGAAATTAAAAACACTGATGTTTTTTATAATAGGTTTTTAGGAGGGACTACTGTGTATTTTGCAGTGTATTAAAAAAACGCGTGCGCGGCGCAAGTGAGAACGCACCGAGACGCAATTCAAAAGGTGTTTTATTCCAAAGGCTTATGCCTCAGTCGGTTGAGGCGCAAAAAACGCATGCCTCAGGTTAAAAACGCAGTGAGGCTTAAGCCTCTCAAGCAAAATTCTTTTATCCTGCTGTATTCAAAAACCCTATTTCTCTATTTTTGTTGCTCATTCTATCTTCCACTCCTGAGAGCTAAAAGAGTTGTTTTTTTTTTACTCATGCAAATGCAACTGGAATCGACTTGTTTCTGGAATCAAACTCGATTATGGAATCGAATAAGCAATCTTTGTTAAAAAAAATGCATACTGGCTGATATTTTTCCCCTTGTGCATAGTGTAAACTGTTATGCATAGTGTAAACTGAAGAGATGAGCAAGAAAGATATTGCAAGAACGCAATCTTTATGTTCTTGTTTGCTATTTGATATTTTTAATGTTAGTTTATTTCAAATTTCATTATATGTTTTGTGCTTTTCTTTTGTTTGAAAAGCTTATGCCTCAATGTTCCGAGGCTTACGCCTCGCCTCATGGACTCGAAAACACCTCGCGTACGCTTTCGTCTTTTGAAATAATGGTATTTTGAAACTTAAAGATAGTGTTTTACAAATGTTCCCATTTATAAATTTATGGTATTACTGTATTTATATTTTTCTAGTTCTTATATGTGTTTGCATGTTTTGTGTTTGCCGCATCTTGCATAGGTTAATGATTTGTGTATGTTATATTACAGCCTCTTCTTGATGAATATGTGCATCGCAATCAGGCTGATGTTGAGGCCTTTTTCAAGTGAGTTCGATTTAATGTATACAAATTAAATTATACTAAAAAAATGCTACATCAATATTTCAGCCTTTATATTGCAAATAATTTCGGCTTAGTAATGTATAATTTTTGGTATAATAACAAATTCCATGGAAGCAATGAGCATTGGAATGTACAACAAGTTGAGCTTATTCTTAAAAAATGACTGACATAATTTATATCTTGAATCATGATTAAATCATCATTTTTCCTGTGAACATACATGTTGTAAAGTGTAAACCTATCTGTATGTTTTTTCCCCGTAGGCTGTTATATTTTGATACCAAAGCAAGGTTATTCAAACTAATTTTTTTATCCATGCCATCTGAATTCTAGACTAAATAAAAACATTTAAAAGTACTTTTCTGCAGTCTATTTTTGTTTGCGGTCAAAAAACTAGACAACCCCATAAATTTTAAATTTGGAATTAGGAAACCTCTAAGCTTCATACCACCAGTTTTATAACTATTGTAAGTTTGTATTTCATACCCATATTCATCAATAAACACGGTATAAACTTGAATAATATCTGCTATTAAAAAAGGGAGTTGATGGTATTGGATTCACCGGTGTCCCTAATTTCAACCGTCGTCAAAGTTACATATCCTTTCAATATTTCAAATTTTATCCATATATACATCACATGTGTGTACACAATTTGCATGTCATATACTAGTAATAGTTGAAATGAGCTGTTATGTTTTCCCCAGGATATATTTCCATTTATGGATTTGTTGGTCGATCTAGAGTTGATTTAATGAATACAATTTAGGTTTGGTAGAGTTTGAGTTTTTAGAAAGAAAAGAAAGTAAAATATGATAGTCCGTGTGGTTCATCCTAGAGCCAAAATGGAAGCATTGATATCATATATGATAGGCTGATAGCGTCCATGTAATGTGAAAAAAATAGGTAGAGTTCACTGAAATTTAGTCTGGCATTGCCTGCAGATGAGTACGCTTTGCTAATTGAAGAAACTGAACTTTTTCGGTATCCTCTTTTGAGGTGTATGAACTATGAACCAATTCTTTTATTTGTTTTATTTTATTACTTATGCCGTGTTTTCCTTTATTAATTAGCATTAACTTTGGTTTCATAAAAATATTGGTGCTTATTTGTTCAAAATGCCCGTGAATGCTAGCTTTGAAGATGAATCATATAGTGGAGGAGGAAATATCACATGCAAAGGAAGTTTGATTGGTAACGAGTTCTTTACAGCAAGGCTTTTTAGCGGAAAACTTTTATTTGATGATGTACCCGTGCACATCTCATATTCTGTAAGTATCCAGCCACTTATTCCATTAAACATGTTGATCTACACTAGCATTTTCATTTATCCTGCCACAAGTTTCTGGAATAAACTCCATAAGGACATCAACCCAACAATGCTAAAATTAAAATGAGTCTACATTTTTTTTTTGAAACCCAGGATGGGAACATATTCCCAGCCTAATAACTTATCATTAAAACCATTCAGACAGTACATATTAGTCACTTATCACTTCTCATACATTCAAGCAATATATACAACCCAAAATGAGAAACATACCCCTTACAACTTACAAACAGACATAACAAAACAAAACACAAAACAAAATACAGACATTACAAACAGCCCAAACAAAATACACAGACATACTTCCAGCTATTAGACCTTCTACATATCTTCACCTTTCTTTCTACGCACCACCCTCTTCCCTATCGAATCCAAGCTTTCTCTTACCCTCTTTTGCAGATCAGATAATATTGCTTTCCATTCATGCCCATATAGAAGCTCCATACCTAGCCAGATCAGCATGTTAGATAAAATAGATTTAAGAAGCATTTCAAAAGTTTTACATATATGATTGAAGCATCTATTGTTTCTTTCGCACCAGATAACCCAAGATGAACTCATGATAATAAAGTCAGCCAGAATTCTATCTATCTTGTTCGACACTTGCTTTCTGTCCATTGTCCAATACCAGTATAGACTGAAAAAATTTGGAGGAATAATATGCAGAATCTGAAAACATTGAATCCTGAAAAGGAAAGTAAAAGGACATTGATAGTATAAGTGATTTATATCTTCATCTCTGAACTTGCAGAACAGACATAATGAATCAATCTTAAGCCCTTTATGAATAAGTAAGGCTTTGGTGTTCAACTTATTATTAATAGCAATCCACATATGAAGCTTTACTTTGGCTGGCACTTTCATTTTCCAGAGAGCTTTACTATATAAAATTTTGACACCTTCGAAATTTAACATTCTATAGACTGAACTAACACTGAAGCTTCCATTTTTCTCTAAAGCCCAACTAACATAATCCTTATTATTACTTAAGGATATGTTCTCCAACATATTTATTAGCTTACAATACTGGCCTAGTAAATCACCAACCAATATTCTATTGAAGCTGAGAATCCATTTATACTCATTATCAACCTTGTAACAAAGCTCACAAATTCTTGCATTTTGATTCATAGAAATGTTGTATAGATCAGTAAAGATATGCTTCAAAGGTATGTTACTTATCCAAACATTATGCCAAAATAAAATTCTGTCTCCATTACCCAAATGCCAAATCAGACCAATTTTGAAAATGGGCTGCAGTTTGAGTATGTCTGCCTAGTATTTTGATGCACCATGCAAAGACAAAACCTCAGTGTTATAATTACCTGTATAGTATTTATTTTCAACCCAACACTTCCAAAGTGAATTATTATTTTCAGTAATTTTCCATAACCATTTACATAATAGAGCACAATTAAAGTCTTGCAAATTTGCAACCCCCAATCCACCTTGGTCTTTGGCTTTACATACTGACTCCCATGCAATTAAACTTTTTAAGGAATTCTCATTACATCCATTCCAGAGGAAATTTCTCCTTATACTGTCTATTTTGTTAATTACCCATTTAGGAAATTTGTATAATGACATCCAGAATAAAGGCAAAGCAGATAGAACTGAATTTACTAAAACCAATCTTCCTGCTCTTGAGAGTGTATGACTTTTCCATCTTGCTAATCTTGACCCAATTTTGTCAATTAAAGGTAACCAATCTTCATGCTTTAAAGTTTTAGGTCTGATAACCATTCCTAAATAAGATAAAGGAAAATTTCCAATCCTACAGTTTAAGGTCTGTGCCACATCTTTGATATTAAAATCTGAACCTGCCACTGACATAGCTAAGCTTTTGTTGAAATTAATTTTCAGACCAGATAGATTCTCAAAACCATACAACAGAAGTTTAAGTGTAATGATATAATGAGGCTTAGGAGAACTGAATATAATTGTGTCATCTGCATATTGAAGAGAAGAAATACCACCTGTGACCAAAGAGTTTCCAACAGATTCTAACATTCCATTTCTAACAGCAGCTCTGATTAACCTTGCAAAAATGTCAACAGCAATATTAAACAGCAAAGGAGAGAGTGGATCACCTTGTCTTAATCCTCTTTTAGATATAATTTTCCTACCTTCCATTCCATTCATCAAAACAGTCGAAGTCTCATTATGCAAAATCCTACTAATCCAACTACACCACTTGTTTCCAAAGCCTCTAACTTTCAACACCTCCATAAGGAATTCTCAATTTAAGGAATCAAATGCCTTTGCAAAATCCAATTTTAAAATTCCAGATGATAAATTTTCCTGAATGCAATGATTGATCACTTCTTGCACCACTGCTACATTTTCCATGATATTTCTATTCTTGATAAAAGCAGACTGACTGTTAAGAATAAGACAATTCATCAATCCTCCGAGTCTATTAGCAAGTACTTTGGTGATGATTTTTGTGATGCAATTCAATAAGCTGATAGGTCTAAAATCTTTGACATCATTAGCTCCCTCCTTTTTGGTCAGTAAAATAATAAAAGCGTAGTTCATACAACTAAGATCCAATGTACCCGCATACAGATCATTAAAAAGAGCAATAACATCAGTTTTGATGGTGTACCAATATCTTTGAAAAAAGAAAGCAGGGTAACCATCAGGTCCAGGGGCCTTCTCAGCTGGGAGGTCTTTAACTGCCTGCCAGATTTCCTCCTCCGAAAACATTTGCTCTAAACACTTTAAATCCACCTTTTTATTATCGTCAAACATTAAATTCCAATCCACTGAAGTAAATTTTCCATGAGCCTTACCAAACAACTCTTTGTTAAGCACCATTTCATACCTAATCTTTCAAATCCAACTTAGTTAAGCACCATTTCATCTAACGGATTTTCTGTTAAACTGATTTTATTTTGTATCATTTGGCAGCTTTATGTAAACGTAGACTTACAAGTTAAACAGCTGTAGAATCAATTCTGCGTGTGCCTTTGGTTGACAATATTCAAGCTGAAAGATATTTTAGAACATCTTGTCAACAAATACTTTTTTCAGTTAAGCAATTGCAGAACAGTAATATACACTAGAAAATTCAAACCAACATGATAAAGAGGACTGATTACCGAACATTTTTTCGATACTTTTATTTATTGAAATCCCCATCTTTTAGTTATTTATATAATATATTACTGTTTATAAAATATTTCAACTCACATATTTTTTCTCTACATAGGTGAAATATAACGGGGATTCCAGAATGGGATTACTACTACTGTTCACTTCTGATTCCAATACCAATGAACAAATCAATATTCTTCTCGCAGATGATGGTATCTCATTCACGGGCAAATTAGCCCATACATTAGGAAACATTGTTTATACTCCCATAAATAAGATGCAAAGTTCATCATGGGTTATAAATGAAGGTAGCATAACAATGAATGGCTACATCCTAACTGATATCTCTCTCTTCTGCTACTTAGAAAACCAAGAAAACGATAACCCAAAACTTGAAGAGAGCTCAGTCTATTTAGCATCTCTTGGACACATCAGTATACAGAAAGACACAGAAAACTTGACATTTCCACCAGAAAAATCATGGTCAATTCAGTTTCAAGATATATCTTGGTCCTACAATAATGATATACAAAATAGCACTACTAGAGCTATTAGTCTCACCATTGTTTGGAAGATGAAAGAAGAGAATGCTCGGTCATTTTCAAAACACAACATTTATGTTGAGAAAATTGATCAAAATAGTACAAAGATGGAGTTTCTCGGATTTGCTAGAGTTGAAAGCTTTTACGTTTCGGAACTTGAAGTTCCTATCGGGGTTATTGGACTCAGATTTGGTGTTCAAGTTTGTGGGGTGGATGGGAACTGTCAAGAATTGGATGAATGCCCTGCATTAGTGTTGGCTGTTGAATCTATGTGATCGTCCAAATTTGTAGTTCTGTTTGAAAACAGATATATAGAGGTCTCCTCAACTATATTAAATAAGAGGTGATTTTGACATCAATGGAAGGCAAACCAGTCCAATATATTTGCCTACCAGTCCAATATATTTTTATTGGTTTTCAAAATGGTCCCTTCCTGCACAATACAGGGATTCAAATGGTTGTCACCATGCTATTTATCACACCTGAGTAAAATATTTGAAAAAGCTTTGATTAAACTTTTTTCTTTATTTTACTTCATATTTTTACAAATTATTGGATTCAAGAATAGATGTATTGCTCGTTGCTGTATTTTAAAACCTTGAATTCTTGTACTGCTGTTCTTTTTTTTTTTTCTTTTTTTTTTGTACTTTGTATGATTTTTGTTTAATTATTATATAGAATGGTTAAAATAAATGAATACAAATCTTAATGCTAGTTATATAATACCTTTGTTTTTTTTTGAATTTTTTTTTTTGAAATTGGATACTTGGATGGTAGTGTATATTATACTACAAGTTTTAGATTATATATAACACACTACATGTCAATATATATTCGAATCACACTATGTAAGTTTCGAATCTGTGATCTCTCATACCAAAGTCGAAGCGTCTAATCAATGGGACAATGGTGCTGCTCATACCTTTGTACATTATTTTTGTTTAGTGCAAACTATCTTGATGCAAAGTTCCTATGCCTTTAACAAAAATTACGGAAATCTACATAATAGCATATCTTAGTTGAAGATCAATCTTAATTATCAAAATCTCGGTTATCTATGTATAACAAGAGTAACTTGATTTGAATCTTCTGACATGGTGAAAATACTTATTTCTCATGATTTAGGTTTGACCTGTGCGGTTAAAACCCCGCTAAAGCCCCACAAGATCTCTGATATATCCCATAGTGCTTTTCGACCGCTATGCTATTTCAATTTAGCGTTATTAAACAGTAGAATCGCTTTAAGCCCCACTATTTTCCATTACACCAGCTAAATCAAGGTTTTCTAACACCCGCTTTAGTAGCATTAGCATACAAATGTTAACGAGTACGAACTCGTGCTACGTATACGAAGTGCATTTATGTTTTTTGCAAAACTAGTTGAGTATATTTTTTATGACTAATTCAGGTAAAATCATTATTTTCAAGATATATTTTACATTTAAATATTCTTTATATTTTGAATATTCAAAATTAATTATTCAGAAAACACGTTCTTATGTCGTTGTGTATGTCTATACAACTATATTTATGCATCATACAACAGAAGACTAAAATAATTACATGATACATCTATAAATAATTATGTAGACGCACACAATAAATTTTAAGCTATAAGGCTATAACATTGGTTTGAGAGATCATTATAAATAAAATAAATTATAGATAATGGCTCGATTCAAGTAACTATGTGCATATACAAAAAATATAAAGCAGAATTGCATCATGCATATACTACCACCACCGTACAATAATGGTTTTTTTTTAATAAATTTGTCTACATGTAATTAGTAGACATAAAAAGAATAATGTCAAATGCTCAAAAAAAATTAAGCTATAAAACATATTGCTACAAAATTAGAAATCTTAGAAATGTCCAATGATAATACATAATTATATGGTTCACTCTTCCAAGCATTGCTTCATATCCCACAATTTCGATTGCTAAGGAAACTAATATTGCTAGTCACCAAGATGAAATTACAGTACAAAGATTAATATTACAATATAAAAATTTGTGAACATTAAAATATGTAGGGCTATTATGGTAACAGTGAATTTTCCATTACCGTACCATTACTAGTCGATCGGTTATCGAGTGAAATTGGTATACCAATTTCATCGGTATGGTAACGGTAAATTTATCATTTTCTAAGGTAAATCATTGGTGACATTTCTACAAAACCAGCGATAACAGTAATTTTATAAGTCAATTTATAACACGTATATATTCATGTAGTATACCTTAAAGGCATTTAGAATCAAACAAATGATTAAATTTAATTCAGTAATCAAGTGAAATAATGCTAAACACACTTCTTTTCTTTCTCAATTATGTCTTTTACTAGGTAACGCTTTAAATTATATAGTGAAGTAGCATCATAGTGCAAAAATATGTCAAATTATTGACTTATTAGACAAAAAGTAATTTATCATTACTAGTGTAACAGTTACCAAATTATCGGTATACCAAATTATCGGTAATGATAACGGTAAACAATTTTAGCTTACCAGTACAGTACAGTAACGGTATTTATGAAATGGTAACGGTAAGCATAACCATAACAGTCCTACAAATATGAAAGAAAATATTAAATGATAAACAACGTCATTGAAACTTTCCAAGCCCCTACATTAGATCCTTCTTCCATTTCTCCTTTACTACTTCCTTGTCTTTATTATTATTAATTAAACAACAAAATTTCATAAAAAAAATTACTGGATCAAGTGAAACTAGTAGAAAGTTATTCACTATTCAAAATTTATAAAATTCATCACAATGTAATAGGAAAGTCTACAACAAAAAGTATGCAAGTTATTGACTTGGTGTATAAGGGTTTTTGAAGAATATCCATGTCTAGCTAAGGTTTAACATGACCAGAATGTAGGTTATAATCTAAAATTTATTTATCTATCTACATATTTAATTTTTGGTAAGATGATATATATGAAATAAATTACATTAGGTAAGTAAGGTATTATTTGACCTTGTTATTATTTTTATAAAACTTTTATTCATTACGTGAATGTTACCACGTTATTGTTCGATTCGAATCTAAAAATTGTTAATTTTTGCAGTAAATAATTATTTTACTATATTTCATGTTTCTTAGTTATGTATAAAAAAATTGTCCGGATAACAAGTTCCTAAAGTTTTAAATTTGGAAACGCTTAAGTGAAAATATCTATAATGATTTTATGATTGGATAAGAATTTAGAATGTAAATAATTTTAAAAAAAATTAATGAGTGAATCAAGAAAACATGCAATTTTTTTTGGAAATATGGATGATGTTAATGAGAATATTATGAAAGAATTAGAAAGAGATGAGAGGTCATTTTATTTTACAATTATTTAATAGATTTGATTTCAAAATTATTATGAACACATGTGTACAGGTCCCAAAGCATAAAAGCAAAATCAAGTAATATTATGTATGCGAGTACTTCAGCAAGTGCAATGCACGTGCACAGGTGTAATTGGTATTAAAAACCACCGTTTGTAAGCTTTCTTGGATTTTACAACATGAATTTGAGGTACACTAAATTTTGGATTAATTAGAGACAAATCAGTTTATGTTTGCCACTCTGTACACTTAAGTTTGTATTGCTGCTCTATATAGTGACATTCATGGAAAGTACAAAATACTACCGTGAATCTCTTGATACATCCCTATGCTATTAACTACTTCGATGGTTTCAGTGTGCTTTCATTTACATTTCTTCTAAGTTAGCTCACCTCGCATCTCTCTACAGCACTTTATGGGGGTTGCATGTTTTCATAGCCAGCTGTCTGATACTACAATGTTGATTGGGGATTAGGTTGCTTCAGTCTTGTCCTTGTGGCATCATATGCTTCAATCACCAACCTCCAGCAATGTCAGACCTAATAACACTGTATTTTACAATGAATAACACGGAAATAAGACAAATACCACACAAAATTGAAGGAAATTAAAGAATTTGCATCAGCTTATTATTGCTATTAGCAAATATGTTACTCCAATCAAATATAATAGTATGAAAAAAATTTAATGGTTAAATCAATAGACGAAAAATATATTAATAAATATTAAAACTTTTGCCTTTGTTCAATAATGTGTGATGATGACACAGACCACATAATGCACCAAGCTCGGTCATGTATGTGTACACCCACAGAGAAGTATATGTGAATGTGTAGGCATGCACATATGTATATTTGTAAAGTCTAAGGTATCACGTTGCAATTTACTTGTATATCAAAAAAGGGATATAGTGGTAAAAGGACGGTGCACCTCGAGGAGAGAAAGAAGTTTCTTACTCATCTGAACTATCATTCACTATGTTAATAATATATGCAAACTGCTAATATTCACATCCATATTTTCGGTTGAGCTCATATTTTGTTGATATATTTCCAACACAATTTATATGCTTAAGATTACATGCAATGACCAAAAAAATACAAATGCAGGTGCGATGAAGAAAACAACATCTCATAATTTATCAAACTGTCATATTCAAAGGAAAAAAATACCCGTAATGAAGCAAAACTGTTGCAATGCGATAACCATGTTATTAAAACATGAACTATATTTATGAGAATGCTTAACAATTTCAGCAAACAACTCCGCTAACGTGCTCTCCTTATCAGTAATAATATCCTGCATAACATAAATTTCTCTTTTGTGTCATTCTATCAACTTTTTGTTTCCATGACATCCTATGCCACCTAAACTTCTAGTAGATCTTATTTATAAAGAATGTTCAATATGAATACTGAAAGAAGTAAATACCTGACTGTCAATAGCAACCAAATTAATCTATCACAAAACCATATACTGAGCATGATAATTCTTACTAAATATACATAGACGTCTATAATGTCAATTTTGTGCAAATATAAACTTTACCTCCAAACATTTCTACCTCCAAATAGAATCTGTAGATCATCGGTTTAATTCATGTCGACCACATTTTGAGTTTTACTTTGCTCTAGCCAAATAGCATTTCTTAATTCTTATGCAGATAACTTACTGAAATTATTATATTCGGATAAAAAAGAAGTGCCAAAGTGGAATTATATTAAAAAACCAAAATAATATCCACAATCCATATGTATCCACCAACGATCACCTTTCCATTTGCCTGCACATGTAAATGCTCAAATCAACATTAAACGTAAAGCCAAGTTTAAACATTTCAGTTCTCAAACCAACTACCGAATGTTAGAATAGTTAAGAAAAACCCTAGTGGCCGCCATCGTCTTCCGTTGCGATTGGCACCTTTTCATCGCCCTTCCATTTTAGCCTTCTCTATTTGCTTCTGCTCTCTCGCGCACGCCCAGTTATGTCTCCCCCATCCATCACAGCCATCAGGCCTCTCTGCCCCTGACCCGCCGACGACTTCTTCAGACCACCCACCGGGTTTTGAACCCTGCGAAACAGTGGCGGATCTCCCGAACCCATGACGATGGATTCACCCATGTAATGTCGCGAAAGTGGAAAAGACAACTTAAACCTGATCAAATTAACCGTCATCCCAAAGGCACAAGGAGCGCTGTTCGTACTCCTCCCTCAACCAAACCCTTTTTCTTCCTAATCAGAATAGTAACCCTAACACAATTGGATATGTATCCCAACCATGCCCGATGAACATCAAGCAAGTTTCTTTTAATTGGAATTTTGCGTCTTCTTCTAGTAAGGCATGGAACGAGGTTGTTAAAAGCAATAATATCCCAGTCCCTGTTCCACTGAAATTTTACCAACCACGCGAAGTAAACTCTTTAAAATGTGCTAAAATGTCAGCTGAAGTTATCCTGGATGCAAGAAAACAATAGAGTAACGCCATTGTGGTTTATTTAGTTGGCCCTAAATCGTATTATCCATATTTCAACGAATATATCATTAGAGTTTGGAAACCAGTCGAGGATTTTTCGATTTTCTCTATGGAAAATGGATTCTATGTGATTAAATTCAGCAAAGAACAAGACTGTGTGAATGTACTGGAAGGTGGACCCTACTATTATAACAAGAAACTTTTGATGATGAAGAAATGGCATCCTGGAATGCAACTCAATAAAGAGTTACTCCATTCAATTCTGATTTGGATCCGTCTCCCCAACTTTCCACTTGATTTTTGGACGGAAGAGGGGATAAGTCGTATTGCTTCTGTGCTCGGATCTCCTATCAAACTTGACAAGTTCACAGAAGGGATAATTAAGATTGCTTTCGCTAGGGTTTTAATAGAAATTGATAAATCTTTTAAATACCCAAATAAAATTCCTATATTAAATGAGAAAGATGAGATTATATGGCAAGAAGTTGTGTATGAATGGAAGCCTAGCCCGTGCTCCAACTGTTCGAGTTTTGGACATGCGGAAAATCAATGCCAATTCAACAAAGCGTGGATACCTAAAGTGAACCATAACATAGTTAACGATAATTCAGAAATGAATATCGACTCTAATGGTTCCCTATCGGTTAATTGTGATATAAGTGAAAAGCCAAACAATCAGATCTCTAGTTCGGCTATTAATAATAATAAACATCAACATCTGTTCTTTGGTTCAGATCAGAATAAGAATTATAATCATAAGGAAAATGATGAAATTCCAGAATCTAATCAGAATACATCGCAAAATAAACAAACAGTCCAGTCGAACATTTCTAGCATGACTCTTCGCACAACAGAAGATCATAATATGATTGATAATCTGAAAAATTCGCATGACACTAATTATGCAGTTACTCTTAATATAAATCAGAATTCAAAATCTGTTGAGTGCTCTTCCAAAGAAGTTTCAACTAGCATATCAGATACTCCCTCTTCAAGTCAAAGGGCTGATCCTTCCAACCTAGATCCTTCGCCTATCGCCAGAACAAAACCTATTCGCAAAACTAGACCAGATGAAGCTCCTTTTGAATTCAAAGCTTCTTTGAACTCTGATGTAGTGGACAATCCTGCATGGTCAAACCTTGTTAACCAGCTGAAAGGTAAAAACAAAAAGTCCAAAAAAGCAAAGACCATGGGAAAAGCTACTCCCCCGGAAGAAAGTAGCACTCCAAATAACAATTGTTGATGGAGTTCCTAATTTGGAACATTAGGGGGATGAATGCCCCCTACAAACAGTTGGAAATTTTAAATATTATTCATTCGAATAAGTTTTCCTTCATTGGAATTCTTGAAAATAAGCTCTCTCTCAAATCTATCGATAGTTTTATGGTTAAAATTGATAAAAATGGTAACTCACAATATTGCTGATAATATGAAAAGTCGAATACTTGTTATTTGGGACTCTTCTCTATGGACTAATATTATTTTACATACTACGGCATAATTCATAACTAGTATTCTTTATAATGCTAATAGCGTTAGTATCATGTGTACTGTTGTTTACGCATATAATGGGGAAGATAATCGCAAAGTCCTATGGGAATACATCATCACTCTATCCAAAAAAGTTAATCTTCCATGGATCTTGGCAGGTGACTTTAACACTATTCTTTATAATAGTGAAAGGATGAATAATGGTAGATTTATTTCTATTGGAGATTAAAATTTTATTGAATGTATCAATCTCTCAAAGCTAGTGGAACCTGACTACTCAGGCAACTTTTTTACTTGGCGAGGAGGTAACTTATTTTCTATTCATAGTAAGATAGACCGAGTGTTTGTTAATTCTCTATGGCTTGACAAATTTGATAATTTTGGAATTAATTTTGGGAATCACTCTTTGAGTGATCATACCCCAATATTAATTAACCTACATGTGCAAAATACTAGAAAAAGGAAGATACCTTTTAAATATAAGAATTCTTGGCATTTACACTCTGATTATAACCCAGTCATAGACGAGGCTTTGGATTTTCTCTACACTGGTAGCCCTCTTTATAAGTTGATCTGTAAGCTGAAAAGAGTGAAAAGTAATATGAAGAAATGGTCAAGTAACAAAGTAGATGTGCAATTAATGATCAATAGACTGAAAGATCAAAATAATAGAATTTACAATCAATTAGTTAGCAATCCACTTGATGACAATCTCTTGGAAACTTATTCTACTAACTGTGATAATTTGCATAATATGATGAGAAAACTTGCCATTGACAATGAACAAAAATGATAATCAATTGGCTTATTAAAGGGGATAGGCCTATTGAGTTCTTTTACAGTAAAATCTCTGATTTCAAGCCTAGCAGAAGGAACAATTTTACTACTAATAATCAAGGAATGTGGATTTCAGCATCAGAAAAAATTGCTCAAGAAGCTACTCTCTATTTTTCAGATTTATTTCATTCATCACAAGCCTCAATCCAATTTCAAAACATTACTTGTAAGAAAATTCTATCAGAAAATGCAAGGATCAACATGTGTAAACCTTTTCTGATGGAAGAAATCAAAGAGGCTTTGTTTCAGACTAATGATAATAGTTCTCCTGGTCCAGATGGATTCAACTCTAAATTTTATAAAGTTCACCGGGACAGCATAAAATGGATATTTGGGAAACTATGAATGGTATTCTTCAAACTAGTAAAATCATTAGAGAAATCAATCATACATTCATTAATCGTATGCCAAAAATTCCAGATGCTTCTAATATGTCTGATTTTCGACCAATATCTCTTTGTAATGTCACATACAAAATTCTAGCCAATCTACTTTGCAATAGAATGAAAGTTTATATGAATGATTTAATCTCATATAATCAAAATGCATTCATCACAAATAGATTAATTTCTGAAAATTCCCTACTTGCTTATGAGATTGTTAGAAGTTTCAATAGGAAGAATTCAAGTAATGTTTGTATGAAAATTCACTTACATAAGGCTTATGACAAGATCAATAGAGAATTTATTTATCATATGCTGATTTTTATGGGATTTCCTATCTCCTTTGCTAATCTCATATATGAGTGTATATCTACTCCTTCGTTTTCTATTTTAATAGATGGTTCCCCCTTTGGTTTCATTAATAGCTCGAGAGGACTAAGACAAGGGGACCCTCTCTCTCCTTATTTATTTTCTATTGCCATGGAATTCCTGACATTAAACTTGGACATAGAATTCCTTAAAGGCAATCTCAGCCCTATATATCAAGTTGAGCCGATGATTACTCATTTACTTTATGCTGATGATATTTTAATTCTAGCTAAAGCTACCACAAAAAATGCAGAAACCATTCGTCATTTTTCAAAAAATGAAATTTTTTACTGGACTCGAATTAAACACAGAAAAATCCAGATTATTTTTCAGTAAAGGTGCAAATTTTAAGCAGCAAACCGTTGACATTGTTAAAATCAAGCCTGATAATCTGCCAATCAGATATCTGGGAATTCTTCTGTCTAATAACTCTTTGAAAGCTAGAGACTTTGGTTGGTTTATTGACAAAATCAACAAAAAATTTAATAATTGGCAAACCAGATTCCTCAACATCAGTGGGAGAGCTGAACTCATCAAGACTGTAATTCACCCTATGTTGCATTTCTGGCTTCAGATCTCTCAATTTCCTGCATCAGTCAAGAAGATTAATTCTCTTTGTGCAAATTTTTTGTGGAAATCAAAGTCCCATAAAATGAGCTGGGGTGAGGTGTGCAAAACCAAAAGTGAAGGAGGTTTGGGAATCATAAAATTTGAGAACCTATCAACAACTATTGCAGCTAAATTATTATGGAATTTTATTAATGGTAACTCATTGTGGGCAAAGTGGATTCATAACAAACATTGCAGAAAGGCTAATTTATGGACTGTCAGAATAGATAATAATGCTTCACATACTTGGAAAACCATTCTTTGTGCTAGACAATGGTGCAAGGGATATATAGATAGAAAAATTGTGGATGGAGTTAATACTGATATATGGTTTGATCCACGATTACAAGGATCCTCTTTAATTAATAAATATGGCTGGAACAACATGAAAATTTTGGGTGGTTGTCACAAAAAAGTTTCGATGCTGATCTCTAATAATAATTGGAAACATAGCCTCAGTTTTATTCCCATCCAATCTCACACAGATGTTAAAAAAGCCCTCATTCATCATCATATGAAACAGGATTTTTGGTGGTGGATGCCTAACAAACAAGGTCAATTTTCTTTGAAATCTGCTTGGAATATTTTTAGAAACAAACATAACAAGCTGGACTGGACTAAAATTATATGGGACAAAGGATGCGCTCCTAAAATGTCTACGTGTTCGCTACTGGCCATTAGAGATAAATTACAAACCAAAGCCAGAATTAGTAAATGGTCCCCTAATATAGATCAAAATTGTGTGTTATGTGCTAATAACAACGAGGACAAAGATCATCTTTTTTTTCAATGCTCATATTCGAAGAATATACTGGATGTAATCATGCCCAAGCTTAATATTAAGCTAAGTTCTAACTATCACCTCAATTGCTTTCTGGTTTCTATTAAACAAGCTCAGGATAAATTTAATTCGTCTAATATATGTATTTATAGCATCATTTGTACTTCTATCATCTGGAACATCTGGTGTGAACGAAATAATCGTGTATTTAATGGAATCAAACAACCGTTCAAACTGAGAACTAAACAAATACTTCTTGACAGCAAACATCTTATTCAACAGAGAATTCAAGCTCATAATTTAAGCATAGAAGAGAAACTTATCTTAATGAAGCTCAATATGGAGACCGATCCCCAAGATCGTTCTCGACCTCCTTGATCTCTAGCTGAATAATGATTATTAATTGTAACTAGTGACTGCGGTTTCTGGTAGCTGTCCTTTTCAACTCCTACCATTTTCTCTGATGATTATGATCTTAGATCTGTGATTTTTGGGGATTTGATTTTCTCTCTCCTCTAGCTGATGTGCGTGTGAAGTCGAGACGTTCATTTCCCTTTTTTATTTTGTTTTGTTGAACTAGTCTCCCCTTGGTTCGGTGTTGTATTGGTATTTGTATTTTTTTTTTGGTGCAAGCTGCTCGTACGGATGGTTTTGAGTGTGTCCTATTTTGTGTTTACTCCTCCATCTGTTTGACAGCTTGGCTCAGATTTCGGATCGCTGTAATGTTAATATACGGAATTGATATGTACTCTTTTTCCTTACATCGCAACCATTTAGGTTTAGGGGGTTGTAAGGTTTTAATGAGGCATATCATGGAAATATATGATTTTAACTGTTTATTTATTAAGTACTTTTTTCCAAAAAAAAAACTACCGAATGTTAACAAATAATCCATACCCTCTAAGATATATAAAACCAACACTAATCCAAGTTTTCTCTGTCACCAATACATAATAAATAAAAGAAAATGAAGGAAAAAAATTTCCCTGATTTTAAATCGGGAAATGTTCTTGCAAACCTATATATTGCATTAGAGATTTCAATAAAATTACATTAATTGAATAAAAAGATTACCTTCTAATATGTTAGTTTTTATGAGGAGAGCATGACATAGAGACTCGATTTTATTGATTCACAAAAGGAGAGAAGAACCTAACCCGAACCCTAGCCTAGTCGCTTCTCAAAATACTAATGTAATCATTTATCAATCATGCGCTTCAGTTAAGGATCCAAAATTTCCTATTTATTCATTCTTTCAATTATTGATGAATTTTTTCCTTCTTTTTTTTCATTTTTAAGGGAAGCTGATGTGAGGAAATGGGGTTGAGAAATGAACGGGAGGAAGAAATGAGTTGGCAGAGCAATTTGATAACGTGATGTTGATGGAAAAGTCAAATATATTCTTATTCACAATGTCTTTTTTTTAATAGAAAAGGGGTAGTTTCGATAAACCAAATAAGGCTTCACTTTGATTTATTTGGCCAAGTATTTGCTTTATATATATATATATATATATATATATATAAGATATATGTACATACATACATATGTGTATACATATATATATATATACACACACACACACATACATACATATGCATATGCATATACATATGCATATACATATACATATACATACATATGCGTATACATATACATATACATACATATACATATACATATACATATACATATACATATACATATACATATACATATACATATATATACATATACATATACATACACATACATACATACATATATACATATACACACATACGTACATATATACATACACACACACACACACACACATATATATACGTACATATCTACGGTGTAAAGGTAATTTAAGAAGGAATAAATTTGTTCTTTGTAGCATTATGGAAATCAAGGTCATTGAATCAATTTGCATATATATTTTCCCAAGCATTATTTATTCTTATCTATATATATCTATGGTGTAAAGGTAATTTAAGAAGGAATAAATTAGTTTTTTATAGCATTATGGAAATAAAGGTCATTGAACCAATTTGCATATATATTTTCTTAAGCATTATTCATTTTTTTCACATGCAAAGTTCACGTCTTTCACTTATTTTATTATGTTCATTCGAGATACTTTGTAAATGTTAAGTTAAATAGAAATAAATGCTGAAGTAGCTCATTTTGACATTGATTACATTATTAGCTAACATATTAATTACATTTATTAATGAATTTATCAATTGCATTTATGCCCTAAATTTAGTATGATTGAATTAAAATTAGTAACAACTCACACTAAATCAATTTTAGCTTAAATATTAAAGATTATGCATAATTTTCTCAAATAATAATCTTATTTACCTTAGATAGTTTTCATCTAATCACTTGCTAAAAAGGTAATATTATCAAAAGGATTAAGAATAAAATACAGGTCCTTTCCTTTTTTTAAAAAAATAGATACCTATTATTAACTATTTTAGCAAATCAATTTTTTTGACATATTATCCTATAAAATTAAAAAAAATTAAAAAAGGAATTTTCAAATGGAAAATTTCAACATACAGTCATTTTTAGTATAAAGTTATAGCTTTATATCAATAATACACTTCAATCGTTTCAAAATCTCATATTTTAATTTAATATAAAATTTCATACCTTGATTTGACAATTAATCTATGCAAAAAATACTAAAATTTCTCTAATAGATAAATGAAATCTAGAAGGATAGAAATTAATACCAAGTATTTTGTCTATTTTAGATTTTGATGAAGGTTGAGAAAATTAAGATTTAGATTTAGATAAGTTTTCCTCCATAGTCATAAAATTAAATAGTTAGGGTTCAGGGTTTGGAGATGAAAAGACAAATTTTATGGTGCAATAACGCACATGAAATGAAAACTAAGGAGAAAAAGAAAGGTAGATTATATAAATAATAATTTAGCAATTTTAATAAGATTTTATGAGAGGAATGTAACGATCGTCTTTTCGACTCCAAATGTCGACAATAACACATCTACGGTATTCACATGCTGAGCACCCAATTGCCAGAAAGGCAGAACATTAGGGTAAAATAAAGGAAAAATAACAAGAAAGAAGAGAACACAATATCAGAATCTCACAACGAAACGATAACATATAGTATCAAAATGATACTTTTACAAAGGAAAACTTTATAGATACAATTATCCGCGTAAACTAACATATCACCAACCAGCCTGAATAGTTATAACAATTTGTCCTCACAATTGCTTATATAAAAAATAAACAAAGCTATGTAGCGGAAATAAAATCTATGATAGGAAGTCATCCATATCCTCTCCTAGAGCTTCAATGAATCATCAACAATATCTGGAAATATACAAGAGGCTGACCCGAGCATTATAAGAAAAATAACACCAGGATTAGTCTGAGCGTGAGCAGACTCAAGTCATTTGAAATATTTAATGTTTATTTGTAGAAACCTTTTAAAGAATAAAGGTATCCCGTAAGACCACGTCGCAAATAAACACGGACGGGCTTTTACCTTATGATCACCAAAACATTTATATATAAAATCTTGTGATATTATAATAATGTCTAAGGTGTTTAATATAAATGTAACATAGTTGAAATGGTTACATTGATTACATTTGATAGCATGTTCAGGTATACAAACAAAACCGCTAAGAGACGTTCATATAAAAGGATTTTTCCATTAAAGGGTCCTCGATACCTCGAGGCAAGTCTCCTGGCAAGGATCAGAAAGTACCTTTCGAGTGTCGTATATCTCTAGATAAAATATATCAAATAAGGAAGTCATAGCTGGTTCACACAAAGAACGTGCTCCGAATACGATCAACTCCCGCTAGCAAAATCGATGATCATTGTAACACCTCGTATTTTTAGATAATTAAATAACCAAAATAATTATTAAACAGTGAAAATGAGCATTTTTGGAGTTGTCAAAATTTAGCTACGGGCGTTACACCATTGGGTCTGTAGTAATTTTCCGATCAATTTCCATATATATCTTGTTGAAATCCGAGCTAGTATGGAGAAGTTATGAGTGAAGCAAGAAATTCAAAATTATATATATATATATATATATATATATATATTAATATAAGCTGAAAAAGAAAAATATATACGTATCCATTGGTCGACCAACATTAGGGTCAGGTCAACCTATGGGTCAACCCGCCTTTGTTACTAGATGAGGAATCGTTCAGTATGATTCGAATGTTTTGGAGTCCGTTTTTCGTGAAATCTTGTGCATTCATAGCTGTATTCGATGGTTTTTAGTGAGCCTATGACGTGGTTGCACTAGATTAAATCTTCAAATCCGACGGCTTGAGATCCCTAAGCCATACTATAAATAAAACCCTAGGCCTAGCTATTTTTCTCATTCAGATTTTCTCCCAATTGGGTTCGTTGTCTGACGCTGAACCCTAAATAGAAATTTTTTATAGGGAGGAAATCTTTTTAATAAACAATTCCATACCCTAGAAGTGGACCCAGGAAGGCTCAAGATTAGAACTAAGGACCATATGTGAGTGTTTTGTAATTATTTTAGATTTATAAGCAATTTAAAATAACAGGATTCTTAATAGTTGTAGTTTTTCTACAATTTTGAGACAGTTTTCATGTAAGTTTATTTACAGTCATTTTTTGATAAAATTTCAGAAGTTCTTTTCAGTCTACTTCTATTCAGCTATTTGATTCAGTTATTTGCAGTTATTTAAGTTGGAATTTAGCCTGTAAATGTTAGTTTCTTTTTACAGATATTTAATCCTTTTTTATGCGAATAAAATTAAAAAGAGAAGAATTCGCAAATATGGATTAAAATAGAAAAAAACTAAATTTACAGAAAGTAGATGTAAATTGAGAAAAACTAAAATAAAATAGAGATGGATTGAAATAGGAAAATATA
The DNA here is from genome assembly GCA_030765085.1 of Allium cepa. NCBI lineage: Eukaryota > Viridiplantae > Streptophyta > Magnoliopsida > Asparagales > Amaryllidaceae > Allium > Allium cepa. Next base: position 485,771,859 of record CM060934.1, on the reverse strand, counting down.
AGATGTTTGCAAGCATGATTATAACAAGTGGTTATAACTAAAAAGAGAAATAGAAGAGTAACAGTTGTAAGAACAATTGTAACAATTAGATTATAATTAGAAAGAAAGAAATAACAGAAGGGACTTATTTTAAAACTTAGATCTTGGATTAAGTTAATAAGCAAATATAGCAGTAGTGGACCGTACCGGCAACATTCCCTTTCAGGTCTAGAACTGATGGTCTCACACATAGGTAAGGCATGCTTATGCTGATTAGCATAAATAAGTGGCCAATAGATAGAGGCTCAAATTTGGAGATTTGGGCAAGGGGCGCAATGTTAGAAGACTTGTTTGTTAGGACCATTACGCGCAACATTCCCTTTCAGGTCGAGGACTGATGGTCTCACATGTGGGTGGAGCTGGGCACGCTCATGCCGATTAGGATAAATAAAGGGTCAAAAAGGGGGCGACAGTTATTATGTACCGACGATGACCGAGCGTGCGACATCGATTAGGATAAATAATTCACTACTGCGTCCTAAGCGCTAAGAGTTGTCTTTTGCTGTGGGACCAATATGATTGGCTCACAATGGCACAACAGAGATAGGAAAGGCCGATCAACGGGTAGCATTAGGATTTTAGCCTAATCAAGTTAGCAGTTGAGATAGGATTAGAGTTTCAGCCTAATTACCGCAGTTCAAGACAAGTGCAAAAAATCAAAGCAAACATTCAAACAGAATCAGAAACAACATTTTATGTGAGTTTATCTTTTCTGTATCTTCCTTTCGTGCTAGAACTATTGCTTAGTTCATTATCTTTATCTTGCTTAGAAATGCTTGTAATTACTTTCACTCACCAGACTTATTGTCTGACCCACTCCTCTATCTTTCCTTTTCCCCTCAATAGGCTAGCAGAGTTGAGGATAGTTGATTCAGGTTGCTTGAAGTTTCATTTTCGAAGTTTTCTCATTTCAGATGTATTCTTCTGCTTTTCATCCTTTTCATTTGGCTTATGATGGATTGGCACTTATGAGAGGGATTATTATTGTCACTTTTACTCTGATTATGTGAGACTGAGATGTATTTTCTTAAGACATGAGAGATTTTGAGTTTTTGAGATATGTTACGTTTTTATGACTTATTTTGAGATGAAGATTAATTCTGAATGATAAGTTATTATTTAAATTTGTTCCGCTACTTTTATTTATTTGTCTTGTGAATCTTATTCTCTGTGATGCTTTAGCTATACCTACAATGCACCACATCCGTTGGTGTGCCCTTTTTGGGAACACTAAGGTTGGGGTGTTTCAAGCATACTTTAGATAATAGAGTTGATCGGTACCCTCTGAGGTTAGCTAAACCCCATTGGCTATGGGCCTACTCTGTGCCATTTCTGATGTCGAGGTCACGTTCGACATCTTTACATGAGTTTGCAACAAAACTCGATCACATAATGAATCCCACATGGATTCCATCATCCCAACATATTTTTGAACCACGCATGGTTTCCATCATTCATTTCCAAAATAGAGAACACGTATCTGGGCCTATAAGTGGTTTTATATAAGTAGATCAGACTTACCGATCCCGGTCTTTCCAAGACCAAGTCGATGAATTTGGTCTTATTCAACAACAATGAGAATGATCGCATAAGGGAACTAAGTCCGAACATTTTCTCATAAGCAAGTAAACATACCTACACTCTCATTTGTCAAGTCACATAAACGAATTTTAATCCCTTTATAATTTATTTATCCTTTATGAATTAAATTCCTTTTTATTAGTAATTTTTTTATCTAATAAAACTTCTCTTTTATAATCAAGACTTCCTTTATTTATTTATATTTTATTTTTAATAAAACTTCTTTATATACTTGTATAAATATATTGGATTTCTCTTTATGAAAGATATATACTTGTCTTTATAAATTTAACTATTCATTTATTCTTTTAATACTTAGAAAGTATTCATATACTCATTCTGATATTATAAGTGTATTGATAAATCGTTTAACAAGTTTTACTTGCTTGAAATATATTAAGGAGATTAACAAAATTATTACCAAAACATTGTTATAATAAACTCCTTTTCTTTTGTAAATTAAACATATAAAATTTTCTATCTTTTTATAAAAGATTTCAATACTTGTTATTATTTTTAAAATTATGTTGTTAAATATTAATAATATTTCTTCCAAAATATAATTCAAGGGTTTAAAATCAGATGTTGTTAAAAAATTGTTTAATGCAAACACAAACCCATTCCATTTAATCATTATCTTTAAAATTATCCTTCTAAAGGTTTAATTACATTTAAGTTTTAAAGACAAGTGTTGCATAGAACATTTATCACAACAAACCCAAAACCATCTACTTGTATTTTTCTACTAATTATGCATTAGTAAATGTCTAATTATATTCCCAAGTATAATTAATAGTAAGGTTCAAACAAGTGTTGCTAAAAACACTGTATAAACAATCCAAAACTTTTTACTTATTCATTAATAACTTTAAACATTTATTTAAAGATCAAAGCATATCCACACTTATTAATTAAGGCAATACACTTTTAGGTAATTCTTCAAAACCATTTATTTTATCTCAAGTTTTAAAATCCAAACTTCCTTTATTATATATTTATAAAATACTTAATTTAATATTTAAAACTTATATATATAGAAATATTTTTAAAATATTTATTTATATGTTAAAATACTTTTTAAAACTACTTAAATATATGATAATTATTTATATAGAATAGTTAAAATAAGGAATTTTAAAATAAATAGAAAAACAAGTTTTATTTTATAAGCCACTTAGTTTAAAATTTATAGTTATTTTTTAAAAAGATATTTTAATTTGAAACCAATTTTAAAACACTCTATTATAAGTTAGAAAACAACCTTAAAAAGATTAGAGAAAAGTACATAATATAAATATCATTTGTAAATAAATCATAGTTTCAAACGGCAAAGATAGCAATTCTGCAAATGCGACCAAAATAATTCGCTACAGCTCAAAAGTGTCTCAGAAGCAAAGACAACACTTTAGAAGTGCTACCAAAAGTCCTAGGCTATCGTTTAATGTGAATTTGCTACAAATTTGCGCGTAGATTTCGGCATCTTAACAAATGATTTTTGAACCATTCTTTTTATATATTTATTATACTTGAAAATTATGAAGAAAATTTTCAAAGAATATCTTTTATTTATTTTATATAAATTCTTGAAAACAAGGTATTTTACCGAACTGCTCTTATAACGACTATTTCGTTGTAATTTTCGCCTCTTCTTTCAACTAGCTATCAAATGAATCAAGCTTCAAAACTTTTACAATAATATATACAGGAAATTATTGTCAAGGACAAAATTTCCCAGCTTTTTAGCGTCAATGACAGACCCTCAATATTTTATTCTGAAGGACAGCTTTCTGTAGGTATCGGTTTTTAGTTATTGATAACAGTTTTTAGGTATCAGTTTGTAGTTATCGGTAGCAGTTTTTAGGTATCAGTTTTAGCTCGGTAGCAGTTTTGTTGTCCTTATGAATAATTTTGAAAAATGTTTGTCCTTATGAATAATTTTTAGAAGAATGTTTGTCCTTGTGGTAAAAATATTGAGATCGTGTCCTTGAGGCAAAAAATATACAAATCTTTGTCCTTTAAATTAATTCCCCCTAATATATATTATTAACTTGTTAAAAATGTAAAGAAAACCGTAAGAAAATTTCTACAAAAATAACCCTTATTTTCCAAAAACAAGTTATTTAAGGTGTCGATATAACCCTAAGGCAGTATTGTTGTATTTTACCGTGACTTTTTATGTCCATTCAATTTCACTATTTCACTAACCTTATACAACTTCACCAATTGTGTTCTTAGAATTGAATTCCTTGCTTTAATTAAATAAAGCAAATAGTAATCACTATTGTTATGGTATGTTATTTTTGTCTTCCTAATAAATGTAGCAAAGATAAAGGAAACAAAAATTTTAGATGTACTAATTCATATTATCCTATGTTTTCTTCACAATATAACAAAAAAATTAGTTGTTTCAGTAACATTGATACAAGAAGATAAAAAATTTGACCATTTCATTCAGAAATACTTATATTAATTTCTTAGAACTTCTCTAAATAAGTTGTATGATCTGCTCCTACCTTATTACTTCATTCCTTCCCAAAATTGAAAGAGCAATTTTTTTTGGAAGTGATCGTATTCTAATTAACTATTTTCAAATTAAATACATGTTTTCTCTATAAATGTAACATTTTCCTACTTTTTTATTATACCAAGCTATAAATTTGACAACCATATTTCACTCCTATAATTCAAAATATAAATTTTGATTAGTTCCCATTTCATTGGAGTTATTTTACTATTTACTACAACTTGTTCTGCATATTCATTTTCATTGTTTTATAAAATTTTTATCGTTTGACGGTACTTTATCAGTCATGTTCTTGGAATTTATTTTTGTTCCCACTAAGATGATTTTATTATGAAGAATATATGGAAGATTTATCCTACTTTGAATTTCTTACTTCTTATATTTACTGGAAGTTATGGTATATTGCCTTATGGTTTTCTATGGTATTGAGCAAAGATATAACAAGTAAAAAATTTGACGTACTGTTGTTGCCTTTCAGCTAAACCGTACATTATTTTTTCTTGGATTGCTAAAGCACGAGTAACTATATTTGAACAACAAAGCACAAGATTATACAACTAAAATCGTGCTAATAATTTTTCAACTTTTTTTTATAATCGAATATATGTTGTACATTTTTTTATAATTTATACTTTGTTTACAAACTTTCAAGGTATGTTGATTGGAAGTAATTGACTGCTACAAGGTTAACAAAGTGCTTACATAGCTTTTTCTACTTATGTAGTATATTGGGAAGTTTATTCAATTTTATCTTATCAGTTCATCAAAATTGCTTACATTTTATCGTTATTATGAAGCAATTTTGCATTCCTCTTTTCCATTTGCTGCAACTAATTCAAAATACTATTAAGTTATAGTTATCATGGTAAGTAGAATAAGGATTAGATACAAATATTATTGTATGACACTTCATGAGTGAATTTATGATTGGATGTGTAGTGTATGTTACACCCTAAAAACAATGAAGCTTTGTTGTGCTAATCATTATAACTCAAGGGAATTATTTGGATTTGAAGAATTAATTATATTCATTATTTGGGATTTTGAACTTGAATGCATGATAAGAATCAATTTAATGCATGTTTCAAAAAAAAATTGAAACTATGCGTTAGTATCTAAGTTATCCGATTAACTTTGTACTTTTTAACTAATACATTAATTTTCATCTTCAATCTACTTTGCACATACTAACCACTAAGCGACGGTCCTATGTTTCAATGAAGTTAGTTTAAGCTGCCATAAGTTCATTTCAATCGTCAAACGACTTTGATAAAATGAATAAGTATATATTAAAGCTTTAAAGGATTATATTTTTATGTTTATATCATTTTAGTAGTTTGAAAGGTTGGGAAATAAATTTAATGCATTAAGTATGTATTTTATTTTATATGTAAAAAAAGTAAAGATAAAGAATATTGATTTAAATTTTAAAAGAGTTTACTAAGAAATGAATTGAATTAAATAATCATGTTAACTGTCATTTAAAATTATTTTCGTATTTATAGAAACAAATATTCGATTGTAAAAATCGATAAATATAGTTGCAATCTGTGTGCTTATTTTTACTCAATTTTGATTTTTAAAATTCTACTTGATTTACACTTTCTCAACAAGACTCATCTTTTGCACATTGATTTGCTTTTCATATGCTAGTTAATATGGAGTTTGCGGTCTTTACCAAATTGTGCAACATTGTCAGTGCTTTTAATAGCAAGCTTATCATTATGGTAAACAAATGAACATTCAATTCATTTGGGTTTAGCCATGAGGACATGGAAGGATGACAACCTCTATCAGCATATGTTGCTTGGTCAATGATGCCACACTTTTACCCGAACACTAATTTTTCTTCTTCATTTTTTTATGTGTATCGAACCAATTAATCCTTCTGCTTACCTGTTGTAATGCTGTAAACATTTGCTTTTATGGACTTAATTTAGCCTTGCTTGACTTCTTTGCTCAGCACAATTTGATATTCATGTATTTGATAAGATTTAGATAACACCTTTTCATTCGTCTTTCAAACAAAATATATTTCATTTGATGTAAATTGTTTTCGACGCTGATATACTTGTCATAAACTAGTATTTCCTTAATTAGAAGTACTAGTTTATCTATTTTATTTTATTTTTTATTGCCCTGCTAGCTACAATGCTTTCAAATGAGTTTGATGACAAACGTTACAATTTATCATTTAGGTGCTAAAGAAATGCACTATCATATATCCTTCTTATTTTGGAAGCACGTTGGACTATGCATCAAAATTGTTTGAGCATGAGCCATCGTGAACCATTCCATGCAACAATTATTTCTTTAAAACAGCTCCAACTTTTGTACCGAACGATTTGGGCCAATTGATCTGTCAACAATCGATAGCTCAAGAGTACAAGGGCTACATATATATCAGCTTGCTATATATCCCTTTGTGAGGTATAGACTATGCGCTTCTAATTGTTTCTATTTGATAATAGGGGTGGATAATACATTAGATTAGTTTTCTAATGCGCCTATTGAATCAAAACCTATATTGTGCATGACATTTTATTGTCCGACATTTAATAGTTGCTTATAATTTTTTTTCACATTGCTCTGGTTTGAACATGATTTACAAATATGGTTTTACCCATAACGTACTATTGTATTGTCAAAGCTTTACATTCAACGCCATATGCGTAGCTTGGGTTCGCACCCCTATATAATAGATTTGAATAGTTCATAAATCATCCATTATTAATTTATGAAGCAGCCTTTCTCACTTCAAACACTTTCAACACACTTCAACTTCACATATAGTCACAACAAGAATGTAAACACAAGGTCTAAGCCACTATACATGTTTTAGAGGGTAATAGAAGTGATAGTATTACATAATAAGTTATCATTTGCTTTCCAAAGCAAGGGGTCCAAAAGTTATGACATTCATTGTTCTTTTTATAACTTTATATTCATGCACACATATACACACACAATATATAATCAAATGGTGAGTTAACTCACTAATCCAAGCCAAATAACAAGTTCGTACACACAAGAACCTATGAACAACTTCCTACCTCACCTATAAGCCAAAGATCCAACCTTTTCTACGTAGAAGTGCTCGGCCATGCTCCTACACCCAATAATGCTCATGGCTTCCCCTAGCGCCCCAGCTTTTTCCTATTTTCCTTCTACTTTGATATTTTTTATCATGGTCTAATGATGTTCTAAGTTCTCAAGTTTAGTGTTATTTGGAATTGTTTTGATATGATTTGAGAAAGTTAAAGAGGAGAAAAAGAGAACGAGGACACCATTTTTGTGTTTTATTTTACAAAGCTTTTTGAGAACCAAATGAAGTAATTAACAAGAGATTTTTATCACCTTCCACCTCCTCATTTCTGGTTAAAAAGGAGCATCCCCTCATGCTTATACCGTTTGCAACTTTACACATTACTTCTCTTCCTACTTATCCCTTAAGCCTTTCCTAAAATGCTCACCGTCCAAAATATCTTTTTTATCTTGTCCCCCCACCACATTTTATTTAACATAAACTAGAAAAATATTTTTATTTTCAATTTATTTAATACATCAGGAAAGTACAACAAGTTCGAACAACTTCCATCGAGTAAAAAACCATTTATTAATAATACGATTTTTGATCATATTATTAATATTTCATCGAACTATTTATTTTTGTAAACATTTTTATAAAAAAAGTTTACCATCATTAGCTATTAATTAAAAGAGTGTTAACAAGGTTATAAAATCAGTTTAATTACATTAAATCCAACATTTAAATATTTAAATAATTCAGATATTAAATATGAAGTGTTCAAAATTCTGAGTAGTTACACAATAATTACCAAAATTAGGATCTAGTATTTAATTGTAAAATGAAAGGAGCTTTTAGAAAATCAAAACTACATAAAAAACTAGCACAATAGAGCTAAATTGAATCAAAATCAATAATAGAACTGAATTTTACCAAAAGTAACAAAAACTACCTTGTTAGATTCGTTGTTGGAGAAGCGAAGTTATTCCTTATACAATTTCTTTTGAATGAAGCGTATTTCCATTTATGTTATTACAAATGAAACATTATATCTTAGCCCATCCACTTTTCAACTATTTTTAGTTTTACCATGTTTAACAACGGATATAAATGTTCTAAGATATTTGTAAAGTGTTAGGAACATAAATGTTATCTTGTTATTTTGCAATGGTAAAAAAATGTTAGCAACCTAAAAATATGTGTTGGAAATTCCATGTTTTGGTATAGCGTATTTCTAAAATTATAAATAGACAACATGCTGCTTATTCTTAATGATGCATTTATGTTAAAATCAGTGATAGTCTAGTTGTTTAATACTCATATTGGATTTGTAAATTATATCCTTTATACTACATATGAAGGATGTTGGGAATGTCCCAAATGATATGCAAAGACACCATATTTAAATATTTAAAATGGAAGATGTAAGATGGATTCCTTATATATATCGATAATAGGAATTATCATACATGTTGTATTGTCTATAATATAATATCTTGCTTATGAATTTGATGCATGAAACAAAAATAAAATCCAAATTAAGATCACTAAATGGTAGTTTAGAGTGTTCTCAAGTATTTACAAAATAATAGAGAATTGTTTATAGAAACAATGAACTCCTTACGAAGGAGTGTTCAGACTCGAACTTCATAAGTGTTATCGAGTATAATATGTCAATATTAAATTCATGTTCAAACTTCAATGAAGAAGCTTTAAGTTGGAATTGTTCCAAACAATAAGTAGTAACTAATTCAACCAAAGGCTACTACAATATAAGAAGTATAAATAAATGCACAAATTTTTAGTTAAGCTATAGGTAATTCCAAATGTTGAGAATTGCATGACATTGTTATATGATAACTATGTCGCGATACAGTTTGTAAAAGAACATAGAGCTCAGTAGAAGTTAAGTGATATATTTTGAATAGTCAAATATGATAAAAGCCGTTTATCAACATTAGAGAGAGTTGATCGATGGAGTAGACAATTAAAACAACATAACTTACCCATTCACTAAGAGACCGACTCGATTGTTTTTTGATGAAACCGATCGATGAAGTTGGAAGACTCTATAATTGAATCCAAGTGTAAGTTGGAGATTGATAGAGTTAGGCATATGCCCTAGGGGCAATTATATAGATTTTTTACACATATCTAAGTTGATAACCGATCTTGTTCAAAAAATAAGCTTTTTCTATTATATACTTGATATAATATGTTATATTAATTATTTATTTAACTAAAAGTATGTTTAATATAGAAAATTCATAAATGGTATATTTTGTGATAGTAGATACAATGTGTTATAATCATGAGTGAAATAAAATAAACATACCATTTTAAATTTTCCTAGTCAAGATGTATTGAGATATGATATCGATCCATTCCTTGAGACTAGATTTCATAACCCTCTCCAAACATTGGGCAATTTACTACTGATGGCTGTTGGGGGCACCAAAGGGTTACGCACTAATTGTTATTGGATAACCATGGAAAGACTCACTCGATAGTTTTCAGTTGGTCAATATAACTAAGGTCAAATGGAGAATATCTGTGTTATAATATTACACAATTCCTTCGACTTGAGTATATTGTCGAGCTTCAATATGGAAACTCCACTTTAATTATAGTTAAATCATGGCATGATTTCCATCAAACAACTATATTTGGGTCGAGTGGAAGCACTAAAAGTGAAACACTATTCAAGAGAGAATTTATCTCCTTGGTTATGTAGGGTTAGTATCACGGTCAACTGAAATCAACTCAAAATCAAAGTCTCTGGCCACAGAAGTACGGTTAATAATTATTATTATTATCGAACCAAGGATTTTGTGTTTGCACTTACAAATTTAAATGTGGAAAATGTTGGAATTTTAACCAAAACCAAATTCCACAAGTCCAAATGTGATTTAGTTTTTGTTACGATCTGGAATTTCGAATGCTTCATATTTAAATATATGAATTATTTAAATATTCGTATCTAGGATTTAATGTGAATAAATATTATGTATATAACCTTATTAGCCCCTTTCTAGTTAATAACTCATGATGGGAAATTCATTTTTGAATTTTTTTTATAAAAATAAATAATTCAAAGAAATATCGATAATGTGACCAAAAATTGTTTTATGGATAAACGACCTTTTAATCACCAAAAGTTATTCGAACTCTTTTGGAACTTGTATATTAACATATAATCACATTAACAACAATTTAATTCATTTCTTTTTATAACCAAAGGTTTATTAAAAGTAAGAAAGAATTAATGGATATTGACGCTTAATTCAAGACATAAAAGAGGGAGCAATTTGATGAAGTATGGCGTGTAAGAGGTATGGTTGGGGTGCAAGTTCATGGAAGCCCATATGAGGGTATAGGACATCTTTTGTCATTTTTCTACCACTTTTCTAAAGTCTATAAACACAAACCCATGGGGAACATTTTGGTTTGCTGATTTACTTCAAAAGAAAAACAATGTTCTTCCATCTCCTTTCTCTTCTTAAACTCCTAGATACAAATCAGTGTAAAACAAAACCTTTCTCCTACAAACTCTTTTTATATCCTTACTACAACATAATAAAACCTTCCATCAACTTGGATCTTGAAGGAATGGAGCACACAAGCCTAATGACACTAAGGCTGTAAGCTTTAGGAGGGAAAAATGACCTTGGGCAACGAGAAAATTGCAAAGTGGGGGAGGTTTTGGCGATTGTTTAGTTGAGGTAGGAAGATGGTAGCTTAGTGCTGGCTTAAGCTAGGTTGTTTGCTTGGTTAAGGGTGAGTTATCAAACTCCTTGCATGCTAATAATAATAATAATAGACCTTAACTAAGTAAAGTTTCAAACCCATATTTTTTAATAGCATATTATTTGTGTGCGTGTTGTACCTTGGAAGCCTTTGGTTTATGTTATTTGAATGAGAAAATGTAATGCATATGTAATTGGAAGTTTGGACATGGACTTGGACTTGTAATATTTGGCATATGTTTCTTGCTTATATATTTTGTACACATGTTATACCATGCCTCTTTATGATGTAATAAGGATTGGAGAATCATATATGTTTATATGATAAATGATGTTGAATATTGAATTGATTATGAAATTGTCCATATGGAGATAGTCTCTATAAACGCATGAATCCTTCTCCTCTATTTCACTTTTTCTAACCTATCTTTGTTTATTTTTGAATGAAATTATTCCATACTTATAATAGTATAAAAGATAGTAAGAAATGAAGTTTAAAAGCTATTTTTTTATAAACAAAATAAGTAAAGTTATGGTCAATATAGCAATAAGCGATATGAATGCACTTTGGGAGAACATGTTTTTCTGTAAATTGTGAAATGTTATAACTTAGATATTTATATAAAATCATTCTAAAGGAGTTTTATAAAAGATATATAAATATTTTAAAATAAGTTTGAAGTTTGAAAGTAGTTTTAAATAATTGTTTTAAAAATATAAAGAAAGGTTATTCTTATTTTATATACACAATTTTTATTTTATTTTCTTAAAGTGGTAGAAGTTTTCAAACTAATATTAAGTAACTATTTTTAAAGTAATATTTTCTATAACTATTTATATACTATTTAAAAGTACTTTTAAAGCAATCTTATTCATAAATAGATATATGTTTATACAACTATTTTAATCTTTTATTAAAGTAAGAGCTTTTATTTCACTTTCCTTAAGTTATTTTCAAATTCTTTTATCTTATTAAATAAAAATGTTATACATATATATCATTTTAAAAGAGTTTCTAACTTATTTATATAAGTAATTTCAAAAGAATATTGTTTTAGAAGAAGGGATTAAAAGTAACATTTATGAAATGACCTAGTTTGATTGCTTATTAAATGTTAGTATTACTATGCTTAACACCAAAAGCTAAGCGAGATAGGCTTCTCTATTTGTGAGAGCCAAGATTGATGTTCGAGTAGGGATGGAGCAATAGTGCTCTAACCTACCGACTTCCCTTCCGATCAAGAAATAGTTAAGATGGAATATCAGAAACGTGTTAATTATATTAACCTTGATTTCTATAAGCAAGTACTTGAGACTCGATAATCGATTAGCCAACTCCCTATCTTGACCAAACTAAACTTAGGAATTGTACGAAAGGCTTCGTGGATTTATACCAATGAGAACCCTCGGGAAGGAGGATTGGTACAAAACACTCTAGCTTTCAGTTACTTCTAAAAGAACCAGAATCGAGTTAACATAAAATTCATTGATAAGTTTTGAAGAGTCCAAGATCGGATAAGTTCGTATAGTACTTACCGAATATCACTTTAAAACTATATATGGTTTCTATGTTTAGGAATTGGAAAATACTGTTAAATGATTATGTATATGCTTAGATCTTTAATAAGGGAATTTTAAAGATAATAAGAAGTAGGGAATCCTTTTGAATTAAGATAGAAAAAGTATATGTTTAAAATATAAAAGAGAAAAAGGGTTTATACTAACAATGTTTGAGTATCACTTGTTTTTAACCTCTTTCATTTTAGTTAAAGTAAGTAAAATTTGTTGAGTAAGTTGTGAATATACTTATACCGTTGAGATAATTATATGAATACTTTTAAAGTACTGAAAAAAGTATAAATAAATAGTGAAGTAGTAGAACACAAGTGTATATCTTTTATAAAGAGAAATTATACACATACACAAGTTGAAAAAAGAGTTTTAATTAATAAGAAAGTTTTAATTAATAAAGGAGTTTTAATTAATAAGGAAGTTTTAATTAATAAAGGAAGTTTTGATTAATGAAGGAAGTTTTAATTTATAAAGTAAGTTTTGATTAATGAAAGAATTTTTGTTAGATAAAAAGGAGTTCTACTAATAAAAAGGGTTTTTAATTAATAAAGGATAAATTAATTAATTAAAAAGGGATTAAAAGCCGTTTAGGTGACTTGATTGTGTTTTGTATGAATTGATAGTGCTTTTGTATTTACTTACTTATGGAAAGTATATGGGACTTAGTTTCCTTATGCGATTATTCTCATTGTTGTTGAGTATGACCAAATTTGTCGATTTTGAAGGGACCTGAATCGTTAAGTGTTTTACTTATCAAAAACCACTTCAAGATTGAGATATGTGTTTTATCTTTTGGAAGTGGATCTGTTCAAGATGCTGGAATCCAATTGACCATTCATGATCTATTCGAGTGATGATGGCTCATGGAGCATGCCAATGTAAGCTCGACGTTGGAGAAATGATTAAACATAGAGTAGGGGCATAGCTAGTTGGTTTAGCTGACTTGGGAGGGTACATCAGCTTCATATATCGATGCTTTCGATTTTGGGCCCAGGAAATGATGATATTTGGGTTCACGTTTTCTGCATGGCACGGCTATGCTGACCTTAGGGTATATTTTATCTAGATATATATGACGCTCGAGAGGGAATTCTCTAATCCTTGTCATAGGAGATCCACCTCGAAGCACTGAAGGCGTCTCCATGGAAACCCTACAAGAATTCAGCGAACGCGCCTGAGCGATTTTGATTGTATTACTATTACTATTACTATTGTGGTGTACACTTATGCACCATAGCTATTTTCTTACTTATATTCATCACCCTAGGCATTATTATAATATCACTAGATTTTCTTATGAAATGGTTTGGTTATAATAAGGTAAAAACCCGTATGTGTTTATTTACGGTGTGGTCTTACGTGAAACCTTTATTTTTGAAGGATTTTATAAATGTAAAAATTCATATGATTGAGTTTATCATGCTAGTTTACCAGATTGATTCGGGTGTTATTTTGTTGTAATGCTCGAATCAGCCCCGAGTATATTTCTATATTTGGTCACAGATGCTTTAGGCTCTTGGAGAGGAGCTTGAAGTTTACTTACGGTAGTATTTATTTTTGCTACGTTGCTTTGTATGCATATATATATATATAGCAATTGTAAGGACATGTAGTTATAACTGTCCAGGCCAATGATGTGTTAGTTTGCTCTAATTATTGTATCCTTGCAATTTTCTTTTGTAAAGATCGTTTTGATATTGTATGTTATCATTTCATTGTGTGATTTCGATGTTTTTGTTCTCTTCTTTCTAGCTCTTTCCTTTTCCCCTTTTACCATAACATTATGTCTTTTTGGTACTTAAGTATTTGGCATATGAATACCGTAGATATATAAGTACGACATTCGAGGGTCGAAAATGCGATCATTATAGTTTTGATGAAGAGAAGTGGTGTAAAAAATTGTTACTACCAGGTACCATTTATGATAAGTAAAATTAGATTTTACTAAAAGATGTGTAACCAATAAAATAGTCAAAACATCACACCACTAGCTAAGGTGATGTGTAAACATCAATATTCGAATTGTTCGATGTTAATCGCCGATTGAATTTACATCTTTGAGTTGCACAATCATAATGATGAATACTTCGAATAGACCACATGATTTAAGTAATTTATAATCATTGTATTTTTTTAATATTTCTAAAATATTTATAATTAAATTTTATTTGACTTGTTTTTATACCATTAGCATTTAATAAAGTGCATATATGAAAGTTTAACCCTACGCATCGATATACGATATCGATAAATTCTTTAAATTGGATTTAAATGGAAAAATGCTAAATCAGTTTGGGATCATTTGAGCCCCGTGTTGCCTCCATGTTTGATCGACCGAAAAAGGGGAGAGATGGTAAGTTTTGAATTAATTAAAAAGGGAAAAGAATGATATAAGGAATGAAAAATGTCTCTGTTTAAGGTGTATTGATTACCTTCTTTATTTCATTCTTTTTCATAACTTTCTTGTCCTTTCCTTCCTATCTAATGGCCGAAAATTTAAGCCTCCATGACCAAAAATATCCCAAAACAAATACAGATCAAAATAGATCATTAAAGCTGGTTCATCTTTCTTAATCTTTGCAAAATTTAGAGGTCGATTTCTG
Source organism: Allium cepa (assembly GCA_030765085.1). Lineage (NCBI taxonomy): Eukaryota > Viridiplantae > Streptophyta > Magnoliopsida > Asparagales > Amaryllidaceae > Allium > Allium cepa. The sequence goes on along the minus strand of CM060934.1, from coordinate 485,756,766 downwards.
AATCTAAGAGCTTTGACTTATTGTTAAATGTGTGATTCATTGGCCACATCCAAAGGTAATTCTTAGATTTATATCCGCCTATGTATTTATAGCATTTTGATATAATTAGACTTTGTACGATTCACGCCATGTTTTAATTTTCATCTTGTCACATGTAACCTAAACCTCCTTTATGTCTATTTTGATTAAAATATCTTTATTGTATTGTTTTGATTCAGATCCATAATTATTCATCATCTCATTGTAATATATGTTCGTGATAAATTTACTATGCTAAGGATCATATATTACTTTTGATAACTTGTTATTATTCTCCGTATTGTTTAAATATGAAAGTTTCTAATTTACACATACCTACTTTGTCCAAATTTCTTTTATTTTGCTTTGGAAATTTGTGGAATTGAAAGTTAGTATTGAATGAGATATTTTTTCATATAATTATATATTATTTACGTACACAAATGCAAATAAAATGTATATGTTAAGTTATTATTATTCTTTGAAATTAATCTTTAATTTTGTATGGTAAATACTTGAATATATATGTTTCAATCATTGTTTATAAAAAAGCTTTAATTTAAAATTAATGAATGAACTTTAGTGCAAATTCTAATTCTTTGTGGTTTTCCATTTTTAAAGTCTCGTGTAAATTTCTAAACTCTAGTTTCATTCCTAAATTAAAAGTTTAAACAAAACCGCTAATCTTAAAATCAATCTCATCTTCTTTTATAAATTCCCCTTTTAAAAATCTCTAAAATCATTTATAAAACTTTTTTATAAATCCATAAAACTACTTTTATAAATCTACAAACCCATTTATAAAACTTTATTCTTTTATAGAACTCCTTTATAAAATCCTTCACAAAATTCCCTTTTAAAATTTCTTTCTAGAAATCTTTTATAGAATCTCTTTATAAATATCCTTCATAAAAATTCTTTATATAACCTTTATAAAAATACTCTATAAATCCTAAACATGATTTTCATTTATAAACTCTTTAATAAATTTCTTTTAATAAATGAGATTCCTTTTATAAATCAATTTATTATTTATAAATACAATTAATCGGATAAATTAATTTACATTAAACATCCTAAATAAATAATAAATTAACTTTCCAACATCATCAATATATAATTTATTTAACTCCAAAACATTATTAATATAATAATTAATAACTTTAAAATATTATAAATAGATAATCATTATTAACTTCAAACATCATAAATATAATAGTTAATAATTTCAAACTTTATTAATAAAACAATAATAATTAATCTTGAAACATTATTATAATAAATAATAATTAACTTCCAAAACATTATTAATAAAGTAATTACTAATTACAAACATTATTAATAAATAACTATTATAAATTCCAAATCATTATTAATAAATAATATTTATTGGTTACTTTCAAACAATACCAATTATTTAATTAAAAAACAGTTAAACAACTTTAAATCGTTATTAAATGATAGTTAAGTAGCTTTAAAACATTTCTAAATGATTTAGGAAAAAAAATTAAAAGGTTGGGGTAAAATAGAGAAGTTCAAAATCTATTTAAATAAAAGTATTGCAGAAAACCCAAAGGTTGGATTTGAAATCATTCTCCGAATCAAAAACCCATTTTAAGCCAGAATGAGTTAATAGTATTTTAAAATACTAAATTGAGGCCAATTGCCACTAAGCACTTAACCAATGTTGTTATAGATTTTTATCACTGCAGGGGTTAAGTTTTCAACATATAACAATGTCTACCAAACAATTAAGTTTGATATTCAATAATTCATATAACAAAAATAATATTGAAAACAAATCAACAACGGTGAGGAATCCCATTGGATCCCTCTACAAATTCCTTGTACATTAGATAAATTCCCTGCAAATGATTTCATATACTGACCGCTTTCAAAAATGACAATTCATCAAAACCAATTAATCAACCAATTAAAACACCCAACATACAACCAATAATTTCAACCAAACAAAAACAATAAAATTTATCTATTATATATCTTATTGATAAACCAAAAAGGTGAGTTTAAGTCACTAAAATTCCAGTTATTGCTGAATCATTCCGGTTCCATCTAAAATCGAGTTCAATTTTAGCTTGAAATTGTATAAGCTCCAATCTCAACCGATCCAATTCCAATATGAGTCTAATGCGACTGAGCGCATTTGATTTAGACATTGTATGAAATAGATAGTCAGTTTATAAGATTTTGAATTAATTAAAATAATTAATTAACTAATCCATAATTAATTACCCTAATCTATCACTAAATAAACCCAGGTCGCATCATATCCAACTCGACATCGTTCGATCATCACGAAATGCCACCGTTGCGAGGCTTTGGTCACCACCGTATCACCACCACGTACTCCCCCGACATCGACAAGTGCAACACCTCATAATTTGGCGTTAGTTATTTAATTAGTATGTTAGTTAATTAATTAGGCTCCGAAAATGGAATTGGTGCAAATAATGAAATTTGACCATGAAATTTGCGCGATTGCGTTCATGGTGATATTCCAAGCAACTTTTATATTTGGAGTTTTGCTATTAGGGTCCAAATGAAGAAGTTACAGATGAAATATAAATTTGAAACGAAAATAATTAAATGAGAAATAATTAACGTTTTTATATCAATTAACCAGGCTCACAGGCCGACCCATCATTGGGGATTGTAACAACCCAAAATTTGAGCTATAATAATTAATTAAATAATAAAATAAGTTTGTGAAATTGTCAGAATCGAGCTACGGGAGTTGCACCATTGTGTTCGTGGCAATTTTTTGATCAATTTCCATACATAACTTGTCGAAATCCGAGTCACTATGGAGAATATATGAGTGAAATAAGAAACCGAAAATAAAATGGAAAAAAAAAATAACAACAAGGGGTTAGGTCAACCCAACCTAGGCCAGGTCGACCCTAGGGTGAACCCCCAAAGGCCATTGGTCGACGCACATAGGAATTTGGTCGACCCGCTTAATTTTTGAATGTTGTTTCGTTCATACACATCATATTTTGATTTTTCTTCAACCATATGCATTCGTGCTTCCATCCAACGGTTCCTAAGCCTATGACGTGGTTGCACCAAATTTAATCTTCAAATCCAACGGCCTGAGATCCCTAAGCTACGCTATAAATAAGACCCTAGACCAAGCTATTTTTCTCATTCATATTTTCTCCCAATTGGGTTCATTGCCTGAGGCTGGACCTTAAAATGAAAAAAATTCTTGGGAGGAGATCTTTTTAACAAAAATATTCTACGCCCTAGAAGTGGATTCAGGAAAGCCAAGGAATAGAGCTAAGGACCACAAGTGGGTGTTTTGTAATTATTTTAGATTTTTAAGTAATTTAAAATAACGAGGTTCTCAATAATTGTTGTTTTTCTGCAATTTTGAGACAGTTTTATATAAGTTATTTATAATTAGTTTTTAAAGTTCGTTTTAGTTTATTTTATTCAACTATTTTTATTTAGCTATTTTATTCAGTTATTTATAGTTATTTGTATTTATGTACATCTATTTTACGTTAGAATTTAACTTGTAAATGTTAGTTTCTTTTTATACCTTTTTATGCGAATAAAATATAAGAATATTAAAAAAAGGAGAATTCGCTAATACACTGAATTTACAAAAATTAGATGTAAAATAAGAAAGAACTGTGATAAAAAGAAGATAGAATGAAATAGGCAAATTTGAGACATTTGCAAGCTTGTTTATAACTAGTGGTTATAACTAAAAAGATAGAATAGAAGAGTAACAATTATAACATAGGTTATTTAAGCAGAAAGAAAAGAAAAGGCTTATTTTTAAACTTAGATTAAGCTAATAATAAAATATAGCGGAAATAACAGAAGAGGCTTATTTTAAAACTTCACTAAGTTAATAAGCAAACCTAGAAGAAAGGCTCATACTAACAGCATTCCCTTTTAGTCAGGAACTGATGGTCTCATGATATTTAGGTGAGGCTGGGACACGCTTATGCTAATTAGGGTACATAAGTGGCCAATAGATAGAAGCTCAAATCTGGGGATTTAGGTAAGGGGCGTAGACTAGAATTTGTTTGTTAGGGCCAGTACTAGTAGCATTCCCTTTCAATCTAGGACTGATGGTCTCATAACACATAGGTGAGGCTGGGCACCGCCCCCTTTCAAATTAGGACTGATGGTCTCACAACAGTTAGGTAAGGCTGGGCACGCTTATGCTGATTAGGGTAAATAGGAGGTCAAAATAGGGGGCGATAGTTAGTGTGTACCAGCGATGACTGAGCGTGCGGCATCGATTAGGGTAAATAATTCACTACCGCGTCCCAAACGCTAAACGGGTATCTTTTGTTGTGACTAATAGGATTGGTTCACAGTGGCACAATAGAGATAGAAGGCCGATCAATGGGTCAAAATAGGATTTCAGCCTAATTGAATTAGGATTAGGGTTCATCCTAATCACAACAGTTTAAGACAAGTGCAAACATTCACAATTAAACAGCCAAACAGAATCAAAAACAGTATTTTACCCAGTTTTATCTTCGTAGATTTTTTTCCATACTAGTACTGTTACTTTATCTATTATCTTTATCTTACTTAGAAATGCTAGTAATTACTTTTACTCGCCAGACTTATTGTCTGACCCACTCATGTATTTCCTCCCATTTCCCCCCAATAGGCCAGCGGAGTTGAGTAGATTCAGGTTGCATGGAGATTCATTCCTGGAGTTCTCTCGTTTCATATATATTCTTCTACTTTTCATCCTTTTCATTTGGCTTATGATGGATTGGTACTTGTGAAAGGGATTATAATTTTTATTGTTACTTTTATGCTCTAATTTTATGAGACTAAGATGTATTTTCACGAGACATGTGTATTTGGTTTTTAAGACATATTCTGTTTTTATGACTTATTTCGAAATGAAGTTAAATTTTGAACGGCAAGTTATTATTTAAATGTTTCCACTATTTTTACTTATTTTCCTTGTGAACCTTAGTCTCTTTGATGTTTTAGCTAATGCACCATATCCTTTGGCATGCCTTTTTTGGGTATACTAAGGGGTGTGGGTGTTTCACTTGGTATCAGAGCCTAAGATTATAGGATTTCTAAAAACTTGTTTTAAAAGCAAAGTATTTTTCAAAAGTAACATATCTTCAAACCAAAAGCATTTTTCAGAAAGAAACTCTTATTATAGAAATGGTCTTTAAATATAAGAGAGTTTTATAAAAGTCCCCTCAAAGTTCAATTCAACCTTCTTTTGATTCTTTCGAGCCTAAATTCTCTTTTCATTGCATAGAATGGTGGATGCCCCAAATCTTCCAGAGGGTGTCTAAGTCCCTAGCTAGTTTCATAGATATCTTCAAGCTACGATACCAGAGGTGCAAAGGCAAGCGTCCAATGCAGCATTAGTGGGTGGATATCCCATTAATCCACCTACAACATCCAATTTTTCTAAACTATGCAAGGACTTTGCTAGTCTAGGAGGTAAGACGTTTTCTGGCACAGAGGGTTTCATAGAGGCACGTGCTTGGTTGAGGAATACGAAGCAGATATTTGGGCTGTTAGGATTGGAGGACCATCAAAGAGTTTAGCTTGCATCTTGGTAGCTGAAGGAAGAAGCTTCTTACTGGTGGAAGATCATAGAGATGGAAGGTAGAGACATTGGTTGGTTTGGATTTCGAGAAAGGTCTGAGAGGAAGTCTTGTCGCAAGCTGAGGAAAGCATGTTGTTAGAGAAGTTCATTAGTATGAAGCAAGGCAGTCTTTCAGTGAAGGAGTATATAAATCATTTTAATGAGGTATCATGGTTCAGAATGGAGCTTGTTAATACACCACATGAGAAGGCCATCAAGTTTTCTAAGGGGTTGAACATGCCCCTCTAAGGGTTGGCATTGACACAAGTACCTATGGGAGCGACGTATGCGTCACTTGTGGAGATGGCTCTCATGTCAGATGCTGCTAAGAAAAAAGAGGTTAAGGGGGTTACTAAATTAGAATATTCTAAGAAGCAGTGGTGGAAGAATAAGAGGGATAAGGACAAAAGGAAAGGAGGAGGACCTCAAAAGTAGATCAAGAAGGGCAAAAAATATCAAAATTGTGGATTGGTTGGGAATTTCACAAAGGACTGTAAGAAGGACAGGATGAAGCGAAGGTTTTACAATTGTGGGCAGCCTAGGAACCTTAGTAGATCTTGTCTTCAGAGGGTAGTGCAGAGAGTAGGTCCACCTACAGCGCAAGTATAGGCTTTGGATGCAGCACCTTCTAGTGGACCGGATCGAGGTAGGAAAGTCTATATAGAAGGTTTGATATCTATTTCAAATTTTCCTATTCGGACTCTTTTTGACTATGAAGCATCACATTCTTTCATTTCTAGTTCCTTGGTTGATTGTTTGCACTTAGATATTTCTCTAGTAGTAGATCATATAGCTGTTTCAAACCCCACAGCAGCATCGACACATCTATACATGATTTGTATGGGTTTGAAATTTTTTATACTAGGCGTAGAATTTGACTATGATGCCTACGTACTGGGATTTTCAAGATATGAGATGATTTTGGAGATGGACTGGTTATCCACTTATGGAGCGATATTAAACTGCGAGAGGAGAATCGTCAGACTAGAGATATGTAGCAGAAGGATTCTCGAGGTTTCATGCAACCCACATGGGTCTTTTATGTTGAGCTTCCTTTATTCCCTTGATTCATCACTCGGAGAGTTAGATTCTGTTCCATTTGTTAGAGATTTCCCAGACGTTTTTAAAGAGGTTATGGGACTATCCCCAAAGAGAGAGAGATCGACTTTAGAATCTATCTGAATGACAATGCTAAGCCAGCAGTATTGCCCGTGAGACATATGGATCCTAAGGAGAGGAAGGAGTTAAGTAGGAAGATTGGTGAGCTACTGGAGAAAGGCTTCATCAGACGGAGCATATCTGAGTGGGGAGCGCCAGTTGTCTTCGCTACAAAGGCGGATGGTTCCCATCAACTTTGCATAGACTATAGAGAGTTGAATAAGCTCATGAAGAAGAAACTTTACCCACTTCCTAGGATATACGATCTTTTCGATCAGTTGGTTAGCTCTTTAGTATTTTATTAGCTTGACTTAGCCACTGCATTTCATCAGCTTAGGGTCGCTGACGATAGCATCGATAAGACAACATTTAGGACACTTGATAGATTTGATGAGCCATTTGGGCTAACCAACGTCCCAGCCTATTTTGTAGATTTAATGAACCGTGTTTATCGAGATATCCTAAATAAGTTCGTTGTAGTGTTTGTGGAGGACATTCTAGTGTTTTCCAAGAGTATAGAAGAACATGTTATTCATCTTGGGGAGGTTCTTCGTACACTTCGAGTTCATCAGTTAAAAGAAAAATTCTCGAAGTGTCGCTTTTGGAGTGAGGAGGGCGTTACTAGGGGCATGTAGTCTCAAGAGAGGGTTTAGCTGTGGATCCCGCTAAGATAGCAGCAGTACAAGATTGGAAGGCCCCCAAGAACGCTACCGAAGTTAGAAGCTTCCTACTTTAGGCTGGCTATTCCAGGAAGTTTATCAGAGATTTTGCTAAGATTTCAGCATCTCTTACTCGCCTCCCTAAGAAGAACACGACATTCGTGTGGGATGTAGATTGTGAGGATTCATGCATGATGCTGAAGAGGGCCCTTACTAGTGCACCAATGTTAGTTTTACCCAATGGAGTTAAGCTTTTATAGTATACACTGATGCATGTGGGACGGGTCTTGAAGCTGTATTAATGCAAGAAGGGATGTAGTATGTCACTGAAGTAGGCAGTTGAGAACTCATGAGTAGAACTATCCCACCCATGATTTGGAGTTAGCTGCTATTGTTTTCGCACTCAAGTCTTGGATACATTACATGCTAGGAGGAGAGGTTCGTACTTCTCACTGACTATAAATCATTGAAGTACATGTTCTCACAAAAGGATTTAAACTTGAGGCAGCAGCGTTTGATGGAGTTTTTGGCATCATATGACTTTGAGATAGCCTACACCCTTGGTAAAGGGAATGTAGTTGCGGATGCATTAAGCGGGAAGAGAGAAACCCTTAGTTTAATGTTCGTGGAGTGAAAAAGCCTAGATTTTATTTCCATCTTTGATTTTAAGCCCTCTACGGACATTACCCCTCGATTATTGGTAGCACTTAAGGTTAAGCCTACCCTCATAGATTAGATTGGCTCAAGGCAGCGAGAGGATTCAGAGCTTATGGATATTTTGGATAGGATAACAAATGAGAGGTCTCTAGACATCTCCAATGCTATTCCATTGACAGTAAAAGGTGGCTAAGGAGAGATGGAAGACTTTGTGTCCCTCGCACTAGTGATTTGATGAGAGCAGTTCTAGAAGAAGCACACCATTCTCGAATGACTATTCATCCGGATGGTGATAAGATGTATAGGGACATGAAGAGAGTTTTTTTTATTGGAGCGACATTAAAAAGGATGTGGTAGAGTTTGTAACTAAGTGTCTTGTATGCCAAAGAGTTAAGGCGGAGCAGCAGAAACCCAATGGACTGGTTCAACCGTTGAATGTACTCAAATGGAAGTGGGATAGTGTTTCGATGGACTTCATAGATGGTTTACCCCAATCTAGGAAAGGGAATACCAGTATTTGGGTGATTGTAGAACGTTTGATTAAGAGCGCCCACTTCATTCCAGTCAAGAGTAAGAGGACGTCACCTTATTTGGCATCCTTATTTGTTTGTGAGATAGCCCGACTTCATGGAGTTCCCTCTAGCATGGTGAGCGACAGAGACCTATCTTTACTAGCGAATTTTGAAGGAGCTTGCAAGAGGCTTTAGGTACACAGCTTAGATTGAGTACGGCCTATCACCTCCAGACAGATGGCCAAATGGAGAGAGTTAATAGAGTTCTTGAGGATTTGTTGAGGATATGCATTCTTGATTTTGAAGAAACTTGGGAGGAGCATCTTTCTTTAGTGGAGTTCTCATATAATAATAGTTTCAAGCCAGCATTAGGATGACACCTTTTGAAGCTCTTTATGGAAGAACTTGCAAGTTGTCTTTGTGTTGGTTGGAGTCTACAGAGAGATTGCTACTAGGTCCCAACATTGTTAGAGAGACTTCGAAAAAGATTGATTTAATTAGAAGGAGAATGAAGATGACCTAAGATAAATAGAAATCCTTTGCAGATAAGTGGAGAAGGGATATTGAGTTTGAGATAGGAGATTGGGTTTTCATTAAGGTGTCTCCACTACGAAAGGTAATAAGGTTTGGATCAAATGGGAAACTTGCTCCAAGATTCGTAGGACCGTTCCCCATTGTGGAAAGGGTAAGGAAGATGGCGTATCGAATAAAGCTACCAGAAAGGCTTGTGGGAGTTCATAATGTTTTTCATATTTCGCACTTGAGTAAGTGCTTACATGATTCAACAGAGGTAATGGAACCTAGCCAACTTGAGGAAATTAAAGTGGAGAGAGAAGCAAGGTTCATCGCATTCCTACCAAGATCGTTGGACATGATACCAAGAAGCTTAGGAATAAGGAAGTACCTTTGGTTAAGGTGTAGTGGGGAGATAGTGTTGAGGATGCTACGTGGGAGGCAGAGGAGAAAATATGTACCTCTTATCCGCACCTTTTCGATGGTACGTCTTGAGTTTCCTATTTCCATCTTTAGTTTTGAATAGGTTCTTACCTTTGGTATCCTGTGGGAGGATAGATCTTAGGATTTAACCTATGGATGGTAGGACTGAATGTAAACATGTTACTAGAACATGCTATGTATGTTGGACGCTAGTGGTTGCAAGTGTTTGCTTGTAGATTCTAATGGATGCATATATATACACTAGGCACTATTATCTCTTAGGGATCGGCCTAACTAGGTCACTAAAACATATGCATGGATGTGTGTGCATTTGCATTTCTATTTTATTTCCATGGTTGCTATAAATGGATGATTACCATATGATTATTGCATTTGGATGATGATTGTAGCATGCATATAGAACTTTCAGTTATCATTAGGGAATTTCTATTCATTTGGATACATGGCATGGACATGATTGCATTAAAGGAGGTCGACTGAATCAACAGACCGCCTAATCTTTTGAATTAGTTAGGGAGACACTACACTATTGCATATAGCATAAATTGTATTAAAAAGCTTAAGGACAATGAATGTAATGGATGATGGTTGAATATGTGGTTGTAGAATTTGGATGAAATATTTATTTCATTCTTTCGTCCTTGGAGATTTCGTAGACGAAATTCTTTAAGTAGGGAAGAATGTAACAACCAAAAATTTGAGCTATAATAACTAATTAACGAAATTATGACTTATTTTGAAATATTTTGAGTTTTTGAGGCATTCTATGTTTTTATGACCTATTTCGAAATTAAATTAAATTTTGAATGACAACTTATTATTTAAATGTTTTCTGCTATTTTTACTTATTTGTCTTGTGAATCTTAGTCTTTGTTATGTTTTAGCTATACTTATAACGCACCATATCCTTTGGTGTTCCCTTTTTGGTATACTAAGGGGTGTGGGGTGTTTCAGAGATGGTCGACCCTTAGCGATCGAGCGGTTACCCAAGGGCGGTCGATCGGTCACGACCTGGCAGCTCCAGTAAACCTAGGTCGTAATGACCCAAATTTAATATATTTCGTTTGAACGGGTCTGGTTGATTCTAGCGCTTATAAATTCAAGCTTCTCATATTTTTATGGAGACATTGGCGAACCTCTGCCATTTCTTCTTCTCCACTTCATTTCTAAATTATAAAAGATAAGATATTTGTATCTATATTCATACAAATAAGAGAAGAGTAGAAATCTAATCAAAAGGAGAAGAGAAGATAATCAAGATATGAATACTTGAGATAATTTATATATATATATATATATATATATATATTTATCTATTTTCTCATCCAATCTTAAATCTTCTCTCAGATTTATAATTCTAATATATGCGTGTACCCTTTTATACATATCTCTTGGATTACAAAGGATTTGGAGATGAACCAAAGATTCCACTTTAGATTTAGAGATTTGGATCGCTTTTAAAAGGTGAGTGAAATTTTATAGATTATTATAATATGAAAATTATCTCGTTGGTGTTTATTTTATTTTTATTCCTAATTGGATAATTGTATATGAATTGTAGCAACGAATTGAATGCGGTCCGAATATAATAAATATCGCCTACATATTCTTGTTTATGAATTGATTTAGCATTGTATATAACCTGATCTGGAAATCAGTCCAAACGTATGAATTTAGAATATTAATCTAAATGAATTTTATTGCAGATCTGAAATTAGTTGTGTAATAATGTTATAAATTTAGATTATTAGCCTAATTTTGTTAGAATATAAACTTTTTTATATTTGGAGCCGTTGAAATGTAGATTCGTTTAATATTTGTAAATTAGTTTGATTTCTTTCCCATTTTAATAGATATGACATTTGATCTAACAAGGATAGATGCAAATAGAAATAGAAAGAGATGTGTAAAGTATGAATTCATTTTAGTTTACAATGTCTATTTATTCCTTGAAATTTCAAACAATACAACCTTTTATATTTTAAAATTAAATCATTTATTTTGGACTATTTTATGGAAATTATAGCTGATAATCTTTTTTGATATGATTCCAATAATTTAACATAGAAAAATATATTTTAGTAAAGATATATAACTAGAACATATTTAATAAAAGTTAGTATTTGTACGTAATTACTACGCTTATAATAATTGAATAAAAAGCAAATAACAATGCTTGTGCATAATATCTGCATTTTGGATAATTAACTAATGAGAAAAGAATTTAAAAGGTTATAACCTCAATAAATGATAAAAAATGTGGGAGTTGCCATAAATTAATAGGGTAAATAGATTGATGGGACTGATAAAAATGAGATAGATATAAAAGGTTATTAATTAGAAATTAATAATCATGCATATATGTCTTAGAAAATGTCCGTTAGGATTTTATGGACAAACTGACATTTATGAGCATTAAACGGGGATTTAGGGGTAGATAAACGTTCAAGGTAAATATTGTTGCGTTAAATAAAAAGAGAATTAGTAATCTAAGTCCAATGTCTACCTAAGATAATACAAACAAAGATTTAGGATGGTTAATTGGACTTAGTGGGTCAGTGATGCGAGCTCAGTAGATTCACTCGATCGAAGACTGATGTGACGTCCCACCCTAAGACCAATGTTAACAGAGAGTATTACTGGATAATACTGTCTGCTAATGCAGAGAATAGGGCTGGCTAGAAGCGACCATCTATAGCTTTGTCCTTACTGAACACGTCGATTTGTGCTCTTTATTTTTTTTCTAATTCATTCTTAACCCAAACAAATAAAATAAAGCTTTTAAACTTTATTTTCTCATTTTATTCCCAAAATTTATTGTTTATTCCAAATAAACAATTTAAAATCTCCAGTTTTATTTTAATTCACAATATTAAATTATAACTACCATTGTAATTTAATATTAATAGGTAATCTCCAAAACCAGGTTGTTACAACTGCCCTTCACTTTAAGGCTACCAACTACTCACTAGTGATGTGAGATATCACTAATCCAATGATTTATGACGATATGAGAGATTGGGTTTGCTTTCTTAATTGGAAAGTAGAAAGTGGTCTAAATTTGGAATTAGGATCGATGATGGATATCTCCATAAGGGTTCGCTTCTGGTTTGAGGTCTTATGTGGATGAAAGGTCCGCCTCTCTCCTAAATGGAAGTATCGAGTAACCTTGTGAGATTTCAAATAAATAAATAAATAAGGGTGCTCAAAAATGGGTTTACTTCAGCGTGGAGGTCTTAAGTGGCCGAAGGGTCCGCCTCCCTACCGAAAGAAGTAACTAATGAGATGCCGTATTAATAATTAAAGAGTGAGAGTGGATATCTCGGGAAGCGTTCGCTTCAAGCTTGGAGTCTTAAGTGACTATAAAATCCTCCTCTTTCCAATAAAAGAAGTATTAAGTAACCCAATGAGATTTCCAAGCAATGACAGCTAGATGGTACCATTGAGAAGCACATTTCTGTAAGTAGGTCTTAAATGACAGTGTAATGACCCACCTTTCTGACCCATAGGAACGACACTTAATACATCCTTGGTATTCGTGGGCCATTGCCCAAGCATCCGAAAGATAAGTTTTCTTAAGGTAAAATAAATAACAAAAAAACATAATAGAAATACCTCACAATGAAATGAATGCATATAATACAAAATGATATAGTACAAAAGGTTACTCCTTATAAGGAGTTATCAGAGTTATTTTTCAGTGACCGAAGTGAGTTCAGTGCTTTCTATTCCTCTAAAATCCTTAAAAAATATATTTCTATTCAAAATAATTTCCAAATAATATCACTATTATTTTCCAAAACTTTGAAAAACTTTTTCATAACCAACGGGATTTAGATTTCTAAATTCCCAACCTTTTAAAGCTTTCTTACTTATACACATGTTTATAATATACCTTTTAAATTTCATTTCCTTTAAATTTATAAATCACATCTATAGACTATAATTCCATTTGGTTATATAAAATCACTCTTTAACAGTTAATCTTGTTTGCATTATAGTCTTAACCTTTATTCGATACTAAACAACAATCAACAAATGATAATAATCAAATATTATCATTCTCTAACAATCAAGCACACCATTTCTACCATAATAGCTTTCTAAAAAATTATTCCTTTATACATAAAACTATAATCAAGGTAAAATTATTTCATTTACCCAATTTCAAAACAATAACATGTTGAATTGCTCTATTCAAGTGTTTAGAGACCCTATCAATGACATTAATTACTCGTATTGACAAGAATCCATAAGCAACTCAACAAATCAACGAACACAATATAAAACATTTTTATATCACTAACCAATACGCGCTTATATATCACTAACCAATACACACTCAAACTCATTCTAGGGTGCTATTGACCCTATCTCTAATGAGTTATCCCACCAAAGCCAATGTTCTCGCTTAACCTATAGCTCTGATACCACGTTGTAACGACCCACTTTTCTATACATTCTAAGCTGATAAATAATTACACATGTCAACTCAAATTGAACAAAAAGGAGGATTGTCAGGGGTGAAGAAAGAAGATAAGAAGAAAACTAAATAATAACACAGAATCTCACAATGGCAGCGGAACAATATATAATATATAATAACTGATCTTTATACGAAAGAAAACTGTAACAATTTATATTCATATAATCATCATAGTACAACAATCTACAAGTCAATCTAGACAGTTATAATGACTTATCCTCACAAGTGCTGAATAAATAACATACACTCATAGCGGAATATAATCAAGTACGTGGGATACGTCTGAGACACTCCAGCTCATCTCCTGAGCTCCAAAGCCATCTAATCTAAATCCGTAATATGCTCGGTCTAACCCGAGCATTAAAATAAAATAACACCCGAGTTAGTCTGGAAAACCAGCGTGAGTAAACACACTCAATTTGAATTATTATTATTATCAATTCTTTTAGAAAAACAAAGGTGTCTTGTAAGAACACGCCACATATAAATATGATGGATTTTTACCCTACGATAACCAAAACATTTTATAGAAAATTCAGTGATATTATAATAATATCTAAGGGTCAAAATAATAAGAATCAAGTCGCTGTGATGCTCGTGATGTGTACATCACAACAATACTAGTATAAAAAACAAAATCGAGCCTAAATTGAAACCCTAGTCAAATGCCCATAACCAAGGCTCTCTGCCATGAGCACGAAGTAGCGTCGCATCCTCCTATGCGCATCTCAGTCGAAGCCCTTGCCTAAACGAGATGTTTAAAGCTCGATCCCTATTTTATTACTTTGTATTTCACGAGATTTTGATTTTTAAAAGTTTCATCTCCATTTTTTTTTCTTTTACTCTGCTGTATTTTTTAAAAAGAAGTAGAGGGAAGCATTTTAAAGAAAGGCACTAGGGTGGCTGGTACTTCTGTTGTGAAGAAAGATATTTGTGGGAAGTCAAATCAATATATATATATATATATAAAATCTGAAATTCTAAAATATCTCGCTCATAATAACTTGAAATCCCAAACCCCTATCGAGACATGCCGCCTGGCGTTCCTAATGTTTTACATCTATTTCCAACGCAATAAAATAAATTTGAAGAACTAATTTGATCGTATGCAGAAGATTATTTTTTGAACCTAATTATAATATTAAATTTTTGATATAAATTTCAACGCGTTTCTGTTCCGTTCGACCAAACGGTAATTCTAAACGCTACAAAATTTGAAATCCGTTAATAATACACTATTCGGATCCAATGGAACTGGTTTCATCGAATTTCGAGATTGTGCCCTGGAAGGCTATTTTTATATGTTAATTTAAACGATTTATTTTAAAATCGAGTAAATCACCTTTAAATTCAATTTAAAAGTTTAATTACCTTTATTCTTATAAATAGAAATTAAATAAGCCTTTAAATCATTTTTATCCAAATAAAATCCAATATTTAAATTATTTAAACGAATTTCAATTATTAAATTTAACCATTAAATTTTCCAAGTAATCTTTATTTTTGAAATTAAAGTTATTTAACATATATAAATAAATTTTCAATACTTAAAATAAATTAAATATTCTAGTTTCAAATCACTAAAATTCTGGGTTGTTACATTCTTCCCCCTTCAAAAAATTTTGTTCCGGAAATTTCCAAGGTAGGAAAATGCCCAACCAATTTCTTTTCTAAACAACTTAGTTGAAATAACTTCCCAAATTCATCTATAGGTTCCAACTAATATTATCCATTCAATCATTCCAAGTTATAACTCAAAATCAAGTTTTTAGCTATCAAAAATTTCTTCAAAATTTCTAACTATTTAAATTTTCAGAAAATTTCACCAGCGTCTCATTTGCCTGGCTAGATCAGAACAACTACAAATCGCCACTACGGACCAATCTGCAAAAGAAAACAAAAGCTAAGTGGCTCAGTCATAAAACCATCAAATCAAACAACAATATAAAATTGTACGTTTTTGTCGGGAAACCCAATTTTCTTATGATATCAAAGGCATCCAATTAGTTCTTGTTTATATACCTACATCTTATTTCCAAATGATATCCAATCATATAATTCAAAATCATATTATTTGGCATATTCAATTTCCTAATATTTGCTTTATTTAAGCTCGTACAATGTACATATATCATTCGTATGCAATATCTAATCTGATCGCTCTCTCGATCACACAATTTAACTTCCGGACAAGTATCATTTACGCAATCCTCTAGTGCAGACTCAGATCTGGTTCCTTGATTAGAATCTGTCATCTTCCTTGCAAAGCCATATACTAGAGAATTCTAGAATCAATCAAAAATCCATATCCAGGGTTTGCCGTTGAAAATCGATTGAAAAATCCTAACTTGGATCGCTATAAATTATCTCAAAATTATGTGCTTAAATCTGGATCAAACCTTTATGCGAATAAGTTAATATACGTACAACTTACATACAATAAGTTAATAGCCTTAACCATTATTCGATCATATACAACAATCAACAAATGATAATAATCAAATATTATCATTCCTTAACAACCAAGCACACCATATATACCATAACAACTCTCTGAAAAATTATTCCTTTATATATAAAACCATAATCAGGGTAAAATTATTTCATTTACCCAATTTCAAAATAATATCATGTCGAATTTCTCTGTTCAAGTGTTTAGAGATCCCTATCAATGACATTACTTACTCGTATTGACCATAATCCATAAGCCATTCAACAAATCAACCAACACAATATAATTTTTTTTTATATCACTAACAAATACATGCTCATACACACACACACACACACTCAAACTCATTCTAGGGTGCTACTGACCCTATCTCTAACGAGTTACCCCACCAAAGCCAAGGTTCTTGCTTAACCTTCAGATTTGATACCACGTTGTAACGACCCACTTTTCTGTACATTCTAAGCTGATAAATAACAGTATATGTGAACTCAAACTAAACAAAAAGGCAGATTATTAAGGGGTGAAGAGAGAAGAGAGAATATAAGAAGAAAACTAAATAATGAGACATATTCTCACAATCGCAGCGGAACAATATATAATGTATAATAACCGATCTTTATACAAAAGAAAACTGTGACGACTCGAATTTTGCCCGCTCAAAAATCGACATCCATACTTCAAATCGTATTCGAATGCCATAGATTTGACCGTTCAAATCCGATTCGCCGGAGCTTATAACAACATTAAGTAAATAACACAGCGGAATAAAAGAATAATACATTGATATATAGCTTTGATACAATATCTGATACAACAGATGATCCAATAGATATCAATATACATCAGAGATATGATACGATAAATATAGCAGCGGAAAAGAAAATAGATGACATCTAGCAGCGGAACAATATAACTTTTAGATAGTCTTCAAAAGAGAACTCCGAGAACTGCAACTCCATTTCCAAGAATCAATCCAGCAATAGCTCGAACTCCCAATAACGATGCACCAAGACAAGCAAGACTGGTGTGATCCAAAGACTGAACTAACTCCAGATAATCCACTGAACCTAGCTATCTGAAAAACCCAACTCTAAACTGCTCGTGTCGGAAATTATGAGCACCCAGAGTTTAGGAAAGAAACAATAAACTATGGATCAGTCGTGGGACTGGTGTGAGCAACAAAAACAGTTTATCTTTTAAAACATTCAACAAAAGATTTTCAAAGTCAATTCGCAATGCTTTTTAAAAATGAGACTACCATAAGACCTCCCGCCACACACACAATGCAAACGCAGACTTGGAGGAGATTTCTTCTTATGTTAGTCAAAGATGCTTGATACGCATTAAAAAGAAACATTTGATATTATTACTAGTGCATAGTGTAGAACAAATCATTTCGAAAGTAGAATATAAATCTTAGCCAGCATAGGTACCATTATATTATGCCTGCTATAGCTACCTCCTGAGGAAGCAGGTTCTACAACTAAAACCGTACAAGATCGTATTGTTTCTTTGGATTTCCAACGAATGGTCAGGCCAAGGAACTTCCCATTGCCACATGAGAACGCCTCTGGATGGACGTCCCCGAGAACCAAACCGGATCTCTGCCAACACAAGGCCGGGTTACCCCTAACTGAGTAACAACTGACCGAATATGCCATCCCCCGGTCCTTTGGGACCTTTCAACCGAGCGCTCGTAATCAATTCACACAATCATAAAGTGTTTTCAACATGAGTAAGTATCTGGGCTCCATACCATGATACCACCCTTTCCCAGAAGAAATACACATATCCTAAAGGGCGCTACCCCTCATAACCTTGCCGCATCTTTCCTGTTTTGACCATTCCGGGGTGTGAGGCTCGACGAAGTCACGTCCACAAAAACATACTTTATACAAAAGCCATGCTTTGGGTCAACAAATGATCATAGAAATGATCACCAGGATAGACGATCAAATAAATGATCCTATCACAAATGATCAACACAATGATCATTTCACAGCAACAATCAGCATGTCATATTACCAAATTGGGAATATATCGCTGATAACCGTCAATTACATAACCTCTAAGCTCGTACGTCTCAGAGAAGGGTGTTAAGCTAAGAGAATAAATTCTCCGCCACCAACAGAAATATATTTGAAAGAAATCGGCTTTACATCTCAATTTGTAATGTCAGACATACAATCCATACAAGTCTGTTCCGGGCTCGAACAGAACCGAAGGCACTTACAAAGAAGTCCTTGCAATCCGGATATTCACAATCCCGATCGGATTTCCCATCACTTAAGGAGTCTCTATACCGTTGCAACTCATTGCAGAGATAATCGATAGGTCATACTATCGTTCTTGCAAATACCCGGTCTTCAACACCGGTCTTCAATGCTATCCATAACGACGTATCACATATTCGGAATGGGTTATACGACCCAAAGGTCCTTTCCCGGCTACCCCGAATAGTAAGCGCAACATTTAAAACATATGGATACGAGATTTCAATTAAGTCACAACTTAATAATCCAAAACTTTTCTTTCAAATGGTTTAATCCAATTACCATTTCAAATCTTTTAAACAAAAAGATTCATTTTCACAACCTTTAACGGTTTAAACAATTTTCACATTTTAATCTTTTAAACAAAAGATTCATTCACAGATTTTCCAAATCAATTTTTATTTCAATTTGATTAACTCGTTAAATCTTTAAATCAAAGATTTAACTTATAGCCTTCAAAACAATTTCATTTCAATTTGATTTAAACAAATCATCAATTTAAATCTGTTAAAAATCAACAGATTTAATTCATAGCTTTCAAAAAGAATTCATTCATAACTTAGGAAAATCATTTCTCTATTCAATCTTGAAATTCCCCTAATTAACTGGAATCTCGGTTCTTATCTAAAAGTGTTTATCATTTGAAAACAACAGTTTTCATTTTGGAAATCTGATTCATTTATATGAGTTGAAATCCTTGGGTTAAATTCAAATTCCCAAAACCATACCTTTAAAATGGTTTAAATTCATACAAACCTATTTATAATATCTTTAACCATAATTTCCAATCATCGAATTCAATTCCAAATATCGAATTCAAATTCAAATTGAATTATTTAAATTGGAGATTTTACCGAGTTATTCAAAATAGCTTTTATCTGTGAAAACCTTTTTCAAAAGCTTTACCGTTTAACCCAAATTTTCAAAATCAATTTGAAATTAAAACTTTAATTTCAAAAACATTAAATTTAAATTATCTGTGACTTAACCGATTTCCTCGTGAAATCCATATTTGTGTGTGTATGGTGTAGTCCAGAGGTTATACACAGTAGTGCAGCTTCATTCAATCATGACAGATTAAATACAACAATATATCTGATAAGCGATATAAAATATAACGCTTATCTTCATTCACAGATCACAGATATATTTATATATCACAGATAATAAATTACATCACAGATCACAACACAAATCAGGATAATCATAAAGCATCATATAACAGGGATATCAAACAGTTTAACATCCAATATAATCCAAGCATCCATAGGTAGGATTAATTTAATTATCTGATTAATTTAAATCAGATTAAATTTCTATGAATAATTCTTTTCACATTTATTATCAAAATAAATTTCAAGTAAATGATCCTCACTAACTATTCATAATTATTTAATTACTATTCTTAAGTAATTAAACTCAATTTAACTATTGTTAATTATCATTTAATTAACCTTTAAAATCATATGTTTAATCACTAATTATTTAATTTATTAAGTTCTAAACTGTAACTTAATAAATCTTAATTACTTGATTAAATAACCTTAATCATTTGTTTAAAAGACAACTCTTTATTAATTTAATGAATCTTATTTACAAATTAATTTACCTTAATTAATTTAACTCAAATCCTAATTTCTCGATTAAATAAATTAATCAATTATTCACTTGAACTAATTTAATGAGTGCATATCATTTTATCTTTACTAATTCAAATTTAAAACATTTTCTAACTAATGTTTAAATTATCATCACAAAGCAAATTTAAACAATTTAAATATTAAAACTTCTTTGATTTCAGGACTAGGATCCAAATTATCTTTAATTCAGATTTAAATTTAGATTTAAACTTCTAGTTTCAACTTGCTTAAAATTTTCATTTAAAATTTCAACTCCATTTCAAATTTCTTTAATATATATTGAATTGCTTTTAAGTTATTAAAACAATTTAAATTTAAAACTTATTTATGTTTAAACTAACCTCTACATTCAACTTGAATTTATATTAACATTTCAATTTGAACTCAGCTTTAAAAATCTTGGTTTAAAATTTAAATTTGGTTTTAAAATTTGCAAACCAAAACAGTTTCAGGTTAAAAACCTGCAACTACTTTGACTCGAGCCCCCTTCTATTTGCTTCGAGCAAAATTTTGAAACACACGAGAATTTCCCGAGTTCGACGCGTGAATCCCTCTGCTCTTTTCAGACAAACACACACGCAATGCACTAGAGTGCTCGTGCACGTGCACTTCGCCGCTGGCGATCTTCCGGCCCCATCACGTTGTCGAACACGTCGACAATCACTCAAGCATCCATCTCCAACCTCCGGAATCTCCATCAACTTCTTGAATTCAAAATTGAGTTTTTTTTTTTTTTTTTTTTTTTAAACCCAAACCTGGAAGTAACAAAACCCATCACCACCCAAACTGTCACCGCACCGTGCTCGCAGCTCCGACCATCGTAGGGCCTGAAACTTCGGTCATAGCTTCGTCGACATCTCCTTCACCATTTCCCCAACCCACGGCGAACTCGGTCGCCAGAGGACGATGCACGAATCGAAACACCCATCCCACCTAAAACTAGGTTTACGAAAAAGAATCGCTTGCCGCCGCCGCCACGTTCAACTGTCGACTATCTCACCATTTTTCTCCGACACCCCGTAGGCTCCTCTACCTCCCCACAAAGCTTCGACCACCGATCATCCTCCGATCAACAGCATTTGATTCAAACCCGAATTCCAAACAAAAATAAACTGCACTTAATTCTTTGATCTAAAAATCTTGAGGTTTGCTTTAAAAATCATATTTTTGTATGAGAATTAAATTTACATACCTGAATTCATGAAGTGAGAGGTTTGCATTTTGACTTGTTTAAAGATTTGCTCAAATGTTTTGATGTACAGGAATATTTACAAATTGTTTTATCTGAAATAAAATTTTAAAGCTTAATTTCTGAACAAACAAACAAAGATTGTTTGTATTTTACATTCTAATAGTTATTAGATTAAGAGAGAAAGATTTATTTGCAAATCTGGATTTTTAACAGGAAATAGAAACAGAGGTATCAATGTGTTACAGGCATACTCAGATTCCCCCATTCACATATATACATATTTCTCAATATTTACAAGCAACAAGTTCAGAGACTTAAGTTTTAGAAGAGTGATGTTACTCACTTGGCATTTAGAAGGACATAGGACAAGAACTTGTTGCAGTGATGATTTCATTTTAGGATTTTGCTTGATAGTAAAATGGAAACAGAGCTCGGAAGAAAGAATTCTGGAAAACATCTCAATCTAATTTCTTTGATTTTTTTTTCCTTTCTTTAGTTTAATTGCTTTGAAGTCCCAGGTTGATTGTTGTTGATCAAGTGCTGAGTTTGTATTTTCTTCATATTTGCTTAGCTTTTGATTTCCAGTTTGGAGAAAATATGCACAAGTACTTTGTATATATAGATGTAAAGTTGAATTTTACTTTGTTTTAAATTTTCACTTGCCTGCATGCTTATCTACAGGTTTTATTCCTATTTGTATAACCCTGGTTTGCCTTTTTCTTTATGTACATATTATAAAGTTATAGGCATGGCTGCATCCTTTTCCTTATGTTGCATTAATTACCTAGTACTTTAGTTTTCATTTTATCATATTTATATTTGTTTTATAGCCTGAGATGATCCTTGTTTCGGTGGCTAAAAATATTGCATTGATTGCCTTGGTCCTTTGATCTTTTGCCATGCTTCAGTCCATACTTATCTTATACTATTCTTTTTAGTACATATGTCTACTTTTATTTTGTATGTACTTTTGCTTATTTATTTTCTTGTACTCGGCTGAGATAATGTTAATAAATGCTTGCTTTGTTTGTGTTTTGCTTTTCTTTATTTTCTTAAGTACTTTGTTTATACTATGTACACTTGTTCCCATGCTTGCCTGCATATTGTCTCGGCTGAAATGATGGTATGCACATTTGTTTTCCTCAAGCCTATCCTTATCTTACTGGCAACATGAATTATTTTGTTTTGTCTTCTATTTTATAATGAAAAATAGATTCCTATAAATGTTGTGTTGTTATACTTTTTTTTTTCTAGTGTAATCACTTTACTTTGTTTCTTCCTTGCATTATATTTGAATTGCATACTCATATATTTGTTTTGTTATTGGTTATAAACTTTAACTTATATATGTACCAATATATTCTATTTATTTTTCAAAATCATCTATTTAAGAATTTATTTAAAATCCAATATATACATATATATTCACATATATACAAATTTTCAAATCCATATGACTTTATACATTTTCTAGTTGAATCGGGGAAACTCGCATCATTTAAAAAAAATCAATTTTACAATTTTTAATTCAAAAATTCATTTAAATTATCAATTTAAATTCATAAAAATCCTGGGTCGTTACAAAAACTGTAACAATTAATATTCATACAATCATTAGAGTACAACAATCTACATATCAATATAGACAGTTATAATAACTTGTTCTTCCAAGTGATGAATATACAGCATACACACGCAGTGGAATATAATCAAGTACATGGGATACATCTGAGATCCTCCATCTCGTCTCCTAAGCTCTAAAGCCATCCAATCTAAATCTATAATATGATCGGTCTGACCTGAGCATTATAATAAAACAATAAACGAGTTAGTCTGGGCTACCAGCATGATAAAACACACTCAATTTGAATTATTACTGTTATCAAATCCTTTGAAAAAACAAAGGTATCTCAAAAGACCACGCCACACATAAATACGATGGGTTTATACATTACGATAACCAAAACATTTTATAGCAAATCCAGTAATATTATAATAATGTCTAAGGGTCAAAATAATGATAATCAAGTAGCTACGATGCTCGTGCTATGTGTTGATTCATGGGTTTTGATTCATGACACAAGCTTCAGAGATCATAAGACGAACTACAAAGAGAATACTATACAAAGGCGACAAAAAAAGAATAAAAGTAAATTGTGCACTACAAAGGAGACAAGACTACAATCCAGAGATTAGTATTAATATTTTATTATATCGAGTCTTAGAATATTGTTAAAATCATTCCTCAAGAATCATCATTCACATTCAAATAAACTTGCTTGCATATTTTAATCAAAATCAAGTTTACAAAAAATGCATGGAGCGGGGATCGAACTCGAGTCACTAGTTTGGAAGGCAAGTACTCTAACCAAATGAGCTACTACTGTTTTTGTTTAACAACAGGTCGGCTGATCGACCACTATCTTCGGTCGACCGACCCTGTAGTTAGTGCACAGATACTCTCTGTTTTATACACGATTTCAAACTCAGCTGACCGACCAGTTTTTCCGGTCGACCGACCTGACAATAACGGCTACTTTCTGAAGAGATGCGATCATTTCATGAAGAGTAATGTCCTCTATTTCAAGAGATACAGACACAACTTTTGATTGAAACTCTTCATGAAAGATTGTAACTCTTCTACAACTATATAAACATCTTCAAATCACTTCTACAATCACCGATTCTTGTTTATAATTCTGAAATCTATTCTCTAACTATTCTCTGCAATTAAAAGCATTCATTCTTATTTAATATCACTAGAATCCTTGATTTAAATCATAAACTTCGATTCTATGTGATTATCTTCCTTCTAAATCTTCACACACATATATACTCTTGAGGATTTGATTATAGGAAAGTTGTACTATCAAAAGACAATCAGTGTTATTCAGAACATATTCGTCAACAAACTATTTATATTGAAGTTAAAGTCCTCTTCGGCTGTTGAGGCGGAAAAATTCCTGTTCGGCTGCTCAGGTGTCGTATACCTATTCCTCCGGGTGAAGTGAGGGGTTTAGTTTAAATCCAGAGGGTATTCTGGGACTGGACGTAGAACGGGAAGTTCAAACCAGTATAAAAATTCCTGGTGTGCTTACTTTAATTTTTATTTTACTGCTATTATCAGTTTCCGCATTTATATACCATATTACACGATCCTTAGTACTACACATACACTTTCACTATGTACATCACAACAATACTAGTATAAAATCAAAAACTCGATAAGGCTTGTTCGCTAATTGTGTAGGATACCACGGAGGTTCCCTCGGTACTTTGAGAAATCTCCTCATGCACAAGGATCGGAGTTATCCTTCCGAAGCATCATACTCGTCTAGCTGGGGTGTTATAGGAAAAACATAACTAGTCTTCCTAAGACCGAGTGCATCGCTCCGGCATTCTAAAAAGAGCTGAAGATATCTGTATTGCTAGAGAAAGGAGCCGATTACACCATATGGATTTTCCAGCCCTACTGGCCATGCTTTATATATCTGGTTTTAGTCATTTCCACTTACGAGGCTACGTCCGACATTTTAGCTTACGCAATGCTCCAAAAGTAGATCACGGAATCCCATATGGATTCCCACACCACAATGCCCTTGGAATCGAATACAAATTCCCACATCTCAAATAGATCTTGAAATCACACACGAATTCTCATATCCAACAATCTCAGAACCACATATGGATTTCAACATCTCAATATAACACGAAACTCCTCCATAGAACCATATATGGTTTTGGAGTGCTAATGGTTCCGAGTCATCTCTTACGACTACACCCTCTCGCTTCCCGGGGGCTCCATAAACCAATCGATGATTTTCAGAATGCTCAATACCGGTTCTTCAGGAAATAATCTGACAATACATATGAACATGGATCACCACCTAACTGTTTAAGTAGACAGATCTCCTTATCATTTGTCCTAGAAGAAAAACGAGTATATACATATAGTTGAGCACCACCGATGATAACTGTACCATATAATTCCTATGTTCCCTCTAGATATTTCCAGAGTTGAAACCCTTCGGTGTTAAGTAGGAAATCGTTTTCTACCGCCAAAATTAAGAAGGATTGCATATTTGTGCCAAGATTTGATAGTCGGTTATTTAACTATCAAACAAACAAACATTCAACAAAAGGTTATATTTCCCACTGAAATTACTAAGCCTCATTTAATTTAAATTTGATAAATTTGAATTCCTCATTTAAAATGGGCATATTGTTATTTAATTTGAATAAGTATATTCACTAATTCTTTTTTTCAAAAATACTTAAAAACTCATTAAAATAGATATGAAAGTACCATTCGGTATCGACCATGGATCACAGCTCGATGGTTGCGTCTCTATCCTAGAAAAACCAAACTTAACTAAGGCAATCTCTACCTCCCGATTTATGCCATGCAATCAATCATAGATCGCAGTTTTCACAATGGTTACATCGCTAACCCAGCGAAAACATCCCAAACTGTAGGCAATCTCTGCCCTTGAATTAAGCTTTGAAAATATACCATTACTTCCCAAAAATTTCTTTATTTCATAAATATTTCCAAATCGATTAATAAAACTTCTTTATAAATTTCAAAGTTTAATTTATAGAAACATTCCGTTACAAATTTTAAACCATTTGTAATCTCCCTTTACAAATTTCAAAAATTATCGATTATAATTATTTATAATTCAACTAACAGTTTATAACTCCTTTATTGAATTCATATTCATTTTCGAAGTTTCCATATCTAAACAATTTGGAAATTTCCTTTTCTCTAATTTCCTTAAGTTTCGAATTCCATCATAAGATTTTTCTTATAAAATCACATCCATTCAATACAACCTGGTCCACAAATCTCGAGAGCATTTATAAATGAATTGAAATCACTTGCTTTTAAACCATATATAGTAATAATAATAATAATAAATTTCAAAACATGGTTAAATAATTATTTAAAATATCAAAGCACTTTTAAAATAAATGTCAATAACTAATTCCAATTCATTTATAAAATTTCTAATCCATTTATAAAACTTAGAACTCATTTCAACAAATTTAAATATTAAAATAACTAACTTCTAAAAATATTTCAATGCTAAAAAAGTTTTTAATTACATAGTTTAATAATGAAAAATCCTCCTTTTAAAACAAACCTAATTTCATGATAATTTTTTTTAAATTCCAATTTATAAATCTCTCTCGATTTGTAACACATTGACCACATCCCTAATTTCATAACCGCTTTCACATTCCAAAAATAGAATCTACCATTTCTTTTAAAATCGATTACCCTATCTCATTGTAAATTCTCACCGTGAATTTATATACCCAGTTATCAAATGCTAATCATTTCACTTTGTTTATAAACATTGTTTTTAAACTCCATAATCTCGTTTCCAGTTTACAACGATCTCATATCACTTAAATCCATTTATAAATCGATTTCTAATTAAAATTCCCTTTATAAATCCATTTCTTAAATGATCCAAAACTATATTTCAAAACCATTCAATTCTCGATTTTGACTTCCATTTCATATTTTAAGTATCTTATTTAAAATCCATTGTTTCAAAATTCCGAATTTAAATTCTCTATTTGAAACCATTTTACGTAGTAGCTAAATAAATATCCAAAATCAATTTATTTATTTTATCCAAATCAATCCCTTTAAAATAAACCCGAATTTCAGTAAAAATGATTCATTTCCAAATTCGCCTTTGAATTCCCCTTTTTAAATTCAAAAATATGACTTATGGTATTTATAATACTCAAAATTAAGGCCAGTGCTACTATAACATCCAATAAATTCAAATCACATCATAATCTGACGCAGATTATTCAAACACATCATATATCACTATATATGAAATTAAATTCAACATTTTTGAGGTATCCAGTTGGATCCCTCCAACCTGTTTCCCTGCAATCACAGATCATAAAATACCAATCCCGCATCGAGGTATGATATCGCGGTAATATAGGGTTATTCGCTATTATGCGGGGCGTATAGTGTCTCATCCGCTCCAATCGATGGAAAATATATCCAACTACCAATATATACACTACTATATATAATATAACATCCAACTGATCATGAAAATTTATCAATCCATCCAATCATCCAATAATTAACTTTTAATATTATAAAATTATAACCAGCAATCCAAATGAGTGAGATTTAATCACATTTATTTTCTGTTGTCGCCAAGGCTGTAACGACCCGCCTTATTCTCCACAATAAGACGCATCATTATTAAGAAAGAAAGGGATAGAAAAGAGAAAAGATAGAGAAGAAAGAACTAAACAACATCAGAATCTCACAGCGGAACGATTATTCACACAAATATTACATAAAATACAACATCTATCAGAGTTACACAGCTTATACATCACATACTAGACAGTTATAAAGATCAGTCTATCATACAACTCAATATACAATACATATATACACACAGATATCAACACAGCGGAATCACTATATTTCTACAAACGCCGAAGTCTCCTACTCCATATCTCCTCCAGAATTCATCAAAGCTAACCTGAATCCCTTGGCTACTCGTAAATATTTGAATACCCAAGAGTTTGATAAAACATAAGTAAACTCTGGGTCCGACATGGGTCTGGTGTGAGTAAACGGGTTAAAGTTGCTTAACTTTGAAAACCTTTGAAAACAAAGGTATCACGTAAGACTCCCTACACATAAACATGAGTAAGTTTTTACCTTTCGCTAACCAAAACTTTGATAGGAAATTCTATGATATTATAATAGGGTCTAGTCGTTTTCAAATAAATATTCACATAGCCGAAATTGTTACATTTATTAAATTCTAGCATACATAGGTATACAATCAAATCTGAGGGCACTTATTGGAGATTGGATTTCCATACAATGGCAGGGCTACTGGGGTACCACCCGACACAGTACGTGGCCTAGGTCAACATACCGAGGATTACTCCCAATCCCCTGCAACATAAGACCGGAATCATCCCTTACTGGATAGTCCCGAACAAGACAACCCCAGCAGTTGGAGCTCATAACCGCCCACACAACCGAATAAAAGGGACCTTTAGACAGGGGGAAATCTCGTCCTACTTGGGTGCTACCCACTTAGCCTTGCTGCACCTCTCCTGTTTTAGCCATTCCCGGTTGATGAAGCTTGAGGCTACGATTACCTTTATAGAACACATCTATCTTAGAATGCTCATCGTCCACCTGACAATGTTCTGAAAGCAACCAATCCATACAAGTTCATTTCGGGTTCGAACGAAACCGAAGGCATTATCTCGTTAAACTCATTTTGGAATCTCCCTCAGAGTTAACGATAATAACCCTTGCACTTTAAAACACCATCTCGATCTTCACTTTGAGATGTCACGACCTATCGTTTAACTTGGATCGATGTGGTTTTAGGATAATCAAATTTGATATCCGATCCCGGTCTCATCGAAATCCAAACGTATTTTAAAGGCCAAGTTGTTTAAAGGTTTAAACAATTTAATTCAATTCAAAACATGAATTCACACAGCATTAACACAAATAAATATCACACATTTATCAATGATATATCCAATATCACATCACAGAATATCACAAACGTCATCCAATAGATATCAACAATTCAGATATTCTACTCCAACAGTCATCCATAAGCAAGAATTATTAATCCATATTATAATTAATTTAATTAACTTAAATTAAATTAATTACTTAAGAATTAATCACCTAACTTTTTTTAATCAACCATTAATTAATTACAAACCTTTTAATTAATCAACCATCCTTAAAATATCCATCTTACTTAATCACCTTGATTAATTATTCTTCAATTACAGAAAGTAATTATCCTTCAATAATTACACAAATTAATTATCCTTAACCATTTTCAGTAATTAACCTTTAATTACTCTCATTAGTTAATATTTAATTACATTAATTATTGATCCTTAATTAATTATTTCCATTAATTAATTTATTATAGTTAATTACATTGATCCTTAATTAATTACGTTAATTAATTATACTTTATTTAATTACTTTCATTAATCAACCTTAATTAATCTTAAATAGTAATTACCATCCTGTAATTATTTACTTAATTAATTAACTCCTTAATTAATTATATTAATCCTTTGATTAATTACACTAAGTAATTAATCCTTAATTATTTCTACTAAGTAATTATCTTTTAATTACTTCTCATTAAGTAATTCCCTTTAATGGTTACATCCAGTAATTATACATTAATTACTTACTCTAAGTAATTACACTTATAAATCTCATTAAGTATTCATACTTAATCAATCATCAATAGATTATCTTTTAAATAATTAACAAATTGATTAACTTAAATTAATCACATTCATTATATTAATTACAATTGGTAATTCATCCCTTAATTATCCTTTAAACAAATTAATTAAATCTTGAATTACAGAATAATTAATTCTTTAATTATTAATTAATAAACTTTAATTATCAATTAATACAACTTAATTATAAATTAAGTACTTCTTAATTACCAGTTAATCAATCCTTAATTAACAGTTAATTAACCCTTAATTAATCTTTAATTATAGATTAATTATCTCTTAATTATTAATTAATAAAACTTAATTAAGTATTTCTTATTTACCAGTTAATTAACCTCTAATTACTTGATTAAGTAATTTCTAACTACAAATTAATTAACCTCTAATCATTAATTAATCAATCATCATTAGTTAATTAAATTAATTAATTATTCTTAATTAGTTACTTAATTAACCCTTTATCCTTAATTACTTAAATTAATTAATTATACTTACATCTCTAAATTAACTTAATTAACCTCAAATCATTAAAACCATAATTATCTTAAGATAAAACCTTATCTTATTCATGCCTTAATTATCATTAAAATATTTTATTTTAAAAATTAACTTTACTTAATTAAATCGTTAATTAAGTTTTTTTTTGAAATAAAATAATTATTTAACTTGATAAATTAAAGTTACTATACCATAAATTCCTTTAAATAACTTTAAACATTTTATCATTACAATTAACTTTACTTAACTGAATCATTAATTAAGTTTTAAATAAATAATCATTTAACTTTTAAAAATTATCTTCCTTTATTAAATATTTTAAATTAAGATTTAAAATAAGTTAAAAATTAACTTAACAATTTCAAGTTAAACACTTACATAACTTTCTCAATTTAACTTTTTAAAAACAATTATTTTTAAAAAGAATAGAATTTAAAAACAAGATTCATCTTAAAAATTTAAAACTTAGTTTATTTAAATTTGAAAACTTGTCTTTATAAAAACCTTTAAAACTTTTTGAAAACTATTTTTAATCATACTGCGGGTCTAACCTGATCATCACCCAAGAAACATCCCGAGTTCCTCTTCTTCTCTTTCATTTCAAAAACTTAGTTAAATTTTAAATTTAAAAACCTATAACAACTAAAATTGTTAACAAGTTTAACTCTTAATTCACTCGCGTATGACCCAGAGACAAACCCGAGCCAAATCGTTGTTGCCCCGAGATCCCACTCAAGTAAACTATCGAACTCAAACCCACAGACACGAACATCGCCTGTGCATATGCACCATCGTCGGAGCCCCTCTCGACCATCCACGGCACCCTCGACACATCGACCATCGATGCAGCAACGAACTTCGATCGTCAAAACACTCTCACAAGCCATCAATCAAAATCGAACAGTCCAGTTGAAACTGGAACTAAACGCCATGGCCAAAACCCCCTCGAACTCGCGCCTCCGACCACCAGACGATGCGCAACCCTAGCCATGCCTCCGCTAGCTTCCCATGCAGCCACTCCCCAAATTTGATGCAACTCGATGCATCAGAGACGCCGCCACGATCACAATTCCAGACTCGCCCAAATTAGGTTTAAAAACCTAAATCTCCTCCTCAACGTCGCTTCGATGATCGAGAACACTTCCAGACATTTTTCCCAAGCACCCCGCAACTCCTTCACCTCCAGTAGAAACCCCGAGACCTCTCTACTCTTTGATCGCCAGAGATCGCCTAAAAATCAATTTCTAGACATTTCCAAAATGCATACTCGGTGCATTATTAAAATTTTTGATTTTAGTTTTAGAAATCTTAACTTTCAAAGTGGATTCAAATTAAAATCCTGAAACAACAAATTATGATGTTTGAAATTTAACATATTTTGAATTTTGCCTGAAAATCCCAATTTCCCAAGGAAGCTTAGCTTTGATTTACTTAAAACTATTTTTAAGATTTGAATCTTTTTAAAACTAACAACTTTTGTTTAGATCCTATTGTCCAAAATGAATTAGAGGAATGGGAAATGATTTTTGAACAGGCCGATGCCTGTAAGCCTAGAACCAATTGCATATGTCTGATTTTCAGACATGCACTGCCAATTCACACACATATACACAAAAATTTAAACATATTCAAGCAAATTTCCAACCTACTTTAAACATGTTTTCAAACAATAAATCTAAATCTAGATTTTAAAGGATTTATTCATAATTTTGAAAAGATGAACAGAATTAACAGTTTACATAACATGCACATTACATTATTCATACATATAATTCATCATCATGCAAACAATATATATCAAACATTGATGATTTATTTAAGCAACCAGATTTAAGATAAAATACAGTTGAGTTTACTCACCTTTTTTTTAAAAAAAAACAGAGAGTTTGTAACTGGATTGAAACTTTTGAAAACTTGCATACTTCTGTTGTTTTGATCCAAGAAAACTTTGAATGTTTTGATTTCTTTAAAATTAAATGCTTTAAAACTTTGATTGACCTTTGAAAATTGAGATACTGATGCTTGATAAACTATGCTTGAACTTGATTCTTGTTTGATTCCAAGTTGCATTTGAAACTTGTATCTTTGTTACAGGTTTAGAAATTGCTTTGACAATTTATTTATAAGTTTTGGTCTTTTGATTTGGAAAATGTATTACAGGGATTATGTTTTGATTTTGGAAAGTGTTTACAGGTTTTCAGATTTTGGAATTGTGGAGAGGAATTTGTTTACTGGTTTTCTTCGTTTGGAAATGAGATTAGAAAAAGAAATAGAAATGGAAGATGTATGTTTATATAGGCTAATTTATGGTTTATTAAAAATCAAAGAAAATGAAACTAAGATTTGTGACACTTGTCTTATACCACATCTAATTATCTAACACTTGTTATTAAGGAGGTTTATAAATTAACACATGTATTAATGAATTTTTTTTTAAATGATTTAAAAAGCTTTTATATAAATATCCTAATTAATTAGTACATTTCTTCATTAATAAATGCTTTTGTAAATTTATAAAAATAAAACCTTTAAAATAAAATAAAATACAAGCCAATCATATTTTAAATAAAATCATATATAGTATATTTAATCCATTTATAAATGTAAATATAAAACCTTTGTATTTATTTACTATTTAAATAAATACTTTCATAATTTATATAAATAAATTCTTTAAGGAAAGACAATATAAAACAAATTATATTCTAATGAAAACTTTATTCATATATTTTATATCCAACTATTTCAAAATAATTATCCTTTAAATTCAAATTTAAATCCAAATATTAAATTCAAATTCAAATTTAAAAATCCAATTTAAAATCAACTTAAACATATATATATATATATATATTAATTTAAACTAACACATTATTAAATTTGAAAATAATAATTCTATTTTTAAAATTAACTTAAACAAATATATATACATATACATTTAAATAATACACATTTAAATTTGAAAATAATAAGTCTATTTAAAAATCTATTTATAAAACAACCAAATTAAATTTGTAAAAATAATTATTCCATTTAAAAATCTATTTATAACTATATTTAAAATCATCACATTATATTATTTAAAATAACAATTTTACCAATTTAAATTAATTTAATAAGAGAGATTATCACATTTTAAATTTCTTGAAATTCCGGGATATCACATTCCTTCCCCCTTAAAAGAATTTCGTCTCCGAAATTTAAACAAAAGATAATCCCAAAGTTTTTATTTTATTTCAACAATTCAAGCATACTTACCAACCATACACTATCAATCAAATAACCATTCATCCAAACAAACATTCTAGCTATCCGGTCAAAGATCTGGATAAGCGTCCTAAAACTATCAAGAATTTCTCGGGTACAGATACTAAAATACTCGCTCTATTGAATCTAAAATAGCTACACCACTAAGCTTCTGAGCTCTTACTCATCTAGATCTACCATCTATACAAGATATCTAACCACAGACAAAATCGACTCAACTACCAAATCCTCCTGAACTGCTGGTTCCATAACCAATGATGAATCATACACGTACTCCCTCAGAGACATGTGAAACATTGAACCCTAGTCTTCCAAACTGGCAATCCTATCCTATAAGCCAAAACTCTTATCCTTACAAGAACACAGAAAGATCCAGTATACCTCGAAACTAACTTACAGTCTTACCAATTCGTACTGCTCCCTTAACCGGAGAAAACCTCATCCAAGATCCAAATCTCGAATTTCAAATTCCTCCGTCTCTTATCCACAAAATTCTTCTGACGATCCTAGGCTGCCTACATCCTTCCTTAATCAGCTCAACCTTCGCTGATGCTTCTGGAAACAAACAGGACCAAAAACAACCCAACAAAATAATCCTCTCAGGATCTACCGAAATCAAGAATGCAAACTCTACTTCACAATCATCAGTAGACTTCAAACCTACTTCTCCTACTCAGAAAAGATAAAACAGGTGCACTCGCCCATCTGGCCTCGAATCCAAAAAAACTTTCTGTAGAAACCCTCTAATCCAAATACTGCAACTTCCGGTTGCTTTTACTCTAGAATAGTTGCCACCTTGCTTCCGCTGCGTCACTCTGATCTGGAGTTGATAAGAATGCCGTCGATGAACACGAGTACAGACTAGTCCGACACATCCCAGAAATAAGGTTCAACGGATCCACAAAGAGAAAACTCATAAGTTCTACAAAATCCTGAGCTGCTTTACCAAATCCTTTCTCTAGGAGACATCCTTCTACCTAGCTGAATTACAGGTAGCTCCATGAACCAAGTCGATACAGCACTCAATCTCCACTATGGACAAACCTTAGACTTCCCAGAAGACATCCGCAAAATTTCTAACAACACTATAACTCCTACATCCTCAAGAGATGCCTCAAACCCATGCAAAAGATTACCTAAGAGAATCACTCAAACTATCACAAGTCACTTTTGCAATCAACCCGGCCTAATGTCCAAAGATACTGTTCTCTTTTCACAAATTAGAACATCTTATCCTTGATCAATCCATCGAAGAAATGGGTCCACTCAGCTGCTTCTGAACTCCACCTTTAGAAAATTACTAAGATAAAAGATCTTCTTGCTGGCTCTCAAAACACTTCGAGCTGCAATGCTGCCACAGATGCCAAAGGCTTCTTATCCAAAGCTCCTTAATCCTCAAAATCATATCAACCATTACAAAGAGCCTTGAGATGGGCATACATCTCCTCAAGAAACTCGGGCCTCAAACCATACACAAACATCCTGCTAAAACTCAGTCTCACCACCGATGCAGACATACTTCCTTAAACTTGCTCCCAAAAGAAACATCTTTGGGAACTTCCCTAGTCACTGCGTCTCACCACGTAGCTGCTTCTCCCTGAAGTTGCCAAAATACCATCACTCACTTCTGCTTAACCGACAGATCCAAACTCTGGAAAATCCGCTTACACAAGCGCGATCAAACTTGCACTCAAATGATGGACTTTGAACCTTTAAAAGGTTTCCTTCATAGATTGGAGAAATTCTTACACCATGATGCAAAGCTCATTCGAGACGGTATTGGGTCTACAGTCTCGACAGACACTCTTCCAACCTCAACACTCGGACTTCTTCCATTGGTAGTCGTGCTACACACACCACTACCCTTCCCACCTCTATAACTCATATTGGAAAACCCGAACAGGTAACCCAACAAATAGGTAGAAATATATATATATATATATCAAAATTACAAGTACACGCTCTTAAGATAGACACCACTCCAGAGCCTAGGTATTCGCTCAACCTAGCACTCCGATACCAACTGTAACGATCTGCCTTATTCTCCACAATAAGATGCATCATTATTAAGAAAGAAAGGGATATAAAAGAGAAAAGAAAGAGAAGAAAGAAATAAACAACATCAGAATCTCACATCGGAATGAATCAATTATATTATTCACATAAATATTACATAATATACAACATCTATCAGAGTTACACAGCTTATACATCACATACTAGACAGTTATAAAGATCTGTCTATCATACAACTCAATATACAAATAGATATCAACACAGAGATCAACACAGCGGAACCACTATATATCTACAGACGCCGAAGCCTCCTGCTCCATATCTCCTCCAGAATTCGTCAAAGCTAACCTGAATCCCTTGGCTACTCGTAAAAATTTGAGTACCTAAGATTTTAATAAAATAGAAATAAACTCCGGGTCAGACATGGGTCTAGTGTGAGTAAACGGGTTAAAGTTGCTTAACTTTGAAAACCTTTGAAAACAAAGATATCACGTAAGAATCCCAACACATAAACATGGGTAAGTTTTTACCTTACGCTAACCAAAACTTTGATAGAAAATTATGTGATATTATAATAGGTTTTAGGGTTTTCAAATAAATATTCAGATAGCCGAAATTGTTACATTTATTAAATTCTAGCATACATAGGTATACAATCAAATCCGAGGGCACTTATTGGAGATTGGATTTCCATATAATAGCAGGGCTACTGGGGTACCGCCCGTCACAGTACGTGGCCTAAACCAACGTACGGAGGATTACTCCCAATCCTCTACAACACAAAGCCGGAACCATCCCTTGATGGATAGCCCCGAACAAGACAACCCTGGCAGTTGGAGCTCACAACCGTCCACACAGCCAAATAAAAGGGACCTCTAGACAGGGAAAAATCTCGTCCTGCTTGGGTGCTACCCACTTAGCCTTGCTGCACCTCCCCTGTTTTGGCCATTCACGGTTGATGAGGCTTCAGGCTACGATTACCTTTATAGAACATATCTATCTTAGAATGCTCATCGTCCACCTGACGATGTTCTGAAAACATTCAATCCATACAAATTCGTTCCGGGTTCGAACGAAACCAAATGCATTATCTTGTTACACTCATTTTGGAATCACCCTCAGAGTTAACGACAATAACCCTTGCACTTTAAAACTCCATCTCGATCTTCACTTTGAGATGTCATGACCTATCGTTTAACTTGGATCGATGTGGTTTTCGGATAATCAAATTTGATATCCGATCCCGGTCTCATCGAAATCCAAATGTATTTTAAAGGCCAAGATGTTTAAAGGTTTAAACAATTAATTCAATTCAAAACTTGAATTCACATAGTATTAACACAGATAAATATCACACATTTATCAATGATATATCCAATATCACATCACAGAATATCACAAAATATCATCCAATAGATATAAACAATTCAGATATTCAACTCCAACAATCATCCGTAAGCAAGAATTATTAATCCATATTATAATTAATTTAATTAACTTAAATTAAATTACTTACTTAAGAATTAATCACCTAACTTTTCTTAATTAACCATTAATTAATTAACCATCCTTAAAATATCCATCTTAATTAATCACCTTGATTAATTATTCTTCGATTACATAAAGTAATTATCCTTCAATTAATTACACAAATTAATTATCCTTAACCATTTTCAGTAATTAACCTTTGATTACTCTCATTAATTAATATTTAATTACATTAATTAATGATCCTTAATTAATTATTTCCATTAATTAATTAATTATAATTAATTACATTGATCCTTAATTAATTACGTTAATTAATTATACTTTATTTTTTGAGAAAAATGTGTGATCCTCTAATAAAAGAGGAGAGCACACATGAAACTATATATATAACACATAAAATGGTGCTGCCAACATGCTTGGCATGTGACTTATCTATGTACTGGTAACAGAGTAAAAACAAGTATCCCTAGAATGAGTTCCGGCAAAACCACCGCCCATTACACCTCAATACCGAGCTCCGGCATGGCCACTGTCCGATAGTGAGATGTTAGAAATACCTGTAAAATTGAAAAAAGAAAAATAAAATCCAGAGATACTGCATGACTGCACCATCTAAAAGAAGACTCTATGAAGCTGCCTTTGAGAGAAAAAGCTAATCTGGAGACGCAACTGATCCATAAAGTAATAATCCACTCTAAAGACTCAATAATGCTGAAGGTAACTCCTGATGCAATCAATACTCCTGGAAAAGGCTATCCTGGTCACCTGAATGAAGTTGCAAGCTATCCTGCAAACCAGAAAAGAGACACTAGCAACCTATCTATACCATACTTGAAAACAAAACTGGGAAACACATTAGTAAGAATCACATATATGTATATAAAAAGAATTTATATACATATATGCTTGAATAAAATCTAATAAGATAATCTAGAATTAAAACTAACAATTTTAAAAAGAAAAGGTATAAGAACTAAAACAAAGCTATAAATATCTTTATGAACCTACAATGGGAAGCAAATTATTATACATCGAATTATCATCATTAAAGTTAGAAAAGGTATCAATATAAATATTATTAAAGTCACAATTATTATTGTTATGTTTGAAAATATTAATATTATTACTAACCTTTTTGAGATATTCCTTGAAAAGGTTATTTTTGGCTAATTTATATTTAGGATTAGAGATCCAATTTAAGCAAAAAGAAGAAATTAAAGTAATCAATTTATTAATGTGATTATTATTATTATTAAAAATTCTTTGATTTCTTTCAAATCAAATGTACCAACTAGATATGGTGAATAAAGTATCAAGCAAGTATCTATTGTCCTTATTAAACTTAAATCTAAAAATATTCCAATAAAAAACACAATCTGTAATTCTAGTACTTATATTAAATTCAAATATATTAAGAGTATTCATAAGAATAAAATAAGTATCCATACAACCATAGCAAACATGATTAATATCTTCTAAATGTAAATTACAAAAATAACATTTATTATCAATGTTAATATTTTTCCTTTTTAAATATTCTATAGTATTTAATTTACCATGAATAGTAAGCCACATGTGTAATTTAGATTTCGGAGGAGCGTTAGATTTCCAAATAAACTTAAAAAAATTATTAGATACACCTGAAAAGTTGATAAATCCATAGAAAGAATTAGTGGAATATTTCTTGCTCTTATCCCATTCCCAACTAATACAATCATTGTCATTATCAATATTATAAAGGTTTAATCTAACAAAAAGCAAATTGAGCTGTCTAAGAGTTGAACCTACTAAAATTCTGTTAAAACTAAAAATCCAAGGAGGGTCATTTTCAGAATCAAAAACTTCAGATATAAATGCATATTTGAAGTTACAAATATCATACAATTCTTTAAACTCATTTTTAAGAGAAGTAGCGGAAATCCAACTATCATGCCAAAAAGATGTATTATTACCTGAGCGAACAATAATATTAACACCTAAGTTAAAAATTTCAGTACATTGTAAAATGGATTTCCAAAAATAAGATTGCTTACGAGAAACCGAAGGACTAATTTGATATAGATTATTGCTACCATTGTAATAATATTTAGAAATAATCTCCTTCCAAGTGGCATTATCATTGGTATCTCTGAATTTCCATAACCATTTACCTAGAAGAGCTAAATTCATATTACGTAAATTAATGACTCCTAAACCACCATCCTCTTTGGATTTACAAATAGTATCCCAATTAACTAAACATTTGATGCAACTATTAGAATTTTCATCACTCCATAGGTATTCCCTTCTAATTTTATCTATTTTATCTATCACCCAATCTGGAAAGAGATGCATAGACATCCACTAAATTGGGAGAGCTGATAAAACAGAATTAATTAAAATCAGTCTACCGCTCTAGAAAGAAATCTCCCATTCCAGTTAGAAATCCTATTTTTGATTTTATCTATGATTATTAACCAATCTTCATGTTTAAGTTTTATGGGTCTAATAACAAAACCTATATAGTCAAACGGAAAATTCATAATATTACAATTTAGTGTATTAGCAACTAAATTCTCAACTTTTTCAAAATCATTTAAAACTAAAACAGAACTTTTATCAATATTTATTTTTAAACCCGATAAAAGCTCAGAACTATATAGAATAAACTTAAGAGCAATTATGTGTCTAGGAAGATGAGAGGAAAAAAGCAAGGTATCATCAGCAAATTGTAGGACTGATACACCATAACTCGATATACCATTACCTATATTACCCACAGAACCATTATCGACTGCTTTTTTTAATAATCTTAGTAAAAACGTCTGCAACTAAGTTAAACAAAAGGGGCGATAAAGGGTCCCCTTGCCTTAAACCTCTCTTAGATTGAATTTTATTACCTAAAATAGCATTTACCATAATACTAGGTTACCAGTTTTAAGCAAATTCATGATCCAGTTAATCCATTTATTACTAAAACCTCTAGCATGAAAAATATCTACAAGAAAATCCCAATCAACTGAATCAAAAGATTTAGCGAAATCTAGTTTTAAAATAGCACATGTAATGTTATTCTTACAACAATGATTAATATATTCTTGAACTACAGCCACATCATCTGTTATATTTCTACCTTTTATGAATGCTGATTATGAACAGTCAATTAGATCATTCATTTTTATATTAAGTCTATTAGCTAAAACTTTAGAAATAATTTTAACAGAGCAATTAATTAATGAAATGGGTCTAAAATCTTTTAAATTATTAGCACCTACTTTTTTATGTAATAAAATAATATTTGCAAAATTAAATCTGCCTAATTGAAGATTTCCATTATAAAAATCATTAAACATACTAATTAGATCAAATTTTAAAATATCCCAAAAAGTTTTATAAAAAAAAAATTGGAAATCCATCAAGACCGGGGATTTATCACCCGGTAAATCAAAAATGGTTTGCGGATTTCATCTTCAGTAAAAGGAACATCTAAATCAGAAAGATTAGTATTGGAGACAGCCGGATAAAGGTCATTCCATCTAACATTAATTCTACGTTTATTTTTATTGCCAAAAATATCTTTATAATAATCTGTGAAAGCCTTATTGCGGTCTCTTTGGTCAACTAATTCTATGTTATTAACTAAAATCGAATTATTTGTATTACTACGTTTTCTACTATTGGACATATTATGGAAGAATTTAGTATTATTATCGCCTTCATCTATCCACTGAATTCTAAATCTTTGTTTCCACATAACTTCCTCTTTTTCAAGGATAGAGTTAAGTTCTTCTTTTAAGTTATTGAGAACATTCCGCTCGCCAATATTTAGATGTCTAGTTTCTTCTATTTTGTTTAATTTAAACATCTCATTAAGAATATTTTCTTTTTTAATTTTAATATTGCCAAAAATATTTTTATTCCAATTTTTGAGTGAAAACCTAAGATCTCTAAGCTTTAAAACAAAACCTTTTGCAGAATTATCTCTATATTTAATATTATAAGAAATCATATACAACCGTTTATTAATAATTAAATTTGATAAGCTAGGATCTAGTAACCACATTTTTTAAAATTTAAAAGATCTACTAAAAGCTCTATAGCGATCACAAGTTAATATAATAGGACAATGGTCTGAAAGAGTGTAGGGAAAACCCGACACTCTACAGATAGGAAATTTATGCTCTATTTCATCGCTGACAAAAAACCTATCTAAAAGAGCCATGGAAGGAAATTCCCTATTATTACTCCAAGTGAATTCTCTATTAGAAAGAGGAATTTCAATCAAATTAGAATTAATAATAAAGTTGTCAAATTCCTCCATAGCCGAATAGTCACCCTCTAGAGGAGCACGCTGTCCTATAAAACGAGTAACATTAAAATCTCCCCCAAAATCCACGAACTCGACGCAAAAGATCTAAATTCAAGGCATTCATTCCATAATGTCCGTCTATCTATTTTAGAGTTAGGTCCATAAACATTAGAAATATTTAAAAATGAATATCAGAAAGATTAATTAGAATAATGTGTAAAGTGTGTTGTTTATAAACACATTGAAGTAATTTAAAGGAGTTATCCTTCCAACCAATCATTAAACCCCCAGAAGAACCTACTAAAGGTAAAAAAACCATTTATTAAATGATATCCACCTAGTCTTCTATAAAAATGAATATCAGGACAATCAATTTTACTTTCTTGAAGGAGTGCAATGTCTATAGAATAATCTTTAAAAAAGATTCTAACCTTGTCACTTTTATTCAAGTCATTCAAACCCCTAATATTTCAACTAATGATCCTCATGTGCCAATAGACCTAGCCCTATCAAGTTCCTTATTTCTAATATATTCACGATCTACCTCAATATCGAAAAAAATGAAAGTAGTGTCACTAGCTAACTGACTAAATTCAACAGAAGACAAATTACCTAATGCATAAGATGAAAAAGTACTACCCAAACTAGAAAACGTGCCTGAGACTGAATTCGTAGCGCCGCTCACGGTACTCGAATCAGGAAACTCACCCGAGGACTGTGGATGGTTACCTTATAGCCTAACACTACGATGAACAAAACCATAAGAAGCCACTTCCTTCCTACGTCTACCTCTCTTTAATGAAGAAGAGTGAGAATCAGAATTACAAGCAACCAAGACAACATCTTTCAATGACAGGTGCGATGTATCTCTATCATCCCCAGGCTTCTCCAAAATAGATACATCCCCAATAATGGATGATCTATCATTAAGAACTCCAGAATCAATCACTACCCCATGATCAAGCAAAAATTACCCAAACTATCAACAACGTCCTTCCTCTCTTTTGAACAAACAACATTCTTTCTACTTCCAGTCAGGAGCAAATTTTGAGCATCAACAATTTACAAACTCTATGCATCATGCACAACCGAATCCATATGATTATCTGACATCATTTCATCAATAAAAATGTGTTCTTCCATCACAGTTACTTCCTCTACATCAATGAGACTATCTGTTGTTAAAAACCATTCATGAAAATCTCCTATCTGCTGCAACATATTATCACCTTCAGGAACCAACTCCATCATGATTGAAGACTCATCAAGCATCACCAAAAACTCATCAATCCAGTTACTAAAATCAGGACTAACAGTGCTAAAATTGGATTCAACTACCAAAGACATATCATTATCCAGTGCTATTGTAACATCCCGAAAATTTTGGATATAAAATTTGTTAAATTGTTTGAACTTTTGAATTTAAATTTGAGAATTTCAAAAGAAAATAAACTATTGTAGAAAAAAAATCAATATTGCAAAGTTATATGGAATTAGATAAATGGTGAATGAAATATGCAACAAAACAAGAAATTGTTTAAGCCTAAAAAAATGAAATATAAGTTATAGATTAAATATTAATAAGTTAAATCTTGAATAGAAATAAAATTTAAGAAAATGTATATAGTAATAAATCACATAATTATAATTAAACAAATAAACATATGAACAAATAAACAAATAATCTAACATTTAAGCTATGTAAACAAATAAGTAGACATAAGAAAAACAAATCTTTTTAAACAAAACAACAACTAACAAAAGAATATGAAGGAATAAAAAAACTGTAAAAGGAAAAAAATAATAATAAAAACAAAACATTAGCTAATAAAAAAATAAGAAAATTGAACAGCACAAGGCTGTAAGTATT
The DNA here is from genome assembly GCA_030765085.1 of Allium cepa. Taxonomy (NCBI): domain Eukaryota; kingdom Viridiplantae; phylum Streptophyta; class Magnoliopsida; order Asparagales; family Amaryllidaceae; genus Allium; species Allium cepa. Next base: position 485,713,411 of record CM060934.1, on the reverse strand, counting down.
CAAGACTAAGAACAAAATCTATGAACAATATAAAGGAGTACTTTCACAACTATAAAATAAGAAGGCTGCAACATGAAAAGGGGGCATGAACATTACACTACATGCTTCCAATAAATGCTCTCATTTAATGCCCTTTTTCTCTAGTAACCTCAAGTAAGATATCAACTGCAAAACATACTTTCATTAAATGCTGTTACTTCCAGCATGGGTTTAATTCATCCTGTACTTTCTTTAGTAAGCCTCAGTATACACACAACCTGTTATATATACATCAATCTACTTTCTCATTTCAGTTCATTCGAACATAACTTTGTAAATCAGAGAAACAAATATTAGCATAGATCTGAAATAAAAAAAAGAAAAAAAAGCATCACTTTATATATTTCAAAGTGAAAATAAATTACTGAAGAAAGAAGAACAGAGGAAATTCAAACTGCAGTTGCAAAGTAGTCTCTGCTCATCCTTTTTACATGTGAGTACACATCTGTTTCTTTTTCAAAGTCTAAAACTTGTGTATTGCATTACAATGATATATGCTTGCTGAATAATTTTGAAATAAAAACAACTCTCTGTGAATATCCATAGGATTGCAGACCTTGTTTTGTTTTTTTGTTTTTCCTGGTTTCAGAGTGAAATAGACTATATAAAACCCAATACATCTGCATCCAATTACCATTAGGCTTAAATTCTTAAACAAACCTGGTTGTTAAAACATAGAACAAGAGCTAAAGCTTGGTTTTAAAGAGGTTGGTGAAATATTACAGTAAGAAACATTGTTTTACAGAGCAAAACAATATAAAGTGCCAAATTCAAATGTCACGAAACCTTGATTCACTTACATAACTTGAATCCACACTGCAAGAAATGATTTTCAAAACGAAAATGAAGATTTTTAGATTTGTATTTAAGGGACAGTTTGAATATGAACAAAAATGGCAATTTGATCATTATCTGGTGATAGAATCGAAATCGTATGCTAAGATTTTGGGTTAAAGTAAGATTGATCACCGTTGAGTTCGGGAAAAACGTTGAAATTTTTTTCTATTGCATAAATTTTGAATCGAATCTAAACTAGGGTTTAAGAACTGTTTCCAGTTCGCGTTGTAAATGGGATCGCCGCTCCACCTATGGGTGATCGGAATTCACGTCTCCGGTGCCATTCGAGGCGTCACATCTTGATGAAGCTTCAGTAAGATTTTTGTGGCTTCTGATGGCCATACGTGGGAAGACGAGATGATTTAGTGGTGGTGTGCCGTTGGGTTTGTTCGATTGAACCACCTGAAGTTGAACCACGGTGGTATCAAAACTTCTGGGTGGTCGGCTAGGTTGAGATAGTATCATCGACTTGCTGATGGTCGAGAGGAAGGTCGGAGCGTCACCGTTCAGGCGTACACGTATACGCGTATCATCGCGTATCTGAACAATTGTGGGTTGTGGAAGAAGAAGTGGCATGAAGGATGACTCGAAGTATTTCTCGGGGGAACTGGGGTTAGACTCGAAGGATGACTCGCGTCGTTTTAGTGGGATGTCGAGTAGGTTTCTGGACTTAAAAAAAATAAAGGAAAATATTTTCCCTCGGGTTAAATTTCTGAGTAACCCAAAGCAAAGGCAAGTATTTCTCGAGGGTGACTCGGAATAGTTACAGGAGCCACTCAAAAACAGTTTGTATTTTGAAGTTTTTCTACTTTTCAACAATTTTAAATAAAACCCAAGTTTTAAAATAAGGAGATGATTTAAGTTTTAAATAATTAAAATTTAAATAAAGGATTTTCAAAATGATTAAGTTTTAAATTTATTTAATCCAGATACATTATTTTACAAAATTGTTTAATAAATAAATAATGTAGTTTAAAAAGATAATTAAGGTAAATAATTGTTATCAATCAATGATTTTGAAAAGAAATTAGGAATGATTTACAAACTTGTAATTAAATTGATTTAGGAACAATTAAGTGTTTAAATAAATTTGTAAGTAAGAATTTGTAAATTTTGAAACAATAAATTGAGTAATCAAAATTTAGTTTATTTATCCAAATTCTTATCATTAAATTAAATTAATTTAGTGGTAAATTTATTTAAATCACATTGGAAAGTAATTAACTATTGTTGTTAACTTATATTGATATCTCTGTTCTGTTTGTAATTCTGTATGATGTAATTGCCATGTTATTGCACTGTGATTATGATTTGTTCTGTATTGATGTGAAAACCTTGTTGCCCGTAAAACGGCATTTAAACTTCGATGCGACAGGGAATCGGATTTCAGTTGGTTATCCGAAACCCACATCGAACCTGTGAATATTTGTGAATGACATCCACATGTTTTAAAATTTGACACTCACTATTCGAATTAGCCGGGAAAGGACCTTTGTGTCATATAATCCATTTCGAATATGTGATTCGACGTTATGGATAGCAATTGAAGACCGGTGTTGAAGACCGGGTATTTGCGAGAGCGATATGATGACCTGTCGATTGACTCTGCACCGAGTTGCTCCGGTATAGAGTTCTCCATATGTGATGGGGAATCCGATCAGGATTGTGGATATCCGGATTGCAAGGACTTCTTTGTAAGTGCCTTCGGTTCTGTTCGAGCCCGGAACAGACTTGTATGGATAGTATGTCTGACATTACAAATTGAGATATAAAGCCGATTTCTTTCAAATATATTTCTGTTGGTGGCGGAGAATTTATTCTTTTAGCTTAACACCCTTCTCTGAGACGTACGAGCTCAGAGGTTATATAGTTGAATGTTATCAGCAATATATTCCCAATTTGGTAATGTGACATGCTGAGTGTTGCTGTGAAATGATCATTGTGTTGATTATTTGTGATAGGATCATTTATTTGATCGTCTATCTTGGTGATCATTTCTATGATCATTTGTTGACCCAAAGCACAACTTTTGTATAAAGTGTGTTTTTGTGGACGAGACTTCGTCGAGACCTCACACCCCGAAATGGTCGAAACAGGAAAGATGCGGCAAGGTTATTGGGGGTAGCACCCCTTAGGGTATGTGCATTTCCTTCTGGATAGAAGTGGTATCATGGTATGGAGCCCAGATACTTAACTTATGTTGATATCGCAGATATATATATATATATATATGATTTTGTGATTTGTTGCTGGGGCCCCGGTTAAAGGTTGGTTACAACCGGGAGATGGCATACTCGTGTCAGTAGTTACCCAGTTAGGGGTAACCCGGCCTTGTGTTGGCAGAGATCCGGTTTGGTTCTTGGGGACGTCCTTCCAGAGGCGTTCTCATGTGGCAATGGGAAGTTCCTTGGCCTGACCATTTGTTGGAAATCCAAAGAAACAATACGAAACCCTGTACGATTTTAGTTGTAGAACCTGTCATGCAGCGTGGCGGTAACCTGCCACAAAACATGGTAGCTATAGTAGGCATAGTTCGGAATGTCTATGCTGGCTAAGATTAATATTCTATTTTCGAAATGATTTACTTCACTATGCACTAGTAATAATATCAAAGAATTCTTTTCTCGTACCAAGCATATTTAACTATCATAAGAACAAATCTCCTCCAATTCTGCGTTTGCATTGTGTGTGTGGCGGGAGGTCTTATGGTAGTTCTATTTTTAAAAGCATTCCGAAAATTCTTTTATAAATCTTGTTTTATTTAAATGCAACTGTTTTTGTTTACTCATACCAGTCCCATGACTGATCCGGAGTTTATTGTTTTCTTTCCTAAACTCTGGGTGCCCATTATTTCCACACGGGCAGCCTAGTAGCAGGTTTCTGTATTTTGGAGTAGAAGTATTTTGGAGCTCTCATCTTGGAGCTATCTTAGGAGCTTTTGGAGATCTCAGGTGTTTAGCATTTGGGAGTTCGTAATCATCTCTCTCATTTGAGAACTTTTGGATATATGTTCACTGTTGTATTATCATGATGTTGTATTTGGAGTTGTAGTGTATGTATTATGTACTCTGTTGCAGTATGGATATTATGTTGATGTTGTAACAGTGATGTTATTTATGATATTGATTCTGTTCCGCTGTTTTATATTCATCTAATTGTTGTTATAAGCTCCGGCAATGCAAATTTGGTGTTGTTTATCGAACATCGAGTTGGGTCGTCACAAGTGGTATCGGAGCTGTTGGTTGAGTAAGAACTTTAGCTACGGAGTATAACACATTAGATGGCTCATTAGAGATAGGGTGAAGTATACCCTAGAATGAGTATAACCAAGACTGAAACTTTAAAATTTTCTTAGTCTATTTCTTTTTACTGCTGATATTCCTTAAGATATCTCGTCTGTATATCTAAATCAATTTTCTTACTAATCTCAGATAGTGAAAATGAGTGGACGCAGAGGAAGAGTTAGGGGTCAAGGCAATGCTGCAGCACCTAATCAAATTCCCCCAGCCGCAGAAGCAGTAATAGAAATTCAGCAGCAGCCGGACTTGGCTGATTTATATAAGAAGTTCGAAAAGCTTGGTGGCAAACCGTTCATTGGCAAAGAGTCAATTATTGACGCTCAAGCTTGGGTAAGATCGTGTGAAAAGATTTTTAAAGGGCTAAAACTGCAGGATGAGCAGAAAAGACTTATAGCTTCTTGGCAACTCCAAGGAGAAGCTTCAGCTTGGTGGGAAACCATCATTATAGATGAACCCGAGGAAGAATTTACTTGGGATCGTTTTAAAGAAGTGTTTGAGAAACGTTACATGCCATCGGCGGGAGTTTCCAGAATGTATCAGGAATTTCTGGATTTGAAGCAAGAAAGTTTGTCGTTTGAAGAATACTTGAATAAATTCAGCGAATTATCTCGGTTTGGCCCAGAATTGCTAAATACACCTCTTAAGAAAAACGAAAGGTTTATCCGGGGAATGAACCAGAAATATCATGGAAGAATGACGGGTCATGTTAAAGAATCTTTTTCAGATTTGGTAGATATGGGGTACAGGTACGCTACTCTTGATATACAAGAGGCAACTGTGGAGAAAGGTAATTCAGGTAGTCAAAATTATAAAAAGCGAAAATTCGGAGGCAAGAAACCTTGGCAAGGCAATGAGAAGAAGAGGAGCATTCAAGCAAGCGCAACAGAAAATGTCACTTGTTACAACTGCAAAGAGAAGGGCCACTATTCAAATGACTGCCCAAAACCGAAGAAGTCAGCTAAAGAATGTTACAATTGTCATAAACCGGGACATTTAGTTAAAGATTGCCCAGTGATGAAGCCAGCGCAGGTGGCAAAAGTTTTTGCGATTAAGAAGGACCCCTCGACTTCAAAAGCTGATAAAGGGAAAAGTGTTTTGGAAGGTAACCTTACTATTAATAATAGAACTGTTAGAGTTTTATTTGATACAGGAGCTTCACATAGCTTTATCTCCCAACAAACCGTAAATGAATTGGGACTTGAAACTAAATTTGCTAACGATCTTATTTGCGTGAAAAATCCGGTTGGAGGTCCCGCAAATCTTAGTTCATATTGTAAGAGAGTTCCTATTTCATATGCTAGCTATAAATTTCCTATCAACCTTTATGTCCTCGAATTTGACGAATTTGAAATCTTACTCGGTATGAACTGGTTATCGAGATACGAAGCTATATTGGAGTGTAGTAATCGGACAGTTTTAATCAAAACAAGTTTTGGAAATTTTATTGAAATCTCTTGTGAGAATCCTAGTCCAAGGAGTGACAGATTGATGTATACTTTGGGAAATCTTGAACCCACTTTGCAGTCTATACCTGTTGTTCGGGATTTTTCCGACGTATTTGAAGAAGTGAAATCTTTACCTCCTCATCGAGAAATAGAATTCCGAATCGATCTTGTACCTAATACTCGTCCTGTTGTCCACGCAAGTCGCAGGATGGCACCCAGGGAAAAGATTGAATTGGTTCATCAAACCGATGAGCTACTAGCAAAAGGATTAATTCGACCCAGTGTTTCTGAATGGGGCTCAGCCGTCGTATTTTTTGCCAAATCAGACGGATCTTTGAGATTGTGTGTAGATTACCGCGATCTAAATAAACAAACTCTCAAAAATAAATTCCCTCTACCAAGAATTGATGATCTATTCGACCAACTTCATGGCACTCGTTTCTTTTCAAAAATGGATCTAGCTCAGGGATTCCATCAATTACGAATCGCCGAAGATTGTGTCCATTTGACTGCTTTCAGGGGTCCTAATATGTTCTATGAATGGTTAGTTATGCCTTTCGGGCTAACCAATGCTACAGCATACTTCGTAGATCTTATGACTCGTGTGTTTCGGGAAGTTCTGAATAAATTTGTGCTTGTATTCATTGATGATATTTTGATCTATTCTAAGACTAAAGAAGAGCATGCCGAACATCTTAAAATCGTATTGGAAATATTGAGGAGAAATGTTCTATTTGCAAAATTTTCCAAATGCCACTTCTGGGTCAATGAAGTCAAATTCCTTGGCCATATTGTTAATGAAGAAGGGATTTCAGTAGATCCTAGCAAAATTTCCGCTATTCTTGATTGGAAACAACCCACTACTCCAAGAGAAGTTCGAAGCTTTTTGGGTTTAGCAGGCTATTACCGAAAATTCGTTCAAGATTTTTCTAAGTTGGCTAGTCCGCTGACTAAGTTAACAATGAAAAATGCAAAGTTCATTTGGGCTCCAGAATGTGAAGAAGTTTTTCAAGAGTTGAAAAAGAGATTGACCACTGCTCCTGTTCTCACTATTGTTAATGGGAACCAAGGCTTATCTGTCTATACTGATGCATGTGGTGAAGGGGTAGGTGCAGTATTGATGCAAAATGGAAAGGTGGTTGCCTACGCGAGTAGACAATTACGTCCACACGAGAAGAACTACCCAACGCACGATTTGGAACTTTTGGCTGTTGTTTTCGCTTTGAAAATATGGCGACACTATCTTCTGGGTAAGAATCTTTTCAGCTTTCTTAATAATTTGCGAAATTAACTAAAGAAATATACTTAATAAACTCTCTTTGTTTTAGGTGAAAAATTCGAATTATTCACCGACCATAAATCCTTGAAATATCTTTTCACCCAGAAGGATCTAAATTTGCGACAACAACGTTGGTTGGAATTTCTGGCATCTTATGACTTAGATATCCAATATACACCGGGAAAAGCCAATGTAGTAGCCGATGCTTTAAGTAGGAGACATGCTGTTCTTGCATATCTTGTTATCACTCCTACTCTCTTTGAGAAGATCGCAAGACAGCAATATGAAGATGAGTTTCTTCGGGGAATTAATAAAAGAATTTGCCAAGGAGAAGACACTAGTTTTGAGATGGATAATAGAGGAGTAATAAGATTAAAAGGCAGGATTTGTGTTCCAGACTTCCCTGATCTGAAACGTGAAGTATTGGACGAATGCCACAAGTCAAAATTCAACATCCATCCAGGAGTAAATAAAATGTATCGAGATGTTAAAAGAACATTCTGGTGGAAGACGATGAAGAGAGACATATCTATTTATGTGAGTCGCTGTGCTACTTGTCAGCAAATCAAGAGCGACCAAAAGAAAGTGGCCGGTTTACTTCAACCTTTGGAAGTACCGAAATGGAAGTGGGATCAGGTATCGATGGATTTCATTGATGGATTGCCTCGTACCAAGAAAGGCAATGAAGCGATTTGGGTTATTGTGGATCGTCTAACCAAAAATGCTCATTTCATTCCAGTTAAATCTACTCGGACTGCAGCAAGCATGGCAGGTATATATATAAAGGAAATTGTTCGCCTCCATGGTATTCCCAGTAGTATAGTGAGTGATCGTGATCCGATCTTCACTAATAGATTTTGGGAAGCATTCCAGGACGCATTGGGAACGAAATTAAATTTCAGCACTGCTTATCACCCACAATCTGATGGGCAGACTGAGAGAGTTAACCGAATTTTAGAAGACCTACTGCGTGCTTGTGTTCATGATTTTGGTGGTTCTTGGGAGGACCATTTGCATCTGGTTGAATTCTCATATAACAACAGTTATCAGGCCAGTATTGAAATGACTCCTTTTGAAGCTTTATATGGTCGTCCGTGTCGATCACCTACATGCTGGATCGAATCAGGTGACAGACTTGTTCTTGGACCGGATATGATAAAAGAAGCCACTGAGAAGGTAAATTTTATTCGAAAGAAGTTATTAACTGCCCAGAGCCGTCAGAAGAGCTACTATGACCGTCGAACGAGAAATTTGGAATTTCAAGTTGGAGATTCTGTATTTCTGAAAGTATCTCCGATGCGGGGTGTATTGAGATTCGGGAAAACTGGAAAGTTGGCACCGCGTTATATTGGTCCTTTTCCTATTCTGGAAAGGATTGGTCCTCTAGCATATAGAGTGCAGTTACCCAGCTGGTTGTCTGGCGTACATGATGTGTTCCATATTTCTAATCTTTGGAAGTATGTGCACGATGCAGATGATATTATTGAAGAAGCTTCTCAGCAGGATCTTGAAATCACTCCCAACTTGGTAGTTAGAAGGGAACCGATAAAAATTGTTGATCGTGATGAGAAGCGATTGAGGAACAAGATTGTGAAATTGGTCAAAGTTAAATGGAGTGGAGATCCAAAGGACTGTACTTGGGAGACCGAAGATAATATGAAGAAATCATATCCCAAATGCAGAATTGACATCTCGACTTAAAACTGTAAGTCATTTCCTTATTTATAAATTCGTCTATTCTTTGTTTTCGTTTCTCTCTCTTTCAATTTCGAGGACGAAATTTTCTAAAGGAGGGGATATTGTAACATCCCGAAAATTTTGGATATAAAATTTGTTAAATTGTTTGAACTTTTGAATTTAAATTTGAGAATTTCAAAAGAAAATAAACTATTGTAGAAAAAAATAATCAATATTGCAAAGTTATATGGAATTAGATAAATGGTGAATGAAATATGCAACAAAACAAGAAATTGTTTAAGCCTAAAAAAACGAAATATAAGTTATAGATTAAATATTAATAAGTTAAATCTTGAATAGAAATAAAATTTAAGAAAATGTATATAGTAATAAATCACATAATTATAATTAAACAAATAAACATATGAACAAATAAACAAATAATCTAACATTTAAGCTATGTAAACAAATAAGTAGACATAAGAAAAACAAATCTTTTTAAACAAAACAACAACTAACAAAAGAATATGAAGGAATAAAAAAACTGTAAAAGGAAAAAAAAAACAAAACATTAGCTAATAAAAAAATAAGAAAATTGAACAGCACAAGGCTGTAAGTATTCAAGACTAAGAACAAAATCTATGAACAATATAAAGGAGTACTTTCACAACTATAAAATAAGAAGGCTGCAACATGAAAAGGGGGCATGAACATTACACTACATGCTTCCAATAAATGCTCTCATTTAATGCCCTTTTTCTCTAGTAACCTCAAGCAAGATATCAACTGCAAAACATACTTTCATTAAATGCTGTTACTTCCAGCATGGGTTTAATTCATCCTGTACTTTCTTTAGTAAGCCTCAGTATACACACAACCTGTTATATATACATCAATCTACTTTCTCATTTCAGTTCATTCGAACATAACTTTGTAAATCAGAGAAACAAATATTAGCATAGATCTGAAATAAAAAAAAGAAAAAAAAAGCATCACTTTATATATTTCAAAGTGAAAATAAATTTCTGAAGAAAGAAGAACAGAGGAAATTCAAACTGCAGTTGCAAAGTAGTCTCTGCTCATCCTTTTTACATGTGAGTACACATCTGTTTCTTTTTCAAAGTCTAAAACTTGTGTATTGCATTACAATGATATATGCTTGCTGAATAATTTTGAAATAAAAACAACTCTCTGTGAATATCCATAGGATTGCAGACCTTGTTTTGTTTTTTTGTTTTTCCTGGTTTCAGAGTGAAATAGACTATATAAAACCCAATACATCTGCATCCAATTACCATTAGGCTTAAATTCTTAAACAAACCTGGTTGTTAAAACATAGAACAAGAGCTAAAGCTTGGTTTTAAAGAGGTTGGTGAAATATTACAGTAAGAAACATTGTTTTACAGAGCAAAATGATATAAAGTGCCAAATTCAAATGTCACGAAACCTTGATTCACTTATATAACTTAAATCCACACTGCAAGAAATGATTTTCAAAACGAAAATGAAGATTTTTAGATTTGTATTTAAGGGACAGTTTGAATATGAACAAAAATGGCAATTTGATCATTATCTGGTGATAGAATCGAAATCGTATGCTAAGATTTTGGGTTAAAGTAAGATTGATCACCGTTGAGTTCGGGAAAAATGTTGAAATTTTTTTCTATTGCATAAATTTTGAATTCGAATCTAAACTAGGGTTTAAGAACTGTTTCCAGTTCGCGTTGTAAATGGGATCGCCGCTCCACCTATGGGTGATCGGAATTCACGTCTCCGGTGCCATTCGAGGCGTCACATCTTGATGAAGCTTCAGTAAGATTTTTGTGGCTTCTGATGGCCATACGTGGGAAGACGAGATGATTTAGTGGTGGTGTGTCATTGGGTTTGTTCGATTGAACCACCTGAAGTTGAACCACGGTGGTATCAAAACTTCTGGGTGGTCGGCTAGGTTGAGATAGTCATCATCGACTTGCTGATGGTCGAGAGGAAGGTCGGAGCGTCACCGTTCAGGCGTACACGTATACGCGTATCATCGCGTATCTGAACAATTGTGGGTTGTGGAAGAAGAAGTGGCATGAAGGATGACTCGAAGTATTTCTCGGGGGAACTGGGGTTAGACTCGAAGGATGACTCGCGTCGTTTTAGTGGGATGTCGAGTAGGTTTCTGGACTTAAAAAAAATAAAGGAAAATATTTTCCCTCGGGTTAAATTTCTGAGTAACCCGAAGCAAAGGCAAGTATTTCTCGAGGGTGACTCGGAGTAGTTACAGGAGCCACTCAAAAACAGTTTGTATTTTGAAGTTTTTCTACTTTTCAACAATTTTAAATAAAACCCAAGTTTTAAAATAAGGAGATGATTTAAGTTTTAAATAATTAAAGTTTAAATAAAGGATTTTCAAAATGATTAAGTTTTAAATTTATTTAATCCAGATACATTATTTTACAAAATTGTTTAATAAATAAATAATGTAGTTTAAAAAGATAATTAAGGTAAATAATTGTTATCAATCAATGATTTTTAAAAGAAATTAGGAATGATTTACAAACTTGTAATTAAATTGATTTAGGAACAATTAAGTGTTTAAATAAATTTGTAAGTAAGAATTTGTAAATTTTGAAACAATAAATTGAGTAATCAAAATTTAGTTTATTTATCCAAATTCTTATCATTAAATTAAATTAATTTAGTGGTAAATTTATTTAAATCACATTGGAAAGTAATTAACTATTGTTGTTAACTTATATTCATATCTCTGTTCTGTTTGTAATTCTGTATGATGTAATTTCCATGTTATTGCACTGTGATTATGATTTGTTATGTATTGATGTGAAAACCTTGTTGCCCGTAAAACGGCATTTAAACTTCGATGCGATAGGGAATCGGATTTCAGTTGGTTATCCGAAACCCACATCGAACCTGTGAATATTTGTGAATGACATCCACATGTTTTAAAATTTGACACTCACTATTCGAATTAGCCGGGAAAGGACCTTTGTGTCATATAACCCATTTCGAATATGTGATTCGACGTTATGGATAGCAATTGAAGACCGGTGTTGAAGACCGGGTATTTGCGAGAGCGATATGATGACCTGTCGATTGACTCTGCACCGAGTTGCTCCGGTATAGAGTTCTCCATATGTGATGGGGAATCCGATCAGGATTGTGGATATCCGGATTGCAAGGACTTCTTTGTAAGTGCCTTCGGTTCTGTTTGAGCCCGGAACAGACTTGTATGGATGGTATGTCTGACATTACAAATTGAGATATAAAGCCGATTTCTTTTAAATATATTTCTGTTGGTGGTGGAGAATTTATTCTTTTAGCTTAACACCTTTCTCTGAGACGTACGAGCTCAGAGGTTATATAGTTGAATGTTATCAGCAATATATTCCCAATTTGGTAATGTGACATGTTGAGTGTTCCTGTGAAATGATCATTGTGTTGATTATTTGTGATAGGATCATTTATTTGATCGTCTATCTTGGTGATCATTTCTATGATCATTTGTTGACCCAAAGCACAACTTTTGTATAAAGTGTGTTTTTGTGGACGAGACTTCGTCGAGACCTCACACCCCGAAATGGTCGAAACAGGAAAGATGCGGCAAGGTTATTGGGGGTAACACCCCTTAGGGTATGTGCATTTCCTTCTGGATAGAAGTGGTATCATGGTATGGAGCCCAGATACTTAACTTATGTTGATATCGCAGATATATATATGATTTTGTGATTTGTTGTTGGGGCCCCGGTTAAAGGTTGGTTACAACCGGGAGATGGCATACTCGTGTCAGTAGTTACCCAGTTAGGGGTAACCCGGCCTTGTGTTGGCAGAGATCTGGTTTGGTTCTCGGGGACGTCCTTCCAGAGGCGTTCTCATATGGAAATGGGAAGTTCCTTGGCCTGACCATTTGTTGGAAATCCAAAGAAACAATACGAAACCCTGTACGATTTTAGTTGTAGAACCTGTCATGCAGCGTGGCGGTAACCTGCCACAAAACATGGTAGCTATAGTAGGCATAGTTCGGAATGTCTATGCTGGCTAAGATTAATATTCTATTTTCGAAATGATTTACTTCACTATGCACTAGTAATAATATCAAAGAATTCTTTTCTCGTACCAAGCATATTTAACTATCATAAGAAGAAATCTCCTCCAATTCTGCGTTTGCATTGTGTGTGTGGCGGGAGGTCTTATGGTAGTTCCATTTTTAAAAGCATTCCGAAAATTCTTTTATAAATCTTGTTTTATTTAAATGCAACTGTTTTTGTTTACTCATACCAGTCCTATGACTGATCCGGAGTTTATTGTTTTCTTTCCTAAACTCTGGGTGCCCATTATTTCCATACGGGCAGCCTAGTAGCAGGTTTCTGTATTTTGGAGTAGAAGTATTTTGGAACTCTCATCTTGGAGCTATCTTAGGAGCTTTTGGAGATCTCAGGTGTTTAGCTTTTGGGAGTTCGTAATCATCTCTCTCATTTGAGAACTTTTGGATATATGTTCACTGTTGTATTATCATGATGTTGTATTTGGAGTTGTAGTGTATGTATTATGTACTCTGTTGCAGTATGGATATTATGTTGATGTTGTAACAGTGATGTTATTTATGATATTGATTCTGTTCCGCTGTTTTATATTCATCTAATTGTTGTTATAAGCTCCGGCGATGCAAATTTGGTGTTGTTTATCGAACATCGAGTTGGGTCGTCACAGCTATCAATCTCAAATCATTAACAAAACTCGAGCACTGATCAATACAACTACTAATCTCTGGATCACTAACTGGTAAGATAATCTGAAGGTCATGATCCAGATCAATACAACTACCAACCACTGATTGATGAGGGCTGACAATCACGTTTCTACCCATACAACTAACAACATGTTCTTCACAAACAATATCCTTATTAGATTGTAAAAAATCATCAGAATTAGCATAATTTTCTGAGATAGATTCTGTATCCAGACAAGCGAATTTATTGGAAATAGAAATCTTAAATGTTTCCAAACTGTGAGAAAATGATTTTCCTTTTTTGGTTTTAGCTTGAATGAAACCACTGATTGAATCATGATCCCTAATAGTCTTGGTTATATCACTGCTTGAAACCACTGCTTGAATTTATTGGAAGTAGAACTTCGCCTTTAAAAGAAGCAACTCTGGATCAAACAAGATAGGATCGAATGATGATAATCCTTCGCTCCCTTCATTTTCAAAAATAGTTCTTTTCTCCTTATATGCGAAATCTAGATTATCCTATGTATAATTGGAAACAGATTTATCTATGAATGCCTCTAGAAAACCGAACCTATCTTGATATCCCTTTCCAATATTAGGAGAATTTACAAAGTTGAAATGGGTTAAAAGATCTTCCAAAAGCTTAATGCCCTCGTTTCTTTTTTGCCAAAGATGATCTAATAAAATTCCTTTCAGCAGAATGAATTTCAGAACAAAATTGAAGCCATTTTCAACCAACAATGAAGTAGAGACATCATGATAAGAAGAAAAATCCATTTTGCCAAAGTATAGTTCTGGATCGCCAAATTTTGCTTCGTAACCCAAACCGGTATTAGGAGAATTAACAATATTAAAATGATTAAGCATGTCTTCAAGATACTTAACTCCCTCAAATTTGTTCTACCAAAGGTAATCAAGAAGAATCCCTTTCAATAACATGCACTTTAATACGAATTGGAAGCCATGCTCCACAAGAGTATCTGAAGAAAAATTCGAACCAGGATTAAACAAACAATTGTTCCTCTTGTGCCTAAATTTCCCGCAAGAAAAACAATGAATTGGATCTCGGCATTGAGATGCGAAGTGATTATTATCTCCACATCTATAACAGCAATTCTTGTTAATTTTAGAATCGATCCATTTCTTGTTCGATTGTAATGATCCAGTTTTGCTGAATGAAGAACGACCTTTAACCACTTGTGCATAGGAACGAATATGAGAAGGATCATGATTTAGAATTTGATAGAAAATAACCACTTGATCGGAATTACGAATCGAAGACGAATTGAATAACTTTTGAGAACGGAGACGAGAAGCAGCAACCATTTTTTTTCACATCCACACGTATTATTATTAATACTTTAATTAATTACTTTCATTAATCAACATAAATTAATCTTAAATAGTAATTACCATCTTGTAATCACTTACTTAATTAATTAACTCCTTAATTAATTATATTAATCCTTTGATTAATTACACTAAGTAATTAATCCTTAATTACTTCTACTAAGTAATTATCTTTTAATTACTTCTCATTAAGTAATTCTCTTTAATTAATTACATCCAGTAATTATACATTAATTACTTACTCTAAGTAATTACACTTATAAATCTCATTAAGTATTCATACTTAATCAATCATCAATAGATTATCTTTTAATTAATTAACAAATTGATTAACTTAAACTAATCACATTCATTATATTAATTACAATTGGGTAATTCATCCCTTAATTACCCTTTAAACAAATTAATTAAATCTTTAATTACAGATTAATTAATTATTAATAAATTTTAATTATCAATTATTACAACATAATTACAAATTAAGTACTTCTTAATTACCGGTTAATCAATCCTTAATTAACAGTTAATTAACCCTTAACTAATCTTTAATTATAGATTAATTATCTCTTAATTATTAATTAATAAAAATTAATTATTAATTAATAAAACTTAATTAAGTATTTCTTATTACCAGTTAATTAATCTCTAATTACTTGATTAAGTAATTTCTAACTACAAATTAATTAACCTTTAATCATTAATTATTCAATCATAATCATTTATTAATTAAATTAATTAATTATTTTTAATTAATTACTTAATTAGCCCTTTATCCTTAATTAATTAAATAAATAAATTATACTTACGTCTCTAAATTATCTTAACTAACCTCAAATCAATAAAACCATAATTATCTTCAGATAAAACCTTATCTTATTTATGCCTTAATTATCATTAAAACATTTTATTTTTAAAAATTAACTTTACTTGATTAAATCGTTAATTAAGTTTTTTTTAAATAAAATAATTATTTAACTTGATAAATTAAAGTTACCATACCATAACTTCCTTTAAATAACTTTAAACATTTTATCATTACAATTAACTTTACTTAATTGAATCATTAATTAATTTTTAAATAAATAATCATTTAACTTTTAAAAATTATCTTCCTTTATTAAATCTTTTAAATTAAGATTTAAAATAACTTAAAAATTAACCTAACAATTTCAAGTTAAATACTTACATAACGTTCTCAATTTAACTTCTTAAAAACATTTATTTTTAAAAAGAATAAAATTTAAAAACAAGATCCATCTCAAAAATTTATAACTTACTTTATTTAAATTTGAAAACTTGTTTTTATAAAAACCTTTAAAACTTTTAGAAAACTATTTTTAATCATACTATGGGTCTAACCCGATCATCACCTAAGAAACATCCTGAGTTCCTCTACTTCTCTTTCATTTCAAAAACTTAGTTAAATTTTAAATTTAAAAACCTGTAACAACTAAAACTGTTAACAAGTTTAACTCTCAATTCACTCGCGTACGACCCAGAGACGAACTCGAGCCAAATCGCTGCTACCCTGAGATCCCACTCGAGTAAACTATCGAACTCAGACCCACAGACACGAACATCGTCTGTGCATATGCACTGTAACAACCCGTATATTTGTACCATTTAAATTGACAATAATCCACACATGTCAACTTAAATAGTACAAAACACAAATCATTAATGGACTATACGTATATAAATGAGAATCATCACAGAATCATAGAAGATACAACATAACAGAATAATGCAGCGGAATTACAACAATTTCATAATAGTAGTTCATGAAGCTACTAGGTAAATACAACAATGTCTTGAGCAAATAGTGAAATAGAAAATACATAGAAGTCCGATAATATCCAAATAGAAAAGAGCAATACCGATAAAGATAAATGATAGTCTTCAAGTCTTCAGCTTCCAAGCAGCACAACAATAGAAATCCTCAGACTGACCCGAGCATAAGCATAAACAAACACTCGAGTCAGGACATATATTCTTATACATATAATATGGTTCAAAATTTTTAAAATAACAATAACTCAAAGATGAATGGAATAAACATCTTTCAGGATCCGTTAAACTATCATTATATATAATAGTGTACGCTAAGTAGATAATGCCTAACAGTAAAATAAAATATCAAAATAGTGTTAAGGCGTTACCATTGTTCCCCTTAACACATTTTATAGCAATATAGTCTATACAGCACTGTAAACTCCACCGTAAACTAGTGGGATATCAGGGAGTACTCCATAGGTATAATACAAAACAAAACGTAGTGGTCGCGTATAGGGATACAAGTATGACAAGGCACATAAGGCAATACCCAAGGTGGTGAAACTACCGTTTGCCTGATCCGGACTGGTGAGAACGCATCGCCGCAACGATCGCAACACCGCGAAACACCACTCCAAATTCAAGGGTGCGCACCAATCAATAACAAGTAATGAGTAGTTTACGAAGAAGTGTGTTCGCTCGAGGTAGCTAACCCCATTTGGTCGGGCACGGCTTCTGTTTTAGTCATTTCCAATTTGACACAAGTGTCAAGGTCATGCATTATCGTTCTCTTTCTTCAATCATCAACGTACATCGTTCTAACCACTTCATTCTGGATCACACTCTGCGTATAGTTATTAAAGTGGTATTCGATTTAGACAGTGAGTATGTCCCTAACCGATTCCGGTTTCTTTAATAACTTTCGTAATTATTACACCGATTGGTCGTTTAATATATTTCAAAACCAAATCAATTTCAATTTCTCTTTGAATTCGAAAGCCAACATTTCATTTGCCTTTCTATATCAATTTCCAAAATTTACGTTTCAAAGTTTTCAAATTCTCACTTTCAAAACTCTATAATTCAATTTCACTCTTAATTTAGAACAAATTCAAATATTGATTTAAATTCATATATAGGTTTCATTTCATCATCCTTTAAATTAAGTTAATCTAACATTCCAATCAATTTAACTTCATTGATGGATTTCATCCAATAATCATTAAAATTGACTTTATTTTACATTCAAGACAATTTAAATTCATTGATGGATTTCATTCAATAAATATTAAAATTCAGTTAATTTAATATTCAAGATAATTTCAATTTAATTTCCAATTTATTATATCAATTTAAGTTTAACTATATTGTATCAAACTTACAAATTTAATTAAATTAAATTTGTCAAATTAAATTCTTAAAATTACAAGTCTCATATTAATTTCCCATAAATCACATTTTTATTTCTTATTAAAGAAATTCAATTTCACTTTTTTTTTGAATAAATGTCAAATTCTTTATTGATAATGGTAAATCATTACATACACTATATACAAGCAATAGATCGGGTACTATAACAGAACATATCCGCAAGCAATGTCCTAAACACACTGCAAAAACCTAGCAACCATATCTAATCATGGCGGCTCGTGAACTCTTCCTGGCATGCCTTCTTCTCCTTCAACATTCGCGTTAATACTATCAGTGCATCTAGACGATCTAGAACTCTCAACTTCATCATCTTCTCTATCAATCATGTACCGTGAGGATGTTGCTTATTTAATTTCAATTTCACTTATTTACTTATTTAATTTAAAGAAATTCTCAAAACTTAATTGTTTAAGAACTCAATTTTACTTATTAAATAATTTAATTTCACTTATTAAAAATTCAATTTCACTTATTAAAGAATTAAAATTTCACTTATTAAAGAATTCAATTTCACTTATTAAAGAATTCAATTTCACAAATAATTTCAAAACTCAATTTAATAAATTAAATAACATTCTTTTATCAACACTTTGTTAATATTTTGTTTCAAATCATTAAATAAAAACATTTAAATTTCATTAGAATTCAAATTTCAAACTTCATTTAAAAACCCTTATTATTTCATTCAAATAAAATCTTTATTTATTTATTTAAATTGAATTATTTGACCAATCGGGTTTTTATTTAATTCTCTATCTTAAGTCAATGTTTTATTTGGGTATTTATCATTTCAACCCAATTACATTTCAATTCAAAATCAAACATAGTAAAGGAAACTTGCAGTGTGATAACGGGGTTGGCGTCAAATTAAATAAACAAGCAATAACAACAATCAATAACAATATAATAATTAATTCAAATAATCCCGAAATAATCGTATTAATTTACATTTTAGTTTATGTAAATTAATATAATTATTTCCAGAATCTACACTATCATTTCATGTAAATTAAAGATTATTACACTTATTATTTATGCAGTTCTATACTTGATATCTATTATTCAATTTCATACTACATTAATTTATACACCATAAATTTAAATGGCTCAAGGTGTAATTAACCATATTCCTACATGTCAATTTATTAGACATTTAAAGGGGTCATATTATACAAAATTTTATCTAATCAAATTCAACACATATATCAATTTCAAATTATTAACTGTCCTACGTCAAATTCAATCGTATATTATTTTACATTAACAATTTTAACGTCCAATGTCAACATCAAACAATCAATCATTTATCAACCAAACTTGATTATCATCGTATAAGAATATAAGTCGTGAAATTTAATTCATATTTCGTGGTTAGAGAAATTTGAACGGCGAAGCACGAAGAGGCACGAATGGAATTGTTTCAGACAGCTCAAACACGAACAATTGAACACTGCAACCATCGACAAAAGAATGATGGTATTAATTCAAAATGAGCGCTCATATATATCTTATAAAATTATATATATGCGCTTACCAACAATGAAGAAAAGGAAGAAAACTGAGAATTTTTAGTGCTGCTGCAAAGTGAAACTTTTAACCGGTTGCTGCTGTACACAACAGAAAAAAAAGTTCGGCAACAAAATATATACTACGTGCGTATTCTCTTCTGCAAATTAAACGCAGTAACACTTCCACTATTATAAAGCAAGACTGTTCACTTCAAAGTCTGTTTCCTTCTTTTTTTTTCCTTTTTCAACAAAACCGAGACTGTTACTACTTTTTTTAGACAGTGACTCATCATTTTCTTTTTTCTTTTTTTTTAGAACAGAACACAACATTTCCCTCTCCAATGCACGCACACTGCACTTCCTACCCACACATGCACACGAGTACAAACATCAGCATGCACACGCGAGGTCAGGGACTGGGTGGTGGCGCGACGAGGCAGGGGACGGTTGGAGGCCTCCGGGATGTGGAGGCGTGATGGCGACTACGAGTGGCTAGGTGCGCGTGCGCGCGTAGGAGGAGGGGCAGGTCGTGGTTCGGGGGGATGGTGCGACCGGTGGTGAAGGGTCGTGCGACTGGTGCGGTGGAAGGGGTGGTGAACGGCGTCGTTGCGCTTGTGGCTGGAGTGGGTGGATGCGAGGTGAATGAGGGCTGATGGTGAGGTGGTGGGTCATTGCGCTGCACGTGCGCACAGAGGGGCAGTGGAGTGGTTCAGGTGGCGGAGGTGACGGGCCGTGCGTATGTGGGGAGAGGGGGGAGTTCGGTGGATGCGCGCATGCATGTGGGAAGAGGTGGCGAGCTTCGGTTCATATTTTTTTTCTTTTGCATTTGATTTTTTTACAGTAAAAAAATGTGAAAGGGAAAAGTAGAGATGAAGAAGGAAAGAGGAAAATAAAGATGAAGAAAGATGTTGTTTCGTACCTGTAGAAATTTGAGGCAGATGAGTACGTTTTGTTTGCTTTTTAAACTTTTGTAACTAGCTACAGTTAATATCATTGTGGATTTCGAAAGGCCACCGCTATTTCTAAGTCACAGCTCCTATCTATCAACCACTCTAACGAATGCACTTCAGCCATAATCTTATTTTTCAAATTTTTGAATGACTATGGGCTGAATATGGCTTAACCGGTCCGCTTGGAACAGTTAATTTAACGCGACATTTTACGTCGAACTCCGATTTTTACAAACAAATATACCATTTTGATAAGTGTGATGAGCCGCTTCCAACGGTACACAGATAATTTCGATATGATATTTTTATAAAAAATCGAAATTTACGCCGATTAAGTTGTTCATTTGGCAAAACAATTTAAATGAAGCAGGCGACGACGGAATTAGACGAAACGAAATGCGATGTCTTGATTAGATAAATTTTTACAACATTGCTGTGTAAAAATATTTAGATTCGGAAGATAAATTTTTCGTAGTTTAAAATGAACTGATATACAATAAAACGCGAACGAAATTTACTGCAATATTTTACGACGAAACTTTTCCTATATCCATAACTAACTAGACGCATCTTATAAACAAAGTTTGGACGTTAATTGAGATCGTATATAAATTTCAAATTTTTATATTAAAATAATGGATTTAAAAATTTTAAATTGGGTCGAAAATTCAGGGTCATTACAATCTTCCCCACTCAAAACTTTTCGTCCCCGAAAAGGAACGAGACGGGAGAAGTAGGAAAGAAACAAGCAGAAAAGTCAAGATAGATTTAAGAAAATTGAGTTATACCTGAAATTAGTAATTCAGGGTTTGAATCCTGAATACCAGCCTCAGTTTCCCATGTGCAATCTCGGTCATCTGTACTCCACTGAACTTTGACGAGATTGACCGAATTCCTTCTAAGTTGTTTCATCTCACGATCGACTATCCGAAGTGGCTTCCGCTCAATGGTCAAGTCAGGCTCGATAACTAACTCTTCCAACTGAGCTGCGGGGATGGTCATATATGGATCGCGCACAACTTTGCGGAGATGTGAGACGTGGAACACATTGTGCACACCGGCAAACTTTTCTGGTAATGCAATTTTATAGGCCAAGGTTCCAACTCTTTCCGTAATCTCAAACGGATCCACAAATCTGGGAGCAAGCTTCCCTTTCCTTCCAAATCGAATAACATTCTTCAAAGGCGACGCTTTCAGAAATACTTCATATCCTACACTGAATTCAAGATCTCTCCTCCTTCTGTCAGCGTAGCACTTCTGTCTATCTTATGGCGTCTTAATCTTCTTCCTGATTTCTTCAACTTTCTCGGAAGTTTTCATAAATATTTCTGGACCAAGCACTAATCGGTCTCCAGACTCCATCCAACAAGCTGGCGATTTGCACTGTCGTCCATATAAGGCTTTGAACGGTGCCATACCAATGCTTGCCTGATTTTATTAAAGATAATTAAATTCCAATTCAAATATACTTATTTAAATTTGAAATTTGATTTCTTTACCTGATAACTATTATTATAAGTAAATTCAACCAAATGGAGGTGGTCTTCCCAGGATCCACCAAAGTCTATAATATAAGCTCGGAGAAGGTCTTTCAAAATCTGATTCACCCTCTCAGTTTGGCCATCTGTCTGAGGATGATAAGCTGTGCTCAGATTCAGTTTAGTGCCCAAAGTATCCTGAAATGCCTTCCAGAATTTACTAGTGAAAATAGGATCTCTATCGCATACGATACTAGATGGTACACCATGAAGTTTAACAGCTTCTCTCATGTATATCTCGGCCAAACTCGAAGCAGTACGAGTGGTCTTGACTGGAATAAAATGAGCGAATTCCGTCGGTCTATCGACAATCACCCAAATGCTTTCGTTACCCTTTCTAGTCCTTGGTAGCCCATCAATAAAGTCCATAGAAATTTGCTTCCACTTCCACCCTGGAATCTCTAGTGGTTGAAGCAAACCTGCTGTCTTCCTGTGATCAGCCTTAACTTGTTGACAAGTTATGCATCTACTAACATAGGTAGAAATATCATGCTTCATCCCACTCCACCAATATAACTTCTTCATGTTTTGATACATCTTTGAGACTCCGGGATGAAATGAAAGCAAATATTGATGGTTTTCTCTCAGCACTTCCCGTCTTAGACCATCAACATTGGGAACGCAAATTCTATTGTCAATTCTCAAGACTCCATTACTATAGACTTGTGCACCCATTTTACTTTAGCATTTCCAACTCTACCAAGAACTATTTCTTTGATACGATAGAGCAAGGTGTCTTCATATTGCTTAGCTATAATGCGATCCACAAGGGTCGGGGAGACGACGAGCTGGAATAACATTCCCTCAACAAGATTACAACATGCCATTGCTTGGTTTATGCTCAAAGCATCGGCTGCGGCGTTTGCTTTCCCTGAAGTGTAATTAATATTAAGATCATATGCAGCTAAGAATTCGAGTCATCGGACTTGTCTTTGATTCAAATCTTTTTGTAAGAAAATATATCTCAATGACTTGTGGTCTGTGAATAATTCGAATTTGATCCCCAATAGATAGCGCCTCCATAGCTTTAGAGCAAATACAACCGCAAGAAGCTCTAAATCGTGAGTTGCGTAATTTGCTTCATGGGTCTTTAACTGACGACCCTCATAGGCAATAACATTTCCTTTCTGCATTAAAACTGCTCCTAATCCATCACGGCAGGCATCAGTATAGACGGTCAATCCTTCGCTTTTGTCAATAACTGTAAGAACTGGGGCAGAGATAAACTTCCGCTTCAACTCATTGAACGCTCCAATTAAATTTGACATTCTTTCTGGTCAATGCGATGAGCGGTGCGACAATACGAGCAAAATTTTCTATAAATCTGCGATAATAGTCGGCCAAGCCCAAGAAGCTACGAATATCTATAGGAGTTTTGGGAGTCTCCCAATCCTGCAAATTCAAGAGATTTAGAGAAAAGATGTTCGGATAGAAATGGCAAGTAAGGATAGAACTTACATTGATCACGGCGATCTTAGCTGGATCGACCGAAATCCCATTCCCCGAGACAATATGGCCAAGACATCGAACTTCATCTCTCCAAAAGTGGCATTTTGAAAACTTGGCTTTAAGCTGATGACTACAAAGAGTTTCAAGAACAAAAGCCAAATGTGACCTATGCTCTTTCTCATCTTTAGAGAAGATGATAATATCATCGATGAAAACAAGAACAGACTTGTTAAGAACATCACAGAAAACTCTATTCATCAAATCGACGAAATAAGTTGGAGCATTAGTAAGACCGAATGGCATAACCAGCCATTCAAAGAAACCATTTTCAGTGCGGAATGTTGTTTTAGGAATACTCTCCTCAGCGGTTCTGAGTTGGTGAAAGCCGGTAGCCAGATCGAGTTGAGAGAACTTTAGCCCCATGGAGTTGGTCGAATATATCATTAATGCGGGGAATTGGATATCTATTCTTGTGTATGAGCTTGTTTAGCTCTCTATAGTCCACACACATTCTGAGAGAACCATTTGACTTTGTGACGAATACAACAGTAGCTCCTCATTCCGAATAACTTCGCTGTATCAAGCCTTTAGCAAATAAATCTTCAATCTGAACATTCAGTTCTGCCTTCTCTTTAGGAGCTATTCTCCTGGGAGGAAGAACTACTGGTCGGGCACTAGGCATAAGATCAATGCGGAATTCGATTTCCCACGGAGGTGGTAGAGAATTGACTTCTCCAAACACATCAAAAAAGAGTTGAACAACCGGAGTAGAGCTTAGATCATTCGGATGAGAGTCAAGAGAGAATATAAAACTCCCAGCACATTCCAGAGGCGATTTCCCTTCAATAACTAAAGATTTTCTCTTGTCATCAATTAGAGAGATGGTTCAAGCTTTGCAAGAGATAACGACTTCGAACTTTCGTAGCCAATCAACACCTAATAGGATATCGAATGCCTCGAATCCAAGGACATAGAATCCCAAGTGAAACGGTGCATGCCATACATAAGCGTGACATATTTGCATACACTTTTGAGGTTAGTGTGTCCTCCAATAGGGTTTGATACACATAAGAAAGTAGATGCAAGGATAGGTTCCAATCCAAGTTTATTACATAAATCAATAGATATGAAACTATGTGTTGCTCCGATGTCAAATACAACTCTAACAGGTAAAGTATGCAGCATAAAAGTACTCTGTAATGTAGCTTTATCATCCTGAACTCCCGGGTAGGTGTGGTGATAGCAAAAACTCCTGATGGAGTACCCCTCTTCTGGGTAGGGCAGTCCTTCTTAAAATGTCCTGGCTATAAGCAAATGTGACATACATCTCTCTTGGCCATCTGAGCCGGTGGCGGAATAGCTGCACCCTTTGGGGTTGGGCAACCACTAGCATAGTGACCTTTCTGATCGCAGTTGAAGCAGGTGATAGAGGATATGTCAATGGGCTTCTTCTGAGAATAGCCAAGCCTGGATTTTTTCTGCCAGTTCTTCTTCTGTTGCTCAAAATTTGGCTTTCTCTTTCCAGTCTAACTAGAGGATGGCTGATTATCTGGAGCCTTGGTGACTGATGTCCCCTTCAACTTTCCCTCATACCTAAGAGCATAATCCATCAAGTTGGTGAAAGTGTCATGGACATGAGCTGTGAGGAGTTCGTAATACTCTGGGCGTGCTCTATGGATGAATTTCTCATTCTTCAGCAGTGGTGTATCAATCAAGCCAGGTTCGAACTTGGAGAGTTCATTAAACTTTCTTTCATACTCGAAGAAAGTCATGGTACCCTGCTTGAGGTCCATAAATAATCGATAAAGCTAGGCCTTTCTGGCTGTTGGCATCCACTGAGCCGTAAAGGAATCCCTATTTACAAGCGATATAAAGATGAGTCAAAATTTGATGAGATAGAAGGAATTATTTGGATGAAATTTCAGTTAGATTTCTACCTAAACTGAGCCCAGATGAAAGTTTCTTCGTCAGTACGGGAGGTGACTGATCCCACCAATCCTGTGCCGCATCCTGAAGCTGCCAAGCGGCCAATTTACGCTTCTGCGCGTCAGTAATCTCAAGACCAGTGAAGATCCTTTCTAGGCTCTTCAGCCACTGTTGCGCACCAATGATGCTCTCGGAACCGGTGAATTTGACGCCGCCAAGCTGGGTGTATTCCTTGCTTAGAGTGGAAAACTTGACTGTGGGAGCTGGGGAATGTGGTTCAGGAGCATTTCCTCTACCTCCACCTCTAGCGTTCCTTCTAGTACTCATCCTGGAATACCAAAAACGATTTTAGAATCAAAGATAGAGATTTTTAGAACTTAAGGAAATTCTAATCAAACGAATTTAACAAGGAGGATGGAATCAAAAGGATATGGATTTTGAAATGATTCTCCTCATTCTAGGGTATGGTTACCCTATCTCTAATGAGCTTAAAGCTCCACGGGCTAAGGTTTTCGAGAACCAAAGCTCTGATACCAACTGTAACAACCTGTATATTTGTACCATTTAAATTGACAATAATCCACACATGTCAACTTAAATAGTACAAAGCACGAATCAATAATGGAGTATATGTATTTAAATGAGAATCATCATAGAATCATAGAAGATACAACATAACAGAATAATGCAGCGGAATTACAACAATGTCATAATACTAGTTCATGAAGCTATTAGGTAAATACAACAATGTCTCGAGCAAATAGTGAAATAGAAAATACATAGAAGTCCGATAATATCCAAATAGAAAAGAGCAATAGTGATAAAGATAAAGATAAATGATAGTCTCCAAGTCTTCAGCTTCCAAGCAGCACAGCAACATAAATCCTCAGACTGACCCGAGCATAAGAATAAACAAACACTCGAGTCAGGACATATATTCTTATATAGATAATATGGTTCAAATTTTGAAATAACAATAACTCAAAGATGAATGGAATAAACATCTTTAAGGATCCATTAAACTATATATATATATATATATATATATATATATATATATATATATAATAGTGTACGCTAAGTAGATAATGCCTAACAGTAAAATAAAATATCAAAATAGTGTTAAGGCGTTACCATTGTTCCCCTTAACACATTTATATAGCATTATAGTCTATACAGCACTGTAAACTCCACCGTAAACTAGTGGGATATCAGGGAGTACTCCATAGGTATAATACAAGACAAAACGTAGTGGTCGCGTATAGGGATACAAGTATGACAAGGCACTTGAGGCAATACCCAAGGTAGTGAAACTACCTTTTGCCTGATCCGCACTGGTGAGAACGCATCGCCGCAACGATCGCAACACCGCGAAACAACACTCCAAATTCAATGGTGCGCACCAATCAATAACAAGTAATGAGTAGTTTACGAAAAAGTGTGTTCCCTCGAGTTAGCTAACCCCATTTGGCCCGGCACGACTCCTGTTTTAATCATTTCCAATTTGACATAAGTGTCAAGGTCATCCATTATCTTTCTCTTTCTTCAATCATCAACGTACATCATTCCAACCACTTCATTCTGGATCACACTCCGCGTATACTTATTAAAGTGGTATTCGGTTTAGACAGTGAGTATGTCCCTAACCGATTCTGATTTATTTAATAACTTTCGTAATTATTACACCGATTGGTCATTTAATATATTTCAAAACCAAATCAATTTCAATTTCACTTTAAATTCGAAAGCCAACATTTCATTTGCCTTTCTATATCAATTTCCAAAAATTTACGTTTCAAAATTTTCAAATTCTCACTTTCGAAACTCTATAATTCAAAACAAATTCAAATATTGATTTAACTTCATATATAGGTTTCATTTCATCATCCTTTGAATTAAGTTAATCTAACATTCCAATCAATTTAAATTCATTGATGGATTTCATCCGATAATCATTACAATTGAATTTATTTTACATTCAAAACAATTTAAATTCATTGATGGATTTCATTTAATAATCATTAAAATTCAGTTAATTTAGTATTCAAAATAATTTCAATTTAATTTCCAATTTATAAAATCAATTTAAGTTTAACTATATTGTATCAAACTAACAAATTTAATTAAATTAAATTTGTCAAATTAAATTCTTAAAATTACAAGTCTCGTATTAGTTTCCCATAAATCACATTTTTATTTCTTGTTAAAGAAATTCAATTTCACTTATTTACTTATTTAATTTAAACAAATTCTCAAAACTTAATTGTTTAAGAACTCAATTTTACTTATTAAAGAATTCAATTTCACTTATTAAAGAATTCAATTTCACTTATTAAAGAATTAAATTTTCACTTATTAAAGAATTCAATTTCACTTATTAAAGAATTCAATTTCACTTTATTATTTAATAATTTCAAAACTCAATTTAATAAATTAAACAACATTCTTTTATCAACACTTTGTTAATATTTTGTTCCAATTTATTAAATAATAACATTTAAATTTCATTAGAATTCAAATTTCAAACTTCATTTAAAAAACCTTATTATTTCATTCAAATAAAATCTTTATTTATTTATTTAAATTGAATTATTTGACCAATCGGGTTTTTATTTAATTCTCTATCCTAAGTCAATGCTTTATTTGGGTATTTATTATTTCAACCCGATTCCATTTCAATTCAAAATCAAACATAGTAAATGGAACTTGCAGTGTGATAACTGGGATGGTGTCAAAGTAAACAAATAAGCAATAACAACAATCAATAAAAATTTAATAATTAATTCAAATAATCCCGAAATAATCGTATTAATTTACATTTATGGTTTATGTAAATTAATATAATTATTTTCAGAATCTACACTATAATTTCATGTAGATTAAAGATTAGTACACCTATTATTTATGCGCTTCTACACTTGATATCTATTATTTAATTTGATACTACATTAATTTATACAACATAAATTTAAATGGTTCAAGATGTAATTAACCATATTCCTAGGTGTCAATTTATTAGACATTTAAAGGGGTCATATTATACAAAATTTTGTCTAATCAAATTCAACACATATATCAATTTCAAATTGTTAACTATCCTACGTCATATTCAATCGTATATTATTTTACATTAACAATTTTAAAGTCCAATGTCATCATCAAACAGTCAATCATTTATCAACCAAACTTGATTATCATCGTAAAAGAATATAAGTCGTGAAATTTAATTCACATTTCGTGGTTAGAGAAATTTGAAAGGCGAATCACGAAGAGGCACGAATGGAATTGTTTCAGACAGCTCAAACACGAACAATTGAACACTGCAACCATCGACAAAAGAAAGATGGTATTAATTCAAAATGAACGCTCATATATATTTTATAAAAGTATATATATGTGCTTACCAATGACGAAGAAAATGAAGGAAGCTGAGAATTTTTAGTTTGCTGCAAAGTGAAACTTTTAATCGATTGCCGCTGTACACAACAGAAAAAAAGTTCAGCAACAAAATATATACTGCATACATATTCTCTTTGCAAACTAAACGCAGTAACACAACCACTATTATAAAGCAAGATAGTTCACTTCAAAGTCTGTTTCCTTCTTCTTCTTCTTTTTTCTTTTTTAACAAAACCGAGACTGTTACTACTTTTTTCCAGACAGCGACTCATCATATTCTTTTAGAACAGAACACAACATTTACCTCTCCAATGCACGCACATTGCACTTCCTACCCACACATGCACACGAGTACATACATCAGCATGCACACGCGAGGTCAGGGACTG
Source organism: Allium cepa (assembly GCA_030765085.1). Taxonomy (NCBI): domain Eukaryota; kingdom Viridiplantae; phylum Streptophyta; class Magnoliopsida; order Asparagales; family Amaryllidaceae; genus Allium; species Allium cepa. The sequence goes on along the minus strand of CM060934.1, from coordinate 485,684,387 downwards.
TGTGGTGGCGCGGCGAGGCAGGGGACGGCTGGAGGCTTCCAGGATGGGGAGGCGTGACGGCGGCTGCGACTAGGTAGGTGCGCGTGCACGCATAGGAGGAAGGGCGGGTCGTGGTTCAGGGGGATGGCGCGGCCGGTGGTGAAGGGTTGTGCGACTGGTGCGGTGCAAGGGGTGGTGAACGGCGTCGTTGCGCATGTGGCCGGAGTGGGTGGAAGCGAGGTGAACGAGGGCTGACGGTGAGGTGGTGGGTCATTGCGCTGCACGTGCGCGAAGGGGCAGTGGAGTGGTTCAGGTGGCGGAGGTGACGTGGCCGTGCGTATGTGGGGAGAGGGGGAGTTCGGTGGATGTGCGCATGCATGTTGGAAGAGGTGGCGAGCTTCAGTTCATAATTTTTTTCTTTTGCATTTGATTTTTTTACAGTAAAAAAATGTGAAAGGGAAGAGTGAAGATGAAGAAGAAGAGAGGAAAATAAAGATGAAGAAAGATGTTGTTTCGTATCTGTAGAAATTTGAGGCAGATGAGTACGTTTTGTTTGCTTTTTAAATTTTTGTAACTAGCAATAGTTAATGTCATTGTGGATTTCGAAAGGCCACCCCTATTTTCAAGTCACAGCTACCATCTACCAACCACTCTAATGAATGCACTTCAGCCATAATCTTATTTTTCAAATTTTTGAATGACTATGGGCTGTTTGTTTTGGGCTGAATATTGCTTAACTAGTCCGCTTGGAACGGTTAATTTAACGCGACGTTTTACGTTGAACTCCAATTTTTACAAACGAATATACCATTTTGATCAGTGTGACGAGGCGCTGCCAACGGTACATGGATAATTTGATACAAAAGTTTTATCAAAACTCGAAATTTTCGCCGATTAAATTGTTCGTTTGGCAAAATAATTTAAATGAAGCAGACGACGACGGAATTAGACAAAACGAAATGCGAATTCTTGATCAAATAAATTTTCACAACAGTACGATGTAAAAATATTTAGATTCAGAAGATAAATTTTCCGCAGTTTAAAATGAACTGTTATACAATAAAACGCGAACGAAATTTACTGCAATATTTTGCGACGAAACTTTTCCTATATCCATAACTAACTAGACACATCTTATAAACGAAGTTTGGACGTTAATTGAGAACGTATATAAATTTCAAATGTTTATATTAAAATAATGGATTTAAAAATTTTAAATTGGGTCGGAAATTCAGGGTCGTTACATGCACCATCGATGGAGCCCCTTCCGACCATCCACGGCACCCTCGACACATCGACCATCAATGCAGCAACGAACTCTGATCGTCAAAACACTCTCACAAGCCATCAATCAAAATCAAACAGTCCAGTTGAAACTGGAACTAAACGCCATGGCCAAAACCCCCATCGAACTTGCACCTCCGGCCACCAGACGACGCGCAACCCTGGCCACGCCTCCACTAGCTTCCCATGCAGCCACACCCCAAATTCGATGTAACTCGATGCATCAAAGACGCCGCCACAGTCATAATTCCAGACTCGCCCAAATTAGGTCTAAAAACCTAAATCTCCTCCACAACGTTGCCTCAACGATCGGGAACACTTCCAGACATTTTTCCCAAGCACCCCGCAACTCCTTCCACCTCCAGTAGAAAACCCGAGACCTCTCTACTCCTTGATAGCCAGAGGTCGCCTAAAAATCAATTTCCAGGCATTTCCAAAATGCATACTCAATGCATTATTAAAAATTGTGATTTTAGTTTTAAAAATCTTAACTTTCAAAGTGGATTCGAATTGAAATCCTAAAACAACAAATTATGATGTTTGAAATTTAACATATTTTGAATTTTTCCTGAAATTCCCAGTTTCCTAGGGAAGCTTAGCTTTGATTTACTTAAAACTATTTTTAAGATTTGAATCTTGTTAAAACTAACAACTTTTGTTTAGATCCTATTGTCCAAAATGAATTAGAGGAACGAGAAATGATTTTTGAACAGGCCTGATGCCTGCAAGCCGGGAACCAATTGCATATGTCTGGTTTTCAGACATGCACAGCCAATTCACACACATATATACACAAATTTAAACATATTCAAGCAAATTTCCAACCTACTTTAAAAATGTTTTTAAACAAAAGATCTAAATCCAGATTTTAAAGTATTTATTCACAGTTTAGAAAAGATAAAAAGACCTAACAGATTACATAACATGCACATTTCATTATTCAGACATATAATTCATCATCATGCAAACAATATATATCAAACATTGATGATTTATTCAAGCAACTAGATTTAAGATAAAATACAGTTGAGTTTACTCACCTTTTTTTTTAAAAAGCAGAGAGTTTGTAACTGGATTGAAACTTTTGAAAACTTGCATACTTTTGTTGTTTTGATCCTAGAAAACTTTGAATGCTTTAATTTCTTTGAACCGAAATGCTTTAAAACTTTGATTGATCTCTGAAAACTGAGATACTGATGCTTAATAAACTATGCTTGAACTTGATTCTTGTTTGATTCCAGGTTGCATTAGAAACTTGTATCTTTGTTACAGGTTTAGAAATTGCTTTGACAATTTGTTTACAGGTTTTGGTCTTTTTGTTTGGAAAATGTATTACAAGGATTATGTTTTGATTTTGGAAAGTGTTTATAGGTTTTCAGATTTTGGAACTGTGGAGAGGAATTTGTTTACTAGTTTTTCTTTGTTTGGAAATGAGATTAGAAAAAGAAATAGAAATTGAAGAAGTATGTTTATATAGGCTAATTTATGGTTTATTAAATTAAAGAAAATGAAAATAAGATTTGTGACACTTGTCCTGTACCACATCTAATTATTTAACACTTGTTATTAAGGAGGTTTATAAATTAACACATGTATTAATGCATTTTTATTTATTTTTAAGATGATTTAAAAAGCTTTTATATAAATATCCTAATTAATTAGTACATTTCTTAATTAATAAATGCCTTTGTAAATTTATAAAAATAAAACCTTTAAAATAAAATAAAATAAAATACAAGCCAATCATATTTTAAACAAAATCATATATAGTATATTTAATACATTTATAAATGTAAATATAAAACCTTTGTATTTATTTACTATTTAAATAAATACTTCCATAATTTATATAAATAACTTCTTTAAAGAAAGACAATATAAAACAAATTATATTCTAATGAAAACTTTATTCATATATTTTATATCCAACTATTTCAAAATAATTATCCTTTAAATTCATATTTAAATCCAAATATTAAATTCAAATTCAAATTTAAAAATACAATTTAAAATCAACTTAAACATACATATATATATATTAATTTAAACTAACACGTTATTAAATTTGAAAATAATAGTTCTATTTTTAAAATTAACTTAAATAAATATATATACATATACATTTAAATAATGCACATTTAAATTTGAAAATAATAAGTCTATTTAAAAATCTTTTTGTAAAACAACCAAATTAAATTTGTAAAAATAATTATTCCATTTAAAAATCTATTTATAACTATATTTAAAGTCATCACATTATATTATTTAAAATAACAATTTAACCAATTTAAATTAATTTAATAAGAGAGATTATCACATTTTAAATTCCTTGAAATTCCGGGTATCACAAAGGCATTCCAGTTTGGAACTAAAATCGAACAACATCCGATTTTAGCCCAAATTTCCACTATCTTCAAATTCGTCCAATCTAGTCCATTATGAAGCTTTCGTCGATAAGAGTGCAATGCAAAAATACATGCCTCGATTCGACCTCATATGAGACAGTTATTAATTTTTTAATTCATCGATTTAATATAATGAAATTAAAACACTAGATAATTATTATTAAAAATCCATTAACCTTAATGCTTCTGACCCGGCCCGCTAACTCCTCTTCTTCTTCCCAAACACGCTGCTCCTTCCTGTGCACAAACGCTAGTATCCCCCCATGCACGCATGCGAAATCCTCCACGATACCCAATGAAAGACTAATCCGACTTTGCCAAAATCTTCGCCATCGAAATCTCCACCTTCTCCAACCCTCGCCTTCACTTCCCATCCCTTATAGCAAATCGCGACATCCCCATGCCGAATACGGCAAACGAATGTCGGATCCTCCTCCTCTTAGCCACACGCCATGAAATTCCACACGAAGCTGCTCTTCCACATACTCGTCTCAAATCTACATTCTAATTCCCACATCGACTTCAAAATCGAGCCTAAATTGCAACCCTAGTTGAATGCCCAAAACCATGGCTCTCTGTCACGAGTAGGAAGTAGCATCGCATCCTCCTACGCACATTTCAGTTGATCCCATTGCCTAAATGAGATGTTTAAAGCACGTTCCCTATTTTATTGCTTTGTATTTCACAAGATTTTGATTTTTAAAAGTTTCATCTCCATTTTTTCTCTTTTACCCTGCTGTGTTTTTTAAAATGAAGAAAAGGGAAGCATTTTAAAGAAATAGGTAGGCACTAGGGTGGCTGGTAGGTCTGCTGATGTAAAGAAAGATATTTGTGGGAAGTCAAACCAATGTGTGTGTATATTATTTAAAATTCCAAAATATCTTGTTTATAGTAACTTGAAATCCCGAACCAATATCGAGGCATGCCGCCTGGCGTTTCTAATGTTATTCCTTTATTCTGAATGCAATGGAACAACTTTCGGAACCTAATTTGATCGTATGAAGAAGATAGCCTTTTGAACCCGACCATAACATTAAATTTTCAATATAAATTTCAACGCGTTTCTATTCCTTATGACTAAACGGTAACTCCAAATGCTACGAAACTAGAAATCCGATAATGATATACTATTGCGGACCTAATGGAACTAGTTTCGTCGAATTTCGAGACTGTGCCTCGGAAGGCTATTTTTATATGTTAATTTAAACAATTTATTTTTAAAATCGAGTAAAACACCTTTAAATCCAATTTAAAATTTCAGTTACCTTCATTCTTATAAATAGAAATTAAATAAGCCTTTAAATAATTTTTTCCAAATAATATTCGAGATTTAAATTATTTAAACGATTTTCAATTATTAAATTTAACAATAAAATTATCCAATTAATCACTATATTTGAAATTAAAGTTATTTAACCTATATAATTAATTTTTCAATAGTTAAAATAAATTAAATATTCTAATTTCAAATCACTAAAATTCTGGGCCGTTACATGGAGCAACCCCACATAGCTTGGCACCCACTCGCTTTTTGGTTTTAGACATCTCCAACAAAGGATATCAAAGCTCAATGGAGCAACACATCATCTTAGAATGACGATAATAAAGAAGCTAAAGTAATCGATAATTTGAGAAACCAAATATGGAGGATATAAACGATCGTATATGGAAATTAAGTCTTGTGTACTTATCCGCACTCATCGAATTTCAGCTTGTATTATTTCTTAGTTAACAATAATACCGGATAAGTCAAGCTAGTGTTACCTTAAAGTCATGTCTCACGATTATTCTTAACTTTCAAAAAGGCGATAAGTCTAATTCTTCAATGTTTAGTGCTAAGTATACAAATAAATCGTTCCCATATAAGTGAATCGCTTCACGGAAATTGATTCATTTCCATAAATGAATCAAACCTTTTCTTTTAAAAGCCTGAATTCATGCTTGGCCCCACATTACACGCATTAGCTTCAAAATACTTTATTAAAAGAGTTTACTAACTTCAAAATATTAATTAAAAAAGGATTTAATAACTTAAAACATCCTTATTACGTTGATTATTAACTTTAAACTTCATCACATAATTTGATTTTTGAACTTCAAATGTCTTTAAACAATAAAAAGGGTAAACCACTTTTAAACCTTATTAATTCAATTAATTAGTAAATATAATTAATTAAATTAATATATAATTAATTATCATTATTTAAAATGAACAACAGAGTCAAAAATCCTTGTTACTTTGATAAATTCACTTGGAAACTTCATAAATTAAGTTGATTAATTAACGCCAATAACCTTTAGTTAAAAAGGGTAAATCACCTTTAAAACATCATTAATTCAATTAATTAATAAATTTAAAATAATTAATTAGATGAAATAAATAATTAATTAATTCTCATTTTTTTAAATGATTTATTAATTATAAACATCAACAAAGGAAAGATTAATTAGAGTTAAAACAAATTGATAAATTTTAAAAATCATTTATCAAAAAGATTTATTAATTTAAAAGATTCGTTAGAAAATTGATTAACTAACTTTAAATCATCATTATTAGATGATTAATTATTCTTAGATATCATTAAATAAAATGATTAATTAAATTTATACATCATTATTAATGATTAATTAATTTAAACAATCATTAACCAGGTAATTAGGTAAATTTAAAGCACATCATTAACTAAGTAATTACTTAAACTTAATCCTTATTTATCAAGTAATAAATTAATTAAGTAATTAACTAATTAAATAATCATTATTAAAAAATTGATTATTATTATTATTCTTATTGAAAACATCACTGATCAAAAACTTACTTAACTTGTAAAATAATTCGAAGCATGATAATGAAACCAAACGGTTTCGATAAAAGGTGATTTTCCGAAATTGCCGATATAACAACTATTGCTATACGGATAGTTCGGCAAAGAATCTTATGACATTAGCCATACAACCAAAAATCACATAGCAACGGTTTAAGCATAATACAAGGTAAATAATGATGATACAATATGTAACAAGTATTTACTAACAATCATATTAACTTTAACTACCACATTTTCATATAGCTAAACACATGCTTACTAACTTTCAAATGCGAAAACTTTTCAAAGCTTGAAACGAAAAACAACCAAGTCATCACTTCACATATACAACAAGCATTCATAGGCTACTAACATGAACATTAACATAGTATAAACTTGGTTTAAGAAGGTGTAGTTTTACTCACCGAAAGCAATCCAAACCCTCGCAAACTTAGGGTATGACCTAGCACTTCCATTCCTAAGTAAAAGATGGGGTCTTAATGCACTAGGTAGGCTCAGCCTTGAAAGAAGAAGGAAGTGAAACTTGTTTTAGTAAGGTGGAATGGCTTTGGATAGTCATCGAATTCATAGGTCATTTTCCAACTTGTTTTTGGACTATTTACTCTCGGATTTTGAAAAAGTGATAAGAAGAAAAGTTTTATAAAATTCCTTTCTTTATAATTTCAGAAAAGAATCACTCAATTTTGATAAGTTTTGAAAAAGATATGGTCAAAAGAAGAAGGACCATTTTTTGACTTGAAATTTTGTGTCCAAAAACACTCGGCAAACAATTGATATTTTGACATAGCTGTGCTCGAAATCAAAATAAGTAATCAACATAAAAGTTGTAGCCACTGGAATTTGACATGGTTTGAAAAAAGAATAACTTCATTTAAACAAGATATGAGAGAGGCTTGAACAGTGGAAGAAGAGGAAAATTTAGAGTGATGAAAGGCTATTTATAAGCAATTGAAAATGTGAATTACCTAAACACCCCTTTTCCTTTACCCTCCACATTGATTTGCCACTTCAACGCCCTCCATCACACATGTCATTTCAGCCTCCACCTTATCCCCCTCATCATGTCAAAGAAAGTATGTTTAAACATGTTTTGTACTCGAGTTGCCAGAGTGTCAAATCATGTTTTTTAAAGCATCTTTTAGTATATACATACTTAAGTATATATACCTTTATATATACCAATGTATACTAACTAATTTACATTCTTAACCATTTAAATGTTGTTTCAAGTAAATAGGGCTCACAATATTTCAAACAACTTTTATACGATGAAACGTCGAAAATTCGAACAACGAATTCCAGTCACATTTTCGATTTTTCTTCGAACTAGATATTTTGGTAAACTAATTTTGAAAACTATTTTATCTTCAATATTTATTATCTAAAAGAGTTTTTATTTTAATTATAATAATTATTATTTGAATATTTTAAATTAATTAAATATTCAAAAATTAATGTGGTGAAACTCCAGGTCGTTACACTCTTCCCCTTGAAGAATTTCATCCCAAAATTTACCACAATCATATCTCAGAAAACAAACTATCCTAGAAATACCTAACACATTAATCAGATGTAACTCATTTAGCAAAACTAGTATGATATAATTCTATATGCAACCAAATTCGAAGAATACCTTGAAATAAAATACTACGCATCCAATCATATCAAATGGTAAATTTAGAACTAAATGCCCGGGGCTCTTATATTCAAAAAATTATTTTCAAATTTCTTCCAAAAAGAAATGTATTAAAATCAAAACCAAAATGACTAGGAGGGGGTCCTTCTAGACAACATGCAAAACTCTAGAATCAAAACAACATGGAGCATCAATGGTATCTGATTCCTCCAAATACAACGACTAGGGTGAACAATCATTATTTCTTTCAAAAAAATTTCAAAATCACTTCTTTTTTTTCAAAAGCACCACGATTTAAGTCCTCATAAAAAAATAATTATAAACCTTGGTTATAGTTTAACTTTATAAACTATGGTATATAAGACCCCACAATCAATTAATCAAATTCAATTGAATAAAATCAACCAAATTCTATAAAGGAATACACTAACACTATCAATCATTCAAATTCCATAAGGAAAAAATCTAACGGTCAACATTATTTGAAATGTCAAAAGATTAACAACAAACTCTTAACTTAGGTCCAAAACTTTCTTGATTTTTCAAAATATAGATAATTATCTAAATGTACCATTCTTTGCTCATTAGACTTTGGTCATTGCTTAAAATATTATCCAAACTAACTCGAACAAAACTGAAAGTTATACTCTAAAATTATTGGTTTCTTGATTGCACCAATCTTTCTAAATCACTTAAATTTGCATTAATATTTTGTTCAATACCAAGATTGTTTATGAATTATTTCATAAATTTTCATCTAAGTTTTAAAAATATTTTATAAAGTTATTTCTTTATAAAACACCAAAAATAACTTATTCCGCTTTATTTACTTCATAATACCCTTCTAAATCCTAAGAGTACATACAAAACACAAAATTTATTTTGCTTTTCATATTTTAGGTAAAAATCAAATCAAATTTAGGTCTTTTAAAACTGAGTCAGCCTCTCAACCTCTTTAACTTAGAGTGTTAAGATGGAAAATGTTTATGGGTTGACACAAAATAACAAATAGTTTACACTAATTACATGTTTTAAACAAAAGTTATGGTTTTAATAAAATAATGTAGGTGTTATAATGAATCATGTTTATAGACTGGCCCAATAACACCAATTAGTTTACACTTCTTAGATACTTAAATAGTATCTATGGTTTCAATAAAACAACATTATCAAAACCTTCATATCCAATCTAACCCATTTAAATCAGTTTTAAATTACCTCATATATTATTTAAGGGTGAAATTCATTTATCAAGACAATCTCTTATCTATACTTTTTATTTTGAAAATCAATTCCCTTTAGGCAACTTAAAGATTGAATATCCAGTTATAAATTTCAAAACTCATCTTTGATAACATACTACGCATATATTTTTATGAAATAGCTTCAAACAATTTGTTTATTAAAACTCACTTTGGGTACGTTCTAATTTGAATTCATTTTGATCGCACAATGATAAAGAGAATAATTTACTAAGTACTCCACAACATTTACCTAAGCAACATCTGATCATCAGTTAGAAAATTATTCAGATTACCACAAAACTAACCGAAATGTTTTCCTCCGAATTATTCAAAGAAAAAGCATTCTACTTAAAATTTCTTTTCCAAAACATTTATACTTTAGAAATATTTCCAAATAACTCTATTACTTTTCTCAAAATCTTTTGAAATCATTTTAAACAATTTCAGGATTTAAAATTTTCAAAATCTCTTTAAAATGTTATTTTAAAAGATAAACTTGTAATACTAAGTGTATTAAATCAAGGGTTAAAACAAATGTCATTTTAAACATCGTTTATCAAAACCCCAAAACAATTTACATAGCTTTATTTGTAAACAATTCTATTTAATAGTTCTCGTTTAAAAACCAGCATTTACTAATTTAAAACAATATCTATTATCTCAAAGGATAATAAAACAGTTTAAACACCTTTTATAGATTTCGAAAAATGTTAATTGTCTTTGGGGATGATTTATAATATTTATTTTGAAACCTTATACCCTAAAAAATTTCCAAAGAAAATAAATCAAATATATTTATCTTTTTAAATTTAAAATAACGTTAATTATATTGAAATATAATAAATCACATTTATAATCTCTTTTATAAACCTAAAACAATATTAACTATCCCAAAAGATAATTAATCAAATTTACAAATGATTAATTATATTTCGAATATCATTTATTAAAATGATTAATTAAATTTTCGATACTATATTAAAAAAACAATTAATTAAATTTATCCAATCATTAACTAAAATGATTAATTAAAGTTTAATATCAATAATTAAATTGATCTGATTAAATTCAAATCTCACTAATCGAAAATATTAATTAATTTCAAACACCATTAATTAAAATGATTAATAAATTTAAAACATCATTAATCAAAATTACTAATGAATTTTAAACATCTATTTTTGGGAAAACACAAGCTCAAGTTCAAACACACATAAGGGTTTAGGGGATGATATTTAACAAATGACGATATATCAGAAATTGTTATAGCGACACTTAAATAGTTTAAATGGAATATCCAGATTCATTTGAATTAATCAATCAAACAAATCTAACTATCATTCAAGAAATCAAAAATAGTTTATAGCATCATAAATATGACATAGCAAATTTCTATGTGAGTTAAACTTACGTTTAAATGATTCTCCTTTATTATAATTAAATTTTCTCAAATGTTTATCCTCTAATTTTATTTTATTTTTTATTTATTTATTATTTTTCTACCATTTAGATCATATTAAACCACTTTTTATTACAAATTTACTTTTAGCTTAACATTATTAAAAGATGACTTTTAACTTAACCCTTTCGCCGAATACCTTATAATCAAACTGTGAAACTTAATTCACAAGGGGTTCATTCCAAGATTCCTTAATTTCCCTCTAGTCGACCTATATCTTACTAAGGAAAATTCCTTATGAACTATTTAACAATGGTTGATGCTAAAATTGGACGAGCATAACTAATCAAATTCCTAAATGATAACAATAAAATATTATCAATTCTTGATAATCAACTCAAATATACAACTATATTAATTTTTAAAATCATTCTTATATATATATATAAAATATAGGGGTTTTTAGGCACAGGGAAAAGGTTGAAAAAATATTTAGTCTCAGGGACAGCAAGTTTGTTTTTTAGTCTGAATGACAATTTATAATGCAAATCATAGAATGATAGTCACAACTATCATTTTCTGTTTACACTATAAAGTGTCATTCAGACTAAAAAACAAACTTGTTATCCCTGAGACTAAATTTTTTTGCAGCTTCTTCCTTGTGCCTATTTCCATGTAAAAATATATTCCTAGCTAAAATTAGTTCATTTACCATTTTAAAACAATACTATATTGGTGGATCAGTTCAAGTGTTTAGGAATCCCTATCGATAACACTGATTAGACGAATCGACCAGAATTCATATACCATTCAATGGATCAAGCGACACAATATAAAACATTTTTATAACATTAACAAATACGCACTCAATATATACTTATACTCTCAGACTTATCATAGGATATTACTAGTCCTACCCTAAGAGAGTTTACCCCACCACGGCTTAGGGGTTCGCTAAACCTAAGCTCTGATACCATTTTTGACGACCCACCATTCTGACCCCTAGGAATGATGCTTAATACATCATTGGTATTCGTATGTTGTTACCCAAGCGTCCAAAAGATAAGTTGTCTTGGGGTAAAATAAATAATAGAAAGAATAGAATAGAAATACCCTACAATGGAGTGGCTACATATAATATAAAATGGTATAGTACAAAAGGTTACTCCTTATAAGGAGTTATCAGAGTTATAAAGAAATACTGCATCTAATAGATTAATAGCTATACATTCTGACTTTTCATTTTTAAGTTACAAAATACACCTGCATAATCATACAGTGGAAATAAATACTAGATAACTAAGGGACCGCCTACTCGTCCGTCGTCTTCAAAGAGCTCCAAAGAAAAACCAGTTATTCTCGGACTACTCAAATATAATTGAGTACCCGAGAGTTCAGGGAAATAAACAACTCTGGTCAGACAAAATTTTTGGTATAAGTAAAACTACGAAACAAATGGGGGGTATTTAAACAATAACATATGAGACCACGTCGCTAAAGCAGAATGGGTTTTCTACCAAATAAACAACACCCGAACATAACAAAAATGGAAAAGAACAATAGTGAACAAATCCAAACATAGATGGTGGGCATAATTAGTATGACATTCAGAATTGAAAAAAGGAAATAGTCTGAATAAAATTCCAAACTAGACAGGGTGGATAAAACAAGACAACAGTCCAAACTCAATGGAATGGACTAAACAAGATAACAATCCAAGCTCGATAGAATGGACAAAACCAATAATTAAACACATTGAAGAGTGATTGACTCTTTCCGTTGTAATTAAAGAAAACAGATTCAAAGGTTCGAATAAAATAAGAAAAATCTCCAACAATGACTAGGAGGGTGCGCCCCTTACCAAACGTATATCTCTAGAAATATACTTGAGTGCTCCGAGGGCTCTCAAAAACCTCCAAGACGGACCTTACCAACTGTTACCAAGAATCCAAGTACTTCACATCTCAAAGCGCAACACGGAATCCAATCTAGAATGGATGTGAAAATACCCTAATGGGAGCAACCCCACATAGCTTGGCCTCCACTCACTCTTTGGTTTTAGCCAACTCTAACGAAGGATATCAAAGCTCAATGGAGCAACACATCATCTTAGAATGACGATAATAAATAGGTGAAGCAACCGATAGTTGAAAAACCAACTACCGAGGATATAAAATGATGTATATGGAAATTAAGTCTTGTGTACTTATCTCTGCTTATCGAATTCTAACTTGTATTATTTCTTGGTTAACAATAATACCGGAGAAGTCAAGGTAGTGTTACCTCAAAGTCATGTCTCGCGATTATTCTTAACTTTCGAAATAGCGATTAATCTACTTCTTCGACGTTTGGTTTTAAGTATACAAATATTTCTCTCCCATATAAGTGAATCAGACTATGGAAATTGATTCATTCTCATAAACGAATCAAACTTTTTCTTTTAAAAACCCGAACTCATGCTTGGCCTCACATTGCAAGTATTAGCTTTAAAACACTTTGTTAAAAGAGTTTACTAACTTCAAAAATCAATTTAAAAAGGATTTAATAACTTAAAGCATTCTTATTACATTGATTGATTAACTTTAAACTTCATCACACGATTTTAATTTTGAACTTCAAATGTCTTTAAATAATAAAAAGGGTAAACCACTTTTAACCCTTATTAATTCAATTAATTAGTAAAATATAATTAGTTAAATCAATAAATAAGTAATTATCATCAATTAAAATGAATAGCAAAGTCAAAACATCCTTGTTACTTTGATAAATTCATATTTAAACTTCATAAATTATGTTGAAAATTAACTCCAATAGCCTTTAGTTTAAAATGGTCAATCACTTTTAAAACATCATTAATTCAATCAATTAATAAATTTAAATATGATAAATTAAATTAAATTAATAGTTAATTAATTCTCGTTTTTAAAATGATTTATTAATTGTAAATATCAAAAAAGGAAAGATTAATTAGAGTTAAAAAAAGTTGATAAATTTTAAACATCATTTATCAAAAGATTTATTAGTTTAAAAGCATCATTAGCAAATTGATTAATTAACTTTAATTCATCATTATTGAATGATTAACTATACTTAAAAATCATTAAGTAAAATGATTAACTAAATATAAACATCATTAAATAAAACGATTAATTAATTTAAATAATAATTAACTAGGTAATTAGTTAAATTTAAAACACATCACTAACTAAGTAATTAGTTAAACTTAATCCTTATTAATTAAGTAATAAATTAGTTTGGTAATTAATTGATCACATGATATTATTAAATTAATTATTATTATTATTATTTTGAAAACATCAGTTATCAAAAACTTGCTTAATTTGTAAATTAATTCCAAGCACGATAATGAAACCAAACGGTTTCGATAAAAGTTGATTTTCAAAAATTGTCGATATAGCGAGTACGCTATACGGGTAGTTCAGAAAATAAACTTATGACATTAGCCATACAACCAAACATCACATAGCAATGGTTTAAGCACAATACAAGGTAAATAATGATGATACAACATGTAATAAGTATTTCCTAACAATTATATTAACTTTAACTACCAACTTTTCATATAGCTAACCACATGCTTACTAACTTTTAAACGCGTCAACTTTTCAAAGCACAAAACAAAAAACAAAGTCATCATTTCACATATACAACAAGCATTCATATGCTATTAACATGAACATTAACGTAGTATAAACTTGGTTTAAGAAGGTGTAGTTTTACTAACCGAAAATTATCCAAACCCTCGCTAACTTAGAGTATGACCTAGCACTTCCATTTCTAAGTAAAATATGGAGTCTTAGTGCACTAGGTAGGGTTGGCCATGAAAGAAGAAGGAAGTGAAACTTGTTTTATTAAGCTGGAGTGACTTTGGATAATCATCGAATTCTCAAAAATGAACCTTAAAATAGACTATTTTCCAACTGGTTTTTGAACTATTTACTCTCGGATTTTGAAAAGGTAATAACGAGTAAAGTTTTAGAAAATTCTTTTTTATATAATTTTAGAAAAGAATCGCTCAATTTTGACTAGTTTGAAGAAGATATGGTCAAAAGAAGAAGGATCATTTTTGGACTTGAAATTCTGAGTCTAAAAACACTCCGTACACGATTGATATTTTAACATAGCTATGCTTGAAATCGAAAAAAGCAATCAACATAAAAGCTGTAGCCACAGGAATTTGACATGGTTTGAAAAAAAATAACTTCATTTAGACAAGATATGAAAGAGATCTGATCGGTAGAAGAAGAGGAAAATTTAGAGCGATGAAAGGTTATTTATAAGCAAGTGAAATTGTGAATTACCTAAACACCCCTTGTCCTTTACCCTCCATATTATTTTACTACCTCAACACCCCAAATGACATTTTAGTCTCCACCTTTCCCCCGCCTCATCATGTCAAAGAAAACATGTTTAAATAATTTTAATCCTCGAGTCGCCAAATTGTCAAATCATCTTTCTTAAAGCATCTTTTAGTTTATACATGTATATACATAAGTATATACCAATGTATACTGACTAATTTACATTCTTAACCATTTAAACATTGTTTCAAATATAAACAAGGCTCATAATATTTCAAACAACTTTAATACGATGAAATATTGAAAATTCAGAAAACGAATTCCAGTCACATTTTCGATTTTTCTTCGAATTAAATATTTTTATAAACTAATTTTGAAAACTATTTTATCTTCAATGTCTATTATTTAAAAGAGTTTTTGATTTATCTTTAATATTTCCATATAATGGCAGGTGAGGGACTACCTTCCATACAGTATATCTCTAGAGGAATGTACCGAGGATACACAAACAACCCTCCACATCTAGCAAGACCGGTTTATCCCTATTTGGCATTTATACATGGCCTGGATTGAAAACGAATATGACTTCACCTCGGTCGTTGCCAACCTATCTGAGAGCTCTCTTAGCATACACAACATCCCCAAAATGTGGAGGGTTATCTAGAAGGGTGATGACCATAACCTAATAGGTGTGTCCTAGTTAGCCTCACGGTGTACCATGTTTAAGCCATTACCGGGTGGTAAGGCCTGAGTTAGCGATTACATTTCACATAGCACATTCCGCTTTGAATGCCACATTGACATTCCATGATCTCACAACTGATTTCTACAAACGTATAACTCCTGAGTTCGTGCGTCTTAAGAATGGGTGTTAAGCTAAGAGAAGTTACCTTCTCCGCCACCAAATAGTTGATACGTTCATAGAGATTAATTTATGTAATTAGAAATGCGGCGTTAGACATTCATCCATATAGGTTGTCCAGGAATAGGACAAACTGAAGCCATATTCCTAACATATCCTGTCGGGAATTACCCATAAGATTAGTAGCGAGAAGTCCTTACATCGAAGATGTTAAATAAAGAACCACTGCCACATAATATGATATGGGAAATTCCCCCGAGGGTCAATGACAAGCAACTCTACATTCCATCTTCTAAATCATTTCCGTGTCTTCACTTCGAATACGTAAATGGTATGAAGTGATCTTTGGATAGGAATCACTTAAATTCGACCCTGGTTCCTTCGAACCAATCATCACTAAAAAGATGTTAAGTGAATAAGTAATTACTCTTTCATTGATTGATTTCTTTTTATCAAAATATCTTCTAGAGATATATATTTCTAAAATATTCTTTCCGTTATGCAAGGAATCATTATACCTCTCTTATCAAATCCTTTATACTCAAAACCTTTTTAATTCTAAATTATTTCATTTTTCACTTAGGAAAATATTTTTAAATCATTTCATTTAAATCTTAACAAAGATTTCTTAATTCAAACACAAAATTTGATTGAGTTAAAACCGTGTTATATAGGATGTTAATACAAATCCAATAAATATTAAGTGAGCAGAATCTGTAGAAATCATCTAATTCTATTTAATATCAATCCCCGTATTCCACAAGTATTAGGGGGGAATAACATTGAAATAACCTTTTGAATTCCATGAATTGCACGAGTTCCCTCTTCGGGTTTTGACACCGAGTACAGGAAGATTATCCCTATAAAATCCAAGTTATTTATATTTGGAAAATTATATTCTTTATAATTTTGGAAAATTTTGATTTGAGTAAATCAAATTTACTATCCCCTCCGTTGGGTCAGTCCGGATAGCCAAGAAAAGAAGGAAACTGGTTTTCCAAACCTAAACCTAGACACTATCTCTCTGTCACTCATAAGGCGATCAAGTTATTTGATTGACTCTAAATCATTTATTTAACTATTCCATAAATCCTTCAAATTACCTTTAAAATAGTTTATAAATCATTTAAGAACCTTTATAAAAGTTTTGGAGAAGAATGGTTATGTTTAAAACTATATTTCAAAAAGTTATAGAAAAGTGCCGCGGAAAGTATTTTTAAGCTATATTGATCAAAACGAATTTTTATCATTTGGAAATTCATTTTGGTTACTCAAATCACTTTTAATTTTTTTTTAAAGATTTTTAGAATTTATTTCATATTTTTAAACAATTTTAAAATATCGTTTTCAAAGAAATCCTTTTTTTTTCAAACTGCAACGTAACGATTATTCCAAAAACTTGTTTTACTCATATTTCAAAATTTGCTTATCCAAATCTCAATTTTCTTTCTTTATTTGAAAACTATGGATATAATAGTTTAGAAAGTTCTAATCTCGAAGAATTCTGAGCTATATTCCATTCTATATGCTCATTTGACTTTTATGGCATGAAATTGTGAACTACCGTTACACGACACACCTATTTTGACTCAATTTTCAATTACCTTTCAAACTTCACCAAAACACTCTTGTATGCTTATAAAAAAATTCAAACTCATTTTTTTAACATTTTTAAAGAGGTTTATCATTCCATATACATCAATTCATTCAATAAAGGAAAGTGATTTCCTTTGTGCTTATTGACGTGCATTACCATGACTTGCATATATATTCAACATTCATGTTAAACAACCATCATCAATAATCATACACACACGCATATATATCATCCAATAGTATATGTTACTGTAGTTTAGGAGTTTCTTGCCTTGATTTTCTGTCGATAAAATGACTATAGCTTCACTAACTCGCGATCTGAGCTCTCGAACCCCAACTCCCTGCCTTCTAGTATGTTCAGCTATTCCATGCCAAAAGTCGTACTCGGCAAAGCATGGGGAATGAGGTGTAGGACTTTGGATTCTTATTGAATTTACCAAATACTAGACCTAAAAATAGGTCATATTCTCTTAGATTTTTAGACATCCTACTCTTTAAATTTGGAAATGTAGTCAACAGGATAGTTGTAGGAAATTCTTTTATCTATGGTTTAAAAAAAGAATCATCCAATCTGAATTTGTTTTGAATGAGATATGGTCAAATGAGAATGAGGCACTCTCGAATTTACAAAAATCACATCCGAAAACGAGTCAACTTTTAACAGAATTTGGAATGTTACTCAAAGAAATATGAAAAGTCGTCAAAAGGAAAATTCTTGAAAATTATTTTATTTACAATTTGAAAGGAAGAAATGCTTTATTTTGATTTGTTATGAGGAAGATATGATCAAAAGAAGAGAAGGCATTTTGAAACTAAAATTTTGGGCCCGAAAATGTAATGGGAAGAAGTCGATTTTGAGCATGGCTAAACTTAGAATAGGAAGAGGTGCTCAACTAGAACATTGTAGGCACTGAAATTTTGATTGCACTATTTCGTTTGGTTTTGAAAGAGATATGGTGGAATAAAGAAGATGGAAAATGAGAGGTATTTATAGCCAAGGTTTACATCTAAAATATCATGATTTTTTTGCCACCCTACATCACCACTCTTATGTCATTCATGGCTGAGATGACTCCCCCCATGTGTGTGTACTAGGTGTGCAAGAAGGTTGACATTGAGTGTGATTAAGTGGTAAGGATGTAACAAATATCTTAGATATTTTGTATATTTACTTTAAGTAAATTCATAAACGTAAATGGTAAATTCTCATGTATATGCCCATGTGCATATGACATGTATATATGCATATGTATATGTATATATATATATTCATTTTATATATATGTGCACAAGAGAACGAACAATGTTGCGATCACTTCGAACAACTTTCGGTCTTTAAACCGTTGAAAATTGAGTAATCGATTTTCGGTCACATTTTCACTTATTAATTAATATACATATATTTATTAAAAAACTTTGAAATCAAATTTCTTATCATTTTGAATGAATTAAAACGATCACATTTGAATTATAAAACCATATAAATTAATATTAAAAATTATTTATAATAATTGTTTTTATACCAATAAAGCGATATCGATTTTTCCTTATATTTTCAAATCAAATATATATCATTATAAAACTATTATAAATGATTTATTATCACTTTATAACTTTCAAAATGAATTATCATCATTTAAAATGATTATTTGTATAATTAAAATAATTATTAAATCATTAAATCTCAAATTAAATTCATAAATTTGTATTTAAATACGATGCCCTTATTAGTGATGACATAAATACATTTTATTTTTAAAAAATTAAATAATTGATTTTATTTCATATTTTTTCCCAATTATAAAAGTAAGTGTGTGTATCCAGCTCCATGCGTGTCGTTTTACAACTATAGAGCTAGTTTTCGATAAAACAATTTTCGGTCATTTTATCCATTTAAATCCCGAGAAAAATATTTTAGTAAATATCTACTAAAAATAAGATCACTATTATCTATTATCACTCAAATCAATATTATTTGTATTGTAAATCTTTTATTTGAATAATTTTAAAAATAAATATAATTTATCAAAGTGATAAATTTGCGATCGTTACAGCAGTCGACTCTGTGTTTCCGAGGGGAAGGGGTCAAAGTGGGGCCCTCGGTACATTTTATCTAGAGATGTACTATGGCAGGTGGTACCGTGCATGCCTTATGGTTTTAGTTATAGAACCTTGTACCGTTGAATGTAATTATGGGTAACCATTCTAGATATTTTAAATATTAATTTTAAACCCTAGACATTATAATAATATCACTGGATTTTGTAAATAAAATTAATTTATCATTTCAAAATATATTTTTAAACTCGATTTTTACAAAAATTCTTCAAATATTTTAGAATTACAAATAAATGAAATATATATTCAAAGGTTCACTTATTTAATCAAATCCCAAAAATCATCACTTTTCAAATAATTTCTATTCCCATAATTTCCAAAATTACTCCACTTTTATATTTTTCCTTTAATGATAATATTTTCAATATTAAGTAAGAAAATCATTCCAAAATTCACCATTTATTTCCAAAATATTTCATTTCTTTCCAAGCTTTTCATTTTAATTCATTCACCAATTTCTAATCAATTTCAAATGCTGTTTACAGCTATCAATTTATTAGCTAAACAATATTTAATGTATGTATATCAATAATTAATCAACATTTCATCACAACGACAAGAAAATGAGAGACGAACCCAAATTAAGGCAATATTTCATCAACATCAACAAACAACAATCAAGGTAACACAATTTCAATCAATTCAATCCGTATCAACCCAAATTCCTCACTCAACATTTCAAGAAAAATTGTAGACTAGATTTCTAGATATAGTAGTGAGTTATAGAGATAACTCACCTAAAACAATCTTTCTCCTTCCACGATCATACACAGAAAAAAAATCCTCAAATCACTTCCCAAACCCTAGCTAGCTCTACCTCCCCATACATCAGCTCCATACATACTTAGAAATTCATCACGCGCAACCCAGATTGCTACCCTCCATTTACAATGCCAAGTCAGCATGCCTTCCTCAACGATGTCACGTGTGTCAGCCATCCCCTTTGCCATCGCACGCCGTAGCCTTACCTCCTCGCCTGTGCACATAGCACCAAATGTACGGTTCCGACCTTGCGTCGTTGCCTCCTTGGTCAAGCATTGCTTCACTTTGCCTAATTTTCATGACTCTTTTTTTTTACGCTACTTGTTTCTGAAGTGGGCTAGGCCAATGGGAGAAAAGGAGGGAGGAAATAGGTTTGGATATTGTGTAATGGGCCTAATAGAATAGTGTTGAAGAAGGGAGAAGGTTAAAGAATGCATCAGAACTTTATTATGTACAATTGAGACCCTTTTTATTTGTTTTGTTCAAACATTGTACTTTCTTTTACCTTTTAATGAGTTTTATCATTTATTTATAGCTTTACTTTCAATTAAAATAAATTGTCGAATGTTTCAAAAGACATATTTGATAACTTCTATAAAATATTTAAATTCACAAATTATTTATCTCTACTGATTTGTTCATTTAATTATTGTCGAATAAAATTTATTTCATTTATTTCAATTATATAACAATCATTTTTAATATAAAAATATTTTTATTCAATTTAAATATTTTATTCAAGTTTAGCATATTATTATTAAAGGAAATTAGGGAGAAGGACAAACTTTGGAGAAAAATTAGACTGAAGGACATCAAATTTCATTTTAGGTTGAAGGACAAACTTTAAAAAAATTAGGCTTAAGGACAATGCTAGTTATAACTAGCATTATATTCAATTTTTCAGTGTATAAAATGCTAGCTATAATAAGCGTCATCCTTCAGCCTAATTTTTTCAAAGTTTGTCCTTCATCCCAAAAATGAAACTTGTCCTTCGGCCAAATTTTTTTCACGAAGTTTGTCCTTGTGCCTATTTTCCACTTATTATTATTATTTCAAATGAATCTATTAACCAATTTAATTTCTTAAAACAAACTACTTTATCAAATAATTTTAACCCAATTAAATATATTTTCAAAAGTAAAATTATCTAATATTTGAATTGGAACATTTTATTTTCAATTATAAATAATCAAACACAAAAGTGTAGAAGGGCAAGTTGTTACACAAAGTGTTGTATTTTGTCTAGGTGACGAGTCAGGTTAAATTGGAATATTATATGCTTAATTATTGCTGGTGCCATTTCCATTTTTATAGTTGATGTTATTTGGTTCTACTTATTATCTTTAATGGTAGTATATATATATATATATATATATATATATATATATATATATCTGTGTGTGTGTGTGTGTAAGATTGTAGTTGTTATTCTAAGTAATTTTCCTTAAAGTTAATACTTGAAAAATAAGATATGATTACTTTATTATTGGTATGTATAATCTTAGCACAAAGATATGAACTGTTCATTCTAAGCCATGTATGTTTAGGTGCAAACTGGCGATGGTATTAAATATATTGAAGTTGTTATAGTTTCTTATACGAATGATAGCAGTTCCAACGTTAATAATCTAAGTAAAATAACTTAAATTTTGAATTAAAGTAGGGAAGTTTTTTCCAAAAGCACTAATTACTGAGAGTTGCTTGTACTTTTAGTGTTGGTCATGACGTAGAAAATAAGCTAAACGAAGCTAAAATGTTTGTCTTTCTTTGGATGATTATCAGGGGAGAAGTACTAGAGATTAATACATGGGTAGGAACATCAGATAAAAGGAATAAGAAGGGATTGGTCAATTCGAAGCAACCATAGTGGATAAATATATGCAAGAGGAATAAGGTAATTTAAACTATACATTAGTTTAGTTAATATAAAGGTTGGTTAGATTATGCAACAACAATATATTCAAGAGAAACAAGATGGATTTTAAACCATACCTAAATTTCCATGAACCAAAGCGATTAAATATGTCTGATTTAACTAGGTGCATTTTAAACCTGTAAGACCCATCTTTGCGACTCTCAAAAGCTTACACTAATACATCCACGGTATTCACATGCTTACATCCAAGTACTGAAAAGACAGATTGTTGGGGTTGAAAGAAAAGAAAAGATAAAATAGAATCACACATCGTGAAGAGTAATATATAATGTACATATGATCTTTACAAAAGAAAACTATATTATACATACATCAATTGGAGTAACAAACCTATCATCGGTATGGACAGTTATAACAGCCCATCTTTACAATTATTAATAAATACAAACAAGAAAATACAATAGAAATAAAATACGTGAATACGTCTTAGAGGCATCCAGCTCGTCTCCTAAAAGCTCCAAAGCATCCATATCTAATTCTAGAAAAGTACGCGGGTATAATAAGTAAGATTATAAAGATGGACATGAGGCCAAAATATCAATAATTTTCCACGGTTTCAATATACTAAAAGAAATTAATGATCACATCATTCCTTTTAAGTTCAAATGTAATATTTTTATTATAATTACACATACCAAATTATAAGGCGAAAGTTTAATTTGATTAAAAATTTAAACATTACTTGCATGTGTAAATACTTACAAAGAAAGGAAATGATATTTTTACTAATTGTAACATGTTTCAACAAAACAAAAGTATAAATAATTTCGAATAAACATAATTCACTTGATATCAAAACATAAATCCTATACACAAAATTTATTCGATAGCATGATATCCTTGCACTATATCTAAACTTAAGCAGGACAAAAATACATAAATTTTTGCATTTCTAAAAGCACCTAAGAAAGTGCTTCCTAATACCGTTGCTAAAGAATACTGCAATTATTTAAAATATATGCTACCCAATACCATAACTGTAACATCCCAAAAATTATGAATTTAAATTTTAGTAATGTATTTGAACCTTTTGAAATTTAAATTGAAAAGTTATAAAGAAATAAAATATGAACAAAATTTAGTGTTTTTAGTTCAAACTTTTAATAGAATTAAAACAAATATTGTAATAAAATCACATAGTTATTTAATGTTAATAACTAAAACCACTTTTCTTTTTAACAAAGTAAAATAAGAAATTGTGATGGATGAGCTTTTAATAGAAATAAAATTGTTAAAGTAAGTTATGATGAAATTTTAAAATTTAAATAACATAATCATAATCTAACATTGAAACAAAAAAACTAAGATAACAAATTTTTATGAAGAAATATAAAACTGTAAAAGAAAACACACACTTTCAATTAGCTATGTAAACAAATAAGTAGACATAAGAAAAACAAACCTTTTTAAAACAAAACAACATATACATATAAAAGAGGAAACAAGACAGCATGCTGTAATATACAAGTACACAGGATAGAAGCTTCACCAAACATACTTGCATTAAATGCTATCTACTCTCTTCCATAAACAAGAATCACATCAGCCCATAAACAAGATCTGCCAAACAAAAATCTAAAGTAAAGACTGTTGTTAACATGCTTGCATTTAATGCTGTTACTTTCTAGCATGAGTTGGTCAATATAAAAAGTAGTATTATACCTATATGCAGCATGCACAATCTGTTATATATATACACATCAACCTACCTCTTTAATTCATTCAACAATATTAGCAAAGATCTGAAATTAAAAAGAAAAAGGCATCACTTTTTATATTTCAAAGTTGAAAATAAATTACTGAATTAAAAAGAAAAGAGAAGAGGAACAAACTGCAGTTCAAAGAAGATCAACATAGTCTCTGTTTCAAACCTTTGTCATGTGAGTAAACTTACTGCTTGGATATAAAAATATGTGTATTAGATTTGTGAACAGTTTGATTAGCTATGTAAGTTTTCAAAGATAACTCTGCATATGTTTGTGATATCTGTTCTTCTAGTTTTTGGTTTCAAAACAGAGTGAAGTAGAAAGAAAAAAAGTAAAAAATAAAATCAAAACATTTCCATACGAACATTTTTTAGGATTCTTAAACAAAAAAACCAGTTAGTTTCAACTAGAATCATTGCCGAGGATTTTTATTAAGTTGGATTATGAAGAGTTAACCCTGTAACTAAAATTTCACAGTGAAAACAAAACTTTATGATAAATTCAACTGTCTTAAATCGTTGTTCTGATTGTACAATCTGAATAAATACACAAAGAGATGATTTTTAAAATCAATATGGTGATTTTTATTTAAGTGTTTCAAGAGCAATTTACAGTTGAACAAATTTTGTTCTTTTTCCTTTTGCCAATGATCGATTGATTATAAATTGATGAAAATTTGCTTGAAGCAAGCTTGGACAACAGGGAACTCGAGAAAATTATTAGAAAAAATAATTCATTGTATAGATTGATGACTCGAATCGAAGTTAGGGTTTAAGCTCAGTGTTGCAGTGGAAAAAGAAACGAGGTGAGTTCATCATCTCGGAGGTGCCGAGCTTCACGAGAACTTGGGGAATGGTGGCTCGGGGTATGAACGTGGTAAGACCGCAGTCACGAATTTTCTAGTGACTCGAGGCGTGGCGGCGAAGCAATTTTGTTCGGTGGGTTCGAGCTGAAGGGTCGAGCAAATAGGCGTATTTCGATTTCGACTTTCGTTCGAAATACTGAGATTTGATCTTGAGTTAGGGGTCGAATTTTGGTTTGTGGGAGGTGTCGAAGGGCACCGGAGACGTGGCGGCGCTCCGTGCACGTGCACGGTGGTGCGAGGAGTATCAGCACGTTAAAGTGAAAAAAAAAAGAGAAAAAGAAACCGAGTTGCAACGGGGAAGATAAAGTGAGAGGCTCGAGTGAAGGCGCGTTGCCTCCGAATGTACTCGCGTACGCGAGTGTATCTAAGCCATTGTAGTTAAGTATAATAATAATAAAAAAAAAACAGAGAAACAGGGAAAAGAAGAAGGTTGGGAAAGAAACGTACGGGGAAGGCACGGGAGGAAACTCGAGTTTGACTCGAGTACAAACCTGTTTTTTCTCGGGTTGTTTTATATGGGCTAGGCCCATTCAAATCTTTAAGTCAACAACGTTAAGAAAATTTTGTGTTTTGCAATATAAACAGTTTAGATTTTGTTAAGTTAAATTATTTAACAAATGCTTTAGAATTTGTTAATTCTTTAATTAGGTAAAGAAAGTTTAAAATCAAAATTTATTTAACCCTTTAATTAAATGATTAAATTTTAAAAGAAGAATTTTAAATTAATTTACATTAAAATTCCAATGTAACAATAAATTAATTTTTAAAGTATAAAACAGATTTTCAAATGGAAATTAAGGTAAACAATTTTTATCAATAGTTTTGAAAAGGAATTTAGAATGATTTAAAGTTTGTGATTAAAATTGATTTAATAAACAATTAAGTACTCAAATAAATTTATAATTAAGAATTTATTGATTTGATAAAGCAAGTTAATTAATTTAATTGGCAGTTAATTAAAATAACTAATTAAGGAAAAATCAATGTATCAAGATGATTAAGATTAATTTATTTATCATTAAGAATAATAAATCATTGATTGAATAATCAATAAAATAATTATTTGGTTAATTTATCTCATTCGTTTTGATTGGTAAATAATTAACTATTGTTGTTAACTTATATTGATATCTCTGTTCTGTTTGTAATTCTGTATGATGAAATTGCCATGTTATTGCACTGTGATTATGATTTGTTCTGTATTGATGTGAAAACCTTGTTGCCCGTAAAACGGCATTTAAACTTCGATGCGACAGGGAATCGGATTTCAGTTGGTTATCCGAAACCCACATCGAACCCGTGAATAATTTGTGAATGACATCCGCATGTTTTAAAATTTGACACTCACTATTCGAATTAGCCGGGAAAGGACCTTTGTGTCATATAACTCATTTCGAATATGTGATTCGACGTTATGGATAGCAATTGAAGACCGGTGTTGAAGACCGGGTATTTGCGAGAGCGATAGGATGACCTATCGATTGTCTCTGCACCGAGTAGCTACGGTATGGAGATTTCCTAAGTGATAGGAAGTCCGATCGGGATTGTGGATATCCGGATTGCAAGGACTTCTTTGGAAGTGCCTTCGGTTCTGTTCGAGCCCGGAACAGACTTGTATGGATAGTATGTATGACATTACAAATTGAGATATAAAGCCGATTTCTTTCAAATATATTTCTGTTGGTGGCGGAGAATTTATTCTCTTAGCTTAACACCCTTCTCTGAGACGTACGAGCTCAGAGGTTATGTAGTTGAAGGTTATCAGCGATATATTTCCAATTTGGTAATGTGACATGCTGAGTGTTGCTGTGAAATGATCATTGTGTTGATCATTTGAGATAAGATCATTTGTTTGATCGTTTATCTTTGTGATCATTTCTATGATCATTTGTTGACCCAAAGCACAGCTTTTGTATAAAGCGTGTTTTTGTGGACGAGACTTCGTCGAGCCTCACACCCCGAAACGGTCAAAACAGGAAAGATGCAGCAAGGTTATTGGGGGTAGCACCCCTTAGGGTATGTGCATTTCCTTCTGGATAGAAGTGGTATCATGGTATGGAGCCCAGATACTTAACTTATGTTGATATCGCAGATATATATATATTACTTTGTGATTTGTTGCTGGGGCCCCGGTTAAAGGTTGGTTACGACCGGGAGATGGCATACTCGTGTCAGTAGTTACCCAGTTAGGGGTAACCCGGCCTTGTGTTGGCAGAGATCCGGTTTGGTTCTCGAGGACGTCCTTCCAGAGGCGTTCTCATGTGGCAATGGGAAGTTCCTTGGCCTGACCATTTGTTGAAAATCCAATTCCCAATACGAAACCCTATGCGGTTTTAGTTGTAGAACCTGCCATTTACTTATGGTTGTCACCACTGTTTAGATGGTAGCTATAGTAGGCATAGTTCGAAATGTCTATGCTGGCTAAGATTAATATTCTACTTTTGAAATGTTTTCCTCACTATGAACTAATAATAATATCAAAGAATTCTTTTCTCGTATCAAGCATATTTAACTATCATAAGAAGAAATCTCCTCCAATTCTACGTTTGCATTATGTGTGTGGCGGGATCAATCCATCCATAAAACATCAATTATTAATTGTGTTTGTGTGTATATGTACATATAACATTAAAACAACGAACAAAAAATAAATTAAAACATACTTACATAAGATGGTTCAATCTCTACGTCATCATCGATTTTTTTTATACCTAAAAAATTCATTAAGAAAGGCATAAAAAATTAATTTTCTATTCAATTATGCAAATGAACGGTATCAATTCAAATACTTAACTATGAATACATACCGCATTTGGTCGAAGTTTTCTTCTTCCTTTTCACTATTTGAATTCATGAAAAGAAATGTCTCATATCAATCAATTGAGAAAATTAATATCAATGCACTAATTCCTCATTTATAAATACCACAATTGGACAACCCCTAAACAAATACATGTTGCAAATAACATTGAAAGCCTATAAAATTAGTGTAAATCAAAATCAACTCATTTTCTTCCTTAGAACGTTGACTATTCTCTAAATCAACTTCTTCCTTGGATTTCATTGGTTAGCAATCCAAAGTAGAAAATTTAATTGCTTTTGATAACGGGAGTTTCAACAATAGAGACTTTAGGTTTATGGTTTACGTTTAATACGAGGAAGGATAAGAAAGTTGGATATTAGGGTTTTGGTATTTAAGTGATAAATAAGGAAGAGAAAGCGTGGGCTTAAGGTTTTGGAATATAGGTGAAGAAGAAGAAACACGGTGTAGAAAAGGAACTTTCTTTCCTTAGCTAATTAATAACCAAGTGGAGAAATAAGTATGGTAGTAGGAAGCACATGAATTAAATTATTTAACGGTATTAATAAGAACTATCTTGGGTGCTTTTAGCATCATACTAAATTTTCATAGTCACTTCGGCAATATAATTTGGTGTATTCTATTTGAATAGGAGCAACAAAGATAGAAACAAATTCAGGTTATGCATCCAAAAAAAATGGACCTTTACTCAAATTTGTTTCACCAATATTATCTGAAAATCAACAATAAATATAATATATAAAAGTTTACCTTACATTGTACATGTTTGTAAAACATGACCTCACATCCATTCTTTTGACTTGATGTTTCATATGGTATTTAAAAAGGGTACCTAAACAAAAGAGAAGGTTATAAAGCAAAATATTCAAAAAATAAATATATAATAATACCAACATTATATTGTTGGAAATAAACTTGGTTTTTAGGAATATTGATTACGTTGCAAATTTAAGCTTTGTATTTAGAAAAGGCCAAAATTAAGAATGGTGAAAAATCTATACTAATCAAATATGTAATTTGGATAATTCTAGAAAATGCTTTGTCAAGAAAAATCTAGAAAAATAAAAGATTAAAAAAAAGTTTAGAGAATATACTCCATTATAAATTGAGGTGTGCTCTCTTATTTGATGTATCCAAGCAAGTAAATGTAATTGTATACAAGCAAGAAAGAAAAGTGGAAAGAAAATAAAGTTTATTTTCTCATTAACAAAATATTCTCTCAATCTCCCTTAGCAAATTAGGAGTTACTTCTCCATCCTTCTTCCTTTTATAGAAATTTTCCAACATTGGTACCAGAGCTCGGAGATCCTTCTAAAATTTCCAGCAGTTGTATCGAAGCTAGGTAGATAGCAAGGAAGAATGATAAGTGGATTGAGTTTTGTAACGGTTCCCTTACCCAAAAAATGGTATCATGATAATTGGAGAATTCGCATGAAGGCGGTGCTTGAATCACAAGGTGTGTGGAATGCCATAGAAAATAGGTATGAAGAACCCGTCGATGTCACCACTTTATCCCAAACTAAAAGGGATAATTTGAAGAGTTCGAAGAAGAAGGATTTACAAGTCTTAGTTATCATTCATCAAGGCTTAGATGATGATATGTTTGAGAAGATAGCAAATTCATATATTAGTAAGGAAGCATGGGATATTTTGGAGAATGCATTCATGG
Organism: Allium cepa; assembly: GCA_030765085.1. Taxonomy (NCBI): domain Eukaryota; kingdom Viridiplantae; phylum Streptophyta; class Magnoliopsida; order Asparagales; family Amaryllidaceae; genus Allium; species Allium cepa. Next base: position 485,654,955 of record CM060934.1, on the reverse strand, counting down.
GAATTGATAAAATGAAGAAAAATCGAGTACAGACTATGAGAGGTAAGTTTGAATCTTTGTTAATGAAATCATCGAAAACAATTAGTGATTATTTTTCACGATTTTTGTCAATTGTAAATCAGTTAAAAGAAATGGAGAAAAAAATGGATAACTCTAAAATATTTGATAAAATTTTACGATCTTTGGATTCCAAATTTGACAACATAGTCATAGCAGTTGAAGATTCTATAGATGTAAGAACCATGAACATTGGTCAACTCATGGAAACTCTTCAAGTCTATGAAGAAAAATTAAATAGAAAAGTCGAAAAGAGCCATTAGATCAAACCCTTCAAATCAAACTCGTGGTGGATAATGAAACAGAATACGTTAAAGAAAATATGTCAGTCAATGAGAACGACGAAAAGAAAAACAATGAGCCGAGAGTGATTGTTGCAAAAGAAGAGAAAGAGAAAATGCAAAATGATATGGAGGAGAAAAATGCAGAAGAGCTACCAAAGATCAAAGAATTAATGGAAGATAAAATTGAGGAAATAAAAGACAGAGAGTTATCAATGATCGAAGAAGCAAGTAAAGAGAAAGTCAAAAGGACAGAAGTTGAAGCGCATACAAAAATCAATGTAGTGAAAAAGGAGCCGGCCAAGGAATTAAATATGAAAGAGAATGAAGAAGAAGAAGACGAAGAAGATAAAGTCAACAAAAATGATGTAAATGATATAAAATGCGAAAGCAAAGAAGATGAAAATGAAACGGTTGTGAATCAAGAAGAAGAAATGCAACAGCTTGAAGAAGATTTATAGTATATGCACAAATTTGAAGAAATAAAAATAGAGAATATTAAAGAACTAAAAATAGAAATATTAAAAGAGGAAGTCAAAGAGACAAGTGATGAACTCTATGATGGTGAGAACAAATCGACGAGAAAAGATTATATCCTTTCTATTACAGACAAACGTATTTTTCCATCAATGTGGTCTGGAATCTCATGTGAAAATTGTAACGACCCGTATTTTTAACCGTTTCAAATTATGGGACTTGATATAATTGTTGAATAAAAATGGTTAAAAATAAAATTTAATGAATTATTAATATTGATGTATCGAGTAATTAAATTTTGTAAATTTATTATATAGTGGAATCTTTAATTTATGCTAATGAAAATGGCATCGAAATTGATTCAAATTTTATATAAATATGAATGAAGATCATTTACTTTCAAAAATTGATTTTAATGTGAATAATTTGAATTTTAATTTTTTTACATATTAATTGATGAGTAAAAAATAGCCATTTTGGCCACTCTCTTGAATTTCGACGAACCCAGTTTCATCGGATCCGCAATAATGAATTATTGTAGGATTTCTAGTTTCATAGCGATCGGACCTGTCGTTTTGCCGTACGAGCTTGAAACACGTAGAAATCAATTTAAGAAATTCGATAAAATAATTTGACTTTGAAAATCTATCTTCCACATACGATCGAATTAGGCCTCGAAACTAGTTCCATTACGTTCGGAATAGAGATAAAACATTATAAACGCCAAGCGGCAAGCTTCGATTGGAGTACGGACGATTTCAAACCTAACTATATAAATACGGCACGCATATCAAGACAGTTTTATATTAAAATATTCTAAACCCTAGTTGTAATTCATGGCCGCTGCCTGTGCTATTTTCAATGGCCAGAATTCGTTCTCTTTTAACCCTTGATTCCTTTCGATCTACTCATCGATTTTCATCGACCCAACAGAGAAATCGTAGAGCTCACCATCCTCTTTGCATTTATACGGTTGAATTTCGTCATCGACGCCTATTATCGCCAGAATCTGGGCAAAACAATGGCATGTTTTAGGGGTTCTCACGCATCAATGGGGGCAGCAAAGGCGGCCTCGCCGTCAACGATGGTGGAGCATGGAGAAGCGCCTCGAAGGAGGTGCACTGATCTGGTTTCAGTCGTCGTTGTCTTGCGCGGTTGAAAGATTTTGTTTACGTATTGTGTTTTGGCTATGTATTGGTAATCGAGAAGAATGGGTATGTTTTTATTATTATTATTATTATTATTATTATTATTATTATTATATTAGCTAATATAAATTTTAATTAATGTTAGGATAATTATTGCATAACTTCTTCGTACGAGGTCTGATTTAGGAGAAACAAGTTGCGTTGGGATCGTATTGAAATCATCTACGAAATGAACTGGTTTGATTAGATTCTGAGACAGTTATATTTTTGACTTTAATTGTATTTAAAAAAATTCATAAATCAAAGGTGAGTGTTTATACGCTCACAATTGACTAAAATAATTTTTTATGTAGTTAAATTTATATCGTGAAGTGATTGAAATTTATTGGTTATTGTTTGATAAGTCTAATTGACATCCGAATTAATTGATAGAATTTGAATTGATAGTTAAATTGGATTAGAATTTAATTTACCATAAAATACTCGATGTTCATAATTATGAAATTGTTATGAATCAATTGACTCTTTGGATGATTGATTGTGATGGATGTTATTGGTTGATATTTGGATGTTTATTTATTTTGATATGTCATGTTATCATCTCGTATATTATTTACTGTATATAAACTGTAAATTGAATTATTTCAAATAAATTAAGAAACAATTTGAAATGATATATACCTATGGCATTAATTTTGAAATGATATATATCCATCTCTGAATTAAAATGAAATAATCGATTCACTTGGCCATAGGATAGAGAATTATATACGGACAACGGATTAGTTAAATTAAATGATTTTCAATTTGAAATTATATAAAATGATTTGATTTAAGAAATAAAAATTAAATTTATGGAAACTGAATTATTTTCGAACTGGAGCTCTGAATGTTGAAATTTAAATTCGGTAAACGAAATTATTTAAATAATCAAAGTAAGATTTTAAAGTTAAAATCGAAATTAAATGTGATGTAAATTTTAGAAATTGATTTGTTTTAAAAGATTTTACTTTTATTCATACTTTGAATATTGCTAAGTAAAAGTGATATAAAATGATATTTCGAAATTGAGTTCGGAATTTAATTATATTCGAAGATTTGGATTTTTAATTTGATATTGAAGGAAAATTGATTCAAGTGCTTTAAATCGATATTTTGAAAATCAAACTTGGAATTGATATAAACCGAAATGGTGTAAATTTGAGAATTGAATTTTAAATTAATTTGGAATTGGAGTCGAAATTAATTTGGAAATAGGCATTGAAATTAATTTAGAATCTAAGTAAAATTCGATTTGAAATCGGAACTGAATCGACTAAATCGAAATGGAAACTAGAACTGATTTGAATTGGAAATTTGAAAAGTGAACCGGTTTGACTTTGAAACTATTTTTAAATGAATATTTTTTATTATAAATGATTTAAAATCTATATTCTTTAAATATTCAAATTATTATTATTTTCCAAAATATTTTACTATATAAAACATTTTATTACTCAAACTATTTTCTATTAACCTATTTTACTATATAAACCATTTTTATTACCCAAACTATTTTCTATTAAACTATTTTAACTATTTAACTATTTTAAAACTATTTAACATTTTTATAAAAATTCAAAATGGTCAAAAGAGTGAAATGATTATATTTAATCTTGATTTAAATGCGAATTGGGTTAAAGTGAAGTTATAACCTAAATTTTAATTCGAATCAAATTTTGAAGTGAAATTGATGTATCGAACTGAATTAACAATTGTGAAGTAAAATATGATTTTTTGAAGCGAATACGATGATTTCAATATGGCTTTGATTTTGAAGCAAATATGATATTTTGATATCAAGTACGAATTCTTTTTGAATTATATAAGAATCAACCAGTGTGTAAAACTATGTTTATTTGTTAAAGAGACCGGGGCCTCTTATTGGCATACTCTCTGTCAATATTGGAAGCACTTTGGCAACTGTATACGCATTGGATGATACCCAGAATATAGTGGTTAAATTGGCGATGTTTACTGGAATGAAATAAGAGAACGATGACGGATAGCCTTGACACTTGTTTCATAATTAAAATGACTAAAACATGAGCCTATGTTTGGCCAATGAGGTCAGCTACCTCTAGCGACGTTGATCACTCGCATTACTATTGTGATTTTTTACTCGATGGGTGCACCTTTTGTTTGGATTGATTGTCGCAGTCGGCCATAGATGGTGTTATCCCAACTTTTGGCAAAGTTGAGATACCCATAATTTACTAGAAATCAATGATTACTATTCATGAATATCAACCATGCATTATAGGATAACCATGGATATCGATGAATTTTGTCCGAGTCCAGAACGGGCCACAGTTGATAGGACACGACAAGAAAGATCATAGGAATCTGCATTCCAAATTTCAAGACAATCCGAGGTCGTATGCTCAAGTTATGATGGAATCAAGATAAGAGGAATTGACATTGCTCGGTTCGAACCCATAGTGTTCGAACCCATCATATTCGAAACCATCACCCTACTTATGTTCGAACCCATCTGGTTCGAACCCACGAAATAAGTCTGCGCCTCGAATCCATAAGCATTTGCCCCAGTTCGAATCGATGGAGTTCGTAGCCATCGGTTCGAAACCATCTATTTCGAACCCACCTGCGTTCGAACCGATAGCACTGCCATACCAATCTCGAACCCATCGGGTTCGAGTCCATCTAGTTAGCCTTGACTCCACTTCGAACCCATCACAAAACCTAGCTTCGAACCCATCACAAAACCTAGCTTCGAACCCATCACAGAGCCACACTTCGAACCCATCCTGAGTAGCTTCATTCGAACCCACTGGGTCAACCAACCACGATGACGTGTCTCCCATCGGTTCGACTGCGCCGGGATATATGGAGTCGAAGCGGTCAACACGGAGAGAAGTCCGGATCGATTCGAAACTTGCGCTCCACGTCACCACGAAGTCGCGTGCCACACTGGTTTCGAAATCATCGTTTCAAGCAACAGGGGTTCGAACGCAACAGCCTCACCGTGAAGTCAATTTCGAACCCTGCATATCTCCTAACCTACTGATCCAAATGCCATGAAATTTTCACAGATGCTTGCATACATGATGAAGAATGTCCACGCCAAATTTCACCTCGATTGGATGAATTCTTGATCGGTTCGAATGGAGTTCGAACCGATGCCAAAGTGGGCCCAAACTTTCCGAGACCGTACGTGTGGGCCCCCTCACGTGCCAGAAGAGGTCTCCCAAGTTTTCAGCGAGATAGCAGCAGCCTACGCCTATAAATAGACCTCCAGGTCATTCAGAAAAGGGATCTTTCCGCCATTAAACGCCAAGACTCTGCCAGATTCAAGTTTAACTATCAGAACCACCGTTGTACCTGAATTTCCGAACTACAATTCATTGTAATCCGCTGTAATCGATTGTAATCAGCGAAGAACATCAATAAAAGGAAAAACCTTTGAAGTGGACGTAGGCCGGAGATAGCCGAACCACTATAAAATCGTGTGTTCTTGTTTACATTTACTATTTTGCTACTTAGATCTGCGATTTGTGTTTGGATATTGCTGATTTATATTCCAACACTGGTGCTTTCACATTCATCGGGGTTTGTGACCAATTTTGGTGCAAACACTTTGGTGCTTTCACTGAGAAGAACCAGCACCCGCTACATCAGATTCAGAATTCAGATTCAAAAGTTTGAAGAAACTCCAATCCGGAAACAATGACTCGACATACGAGACAAAGAGTTGATAGAAGCCAACAAGGAGGAAGCCAAGAGGCATCCTCCAGATCAGGAGAAGGACAAGCTTCCGTCTACATCACCAGAGACGAGATGGAGGCCATGGCTAATTCATTGCGCGAAAGCATAATGAAGAGTCAACAGGAGATGCTGCAGAATTTCCTCGAGCAGATGAGGGCGGCAAATATGCAAAACCTTGGACCAGCTACAACAGCTACGAGTGCGGGACAAGGAATAAGGATTGCAGATGCAAATGAAGGACAGGCTCAAGGCCAGAATACAGGGATTGAAGGTGGTCAACAAGGCCTTGGGGGCAGACCCTCAGGGTCCGATACTGGAAGGCCAACAGACGGAGCCCAACAGACAGGAGCCAATGCATACGCCAACGAGCCACCAGAAGAGTACGTACCGGAATTCCCTTCAAGGCTCGGGGGGCAGGACAGAAACTTGACAAGGGGGCAACCCCTAGACGGAGATGAGAGAATGATAGGCCTAATGCGACGAATCATGAGAGGAGGATTGCCTAGCGGAGGCCTAGAAGAAGTCAGTCGGAGTCCATTCACTCCGAACATCCGAAATGCAAGGAACCCTCCAAAGTTCAAATTACCAGCGCTAGATCCCTATGACGGAAGATCAGACCCAACCGTACACATCACAAGATATATCAGGCACATGGAAGTACTGGGGGCATCCGAGGAAGTGATGGCACGATGCTTCCCTCTATATTTATCAGATTTAGCTTCACTATGGTTCAGACAACTAGAGACTGGATCAATTGGAACATGGAGCGAGCTCGTTGATTGCTTCATGAGACAGTTCAGGGTCCACGTGACGCGACCCAAGAGTGTGATGACTTTAGCAACAATCAAGCAGAGGACCGGAGAGTCCATAAAAGATTTTCTACTCAGATTCAACGTGACAGTGACTTCTGTGGATCGCCCGGATCCATCAATGATTTTGATGGCGGCGGTGGCAGGAGTCGCGGAAGGCACCAAATTTAAGGATTCTCTAACTAAAGATCCACCGCAAGATCTTGGAGAATTCTTCCATAAAGCTGAAAAATTCATTCGATTAGAAGAATCACAAGTCGAGAGTCGTGAAATAAATGCCACGAAAAGCATAGGAACCTCTGGAGAGCAGTCCGGAGCGGACAAGGGAAAAAGGAAACAGGATGACAGACATGATGGTCCTGATAAACGGAAGAAATTCCGAGAACCAAGATTCAGGCAGTACACAGATCTGAATGCAAGCCTAGAAAGAGTCTTCACTGAAACCAGGGGGCAACTTCACTATCGAAAGCCACCTGTAAGGGATCCCACCGAGCGGGAGCACATGACTGGAAAATATTGCCTATTCCATGAGCTGGATGGGCACACCACAGACGAATGCCGTCACTTGAAGGATGAGGTGGAAGAACACGCTAGGGGTGGTAGATTACCGCAGTATGTCAGAGAACGGACAACAGCGACAAGGCATGAACAACTACCGCCTCCACCTTGCAGGAACGATCCTGGATCGGGATCACGACTCGTCATCAACTGATCAAAGATGGCAAGGGCCAAGTCCACGATCTGGACTTCGGTCGAATAATTTTATTTAGATTTATTTTCAGAATAAAACGGTTACTCCACTTACACATGTACGGGAACCGGAGAGATCCCTAGGCATGCTCTGAGATGGAGATGAACCGCTACGCCCGGAGAGGCAATCCTTAGTTTTTTCTGATGTTTGAGATTGAACATCTAGAACTTGAATTTTAATAAATAAATTTGAACTTCTTGCAATAAACCTTTTGACCGGAGAGTCAAAGGATGAACATTGAACACCAGTATAAACATGATCGCTTTATAACCCCATCCGGAGAGACGGGGTCCGAAGGCAAGAAGTGAGTTGCTTCGCCGGAGAGCAACAGGATCGACTCACTTATCGTCGTTTCCCCTTCACCAGAGAGTGACAGGATGGGATCCGACAAGAGTCCGGAGAGACTATGATCGGCCGATGATTCAGGTCATGACATCGCTTAATGTTCAACTGCTTTGAACCGGAGTGCAAGAAGTGGGTTGCTTCGCCGGAGAGCGACAGGATCAACTCACTTAAGCGCTGTTTCCCCTTCACCGGAGAGTGACAGGATGGGATCCAGCAAGAGCCCGGAGAGGCTATGATCGGTCCCGAACGACCATGATATCGCTATACGTCCTAACTGGGACCAGAGTGCAAGGAATAGAAGGCAACGCCAGAGAGCAATGGGATCTTTCTATTCAATCACTGAGTCTAGAATGAGCTCGGTAAGGGTTTAGAGCAGCCAATAATAGTCCAGAGAAACTATGAAACTTCATTCTCAACTCCTACGGGAAGAACAAACATTGATTTGGCTTCGAACAGCCACATACTTGATCGATAATGCCACAGCTATCAACGAAACATGAATTTATTACACTTGATATAAGACCGTTCAAAACATACCTTTTACAAAAAGGCATGTTTTGGGGGGCAAAGTGTTATCCCAACTTTTGGCAAAGTTGAGATACCCATAATTTACTAGAAATCAATGATTACTATTCATGAATATCAACCATGCATTATAGGATAACCATGGATATCGATGAATTTTGTCCGAGTCCAGAACGGGCCACAGTTGATAGGACACGACAAGAAAGATCATAGGAATCTGCATTCCAAATTTCAAGACAATCCGAGGTCGTATGCTCAAGTTATGATGGAATCAAGATAAGAGGAATTGACATTGCTCGGTTCGAACCCATAGTGTTCGAACCCATCATATTCGAAACCATCACCCTACTTATGTTCGAACCCATCTGGTTCGAACCCACGAAATAAGTCTGCGCCTCGAATCCATAAGCATTTGCCCCAGTTCGAATCGATGGAGTTCGTAGCCATCGGTTCGAAACCATCTATTTCGAACCCACCTGCGTTCGAACCGATAGCACTGCCATACCAATCTCGAACCCATCGGGTTCGAGTCCATCTAGTTAGCCTTGACTCCACTTCGAACCCATCACAAAACCTAGCTTCGAACCCATCACAAAACCTAGCTTCGAACCCATCACAGAGCCACACTTCGAACCCATCCTGAGTAGCTTCATTCGAACCCACTGGGTCAACCAACCACGATGACGTGTCTCCCATCGGTTCGACTGCGCCGGGATATATGGAGTCGAAGCGGTCAACACGGAGAGAAGTCCGGATCGATTCGAAACTTGTGCTCCACGTCACCACGAAGTCGCGTGCCACACTGGTTTCGAAATCATCGTTTCAAGCAACAGGGGTTCGAACGCAACAGCCTCACCGTGAAGTCAATTTCGAACCCTGCATATCTCCTAACCTACTGATCCAAATGCCATGAAATTTTCACAGATGCTTGCATACATGATGAAGAATGTCCACGCCAAATTTCACCTCGATTGGATGAATTCTTGATCGGTTCGAATGGAGTTCGAACCGATGCCAAAGTGGGCCCAAACTTTCCGAGACCGTACGTGTGGGCCCCCTCACGTGCCAGAAGAGGTCTCCCAAGTTTTCAGCGAGATAGCAGCAGCCTACGCCTATAAATAGACCTCCAGGTCATTCAGAAAAGGGATCTTTCCGCCATTAAACGCCAAGACTCTGCCAGATTCAAGTTTAACTATCAGAACCACCGTTGTACCTGAATTTCCGAACTACAATTCATTGTAATCCGCTGTAATCGATTGTAATCAGCGAAGAACATCAATAAAAGGAAAAACCTTTGAAGTGGACGTAGGCCGGAGATAGCCGAACCACTATAAAATCGTGTGTTCTTGTTTACATTTACTATTTTGCTACTTAGATCTGCGATTTGTGTTTGGATATTGCTGATTTATATTCCAACACTGGTGCTTTCACATTCATCGGGGTTTGTGACCAATTTTGGTGCAAACAGATGGGTTACGACCAGCCAGAAAGGGTAAACTGGTAGAATCCTATCTTGGACATTGCCTCACGTGCCTTGTCATATTTATCATGATACAAGCCCATTACGACTTTGATTTTGAACCTATAAAAATGTGTTAAGGTGGATACTGTAAAGCCTTAACGCTATTTTGATATTTATTTTACTGAAAGGAATTTTCTACTATAGCATATACTATTATATATAAATAGTTTAACATATCCTTGGGAGATGGAAAATCCCGTAACATCTATTTAATTTATTGCACTAATATTTGTGATATTTAAGAGTATTTTAGTCCTGACTCGAGTGTTTTGTTTTTTCATTATGCTCGGGTCAGTCCTGAGTTTTTCTAGTGTATTGAAGATTAGAAGCGCAAGAGGACGAAGACGAAGTTGGTGTATTATTACTATTATTGTTTCTTATTCATGCTATCTTGTATATCGATCACTTATCCCTGATGAGTGTGTATATAAACTCTGATAAACGTGTATAGATTATAATCAAATGTATAGTAATCAGCTTCATGAGCTGTTATTTAATTATTATATTTTTATCGTTTCCACTGTGAGATCCTGTGTTTGTTTTCTTCTTCTTTTCTTATTTTTCTTACTTAATCCCATTGATCATCTACGTTCCAGATTGTTGAATTGGATATGTGTGGATTATTGTCGATTTAAACCTTCTAGAATGTGGATCGTCACAAAAATCAAATTTGGCAAACGCATAAACAAATTGAGTGGGTCGAAGATTGTAAGAGTAAAATTAAGAAAGAATGAAAAGGTAACATACATGATTCATTCAAATTTATGACACTGGACTAAGATGGAAGTCAGGACGCTTACTTTTTGGAGAATTCTATGGTAAGAAATGAGGACGGAGTGAATGAAGCACCCCAACAATTTTTGAAATTACATCGAAGGTCATGACATTGGTGATGTATGGAAAAATAATGAAAAAAGTTGGATAATTTCTTTATTCCTACGGAAGTACGTAAAATACAAAGATTGGAAAATTTACTTAGAGTTACAAAACCAAGTTTACGGGGCTGTTGGAAATAAACTTGGTTTTTAGGAAATACTGATTATGTTGCAAGTTTAATCTTTGTATTTAGGAAAGGCTAAAACTAAGAATGGAGAAAAATCTAGACTTATCAAATATGTAATTTGGAGAATTCTAGAAAATGATTGGTCAAGAAAAATATAGGATATAAAAGATTAAAGAAAAGTGTAGAGAATATACTCTATTATAAATTGAGATGTGCTCTCCCATTTGATGTATCCAAGCAAGTAAATGTAATTGTATGTAAGCAACAAAGAAATGTTCAAAAAAGATAAATATTATTTCCTCATTTACAAAATATTCTCTTAACCTCCATTAGAAAATATGGAATTGCTTCTCCCTCCTTCTTCTTCTTACAGAAATTTCCCAACATATATAACATGATAGTTTTTTTTGTTTTTTTTTCTTTCTAGCCATCTTTTACAAAATTTAAAAGAATACAAATTTAATTAAATTAGGGTTTAAAGGATACTAAAGTTTTGGGTAGGGAGTAAATGATGGCCAAGAATGAAGAAGAATTTGGCGTAATACACGGTGGTGAAGAACTGACTTTGGTGGGTTGCGTCTGGAAAGGAATCATCAAAGAGAAATTAATGAGTATATGATTTTCCAAAAAGAAAAGAGAGAGAATAAGAGGATTCTTATGGAAATACGGGTTATAATTATATATAATCAAATTAGCATAAGTACATGTTTTTCCTCCATAAAATTCATTATTTTTTCTATAATTTTCCCCATCTTTTTCATTCCTCTAACCTATGTTGATTTTCCCTTTAGCATTTTCCAAATTAATATATAAAGAATTATAAGTTTCTTTAAATGAAAAATATATCATCATCGTCAACATAGTTATAATGAAAGTTATGAAATAAATGATTAAGATAATTAAGGAAGGAATTTATCAACTTGGATAAAGATAATATAAGACATAAAATGTGAAAAAAAATGTAGAGGAAATAAATTAGGAAGATGGGCATGCGGATAACTATAGGATGGATGAATTAAAAAAAGGATGGGATTATTTATTGTTTAACAACATAAAGCTTAATTTTTAGAAGGGTGATTTGAGTACTTAATTTATAATATAGAAGAAAATAGAAGACAAGTAGTGGGAGATTGATATTATTGTAAGATGATATGAAATACGACTATTTTCTTCATCATAGTCAATGCTAAGAACAAAATCAATACACTATTCAAATTATCTAATTAAGATACATAAAACATACATATATCACAAATTAAGGAGCAAAAAAATTCTAATTCTAAAAGCATTAGAGAAAAAGATGTAAAAACGTGTATTTGACATTTTATGTAATTTAACTGAAAAGTAAGGCGAATTATGTAGATCATTAACAAAAGAAAACATGTAAATAATCAAACATCTAAAATACATCCATTATTAGACAATTAAATCACATATTATAGCAACCATTAATTAAAATAAAATGTGGTAGTAATCAATCGATTAAAATATAGACAGAACTTCATCACTATTATTGATGTTGAATAAATCACATACCATGGTAACCTTTTTTGAGAATCAACAAGATTGATTAAGAAATGATTAGAATATAATCAACAATAAATAAGGTTTAATAGATGATATTTTATTATTTTTTTAAATTTTTTTTATAGTTAGCATTATTGATTTTTTATACAAATTTTACCTTGTAACTTACTTCGTTTGATTACTAAAAAAGTGCTCTCGTATAATGTTAAATCTAAAAATATATTTCCTTACTCCTGAATAAACACTTTATGCATGGATATTTTTATATTTAAACTTTATAAGTTTTGTAACTTGGACTTATTTTTAAAAATTTATACGGTAATAACTAAACTTCTTTGGTTATCCTAAGAAAATCTCCATCATTAACATTGCAAACTACACTGTGTGATTATCTAGCGGAAACTAAGGATACTAAAAGCATATCGGCAATCACGAAACGTAAGAAAATCAAAAATGATCACTAGTGTACAAATTAACATCATCATTCCATTATAAAATTTATAATAAATAAAGCAAAGAGGTGGCCATATAGTGAGAAAATATTAGAAATGATTACGTAATAATAAGAAGTGATATCATATCTGGCTAAAGATTAATTTAATTAGCCATGTTTGAAAATATGAATGTGTGTGTATACAGATATCTATGTATGTACGTGTCTAGAAACCGTAAAACAATACCTTATTTTTAGTATTTCATAATTTATATGGGCAATGTGCATCATTAAAGAGATAATATAAGCAAAAATATTACATAAACATCCTTATTTTGTTATTTTTTCGTTACTTTCATGTGAACCCAAAAAAAGAATGTTTTTGGAATCAATTTCATTTTTTTGCTTTTCTATTAACAAAATCAGTTTAGAAAATTAAATTGAAAGACGAAAAAAGAAGACAAAGTTAAAAAGGGGATCAATGTTAAATATGCAAAGATATATGCTATTTAATGCAATAATTTATACAGTTAATGCACTATATGAGTAATAAATGGGAGCACGTAAAAGAAAAAATACCCAATATTGAGATAAATTAAGAATAAAAGTTGAAAATGTTGATATAAAAGAACATTAATAAAAAGAATAAGATGGATATCAGGCTGCAATTTAGCTACTTTGTTACATCAAAGTAGCTACAAAGTTCAATTTACTAACTAATTGTTAGACATTGATAAATCATAAAATAACTATTAAATTGCTTAGCCAAAAGTAATATCAAAATAAATTAAATACTTTCTATATCCTTGGAAAATACACTAAAATATTCCAAGCTTATGAATAATTAATCGATTTATGACATCAAATTTTATCAAAGAAATTTCAGTACCGCTTACAACGTGAAATTAGGCTTGAATTACAAATATGTTAGGACAACATGAAAATAAAATTTGATTAGGATATGAGATGAGAGTAAATGAAAAATCAATAAAGTATTCTAACATGAAAACAAAACTTTTAGTTACAAAGAGTAAAGTACATCTTTTATTAAAATATTTTATGTCTTTCCAAATTTATTATTATCCATCTTCTAAGGTATAAGATGTTTATTCCATCTCAACTCCATTCCATCCACACGCTTTCTTCAACTTTGATGATATAATAAGAAAAATAAGGTTTTAAGATAATCAAAAGATAAATTTACGAAAAATATATATGAAGAATCGATGTTATCAAAAAAGGGAATTTTAATTTGGTTCGATTTACAATTAGAGTAATAGAACCATGGTATGAACACTGATTTGCCACACACTTCTTTTTATCACATAGAATCATATTGGATTGAAAAAAGAAAAGAAGAATTTTAGGTGAGGGAGAAATGTGAAAAGATAATGTTTTATATTTTTAATGTAGTATAGAATAAATAGATTGGTGATTAATTAAAATTCAAATAATAGGCGGAAAATGTTAATTAAGGATAGTTTAGTATTTGGGTTGAAATTAAATGGGAAGAGAATAGATAGAAAGGTGTGTATGTGTCTATACACATATATAAGTTTTGATAAATAAAAATTGATAAGAGGAAAGGGATTTAAGGCAGAGTGACAATGTAAAAAAACCCAGTTTAGAAATTGAAATTAACATACAAAATAGAAAACAATTTTTTATTATTATTAATGTTTTGAAAAATAATACAAGTAAGAAAAACAATCCATCATTCCGTCGCCCTTTCATCCCCTCCGTTGTTTGTTCATTTTCCTTCCATCACCGCCATCATTACTTCACTCCTCTCATATTTGACATACATATTTGAAAATAAAAAACCCAAAATTCATTTTTAAACCAAACACTACATAGTATTTTGATTGAATTAAAATAAGAGACGAGGAGATGAAAAACAATATTTAACATCATAAATGACCAATAAATAGAATAGATTTGGAAAGGAGGAATAAATGAATGATATGTTTTATTCATTGCATTAATTTATAGAATTTAATGCATTATGTGAATAATAAAATGGGAGAAACCAAATGAAATTTTTACCCAAAGATTAATATGAATTAAGTATGAAGTATAAGAGTTATAATATCAATACAAAAGAAACACTATGAAAAGAACATTGTGGATACAATGTTGTAATTTAGCATGTTTGATGCATCAACATAGCTTCAACCATACAATTTACTATAAAAGTCTAAAGGGAACTAACTTTTATATATTGATAAGTTATAAAATAAGCAACTATCAAATTCCCAACCAAAATACAATTGCTCTATGAAGTACTGAATTAAATTAAGAAGCACTCGATATTTGAATTCAAATTGAATGAGAAGAGAATAGATGAAAAAGTATATATTCAACATTTTATATGAATAAATATAATAGATTGAGAGGAATAAATACATGTAATATGTCATTTAATGCATTAATTTATAAAATTTAATGATTTATGTCAATAATAAACGAGATCGCCCAAATGAAAAACTTATCCAAAGATTAATATGAATTAATTATGTAACGACCCGGAATTTCACTGCTTTGATTTGAAAATATTTAATTAATTTTAAATTATGACGCCCTACCCCGAGACCCATATTAACAAAGAGTATTACTGGGTAATATCGTTTGCTAATGCAGAGAATGTGGCTGGTTAGGAGCGACCATCTATAGCCTTGTCTTACTATTGAATACATCAACAAATGATATATATTTTTTCTCAAGTGGATCGATATATCCAATAAATAATTAACACAAAACTATAGGAGGCTGTAGGATCTATCAAAACAAAATATAACAACTCAAATGCAAACACATCACAGAATAGCAGATAATCAAATCTATACACATGTACATATACATCACAGAGTATACAAAAAGACACATTATATATGTAGTATGATGACCACAATACAAACACGAGTAAAAAGAATATACATGTCAGAGTAGCAACAAAAGTACAACACAAAAGGCTATATCAATAAGGCACTAGCAAAATGAGTCCATGCAGAAGCAGAATAGGCTACGTTCAAAGGTACCTAACCTGAAACACCTCGGTTTGACCCGAGTACAAAATACACGGGTTAGTCTAGCTAAGTATATAAGTTTATAAGGATAAGTAGCAATATATGCATAAGGATAAGGGTAATGTTCTTCTTAAACAAGAAGGAACAATACTGACTATAAGCATGAGTATAAGTATGGTATGGTTACTTTAAGTGATGGGATGATATCACTTACACAAACATATAATCTCAAAAGAGATAAGACAATCCATAAAACGCTAAATATAGCAAGCCTCATATCATCGGCATATCACAAATCATCAACAGTGGTTTATGGAAAATATAACTCCTAAAAAGGAGAAATCCCAAAACCGCCATATCTCAAACTCAAAGAAATCACCATCTTAAAATATGCCATAAGGAAATCAAATATTAATCTCCAACATAGGAGAATATAATCCCAAATAAATGCCAAAAGGCAAATCTCGTATAATAACGTCAATAGGCAAATCTCAATATAACGCCAAAAGGAAAATCTCAAATAATGTCGGTGTAGGAAACTCAAATTCCCATAAGGTAATAGCCATATATATATATATATGCATACACACACACAGATATATATATATATATAGACATATATATATCTATATAATGGCTCGAATGGCCAACCATGAAAAAAAAGGCGATACACTCGGGAAATCAATGAAAACATCTCAAAATTTGCACGTGCTTTTGGCCGGAGCCTTCCAAGTACTGATCTCAAATATGGTACCACACCCGAAGGCAAATACGTCACAATCACAAATACGCCACAATGGCAAATACGACGCAATGGAAAATGTCTCGAGGACAAATATGTCGCAATAGCAAACGCCATAATGGCAATGACCCGAAGGTCCAATACTGGCAATACGCTGCAATGGAAAATGTGTCACAAACTCTTGGATAGGAACCCGAACTGTGTTAACGTGTGTCCCATGTCGTACGTTCGCACAAAATGGTTTACTAACCGTTAGTAAATTTCACACTCAAAGCAGTAAAAAGTTTACCACATCTCATCGGTAAACACAACCCAAAGGTTAAAACGATCGAACGTACAAGTTGGGAATTAACCGATAAAATAAATGCCCATTTCACATTCCATGTGATTTACCAGAGCGTTTAACCCTCCTTCTCATTCACTCAAAATGTGAAAAAATGTGTAATTTATATATAGAATAATTTGCTTTGGAAACAAGCTTTGAAAACCAATTTATGAATTCAATTTGAAAGCCATATTTGAAAATTTCTCTTATTATAGAGAATAAATAGATTTTATACTTGAAAATAATTTAACATATTATATAATAATTATTTTGAAATGCCCATTAATCTTAAAAATCATTTCAAAAAGATATGGAGAAAACCGTGCTAAAAAACGAATAAAAATATGAAAAATCACTTAAATTAGTATTCGAATTTAAATTCAAATTAAATTCAAAAAATAATTCAAAATTTGAATTTTAAAAATACAATAAAAAACAACTCGAAATGTGGCAAGAAAATAGCTAGAAAACAATCGAAGGCACACAAACAATGAGCAAACAAGGAGCCAAAAGGGGTTGCAACCGGGTCGACCTAGTGGTTGACCTCCTTGGTCCCTAGGTCACCACCAGGTTGACCTAGGAGGCACTGGGTCAATAGGGAGGGGCAGTAGGCCTAGCTTACGTATTTTCTTCCAGTTGAATTCCAGGTTTTTTTGTTCAAAGTTTCAGAGAAAATTTTGACATGCAAACGATAGTATTTTTCAACCAAATTTACAGAGACGAAGTTCAATATGCAAGCTACCAAATGCAAGAAATTTGACAGCATTACGTTGCCAGAATCAAAAGTTGTAAGGTTTCAAAGTAGCAACATAAATCAGATTTCAAACAAAGAAACAATCAACGGGAAATTTTTATACATAGAGCGATATTGCATAGTTTTAAGCAATTTAAGCTTTGCTTAGCTAGCGTTTATGAGTTTTAGGAAATCACCTTGCTGTTAGATGCAAATACCCAGATTATAGCAGCAAGTTGGAAGCTTTTAGTGAGATAGAAGCCTCTAAGGACCTGTAGAAAAGAAGAGCGGTACATGCAAACTAATATACAGTAAATTAGAGAAATTCATTCACTGTAACAAGAAATTATTTGATGAAATTGGGTGTTTGGAGTTGATTACCTTTGATTTATCTCTAGATTTCAAAAAGATTCTAATTTGATTGAATTTGATGAAGAAATTGCTTGGATTTGAGAAATTGGAAAATGGGTTTACTGACTTTTCTTTTCACGTGGAAGAAGGAAGAAGAAATGATAGCCTGTACAAATGAACGTACATCAACTTCTTTTTCTCATTTCTAAAACAAATTAAAGGTTAATGGGCCAATTGGGTTTGATAATTAAAAGAAATAAATTGACCTAAGGTTTACTTAATCAATACTTAATAATATATGTGCATATATCACATATATACAAACAAAATGCATTTTCTCCATATTTTGGCATAGGAAAAATATGTAAATTTGTGTACTTATAAAATAATACATTTTATATCGTAAAAAAAGATTAATTTATAGTTTTAAAATATTTTTATTATTAAATTTCTTTATTTAACAAAAATGCACTATTTACTCAAATATATGAATAAAACATTGTTTTTAACTTCTAAAATTCTCCAAAAATACTTTTCTCACTTAGACAAATATTTCAAACCATTTTCAAACTTAATTTATAGCCAAAAAATATTTTCAGACTAATTTCACCTTTTTATTTAAATAAAACATCTTAAAAATCAAATACTTCTTTTGAAAACTATTAAAAGAAGCAATTGGGCAATAATTATTAAATTATTACATTTTCTCTAAAATAAAGTCATTTTCTTTGTTTAAAGCCCATATTCCATTTATGATAACTCCAAACAAAATAAAATAAAGTTCTAAGCTTTATTTTCACAATTTAATTTGAATTTTGTTGTTTATTCCAAATAAATAGTTTAATTTCTCCGGTTTTAATTTAACTTACAATATTAAATTATAATTACTATGGCGCCCCACCTCTATACCCACGCTAGCCAAGAACACTACGGAGCAATGCTGTCAACTAGCATGGAGAATAAGGCTGTGGAGGAGCGACCATCCATGTAATTTCTTTGTGCGAGCACCGATATGTCAGATAGTATAGCATGTATTTCATTTAAGGAGGAAATCCGACATACCGATACAAAATCAAAGCTACTACACAGTGGCTATATATATAATCTTCGAAAACATATAGAAATAAACATAAGACAAATCAGTCACAGACATCCATATCACAAAGGCGGAAAAAGATATGAATATATAACACATGAAAGTGTACATCAGAGTAGTGGTCTGAAAGATCCACAATAACACAAAAGAATAGCAACATGTGCTATACAAAAGAATAATCTATGAGTCGATATCTCAAATGTATACAACAAAAACTACAAATCTAAGTAGTTAGCCAAAAGTCAGAGTAATAGATCCCTGGAGAGAAGTCAAGCAGAAGCACCTGTAACATCTCGGTCTGACCTGAGTATTATTTCATAAGAAAATAATAAACGGATCAGTCTAGCTATAAATATCAGATGACATGATATAGAATAAGAGATATGGCATAAACGTGAAATAACCATAATGACATACTACTATAAGTATGTAATTGATAATCAACAAGAGATTAATCAATATCACAAGAATCTTCTCAAAGATTCAAATTCACCAAAAAGGTAATGACACACAAATTCACCAATGCACAAAAAAAAATTGATAAAACTTATCAATGGAAATCACGAAAATTGGTGAAGCACAAATTCTAGAAATCTACACAAGAAATCCAGAAATGACAAAAAGGGGGAGGCCTATCACAAAACGGGGGCGCTACCCCACATATGTGAGTCCAAACATCACACAAATGGGGTTTAGTCTCCCTCGTAGACAAAGAGACATCGCATAATTGCTAGTCTAAAACACAAAAATGATCGTCATTGATCATAAAGAAGTGTCAATTACACTAAGTTAGTAAATATATGAGTTTAGCTTCATGTCCCATAACCACTTGCTTAACTTAAATATTTACGAACAAACTGTAGATCTTCACTAGAAATTGTCACAAAAGGTTCAATCGAACAAGTCTAAGAATTAACCGACGAAGGAAACGCAAGCGTTTCATACCACTCGTTTTACTAAGCCGTTTAATTCAATTTCTCATACGAGTGAGGTAAAGGTTTGTATATACTAATAGATTGGAAAACGGTTTGAGAAAAGAGTTTTGTAATTAAAATAGTGTTGAAATCGCTTTGATGAAAGAGTTTTGATATTTACTACTAGTATTGAAACCTTTATATTTTTAAAGTGACAAGTCACAAAATTGATCGTAGAAACAACTCAATTCACAAAAATTCATATTCGAAGATGTGAATAAAATCCAAAGGAATCAATCCCAAATCCATCAGAATAGGAATACACCTGCGAGATAACATAGTTCAACACAGTGAATTGGCGCGACCTAATCATGAAGCGACCTAACGAGGTCGAACTAAGGAGTTAACGGCTTAAGGCTACGGCCCAACATGGCCGACCTAATGTGGCCGAGCAATATGCAATGGAACGACCTAACTAGGCGAGCGACCTAAGGGAAAGACAGGTCGAACGACCTAAGGATAAGGAGGGTCGAGCGACCTAAAGGGGAAAACAGGTCGAACGACCTAGTTGGTTGCGACTTAGGTGGTGAGTGACCTAAGCACGCGACCAAAGGTAGACATGGGGTCGAGCGACTTTACATACTCGAACGACCAAGGGGTTCGAACGACCTAACTGCCGAACGACCTAAATGCAGGTGAGAGTTAAATAGGTCGAACGACCTAACTGTAGCAAACGACCTAAGGTCTAACGACCTAATGGGAAACGACCATACTAAAGGAGACTAGGCCGAGCAACTTTAGGGGTCATCCTACCTAAGTTGGCCGAGAGAACAAACGTGAGCAGGCCGAGCTATATGCCGCGACCTAAGGTTGCAGATGTGAGTTAAATAGGTCGAACGACCTAAATGCGAACGACTTAAGGTCTAACGACCTAATGAGTTTGAGGCCGAGCGACCTAACGATGCAACGAGCTAAACACACAGGGGCGACTTTCCCCCCCCCCCCCCCGGCCGAACGACCTAAGCCCAATAATTTCACCAAAAACGCTAAAAATTGGAGTTTTTCGCCAATCCAATCCAAACCAAATGCAAATGTACATGCTAAAGAGATAGGAAGTCATTCCCAACAATCCAAGATAGTTATAGACAAGAATGTGAGATAAAAATCTCACTTTTTCACAATTTAAACGAAAATCAAGCTTGAAAGCAAAAGAAGAAGCAATCTCACTTCAATCTCAACACAAGAAGCTTGAATCAATGGCTTCTCTCTAGATTTGGAGTTGGATGATGGATTTGCAAGAGAACTTGAGCTTGGAATTTTAATTTCCCATTCCACTCACCATTTTTGATGAAGCTTTAGTATTAGGAAATTTATGAAGGAATGGAAAGAAGAGGGAGTGGAGGTTGGGTCTAATAGGCTAAGTCCAAACTAAAGTCCAAAGTGAAAACGTAGTGAAATTCCACCAACTCCAAACATATCAAAGTTTATACCTAAAAAGATTGTAAACGGCGTTTTGAACTCAATGGAAGTGGTCTCGAGTCCAAATTCGACCGTATGCAAAAAGTAGCTTTTCAGTTTAAAAATCCGACCAACGATAAAATATTTAAATAAAATATTTAAATATAAAATCGTTAAATATGCAGGTTGTTACAGACTCCCCTCCTTAAAGAAATTGCATCCTCGCAATATATAAGATGGAAATAAAAAGTAACAACCATAAAAGCATATTAATCACGAAAGAAATTTGAAATAAGAAGTTCACCTTAAAGAGCATGAGAAAGTAATTCTGGATGTGTTCGATAGATGAATTCTCTGGATTCCTAAGAACAATCTTTAGGATTTGAGGACCATTGAATTTTAACAAGAGGAACATCTTTATTTCGAAGTCGTTTGACCTACGAAGCAATAATACGAACAGGATGTTGCTCATACGTTAAATTCGGAGAAACTTCAATTTCTTCCACAACACCAGGCTCAAGAATAGATTCGAAATCTCGAAGACACTTCCGTAACTGAGAAACGTGAAACACGTCATGAATGGCAGAAAACTGAGCCGGTAATAAAAGGCGATAAGCCATGGAACCAATACGTTCGGTGATAGGAAATGGCCCAATATATCGAGACGCTAATTTTCCCGATCGACTGAAACGTACAAAACCTTTCATAGGTGAAACACGAATAAAAACAGAATCTCCCACAGAAAACTCTAACTTCCTTCTCCGGTTATCGGCATAGGATTTTTGTCTATTCTGGGCTTCTTTCATCCTATGACGAATAAGGTCAATCTTTTCTGTGGAATCTCGAATAAAATATGGACCTAAAACCAGCTTCTCACCGGCCTCAAGCCAACAAGAAGGAGATCGGCATGGCCTTCCATAGATTGCCTCGAAAGGAGCCATACCAATACTAGATTGGAAGCTATTATTATAGGAAAACTCAACAAGAGAAATATGATCTTCCCAACTTCCACCAAAATCAAGAACACATGCACGAAGAAGATCTTCAAGGGTTTGATTCACACGCTCAGTTTGTCCATCGGACTGAGGATGATAAGCGATGCTAAAATTAAGCTTCGTTCCCAAAGCTTTTAGAAGACTCTTCCAAAATCCACTAGTAAACAATGGATCACGATCGCTAACAATAGAAGTAGGAACTCCATGCAGTTTAACAATTTCTTTGATAAAAAGTTTGGCCAAAAGAGGAACGGTTCGATTGGACCGAACGGGAATAAAATGGGCGGATTTAGTAAGTCTATCAACTATCACTCATAAGCTATCATGACCCGAACGAGAACGGGGCAGGCCGTCTATAAAATTCATGGAAACTTGATCCCACTTCCAAATTGGAATTTCTAAAGGTTGTAATAACCCACCAGGCCTTTGATGTTCGGCCTTAATGAGTTGGCAAGTCATGCAACACTTAACGAAGTTAGCAATATCAGATTTCATTCCCTCCCAATAATAAAGTCGCTTCATATCCGCGTACATTTTACTACTACCGGGATGAATGGTAAATTTAGAACGATGAGAATCTTCTAAAATGTCTTTACGAAGATCACTAATATTTGGCACGATAAATCTACCAAATTTTCGAATACTGCCACGAGAATCAATATCAAAGTCTTTCAATCCCTCAATATCAATTTTATCCCTAAAATTTTGGCCAAGAAGAGCCAATTCGGGATCTAGCTTTTGAGCTTCAAGAATGCGGTCTAAAAGAGAAGGATGATCCTCAAGGCTACATAAAACAAGAGATAAACATAAATCGAAAACACGATCTCGAATCTCACAAGTGGATAAAATTCCGAGATCATTCCATTCGGATATCATCATAGAAACAACCGCTTGTTGCTTGCAACTAAGGGCATCGGCAACACGATTTCCCTTTTCGGGAGTATAAAGAATATCAAGATCATAAGGTGCAAGAAATTCGAGCCAACGCTGTTGACGCAAATTAAGTTCCTTTTGAGAAAATAGATACTTCAAAGATTTATGATCGGAGTAAAGAATAAATTTTTCTCCCAAATGATAATGACGCCAAATACGAAGGTCGAAAACAATAGTTGCGAGTTCTAAATCATGAGTGGCATATCTAGTCTCAGCAGGCTTCAATTGCCTAGAAGCATAAGCAATAACACGTTCTTTTTGCATAAGAACGATACCCAAACCAACGCGACTAGAATCTTCATAAACAACAAAACCTTGAATCCCCTCAGGAATAACAAGAATAGGAGCATCGGAAAGGAGTTCTTTTAATTTCTGAAAAGAAGCTTCACATTTTTCTGACCAAATGTATTTAACACCTTTCTTAGTTAAGCTAGTAAGAGGCACGAAAATTTTGGAAAAGTCTTTTATGAAACGGCGGCAATAACCTGCCAATCCGAGAAAACTACGGATTTCCGTCACACTCTTCGGTCTCTTCCAATTTCGAATCGCTTCAATTTTTGAAGGATCCACGGAAATTCCGGATTCGAAAATAATATGACCGAGAAATTTCACACGAGATTGCCAAAAGTGGCATTTATAAAATTTTGCTTTTAATTGATTGCTTCTAAGAGTTTCCAACACAATCCGAAGATGTTTTTCATGCTCCTCCTCGGTTTTAGAATACACAAGAATATCATCAATAAAGATGAGAACAAATCGATCGAGGGAATCTTTGAAAACTCGATTCATGAGGTCAACGAAATAAGCCGGGTGTTCGTTAAATCAAATAGCATAACAAGCCATTCATAAGATCCATAACGAGTACGGAACGATGTCAAAGGAATACTATCCTCTGCAATACGAAGCTGGTGAAAATCGGTAGCCAAGTCCAATTGTGAAAAGACTCTAGCACTGCTAAGTTGATCAAATAGATCATCAATCCGAGGTAAAGGATATTTATTTTTAATAGTAAAATCATTAAGCTTGTGATAGTCAACGCAAAGCCTAAGCGTACCATCGGATTTCTTCACGAAAATAGCCGAAGCTCCCCAAGGCGAGGAACTAGAGCGAATAAATTGCTTCGTCTCCAATTCGGGTAATTGTTTGCAGATCTCCTCATTTTCCTTATTGGACATGCGATAAAGAGGACAAGTAATAGGTTGAGCTCCAGGGATGAGATTAATTTTGAACTCAATTGCTCGCTTAGGTGGTAATCCTAAAACGGGCTCAAATATGTCGGAAAATTCACGAACAACGTGAATAAGAGAAATAATATCTTCCTCATCATCATTATCGTCATCATGAGGATTTAAGCAATATAAAGTTGCAACCAAGATGGAATCTGAATCTTTAAGATCAATAGATATCTGCTTAACAGATTGAGGATGTCGAAGATAAATAGTCCGCTCAGGACATAGGATTTGGGCTTCATAACGGTTAAGCCAATCCATTCCCAAAATCATTCCAAAGCCTAAGTAGCACATAACATGCAAATCGGCTCGGAAAGAAAGATCACACAAAATAATCTCAACACTTTACAAAGAAAACTAAGAGTTGCGAATCTACCAACCGGATTCGCAATTCTCAAAGAAGTCATTAAAGCAACAACACAAAAAGAAAAATATCAACGAGTTCTTTTGAAATAAAAGAATGGGATGCACCCGTATCAAAAAGAACTCGAATAGGTTGATCATGAAATATAATAATGCCATCAAGTACAGAATGAGACATACCTTGACCAAGAGATGTGTTGTCAGGTGCTTGAGCAACGTTTAACTTTCCCTCTTTCTTGCCCTGAAGTCTGGGTCAAACATGTATATAATGATCCGGGCTTTTACAATAGCGACAAGATTTGGGCTTTAAACATTTGTTCGCAAAATGGTCTTTAGAACCACAGTTGTAACATTGCCCACTACTAGGGGAAGAAGTCTTTGCAGCAGGAGTTGCTTGCTTACCCTTTTTGTTGGGATAGGGACCTTTGAATTTGTTTAGCCTCTTCTTGTTGTTGAATTTTGGTTTGGAACCCACCACTTCAACATCACTTTCCCTATCCGCCTCTTCAAGACGAAGAGCGTATCAATGAGTTGGTCGAAAGAAACTTACAATTTTAGAAGTAATGGCTTAAGATTTTTATTCAAGCCATAGACGAATCTCTGGTTTTTCTTTAATGGGGTATTGATGTATTCAACCCCGTATTTAGAGAGAGATTCAAAAGACGCGACATAGTCTGTCACGGAAGATTCACCTTGAACAAGGTCAATGAAACGGCGAGCAAAAGTCACCTTCTCAGCTTCTGGCACAAATTTTAATTCGAAGCGCTCCCGGAATTTATCCCAAGTAAGATCCGCTTCATTTATTTCAGAAATCAGAAGTTCGTACCAGTCTAATGCTCTTTCTTGGAGCATACTAGAGGCCACCTGAACACGGTGAAGATCAATAAGATTCATGTGAGAAAAGATTCGATCGCACGATCTCAACCAAGCCTGGACTTCAATAATTGTTTCAGAACCTTTGAATGGTCTCCCACCCAAATTGGTATAATCACTGCACAAACGTGCAAATCCAGACCTAGGGTGAGTAGTCTCCGGATTAGATCCGGCTGCCTGAGCATTCCTCACTAGATCAAGAAGCTGCTGGGCAGACATAAATACTCCATCCTGGGGGGTAGCACGAGATTGACTGGCGCTGGGACGACCAGGTCTAACCATTTCTCTTCCTTAAGAAAGAAAGAAAGAAAAAGGATAAGGTTATTCACCAAATGAATATCAAGCATTCTTGATAGATACACAAGGAATCACAAAGAAAGAAGGATGAATTGGTACGAAGACTCGAATTAAATCCTAATGCACGATCCTTAAGATGGACTTAGGACGATGATTCTTGTTAAGTTATTCTACATTGTTCCGAAGTTTGGCTCTGATACCAAGCTGTGACGCCCCACCTCTATACCCACGCTAGCCAAGAACACTATGGAGTAATGCTGTCAACTAGCACGGAGAATAAGGCTGTGGAGGAGCGACCATCCATGTAATTTCTTTGTGCGAGCACCGATATGTCAGATAGTATAGCATGCATTTCATTTAAGGAGGAAATCCGACATACCGATACAAACTCAAAGCTACTACACAGTGGTTATATATATAATCTTCGAAAACAAATATAGAAATAAACATAAGACAAATCAGTCACAGACATCCATATCACAAAGGTGGAAAAAGATATGAATATATAACACATGAAAGTGTACATCAGAGTAGTGGTCTGAAAGATCCACAATCACACAAAAGAATAGCAACATGTGTTATACAAAAGAATAATCTATGAGTCGATATCTCAAATGTATACAACAAAAACTACAAATCTAAGTAGTTAGCCAAAAGTCAGAGTAATAGATCCCTGGAGAGAAGTCAAGCAGAAGCACCTGTAACATCTCGGTCTGACCTGAGTATTATTTCATAAGAA
Source organism: Allium cepa (assembly GCA_030765085.1). Classification (NCBI taxonomy): domain Eukaryota; kingdom Viridiplantae; phylum Streptophyta; class Magnoliopsida; order Asparagales; family Amaryllidaceae; genus Allium; species Allium cepa. Next base: position 485,628,238 of record CM060934.1, on the reverse strand, counting down.
AATAATAAACGGATCAGTCTAGCTATAAATATCAGATGACATGATATAGAATAAGAGATATGGCATAAACGTGAAATAACCATAATGACATACTACTATAAGTATGTAATTGATAATCAACAAGAGATTAATCAATATCACAAGAATCTTCTCAAAGATTCAAATTCACCAAAAAGGTAATGACACACAAATTCACCAATGCACAAAAAAAAATTGATAAAACTTATCAATGGAAATCACGAAAATTGGTGAAGCACAAATTCTAGAAATCTACACAAGAAATCCAGAAATTACAAAAAGGGGGAGGCCTATCACAAAATGGGAGTATGAAAACTCACCAGCACATGTATCACAAAACGAGACGATGTCTCATGGTAGCTAACCATTAAATTTTTTAGCCGAAGCTCCACAAGAATGGCCCGAAGACCGTGGGGCGCTACCCCACATACGTGAGTCGAAACATCACACAAACGGGGTTTAGTCTCCCTCGTAGACAAAGAGACATCGCACAATTGCTAATCTAAATCACAAAAATGATCGCCATTGATCATAAAGAAGTGTCAATTACACTAAGCTAGTAAATATATGAGTTTAGCTTCATGTCCCATAACCACTTGCTTAACTTAAATATTTACGAACAAACTGTAGATCTTCACTAGAAATTATCACAAAAGGTTCAATCGAACAAGTCTAAGAATTAACCGACGAAGCAAACGCAAGCGTTTCATACCACTCGTTTTACTAAGCCGTTTAATTCAATTTCTCATACGAGTGAGGTAAAAGTTTGTATATACTAATAGATTGAAAAACGGTTTGAGAAAAGAGTTTTGTAATTAAAATAGTGTTGAAATCGCTTTGATGAAAGAGTTTTGATATTTACTACTATTATTGAAACCTTTATATTTTTAAAGTGACAAGTCACAAAATTGATAGTAGAAACAACTCAATTCACAAAAATTCACATTCGAAGATATGAATAAAATCCAAAGGAATCAATCCCAAATCCATCAGAATAGGAATACACCTGCGAGATAACATAGTTCAACACGGTAAATTGGCGCGACCTAATCATGGAGCGACCTAACGAGGTCGAACTAAGGAGTTAACGGCTTAAGGCTACGGCCCAACATGGCCAACCTAATGTGGCCGAGCAATATGCAATGGAACGATCTAACTAGGCGAGCGGCCTAAGAGAAAGACAGGTCGAACGACCTAAGGATAAGGAGGGTCGAGCGACCTGGGGGGAAAACAGGTCGAACGACCTAGTTGGTTGCAACTTAGGTGGTGAGTGACCTAAGCACACGACCAAAGGTGGACGTGGGGTCGAGCGACTTTACATACTCGAACGACCAAGGGGTTCGAACGACCTAACTGCCAAACGACCTAAATGCAGGTGAGAGTTAAATAGGTCGAACGACCTAACTGAAGCAAACGACTTAAGGTCTAACGAACTAATGGGAAACGACCTAAGGTCTAACGACTTAAAAGGGTAACGACCTATACTAAAGGAGACTAGGCCGAGCAACTTTAGGGGTCATGCGACCTAAGTTAGCCGAGAGAACAAACGTGAGCAGGCCGAGCTATATGCCGCGACCTAAGGTCGCAGATGTGAGTTAAATAGGTCGAACGACCTAAATGCGAAGGACTTAAGGTCTAACGACCTAATGAGTTTGAGGCTGAGCGACCTAACGATGCAACGAGCTAAACACACAGGGGCGACTTTTCCCCCTGGCCGAACGACCTAAGCCCAGTAATTTCACCAAAAAGGCTAAAAATTGGAATTTTTCGCCAATCCAATCCAAACCAAATGCAAATGTACATGCTAAAGATATAGGAAGTCATTCCCAACAATCCAATATAGTTATAGACAAGAATGTGAGATAAAAATCTATCAACCCGATCCATTTACTCTATTTCTAATCTACCTATATAAACCCAGTTATGAACCCTAGCCTTCATCTATTCTCATTTGTTTGTGCGTTCTTTTCCTCAAACTCTTTCTCTTCCTCAATGGATACAAATCTCAGATCCAAACACAATTGCAAATCAAATCAAAAGCTAAAAATTCAAAGTCCTCGGAAAAATATCAAAAAAATATATGTTGATTCTCTCGACGAGCGAAATTCAATGGTGTAATTCGTTTTTCGATTCGGGGTGTGGTTTGACCAGGAATTGGGCGTTTAGTTTCGGCCGTTCATCATCGCCGCGATAATATCCGTCGGATCGGGAAACAGTTTCTGGGTTTGGTAGAGATTGACCAGAGGAGTTCATCTATATGGGTTATGTCGAGAATCGACGGCTAGATCGTCGTAATTTTTACGATTAGGGTTTCGAAACCCTACGATTAAGCGGTGGCGGCCACTTCAGGCCACGTGAGGGGCGCGCACCGGGGGATGGAGGCAGCTCGGCATGGGCTTCGAGGTGGTGGTGGTCAGAGGTGGCCAGGTGGTCGTAGTTGATAGGGATTTATGGTCAAAGTTTCGGTCAAATGGGTCGTGTTGCGTTCGGTCGGTAGCAGGGAAATTTCGTGCGCGCTGGGTAGGATGCGTGAGTCCTGTAGCGCATGGGATGGAAGATGATGATGTGGCACTTAGTGGTAAAGTGTTCTCTCTTTTCTATTTTTTAAAATTGAAATTCAATCGCAATTTTCGCTACATACGAACTCCGTTTCACGCGCGGTTTTTTGTTAGGATCGTATTGAAATTCCGGACTTGCTAACGCTGGTTTTGACGAATTTTGAGACGGTCAAATTTTTGGGTTTAAATTGAATTTCAATTCAATTTAAATTCAAAAGGTGAGTGTTTTAATCCACTCACAACTTCTAAAATTTCTTATGTTTGTTAAATTGACTTACGATATGAGTAGAAATTTATTTATGACTGTTTGGCATGTTTTATTCATCATCTCGGTTAAACCGCATTTATTTAATTTAACTGTTAATTTATTTTATTTTGCATATAATTTGATAGTTAAAATTTTATTTATTTGCATATAAACTGCTAGTTAAATAGTTATTAAATTTATTATTGAATATAAACTGTTAGTTAATACCTGTTATATTTTATATGTTCTATATTGATGTTGTAAAATTGGATGATGATTTTAATAAATGGTTGATGATTGATATTTGAATGAATGGATGCTATATTTTATATTGTATAAACTGCAAGTTAGTATGCATTTTCATTTCATTCGGGATTGCGGTTTGAAATGATATACAACCGCAATTTTTATTTTTAAATTGCGGATTGAAATGATAAATATCCGTATCACTTGACCATAGGATAGAAAATTATATACAGGCACCGCGGTATATATATATATATATATATATAATTGAAATGATTTTTATGGTTTGGATATGATACGGTTAGATTTGGATATTATATAAATATATTTTACATGTACATATATTGTTAATTTTTTGAATTTAAGCTGTGTATAAATTTGATAAATAAATTAAATAAGATGAAAAATGGAGTTTGATTATTTTATATTATATGGTTAAGTACATGTTAAGATATTGAGAATATATAGAGTTTTAAATGATTTAAATAAATTAATATTGGGAGTTAAATTGAAAATTTATTTGGAATCGAGCTAAATTAAGAATTTAACTTCATAAGTGGATGTAGAATTTATTAACTTGAATTTTTTTTTAAAAAAGGTATGATATTTATAACTGAAATTTTATTCAAGATGAATTAAATGAATATTTCTAGTATAATTAAATTGGAGGAAATTTTGTTAGTTAAAAGTAATTTGAGTTTTATTTAAATGATTTCGGATTTATTATGCAAATATTTCAGACTAAATAATAGGACTTTAAATTATTGAATAGAAATTTCCAACCTTAGTTTCAATTGTTTAATATTAAAAGTTTGAAATATACTGAAACTGAAGTGGTTTATTGAAACTGAAAGCGATTTTAAAATTTATGGATTTTGACTTAATCTTAAATGAAATAAATTGTAAGTCGCGGAAATTACATTATTTTATAAAGAAATTTTGAATTAAAACTATTTTATTCTATATACTGTTGAATATCCAAACCATTCAAGTTCTAGAAGTTATGGTTTTAAAGCTATGAATTTCGAAGTATTATGTTTTGAAAGTTATAATTCAAATGTTTGGTTTCCAGGTATTATAAATTTTAAAGCAGTATGTTTTTGGAAAAGAATTAGGTGAAATAAAAATGATATTATTGATTTGGGTTTTATAAGAATAATATCAAAATGAGTTGTTTTGAAAATGAAATGATATCGTATTTATGGGTTTGAAATGGATAATTATATTCTGGTTTTAAAGTACAAACTATTTTGAAAAGACCGCGGTGTTATAATAACGATTGGTTGTTGAAGAGATCGGGATCGGAAGTTGTCATACTCTCTGCCAGCTCCGAAAACCACTTTAACAACCGTGTACGCGGTGGAGATTCCAGAATGAAGTAGGATGGTGGCGACGTTTCCTTTGAGGTAAATACGTGGACCCGACTCCCGTGAGTTGGCATAAGGTGGCTAAAACAGGAGCGATTCTCGGGCCAATGAGGTCATTCCTCTGATCGAACGCACTCCTTCGATATTATACTCTGACTTTTGGATTTGATTCGATGGCCACTTTTATTTTTGATTTGGGGGTGTTGTTCGAGGTGGGCGGTAGTAGCAGCTACGCGTTACCACCAGCCCGGATGCGTAATTGGTATATCTACCCTAGCATTACCTAGTTGTGCCGTGTCACCTACCCTATCGCGCCTTGTACGAGTTTCTATTTGTGTCGTACCTATGGAGTATCCTTTGGTAGCCTCCCGATCAGGAGGTATTACGGTACTGTATAGACTATTGGCATTATTTGTGTTAAGGGCTATATGGGTAACCTCTTAACGCTATTAAAAAGTAAGTTTATTTTGCAATTAGACACTATTATAATAGCGAAATATACTACATAGTAAATAGTTTAATGAATCCTTAAGAGATGTAAATCCCGAGCATCTTTTGAGTTACTGCACTCATATTTATTTCTGTTAATTTAACTTACATAAGTTCTTTTAGTTCTGACTCGAGTGTTTTGTCTTTTCAATTCGCTCGGGTCAGTCCGAGCGTTTCAGGATTTGAAGTTTTAGCTCTGGAGGACGAAGATGAAGATTTGTAATGCTATTTTCTACTATTATTCCACTACACTATTTAATTCCGCTGCATTGATATTTATTGGTATGTGAACTCTGATATTTATTGTATAAAGAAGAATCAAATGTTTTGTAAACAGTTTTATGAACTGTATATTTATTATTATATTTTATCCTTCCGCTGTGAGATTCTGTTTAGTTTTTCTCTTCTCTGTTTTTTTTCTTATTTACCCCATAACAATCTGCCCTTTCGTATGGTTTGAATTGGCACGTGTGTCGATTTAAAGCGGGCGAAAAGGCGGGACGTTACATATTGAGAGGAGGGCATGTACTTAGGGGTGTTTTGGTCATTCACCTTATGCATGTTATATAAAACAATTTATTTTCCTTCTCATTTTTTTCTCATTTCCAAATCATATTACCAACTTATTCATTTTTCTTAAGCTCTCAAAACCTTCAAATGGCTTCCATAGTCTTTCCAAAGTTTGAAAACCTTAGCTTTATTTACTTCTATTTCATGAAAACTTGTTTCAAAGCCTCCTCTTTTCTTTCTACACTCCTCCTTACCAACACAAGACCTACATCCACCCTCAAGCACATAGTTGAACTCTAAAGGCCTTTGGCCAAACCACTTTTGCTCCTAAAGCCATAAAAATTCCATTTTTCCAAGTTCGACGCAAAGCCCTAAGTCATTTTCAATTGTTGGAAAAGATCGGGTCGAGTTAATAAGTTTTGGTAGCTTTGAGATGAGTTAAAGCTCACCCCTTTTCTTAAAGTTTCTAACTTTATTTACAATGTATAATCAATGTAAAATAATTGCTTGCTTGAATAAATACGGTATTATGTTAGTTATACATATGTATGCTCGGATTATAAGCTTGTATTTACTTGGAATGGATGAAAGTTAAGTAAGCTAATCAGCGAAGTTTGGAAAAGTTTGATTTTTTACTTATTGTTATGGGTTATGGAATGTATATGATCATAATTATGTAGGTGGTATTGTATGCTAAAATGAATAGCACCTAAAGTTGAGATTTTGAGACGTTAAGTTCCTTGTTAACTTGTTTCCATTTAAGGTCATGTTGGAAAAAGTTTCAAGTTAGATTGATTTAGTTTTTAAAATCTTTTTTTTACTTCAAAATCCTTTTGCTAAGTTATAAGTAGTTAATACATAAGGGTAAATGTTTTCGATAGTGTTTTGGTGTAACGACCCTAACTTTTAGTAACGTTCTTTAGGATATTTAACTAGTAAAATTAAATAAATTATGTAAAATGATTAAGGGATTGAGGTTTGTGAATTTAGAGGGTAGCCGTGCCCATTAAACAAATGAACAAAGGGAATTAAAATGAATTATGTTAAGGTAAGTAGATAAGGGAAATATAGGAATAAGTAATATCCATATACCCTAACCCCTCACATACATTCATTTTACACGTTCATTCTCACAAACAAAACATAAGAGGTCGGCCACCATTAGGAAAGCAAGAAGAAGATAAAGCTAAAATCAAGGGGAAGAAATTAATCAACTTAATCAAGATCAAATCTTAACTCCTTAATCCCAAGCTAAGATGAATAATGATCACATCTCATGTTTTAATCATTTTCGGTTTTAGATCAAAATCTGATCCATTTTGCAAGGTTTTGCCATGTTTTTTATTGTTAAATTGGATATATATATACTTGTTGATGATTTATGCTAATTCATAAAGATTTTATGATATGTTTTAATGTGAAAATCCTATTAAATGACATCCAAATACCTTGCTATTTTAGTATATGATCAGGAATGATATTTTAAAGATGGATTTCAGTTTTCATAATTTTCTGAATTAGTTTGGATTTAATATTAATTTTCTAGTGAAGAAAATGGTTATTTGGGTTTAAAATTAATTACGGATAAAATATGTCTGTTTTGGGTCTGAAATTAATATATGTTAGAAAACATATTAAAAATGATTTATGGGAATTTTTATTTTTCCTAAGTGTTTTAATAAGTATATAAAATTATTTAAGGTATGAGACTTAAATGCTTTATATATTTATTAAAGGAGAAGAGGTAATTCGTAAATAATTTAAATTTTTAATTCAGAAATTTCGGCGATGCTTTTAGAAAAGAAATTAGCAACCAATCATGTTTTGACAAACAAGGCATGTTAGTTGAAAAGAATTACTTTAAAAGGTTAAAAAAATAGTTTAAACATGTTTTTTACATGTTTCGCCACTTTCGGCACCTAGCTTTCGACTAAGTTCCTTTGCCTCCATCACTATCGAAACCAATGTGCATAGTGTCAAAGACTTAGTACATAGTGAATATGATTGAGGTGAAAGGTATGCGGTCAAAATAAGGGGTTCCAAAGGGGTCGAAGCCTTATTTTGTGTTTAAAAGAAATGTGCATGCTTTGCTTTCGAAAAGGATGCTTTCGACTTAGATAGCTTTCAACTTGGTTAAATGGTTTAAAGGAATGGTTCTAAAAGAGGTTGCACCTTTTGTTTTAAGTAAATGCTTTCGAAGAGGGTTGAAACCGCTTGCTGTCGCATCTTAGCTTTCGAAGCAATGCCTTCGAATGGGTTTCTTTGTTTCAAAACCTAAGTTGATTCTCCAATGCTTTCGAACGGTTGGTTTCGACACCATCGCTTCTTTTCTTAGGAAATTGTTTTCGAAAGAGTTCTTTCGACTTATTGTTTTAAGGCTCTTTGTTCTGTTGAAGGTAAAACCCAAAGGTATCGAAAGAAATAGTTTTAATTGGTTTTGAAAGGTTATTCCACATGTTTTACTTGAACCCAATGTTTTCGAAAGGTTTGTTTATAAAAAAAATTGAATGCTTTTGAAAGATTTTAAATGAAGGTTTTGAAGGGGTGGTCCCCAATGTTTTCAAAAGGTTTTAAATGGAAGGTTTCCAAAGGTATGTTTTTTGTGTTTTGATAAGAGGATTTCAATGATTTTAAAGCTTTCAAAAGAAAGGTTTTTCAACGTTTTCAAAAGGTTTATTAAGAAAGGTTTCGAAAGTTATGTTTTGGCCTTTCGACCTATGGTTTTACTGGATTTCGAAAGGGGAACTTTCAATGGATTCGAAAGGGCTACTTTTGAGGTTTAAATGTTTTCATCAACAAAGTTTTGTGTAAAGTACATTTAACATGGCAAGGTGATTTGAATAAAGCATGAAGTATATTTTCCTTGCTTAAGTATGATTTAAAAGGATTGAATCATTTCAATAGAAGAGGTTTTCGAGTAAAATGACTCAGATATTAGAATACCAGATGGGACTGGTATAGGGTCGCGCCCTATACATTAGCTATTAGCCCCTAGCTAATTTAGTCCAAAATTCCAGTGTGTAGGGCTTTGTCACAAGTAAGACTAAAATGATATTATACACAAAAAGGAATATATAGAGAGATGATAAGTTACTGGTGTGCCCGCAAAACCATTAGCATCAGTTGACCCTAGAGAATTAAGTTAGGGATAGACTGTCCAGAAGAGGAGGGTCAAACAGAAGTTAGATTATTTGTTTATTTTGTATGGTAGGCCCAAGTCAGCCAAATGTTAGTAGTTAGCCAAAAAAACTATAGTGTTCGGATAGATAGAACATTTGTTACCTGATTTATATACTTTCATGATATTGATATTATTGTTTTAACTAGTTTTGATTGTAGGATTAAGATTTGTAAAAGATATGTTTTAAAAGGATATAAGTGAGGGAATACCCATTCCGCTAAGCGGCGTGGTCTCACTTAATATCAAATAACCGAGATGTACAGTATTTTTCACAATAGGCATTATATCTGACTCGAAGTTTAAGTTTTTCCCATAAAACTCTCGGGTGCTCAAAATTGATTTGAGTAGGTTCAGAGTTAAGGATTTATAGGTTTTAGTAGGTGAACGAATAAAGCTTTCGAAGACGAGCAGGAGGCTAAAGTTAGCTATGTAGGATTTGTTGTGTTTTTATTTCTGGTGTGTCATATTAAGTCTGTTATGACTATTTAGTACTTTGGTCAACCAAAGGGGCATCTTCATTTGTTGCTCTTCATGTATTTTGTAATAATTATATTTGCTTTGAACTTGGGAAACGTTTGGGATTATGTGACTTGGATATGAAAAGTTGTTTTGAAATGTAATCAGAAAAGTGTTTTAATTTGTGATGATTTTATTTCATATTCAAGTGCTTCTGATATTATGGATACCATAAAAATTAGGGTATTTGATCACCGGAAGTTAATACTATGGATGACTGCAGCATCTATAGCGCTCAGCTTCAGACATCTAGATAGGGAATGTTGCAACTTGGTATTATAACATAGGTTTATGAAAAACTTTAAAATAAATTATCTTTGAAAACATAATCCTAAGGAATTAGGGAAAAGATTGGAATATGGGATGAACTATAGTAATGTACTTGTATTTGTTATATATATATAAGTATATGCTATATCTCTATTCTCCAGCCTCTCTTAGGATATTCTTCTGTATCTTATGAGGCTTGAATGTAGACATGGATGCTAGAAGTGGAAGGGTTAACCTTGGAGGGGGAAGCACCACAACAAATGGAAATGCTAGACCGAATACAAGGAGAAATCCAGGTCAAGCACAAGATGGAAATGCGGGTGCTGGAGTATTGCAAGTTGACATGGGAGCAATGTATCGGTTGTTTGTCAATATAATGCAAGCGGATGTTGCTGATGTAGTAGTTAGAGAAGGAGTTCAGGAAGCTCTAGTGGTCAATAACTGTGCTATTCTGAGTAGGACTATGCTCGGTTGGGAGGAAAGCCATTCATCGAAACTGAGGACGCAATCAAAGTAGAGAACTGGTTACTTCATTGCAAGAGGATTATCATTGATCTGCGGTTCAATGAGGATCAGAAGAGAAGGCTTGTTGAATATTGACATTGTACTGGTGGAACAGCGTTACAGTTGGAGTTAATGAGGGAAAAATGACATAGGCTGAGTTCAAAAGGAGGTTTGGAGAGAGTTTTATGTCTGAGATTGCGAAGTCTGCTCTGCTCGGAAAGTTTGTTAAATTGGAGCCGGGGGAGATGACTGTGCTGGAGTATGCTACAAGGTTTGAGGAGTTAGCAAGGTATGGCTATGCTACGGTGGATACTGTGATTAAGAGGTACGAGAATTTCATCAAAGGGTTGAAGCCTGAGCTTGCTATAGCAATGTTACCGCATATTAGGGATCTTTGTGATGTTATAGCAGAGATGGCTCTGAGGAAAGAGGAGATGCTTTCTTTTCTAGAGAGAAATAAGGCAAACGAAGTCCAGGTGGGGAAGGTTCGTAAAAGGAAGTTTTTCCACAAGAAAGGAGCTTAGAAGGCGGAGCTGCAAAGAAAGAGAAGTCAGAGGTTGTCTGCTGTAAGTGTGATAAGAAAGGGCATTTTGCTAATGAATGTCGCTCGGGAGATGGAAAGAAGGTGATCAGGATGAAGAATATCATATGCTTCAACGATGATCAAATTGGACATTATAAGAACCAATGCATGGAGCCTGCTTAGGATGGAAAAGGAAAGGTGTTTGCATTGGAACCAGCTACCTCGAGCCCAACAGCAGAGGAAAAAGGAAATGTTGTGTTGGGAGGTACGCTTCTAATTCATGGTATGTTTGTTAGCGTTTTGTTTGATACTGGTGCATCACATTCTTTTATATCTCGTTATTTGGTAGATAAACTTAACCTAGAACCCTCATATCTAGTTACTTCCTCAAGGGTTGCAAATCCGATAGGAGGGTATGCGACACTTGGGATGAAGTGTGACCACCTAGATTTTGATTTGTTAGGTCATACCTTTGTTTTCAGTTTGCATGTGTTTGACTTCGTAGGGTTCGCAATTATTTTGGGTATAGACTGGTTAAGTAAGTACGATGCTAGGATATTTTTCCATGATAGGAAAATATCACATAGACACCCTGACTGTAGTGATCGGATTATATATACCGTAGACAATCCTAGCTATGAGGTGAATGCTTTATTGGGTGTTGTGAAGGTAGAAGACTAGTTGAATCGCGTTTTCATTGTTAGAGAATTCGCATATGTCTTTGAACCTGTAGTAGGAGCCAATGAAACGGGCTATTGAATTTTAGATATATTTAGTACTTGTAGCAAAACCAATGAGTAGACAGTCAAGCAGAATAACACCTACTGAGATGAGGGAGTTATAGGTGCAACTGGTGGATTTAGAAGGCAAGAATTTACCAGACTGAGTAGCTCACCTTAGGGAGCATCTGCCTTGTTTACTAAGAAGCCGGACGGATCTTTAAGGTTATCTATCGATCATTGCAAGTTTAATTAGAAGAGACAATAAAGAATCGATATTCGTTGCCTAGAATTGATGATTTTTTTGACCATTTGAGTGGAGTCAAGGTACTTTCTCAGTTGGATTTAGAAACAAGGTTCCATCATCTTAGAGTAGCAGATGATAGTATTCCTTTGATGGCGCTTAGAACTAGATATAGATCGTACGAATGGTTAGTAATGTCGTTCAGACTAACTAATGCGTCAGCATTCTTTGTGGATTTGATGAACCAGATTTTCCGAGAGCACTTGGATAGGTTCACGTTGGTATTTATAGATGACATTTTGTTATACTCTAAGAATGAAAGAGAGTATGAAGTTTATCTTAGAGTGGTGCTTGAGATGTTGAGGCAACATCAATCGAAGGCGAAATTTTCGAAATGTCATTTATATCAGAAGGAAGTGACGTTCCTTGGTTATTTTGTCTCAAAGAAAGGGTATTTTATAGATCCGACTAAGATTGAAGCGGTGAATAATTGAAAAGGACCGAAGACAGTGACTAAGATAAAGTTTTTTCTTGCATTAGTTGGATATTATCAAAGATTCATAAAGGATTTCTCGCGAATAGCAGCACCGATGACCACGCTAATGCGAAAGGATGTAAAGTTTGTTTGGACCAATAAGTGTGAGGAGGCATTCTAGAAGCCGAAACACTTATTGACTAATGCACCTGTGTCAGTTGTTCCGAAAGAGAATCAGAATTTAGTGATATATACAAATGCATATGGAACTAGGTTAGGAGCTTTATCAATGTAGAGAGGTAAAGTGATAGCCTATGCATCTCGATAGCTTAGGCCGCATGAGGTGAAATACCCAACTCATGATTTGGAGTTAGCTGCGGTAATTTTTCCATTGAAGGTATGGAGACATTATCTTTTGGGAGAAAGATTCAAATTATACATGAACCATAAGTTGTTGAAGTATTTATTCTCTTAGAAGGAGCTGAATATGAGATAGTAGAGATGGTTGGAAGTTATAGCTGCTTATGACTTTGGAATTGAGTACACACCAGAAAAAGTTAATAAGGTTGCAGATGCACTTAGCAAATAACATCATAATGCAGTGTTGGAAATGATAGCTGAGTGGAAAGATTTGGAAGCATTGACGACATGTAGAGTACAGTGGAGATCTGAAGCTAGATCTATTAAGGAAACAGTTACGTTGTCATGTATAGAGGTTCGACCAGTGATAATTGAAAGGATTTCTTCTAAGTAAGAAGAGGATCTAGTATTAGCCTAGCGGATCAGGAAGTTAAGGGATGGAACAGAGAGTAATGACTTGAAGGATTTTAGTCTTAACCAGAATGGATGGTTAAGAAAGAAAGGAAGATTGTGTGTTCTAAATGCGGGAGACATTAGGAAGGAAGTTTTAGAGGAATGCCATCATTCGAAGTTCTCTATTCATCCGGGAGGAACTAAGATGTATAGGACATGAAGAGGAGTTTTTTCTGGGAAGATATGAAGAGGGATGTAGGCTAATGGGTAAAGCAGTGTTTGAACCATCAACGGGTAAAAACCCGAACATCAAAAGCCAAGTGGGTTGCTTCAGCCATTAGATATTACAGTATGGAAGTAGGATTCTATTTCTATGGATTTTATAGACGGGTTGCCAAGGTCTAACAAGGGAAGTGAAAGTATATGGGTCATAGTAGACAGGTTAACCAAGAGTGCCCGTTTCATTCCAATTAAATCAACCAGGATGACACCTGTTTTGGCTAAGTTATTCATGAAGAATGTAGTTAGGCTACATGAAATTCCTAGTAGTATAGTAAGTAATAGAGATTTCTCATTCACTAGCAAGTTCTAGAAAATTCTACAGGATACTTTAGGTACTAAGCTCAAAATGAGTAGCGCTTACTATCCACAGACTGATGGACAAATGGAAAGAGTTAAAAAAAAGTCTTAGAAGATTTGTTATGAGCTTGTGTGTTAAATTGTAAAGGATCGTGGGAAGATCATCTACACTTAGTCGAGTTTTCATATAATAGCAGTAATCAGACTAGTATAGCGATAGCACCGTTTGAAGCTTTGTATGGAAGCCCATGCAAATTTCCAGTTTGTTGGTTAGAGACCGAAGATAGGTGGTTCTTGGTCCGGAGTTGGTTAGAGAAGCTATAGAGAAGATTGAGTTGATTCAAGCTAGAATGAAGGAAGCTCAATGTAGGTAGAAGAATTATTCCGATAGAAGATGGAAGGACTCAGATTCTCGGTAGGAGATCATGTTTTCAACAATGTATCGTCGATGAAAGGTGTAATCAGATTTGGAAGGTCAGGGAAATTGGCCCCGAGATTTGTAGGACCATTTCCTATTATAGAAAGGATCGGAAAACTCACATGTAGAGTAGAGTTACTGAATAGTTTGGCAGGAGTTCATGATGTATTTCATATTTCTCATCTATGAAAGTGTGTTCGAGATCCGGAGACTAGTATAGCACCGACTATGTTAGAGGACTTAGTGATAGAGCCGAATTTGACTACAGTTAGAAAGCCAGTTCATGTATTCGCGAGAGATGAGAAGAGGCTAAGGAACAAGACAGTCAGATTAGTTAAAGTCCAATGATGCGAAGATGAGAGAGATTGTACTTGGGAGACTGAAAGCGGGAAAAGAGACGCTTATACTGATTTGTTTGATAGTATGTTTTATCTTTATGATTGATTTGTATATGTACCTTATCGTAATTTCGAGGACGAAATTCCTTAAGGAGTGGAGTCTATGACGATCCTAATTTTTAGTAACATTATTTAGGAAATTTAATTAGTAAAATTAAATGAAATAATGTAAATCGATTAAGGGATTGACTTTTGTGAATTTAAAGGCCAGTTGTTCCCATTAAGCAAATGAACTAAGGGAATTAAAATGAATTAATTTAGGTTAAGTAGACAAGGGCAATATAGGAATAAGTAATATTCTTATACCCTAAACCTCACATACATTTATTTTACACATTCATTCTCACAAACAAAACATAAGATGCCAGCCACTATTAGGAAAGCAAGAAGAAAATAAAACTAAAATCAAGGGGAAGAAGTTAATCAACTTAATCCAAGATCAGATCTTAACTCCTTAATCTCAAGCTAAGGTGAATAATGACTACATCTCATGTTTTAATCGTCTTCGGTTTTAGATCAAAATTCGATTTATTTTTCAAGGTTTTGCCATGTTTTTGATTGCTAAATTGGATATATATGCTTGTTGATGATTTATGCTAATTCATATAAATTTTATGATATGTTTTAATGTGATAACCTACTAAAGGACATCCGAATGCCATGCGATTTTAGTATATGATCAAAATGATATTTTAGAGATGGGTTAAAATTTTCATATTTTTTTGAGTTAATGTGGATTTAATATTAATTTTCTAGAGAAGAAAATAGTAATTCGAGTTTAAAATTAATTACGGATAAAATATGTATGTTTTGGATCTGAAATTAATATATGTTAGAAAACATATTAAAAATGATTTATGTGAATTTTTATAGATTTTTCCTAAGTGTTTAAATAAATATATAAAATTATTCAAGGTATGGGACTTAAATGTTTTATATATTTATAAAAGGAGAAGAGATATTTTGTAAATAATTTAAATTGTTATTTCAGAAATTTTGGCAGTACTTTTAGAAAATAAATTAGCAACCAATGATGTTTTGACAAATAAGGCAGGTTAGTTGAAAAGAATTACATTAAAAAGTTAAAAATTAGTTTAAACATGTTTTTTTACATGTTTCGCCACTTTCGGCACCTAGCTTTCGACTAAGCTCCTCTGCCTCCATCACTATCAAAACAAATACGCATGGTATCAAAGACTTGGTACATAGCGAATTGGACCGAGGTGAAAGATATGTGGTCAAAACAAGGGGCTCCAAAGGGGTCGAAGCCTTACTTTGTGTTTAAAAGAAAATGTGTATGCTTTGCTTTCGAAAAGGATGTTTTCGACTTAGATAGCTTCCGACTTGGTTAACTGGTTTTAAGGAATGGTTCCAAAAGAGGCTACACCTTTTGTTTTAAGTAAATTCTTTCGAAGAGGGTTGAAACCCCTTGCTGCCGCATCTTAGCTTTCGAATCAATGCCTTCGAAAGGGTTTCTTTGTTTTAAAATCCAAGCCGCATCTTAGAGGTTCGACCAGTGATAATTGAAAGGGCTGCTTCTAAGCAAGGAGCAGATCCAGTATTAGCTGAGTGGATCAGGAAATTAGGGGATGGAACATAGAGCGATGACCTAAAGGATTTTAGTCTTGACCAGAATGGGTGGTTAAGAAGGAAAGGATGATTGTGTGTTTCGAATGCGAGAGAGATTAGGAAGGAAGTTTTAAGAGGAATGCAATCGTTCGAAGTTCACTATTCATCCGGGAGGAACTAAGATTTACTAGGACATGAAGATGAGTTTCTACTGGGAAGGTATGAAGAGGGATGTAGGCTTATGGGTAAAATAGTGTTTGAACTATCAACAGGTAAAAGCCGAACATCAGAAGCCAAGTGGGTTGCTTTAGCCATTGGATATTCCAATATGGAAGTGCGATTCTATTTCTATGGATTTTATAGACGGGTTGCTAAGATCTAATAGGGAAAATGAAAGTATATGGGTCGTAGTGGACAGGTTAATCAAAAGTTCCCATTTTATTCCAATTAAATCAACTAGGACGGCGCCTGTTTTAGTTATTATGGAAATAGGTTTGATTTTGAATGTGCATGTTTAATTTTATTGGACTAAAGAAATGCTCATATTATTTGCCAACTTTGTGACAAACTAGCAGCGCACTATAGGTTTATAAAAAAAACACTATAGGAAATGTAATGCAAAATAAAGAAGGATGTCTTATTCTAACTAATATTAGTGAGTAGTGAGTAGTGAGTGAAATTTATGGATACTACGATAAATTTTCTATATTCATGGATGAAAATTGTGAAACAAATACCTTATCTAAAAGGATGTTTTCAAGAAGGTAACCATTAAAAGTTAACGTTAAAATTGCAGAGCCTATGTGACCTCAAGATGTATATGAAACAAATTGAAAGAAACGGTATGTATTACTAGAAAAATTATAGATTAAAAAATATATTTCAAAAGCGAATATGAAGTAATAAGGTCCAGATTATGCATGAACCATGCACTCATCTCAAAGACTGTAACGTCCTGACTTTTCAACCCTCGAATAACGACACTAATACGTCAACAATATATAGGCGCTGGAAAGGCAAAAGGGCAGGGTACAACAAAAAGGAAAAGAAATAAAACAAGGAAAAAGGAACGTAATATCAGAATCTCACTAGCAGAACGATAATATATAATATCAAAAGAACAATACAAAGGGTTACTCCGATACAGAAATTTCGGAGTTACATAACCTAAATATTATCATCAGCTTGGACAGTTATAACTGCCAACGCTCACAAATGCTTATGTGAACAATATCATAATGTGGAGGAAATTAAAATACTAGGGTACGTAAAACATCCAGCTCGTCTTCTCAAACTCTAATAAACATCAACGAAAACTTACCTTTCTCAAACTACTCGAAAGAGTACGTAAGGAATTTAGGGAAAACAAAAACCAAGCGTCGGACATAAGTCGAGTATGAGAAACTCAAGAAATATGTAACTAGCATATACCACTGCATTTGAGAGCCCATGGAATTCCATAACGAATATCCCCTGAAATAAATCACCATCTAATAAGTACATAAGGTGTTACAATAGATAATGTCTAGTGTGAAGAATATATCACTAAGGAAAACATAGCTAGTCCATGGCTAAATATGCGATCTCAAATAATATCACATCCCACGTGCAACATCGATAAGCATAATCTAAAGATAGAGTGGTAATATCATGTGGTGGGTCAGCCAAACCCGAAGCTATGTCGCTACACTGTTCTTTATCATTTCTAATGTCGAGGTCACATTTGAAATCTTTCGCACGAGTCTTCATCACTCGAACGGAACATGAATACCCAATTGGATTCCCACATCTCGAACAGATCTCGAAACGACACATAGATTACAGCATCTCAAACAAATCCACTTCTAAGAGATAGAATACGTATCTCAGTCTTGAAGTGGTTTTTGATAAGTAAAACATTTACCGATCCCGGTCTCTTCCAGATTGAATCGACGAATTTGGTCATTCAATAATAATGAGAACAATCGCATATGAAAATCAAATCTATTTTCATCTCACACTATCCCTCAATCAAGAGTGTCAGTAGATTAGAGCTCTATTGCTCATATCCTTACATGAACATCAGTCTTTATTCCCACAGATAGACAAGTTTACTTCATCGATTTTTAGTGCTAAGCATATGACAAAATGCTTTCCATAATTGAGAAAACCTACAAAGCACAATTAAGTCACATAAGAAACTCCCAATCCTTTTTGTTTAATTAATTTTTTATTAAATTAAACCTCTTTTATTAGTAAAAATTCTTTGATCTAATAAAATATTTTTTATTAGTTTCTACTGTTCATTTGCACTCTTTCAATACTTCAAAATATATTCGTATACTTATCTCAAATGGTACAAGTATATTCACAAATCATTAGCAAGATTTCTTACTTTAAACCTTTGCTTTTTCTATCTTTTTCCAAAAGAATCCTTGCTTATAATTTCCTTAAATATATCCATTTTAAGGATCTAAGTACTTTCACAAATCCAATCAAAAGTTTTAACACTAATGTGCTTAAACATTGCCGCTACAAACCCAAAACCATTCCATACTTGTACTATCTTTAAAAACATTCTTTTTAAAGATCTAAGATTATAATATTTGGTTAAGTTCAATAGTCGACTATGAAACTATCTAGTTAAAAATGATTCCTTATAGAAATTAATGTTCATATACTTAACTTGTTTTTGACATTTCAACCTATACTATTCCTCGCCCAAGAGTGAAGCCAGGTAAGTTAGAGAACTGGTAGCATCAAAACCTTGCCTAGACACTTCATTCTTGAATCTCACAAATAAATAAGTCTACTCATCAGCTTTTAGTGTTAATTATAGTATTAATATTTCCACAAACAAGTAACAAACAATATGATTAACCCGTTTTCGATGTTCTTGATTAACTATTCCTTGTTCAAGTGGAAAGCTGGTAGGTTAGAGCTCTAGTGCTCGATCTCTACTCGACATCAATCTTAACTCTCACAAACTTATAAGCCTACTTCGTGGGATTTAAGCATTAAACAAAGTTAATTGCCTTTTAAACAAGTAAGTGAACAACAATATTAACACGTTTCTTACATTCTAACCTAACTATTTCTCATTCAAGATTGAAACCGGTAGGTTAGAGCTCTATTGCTCCGTCTCTACTCGACATCAATCTTAACTCTCACAAATAGAGAAGTCTACCTCTTCGGCTTTTAGTGTTAAGCGTAGTCAATTATCTTTCTCAAAACTTCAAAAATATTTATAAATAGTTTTATATATCTACGTAAAATATTACCTGAAACTAACTATTTCATAATTTAATGAAAAACGTTGTTTTGTATTATAAAACCTCTTTACTTTAGATATACATATATATATTTATTAAAAATATATTTAAACTTCAAACCTACTTTAAAATGCTTCCAAATGGGTTTGAAAACATCTCTAAAAAGATTAGAGAAAAATACCAAATTTAAATATCAATTTCACACACTCAAAACCATAAGCGACTTACTGCAACATTTATAATGTCATTTAAAGTCCTTGTTAAAAACAACATTGAAAAGTCATGATCTTTATGGCTAGTTTTAACAACTTTAACAAATGATTTAAGATTTGAAATTTTGCAGTAAGTACTACCATTAGGATAATTAGAAACCATGGAAAGAAACCCTTAAGATATCATTCAATTTATTAATAAAATTCCCGAAAACATGTTATATTTAAAAAGTGTATTTATAACCACATTTTTGCTTCAAATTTCACAACTTTGGTTCATGATTTCTATAACTTTCCAAACCATTTATTTACTATCCAATGCACCAAAATATGTATAGTGAATAACTAAATCAAATTATCCCAATTAACATCATAAATATCCAATTTACACAAGTTAAAATTAAGGGATATCGAAGTGCACTTATAATGATTATTCTTATTTCAAACACTTTCAAACATGCTTCAATTCAACACATAATCCAAACAATCATTTAAACATCAAGTCAAGGCTATGCCACATGTTTAAAAGGGTAATATAAGTGAGGTTATACAATATAATTGTCATTTTCTTTCAAAAGATAGAGAGGTACAAAGTTTATAACTCTATTTAGTTACTTACGCTTTAACTTTTAATTCAAACACAACATATATATACAAAATATATATAAACAAGATAATGAGATAACTCACTTAGATCAAAGCCAAGAACAACCAAAAATCCACATGAATCAAAGAACCACCTCCTACCATTACCAAAAGTCTAAAGATTCAACCTTTAGCACTTCCAAACCATGGCAACACCTCCCATCCTCTTCCATTGCCCATGTCCCATCCAAGATCCCCCCTCCTCCTTCACTTTCCTTCCACTTTAACTTTAGATATAAGCTTCCTAAGGTGTTCTAAGGGTAAAGTTTGGAAGATATTAGAGTTGATTTGGTTTAGACTTGAAATAGTTAGAGAAGCATTAGTGTATTAGTGCTTAAGCACTTCCACCATTTTTATTGGCCTACTTCATTTCAAGCTTTGTGAATTTGTGATTTATCATCAAGGGTGTGCCCCTCCTTTTATAAGCTTCAAATGGCATTGCCTAAGCTAGTTCTCTCTGCCACCACATGTCATGTAAGGCTCACCTCACATCACTTCTCCTCTACATAACACTTAAGAGTTAAGTCTTTCCTTAAAAGCCTATTTTCATAATATCTTTGATAACATCGTCCATGACATCATCCAAAAAGTTTATTTCCATAAATGGTATAAAAAAATTATTTCATTTTATAGATTTCCTAAGAAAATAAGTGTATGTAAAAAAAATGAACAACTTTTGACGGGTATAAAGCTGTTTATTGGTAAAACGATTTTCGATCACATTGTCGATATTTTTACAACGTATTTATTTTTGTAAACATTTTTCCAAAACAAGTTTGCCATCATTAGTTATGATTTAAAAGCGGTTAACAAGCATCATAAATCATTATAATCACTTTAAATCCAAGATTCAAATATTTAAATAGTTCAGATATTTAAATACAAGGTGTCTGAAATTCTGGATCATTACATTCACCTCTATTTAGAATATTTCGCCCTCGAAATTCTAACATGAGCAACAAAAGAAACAATCACATGGCTACATAACAGTATTCAAAAAATTTGCAAACATAACACATGGTTTGCTCAAGTTCCTCCAATTGAACAAGGATGATAAACAACATACTAAGCGTATCGTACGCTCAACATCCTCGGGTTATTATTAGTAGAATATTCATGCTACCTCATAGAAAATCGAAGAGTCATTACCCAAACACTCCACAAGCCAACGAACATAGTATGCAAATATATTAAATCCTGTACGATGTATATGGACCATTTGTACGCAATGTCAATTCCGATTACTTGCTCGATCACGTAATTTTCACTTCCCAACTAGTATAGATTACTTACCCTCTCTAGTGTGGACACCAATCTGGTTCCTTGATTAAAAACATTCGTTCTACACACATAGCATATACTATGATATAAAACTTCGAGATCATATTAAGAATCTGTATCAAGTGTTCGCTTTCAAGAATCTAGTGAAAAATCCTTATTTGTACTGGTGTAAACCACCACAAAATCGTGTACTCGAACGTTGGATCAAGAACAGTCATGCAAATGAAATAATCTACGTACAACTTACGTAATTATCCTATTGGTTTCTTAACAATACCAATATTTTTTATCACATTTTTCTATAAAGATAGTATATCTCATTTAATACTAAAAACATTTGTGAACCATTTCATAAAACATAACTTCAAGTTTATCAACATTTTATAACTTAAGTTCACACTCGTATGATACTCCACTACATCGTAAGAGTACATATGAAACATCAAATTCAATTTACTTAACAAGGATGTTAAACAATATAAAAGTTGTTTTAACTTACTTCTTTCTTAATTCAAGTATTATATAAATTCAACTTTATATTTTTACAAAAAACTTAGTTTCAAGTTCTATAATTATTCGAAAGTTTCCGACTGTCCAAAATCATCGAAATTTTTTGTTTCATTTTAACAAATGAAAACCACCAAACAATATATCATAATAAGATGCACATATCATACAATCCTAATGCATGGGTTACATGTGTCCATAAAATAGCTTAACATATTTCAATAATTTATTAAACACTCTTTACCCAAAAAGGGAAAACATGAAAAAGTTTCATCATTACTTATGGGTTATTCCACTACCAGTCAGGTACCTTACATATGAAACTTTTCTATATTAAAAAGTATATATCAAATTTCTTTCCGAAGAAATTTTTTAGAACTAAACAACGGGTATTATTTCAACTCATTTATAAATAATAATATGTACATATATCTTTTGTATAACAAATCATACTTTTAAAATCAAATTAAAATCTATTTCATTAAAACAACCCTGTTGCATCCCTCACTTAGAAACCTAAAACTAAATGTCGATGATGTTAAAGTCATCACCAGAGTTATTTTCAAGCGATAGAGTGAGTTTAGTACATCCAGCTCATGCCTTTCGTACTTAACCAAAATCATTCCAAAACGGTGTCAAATACTTTGTAAATATTACTAAGTACCATGATCTCGATTTCATAGTTCAATTTCATAATCCAAATTCCTAAATACTTGGTTTCAAATAATAATACTATTATTTTCTTCGAAATCATGAAAAAGATTTTCAAAGACACCAGGATTTAAGTTCTCAAAATATCAGTTATATCCTTCTTGTTTATAAATCATGTTTTATAAACATGCCTATATAAAATCACTTTCTTGTATAAAAAATTTCACAAATGTTTATTTTACAAAATATCTTATCTTTCTTAGATTAAAATAAACATCTCTTACTAAGTATAACTTTTAACCCAACATTGCCATCGAACATCTTATAATCAAATTGTGAACTAAAATCACAAGGTGTTTGTTTCAATGCATATACCAATATTGTCTACCCAACTCATCCAATGAAAAGGTAAAACTACTTATAAACTGATTGAGTACAAATCAATAATCAACTAATGAAAGTTAATGCCTATAAACTGGCCAAGCATAACTAAATAAATGAGGGCTAATGAATGAGCACCATTAATCCCTACATTAATTGAAATACACTTAGCCAATTCACACTTCTATAACTTACCTTCTATAAGATTTAACTTTTCACAATTATAATTACCTTTAAGGTATACATTTATAACAATTACAAATACACTCTTATATGTATAATACACTGAACACATGCTAGGGCATTCCATTACCTTATGTCTTAATGAGTCGTACCTTACCAAAGCCATGGTTCTCGCTTAAGCTTCAACTCAGATACCAAGTGTAACAATCCTACTTTTGACCCTGAATGTTGATACTAATACATCCACGATATTCACGGACCGAGCACTCAAGTGCTGACAAGGTGAAAAGTTAAGGGAAAATAAAAGGAAAAAGGAGCAGAATATAGTAATGCAATGGAAATACTAGAATCTTACTAGTGAAACGATAATATATAACATCAAAGAACAGTACAAAGGGTTATTTCGATACCGAAATATTAGAGTTACAAAATCTAAGTACTATCATCAGCCTAGACGGTTATAACCGTCTATCCTAATAAATGTTGATATAAACAATATAGTAATGTAGCGGAAATAAGAATACTACAGTAAGTATAAAAAATCTAGTTCATCCTCTCGAGCTCGAATGAACATTAACGAAAACTTGCCTTTCTCAAACTACTCGAAAGAGTATGTGAGAAATTTAGGGAAAATAAAAACCAAGTGTTAGACAGAAGTCTGGTATGAGAAACTTGAGAAATATGTAGTTAGCATATAACTTTACTTTTAGACCGCATGGAATGCCATAATGATTATCCTCTCAAAAGAACTACCATCTAATAAGTACATAAGGTGATATTAATAGATAATGCCTAAGGTAAAGAATATAAATATATAACATGGTTGGAATGGTTACGTTCATTACATTTGACAATATATTAGAGGGTACAATCAAACACGATAAGGAATGTTTGCATAATGGATTTTCGTAGAGACACCTCCAGTAAACTGAAGCGGATCTCCTACATATGGGTCAGAAACTACCTCCGAGCATCATATATCTCTAGATAGAATATACCATTAAGGAAAACATAGCCAATCCACGTCTAAATACATGAACCCAAATACCATCACCTCCTGCGTGCAACATCGATAAGAATACTCCAGATATGGAGTGATAATATCCGATCGCAGGTCAGCCAAACCCCAAGCTATGCCCTTACTATGTTTTCCACATT
The DNA here is from genome assembly GCA_030765085.1 of Allium cepa. Taxonomy (NCBI): domain Eukaryota; kingdom Viridiplantae; phylum Streptophyta; class Magnoliopsida; order Asparagales; family Amaryllidaceae; genus Allium; species Allium cepa. The sequence goes on along the minus strand of CM060934.1, from coordinate 485,604,385 downwards.
TCTATGTCGAGGTCACGTTCGACATCTTTCACACTAGTCCTCATCACTCGAACAGAATATGAGTCCTTAAATGGATTCTAACATCTCGAACAGATCTTGAAACTGCATATGTATTCCAGCTTTTCGAACAAATCTCCTTCCAAGAGATAAAACATGTATCTTAGTCTTGAAGTTGTTTTCAATAAGTAAAACACTTATCGATCCCGATCTCTTCATGACTAAATCTACAAATTTGGTCATTCGATAATAATAAGAGCGATCACATATGGAAACCCAGTTTCGTGTACTTATCACATTTTTGATATTTTCATCTTACACTATCCCTTGATCAAAAGTGAAGCCAGTAGGTTAGAGCTCTATTTCTCATATTCCTACACGAACATCAATCTTAATTCCAACAGATAAACAAGCCTGCTTCCTCGGCTTTTAGTACTAAGTATATGTCTAAATGCTTTCCATAAATGAGCAAACCTACAAAGCACGATCAAGTCACAAAAAGCATGATCAAGTCACATAAGCAACTTCTAATCCCTTTTTTGTTTAATTAATCTTTTGTTAATAAAAACCTCTTTTATTAGTTAAACTTATTTTATCTAACAAAACATTATTTATCAATTTCTATTATTCATTTGCACTCTCTTAGTACTTCAAAAGGTATTCATATACTCATCTCAAATGGTATGAGTATATTCACAAATTATTAACAAGATTTCATACGTTAAACCTTTGCTTTTTCTATCTTTTTCCAAAAGATTCCGTATTTATAATTTCCTTTAAAATATCCATTTCAAGGATCTAAGTATTTTCACAAATTCATTCAAAATGTTTAGGACTAATGTCACATAAACATTGCTACAACAAACCAAAAACCATTTCATACTTGTATTATCTTGAAAAACATTCTTTTTAAAGATCTAAGATAATAATATTTGATTAAGTTTGATAGTCGAATAAGCGACTATATAATTAATAATGATTTCTTATAAAAATCAATGTTTGTATAGTTATCCCATTACCAACATTTCAACTTATACTATTCTTTACCCAAGAGTAATGCCAGGTAAGTTAAAGCACTAGTTACATCAAAGCCTTGCCTAGACACTTCATTCTTGAATCTCACAAATAGATTAGTCTATTCATTGGTTTTTAGTGTTAAGTATAGTATTAATCATTTTCATGAACAAACCCATTTTCGACATTTTCGACTTAACTATTCCTCATTCAAGTGGTAAGCCGATAGGTTAGAGCTTTATTGCTCCATTTAAAGACATCAATCTTAATTTTCATAAATAGATAAGCCTACTTCATCGGCTTTTAGTGTTAAGCAAAGTTTGTTACCTTTTAAATAAGTAACTAAACAACAAGATTAACATGTTTCTAACATTTCAACTTAACTATTCCTCGTTCAAGAGGGAAACCAATGGGTTAGAGCTCTATTGCTCCCTCCTTACTCGACATCAATCTTAACTCTCACAAATAGAGAAGTCTACCTAGTTGGCTTTTAGTATTAAGCTTAGTCAATTACCTTTTTCAAAACTTTAAAAATACTTATAAATAGTTTTTAATATCTATGTAAAATATTACTTGAAAATAATTAATTTATAATTTAATGAAAATCATTGTTTTATATTATAAAACCTCTTTAATTTGAAAATACATATATACTTGTTAAAAATATATTTAAACTTCAAACTAACTTTAAAATACTTTAAAATGGGTTTGAAAACATCTCTAAAAATATTAGAAAAAAAATACCAAATTTAAATAGCATTTCAAACACTTAAAACCATAAGCGACTTAGTGCAACATTTTTAAATGCTCTTAAAATTCCATGTTAAAAACAACATTGAAAACCATGATCTTTACGACTATTTTTAACCACTTTAACAAATGATTTAAAAACTTAAAATATTTATAGTAAGTACTACCCTCATGGTGCTTAAAAACAATGGAAAGAAACCCCTAAGAATTTATTCTAATTTATTTCTAAAATTCCCAAAAATAGGCTAAATTTACAAAGTGTATTTATAATTACATTTTTGCTTCAACTTTCACAACTTTGATTCACAATTTCTATAACTTTCAATTAACCCACTTTTGAGCCAAAGAAGATTTCAACTAGACTTAGAACATTCAAACGAGGATGAAACGATTTGGAAACTTGGAGGTATGCTTAAAAGGACTAGAGAATTGAGCTCAGGAAATTTGGTTAGAAAATTGGCTAAATCCTTTAACTTAACCCCAAGTTAAGGCCTTAGTTCAACCCCAAGTTAAAGCCTTAATCAACCCCAAGTTTAGGATTTGACAAGCTAAGGATTTGAGTTAGTATCGTGCTATCATTAAAGCATCTTCAACTGGATGTAGACGATTGAAACAGAATTGGAATGACATGAAATTCGGCAAGAGCATGTAAAAATGCAAAAGAAGGACTTGGGAAAACTTCACCATGATTGGGATTAGCACCTAAACTTAGCTTCGAGTTAAGGACCTTAACTTGGCACCGAGTTTAGAATTCGACTCAGGTCGGCTTGGGTCTTTTAGCATGACTTCGCGCTATCTTCTGTAATTCATTGCTATTGGGCATCTGGCTCTATGCTGCCTAATTCCATTATAAATACCAACCTACCTGCTACTATAAAAGAGGCTTCTTTCGACTAGATCTCCTTCAATACTAATAGACTTTGAGCTTCCATTACACTTTCTTCGCTTCTATTCTCCTCAAATAACATTCTTAACTCCATTATAAATCTGGGATCTACTAGATTGTGGCCAGTTCAGATCTAACTAGTTGTAATCCACAGAGAGATTAACCAATAAAAAAGTTTGAAGTGGACGTGGACTGGAGATTACGGCGAACCACTATAAAAGCTTCTACTTGTTCTTGTCAATTTTCTACATTTTCTTTTACTTTTATCTCAACTAGTGCTCTCATCTGATGTCTAGGTGTTGATCCGCTTTTTGGTTTAACACTTTTGTAATAATCCTAATTTTGATTAACATTATATAGGACATTTAGTTGGTCCATTAAATAAAATAATGTTAAATGATAAGGAGATTGAGATTTAGTAATTAACGAGGGTTGAGCCTAAATAATGAATTAATAGATACAATAAGAATATTAATAAATATGAGGGTACATGAGAAGGGAAAATTTGGAAAAGAGTATATATTTTTATCATAAACCCTTATTCTCATTTCCACCCTCACTTCACTCATTAACAAAAGAAAATAAAACAAGAGTTTAGGTCGGCCATTGCTAGAATGATTTCAAAGAGAAGACAAGCTAGGAAAACAAGATCAAAGCTAAGGAAATCAAAACGAATATAATTCTCAAACTTCTTAATCCATTTAAGGTAAATAATAAATATATGCATATCATGTTTTAACTATTGTTTTCAGTTTTGAGTTTAAATCCGAACCATTGTTGATATTATGACGTGTTTTATAGTATTGAATGTTTATATGCTTGAATGATGAATAATTGATTTATTATGGAATTGTATAAGTAGTTTTAAAAGTGAAAACGTAACTTATATGACCAAAATACTCTAACATTTTAATATGAGGTGTAGAATAATATTTTAGATTTGAGTTTCGAATTTCATAATTTTCCTAACAAGTATGATTTTATTATGACTTTTCTAAGTCTAGAAAATGGTTTAATTTGAGTTTAAATATTTAAAATAATCATATAATGATTTTAACCCCAAAATTTTTATATGTTAAAGTTAGTAATAAATTTAATTTATTATGATTTTTGGGGATTTTTTCAAGTATTAGGAATGCTTAATAATTTATTTAAGTTTGAAGGGCTTAAGCATTTTACTATGATATTAAAAGAAAGGATCTCTTTGCAAAATGGTTTGGTGGTGAAAATAATTATATGCGGTAGTTTTCTGGTAAAGAAGGTTGATAAAAATTTATTAACTGCCAAGATTTTGACAAATAATAGGGTTAGTAGAAAAAAAATTGCATTTATAAGTAATTTTGCAGTTTTCATGTTAATCACAATTTTCCCAGGCCAGCAGTGATGACGTCGACCTTCTGTCTCTTTACCTTGCAACGTCTCAAACATTAACTAGGATAATCCTTTGGATATTAATGTGAACTGGTATGGAAAGGATTGGCCTTGGTTGAAGTCGAAGCAATAGCATTAAAGACGAAGAGATAGTCTTCGACGATAACCTTGTTAGCATGGTATAAGTGCCATGTTATATATATAAAGGCATGTCGCCATTTTTCTTAAATAACGCCGCCAACCTTACATTTTTGAAGTGATGAAGCCACTTATCTTATCAGCTATATGATGCAATTTTTTAATGACTTCGATCCTATAGGCATAATGCCGCCATTTATGACTTCGACAATATATGATATCACGTTTTACATCTTCAACTTTAATCCTTTAACTATTTCGAAGAGGGCTATGATGCCTCTCCTTATGCTTTTGGCACTAATGAGGCCGTTATTTTCTTTAAGGCAATGACATCGACATTAATGACTTCGATCCACTCTATTGATGGTTTTAAACAATATAAATGCTCTTCAATTTCGACGCTATGAGAAGTGCAAAGTGATGTTTTCGACCTTATGGCCTTGTATTTCGAAAGTTAAAGGATTAACTTGTTTTGTAGGGTGATGATCCTCTTCGGCAATACCCCTTTCCTGTTTTATCAGTATAAAGGTTTCATATTGTTTTGGCCTTATGGATTATGGTTTTGAGAGGCAACGACTTCGAACTTTATCATTATGATTTTATAAAAGCATATATCATGGCATATATTTTGAGTAAAGTAAAAGGGCAATATTTTCATTGTTATGAAAGTACGAATTCAAAGGGTGAATCATTTGTAAAGAAGTTTGTTTTGAAGAAAATAAATAGGATATTTAGCCCAAAAACTTTATTAAAGAGATTACTATTTTATCACTTTTGGATAGTTTATAATAGGATAAAAATTGACTCAAAAATTAGAAAACTAGATCGGACCGGTGTAGGGTAGCGCCTTATGCTTTAGCTATTAGCCCCTGGTTGATTTAAGTCCAAAATTCTAGTGTGTAGGGCTTTGTCAAGGGTAAGACATAAAGTAGGTTTACGCATAGAAAGAAATACATAAAGATAAAAAAAGTTATAGGTTGGCCTATAAAACCTTTAGGTTCATAATAAGCCTAGCAAAACTACGAGATTGATAGATAGTCAGGTAAATACTAGGATAAGTATGGCACCATATGGTATTCATGTAATTGTGGCAGTTGGAAACAACACCGCATAATGTTTGTGTAATTATGGTTGTAAGAAATGTATTTAAGTAATTTTTCTTTTCTTTTATGGTTTTATATTGTCTAAATTTAACATACGAAAATTAATAGTTTTACTCATTAAATAGATGTTGATGTATCTATTTTGTTTCATATAAATCCATAACGATAGAGCTTCGATTTTTTAGTTTTCAATTTGAAATATAGCAAACTCTATATGCATTTGTTGAGTTTTACTCTACATGCTAAAATTTAAATATGTGTCTTCATCATTATGTTAAAAGCTAAATATAATGGGATAGATTTTCCGTTTTATGTTCGAGATCAAGTATTAATTTTTTTATTTAAAAATTTTAGGTATAGAAACTATTTCTTCACATAAAATATATATTATCATAGTTACATGAGAAACATTTAGGGGTGAACAGTTCCAAGCTTTAATATCTTTTAATAAAGAAAACATAACCCGCTTCACTTACGTGTAAAGCACGTGCATGAGTATCAATCCCTTTAATATCCTTGTTATCCATAAAAGAACCTTTACCTTTTTATTCTTAAAATTTCTCCAATTTTTTCTACAAAACCCAATTCAGTTCTCTTTGGTCTTTTCAATTTTAAGGTTTCCATTCTCTTTGATTTTGAAGCATCATATCTCAAAAAAATTATCTAAACAATACCGATGTTTAGCACGATATCAGATATATAAAGTTAACAGATCGTGCAATGCGGTAAAATAAGAAGACGGGCAACTTCAATGTTATACAATACTACACAGTATCTGAAATATATCATGTAATGCCAAACAGAATTCTTGCAACGACTGCACTGTTACAAACTTTATACACTAATATGCACAGTTCTAAATCAAACCAAAATTAACGGAGCCTAAAATAAACAAGTTGTGCCACTTTAGCCGAAACTACATGACCAGTGAGATGCGCCACCATAGATAAAATCAACTCAGGTTAAGGTTAATGCACTACATCGCCATAGCCATAAGTTTGCACAGTCTGTATCCCTAAGATGTGTTGCCATGATTGAAATCAATTAAGTTTAAGGTTAACAAGTTTGTAACTCCAAGATGCATCACCATGATGGAAAGTTGACGTAGTTCATGCTACCCAAATGTCCCACCACCGCTAAAACATCAATGATGCACAACACCTTTCAATCACACCTTCTTAAAGCTACACAGATAACATGACAGAGACATATTCATACAAAGAGTGAAACTCAACCTTCCTATTAGAACCATAAGTATTGGTCTTGATGATAACAGCTAGATAAATAACATTATTGATGATTTTCCAATTTTGTACATGATATAGTTTAGGAACTACAGAAATACTATCGAGACAAATTGCAGGATAATCAAGTAAGGATGTGGTACACATATCAAGACATATCAATACAAGAACTCAAGTAAAGAACTTCGTAAATCAAGAGGAATCAAGATCAAGGAGACAAGAACAAAACTGGAGGATCAGAATAAATTCAAAGGAAAGGTTAGGAGGACATATGAGAAACAAGAAACAAAGGCTAAAAGAGTACATAACAACAATCAGTTGGTTTTAAAGTATATCGAGTCATAGATTTGATTGTTAACGATCCCATAGCCAATCTTTGAAAATTCTATTCTAAAACTCTTTATTTTATTCTTCAAAAGCATTTTATACAAGATCTATTTTGGTTTATACGAGTTAGAAAATCTAAAATAATTTTTATAAAGAAAATGTCATTTTACACTAGCTTATGTCGACATATCTTATAATGTATGTTGACATATTAGCCCTTGGATGCAAGTTTAAAATTTAAAAAAATGGACATTTCTTTTCACCCTTTCATGAAAAATCACTTTTCTTCATCTTCTATTTAAATCCTTTGGACAGTGAATTTAAAAGCAATTCTCTTTCATTTCTCTTACTTTCTACATTTTCACATTTTCCAGAAAAATCTTATTGCTTACGCATGCATATACTTTGCTAATATATACACTGTTTCTTTATAGATTTGCAATATGCTAAAGAGTCAGAGAGTCTGTATATAATTCTATCATTTACTCCCTTATCTTATCTAATTCCTTAAAAATATCAAATATATATTGCTACTAGAGGTCTATAGGAAGTTGTATTGAAGATTACTGAAATTGTGATCGAAATATTCAATTTCTTGTATATATTACTCTATCATTTATTTGTAAATGTGTATCCTACCATCCATAAAAGTTAATACTGTATAGATGATCTAGGCACCTGCAGAAAGTCATGAGGTTTATTTATTTTGCCATTGGTTGAAGTGCAAGAGTTTAGTTGTGTCCTACCATCGGATAGGTGTTTCTTATCTCCTTATTTAATGTCAAATTGTAAAGCTATTCTTTCCACTCGTGGAAGTGCAAGAGGTCATAGTGAAATTCTATATGGGTACATAAATGGATGTAGGATTGAGAATCTAAACCAGAACAAAATTCTTGGTGTCATCCTTTTATTTTATTGCATTTACTTTCTGATTTAACTATCTACCACCTATGAATCTTGTTATATGAGCTAAGTAGGATGATAAGGAAGAATAAATATCCACTCTCGCATATTGATGAGTTATTCAATCAGCTTGATGGTGTGAAGGTATTCATTCAGTTGGATCTTGTGACAGGATTCCATAAACTGAGAGTAGCAAAAGTGAGTGTATCGATCATAGAGTTTCATACGTCATTTGAATTCTATGAGTGGTTGGTTATGCCATTCGGACTGACCAACACACTGACATACTTTATCGATCTTATGAGCCATGTCTTCAAGTATCAACTAAATAAGTTTGTGCTTGTGTTCACGAAGGATATTATTGTCTACTCAAGGATGGGAGAAGAACACAAGGCGCATTTCAGAATTATGCTTGAAGTGTTAAGAAAGCACATTTGAAAGCAAAGTTTTCAAAATGTCACTTCTGGAGGTGGGAAGTGAGATTCTTGGGTCACGTCGATTCAGGAAAAGGTAAATCTGGCAAGATGGCAGCGGTTTAAGATTGGAACCAACGCAAGAACACTACTGATATGAGATGTTTCCTTGGACTGGTAGGATACTATAACATTTTGTCAAGGACTTCTCGAAGGTAGCAGCACCATTGACTAATCTGATGAAGAAAATCAGACTTTTGTCTAGGATGCGAGGTGCAAGCATGCGTTTTGAGTTTGAAGGAGAGGTTGACAAGTGCACCAGTGTTAACTAAGAGAGGAAATGAGAATATATTGGTGTATATAGATGCTTGTGGTACCAAATTGTCTGTGGTACTAATGTAAGGAGGTATGGTTGTCATGTATGCTAGTTGGCAACTGAAACTGCATGAAAGGAAGTATCCGACCCATGATTTGGAGTTGGAGGCGATAGTGTTTGCTTTGAAAACCAGGAGGCATTATCTGCTTGGAGAGAGGTTTGCATTATTCATGGATCACTAATCGTTGAAATAGCTTTTCTCCCAAAAAGATCTCAACCTTCTTAAACAGCGATGGTTGGTATTTTCGATGTCTTACGACTTTAGAATTTCTTATACGTTTAATGTAGTCACCAATGCTTTAAGTAGAAGACATGCTAGTTTGGGGGCGATGTTTCTAGAGTGGACGCAGCTCGAGTATATTGTTGGCAATAACTTCAGACCTCATTGTGAGCTAGAGCCAAAGATGTTGATGAGTCTGACTATTAGACCTACCTTGATCAAGAGGATTGGTACTAATCAAAATCAAGATGCTAAACTAGTAGAGATCACGGCAAAGGTAGAATAAGGGGTGGGGTCTATTGAGATGGGGCGGTATGGACTCAACCTTGATGGTTGGCTCTGTATGGATGGGAGATTGTTTATTCCCAATGTCGATGGATTGTGGGATGACGTACTATGGGAGTTCCATCACTTGAGACTGACTATACATCCCAGTGGTAATAAGATGTACTGTGATATAAGCAAATGTATTATTGGGAAGATAAGAAGAAGGATGTAAGGCATTCATCTCTAACCACATGAACTGCCAGTTGGTAAAGGAAAAGATAAAGAAGCCAAGTGGGTTGATGCAACTACTTGAAATTCCCAATTGTAATAGGAACAAGTTTTGATGGATATCATTGATGGATTATCGAGGACCAAAGAAGGGCATGATATCATTTGGATCATGGTTGATAGATGGACGAAGAATGCTCGATTCATACCCATTAAGTCTGATAGAACGGCATATAAATTGGTTGAGTTGTATGTGAAAGTGACGGTGCAATTCAAGAGCATTATGAGCTACTGAGATGCTTTATTCACTAATGGATTTCGGAAGAGCTTACAGAAGGGATTCGGTACAAAGCTGTAACTCAGTATAGCTAATCACCCACAATAAATGGGCAGACCGAGAGAATGAATCGTATCTTTAAGGATCTATTGCGAGCTTGCATACTCGACTTTGGAGGGTCGTGGGATCATTTGCATTTGATAGAGTTCGCATACAATAATAGCTATCAATTTTGTATTGGCATGCCACTATCTGTGGTATTGCATAGTCGATCATGTAATGCTCCTTCGTTTTGGTGGAAGGCAGGAGAGAAACTAATACTTGGACCAGATATGATCAGAGAGACTTTGGAGAAGACGAAAAACATTTTTCAACGAATGAAAGCTACTCAGGATAGATAGAAGAGCCATACCCATAAGAGATGTAGAGATTTGGAGTTCTTTTTTGGCAATATGATGTTTGTGAAGATCTCTCCACTGAAAAATATTGTTCTATCAGGTTTAAGGGGAAATTTGTACCAAGATTTGTAGGTCCTTCTTCGATATTAAAGAGGATTAGAAACCTAGCATATAGAGCGGCTTATTTTAGAAGATGCCGGGCGTGCACAATGCATTACACATCTCTCATTTTGTGAAAGTTTATGAACAATTCAGGCATGAAGATCGCATTGGATCGGCTTGATGATGTCAAAGTTAAACTAAAGCTTCAAGACCTCTTAGGCTCATTCATATTGTTGGATGTGATATGAAGCAGCTTAGGAGGAAGACCGTGGAGTTAGTGAAGGTTCAATGGAGTGAAAGTGAAGGAGATTGCACGTGGAAAATCGAGGAGAGCGTGAGGACCACTTATCCATAGCTCTTATGTAGTAAGCCTTTTTTATCGTATTTACTTTTACTTCTGATGTCATATAGGATTGACTAGTATCTTGCATGCTAGGATAGGTATATTGATATTTTTGATTACATGGTTGCATGTTTGATGCATGTGGTGATTGCTTATGGTTGTTAGGCATATGCTATGGTTGACATGTCCTTAATTTATTTGGGATTTCGAAGGCAAAATCCCAAAGGAGAGGAGAGTGTAACGACTTGTATTTTACATATCAGTGGATCGTAAAATATAATTTTTCAACACATTTAAGGTCGCCTAATTCCATAACTTTGGGAAGTGTCTAGTGGAGAATTTTCCATCCTTAGAATTATTATCGAATGATTTGGTCCTAAAGAACTTGTGAAACTTATAACTTTTGACAGGTACAAAATGAAGGTCTAACACCACTTCCCTTAGATTGGGATAATGGTTTCTCTACCCGTAGAGTGGTCATATTAAGGATTTAGACTTAACATTTAGAAGATATAGTCCTTTAAAATTGAAACAGGCTAGATTAGTGGGTATTAATTAAGCCCAAATTAAGCCCACTAACCCATTTAGGAAATTGTGCATAATTAGGGATGAGAGGATAATTCCTAGTCTCTTTTCCCCTTCCCAAAACCGATATGTTAGCACTAAATTTAGGTTAAGACAATTTCAAGTGTTTGAGTAGGATTATACACTTAGTCAAATACTGTGCCGTTAATGTCCCGCAATTACCCCTCTGTAACCCTACTATATCTCATAGCGGATTTCTACCACTACAATATTTCCATATAGCCCTAAATATAGCATTTCTGCTTTAAGCCCCGCTATATCTCGCCATTCCCACTATATTCCGCTATTTCTGCTATATCTTCTTTAAACAAAATGAATTGAAAAATGACATTTATAAATTATAAAAATTATGAAATTAATTAATTTATTTTAGTTTTGTAATATATTTTCAGAAACGAAAAAACTCTAATATTCTACCATATTCTGCTATGTTATATAATAGTTTTATGTTTATTTACGGTACATTTGCACATGTTTTTATTTAAAATTATTTATGTATTAATTATAATTTAATTGAACGTTAATTTTTCATTTAATTACCATATATATGTTTGTAAAAACATTAAGTACGAGTTTTATATGCTATTTTAGAATCTTTCGCTATATCCCGATATATCCTCGCTGTATGCCCGCTATGACTTTTTTCACCTCCACCACATTGAATCTGCCGAGCGCTTTAACTGCGTAGGTCAAATATGCTAGTCACAAATTGATGAGAGATTGCTTTGCATTCTTGAGAATTCATTATGCAATTTGTTTATTGTCCAAGTCCTGCACAAATTTACAAATCCAAGGTGGGTTGGCCTGCCATTAAAACCCTCCACTCAAGCTTTTCTTATACAAGGTAAAAAATTGAAATGAAGAATAAGGTGAAGTTGAAAAAAATTGTCCTCTGTAGGGAGGTACCCATGTATTTATATAAAATTTTAGCTATTGGATTGTTGTCGGGCGTCGCCTAGAATGAATGGACGGTGAAGATTGATCTTCATGGGAGAAACTAGCATTAACGTGGTAAATGGTATGCAATGACTTCATGAAATGTTCACAGTAACATCTTCTCCACCTATTTCAATCTATAATTTTATCTCGCAATAGCTTAGATCGATCACGAAGGATTTACTTAGTTAATCCATGATGGTTTCACAATGGTGGTTGTAATTATTCATCGCGATGCAATGGCTTATAGGAATTGCTTCACGATGGCTTTCAATGTATTTTCCTCGTGAAGACTTTATGGGAACACTTCATTATGACTTCTAGCTCTTTATATTATGGTAGCATTATTAGTTCCTTCCCGATGGCTCTTCCTATGTCACTTCATGATGGCCTCAAGGAGTCATTTGCTCACGATAACCTTTAGAATTACCATAAAGGCACTATTAAGATGTTTTATGATGACTTCATAATGGCCTTGACTTTCCATTTGAGGATGGCACATACTTACTATATTTAAACTTCCCACGATACTGTTGTTTTCCTTTTGAGGATGGCACTATACTATCACCCTTTATTTGGCTCTAGATTTGTCTTTGCTTTGAATGAAAATGGATAGACGAGTTCATCCATTGTAATAGCATATATATAAGAAATTGGCTAATTTAGTTCAACAACATTTTCCCTAGCGAATTCATCCCATCGCCCCTTCTTGTTTGGGACTGAAAAGTTCCCTTTCTCCCTTTAATTCCTTCTGGTATGGAATATTTCATCCATATGCATAAACTTATCAGCTTGAAAGTGGAAATCTTGTTGGTCTTTGCATCCATGAATATACAGTTATTTCCAAAATGGAGTATTTTCGATTGAACCAGATTTCACCGCCATCAATTTCTCTCTGTCACTTACCCTATTAGCTCTGCATCATATCATTTCAAATAGTCCCTTAGCAATTCTCCTAGTTTTTGGTTAATGTTAACCAATACGCTTTCATCAATTGTAGGTTCCTTCGAAGTACGAAATTGGGATGAAAACTCATATGAAAATTGTTCCCATGAGTAGATTATTTTCTCTCTATAGCATCAAGACCATTTTGTCGCTGCCTCAAAGAATGTGATCGGAAATAGCTTGCATCGCACTACGCCTAGGGAATTATACAAATCCATTTGACTTTTGAACACCATCAAATAATCATTCGGATCAGTGGTACTGTTGTAACCAATACATAGGACTTTAGCTTAAGAAGGCAATGGGATAACCATAATTCTTTCATGAATAAAGTTCCCTTAAATTATTGTTGACTTCAGGGTCCATCGTTCTCTTTTTGTTTAGTTCAACCATGTCCTTTGTCATTTTGTTTGCCAAATCTTAAAATATGCTTCCTTATATTCGTAATTTTCCCACTTTAGCCTATAGTGTTTTTGTAAAGTGAAGCTTACCAATTATAATCTTGTGCTTTTACTTGGCTTTTGAGTTAGGCAATCTTCTTCCTTATTTTGTGGTCCTAAGGTGCTCTTCCTAATATTCTTACTCCTCAAGTTTGACCATATAGTTTTTAGGTGGAGATTCATACTCCTCTCTTTCTGCCTCTTTTGCTTTCTTTGATGAAGATTTATGTGCAACCAATGCTTCAGTAATTCCATGCATAACTTCTAATTTCCTCTCCATGTCTTGGAGTTCATCCTTCTCTTTCAATGTCTCCTTAAGCATAGATGCTTGCTATTCCTTCGTATCTCCTATGTAAAACTGTGGGGTTACATTGTCATCAAAATGAATATGATGTGCAACTTCTTTTTGTGCTTGGACACTAACTTTCTTAGTTGATTTTCCCGTAAATGCTATCATTGAACAATTCACAAATGTCCTAAGTTCGAGCTCTCAATGAAAGCACCGCTTAGTGTTAACACTAAATTTTGGTCAAAACAATTTGAAGTATTAAGTAGGCATATACACCAAGTCAAATATGTTGGTCACAAATTGATGAGAGATAGCTCTGCATTCTTGAGAAGTCATTATCAATTTGATTATTGTTCAGTTCCTTCTACACAAAGTTACAAATCCAAGGTGGCTTGGTTGGCCATTAAAGCCCTTTACTCAAGCTTTTCCTATACAAGGTAAGAAAAATGAAAATGACGAACAAGGTGAAGTCCCTCTTTGGGGGGGTACCCCTGTATTTATAGAAGATCTCGGCTGTTGGATTGGAGCTACGTGTCACCTAGAATGAATAAATGGTGAAGATTGATCTTCATGGGAGAAAATAGCATTACCGTGGTAATTGTTATGCGATGACTTCAGGAAATATTCACGATAACATCTTCTCTACATTTTTCAATCAACAAGTTTATTGCTCGATAGCTCATATCGATCACGAAGGATTTACTTAGTTAATCTATGATGGTTTCACAATGATTGTTGTAATGATTCATCGCGATGGCCCTGCAATGGCATAGAGGAATTGCTTCATCGTAGCTTTCAATGATTTTTCCACATGAAGGCTTTACGGGAACACTTCATGATGATTTCTTGCTCTTCGTGTTACGATAGGCTTATTAGTTCCTCTCGATGGCTCTTTCTATGTTGCTTCACGATGGTTTCAAGATGCCATTTTCTCACGATAACCTTTAGAATTATCATGAAAGCTCCATTAAATTATTTCATGATAACTTCACAATGACCTTGACTTTTCCATTTGAGGATGGAACGTACTTACTATATTTGAACCTACCATGATAACTCTTGTTTACCTTTTAAAGATAGAATGCGACGACTATGTCTAACTTCTCATAATAGTTTTATAATACTTACCATGATATCTTTAGGATTTATCTTAATTGGCTCTACAAGCTCTTCACTAGCTGTAAAGAACGCTCCATATGTCTTTATGAAACTCTTCGCAATGGCCTTATCAGATCCCCCAAACTCATTTTGCCATTTGGATATTAGTAATTTTGGTTTGTTGGTACATGATAGTTTGATTGCCTTGGTTTGTTATTTAGAGATATCACACGAAGGCCTCATAGAATTCATCATGGTGGCTCTCTTACTTTGTTTAATGATCGCTTCAAGAATTAAGCACAGTGGCTTGCTTTATGGCAAGTTGCATGTTTCTTTTCACGATGACTCTTGATAGTACATGATAGTTTCACTCTTCACTTGATGACCTTGAATTATACATGATGGATTTCATTTACATGAGAAGAATTCAAATATGACATGATGACCTTTAATTGCATGCGATGGCTTCCATCTACATGTGAAGTCTCCAAATAGGACGTGATGATCTCTAATTGAATGTGATGGCTTTCTTGTTTATCAACTTTCTCTTGGAATTTTGGATGTATCACTTGCCCCACCAACCTTTGCATAAGAATTTTTTATATTTTAGCTTAAATAAACTTTTGTTCTTGCGTTCACCTTTTCCTCTCAAGTTATCAATCCTTAGCGCTTTATCCTTCAGAAAAAAAAATTCTTGCGTTTTCCTTTTTCTTCTCAAGTTATCATTCTTTAGTGCTTTATCCCTCATCACTGATTTCTTATGCTATTCCATATTGCTATAACCTTTTCTCTTTAACATTATGACTTTCCATAAAAAAGTTTTCCAAAATGCATAGGTTTTGCAATCTTTTAGAAATGTTTTTCATTTACAAAGATCTTTCTTATTGAAAATATTGTTTCCGGTGAAGATTTTCCATAAATTTGCTTGAAGATACCTTTATAAAAGATGTCATAATTATATTTTGAACCATTTGATGTGAAAATGGAATATATATATATATATATATATATATATGCTTGTTAAACTAGTATTATCAGAAAAACGAATACTTTGAATGTAAAGATATCTACTTGAAATCACTTGAGGGTAGCTTTTGTTAGAACAAATTGATGTTATGGTAAGATAGAAATTTTTGATTTTTTAGGAAATGCATTGTTCTTTGCCTATTCTATGTTTGGTTGTTTGTTGAATCAAGAATTCAGTCGATTATCCTTCTTTGGATGGTTGTTTTGATAGACCTTGCTTGGTCATCAAAGTTTTCATTAACCATCTCCCTTAGATGGGTGCTTTGACCAGTCCCAGTGGCAGGATCAAAGCTTAATTGACCATCACTCATTGGGTGGTTACTTTGGCTAGGCCCATAGGCGCGACCAAAGGATTTTCGTCATTTTCCCTTGGATGGGTGCTTTGACCAGGGTCAGTGGAGGGATCAAAGGATTAATTGACCATCACTCTTTAGATGGTTTCTTTAGCTAGGCATGAAGGCGGGACCAAAGGCTTTTCGTCCAACTTTTGGATGGGTGCTTTGACAAGCCCCGCCAATAGGATCAAAGATTTAATTGACCATCACTCTTTAGATGGTTGCTTTGGCCAGGCCCGAAGGTGGACCAAAGGCTTTTCGTCTATCTCCCTTAGATGGGCTTTGACTAGGCCCAACATGGGGATCAAAGGCTTAATCGACCATCACTCTCTGGATGGTTGCTTTGACTAGTCTTGAAGGTGGGACCAAAGGCTATTCGTTCATCTCCGTTGGATGAGTGCATTGACCATGCCCAATGGTGGGATCAAAGGCATAACTGGCCATCACTTTTTGGGTGGTGGCTTTGGCAAGGCCCGAAGGCATGACCAAAGGCTTATTCGTCCTCTTTTGGATACAATGGATGTCTTTGTTCAAAGAATCTTACCGACCTCGTTAAGTCGGATGTTAAGTTTGGAGGCATGCATTTCGATTAAGGGGCAATTACTTAGATGGGATCCCTATTTCATCCGATAAGTCATTCTGAGTAATTGGCTTTATTCATTCAATGCCATGAAATATGGACTCAAATGTTCAGCATTCTAAGTCCTTTATATCACATTTCCATCGGTTTTACTTAATCGATATGTCCTCGACGGGAATACTTCATGAATGAAAAACAGAAATATAATATCGCAAATATAAAATACACTACTAAAAAAGGCTAATATTCCGACAGCATGTAGCGACGGCTTTTGATGGCTAATTACCGACGGCTTCCGGCGGGCCGTCGACGGCCGTCGGAAGCCGTCGAAAATTCACGAATTATAGGCCCAGCCGAGCCTTCTTCTTCCTCATTTTGCAGCACGATTTTTTTTATCAAAAACCCTCAAATCCCTGCTACAAGCTTTCAATCTCCAATTTCGAGCTTCCGGATCCTCCATGGCTGCCTAAGAAAACTCTATTGTTCTCAATCTCAGGTATAATATCCTAATTTGGGCAAAAATCTAATTTTTTCTCTAAATCTAGATTTGCATAAGATGATAAATTAGAGCTAATTAGTGATTGCAATTGTTTCCAATTGCATAATAATGGTTATAGCATCCCATGTTATACATATTTCATATGTTATCGTGAAATTTTAAAGAGTATGTATAATTTGTGATTGTGTGTGTATGCAGTAGTAAAACTGTATATTTTCATAAAATGCACACATATAATTAAGTGGAAATTGGGTTGAAGGGCTTCTATTTGCAGGGTAATAAGTTTTAAGGACAACACTTTTGAATAATTAGTTTTAAGGACAATTTACAGCATAATGATAAATTCATTTATCTTTTAAAGTTATACAGAAAAATGATAAATCCTTTTATCATTATTTTTGTATAACTAAAAATGATAAATTCTTTTATCTATTTTCTGTAATTATCCTTAAAACTAATTTTTCAGAAGTAGTGTCCTTGAAACTTATTACCCTGTAGATATAAGCCCTTGAAGTAAAAATCCTCTTTAATTAACTAATGTCCCTTAGAGAATTTTTGGCCCCGTCTGATGAGTGTTGTACATGATCGTTATATAAATAGTCATTTTTTTCAAAAAACGACCATTTATATTCATCTGGTACAATGTTTGTTGGATTTGTCCCTGTATTGGACTAGTTATCCAATATATTTCGTCAATGGATATAAATTTAACACTAAAGAATACGCTGCAGAAAAATTAACGAATAATACTGGTGTATTTGTTAAAGGTAGTGACGATCCATAAAATCACATAAATGATCTTTATGGCGTTCTAACACAAATTTTTCAACTGACATGTTGCTCATGACCCACGGAGGAGGTGTTTCTATTTAGATGCAATTTGTTTAGTGATGTTCCAGGTTCTAGAATTAATGTGCATAAGGATTATAATCTTATCGAAATAAAGCATACATCGCACTATCACAAGTATGATCTTTTTGTACTAGCCAAACAAGCATTGCATGTTTATTACGCTCCTTATCCATTTGTAAAAAGAGATAAAGCAAATTGGTCTGTAGTCTTTAAAACAAAGGCCAGATTTACATTCGATGGGAAGAGAATTACAAACAAACAAGCTTATCGGGCAGATCTTGAGTAAAATAACGAAATAATAATTCAAACGATCACGTAGATTTTGGTGCTTTGATCGATGAATCAAATGTTTTGGTAGAAGCGTTTGACAGTGCAGATGAAAATATCATAGAAAACGAGACCGAATTTGAATCAGAAGACGATGATGATTGATAAAAATCCAAATCTGATTTTTTTGCAATTGATGTAACTATGTTGAATTCCTTATGTATTATGAAACTAATGTAACTATGAAACCAAATCTGTACGTTTACCATTGTGTACATGTTTTATGTCATTTCCATTTGTCATTTATTTAGCAATGTTTATTAAAAATGCAATGTAATTTGCTTATCGTTGGAACATGAGACCCATTATGAATCAGGTATAACACACTTCCATTTCTATTTCCATTCTTGTCATTAATTTAGCAATTTATAACGTTGATGTCATTTACGAATGAAATATATTTCAGTATCATGTTATTATTCTCTTTTGAAATGATGTGTATATGTCACAGGCTTATCGTAATGTCATCTAGAGGTAGGAGCTCTTCCCGATCTTCAAGAGGAGATGGCAGTTGTCCATTGCAAGCATCACATCGTCCTGTAGTTTCTTTAGTACCTAGAGTAGAGGGGTAAGAATTAAATTTTATTCAGCATCTTATGTTTTTTGATATACGTTCGTACTTATCTGTATTATATTTAAAAATGGGGGGTTCGACCTACTTCCCTCGAAGGTTGTGTTGGATGTTTCTAGCGCTTCTTACCGGAGTAGGATGAGTGCGTGTTGGCCAAAGTGGGATAACATCCCTCCCCACATAGTAGAGTGTATTTCGCATGATGTCCTGGTAAGTATGTTTTTCTATTTTCCATTTTTAATTCGTTTTTGTCGTTTTTTACTGTTTATAGTTCACAGTTTAATATTCTTTTTGCTTTTTATCGTGAAACACAGACTGAGATAGACATTTAGATAGGTGGTATGCAGTGGCATGAGAATATTGGATGAAGTAGATGCGTAAAAACTATAAGGACTCGATATCCGAAATCAAGAAATCGGGTAAGAAACCATGTTGGATGGGGGAGAGCATATGGAAAGCATGGTTGAGATACTGGGAAATTGACGAGGCGAAGGCAAGGACACTAATTTTTTTAAAATTATTTGACTGGTGGTAAATATAAAAAAATACATGATCGATAAACAATGTATCAAATTTTGAATGTACATAAATAGTCAGAAAGAAACTCTATAAACATAAATAAAAATCCCGTCACTCATCGCGGAGGGTCGAAGTCATTTTAGCAGTATCGGTAGGGGTTGGTAAATTTACTGAATGCAAATTGTAAATAGTTTGTGCTATATAATTTTAAATGACAATAATTCTATGTAAAAATCAATTTCAAGAAGCTGAGACGCATGGTCCCATGGGTTATATGGACGTGTTTACTCGTATGCATGTTGTCGAGCATGTAAATCCAGGCGGGACAATTTTGTATACATGGCACGACGATAAATCCAGCAAGAGCCATGTAAGCATATTTCATTTTATGCAGTATTAGTAATTGTTCTACTTGTTAAAATATAATGAAATAAGATATGATGATATTAATTTGTTAATGCGGGAAAAGTTTATGGAGCAGCGCCAGAAACTCCTTGCTGATACGGGTCGAGATCAGCTGACGACGGATAAGGAGGATGCTATTTTTGAGCCAATTATGGATCCATCAGAGCATGGCAGACGATACGGATTTGGCAATCAAGTGGTAAGTAAATAATATGTTGGGTATCATATAATTTTTCAAATTCAATACATTGGTTTTGACTCACTTTGTTATGAAAGCATTATGCATTACCAAAATATATTAATTCGTTACAAGAATGTCATTTCAAAAAATAACTAAAAGGAGATGTTATTTAATTTAGTTTGCCTGATATATGTTGTACACATGCATAAATTTGTCGCATTTACTGTTAAAGAGATCAAAAGCAGTGATATCTCGTAATGTAACTTACTATTATTTTTGTTAATAAATGGTTGAATCATAATTTAAAAACGGCGAAAAGAACATATTTTCAAATGTATACATTATACATAATTAATGGTTAGAACTTCATTAACGAGTAAATTATTGTAGCTTTGATTTTATTGAGTTAAATAACAGGAAGAAATTCAATGCGGCAAAATGGTAATGGACAGAGTTTTGAAATAGAGTGACATTGCCATAAAAGCCTTAGGTGCTTCTAACGACATATTTATATTTATTTATTAGCGACTAATGTAACATGTGGATTCATTTTTGAAAATACTCGAGTAACATATGGATTTTGTATAGAAATATATAAACTGAACGAGTACTTGTACATTTGTTTTAAAATAAAATAATACAAGGATAAAATTATTTTGCATCGACATAAATTATTTTATTGCTAATTTTTTCTTCATTTTAGGACTTGTATCTTGATTAACAAGTATAAATGAACATACAAATATGAAGTACAAATACTTTACTAGAGTAGATCACATATGGCTGCAATAATTTGTAAATAAAGGCCTTTAGTGTTCCAGGTATCAAATGGGCGTTTATGTTGTGGGAACTACATCAATTATTGTTTT
Source organism: Allium cepa (assembly GCA_030765085.1). NCBI lineage: Eukaryota > Viridiplantae > Streptophyta > Magnoliopsida > Asparagales > Amaryllidaceae > Allium > Allium cepa. The sequence goes on along the minus strand of CM060934.1, from coordinate 485,583,571 downwards.
TTTTCTCATCATCTAATATGTGTAAATTCTAAGTTCAAATGATGTGTAATTTGTTAAAATACAAAACAATTTTTTGTAATGGTTGATATTTGTCCAATACATTGTCGCCTCATTCAGTCTACAGTTTCATGGTTTAGTCGCATGGCCCTCCTTAACCAATTTACAGACCATTTTTTGAAATTAGTCATTCCCTTTCAAAATAGTTATCCTTTGCTGGGTGGCACAACTGTTCGTATCTATAAATTGGCCAACCTTCCTCTCATTTGAGAGATAGAAAACATATTATTTTCAAATTTATTGCTCTCATCCTTCCCTACAGTTACTTTCTTTATGCTAAATTTTTTCAAAGTTGTAGTATTTCAAAATATAAATCAACAATCTTGTCACTATAGTTATTTGGTATTAGCACAATCTAAGATGTTTTCGACATGCACATACACTGACATAAACATGCACAAGCTAAATTAAATAACATTATCGCACTGCTAATCATTCACAAACCTACACATACACTTACAGAGATCACACGGCAAAATTAAATATTTATTACAGGCCAGCAGTCAGAGACGGGGTAGGCAGACTTGAGCTCAGATCGATCTGGCAGAGATCGAAGACTTGCGGGCTAGAGTGGCGCGGTTGAAGGAGCAGAACCGTTGGCAAGTCATAGAGACCACACAGTTGCTAGACCAGCGTTTCGCCTAGTACATGCAGCAGTATGGTGGCCGCTTCCCTTCCTCTCCTGGCTCTAGTTCTGGAGGAGATTGATTGATTTCTTTGGTTGGTATGTTTTTTTCTCTGTTATGAATGATTTGGTAGATGGTGGAGGTAATTGTTGATTTATGTACTATGTTATGATACACTTATTTGTTTTGTTGTAAAATTATGTGTTTTGACTTAATTTTATTTATTTTTTTGGTTTGGTGAATTGTGTATAGTTTGGTTTTTGATATTTGGTTGGAATATTATATATTGGATTCTGCAGTATTGGTGGAATAGTGTTTGAATGGGAAATGTGGATGGAAGGCTATATTGCAGCAGAAATGTAAAAAAATTGCAGCAGATTTCCGACGGCTTCGGACGGCTTTCAGGTTATATTCTCCCAACGGCTTCCGACCGCTTTCAGATCAATTTTTCCAATGGTTTTCGACTGCTTCCGACAAGTGTCGAAATCTGTCGGAATCCGTCGGAAGCCGTCGGAAATACGATGGTGAGATGTGTCGAAAACCGTCGGAGACACTGCACCCTGACACCTTATTTTCCTACGACATTTTCCGACGGCTTCCAAAGGCCTCCGATGGCCGCCGACGGTTTTTGGCCATCGAAAAATGCCTTTTTCCTTGTAGTGATAGGTGTTATAGTAGTAAATATATAAACCACATAATTAGAGCACACAGTCTCATATAGTTATACAAAATAGTAATAGAGTTTATACAAATGATAAATAAACTCAACTGATAAACTGTCTCTAATAATAGTAAGTCAACACTATCAAGGCTCCATAGTGTCACACAATAGAATAAACGATAATAACTCAAAATACAAATATGAGAAAGCATCACCATCTACCAGTCCATCTATACAGCTCTAGGTGTTATTTACACATACTATCTAGTCTACTCATTTAAGAGAAGCACCTAAGATAATAAGAAGTAAAGCATAAAACCTCGAGTCAGACCACAGTCTGATATGAGCGATAAATAATTTCAAAACACTATAAAAGTCGATATAGTATATGGAACAGAAGGTATGAGAATCATACTTGACCTGTCCCTGCATCCACAGAGTTAGCACATAACATAGAATATATGCTACTCTATATCATATCGTCATGGGTGTATTATACATCAAAGTACTCATGATGTCTAGATATTGGCATTGATAATATCAACATCGTATGACGTCCCTAAGGTGAGAGAAACAGTCAAAAAAACATAACATCCATCATCCATCCTTACATTCACTCACTCAGTGCGTTGGATATATGATACTCATAGACCACCCCGCCCAAGGATTACTCAATGTCCTAGCCTCTCGGAACTCAATCTATGCCACTCATAAGGTCAGGAACTAGACTACCCGACCTGGTAGTCCAGGGTAAATTGATCGGGTTATTGTGTGATCCAAATGAGCATCCTCACACCCCTTCTCTACAAGAAGCTACAAACCTACGAATGCCAATGATCCCTTTTCATATGCCATCCATAGCTGAGCTCGTCCCATAACTGTCCGTAAACTCACGTCTGAAATGGTTGTGGTTGAGAACTATTCTTGACAGCCATCATCAGTCATAAAATGTCATCGTGCGTCCCCCGACTTGGAAACTATTTTAGGCAACCAATGTCAATCGTAGAATGTCATCATGCGTCCCGTAACACTTCTCTGATAGTTCCATTAATATAAATCGTAGTCACCCTTTCTATATCCTAAAGTGCATATATCCATCATCGAAGCCGTCACTTTCCATCATGGAACAATCATAGTCGAATCACGAAATCATCTCGTCGAAGTGCCACATTCTCGGTTCATTACAAAACCACTCGACAAAGAGTAATCGCCTCAAAATTGAATATCAATAGGATGAGTGAACCATCACAACATGCTCCCCGAAGTATCCCCATCGTCCATGTCAAAATTGGTTAAATCGGTCTTCATCAATAGTGGTAGATATCGACCACTCTCAAGTACTTATTAACAACTATCTTGGTCGTGTACTTCACCGAAAATGGTTAAATACAAACCAAATGAAAACGTCCGGCGTCTTCATTAAAGTCTGAAGCGTATCTCCAAAATCCACCATGCTTCATCTTCAGATCAGTTGACGTGCACAATACTCTGCACGAAATCCTATCTTATGGAATATATTTTAATCATATATCTCCTTCAAACGGACCAACTACCAAGTAAGTAACCATGCAGTCAACCAGCATAGAATTGCCTATAATAGCTTATATATATCTATAGTAATATATAATACAATTCATCCATGTAACCAATGTGGGATAATGGAAGATTAATATCAAAATAGTCTAAATCTATCAACATCGTCGAAATAGTCCGTAAATAGGAAAAATGTTATATTTAACTTAAAATCATTGTAAACACTTCTAATCCTTTTTATAAAACAAGATATAGGTTTAACTACTTTAGAAATCCCATTTCAAAGTTAGAAAATAGTTCAAAACGTCGTTTTAATAATATAGTAACAATTATAGTATGATTAGAGACAATATCACTCATCTCAACCAAATCTGTCCAAACCATCGCCAAGTCATAGAGGTCTCCATCACGAGCACAACATAACAAATGGCGTCCAAATCTAACTTTGTATGCAACGGATATAAATCGATATATATATATATGTGTGTGTGTGTGTGTGTGTGTTAATAAAATAATAGAATAACTAAGCTAATGTAAACAGTTAACTATATAAATAATTAATTAGCCCAACCTTCCTTTTCATAATTCCATGCTTCCGTTTTCAGCAAATTCATGAAAATTGCACCTGGTCCCTACATGGCCACATCAATCCCTCTATTTCTTTTCCTTTCTTTTCGTACATTTTGTTTCCTATGTACCATGTATGCAACCTACTACGCATTTTATGCACGCAAACTCCCTCCACCGCATGCCATTACACATCACTGCCAACCTTTTAGGACCACCTGACACCTGAATGATCGCCAGCACATCCGACTGCACCACCAAATGCCACTGCCCTGGCCTCCGAATCCGGCATACCCCATGTTGGAATTCCTAATACAATATTGAATGAAAATACATAAGTCCCACATCGCAAAAATTGTTAAGCTACACTAGTATATATATGGCTTTGCAATGAAGGGGTTGGGGACTAGGGGAACCCAAATGTATGCTCCATTGTGAGGAGGGAGATCATGCATCACCACCCCACACGCGCGCGTGCCACCGTCCTTCCGACCGACCGAACTAAACTGGGCGGGGCTCGAGCTCGGGCTCGGGTTTGGGTTTGAGTCTAATATGATCCTAATTTTACTGCAAAACTGGGCCGAGGTTTTTAACAGTTGTAGGCTAAACGAACAGACGCAACTGATCATACGCGGACGCGTGGATTAACTGAGGAGGTGCGACTTCTGAAGCGGGCACGAACCGTTAGACACGAGCGGGTGCGACCTGACTGAAGGAGCACGGGAAGCAGGTGCAGCCCGACTGAGGAGGCGCGGTCGAACAGATACGAGGAGCAGATGGGTGCAACCCGTTAATGAACAGCAGTGTTCAAAAGGCAGCGGGTGCGACCCGTCAAGCGAACACGACTGTTTGAAGAGATGCGGATGAAATTATAAATAGAAGAGAATCCTAATCACATTCTCATTGAATTCCAGTTCTAATTTCTTCTCTTCTTCTCTGCTCCTCTAAATAATATACCGCAGAGTTGACATACACATTACAATCTCGTGCAGATTACGTCTGTTGTATCTTGGGAGAATTTTGAATAAAAATTCTTAAGGAAATTATTAAAGCCTCCGACGAAAATTTCCTACGTTAACTGAATTCCAGCGTAGTGGAAATCTAATTTATAAACTTGCGCGACGAGTTTATTGTAGCGTGCTATCTGTTTTGGTATACAAGACTTATAACATCTTAAGAATTTTTATTCTGTTTTTTGCTAAAACAGAGATGGCAACAATAGACCTCTCAACAAAAGCTACTACACACAACAGGCCCGATCCTTTTAAAGAAGATGGTGACGATTTTCTAACATGGCAGAATCAAATATTATTTTATCTCACCACACTCGGTCTGCAACGGTATCTCGGGGAGGAGGAACCGATTCCTACACCAGGCAAGGAATCGGATGTTGATATGTGAAAGCATTCCGCGTGCTATATACCAGCCTCTAAAGACAGCAATAGCACTCTGGAATGCACTTTCCACGAAGTATAAGGCACATAATATTAGTCTTAAGAAATTCATTGTAGACAAATTCATGGACTACAAGATGGTTGACTCCAAACCAGTGACTGCTCAACTGCATGAACTGCAAATCATCATTCATAAACTCGAAACGAAAGGTCATAAGGTTGGAGAATCATTTTTGGTTGAAGCCATCATGGGAAAACTACCGCCGTCATGGAGAGATTACTGCAATTATCTAAAGCATAAGAAGAAGGAAATCTCTTTACAGGATCTCATAGTTCGACTGAAAATTGAGGCAGATAACCGTGGAGTTACAAAACAAAGTGAGGAGGCATTTGTGACTGAAGGTTCAAGGACCAAAAACAAAAAGAAGAATTTCTAGAAGAAAAGGAAAGCTCCAAACAACAAACCAAAAGACAACAAACGAACCAAAAAGTTTAATGGCGAGTGTTGGGTTTGTGGAAAAGTTGGACATGCCGCTAGAGATTGCAGACTCAAAAAGGACCATAACAAAGAGGCAAATATAGTAGACAATATGGAAGTGGATGAGTCCAACTTCTCGGCAGTTGTATCTGAATGCAATATGGTTCAGAATCCTAACCAACGGTGGGTAGACACAGGCGCTACTCGTCATGTCTGCTCTGACAAATCCATGTTTTCTACATACCAGAAATTCGATCACGAAGAAAAACTCTACATGGGTAATTCTGTAGTATCCATGATCGAAGGCAGTGGCACAGTAATCCTCAAGTTTACTTCTGGAAAAAATGTCAAGGTGAATGACGTGCTCCACGTTCCAGACATACGCAAGAATCTCATCTCTGGCGTAGTACTATCAATGAAAGGATTCAGAATGGTGTTCGAGTCAGACAAGATGGTCCTGTCCAAAGATGGAATATATATCGGAAGGGGTTATTTATGTGATGGCCTATTTAAGGCAAATGTAGTCGTTATCGGCAATAAAACTATGTATTCTGATTATGTTATTAATAAAATTGAAGTTTCTTACTTGCTTGAGCACGAAATTTTACTATGGCATGATAGATTGGGACACATAAATTTCCGAAAAATGAAAATATTATCAAACTTGGGATTAATTCCAAAATTCCAAGTAGATAAGAACTACAAATGTGAGACATGTGTAGAAGCAAAAATGGTTAAAAAACCATTTCAATCTGTTGATAGAAGCACCGAACCACTAGGTTTGGTTCATATAGATTTATGTGATTTTAAACCATTACCTACAAGAGGTGGGAAAAAGTACTTTATCACTTTTATTGATGATTATACGCAATATTGCTATGTATATCTTTTGAATAGTAAAGATGAAGCAATTACATCATTTATAAAGTACAAGGCTGAGGTAGAAAATCAGTTAAATAAAAAGATCATGATACTAAGATCTGATCGAGGTGGAGAATATGAATCACCATTTGAACAGTTCTGTGCCGAAAATGGTATGATTCATCAAACAATAGCTCCATATTCACCACAACAAAATGGTGTAGCCGAGAGGAAAAATAGAACATTAAAAGACATGATTAATGCCATGCTTTCAACCTCTGGTCTACCGACGAACTTGTGGGGGAAAGCCTTAAATATGTCTACACATACTGAACAAAGTCCCTCACAATAAAACAGGAACAACTCCATATGAGTTATGGAAAGGACACAAACCAAGTTTTAAATACCTCAAAGTGTGGGGGTGCTTGGCAAAAGTTCCAGTTCCGCCTCCCAAAAAAGTCAAGCTTGGACCAAAAACAATAGATTGTTAGTACTTAGGGCCAGCCCAAAATAGTAGTGCCTACAGATTTTTGGTATTCAAGTCTGATATAGCTGATATTCATATAAATACAATCATGGAATATAGAGATGCCTCATTCTTTGAAGACGTGTTTCCGCACAAAAGGAATGAAGGGAATAATATCCCTAGAAGGACAAGGGAAGAATCAAGCAATTCACATGAAGATAAAACTCATCATGAGATTGAGGAAGTTGAACTAAGAAGAAGCGTAAGGGCTAGGACTTCCAACACATTTGGTTCGGATTTTTTTACTTACGTGTTAGAACACGAACCTCAAACGTACAAGGAAGCAATGTCATCTTCTGAATCTTCATGTTGGAAAGAAGCAATCCAAAGTGAGATTGATTCAATTCTAAGTAATAAAACTTGAGAAATTGTTGATATTCCACCTGGAATAAAACCTATTGGCTGTAAATGGATTTTCAAGAAGAAAATGAAAGCAGATGGCTCTATCGACAAGTATAAAGCCAGATTAGTAGCCAAAGGATATCGTCAAAAAGAAGGAGTAAACTTCTTTGATACATATTCGCCAGTAACACGAATAACCTCTATAAGAATGCTAATAGCAATTGCCTCAATCTATAATCTAGAAATTCATCAAATGGATGTAAAGATGGCATTCTTAAACGGAGATCTCGATGAGGAGATCTACATGGAGCAACCTGAAGGTTTTGTTTCCAAAGGAAATGAAAACAAAGTTTGTAGATTAGTAAAATCATCATACGGACTTAAACAAGCTCCAAAACAATGGCACGAAAAATTTGATAGTGTCATGATGAGAAATGGTTTTCGTATAAATGAATGCGATGAGTGTGTTTATTATAAACAAATTGGACAATCATATGTGATGATTTGTTTATATGTAGACGATATGTTAATATTTGGTCCAAATACTCAGGTAACGGAAACCATAAAGAAGATGTTGATTGGCAATTTCGATATGAAAGACTTAGGAGTTGTAGACGTTATTTTGGGAATCAAAATAATAAGAACACCTAATGGAATTGAATTATCTCAGTCACAGTATGTAGACAAAGTGATTGAAAAATTCCAAGACGATGGAATTAAAGGAGTGAGAACACCTTTTAATCCATCAGAAGTACTGCATAAAAACAATAATAAGAGTGTAATGCAACTGGAATACTCTCGTGTAATAGGATGTCTCGTGTATCTCATGAATTGCACAAGACCAGATATAGCTTATGTAGTAAGTCGACTGAGCAAGTATACAAGCAATTCAGGAAAGGAACGTTGGAAAGCACTAATGAGAGTGCTTGGATATTTAAAAAATACCACAAATTATTCCTTACATTATGGAAAATATCCTGCCGTCTTAGAAGGATATAGTGATGCAAACTGGATTGCTGATTCAGAGGAATCAAAATCAACAAGTGGTTATGTATTTACCTTAGCGGGGGCAGCAGTGTCATAGAAATCTACTAAACAAACATGCATAGCTCGATCCACTATGGAATCGGAGTTCATCGCTTTAGATAAAGCAGGCGAAGAAGCAGAATGGTTTCGTCACTTTTTAGAAGATATTCCGTTTTGGCCTAAACCTGTACCGGCCATATGCATATATTGTGATAACCAAGCTGCGCTAAGCAGAGCGCACAACTTGCTTAGCGCACAACTTTATGTATAATGGAAAGTCACGACACATTCGTCGATGCCATAACACGGTTAGGCAGTTACTCTCAAATGGAACTATCTCCATAGATTATGTGAGAACAAATGATAACCTAGCGGATTCATTTACTAAAGGTCTATCAAGAGAGAAAATTGACTACGCATTGAGGGGAATGAGTTTAAAAGCCTAAACCACCAAGAGTTATCTTACACGGAAACCTATCCTAGCGACTGGAGATCCCACGGACTAGGATCAATAGGCAAACCAGTTCTGAGTAACTCAAGACGTAATGCATTTGCTTGGACATAGTCCAACTCCATTCCTATAGTGCACAATATAAATGCATGCCTACAGAAGTATTTAAAGGTTAAAACTATGTTTTTTAATGATGAACATATCTTGGAAATAACAAGTGTGGTATATGTAGGATACTCTTAATTGTTGCGATCACCTATGTTAGTGTGAGCTGGGTCGGCTCTATGAGAATATTGAAAGGCTTTTATTCTCTAAAAACACTCGCAGAACCAAAAATTATTCAGGAACAAAATGAACACAACCAAGAGATTGGATGAGAAGGGAATCAATGCTTCGTAAAACTTATTGTTTGGATATACAATAAAGGCCGACGGTTCAAGATGAAATAATTCACCGATTAGCCAAGTTGATCCGATAAGTTTTAACTAGGGAAAGTTCAAAGTGACATATCTACTTATCTACGATAAAGCATTATTCCATATGTATTCCGTGATATTTCGCTTTGTATGGGGGGTTATGTATATTATCATTCATGTGGGGGATTGTTGGAATTCCTAATACAAGATTGAATGAAAATACATAAGTCCCACATCGCAAAAATTGCTAAGCTATACTAGTATATATATGACTTTGCAATGAAGGGGTTGGGGCCTAGGGGCACCCAAATGTGTGCTTCGTTGTGAGGAGGGAGACCATGCATCACCACAACACACGCGCGTGCGCCGCCGTCGCCGTTCGACCGACCTCGGGCTTGGGTTTGGGTCTAATATGATTCTAATTTTACTGCAAAACTGGGCCGAGTTTTTTAACAGTTGCAGGCTATACGAACAGACGCAACTGTTCATAAGTGGACGCGCGGATTAACTGAGGAGATGCGACTTCTAAAGCAAGCACGAACCGTCAGACATGAGCGGGTGCGACCTGACTGAAGGAGCATGGACGAACAGAAGCAGGTGCGACCCGACCGAGGAGGCGCGGTCGAACAGATACGAGGAGAAGACGGGTGTGACCCGTTAACAAACAGCAGCGTTCAAAAGGCAGCGGGTGCGACCCGTCAAGCGGACACGACTGTTTGAAGAGATGCGGACGAAATTATAAATAAAAGAGAATCCTGATCACATTCTCATTGAATTCCAATTCTAATTTCTTCTCTTCTTCTCTGCTCCTCTAAATAATATATCACAGAGTTGACATACTCATTGAAATCTCGTGCAGATTACGTCTGTTGTATCTTGGGAGAACTTTGAATAAAAATTCTTAAGGAAATTGTTACAACAAGCCTCAGACGAAAATTTCCTACGTTAACTGAATTCCAGCTTAGTGGAAATCTAATTTATAAACTTGTGCGACGAGTTTACTGTAGCGTGCTATCTGTTTTGGTATACTAGACACATAACACCCCACACCGACGTGCACAGTTTTTATATATATATTTATGCATGTATGTATGTATGTATGTATATGTATATATATGTGTGTGTGTGTGTGTGTGTGTATAAACGCATACTGCCAATGCCATTGGACCACTACCCGACAACTGCTTTGCACCTCTGTTGCTACTACTGCCTTCCCCAACAACTTTGGTAGGCAGCAATCATCTAAAAATGTGAAAAGCCCACTTTGTCCTCAAACTTTTCATACTTTCACCGACCACTACTGTTGTCACTGGCTCAGTTGATTTATATTTTTGCACTTCCTTTGTAGAGATGAGCAAACTTATATCACTAAAATCCATTTTAATTCTCCTCCAAAAACAAATCACTGTTTTTGCCGGATTCACTGTATTCAGCCAACGTGGTCAGAACTGGTCGATCCGAGGCCATGGCTGTGTAGCTCTCGGAAAAATAAGAGGACTTGGATTTTATTTCATCTAAAATGGTGTTTGTTTGAGTAAGAAAGAAGAGGAAAAAGATAGGTGGGAGTTATCATGGAAAGAAAGAGATGCGGTAGGAAGGAGATGGGATTATGCGGCTATAGTAACGAGCAGAGTATCTAAAGTAGATGGTGGGTTAGGGTTTAAGTGTAACCATTCTCTTCTATTTTTAAATTTTAAATTCAAGTTTTGTGCTTCAACGGCATATAGGAACATCTGATTGCGACGATTCTTCAAGCATGTGAATCATTGCATTTTTTTCCGTTCTAAGCCACAAGTTTCGTCGAATTCTGCGCTTGTACTCTGGGACGCTATTTCTAGACCTTTTTAAGTCGTACGGGCAGTAGGAATGTTCAGTTTAAAAAAAATTAACTGCACAACTCATAAACTTTCTCCTTTACCCAGGGAGGTTTTCCGTTATTCCAAATTCTTCGATGCATCGGTATGTATATATGGATGTAGTACGTAAAACTACCAAAAAAGTCGAAAATAAATTTAGGTCGAAATCATCCGATAAAATTACTATGGGTCAAAATTGTTAATACTTGATAGCGTACAAAGTTATAGGGTCACGCAGCCCAATATGAATTTAAAAATAATATTTTACGATCCTCCAATACGTAAAATAAGGATCGTTGCAATTTCAATTCTGGGTACTTTGACTTGTCGTGCCAAAGTTAGTCCTGCAATCATTATTTCATATTTCACTACATTATTGGTTGTTGAAAAGCCTAGCTTCATAGCATAATGAAGCTTATGTCCATTCGTGGTAATCATAACATATCCTACTCCTACCCTTTGTTCATTTGACGCTCCATCCATGCATAACTGCCATCTCGCTTTGAGTTTCTTTTCTTTTTATAAGTATTCTTTGATAAATCTCGTACACTCCATAAAAAAATCTGCTAAATCTTGCTCTTTTATTGATGTCCAAGGCAGGTGTTTATATTGGCTCAATTTCATTCCTCGTTTCATCAATCTCCCTGATATTTTGGGTTTACTAAGAAAATATCTCAATGGGTAATTGGTTAAGACTTTGATTGGATAAGCTTGAAAATAAGATCTTAGCTTCCATACTATTGGTAATACACAATATACTAGTAATGTACCCAGATACTTTCCATATAAATGAGTGGCATCAATGGATAATATGGGTCGACAGTGGTCGAAGCCTTATATAGATGGTCCAAAAGACCAAAAAGCAACATCAAAAACACCACAACTATGAATAACATCATATACGGTTCCGGGGTTGGTATGTTGTAAGGATCTAAGATATTTCGGCAATTCCACGTATGCCGATTCTCAATCGCCATAAATCATTGCAACAGCTTTCTGCAGTCCATGCCAGGCTCGAAAATAACTCACTTTGACATGACACATGTTAGACATTGTCTCTTGAAAAGTTCTTGCAGTCATGTTTGTTTTAGCTTTAATCAACGAAAGTATTTTGCTGCATATAAACTTAGCTGTTGCATATCGATGGTTTGAGTTGGTGGTTGTATTTAAACAAGTACGATCGCTGCCATACGTAGTTATCTTCCACCAATTTGAATTTTTTCTTACCGAAAGGCTTGTATAAACTCGCCAAGGGCATGTTTCTTCCACATCACAGCGGACCGTGTATTGATTTGCACGTGATTTAAGAACTTGAAATGAAACTGAACATTTAATCGCCCATTCACATAACTGTTCAACAGGCTTGTGCTTACTTTCAAAAATTAACTCAACTGGTGGACCTTTCTCCGCACATTCTCTACCAAAAAATTCCACGTCTAGTTGATAATTTTCCATTATTGATTTCACCATCATTGGTGTGGTGCATGAATCATCGGCTAAATCCTCTTCATATGCAATTCGTTCCTCTTCCGCATTTACATCATCAGCCTCCTCAATGTCTACTTATATGATTGCATCATTATTAACTTCCATTTGATGTATCCAAGTTTTATCCTCATCATCCGTATAAGCAATTTCCATGCTATACAATTGCCTAAAAATCTCGTGTGGAGTATGAACATGATAATCGGCACCACACAACCAGTAAATGCATCTTCGACACTAGGAATACAAAAACAAAGGTCGTATATTTTGCATTAACATGAGTCAAAGCACAAGTGTCAATGTATAATAGTGCTCACTTTTCAAACGTTTGCGACTGATTTAGATTTATAGCGTTCTGCATCATGTTTTGTTCCTGACTGGAAGAGACTCTAGCCATTCCGCTGTACCTATGAAGTAAGTTTGTAAACTCTCCACCTTAATGGCTTGAAAGATACGACTGATACGCCGACCAATGTGTTTCTTATAACTGTGTGGTGTGCATATACTCATCTCTAGATATTACTGGCGCATGTGCCTTAACCACATTTTCATGTTCCACTCTCATAATAGATTTCTATAACTCTCATTCCAACTGAAAAGGTGGAGTACAAATCATCGTCGTCTTCCAAATCAATAGCGGATGCACCATCATCCCGAACCCATTTCACCGCTAATTTTAAATCATATATCACAGGATTTGCTTTTGTCACTTCAAATGCCCTTTGTTTAAGCTCTTCGAAACTACAATGATTTTTTATTGTCGGTCATTTTCGCTTTCCGTCCACATATCTAGGTTTACCTTCATTATCAACCAACAATTCGCCATCAAAGTAAAATATAGTCGAAACCTTTGACATTATCTACAAAACAAGTTCCAATACCACATTCATAGTTTTTGTTCATTGACATAACTATAAACATCAATTTGATGAATTACTACCTATTTTGTCTAAGTAGATTTTGCTTCCGCAGGCAATCTTCAACCAAAAGCAGTCAACTCAATCTTTAAAGAAACCCAAACAAGCAAATCAATATAATAATGAAACAATTATATTTCATCAATAAAGTCAACACTATCAAATTAATTTCAACAACATAATAAACTATCTACCTTGTACACGTTACGGATTACAACAAAAGAAACATTTTTGCAACAACATATTACAAATACAAAGGTTCAATATAAATCCAAATACGACAGTTTAACCAAGTCCCAAACATCTACCACATCCTAGGCCTTTCACTGTTTGTCCTTAGTTCTTCATTCACACTTTTCAAATGACTTATTTTAGATTTTAGTTCGTGGGCATACTCAAGTCCCTTTTGCACAGGTTTTGATCAATCCATTTAAAATAATTGCAACAATCATATTCACGAGGATTCAATCTATGTTCACTGTAGAACTACCCTCGAAAAATCTTTGTCCAACATTCTTTTCCTTTCTGCAAACAACCACTATATACATATCTCCACAATAACAATTTGGACATGATCGTTGTCCCATTGGCATGGATGGAACAACAGGATGTATAGGCGTCAACAAATTTTCGTGAAACAACTTCACATAAACGAGCATGTAAGGTTGATGATCATGAATAGAATTTACGTGGTATTGGTTCGAACTATGTTTTCAGAACATGATCGACATCAAAGTCAATATGACTTGAACTTGCAACTCCGATTTTCCCTTCAACCTCATTAAAATGTTTCATCATCTATCTCCCAATAATTAATGTCTACTGTCATAATAAACAATAATCAATTAAGGTTTAAATTAGGGTTTTCAAATTACTACTACTTAAATAGGGTTTCATAGTTCATTAAACAATAACAACTAATTCAGCAACAACACCATTATGTAATAACTAACACTACCACCACCAATAACTCTTCATTTTAACAACATCAATAATAGAAAAATTACATCTTAATTTTCAAAAACATTAATTATTACCCTTATTTTGTAACGATGAAGAAGATGATTCCATATATAGTTTAGCAACTATTAGGTTAATAAGGTAATTGTGGATTTGGATATGGAAGAAAAATGGGTTTAGATTGGAAAATGGGGAGGGTTCGGGGAAGGAAGTAGAAATATTGATAAATGAACCGAGACCTGTGCTCTCTGTCTATTTGATGCTCAAAAATAAGCTTGTGCACTCCATAATTGCGCAAGCATTATATATAGCTTGCGCATTTATAGAATGCGCAACGTATAGTTAAAAAAAAATTAACGCTTGCGCACTCCATATTTGCGCAAGTTAAAACCAAAACGAGGCCTGGTTTGACAATTAGTTTTTGCTGAAGCCTAAAACCAAAATATGATATTTTATGAAGCCTAAAACCAAAAGTTGTCCGTTAAAAAAACCAAACTGTACCTATATCCTTGGATGTTTGAAGAATCCTGGGGGTTGACGGAGAGGAACCAAATCAAAAAATGTAATCTACAAAAAAAATATTAAAAATTATATTACTTGCAACGCCTAAATATATTACATATATAAAAATGTACTAACCAATAACACACAAACATACGGTAGATTGTTATGACACAAATTATGTAGGTATGGTCCTGACTTGCTAGAAAAGATGCCAAACAGAGTAGTGGCGGACGATTGTAGGTGCAATATTGTCAGAGAGGTAAGATTCATGTGTAGTGCGTCATGAGACGAAGAAGAATGGTTGATTACAATGTTTTACCAAACTATAAGAGTCTGAATTAGGAGATTGTTTTAAAAGGGTTCTTCAGCTTTGGAGGTAAGCGTGACTGAGAGTTTGAAATAAGAGAAAAGGAAGATAGGGTAAAGCAAATAGATTTAGATTGAGTGAAAAATAAATTAGGGTCTTTTTGGGCATTGAGAGAGAAATATTACGAGTGGGTCTGGAGAAGAAAGGAAGATAAGTGGGAGAACAAAAATTTGGTGGGTCCGCGTTAATATCAACACTCACCCAAACGTTGTATTTTTATCACTATCATCGAAAATAGACGCTTGGCATTGAAACTCTAATATCCGGTGCTGTTAATATTAGGGTTTCATGTCGTGCGTTGTAAGTTTGATTTTAGTTTTGTTGTATAGTTCTCAAATTTTACAATTTATTCATACACTATTGGTTCTATTCAATGGATAGAAGAAGCGCACAGAGCTTACCATGCGCAGTATGGACATCCATTCAAGTTTCAAGAATGATTTGAGCTTCTCTCTTCTCTACCGAAATGGAAGGACCCAAAAAAATGCATGTTTGAGTAGCAGAATAAGGCTGGAAGAATGAACTACTCCAATTTCAGTCTAGGAAGCGATCCTATTTCTCAAGAAAGATCACCACTTTTAGAAACATCGACGGTCGTTCCCTTGGTAGAAACAAATGAATTCAAATAGAACAACGAAATGTAGTTGTTTTGAAACTCTTGGGAACTTGGGAGAATTTTATTGGTGAAACAAGCGAGAATAGAGAAAAATTAACATCATAAAGGATGCACTCAAATTCAAGTTTAGGAAAATTGTTATGCAAGTTCAAGAGTTTAAGCAACAGACCCAAGCATAGAAGAAAGCTATCATGAGTGAGAAGAACTTGATTAAACCGATGACTTGCGATTTTAGCAAGGTTACCCTTTTACAACAAGAACTTATAGATGTTTGCACAAAAAATGGGCAAACATCTCCAATCGATCGTTGTAGAGCTATGAATACAGGGTGTATAACACAGCTGTTATATTTGTATTATAATTGATTTTCATAGAGTAGATCACACATAGGTTATGCACAAAATTAGTAAGTTGCAGTAAAGTAAAGAACATAAAGATTTACATTTGTTCGGCCAAAATGTGTCTATGTCCACTATCCATTTGCATCATTCTTCTTATAGATCTTTGATATAAGGTCCAAGATAGGAGATATAATGGTCTGAAGCTCAAAATGAAAGTAAAATATAACTCAGAGAAGTTTGTTTGGCTACTCCTATTTAGCTATTCTTGGCTGCCTATTCATGTTTGGCTGTCTCTGTTAGCCAGATCCAATTAGGCAGTTCATGCTAGGATGTTCCTTCTAGGCGTTCCTACTAGGCTATTTCGGCTAGCTTTTCCTGCTAAGATGTTCCTAATAGATTATTCATGCTAGCTGTTATTGTTAGGATGCTCCTACAAGTTGATCCTGTTAGGCTATTCCTGCTAGTCGATCATGCTAGGCCATTCTTGATAGGTTGTTCCTACAAGCTGTTACTACTAGGCTGCTCCAGCAAGCTATTACTGCTAGGCTGTTCGTGATAGCTGATCCTGCTAGGCTGTTCTTGCTAGTTGATCCTACTAGGCTATTTCGGCTAACTTTGACTTGTCTGCCATTAGTGCTATAAGCTTGGCTCTCTAGAATTATCTCCCATTATAGTTGGATGCTTTGGTATTTATAGGAGTGAAGAGATGGTGTGGTTAATCCAGTAAGTCAGGAAATTTCCGTGTATAACTCGCCCTAAGGGATATTCCTGAATACGCCAAATATAGATTAGTAGTGCATCCCATGCCTATCAAGCCAGGTCCATGCCATAAATATTAGCTTAAGCAAATAGAAATTAAGGTGCTTGCGTAGGCATTCTGTCGAGCTTAGAAAGTGACAACCAACCACATACTAAGAAAGAAGCAGGTCTCGTTTCGTCTCTTCCATTTGTGAATGCTACCGTTCTAATAAACACCTGGTCTCATTTATATTTTTAGAGTTCACCCAATGGATTTTCTCTCTAAATAAGGAGATTCGGTCCTCTTTCAAGACCTATCCTCATTCGTTGTAACATTGCATTTTCTCTGATTGTCGCGTTCTCCTAGACATAAGCTTAGGCTAAGCTTTAGGCAGGTATTTTATGAAAAAATCTCTGGCCAGAATGTTGTTTATTCTGCATTATTATTTTATTACCTGGCTCAGTTTTTGTTGCTACTTGGGAACTTGGTTGAACCGGTAGCTCAATAGCATTTGTCCTTGCATTGGCCTTGTCTCCCATTAGTGCACTGGAGAAGGTTCTTTTTATATCTTTGGCTTCCTTTTCTTCTACGGCTTCTTATTTGTCTTCTGCTTGAAACACTCGCTACTTCGCTACCTCAGATGTGTTGGTAGCCACCTTTCTCTCCCCCATAGCCAAGTTCTTGCACTCGGTCCCTTAGCGTTAAAGAAACCTTCCCCAGAACCTATACTAGTCTATGAGACGAAGTGCTTCCTCTCTCGAGCTAGCTATCACTTCTTGCATGAACTGACTAACCATGCTCATGGCATTCACAATGTCTAGCCTTAGTTTCAGATTGACGTCCACAGGCGTGTGCATACAGTCATTTGGAATTTCACTAGCATGTCATTGACGTACTTACATAAGCACAAATGAAAAGCATCCCTTGGAAGACCAAGGTTCTTGTGAAGTATTCGATACATGGCTAGAAGACGCCATCACTTAAGGGCATCTAAGAACGTTCATTCTAGTGAAGAAAGATGGAAGTGCTCTTGTATTTATAGAGAAAGGAAGATTACAATTTGTTTTACTTTCTCTGGTTTTAGTGCGAAATCGTTGAGATCTACTAAATCGGCCTTGGTTTGCCAATCATTCGGAGTGCTACCAGAGTGAATGTGGGCATAGCATAGAAAGAGATATCTCTAATATGAGACTGGTAAGAGCATATAGATCGACGTGAAAGAGACTGGAAGTCTCTCAATCATCATGGGTATGGCACATTTATGAGAGAGCCACTACTAGTGAAAGAAAATAAGTTGGCCAAAGAAAGAAAATGTATGTGCCTAATTCTTGCTTGTTGAATAATCTTAGGGCCTTTCTCGTGCTTGAAGCCTTGCTGCTCTCTTCGTTCGAACTAAGAAGGAAGGAATTCGCCCCTAACACAGCCTTGATTAGACCAATTCCCTAGAGCGAAAGCCCAATTTATGCCCTAGCGAAATAAAAGTCTTTTTCAAAAGCAGCCCCGAGCGAAAGCAGCTAAGAAGGGGAGTTCTCTTGCTTGGTGCCTTTTGTCCCTGTCCTATTTTTCCATTATCATACATTGGCTCTAAAGTTTTGCTCTATGAGAAGTCTCCTACCAAGCTAGCTACCCTTGACTTTACATTGCACTTCTTTATCAGACTGCTAAGTGATTTAGGTTAACAAGTTCCCTTGCCCTTTGCCAATGAAATCCTAACTTAGAGAAAAGTATAGTAGTTGGTCTCATCCCGTAGGAAAAACTTTGGCTAATTGATTGAAAGAGAGATATAATGGCTTAATAGTTGGATAAAGGAATATGGACAAGGAATGAAATGCGATCGAGGCACTCTTGTTTCAGTAAAATTCTCTTCTTTCTCTAACCTAAGGCAACCGATCTGGTACTAAATTCAGGTAATTAGAGAGGGCAATATCTCCTAAGACTCCTCTCTGCTCAGTCCCCTACTATTATACGTTCACCCCTCTTAGTACGATATAAGGGGAAGATGCATAGTGGCTTAGTAAAGAAAGAACTACTCTGCATGTGTTCTCACTAGTCATTAATCATCTCCTCGTGCCTTGCCTATCTGAGCTAGTATGTTAGCCACTTAGTAAGAAAGAGACAGACCTTCTCAAGCTTTTGGAGGATTAGCAAATCAATGACTTATTCCTTCTACCCCTATGCAACTGAGCTTGGTTTTGGGACAGAAGAAAAATAATATCTAACTACGCATTAATGCATTAACTTCTCAATCTTCTAAGAGACTCTAAGTAATCTGGGATGATTAGGACAGAGTTCATTCTTTAGGCCTTGTTTCCAATCCTTCAAGAGTAAGTCATTTGTAAAAATACTATTATCCTAACACCCCTTCGTTAGCTAGAGATTGACCCAAGCAGTACCCAATGAGTCTGCTGATAACCCCTTAGAAATTACTTCCTTTGCAAATCCTCTATCCACTTCGGTAGTAGCTCTTATTGTAAGTCCTTTGTCGATGCATTTTCTTCTGACGAACGATTGACCATTGTTAGTAGACAATATCCTTTGGCTTTGGTCGAGGGCACCAGTTCATTGGGACTTTCTTTTATCTTTCTTGGCATTGTTCTTCTCAATCTCGCTGATCCGAGATCTTCTATGTTACCTGCCTACTTTCTTATATGAAGTGGTTTGCCCTTGAGAATGGACTTTAATGGTTTAATGAGGCAATGACGGTTCGGTTTTATTACCCATTGACTATAAATGAAGAAAAGATTTGTAATAAGATGGGCTTCGAATTACTAAATAATGCAGGTCTTTCTTTGCTAAAGACTACAATAATATAGGGGGTCGCTGGCTGATGTCGATTTCATTGATCCTGAACTGCCAATTCTAAATCGAGGAGACTTCTTTCGTAGCCAAACTCTATATTTAATATTTTTTAAAGGAGGTATAATGACTGAGCGAAAGCAATAGCTCGTCTTCATTTTATTATTTATGAAAATAAGTTGAATCTAGTACCTAAGCAACCATTGTTTGCAATCGAAAGACTCGTATATGCTAGCATATATGAGCTGGTAGAATCAGGATAGGCCACATAGTGGTAACAAGAAAGGTATATTTTCACATCGCCCTAAGAATGTCAGTTCCAATTCTCCATGGCAATGGTTTAGGAATTTTTTAGATTAGATACAAAGAGCCTAGAGATTCTTAAGAAAGAAATTCATGTCAATATGCAAATCAAGGACAATAACAAGCGAGTGTGCATCATCGATGAGAATGGGAAGTGGATCAACACCAGAACTTGATGGATCAAGAACTATGGTGAGAAGGGTTCAACCAAAAATAAAATCATCAAGCAATAGGAACATAGCGAATCAGAAGGCTATAACAAGGTGCTTGCGTATCCTAAGCTAGACCAGTATGAGAAGAAGTGTGCTCACTCCCTAGGAGATTGGAGTAGTATCACCAGTAGACTTTCTTTGAGTCATTGCTCTTCTTCGACTACTTCTTTCTTCGAGGTCCGAGGCACACTAGAGCTGTAAGAGAGCCTCTTAAGTTTCTATACAAGAGAGAGCCGAAAACGAGGTAAGCTGATAGATCTACTTAAAAGGTCTCAAATGTAGATTTCATTTTGACTTCCCAATGCAACGAATCACTTATTCTGGCTTTTTGATCATCTTGAAAGATATGAAAGATCTCCCTCTAAGCTGTACATATGACTTTCATTGAATATGGATTTCCATAGAATGATATATGTATCTAGTTGAAAAGGATCATTCATTTATTGATCCCACATCAACCAGTGGTTCATTATTTTTTAGAATCCGGTGCTAAGGCAACCTCGCTTACACTTGATTGCAAAAAAACATTCTTTCACACGTACCTTATGCTTCCTTCGCAAATGTATATAATGGGATTTTGGTCCAAGACAAATGTATAAAATTTTATTTTCCTTGATTTTTGGAGAAATCCCGAGCCTTGAGGCAAAGCAGTATAATTGCCTTAAATGTATAAAAGGGGTATGGCTATTTTATCAAAACGTGATATCTTTTTCTTACATGTTATTCAAGTGAGAACTGGAGTAGATCATAGATTAGGAGTTCGTATTAGCTTATGAATACCTAGTATAATACCAATCCAAACTATTATTTATTATCCCTGGCGAAGGATTTTTATGGGTTTGAAAAGCAAGAAGCGATCCGTCATATTTCTCTGAGAATGCTGGCCTACTCAATAGTTGAATCATACGCATGGATGAGGCCAAAAAAAATTCAACGAAGGGAATAATGTTTACTAAACATTAGCCATGGGGAGCAACAACAACCAAAACAAATATTTGGTCAGGTCTGGTCCGGACATGACTCGAAAAGGTTTCTTCGTTATAACTGATGATGAACAAGGACAGAATTCGAATTCACCTTTGCTGACCTATTATTTATCTAATCGCTATTCCATAGCAGATATTTTAACCAACTTAGTGAACTTCTTAAGGTGTGTAGCCGTACGTGAGCAAGCAATCTCGGACCTCGATTACTAAAATGGCGGCCTATTAGTTGAACTCGGATGCAGATAGGTAATGCTCTTTGATGGTAAGCCTTAATTCTTCTTAAAATCCGAGTTGGCAAGGAAAAAAATTAGAGCAACAACTTTGAATCCCCTACAGACCGGACTTTTCAAGAGCAAGCAGCTTACGTTTACCAGGCAAGAGGTGGAATTCTGCCATTTTTCCATAGATTGTACATGAATTGGTATCTGCGATTCCTTATTTCAATTTCATTAGGCCTATCAAAGATTAATATACCAGGTGATCTTTGATTTTTTGAAACTAGGGGTGTGAGAACTTATTGATGATTTGACCCATTACATCGATAAATCAAGATTAGAAGGTATTCAAAGATATCAGCGGTTTGGTGACCACCATTGGACCTCCCATTTTTTTCCATGCTTTCTTCGCACCCGAACATGGAATAATTATATGAAATCTTTGCCTCAAACTCAAGTTAGTAATAGCTCCTCTCCCAATAATAAATAACCAGCCTTGGTAAGAAGACCAGTCGCAAAAGTGCAGCAGCACCTGTTGGATTTCTTTGTCCCGTTCCCTAATCCAATCGGTATTATGAGGATTAAAGTACCAACCTGAATGACTTTCCAACCATCCTTGTAAGGACATTTGCTAAGAAAATTTAGAAAGAATATATTAGTATATTAATAAGTTTGAACCGTGAACACACTTCAAGCTCGTGCCTAGTTGGAGCCCAGATTAATATAATTGAACCTCACAATTAATATATCGGGCTACCTTCTTCCTTCTATTAATATACCTCCCTAATTTTTATACTTGCGCCTAACATGAAAACCTATAGGTGCTTACGATTTGGACTTAAAATGATACAAACTCTAAGATAGCACATCCAATGGGCACCTCATGACCAGTATATTAATTTCGAATCTCAGTAGTTGAATAAATGGACCAGGCAAGGAAAGAGTACAAAAATTCGTACTAGTGGTAAGTCATACGACAACTAGTCTTTGATTTACCACAGCCTCAAAGGAAAGGTTATACAACACATGGAATTTCCCATAACCGACAGCATTCACTCGTCTCTTTCCTTTTCTCCATCTTATATACCATCATTTTTAAACTAGGGAGAAGGAAGATAGCGAAGCAACTTTGGTATATAGACCCCAGTATCTTAATTACCAGTATATTAATTGGCCTAAGTATACTGATATACCAAGTCCAGTATAAACATTGAAAAGGTCGGCAACAAAGGAAGTCGAAAGTCAAGAATGAATTCCCATTTGGTTCGGATGTAGCACTTGCAAAAGCAAATAGGATCATACAGACCACCTCCATTACCGCAATCGATATCTCCCAAACCCTAGAAAACCGAGGCCTTGTCCCATCATCTCCTAGAAACTTGATACTCATGGAGCTAGGTGAAGTGGCCAGGTCTTTTTTTTGAGGGAAAGGGGCGGACTCTTGTCTTTACATAATACTGGACCCATGCAATCGCCCGGATTAATATACTTGACCTTACAATTAATATACTGGTGATGACTAAACAATTTCACTCTTATCGCTACGCTCGTTTACTCATTCATGTTCCAATTAATATACTGGCCTAAGTATACTGATATTTCCCAATAGCTAACTAACGATGCTCCGTTGTTGGTCTTAGAGGGCGCGTAAGGTAAAGTAAACTACAAGAACGTATTCGGCTTCGCCGCCTTTTTGCTAGCTCAATTGAGTATCTAACTAAGCTCTAATCTTTCACATCATTGTGAAGTTCCTCCAAATGTGCTTCCTTTGAGATTAAATCCATCTTCCCACCATGTTGTAGTGTAGCAGGGAGAAATCTTTGATGGGTGCTGGTTCCCTAGGTAGTTGAGTATGGGGTAGAGGTCTAGTTTGGAGACCTATGAGTATGACTAGCTTCTCTGACACCGGGATCTTCATTGTCTCAAAAAAGGAGCGATCAAAGTAAGTGGAAGAGAGCATACCTCAAGATAGAGGTCAGAAGCGATCCATAATCATCGATATGGAGGAAGGCTTAGATAATTAGATGCAAGATCATCTCGATTGGAAACTAAAGCACATAATCAAACTTAGTTAAGCTATGTATTTTCAATCTCTTGAATACCAAGTTGGTCTCTTCTCCATTCACCCACACCTACTCCCTTTTCGGATATGATAAACATCTAGTTGAGAGAGTAGATGTAGAGAGAAATATTACCCTGGTATGTTAATTCTATGATTTATGGTTGTTCTCTACTAGGGAAGCAAAGCAAATGCTCGTTCTTTAGGAAGAAACTATCCAAACTTCCTAGGATGTAAGTACTTTATTCAGTGTAGGCTCTTCACGAAAGAGAAGTATCCGTAGTTGAGTGAGAGATGATTTCCTTTCTTTTAAGAGTAGTCTACAATTAATATTCCTGAGGAATTCTTCTCATTGGCTCGATCTAAGGCCTCTTTCGAAATACTCTTTCTTCATTCTTTCCCTATACATAATAGAAATAATAGGCAGTGTTAATAAGTAAGCCTGGTAGAAACCCCATTAATCTAGGGATTGGACCAATCCACAATGGAGGAAAGGATGCAAGAGGAAAGCAACCGAACTAACTTTCGTCTAGTAAAGAAAAAACTTGAAGTGTTGGGAATTATTCGCATGAGTTAAGCCATTCATTTGATACGTTAGGTCTTTTGCTTTAAAAAGAAAGGCATGTTTCACATAAGGTCGAGTTTATACTAGCAAGAACGACAGTGTTCACTCACTTGACAGAAAACTTAACCACAACTTTCTTCTGGTACCATAGGCCAATCAACATGATCACTATTGGAAGCTATCACTTCGCTAGTAGAAACTGTTATGTTGTAGCATTGTTCTTGGAATCTGTTCTTATACAACAAGCAGAGTACTATGTTCTCTAACTCCTTGAGATAGCGAAGGCTTTGTATAAATCCTATATATTAGGGGAAACCAGCCCAATATAAATATTTAGGAGGCGGCAATTGAGCTTCAGGCTATGACTCAGAATCCAACAAGATTCGAACCTACATGTTCCTCACTTGTTCACCTATGGCGAATCACTTTCTCCGTTCAGCCATGGATACTTGTAAGAAAACTAGGTTTTTTGGCATTCCTTCTCGAGCTTCTATTTCCTCCATTAAGGGAGATTCGAGAAAAAATGGAAGAAGAAGAGATGTTTCAAAAATAAAACGATATACAGGTGGAGAAGGGGGAGTTAGCAAAGCTGGACAAGATTGGAATAAGCATAAAAACATGTGTAGATATACCAAATTGGATAATTCTCCTAGGTTTGTGATGTATTCCATTAGTTGACTGGATACTTAATTATTGGTATATCGATCGGTCCAGCACGTAAGAGCTGGTTCGATAGGAAGCTTTTGAAAATGCAGCGCACCCAGGTAAATAAGAAACAAGATGAATCTTGAAGTGAAACGAGCATCCCATACCCGAAAGATACCCCCACATAGGACGTCCTCAAAACCGACCAATTACGAAGGTAAACAAAGTAGAAAAAGCACCAATTTCTGTACCAGTTCCAAAGGAGTGAAGAAAAATGGGATGTTATATTGATGGGAAAAAGAAACCGTGTATAATCGTTGTGATATAAACTACTATACTCATTTGAGCCGTAGGAACATGTACATATGGAATATAAGAATTGACACCTTGTTGAAGATCTGGTGGTGCTACCCAAAGACAACAATGAATAGCCATCACCGTTAAGAACAACTGAGATCCAATGAGAATTATTGCGTAGCTTCTTGTCTTTGACATAAAGAAAGAAGGTTGTAGTAATGAAATAGACATGTAAAAATTTATTTTATTTCTAGAGAGGGACAAGAAAGACATGGATGAGTAAGTAAACACTTAATTAATATATTAGATTTTGATTATATTCCCAATCAAAAATGCAAACATCTAAGCCCCATTATATTAGTTCGAGACTCTCAAATGAACTCGAGTTTCCGTACATCTCTATGGGGACCAAAGATACCCCTACGGATTGATTATACTTCCAACCCACCAATCTGTCACTGGTTCGAGGGCACCCAATAAGTCACCTTGGCTTATCGATGAATGTAGATGGAGGAGGAAGGGGTTGGAAGAGGAGTATGAAGTAGCAAAGCTAGTCATCAGCCAACAACGTAGCACCAAAGATATCTCGCATTCGCCAAGCACTCATAAGGACCACAAGATTGAATACTTTGAACATCAAATTCTAGTATAGAAAGGAGTAAGAGAATGGAGTATACAGGCAAAACAACACAATAAAACAAAAGAACCCTGGTTGCTTCACTCTAAGCCCCCACAATTGCTTACAATGGAAGAAAATACTAAATAAGAAGAAGATAACCGCATAGAGCATTGTTTTGAGATGTTGCTTAGATTAGGATCATCAGACCTCATAACAAACTTAAACCAAGGTGCAATCTATTCTGTTCTATCCACCATCTTCAAGCCAATCATGGAAAAAGATTTGAGGCCAAAACCTCAACTGGAATAATAGGCTAATTTTAAGAGAGAAAAGGAGTAAGTTATTTAATCAGTAAAGGATTGGGTGAGCAGCCCAAATTGACAATTTGCCCATTGAGGTCCGACATAACTGCGGATGGTCACTGGATCTTGGCTTAGGACCCAACTATCCAATAAGAAGCCCCTGGTAATGTAGTGGAATTTTTTTTCACTCAGGACGACTAGAGTAGCAGCATCATGCTACTAATCCTACTGGAATCTGCAATGCCTGTACTTAATATGAATATGACTCATATGCATAACACGTCACATGTGTCTCAGTGCAAGCTAGCAACCAGCTGCTATATCTTCATCCTACGCCACCACATCTATAAATAATGCAGACTCACTTCCTAGCAACTCTCTTATTTAAACAAGTCTGTCTATAATGTGCGGCCATGCCTGGAGTTATTGGTGAGTAGCCAGAAGTAGAAAATAGATGGACTTTTCTTATTCTGCAATCGAATATATTCGTATGGTCTTCATATTCCAATTTGGTCAATTCTAGTTCTGCCAACCCCATTATCTTTCTTTTTTCCATTCTCGGTAAAAAGAAAAGGAAAAGCTATTGGGAATAGCATTATGCCCGAACTAATATGCCGTGCAAGAAAAAAATGGAAAGAAAAAAAGAAAGGCACAAACAATTTCTTTTTCTTTCCAATTTAAACTTTCTCCATCCTCAAAAGGATCAAACCATTCCCAAACTCTCACAATCCTCCCGAGGTAATCATCACACTAAGAGTCAGCAGTATCGATCCTTATATCTATTGTTGACGCCTGCCCAAGTGGCAGATGCTCAATCCTTCTTTTTCATTAGGTTAGTAATAATATAGATAGAAAAGATAAGAGAGGCGACCTAGTATCTTAATTAGAGGTCAAGTTTCACAATTAATATATTGGCCTAGAGGTCCAATTCCTTCCTATCGGTCGCTCCAGTACACGGAGGACCGAAGGAAGGCGCGGTTCATCAAGGGTGACCGTGGTGCAATTGATATACTGGGCCCAATGATAGTCCAACGTCTAAATTTGATCCTGGCTCAGAAGGAACGCTAGCATTATGCTTAACACATGTAAGTCGAATGTTGATTTTCCCATTATAAATTTTGGCTGGCTATTTGATTCTCGGCCGTAGCTTTCTAAAATTGGAATCGTTGAGAACAAAGTGGCAAATGGGTGTGTAACGCGTAGGGATCTACTGAACAGTTCGGTCTTGAAGAAATCTCAAAAGCGCTGTTTGATGAGCCTACGTAGTATTAGGAATTTGGTCAGGTAAAATCTGACCAAGCCAATGATGCTTAGCTGGTCATTTCAGATGTTCAGTCACACTGGGACCGATGCATGGCCTAGACTCCATGGGAGTAGTATGGGGAACCTTGGATAATGGGAAAAAGACTGATGCAGCAATATCGCTTGAGTGAAGAAATGCAATGCATCTTGTAAAGCTCTTTCGTCGAGTGCGGGACCATGACAGGAATCGAGGAAGAAGCCTCGGCTAACTCCGTGCCAGCAATCGTGGTAAGACGGGGGGAAAGTGTTCTTCGAAATGACCGGGCGTAAAAGGCACGTAGGCCTTGATTCGAGTTGAAAGTGAAAGTCATTAAAAACTGGCGTAATGCTCTTGAAACCTATTTACTTGAGTGAGACAGAGGAGATTGGAATTTCCTATGTAGGGGTGAAATCCCTAGATCTATGAAGGAATGCCAAAAGCAAAGCTACCCCCCTGGGTCGACGTTGGGTGTGAAAGCATGGGGAGCGAACATGATTAGATACACTGGTTGTCCATGCTGTAAACAATGAATGTTCGCCCTTGGTCTACGCAGATCGAGAGCCCAACTAATGCATAAAACACTCCGCTTGGGAAGTATGGTAGCAAGACCGAAACTCAAAGGAACTGATAGAAGACTACACAAGCGGTAGAGCGTGTGGTTTTACTTGATACAACATGCAAAACTTTACCAGCCTTTGACGTATGAACAACAAAATTGTCCTTCATGGGATGGTACTAACTTTCATACAGGTGTTGCATGGCTACCGCCGGCTCGTGTTGTCGGATATTTGGTCACGTCCTATAACGAGCGAAACCCTCGTTTTGTGTGTTGTCGATATATGTGCCAAAGGAGATATGCGAAGTGAGTCGGGAAGCCAAGTGACGCGCTACTACTTGACTTGAGTGCTAGCCAAGAATGTCAGGGGCTTTAGCTAAAATTTAAGGAAGCCTTACGACGCACTTTCATAAAGTTGTATTGCTCGTTTCCCATGGAGACCCATCTATGGTGACTTAAAAGTACCAGTGACTGTGATGGTTTGGTTAGACTTAGTTATGATGACGTCGAGTTGGTGGTGAAGGAAGACTTGGCATTCAGGCTAGCTGCCTAGTGGTGTGTGTTAGTCCTTGAGATGATGGTTTTGATGACAACAACCATAGAATAAGATTATAAAATATAAATACTAACGGTATAGTTTAGAAATATATGTATATGCAGGATTTAACCATGCAGGTACCAAGAATGAAGACTGTACAGTATAGAGATTTAAGAAAATCAAGATTGAAGACTCATGAGTATCAAGAATATCAAGATTATCAAGAGTTCAAGATTTCAAGAATAAGTAATTTAATTAGGAATTCTGTTAAAACTCCTAGAAAACCATTGGCATCTTAAAATCCAATTATTCGTGGAATGGAATCAACTTCGAGCATGTTAAAGGGATGGAACCCTAAGTAGGATGGAACCTACGAAAAATCTAATGGAGCATTGTTTTGTATGCACTGGCTTTTTTTCAAAATGTTTTTACAAAATTATATCTTGTTTTCAAAATGTTTTCAAAACCTTCCTTTTAAAAGAATCAAAAACATCTATTTGGATTTTAAATACTTTTAACCTCAAAATAATCTTTGATTTCAAAATCAAATTATCCTTAGTTTTAAACTATCTTTTAATAATAACATATTTAACTTTTAATATTTATATTTGGATTTAAATATAAAATTATAGTAAAATTTTATATATACCAAAATATTATTCTCTATATTTATTTATGTATTTAACTATAGTTACGTATATTTATAAAAGATTAAAATAGTTTTAATATAAGATAAAGGTTATTTTTAAAGAAAAACAAAACACCAAATTTTCCTTTGGCATGTCGACATACTCAAGATACCCATGTCGACATAGTGGCGGTTGGTTTGAAAATTTAAATTTCAAAAGAAGTGTTTATTCATCATATCCTTTCATGAATGGACATGGTTGTTGTTCTTCTATAAATAGGGGTTGTCTTCAATGAATTTCTAATCATATTTTTCTGGTTTTCACTTCTCTTCTTCTTCCACATTTCTTTATACATATTCTTACCGCTACTCTGCCAAAATCAACATTTTATCTAACTAGATCATTTCTGTTTTGATTCTCTATCACTATCTCAACAAGATCTCAGTGCTATTCAGAGTTATAAACATCTTTGTAATCAATTTAGCGAGAAAAGGTGTGATTGTAGCCTTGGAAATCAATCAAGCGAGAAAAGGTGTGATTGTGGCCTTGGAAATCAATCAAGTTAGAAAAGGTGTGATTGTAGCCTAGGAAATCAACTGGGTGAACTTGTTGCCCCTGAAATCAAGTATCTCTACCCAAAGGATTGTGAATCTGGAGAGGTGTATCTCGTGGCCTTGAAATCGAGGGTGTAATTGTAAAGATTGCTTTTGAAAGGAAATCCGTACATGTGTGCGGGAATGGATGTAGGGTAACTCCAAACCAGTAAAAAATCCAGTGTGTTCTTTCCCTTATTGCTTTTACTTTATTTCTACATCTGTGTTTGATTCTGTGATCATATCTGTGTCTGAATATTGCATACATTTGTGTTCAAATTAACAAAAACTCAAAAAGATTTAGTAATTTCTTTAAACACTATTCACCCCCCCTCTAGTGTTAATCCTATCCTTAAGATCCGTATTCCGCATTTCTTACGTTTGGTATTAGAGCAAGGTTTTCAAAGTTTCATAATCTGATTTTTGAAAAAGTTTTTAAAAATGACTATGTTTTTTAATACTAGTCCAGAAATATTCAGATTATCATTGTCTCATGAGTCTGCATATAATCAATATTCAAATACAAATTGTCTACTAAGATTGTTTGATGTGCAGGAAACATGCTTTATGGGGGTTGAGGAATCAATTCACAACGGACAAATTGTGCAGATCAAAAAGAATAAATGGATACTTGATAGTGGATGCGGTAGACACATGACTGGCAATCCAGATATGCTGAATGATATAATATACAAAGACGGAGGACTGGTTAACTTTGGAGATAATTCAAAAGGATATGTGATTGGCATCGGCAAAGTCGGTAACTCTGAAACTCCTATTATTACTAATGTTTTGCTAGTTAAGTGTAACGACCCAGAACTTCTGTCATTTGAAACTCGTATATTTAATTAATTTTAAATATTCACGAATGAATTTTATAAGCTAAGTGAATTAAATTTCGAATATCTAGATTTAATTGGATAATTAAATCGATAATTTAAATATTTGAAATTATAGAAATAATTGGAAATTAGGTTTAATGTGATTAAAAATGTTGTATAAAGTTTTATTAAATCATATTGGAGTTAGGATGATGTTATAGAACTTTTAAAATCGAATTAAAAGTTAATTTGTGAAAATTGAATATTTTAATATTTAATTGACGAGTAAAAATAGCCATTTTTCAAACAGTCTCAGATTTCGACGAAATCAGTTTCATCGGATCCATAATGTTTTATTTTTGTATGGTTTCAAATTTCGTGTCAACCGGACTTACGGTTTGTCCGGGGCAAGCCAAAACGCATTGAAATTTATATCGAATTCAATTTAAATTTAAATTTGTATTTGGTCAACATTAGTTGAAATTATATCTACATCAATACTTTGCCTTCCCCATCAAAACACTGTAGCTAGGTAATGCAAACACGTTGATTTCAAATCGTGCTCCCCCTTTTTACGCATCACGTGATTGTCAAAAGCACGTTACCGAGAAAATAAATAAAAGTGGAATCATCGTTCCCTTTCCCTTTATAAAATCAATAGCAGATTTGAAAGCTTCAGAGAAAATATTAATGGCCGAGCAACTAAATTAACAAATCTCATTCGTTTTCCCCCTCTATCAAATTCATTCACGAAAATCGAAGCCCTAAGTTATTCGTTCGATCAAAATCGAACGAAATCGCGTGCGAGGCCAGAGCGACAATGGCAAGTGGGAGACGACGACTTGATTCCTGTGTTCGAGTTTCGCGAGGCGCTGGGGAAAGGAAGCGGTACTCGCGAATGTGATAGCAGCGGCATGGGGGTTTGTGCAGTGCTCAATTAAGCGGAGTCAACGAAGGCGACGAGTCGAAGCCGTGGCAGTCAGGCGCGCGTCATCGAGGGCAGTTGGGGACGTTCAAACTCATATCGCGATGGAGGCTCAGCGAAGTACGGTTGTGTTTGGCGATAGAACATGGGTCGGGGTCGCGTACGCTCGACAGCGGCGAGTTTGAAGCTGAGATAATGTTTGGATTCAAGGGTGAACAGCCGATTCGAGGCTAGGGTTTCGGTCGTGATTTCTTACAGTGAAGGTATAAATTTACAACTTGTTAATTTACAGTTTTGCATTTCAATTTAGATTTGAATGATTAGGAGTCAGGAAACAAAAGGAAAAAAATATAATTACAGTAAAAATATTTTCAGTAAGGGATATTATCTATTTACAGTAGATGAAAGGAAGATATTATATTCATGTATTTTGATTTATCAATTTCTGCTAAGGTAATAAATTTATTCAATTAACCTATTTAAATTATTTTAGTCACTAAAAGGTTTTAAACGGGAAATAATCAGTTGAATAAAATTGTTGGTTGAAATAAATTTATTAAAAGAAATTGGTTTAAAATAAACAAAAAAAATTATTGGATAATTATAATTACCAAACGAAAAATCAATTTTTCCGATTATTTCAAATATTAATGAATTGTATAAATATTTATACAAGGTCAAAACCGTGAAGAAAGCAAGCTAATTTGGATGGATTGCAAAATAAAAGCTAAGGTGAGATCTTCTCACTCAAATAAAGGGTTTTGTTTAATTTTAAATAGTTAGATTTAAAATTGTTGATTGTGTTGATTGTTTGCTTGGATGATAATTTATTATCAGTGTTTTGAAATAGACCCTATGCGCCGCATAAAAGCGGAGGTTATTATATTAAACACATATACCGTGATATTCCACCTTGAAGTGGAATTGGTATTATATATGTACTTGGAGTAGATTTCCCGCATTATATAGCCGATGAGACCCTATTACGCCGCATAATAGCGGATAATATTTTATAAATCCCATATACCGCGATATTCCACCCCGAAGTGGAATTGGTATTGTGCTAATATCTGTGGATGCAAAGAAACAGGTTGGAGGGATCCAACTGGATTCCTCAAATAATTGAATTAGTTTCAATGTTGTGTGTTGATTATTTTATAAAATAAAGTTAAATGGTGATTTTTGAATTTATTATAAAAGCTTTATATATAAGATTTTAAAATTGGACTTTTATAAATCAAAGTGATCGAATTATAAAAGAGTTTTGAAAATGTTTTAAAAGATGTTATAAATGGATTTTATAAAAGAATAGAATCTACGATTGTGAAGTTATAAAATAAATGAATTTGTAAATAGAGAATTATAAGTAATTTGCTTATAATTTGGATTTTGTCGTGTAAATGGGATATGGATAAAATTTGTTAATAAAGAGATTTTATAAGTTGAAGTTGTTATAAAATATAAATGGAATTTATAAACCTTGTTTTATGAATCCGAAATCGACTTATTTTGATACATTAATTTTTATTATAGCTTATTAAAGGAGTATATTCACGATTTTGGACAATGAATAATATAGTAAAGAAATGTTTTGGGAAAGTGACATTTTAAATAGAATTAAAACGATTTAAAGATGTTTTGAAAATGTATTAAGTATCGAAACCATAGATTTCAACATTCGTTGTTGAAATAGTTGTTTTCGAGAAATAGAAGGAAATGGTGGACTATAACACTGTTGTTATAGTAAATGATTTTCGAAAGGAAATGTTTTATATAGTATTGGGATTTATATATCTATCTTAATTTGGAATCCCTATACTAGTGATTTTGGGTTGTCGTAACGATGTTTTACGCAACATTCGTTTTGACTCAAATAAATGTGTTTAAGAGAATGTTTTCCTTAAAGAATGAAATATATACTTAATTGTGATGTAAGTATATTAAATATTTTTCAAATTTTGAAAATAAATAGATTTGTGAATTACTTATTATTAAATAAGTATGAAAATGTTTTCCAATATGAAGTGAATGTTTTGAGATTATATCTTTTAAAGATAAATTGAAAGTGCATATTTGAAATCGATTTGAAAATCGTATATCAGTGGATAATTTGGAAATTTAAATTCACCATGAAATTTATAAAGGAAAGGGAAATTTATTTAAAAATAAACATTGACTTATTTTTGAAGCGTGGAAATAAATTTACGGATTTGGAACGTAAATTTAAAGTAAATCAGTAAGGATTTATTTAATGTGGAAAATGATTTGAAATTTGTTTTCAAATGGTTGAAGTGTGGAAAAAAAATCTTGTAAAGATATTTTTGGAAAATAAATAATTTGGGAAATTATTTGGAATATGGTGATGTTATGCATATCTATTGATAGTTAAATAACCGACTATCAATATTTACCTTTAAATGGGTAGTTGTTGTGATTTGCTTGAATTTGAATGCTACACTTATTTAAAAATAAGCGCTCGTTATTCGGTTTAGCCGGAGGAGGACCTTTGTGTCATATAACCCATTCTGAATAGTGATACGACGTATATGGATAGCATTGAAGACCGGTGATGAAGACCGGGTATTTGCGAGAGCGATAGGATGACCTATCGATTGTCTCTGCACCGATAGCTACGATATGGAGATTTCCTTTGTGATGGGAAGTTCGACCGGGATTGTGAATACCCGGATTGCAAGGGCTTCTTTGGAAGTGCCTTCGGTTCTGTTCGAAGCCAGAACAGACTTGAATGGATTGTATGTCTGATATTACAAATTGAGATATAAAGCTAGTTTCTTTCAAATACATATCTGTTGGTGGCGGAGAATTTATTCTCTTACCTTAACACCCTTCTCTGAGACATACGAGCTCAGAGGTTATGTAGTTGAAGGTTATCAGTGATATACTCCCAATTTGGTAGTGTGGCATGCTGAGTGCTGCTGATCATTTGTTGATCAAAGCGTGGCTTTTGTGAAAAGCGTAGCTTTGTGGACGAGATTTCGTTAAACCTCACAACCCGGTTATGGTCAAAATAGGAATCGTGGCAGCAAGGTTATTTGAGGATAGCGCCCTCTGAGGGTATGTCATTCCCTTCTGGATTATGAGTGGTATCATGGTATGGAGCCCAGATACTTACTTTGTGGTTGCTGCAAACTTATTACTTTGTGGTTGTTGGTTGGGAGGATCCTCGGATAAAGGTCGCAAACGACCGGGGGATGGCATACTCGTGTCAGTTGTTACCTAGATTAAAGGTAACCCGGCCTTGTGTAGCAGAGATCCGATTAGGATCCGGGAACGTCCCTCCAGAGGCGTTCCATTTTACTTGGGAAGTTCCTTTGCCCGACCATTTGTTGGAAATCCAAACAAAACAATACGAGCCTTATACGGTTTTAGTTGTAGAACCAGCCATTTAACATGGTAGCTATAGTAGGCATACTATAATGGTACCTATGCTGGCTAAGATTAATATTATACTTTCGAAATGTTTTCTACACTTTGCACAAATAATGATGATAATCAAATTATTTTGCGTAGTAAGCATCTTTGACTATCATAAGGAGAAATCCCCTCCAAGTTTGCGCTTGCATTGTGTGTGTGGCGGTAGGCCTTATGGTAGTTACATTTTCTAAAAGCATTGCGAATTGACTTTTAAAATATTCCTTTGTTTGTTTTTTAAAGATAAATAACTGTTTTAAGTTCTCACACCAGTCACGTGACTGACTTGGAGTTTATTTCTCCCTTCCTAAACTCTGGGTGCCCACCAATTTCCACACGGGCAGTCTAGAGTCGGGTTATCATGATATTCTAGAATTCAGGAGTTGCTGTAGAGATCTGAAGGCAAGCTGTTTGGCTTGGCGTATCAACTAGTATATAGTATTTCTTTTCCGCTGTTTGTTGTTGTAAACTTTG
Organism: Allium cepa; assembly: GCA_030765085.1. Classification (NCBI taxonomy): domain Eukaryota; kingdom Viridiplantae; phylum Streptophyta; class Magnoliopsida; order Asparagales; family Amaryllidaceae; genus Allium; species Allium cepa. The sequence continues at coordinate 485,548,599 of CM060934.1, read as the reverse complement.
AAAATGTAATGTGATGTGATGTAATGTAATAACTGATATAGTTCTTTGTTTTAAAGATATTCATTTATCTATTATATGTTGTTCCGCTGCGATTGGTGAGATTCTGATATTGTTTTTGTTGCTTCTTCTTTCTTTCTTCTTCTTCTACCTTTTTCTTCTTCTTTAAACCAAACAATTCGGTTTTTCGGTCTTCGATTGCTCGGCAGTTGATACAGTAGGCGTATTAATGTTCGACTTTCGAGCGTCGAAAATCCTGAACGTTACATGTGGTATCAAAGCTTAGATTTGCGATAAACCTTGGCTCTGTTGGGTGTTACTCATTAGAGATAGAGTCAGTAGTACTCTAGAATGAGTTTGAGTGTAATAATAGATATGAGCGCGTATTTGTTAGTGAATATAAAATTGTTTTATATTGCGATGATTAGTTTGTGGAGTAGTATATGGATTCTGGTCGGTATAGTCTGTACAACTCTATCGATAGGGATCTCTAAACACTTGTACAAAACAATTCGACACGATATTGTTTTAAAATAGGGTAAATGAAATAATTTTACCCAAAACTATTTTCGTAGATAAAGGAAATAATCTTTGAAAATTATAGTGGTATATGGTTGCTTGGATATTAGGAAGTGATGATATTATTATCATTTGAATAGGAAATTGAAATCATAACTTCAAAAAAAATTTAAGAAATAGATCCATATACAAATGGAATTTGAGAATATAAATTGTAAATGTGATTTGTAATTTAAAATGGAATTCCAGAGTAATGTTTTGAAAAGATTTGAAATTTTTTGGAGATTTGGGAAGTTTAAATCCCTTTTGATTTTGAAGATAATTTTCAAAGGTTTTGGAAAAGTGTTTTTGAAAGGATAAAAGCACTAAACTCTTTTCGGTCGCTGGAAAATAACTTCGGTGATGACTGCAGCATCATTGATGTTCATTTTCGGGTTTCCAAAAGAGGAATTGCTGCCAAATTGTTTTAAATGGAAGTTGTTTGGAAAAATTTGGGTTTGGTTTTGAAATTCAAAGGATAGTTTGAATTGTTTTCAATAATGGTTTTGGAAAAAGTGGAAAGACTCTGGAATTTTATAAAAAAAATGGTTACGAAATAATAAGTTTGAAAACTTAGGAAATTCAAATTTAAACTGAAATTGACTTGAGTTAATTTGAATGAAGATGAATTTGAGAAGTCTTATAGACTAAATGATTGGAATTAAAATTGTGAATGAATGGATAAATTTACAATTGCAATTAAATGAAAATGAAATTGAATGTTGAAATTCATTTCGAATTTGTAAGTAAATAGAATTGGATTTGAGTTGTGATAAACTAAGTGAAGTATTAAAGTAAATTAGTAAGTGAAACTAAATTTATGAATGACCAAATGGATAAGATTTAAAATGAATTGAATCTAATATTTATAGAATTGGAAATCCAGTTTAATATAAGTGGTTACGAACCAAAATAGTGAATTTGAAATTGAATTGCGTTTGGAAATGAACGAAAGAATAAAATTTGAATTGAAACTGAATGTTGAAAACCAATTTGAATTAGTTCGAAGTGAACTGAAGATAATAAAGGTGAAATAAAGAAATGGTTTGAGATAAAATGAATAGGAATTTGTAATGAATTAGTAAATGAAACTAATTTAAAATAGTGCAGTTGCGAATGAAAGATAATTAATAAAATTCAATATTCAGAAGGTAAACTAAATCCAAATAGAATTGAAATTGTAAATTGGATTCAAAGGGAACTAAAAATGTAAGATTGAATGAAATTGGATATATAACTTCAATAGTGAAGTAGAAATGGTATAAAGGGCGTATATTGAAAATTTTGTAAAGGAATGTGCAAAATAAATTTGAAAGTTGTAATTGGATATTATGGCTAGCAGGATATACAGGTGTATTAAAGGAAATGGAATTGTGATTTTGATTTTGAAGATAAAAATTGAATTGCTCGACAAAAAGGTATGTATTTGAATTTCAGTATGAAATTTTGATGATTTTTTTGTCCAGCCACTTGGCTTTTTCTTTTCTTTTTGAAATCTGGGGGCCATGGTGCCATTTTTGTAGTCGTACCGAGCTAGCCGCGCAAAGGAGACGCTGGCGAAATTTTTCGAAAATTTAAGGCGTTAGAATATTTTTTTGAGAAGATTGAATTTTTTTGAAAACTTTGATTTTAGAGTGAAAAGTTAAATGATATAGTTGGTTTTGAAAAGATAACTAAGTATGATTTGAAAACTTAGTAAAGCTATTGTAAGAAGTGTAACCATCGGATTTTGAAAAAGTTAAATGTTTAAATAAATTTGAAATTTAATTTGAACAATTTGTTTTGAAAAGTTAATGGATTTCAAGACTTTTTCTTACTTGGTAATTTCGAGGACGAAATTACCAAGTAAGGAGGAAGTTTGTAACGACCCAAAACTTCTGTCATTTGAAATTCGTATATTTAATTAATTTTAAATATTTACGAATGAATTTTATAAGCTAAGTGAATTAAATTTCGAATATCTAGATTTAATTGGATAATTAAATCGATAACTTAATATTTGAAATTACAGAAATAATTGGAAATTGGGTTTAATGTGATTAAAAATGTTGTATAAAGTTGTATTAAATCATATTAGAGTTAGGATGATGTTATAGAACTTTTAAAATCGAATTAAAAGTTAATTTGTGAAAATTGAATATTTTAATATTTAATTGACGAGTAAAAATAGCCATTTTTCAAACAGTCTCGGATTTCGACGAAACTAGTTTCATCGGATCCGTAATGTTATATTTTTATATGGTTTCAAATTTCGTGTCAATCGGACTTACGGTTTGTCCGGGGCAAGCCAAAACGCGTTGAAATTTATATCGAATTCAATTTAAATTTAAATTTGTATTTGGTCAACATTAGTTGAAATTATATCTACATCAGTACTTTGCCTTCCCCATCAAAACACTGTAGCCAGGTAATGCAAACACGTTGATTTCAAATCGTGCTCCCCCTTTTTACGCATCACGTGATTGTCAAAAGCACGTTACTGAGAAAATAAATAAAAGTGGAATCATCGTTCCCTTTCCCTTTATTAAATCAATAGCAGATTTGAAAGCTTCAGAGAAAATATTAGTGGCCGAGCAACTAAATTAACAAATCTCGTTCGTTTTCCCCCTCTTTCAAATTCATTCACGAAAATCGAAGCCCTAAGTTATTCGTTCGATCAAAATCGAACGAAATCGCGTGCGAGGCCGGAGCGACAATGGCAAGTGGGAGACGACGACTTGATTCCTGTGTTCGAGTTTCGCGAGGCGTTGGGGAAAGAAAGCGGTACTCGCGAATGTGATAGCAGCGGCGTGGGGGTTTGTGCAGTGCTCGATTAAGCGGAATCGACGAAGGCGGTGAGTCGAAGCCGTGGCAGTCAGGCGTGCGTCATCGAGGGCAGTTGGGGCCGTTCGAACCCATATCGCGATGGAGGCTCAGCGAAGTACGGTTGTGTTTGGCGATAGAACATGGGTCGGGGTCGCGTACGCTCGACAGCGGCGAGTTCGAAGCTGAGATAATGTTTGGATTCAAGGGTGAACAGCCGATTCGAGGCTAGGGTTTCGGTCGTGATTTCTTACAGTGAAGGTATAAATTTACAACTTGTTAATTTACAGTTTTGCATTTCAGTTTAGATTTGAATGATTAGGAGTCAGGAAACAAAAGGAAAAAAAATAATTACAGTAAAAATATTTTCAGTAAGGGATATTATCTATTTACAGTAGATGAAAGGAAGATATTATATTCATGTATTTTGATTTATCAATTTATGCTAAAAATAGTTTATTAAGGTAATAAATTTATTCAATTAAACTATTTAAATTATTTTAGTCACTAAAGGGTTTTAAACGGGAAATAATCAGTTGAATAAAATTGTTGGTTGAAATAAATTTATTGAAAGAAATTGGTTTAAAAAAAATCATTGGATAATTATAATTACCAAACGAAAAATCGATTTTTCCGATTATTTCAATATTAGTGAATTGTATAAATATTTATACAAGGTCAAAACCGTGAAGAAAGCAAGCTAATTTGGATGGATTGCAAAATAAAAGCTAAGGTGAGATCTTCTCACTCAAATAAAGGGTTTTGTTTAATTTTAAATAGTTAGATTTAAAATTGTTGATTGTGTTGATTGTTTGCTTGGATGATAATTTATTATCGGTGTTTTGAAATAAACCCTATGCGCCGCATAATAACGGAGGTTGTTATATTAAACACATATACCGCGATATTCCACCTTGAAGTGGAATTGGTATTATATATGTACTTGGAGTTGATTTCCCGCATTACATAGCGGATGAGACCCTATTGCGATGCATAATAGCAGATAATATTTTATAAATCCCATATACCGCGATATTCTGTCCCGAAGTGGAATTGGTATTGTGCTAACATCTGTGGATGCAGGGAAACAGGTTGGAGGGATCCAACTGGATTCCTCAAATAATTGAATTAGTTTCAATGTTGTGTGTTGATTATTTTATAAAATAAAGTTAAATGGTGATTTTTGAATTTATTATAAAAGCTTTATATATAAGATTTTAAAATTGGACTTTTATAAATCAAAGTGATCGAATTATAAAAGAGTTTTGAAAATGTTTTAAAAGATGTTATAAATGGATTTTATAAAAGAATAGAATCTGCGATTTGTGAAGTTATAAAATAAATGAATTTGTAAATAGAGAATTATAAGTAATTTGCTTATAATTTGGATTTTGTCGTGTAAATGGGATATGGATAAAATTTGTTAATAAAGAGATTTTATAAGTTGAAGTTGTTATAAAATATAAATGGAATTTATAAACCTTGTTTTGTGAATCCGAAATTGACTTATTTTGATAAGTTAATTTTTATTATAGCTTATTAAAGGAGTATATTCACGATTTTGGATAGTGAATAATATAGTAAAGAAATGTTTTGGGAAAGTGACATTTTAAAGATGGTTTAAAATTGTATTAAGTATCGAAACCATAGATTTCAACATTCATTGTTGAAATAGACATTTTCGAGAAATAGAAGGAAATGGTGGACTATAACACTGTTGTTATAGTAAATGATTTTCGAAATGAAATGTTTTATATAGTATTGGGATTTATATATCTATCTTAATTTGGAATCCCTATACTAGTGATTTTGGGTTGTCGTAACGATGTTTTACGCAACATTCGTTTTGACTCAAATAAATGTGTTTAAGAGAATGTTTTCCTTAAAGAATGAAATATATACTTAATTGTGATTTAAGTATATTGAATATTTTCCAAATTTTGAAAATAAATAGATTTGTGATATTATTAAATAAGTTGGAAATGTTTTCCAATACGAAGTGAATGTATTGAGATTATATCTTTTAAAGATAAATTGAAAGTGCATATTTGAAATCGATTTGAAAATCGTATATCGGTGGATAATTTGGAAATTTAAATTCACTATGAAATTTATAAAGGAAAGGGAAATTTTTTTTAGAAATAAACATTGATTTATTTTTGAAGCGTGGAAATAAATTTAAGGATTTGGAACGTAAATTTAAAGTAAATCGGTAAGGATTTATTTAATGTGGAAAATGATTTGAAATTTGTTTTCAAATGGTTGAAGTGTGGAAAAAAATATCTTGTAAAGATATTTTTGGAAAATAAATAATTTGGGAAATTATTTGGAATATGGTGATGTTATGCATATCTATTGATAGTTAAATAACCGACTATCAATATTTACCTTTAAATGGGTATTTGTTGTGATTTGCTTGAATTTGAATTCTACACTTATTTAAAAATAAGCACTCGTTATTCGATTTAGTCGGGGGAGGACCTTTGTGTCATATAATCCATTCCGAATAGCGATACGACGTATATGGATAACATTGAAGATCGGTGATGAAGACCGGGTATTTGCGAGGGCGATAGGATGACATATCGATTGTCTCTGCACCGATAGCTACGGTATGGAGATTTCCTTTGTGATGGGAAGTTCGATCGGGATTGTGAATACCCGGATTGCAAGGGCTTCTTTGGAAGTGCCTTCGGTTCATTTCGAACCCAGAACAGACTTGAATGGATTGTATGTCTGACATTACAAATTGAGATATAAAGCTAATTTCTTTCAAATACATATCTGTTGGTGGCGGAGAATTTATTCTCTTAGCTTAACACCCTTCTCTGAGACGTACGAGCTCAGAGGTTATGTAGTTGAAGGTTATCAGTGATATACTCCCAATTTGGTAGTGTGGCATGTTGATTGCTTCTGATCATTTGTTGATCAAAGCATGACTTTTGTGAAAAGCGTAGCTTTGTGGACGAGGTTTCGTCAAACCTCACAACCCGGTTATGGTCGAAACAGGAATCATGGCAGCAAGGTTATTTGAGGATAGTGCCCTCTGAGGGTATGTCATTCCCTTCTGGATTATGAGTGGTATCATGGTATGGAGCCCAGATACTTACTTTGTGGTTGCTGCAAACTTATTACTTTGTGGTTGTTGGTTGAAAGGATCCTCTGATAAAGGTCGCAAACGACCGGGGGATGGCATACTCGTGTCAGTTGTTACCTATATTAAGGGTAACCTGGCCTTGTATAGCAGAGATCCGGTTAGGATCCGGGAATGTCCCTCCAGAGGCGTTCCATTTTACTTGGGAAGTTCCTTTGCCCGACCATTTGTTGGAAATCCAAACAAAACAATACGAGCCTTGTACGGTTTTAGTTGTAGAACCTGCCATTTAACATGGTAGCTATAGTAGGCATACTATAATGGTACCTATGCTGGCTAAGATTAATATTATACTTTTGAAATGTTTTCTACACTTTACACTAATAATAATAATAATCAAATGATTCTGCGTAGTAAGCATCTTTGACTATCATAAGGAGAAATCTCCTCCAAGTTTGCGCTTGCATTGTGTGTGTGGCGGGAGGCCTTATGGTAGTTACATTTTCTAAAAGCATTGCGAATTGACTTCTAAAATATTCCTTTGTTTGTTTTTTAAAGATAAATAACTGTTTTAAGTTCTCACACCAGTCACATGACTGACTTAGAGTTTATTACTCCCTTCCTAAACTCTGGGTGCCCACCAATTTCCACACGGGCAGTCTAGAGTCAGGTTATCATGATATTCTGGAATTCAGGAGTTACTGTAGAGTTCTGAAGGCAAGCTGGATGGCTTGGCGTATCAACTAGTATATAGTATTTCTTTTCCGCTGTTTGTTGTTGTAAACTCTGAAAATGTAATATAATGTGATGTAATAACTGATATAGTTTTTTGTTTTAAAGATATTCATTTATCTATTATATGTTGTTCCGCTGCGATTGGTGAGATTCTGATATTGTTTCTGTTGCTTCTTCTTTCTTTCTTCTTCTTCTACCTTTTTCTTCTTCTTTAAACCTAACAATTCAGTTTTCCGGCCTTCGATTGTTCGGCAGTTGATACAGTGGACGTATTAATGTTCGACTTTCGAGCGTCGAAAATCCCGAACGTTACATTAAGAATCTGAAACATAATCTGCTAAGTATAAGTCAACTCTACGATAAAGGATATAAAATTAAATTTGAAAAAGATAAGTGTCACATTGAAGATAATAATTCAACCATAATATTTGAGGGAATTAGGAAAAAGAATATTTATATTTTAAGTATGAAAGTTTCAAATGATAACCAATGTCTTTTGGCAAATACAAGCGACTCTTGGATTTGGCATAAGAGATTTAGGCATTTGATTTTCAAACTCTTATCTAGACTTTCAAAACATGATCTAGTAAGAGGTCTCCCTCAAACGAATTTTAAAGAAGATAGTCTATGTGATGCATGTCAATTAGGAAAACTTTAAAAAAGTTCCTTTAAATTAAAAATTGGATTTCAACCTCAAAACCTCTTGAATTACTTCACCTTGATTTATTTGGTCCATCTCAAATTCTGTCAATAAATCATAGTAAATATGTTTTTGTAATTGTAGATGATTATTCGAGATTTACATGGACAATATTTTTGAAACATAAAAGTGATACTTTTGAATGTTTTAAGAACTTTACAAAAAGGATTCAAAATCAACTTTCTCTAAAAATTATAACCATCAGTAGTGATCACAGTGGTGAATTTGAAAATGAAAAGTTTGAGGAATTCTGCAATAAAAAGAGAATAACTCATAATTTTTCATTTCCATGAACTCCATAACTAAACGGAGTAGTAGAACGTAAAAATAGGACGATTCAAGAGTGTGCGAGAACTATGCTTTCAGATAGTAAATTACCAAAGTATTTTTGGGCAGAAGCAGTTGCTACCGCCTGTTATATTTTAAATAGAATTTTAATTAGACCTTTAACTGATATGACATCTTATGAACTTCCTTATGAACTTCTTCACTCAAAGAAACCTAAGGTATCTTATTTTAGAATTTTTGGAAGTAAATGTTTTATTTTAAATACAAAAGACAACTTAGATAAAATTTGATCCTAAATCCGACAAAGGTATCTTTATCGGATATTCTAATAGAAATAAAGCATATAGAGTGTTTAATTTAAAAACTAACACCATCGAAGAAACAATGCATGTTTCATTTGATAAAAATCTCAAATTTTTTGAAGATTCAAATGATGAAGAGGATTTAATCACTCAAAATCAAGAGTCAACTAAAACTAATAATGAAATTAATCATCCTAATAAAAGGATTAAACTTTTAAAAGATCGTCATATTGAAAATATACTTGGAGATATGCAATCTGTTGTTAAAACTAGATATCAACTAAGTCAAATGAGCAATGTAGCTTTTATATCAACTATTGTACCCAAAAATCCAAAAGAAGCATCAACTGATGATTCATGGATTTTGGCTATGCAAGAAGAATTAAATCATTTCACTAGAAATGATGTTTGGGAACTTGTTTCTAGACCTGAAAATAAAACTATAATTGGAACTAAATGGGTTTATAAAAATGAAATGAATGAACAAGGAGAGGTTGTTAGAAATAAAGCCCGGTTAGTCCCTCAAGGTTATTGTCAAAAAGAAGGAATAATTTTGATGAAACCTTTGCTCCCGTAGCAAAATTAGAAGCCATTAGGATTCTACTTACTTTCGCAAATCATAATAATTTCAAATTATTTCAAATGGATGTTAAAAGTGCCTTTTAAATGGATTTATAAAAGAGGAAGTATATGTTGAACAACCACCACTTTTTGAAAATAAAAAATTACCAAATCATGTTTACAAACTTAAGAAAGCTCTATATGGTATAAAACAAGCTCCTAGAGCCTGGTATGATAGACTAAGATCTTATTATTACAATCAAATTTTGAAATTAGTAAAGTAGATAATACTCTTTTTATTAAAAATAAAATAAAAATGATATTCAACTAGTACAAGTTTATGTAGATGATATCATTTTCGGATCAACTAATTTTGAAATGAATAAAGAATTTTCTGAAACAATGACAAAAGAGTTTGAGATGAGTCATATGGATGAATTAAATTTCTTTTTAGGATGACAAATAAAACAACTAGATAATAGTATCTTTATTAGTCAAGAAAAAAATGCTAAAGACCTAGTTAGTAAATTTGGTTTGACTACTGCAAGTGGAAAACCCACTCCCATGGCAACCAATGAGTACCTTAGTAAAGAAGATCTCTCGAAAGATGTAGATCCAAAATTATATAGAGGAATGATTGGATCACTACTCTATATCACTGCTAGTAGATCTGATATCATGCATAGTGTTTGTCTCTATACAAGATATCAATCCCAACCTAAAGAGGCCCACTTAAAAGCCGTAAAACGTATCATAAGATATGTTAAACACACCTCTAATTATGGCTTATTTTATCTTAAAAATGATTCTTTTGACTTATTATTTTACTGTGATGCTGATTATGCTGGTTGTAAATCAGACTGAAAAAGTACAAGTGGAACTTGTCACTTTTTGGGGCATTCTCTGATTTCCTAGTTTAGTAAAAAGCAAAATACAGTTTCTTTATCAACAACTGAAGCAGGGTATATTTCTGCTGCTTTGACTTGTTCTCAAGTATATATATGCAACAAACTTTAAAAGATTATGGTTTAAATATCTCAAAATCACCAATTTATTGTGATAATACTATTGCGATAAATTTATCCAAAAATACTACACAACATGCTCGAACTAAACATATTGATATATGACATCATTTTCTCAAAGATAATATAAATAAGGAAGTAATTACTCTTGATTATATTAATTTCGAGAATCGAATTGTTGATATATTAACAAAACCCTTAAATGAATCTATATTTACTAAATTAAGAAGAGAATTAGGTATTTGTTCAACTGAAATGTAAAAATATAAATAACAAAGTAAAATTAAAAATTAAATCAAAATAAATCAAATAGTAAAAATTTCAAAGACCATGTCGACATCCCCCCTCTACCCATGTCGACATATAATGATTTTTTATTTTTGAAATTTTTCCCACCAAAATTCAAATAATTGGCTATATATTCTTCTTATTTTCGAAATTTTGATCATTCTCTCTGTTCTCTCTCTGTTCTAACTTCTGAAATAAATTAAACCATGGCCTCCTCTTCTAAATCAAACAAAAATTCAACTTTTTCGTTCCCTTCTCCTACTTCTGGTCCGTTTCAACGAACAACGCTCGCACGAGTGACGAAAATGGAGGATTCTTTGAAAGATGCAATACAACTAATGACCGAAGTTCAGGTGGTGCAACCTAGAATGGCAAAAGAACAAGAAAGGCAAGGCAAAATCCTTAGGAATTTGCAAAAGTTTCTAATGGACAATCATGCTAATCCGATCTTGATTGATGAAGAGTCTTCAGGAGATCAAGTGCAAGAGGACAGCGAGGAAGAAGAAGAAGAAGCCCTCATGGAAGAAGAGCACGCTGAAGAAGACGACAAAGTTGTTTGTGTTGGAGAAATATGCTTTGAAAAAGATGGAAATCTTGTCGAACAACGTGGAAATTTTTGTTTCCACTATCCAAATTGTTTGGTTCATAGATATCCCATTTTCAAAGACACTCATTAGTTTCTTTTCTCTTGTTTCTATTGTTGTATGTTCTTTCTTACGGTCTCTATGAAAATGTAAATATAACAATATAATTAATAAATAATTTGTGTTCTTATATGTGTTCTATCAAAAGTATTATTATATGGATACTTAGTTAGGATAGTTAGTAGTTTAGGACTAAGTTTTAGAGTTAAGTGTTGATTATTTATGATAACACACTACCACAAAATAGGCCATTTGCATCGCCTCATTTGAATCGGTTGAAGTAAAAACTGATGCAAATAGAACTATTTACATCAGTTCTGTCTTAATAACCGATGCAATCGGCACGTGGAAAGCAATAGGTAATAAAAAATCAAATTTGCATCAGTTATCACCAACAACCGATGCAAATACGTCGATGCAAATAGTTTTAGTCGCATCGGATTAAGGGAAGTTATATAGTTTGGAGTTATATAGTTTAGAGTTAGTTTTTTTGTTGATGACAAAGGGGGAGAAGTATAAAATAGGATAGATAGGCATAGATTAAGGGGGAGTTATTAGGATAGAAGTAATATTTTATAAAAAAAAGTTGTCATCATAAAAAATGGGGAGATTGTTAGTCCTTGAGATGATGGTTTTGATGACAACAACCTTAGAATAAGATTATAAAATATAAACACTAACATTATAGTTTAGAAATATATGTATATGCAGGATTTAACCATGCAGGTACCAAGAATGAAGACTGTACAGTATAGAGATTCAAGAATATCAAGATTGAAGACTCATGAGTATCAAAAATATCAAGATTATCAAGAGTTCAAGATTTCAAGAATAAGTAATTTAATTAGGATTTTTGTTAAAACTCCTAGAAAAGCACTGGCATCTTAAAATCCAATTTATTCGCGGAATGTAATCCACTTCGAGCCTGTTAAAGGGATGGAACCCTAAGTAGGATGGAACTAATGAAAAATCTAATGGAACATTGTTTTGTATCCACTAACTTTTATTCAAAATGTTTTTACAAAATTATATCTTGTTTTCAAAATGTTTTCAAAACCTTCCTTTTAAAAGAATCAAAAACATCTATCCGGATTTGAAATACTTTTAGCCTCAAAATAATCTTTAATTTCAAAATCAAATTATCCTTGATTTTAAACTATATTTTAATAATAATATATTTAGCTTTTAATATTTATATTTATATTTAAATATAAAATTATAGTAAAATTTTATATATACCAAAAAAAATATTCTCTATATTTATTTATGTATTTTAACTATAGTTAAGTATATCTATAAAAGTTTAAAATAGTTTTAATATAACATAAAAATTATTTTCAAAGAAAAACAAAACACTAAAATTTCTTTTGGTGTGTCGACATACTCAAGATACCCATGTCAACATAGTGGCAGTTGGTTTCAAAATTTAAATTTCAAAAGAAGTGTATCTTAGTCATATCCTTTCATGAATGGACATGGTTGTTGTTCTTCTATAAATAGGGGTTGTCTTCAATGAATTTCTAATCATATTTTTCTGGTTTTCACTCCTCTTTTTCTTCCACGTTTCTTTATACATATTCTTACCACTAGTCTGCCAAAATCAACATTGAATCTAACTAGATCATTTCTGGTTTGATTCTCTATCTCTATCTCAACAAGATCTCAGTGCTACTCAGAGTTATAGACTTCTTTGTAATCAATTTAGCAAGAAAAGGTGTGATTGTAGCCTTGGAAATCAATCAAGCGAGAAAAGGTGTGATTGTGACCTTGGAAATCAATCAAGTTAGAAAAGGCGTGATTGTAGCCTAGGAAATCAATTGGGTGAACTTGTTGCCCCTGAAATCAAGTATCTCTACTCAGAGGATTGTGAATCTGGAGAGGTGTACCTCGTGGCCTTGAAATCGAGGGTGTAATTTTAAAGATTGCTTTTGAAAGGAAATCTGTACTTGTGTGCGGGACTGGATGTAGGGCAACTCTAAACCAGTATAAAATCCAGTGTGTTCTTTCCTTTATTGCTTTTACTTTATTTCTGCATCTGTGTTTGATTCTGTGATCATATTTGTGTCTGAATATTGCATACATTTGTGTTCAAATTAACAAAAACTCAAAAAGATTTAGTAATTTCTGTAAACATTACTCACCCCCCCTCTAGTGTTAATCCTAGCCTTAAGATCTGTATTCCGCATTTCTTACAGTGTGGTACATAGTGGTAATAGCACGAGCCCAGCTCCGAAACAAAGAAAAAGGTGTGTGGTGCACTCACTAGGGACTACTAGTGAGATACTGGATAAAGGTGGAGATGATTTCAAGTTTGCATGGCCCTTATGGGCTGGGCCACACACGTGCTACAATGGCAATGACAATAGGAGGTAGGGCTGTAAGGTGGAGTGAATCCGGAATGATTGCCTTTGTTGAATTTTTCTCTGCAACTTAGGAATATGAAGTGAGGATAGCTGGTAATTGTGAATCAGCATGTCATGGTGAATATGTACCCAAGCCTATACACACCGCCAGTCACACCCTGGAAATGGGTTTCACCCGAAGCATCGGACCAATGATCACTCATGAATTATGTGTACCACTAGTGCACAAAGGTTTTTGGTGGTCTTATTGGTGCATACCACGGTGGGACCTTCGACTGGGGTGAAGCCGTAACAAGGTAGACATAAGGGAACCTATGGTTGGATTAAATCTGAATGTGTGAAGCTAGTGAATTGAGAACTACAAGGATCTAGTGGAGAAGGAGAAAGAGATAGAGAGAGATAATAAGAAGCCTGCAAAGAAAGCCTCATATATTCATTCGAAGGTTGAAGTATATTGATTGGGGAGGTAAGACCCAATATATTAATTTAATGGCACTTTGAGAAGTAAATATGCAATAGGCGCCCAAAGGAAGGAACTGAGTATGTTGACAAGAAAACTTGTCAACACCACAAATTGAAGTTTTTAGTATGAATGATGCTTTCGAAACCTTTATTCGAACGAATGAAGGTTGCTAACACATTTCAGGATCATAAAGATTGTCATAGACACGTCTTTAGCACCTTTGACATAGTCGAAAGGTTCACTCTTCTTTAGAAAATCCTTTTGAATTGGCTGGAGATTGACCCGAAACCACCTACCGACACCGTTGAAGTGGCTTAGGTTGAGAACTTAATGATTTCTGGAAATAGCAGAGCAAGTGGGGTTTCGACTCTATCGAAATGGGTAACGCTTTCTATCTTGTAGATTTGAGCTAGGGCTTCTCGTAAATATGAATTCTAGGGGTTTCGACCCAGTCGAAGGTGGTCTTTTCGATTAACTTGACAGTTGGATGATATTCATTTAGAATAAGAGATTCAGAGTTTCTATGAAGTCATGGTTATAACAAGATCACCTTTTATTGAACTCAATTGTACTAATTGACCGAATCCCCAATTTGATTTGGCAATTAGGGTTTACAGACTCTTTTTCAATTCAAGTGAGAAGTGAAAGAAATTAGATCCCCACAAACTGAGCCCAAGGGTCTTATTTATAGGCGCGGGTTGGCACCTTTCGACCCCAAGCTTTCGACACAGTCGAAAGGTCAACCTCCTTGGTTTCGTGAGCATCTTTTGAATCTTAGCTTTCAATCTAGTCGAAAGGGTTATAGTTAACCTTCCGCCGCCGTTGAGGCTGGGCTTCCTTTTATCTTGCTTTGTCCCTTTCGACTTCACTGGAAAGTGTGTTGCTTGATTGCTCTTAACATCATCGAAGGGTTTTGCCTTACGCCTTTCGACTTCATCAAAAGGTGTATAAGTGTGCCCTTTACTCAGATGTTAAGGTGCCATGCAAGTTGGTATGGATGTTGTACTTCGATGTTGTTGAAACATATTCTCCTTAGGTTTCGAATGAATCGAAACACTTTTCAGGCTTTGTTGCAAAAGGTTCCCTTCGAAAGCATCCTCCTTGGCTTGTGCGGAACCATAATCTTTAATGTTGGTGGATGTTTGGATGTTTAGCCATTCCTTTATAGATGAGTGTTACTTTAACCAATTCAAAAGGCTAACACGTGCTTTCGAAATGATTGCTTATGCCGAATGCTCTCCTAACGTATGTAGATGAAGATGAAACCAATCGTTACAAATGGTTTAGTGCATGTGTAGAAAGTATGATGCTCACTGACTATGAAAGGTAGCCTTCGACCTTGTTGAAAGCTCTCTGTTTACTCTATCGAAACATCCTCTCAACCTCTTCGAAAGGTACTGCTGACACTTTCATCTTCTTGTTGAAGGCTTCATCTCATGTTTAGATGGACCATCCCGAAGCTCTTTGGTCTTCATTAATGCTCTTGCTCCTTCTTTCATACTATTATCCTTGAGAATATTTTATGGATAACATTTAGCCTCCCCACCCTCCCCCCTCCCGTACGAAAGAAGCTTCTGTTCTTTAGGACAAAAACACCGAAGAATTTCCTTCTTTGTTTTCTTCAAACGGACAATGACTTCTATAAGGATCATAACCTTGTTATAAGAACTAATAGATAACTTATAATTTTAGACGCTTTTTGGTTACGTCGTTGGGCAGTTCATTCAAGTAACAACATGACTAAATCCTTTTAGTATATGAAACATATCACTTGGTATATTGTTGCTAATTTAAGTAATCTGACCTTCTTCAAAAAGACAATTCCATACACCTAATCCTTTGCTCTCAGGCTATATTTTCCTCAACCGTCGAGGATTAATTTCTTGCTTTTGGTGGTTTTATCTAGTTTCTTTACTATGACTTTATTTTTCATCCCTGTTTTTTGATGAAAGTCTAACTAGTATTGAGAAAGTCTTGCATAGAATTCAAATTCAAAAATCTAATAAAATGTTCGTAAATTATTATGAAAATTCCATAACGATATCTAAAATTCACAAAATCAGAAATCCGATAAGAGATGATCAAAAATCCAACAAGGAATCAGAAATATGAAACCCATAAATCATCATAAAACTCAATAAGAAACTTCAGAATTCACAAATGCATAAGATCATTATGAAAATTCAATGAGGGAATCACATATGTAAAATCCACAAATCATCTTAATAGTCAAGGAGGAAATTTAAAATTCATGAAACCAAAAATCTAATCAATACATCATTATGGAAATTCAATAATGAAACTAAGAATATAAATCCATAAATCATCATAAAACTCAATATGAAAATCCAAGATTTATAAGCCCAGAAATTCAATAAGAGACCATTGCAAGAATTGAATCAAGAAGCCAAAAATGTAGAATTCACCAATCATCATAAAAATCAATAAGAAAATTTAGAATCCATAAAACCAAAATTCCAATAAGAAATCTTCACAAAGGTTCAATGAGGGAACTCAGAATATGAAATCCATAAATCTCTATGAAAGTCAAATAGAAAATATCAAATTCACGAAACCAAAAGTTCACTATGAAGTCCCTATGAAAATTCAATAAGAAAACTCAAAAACTGAAATCCATAAATTACCATAAAAATCAATAAGAAATTCACAAAACTCGGTATGAAATTTTCATCAGAAGAAACAAGGAAATTGAAAGTTCATGAAATCAAAAATCCAACCAAAACCTCATTGCGATCTCATCTGACGAATAAACTATTCAAAATCTCATTCAATATAATCATAAAACCAGAAACCTTCCTAGTAATAGTAAGCTTAATGGATAAGTGATTCCTAAAGAACCTATAAGTTAGTGGTATTATTATTCTATTCAGTCCACCGGCCGTTCAGCAGTGCAATGGTCCAAATAACTTATTGATATATGTATATGCTCTTCTATCGTAAGGGGTCTCCTTATTTCTAAGGATTCATGAATGGTTTAGTCAACCTATTCTTCAAATGAAGTCACTTTCATCTTGGTAAGAATTCGTTATCTATTCCACTCCTTTGACTCCAGTACAGATCTTGGTTTTCCATTTCGAATTGCGGATCTCTCTATCCATCTACTTGTCTCATGTTTTCTTTTAGGACATAGATTTCTCAATCCTTTGTAGTGGTAATTACTTGTCAAAAATTAGGTGTTTTGAAGGTTGCTATTTTATCCTTTGTCCTTCTCGGTTATAGTCTTGAATGTCTTACTTGTTCTTGATTATGGCGTGAGACGTCTATTCCTCTTGATTTTTTCTATTCTCCCTCTTGGGTTTCATCTTTATATTAAATGGTGAATAGATTTCTTTCTTTAACCCTTCGTTCTTTAGGGTTTCTACTTTTGCTTTGAGTTGCAAACATCTTTGTCTTTCTTCATCTGTTTGATGCCTCTTTCAAGCTTCCCTTAACTCTAAGGGATGTTGTTTATGTTAGGTTGTCCTTCCTCTAGAAGGTTGTTGATGGGTGCCTATTTTGGCCCTTCCCCTAAGAGGTAAGTTGAACGTTAGGGGTTTTGATTCTCCCTCCAAGAGATGCTATGGATTGACCATAGGCTTTTGTCCCTCCCTCTAAGAGGTGCTATGGAAGATTGTCATAGGCTTATGTCCCTCTCTCTAATAGGTGCTATGGAAGACCGTCGTAGACTTACTAGTGACTGCAGGATCCACCTCCTTTTAGGAGGTGCTACGGATTGCCATAGACTAAAACTTGTATTTGAGAATCATTTTTGTCCAGTTAAAATGATTATAAACGGTCTTTTGGATATCAAAGAATTTTTGTAAATGAACCCTTTTGATAAATTGAGGGGTTATTTTTCTGAAAAAGAGTTTAGTCAAAGAATTTTTCTACAGAGCTGCCTCTTGTAAGGGTCTTTAAACCATTCTTATAGAAGAGACCCGGATCTCAAGTAGGAGACTAAGAGGTCATGATTCATGAACCTATAGTCTTTTAATCGAGAATAGGATTCTCTGAGTTTATGTTGATGAATTTTTGTTAGCTTTAAAACTTTTTCTTGAAAAGTATGAATAGGATTTTCCTTGCCAATGGTTTTAGAAAGCTTTGAAATATTGAGATTACTTATTTAGAAATCTTTTGCATGCATTCATTAATGCTATGTGGTATCATTGGAAGATTGCACAAATCAGTTTTTGAAATGGATACTCTTGTCTTCCCCAAATCATGGGGCAACTGAAAATAGTATTTCTTTGAAGATATGTTAGGGAAATTTCTTTTAGTAAAACAATTTGCCAAGAATAGAGGTATGCAACCACATCTTCGTAAGGATTGCTTAGTAACAGAGAGACCTTATATTAACTTTTCTCAAAGACTAGCGAAGGACCTACAATGACCCGAGCTTTCATGAAATTTAGTCTTTACATTATGTTGATCAAAACATTGATAGCGATTTTGTAATTAGGCATTTGAGCTATCTTTCCCACACAGCTAAAAATATGTCATGCTTCAAGAGTGCAATGAATGACATGTACTGGTTATGTTTTTACCTGTAATAACAATCAAATCTTGTAATAATATTTGATCAGTTCAAAGTACAACTCAAAGTACAAATCAAGTTAAGAAAGAAATATATGAAAGAGAAAAGGAAAGAGTTCATATTTGAACTAAAGTTGCAAGACTTCATGACATGATAGGGGTCTGCATTTTGAAGTTGCTAAGTTGCTTTCTTCTTAGCTTGAATAAGATGTTTCTTTAAGCTTCTTTAATGACCTCCTTTAGGAATCCTGACTTAATCATGCCTTGAATTTCTTTTGTTAAACTGCGGCATTTGTTAGTCTCATGTCCATTCACTTTATGGTATTCACAGTAACTACCACCCTTATTTGGTTTAGGGAATTTCCATACCTTACGAGGAATATGGAAGTTTTCCTTGTCCTTCACCCTAGTGAATATGTAGGAGAGTGGCTGGTACAGAATTACATAATTTGATTCGAAAATATCATTTTGACTTCTTTTCTGGTTTCCACTTTTCCTTGATTTCTTGTCGAGATGCTTAAAGTCAAATTTCTCTTTTACGTTCTCGGTGAAATTTTCTCATAGCATGATGCATCTCATCCATTTGAAAAAAAAATTCAGCTCTGTGATAGAATATTGTAGATCTTTGCATCCATTAACATAAAGGTCCTACTAGAAAGGGGCTAGTTCGATCAATCCTGATCGAATTGCCATAACCTTTTCACTGTCAGTTGTACTCTCTACTTTTAATGCTTATGTACTGAATTTGTCCAAGAATTCGCTATGTAGTTCTCCTAGTTTTTGTTTGATAGTAGCCATCAAGCTAAAGCCCATAGTTGAATCTCTAATAGAGTGAATTATGTCATAAAGTCATAAGTAAATTGCTCCTAAGAATAGATGATTCCAACTTGGTAATTTATGTACCATTTTACAGCTGCTCCTTGAAAAGTAACAGGGAAAAGTTTGCAACAAAGTGGTCCGGGAGCATCATATAAGTTCATCTAATTTTCAGAAGCTGCAAGGTGATCATTTGGATCAGTAGTTCCATCATACTTTAGTGGGGAGATTTGATAATGAGAAGGGATGTTGGTTGGCATTATCTCTTCTGAAAAAGGAGTTTTCTGTAGAATAACATATTTCTCTAAGTCAGGAATTTTTTTTTCCTTAAGCATGTCCATTATTATTCGGTGTAGAATATCTTCTTGGTCAGCTTCGTTTTTGTGACAACCTTCGCTGTCTCCTTGGATCGGACTATCTGATTGCTCAAGGGGCCTTTTACCTCAACTTTCTTGGTTTACATATTGCCATTTATTTGGTGATTGTACTTTATTCTACCTTCCTTATCTTTAATGATCCTTGAGGTGGAACCACTTCAAAAAGTTCTTGCATAGCCTTCGTTTGTTGTTGTAGATTCTAGACTTTGATCTCATTGCTTTCCAATCCTATTAGGGTTAAAGGCTGCCTGATTTCCATATTCTCAAAGTTAAAGTTTGGGACTATATTATTTTCCAAAGTTGATTGTGACATAGCATCACCATTTGGTATGTTCTTATCATTCCTCACTCTTACTATCTTCTCCTTTCGAATAAAGAACTCTTTCCAATCAATTGGCGATGAAAGTTATTGAGAATCGGAGGTTTGAGCCTTCCTTTTAGCACCAAAAATGTTGACAGAAAACTTGTCAACACCTAAAACCGAAGTTTGTAATATGAATGATGCTTTCGAAACCTCCATTTAAATGAATGAAAGTTGCTAACACATTTCAGGATGATAAAGATAGTTAAAGACACGTCTTTGGCACCTTTCGACGCAGTCAAAAGGCTCACCCTTCTTCGAAAAATCCTTTCAAATTAGCTGGATACTGACACGGTCGACACCACCTATCGACACTGTCGTGGTGGCTTAGGTTGGGTACTTAATGATTTCTTAAAATAGCGGAGAAAATGGGGTTTCGACTCTGTTAAAAGGGGCAACACTTTCTATCTTGTAGATTTGAGCAAGGGCTTCTCAAAAATATGAGTTCTAGGGGTTTCGACCCAGTCGAAGGTAGTCTTTTCAATTAACTTGACAACTGGATGACATATTCATTTAGAATATGAGATTCAGAGTTGCTATGAAGTCAAGATTATAACAAGATCACTTTTTATTGAACTTAATTGTACTAATTGACCAAATCCCCAATTTGATTTGGGAAATAGGGTTTACAAACTCTTTTTCAATACAAGTGAGAAGTGAAAGAAATCGGATCCCCACAAACTGCCCCAAGGGTCTTATTTATAAGCACGAGTTGGCACCTTTCGACCACCTTTCGACCCCAAGCTTTCGACACGGTTGAAAGGTCAACCTCCTTGGTTTCATGAGCGTCTTTTGAATCTTAGCTTTTGACCGGGTCGAATGGGTTATGGTTAACCTTCCACCGCCGTTGAGGCTGGGCTTCCTTTTATCTTTCTTTGTCCCTTTTGACTTCATTGGAAGGTGTGTTGCTAGATTGATCTTGACCCCATCGAAGGGTTTTTCCTGAAGCCTTTCGACTTCATCGAAAAGTGTATAAGTGCTCCCTTTACTCAGATGTTAAGGTGTCGTGTAATTTGGTATGGATGTTGTACTTAGATGCCGTCGAAACATATTATTCTTAGGGTTTCGATGAATCGAAACGCTTTTCATGCTTTGTTGTAAAAGGTTCCCTTTGAAAGCATCCTCCTTGGCTTGTGCGGAACCATATTCTTTGTTGCTAGTGGATGTTTAGCCATTCCTTTATAGATGAGGGTGGCTTTAACCAATTCGAAAGGCTAACATGTGCTTTCGAAAGGGTTGCTTATGTTGAATGCTCTCTTGACGTATGTAGGTGAAGATGAAACCAATCATTTTGAACGGTTTTGTGCATGTATAGAAAGTATGTTGCTTATCGACTTTGGAACATAGCCTTCAACCTCGTCGAAAGCTCTCTGTTTACTCTGTCGAAACGTGGAAAGTCTTCGACCTCGTCGGAAGGCAGCCTTCAGAAGGTTGCTTAAGTTGAATGCTTCCTTCCTTAGCTTTCTTCCCTTGTCCTGAGACTTGCACTCCTAGTCGCCTTCACTCAGTCCATTGCTAGGCTCATTTCCTTCCTTCAATTGGAAATGATTAGGCATTCAGCGGTTATTTTCCATATCAGACCATTCCTTATGTTGCATAAAAATAACGCATTTTCCAGGACTTGAAGCCAGGTGGGTTGGCTAAAAGGCACAAGTCTTTACCACTGTGCTACACATGCTTTTATGCCATAATTCCTTCATTTCAAGTCAAAATCAAATGAAACTTGGACTAATAGCGTCGTATCGTTGAGTAGAGTATTCTTATGCCTCTGAATGTTCCATTTGCGTGAAGTACGTAGTAGCTCTCTAAGGCGAGACCCGAGTAAGTTAGGTGATGGACAAAATTTTAAGGTAATCATATCTTCCAAGCCATAGCTCGGATTGAGATGGGGTTTCAATTTATGTGTGTGTCCTGACCTTGGGAGCATTTTTTAAGAGATTTGACTATATTTTCTAACTATGCCAAATTTGTCCTTAACGCTTCGCCTTGCCCGTGTGATTACATGATGGCTCCTTTATTATGCAATTTTTGTCCATTTCTATGCTTCTTAACGTCTTTTTGTATTCACCATGCTGTGATGACAATACAAACAACACTTGCCCTCCAAAGCATACTTTTATAGAACACAAAGTGTGTTTTGTTTCATCCAAACTCATCTTTCTTTCTCATGGGAGGATTATCTTGAACCTCAAATATCTATATCCTCATTCCTATCATTTTGGGAGGTTTTTCGCTACTAATCTGTTAAAGAGCCTTGTTCACTCAGGGAAAGCTTGTTGATCATTCCAAGACATCCTTTTATCGGTGTGACGTTTGCAGTTCATTCTTTCTTGGTATCTAGCATGATCTCCCACTGATTTTCATCTATGCCCGGTAGGATTTTGCTCCATTTAGTTCAACCTCCTTGCCCCCATGTCCTAAGGGTTGTGTATCATCGTATGAATATTCCAAGAATGTTAAGGTGCCTTAGACAGGAATATACAATGGTTCCATGGCATGTGGATTTGACAAGGTGTATTTTATTGTATTGACTGTTGTTTGGCCAATTAAGATCAGTGTTTGCAATGTATTTTCCTACCTCATTGCCAAGTATTCCACTAGTGATTCCTTTGTCACCACAATGCATACTTGTATAGGTCAATCACCAAAATGTTTGGCTAGGTAAGTGGTTTCTACTAAAGTTTCGAACGTGGGTGATTATGTGCTTTTGCTATGAAGCTAATCTTATTTTGATGTTTATGCTTTGTTGCATCTAATATTTATCAATGTCCATATTCTCTTTTTACTGGCTAGTAATCACGATATGTTTATTCTGCATGATTACTTGATTGCTTGTTCCATTAGCAACCTTTCTTGTCGCTTTAGTGCATACTTGTATGGAATCAATCACCAACAAGTTCGGTAGGGTAAACAAATTTTGTGAATGATCTTTCCTTGGCCCATACTTTATATTTCATGTATGAGACGAGTGCATATGTTTCTTATAGAAATTATATATGAAATCACCCTACCTGATCAGGATTAGTTATTGCGTTGTGCTTACATAATATCCTTTCTTAGATATTATCCTATTTAATCTTTTATTGCATACTTATGTACTTGTACAGGGTCCATCACTGACAAGTTGGCACGGTGGAAATACTAGTGAAGTAGTTACATGCTATTTTGCTAGCTCTTCTGACAATTCTTCCTTTGCCCCTGGCATTTTGCACAGGATCAACCACCAATAAGTTTTGCAAGGCAAACACATCTTAGTGGAGTGCTTTTGCAATCCAGCCCCATGCATCCTTGTTTGTTCTGCTGTACTTTCAGCATTCTAGTTTTCTTACTATCACATACATATTCCATGCATACTTTAAACACATTTGCCCTAGTTTCGATCTGTTGATAGAATTCACAGTCAATCTCAGTAATGACTACTTGCACTGAGCTGTATGACCAATAGTAATGTTTTTTTATGAGCAAGATCGGTTATTTGTTGCTAACAGAAATCTAGACCCAAATGTCGAGCATGAATCAAATAGGCTGGCTGTCATCTGATTGCCAGTAAGTCGGGTTCTCTATAATCATCCTAAAAGCTTGTAATCAATCATCAATGCTAGATGCCTGGTTATGGTTACTCTGGTCTGTAGTTACCAGCAATAGGCTTGAGTTGACCATCAGCTGTGGACACCTGAATAGGGATCACTTCGGTCCACCACTGGTGGCTAAGAAAGTTGGGGCGGCTCGTTAGCTGTGGACAATCGAATAGGGATCTCTCTGGTCCACCACTGTTAGCCAAGTGTTTGGGGCCGATCGTCAATGGCGAGCACCCATTTGGAAATTATGTCTTGATCATGGGCTGATCGACCTCGCCATTACCGACAAAAAAGTTTGGGCCAAACGCCAATGACGAGCACCCATTTGGTGGTCATGTCCTAACTATTGGTTGATCGGGTTCGTCATTACTGGCAAAGAAGTTTAAGTCGATCATCAATGGCGAGCACCCATTTGGAGGTCATGTCAGGACGATGGGCTGATGGAGCTTACCATTACCGGCAAAGATTTGGGGCCAATCACCAATAACATGCATTGGCAGTCATGTCCTGACCATAGGCTGATCGGGCTTGCCATTGTCGATAAAGATTTAGGGTCGATCGTTATCCATTTGGTGGTCACGTTCTGACCATGTGCTGATTTGGCTTGTCATTGTCGGCCAAAGTTTTGGGGCCGATCGTTAATAGCGAGCACTTATTTGACTGTCATGTCCCAACCATGGGCTGATCGGGATCACCATTGCCGATAAAAATTTGGGGCCGATCGTTAATAGCGAGCACCCATTTGGCGGTCATTTCCTGACCATGGGTTAATCTGGCTTGCCATTACTAGCCAAAGATTTATGGTCGATCATCAATGGCAAGCACCCATCTGGAAATCATGTCCTAACCATGGGCTGATCTGCCTTGCCATTGCCAGCCAAAGGTTTGTCCAAGCTTTCCATGTTGCACCAGAGTTAGGTGCCCCCATTATGCATTGACCTTGCCCATATAGTGCTAGAAATCAGGGACTTTATTTGGCATGGATAGTTATTTTTATGGTTATTTGATAGCGATGATCACCTATCATGGTTTCACACACCCTATCCATGCGGTTACATAAGATCGCGACAATTGATAATACACATACCCATAATCCATGCAGTTGAGATAGCCAGTACGTGCAATGATCATAATTTTGACTAACATTATTTAGAACATTTAATTAAATAAATTAAATGAAATATTATAGATAGTTAAGGGATTGCGATTTGTTAATTAAGAAGGAGCCATGTCTTAATGAATATATTAGTAAAAGAGAATTTAAAATAAGTAAGTAGGAGGAATATCGTAAGGAAAAAATGAGAATACCCTTTGTTACTATACCTTAAACCCTTCTATTCTTCATTCCTCATTCATTTTAACTTTCACAAACAAAACTAAAACCCTAAAGAACTCGGCCAACCACCATTAAGAGGATTCTAGGAGAAAAAGGCTAAGATTTAAGTGGGAAGCTCAAGCAAATAATTTAAAGGCAAATCTCACCATTTTTAACACAAAGCCAAGGTGAACAATTAGTTTACATCTCTATATTTAATGGATGTTTTCGGCATAAAGGTAAACCTATCATCTTTTGCAAGTATATGCCATGTTATAGTGGTTAAATGATTATATGTTTTAAGTTGATGATTTATAGATATTTAATAATAATTTTACGATATGTTTAGATTAGAAAACCTATCATATGTAAATGAATTGTGTTTTTCATATACGGTCAAAAATATCATTTTAGAAGTGGGTTTCAAGTTTCATAATTTTCCAAGTGAATATGGTTTTATTATAAATTTTCTATGAGAGAAACTAGTTAATTTTGGGTTTAAATTACTTAAAGCAATTAAATGATGCCTTTGGGTCTGAAATTTATATATATTAGAAAACATATTTAATGTGAATTATTGTGATTTTCGGAGGTTTTTCCTTAGTGTTTTACTATGGTTAATAAATTATTTAAGTTAGAGGACTTAAATGCTATAAACATTTTATTAAGGAGAAGGACTTAAATGCTAAAATGTTTTCAATTATTCAATGTTGAGTTCAGCAGCATTTTAGAGAATGATTTTGATAAAGAATCGGCAACTAGTCATATTTTGGAAAATTATGCAAGTTAGGTGAAAAGGAATTACTTTAAAAATCATAAAATTAGTTTTATTTCGAATTACAACTTCGCCACTTCCATTGCTTTCTTCCGTCACGATATCTAGTAAATCTTGCGCACCCATTCGAAACCAATGCATATGGTATCAAGCAATTGGTATGTAGTGTATTGGGGAAAGGCAAAAGGAAAGGATGGTGTCGAAAGTATGCTTTCGAAAGGGTTGAAGCCATTTTTATTAGCTTTCGAATCCATTAACTTGCTTTTTTTAAAAGAAGCTTTCGAAAGGGTTGCCTCTTATAAACCCCTTCGATACCCTAGCTGCAGCATTTATACCTTTCATACTAGTTAGAGGCGGCTTTTCTTTATAACCTTAAAAAATATACTTGAAAGGAAGGCTTTCGTCTTTTTAATATTGAAGCCGCCTTCCCAATGCTTTCGAAAGGGATGTCTTAGCCGCTTTTACTAATAATTTCAAAGACAACGGTTTTGAAAGGGTAGTTTTGAAGTTGATCTCTTCCCCGATTCTTTTACTTGAGATCAATGCTTTCTAAAGTGAGCTTTCACTTTTGTTCTCTTTGGCCCTATAGTTATATTAAATGTTGAACCCAATATTTTCTATAGTAATACTTTAATTAGTTTCAAATCTATCTATGCTTCCATAACTTCTTACTTGAACCCAATTCCTTCGAAGGGTATGTTTTAAGTGTTTCGAAAGGTATTTTTTAAGTGTTTTGAAATGCGTGTTTTAAGTGGTTCGAAAGGGATGCCCTCAATGATTTCAAAAGGGAACGCTTAAGGTTTTAAACAATGGTTTCGAAGGTATAGATTTGACATTATAGCCTAATGTTTTCTAAGTTAAAAAGGGCTTTCACTTATTTCAAAGGGATGGAGAACCCTATTGATTTTAGGTTTTCATCAACATTGTTTTGTAACCATATATCATGGCATAAGTATTTTGAGTAAAGTAAAGAGTATATTTTCCTTGTTTAGTATGATTTAAAAAGGGTTAAATCAATTTGAAAGAAATATTTTCAAGGAAAAATGAAATGGTAGTTAACCATAAGTATATGACTCAGATATTAGAAGACTAGATGAGAACTGGTGTGGGGTCGCACCTTATACTTTAGCTAGTAGTTCTTAGCTAATATAAGTCCAAAATTCCAGTGTGTGGAGTTTTGTCACAAGTAAGACTAAAATGATGTTACATACAAAAAGAGTACACATAGTAGATGTAGGTTATTGGTGAACCGCAAAACCATTAGGACCAGTTGACCCTAGGAGAAGTAAGTTAAGGAAACATCGTCCAGTATTGTATCTAACAGAATTTAGAATATTTATTATGTCTGATAGGCTCGAGTCAGCTAGTGGTTTAGTAGTCATCCTAATAAAACTATATTGTTCAGATAGATAGTCCATTGATTACTTGATTTATGTGCATATATCTTATTGCTATTATTGTTATAATCAGTTTGATTGCAGGATTTTGATTTGCAAAAGATACGATTTTAAAAGGATATAAATCATAGGAAACCGGTTCCGCTAAGCGACTTGGTCTCACTTAATATCAGTAAACCAAGATGTAATAGAATTATTCATACCAGGCTTTAAGTCTGAATCGAAGTTTATGTTTCCCCCCTTAAACTCTCAGGTGCTCAAAATTAAATTAGTAGGTTGGACGAATAAGCTTTCGAAGATGTGTAGGAGGCAAAGCTGGCTATGTAGGAGTTATTTAATATTGTTTCAGTTGTGATGTATTTATGACTGATATATCTATCTATCTAGTACTCTGGTTATCCAATGGGGCATCTTCGTATGTCACTCTTGGCGTAATTTATAATAACTATATTTAATCAAATCCCGAGAATGGTTTTGGGATTATGAAATTGAATATGAAATATCGATTTGAAATGTAATCAAAAAAGCTGTTTTTGAAATCTATGTTGATTTTCTTTTATATTTTTGTGCTTCTGATATTACGGATACCATTAATACTACCGTATTTTATCACCGGAAGTTAATACTATAGACGACTGCGGTACTTGTAGCGCTTAGCTTTGGGCATCAAAATAAGGAATGTTACAACTTAGTATCAGAGCATAGATTTTTGAAAACTTAAAAGAAATTTTAAACTTAAAATGATTTTTGAAAACATAATCCTAAGAAATTAGAGAAAACATCGGGGTATGGGGTAACACTATAGTTTAATACTTGTATTTGCTATATATATGTATATGCTTTATCTCTATTCTCCCATCTCTCTTAGGTTATTCTTCTGTATCTTACAAGCACTCGAATGTAGATTTTTAAGGAAGTAAGATATGGATGCTAGGAATGGAAGAGTTAACCTTGGTGGAGGAAGTACCACAATTAATATAAATACCAGACCAAACACTAGAAGGAATCAAGGTCGGGCACAAGCAGCTAATGTGGGTGCTGGAGCATCGCAAATTGGGTATGGGAGCTATGTATCAGTTCTTTGTCAACATGATACAAGCTGAAGCTGCTGAAGGATTGGTTGGGGGAAATGTTGAAGGAGGAAAGTAGGGAGCTCCTGTGATCAATAACTGTGCAGCATTGAGCAGAGACTATGCCAGGCTTGGAGGGAAGCCATTTATTAGGATTGTGGATACAATTGAAGTGGAGAATTGGTTTCTCCATTGTGAAAGGATTTTTGCTGATTTAAGATTCAACGATGAGCAGAAAAAGAGATTGGTATCTAGACAGTTGCAATGAGCAGCACTGTACTGATAAAACAGTGTTACTATAGGAGTGTTTGAAGAGATTATGACTTGAGCAGAATTCGAAAGGAGGTTTGAGGAAAGATTCATGTTGGAGATCGCGAAGTCAACTTTGCTCAGGAAGTTTGCTGAGTTGGTGCAAGGAGACATAACAATTCTTGAGTATGCTATCAGATTTGGGAATTATCTAGATACTGGTATGCTTTGGTTATCAAAAGGAATGAGAGGTCACTAGAAAAACACATTTAGTTGCAATTACAGGCAGCGTTTGAAAGATTACTGCAACTATTAATGTAACACTCAACGCGCCCATAATTTTCAGCTCTTCTGGCTAATTGGAAAACATGGTTAGTGTTTTTTTTTTTTTTTTTTTTTTTTTTTTTTACACTTTTCAAACTTCCCCCGTTTTCATTTTTCATCATCTCTTTAGAAAAATTCATAAAGTAGAAAATCGTTATCAACGTCGCTTTATTTTTCCTCCATCATCATCGTCACGCTAATTCTTTCCTCTCTACATAGTTTATCGACTCTTCCTTCTATCTGTCGTCGCTTGGTTGAGATTCTACACCTAAATCGGTATGGATTTTATACTTCATTTGATGATTATATATGGATTTTATATGGTTTAATATTGATTCTATAAATCGAATACACGAAGAATAATTCGCGCATCTGTGCCAATCTAAATAAACCCTAACTCGACTTCATCATCGTGTTCTGTTTATTTTAGATTACTTGCATAAGATATCAATAATCTAACATAATTAGAATACGTTGACATGACCCCGCTGTCTAATATTTTCCTATGTTAAAATTACTTGCATAATTTCAGAATTAATGTGTAGAATGGAGATATGGTGTGAGAGATTGTGGTCTGAAAATGTTTAATATTATGAAGTTAGTGTTTAGTGATAATATTATAGGTTGTGGATATACTTTTTTGGAAACATTACTATATTTGTAGTTTTTCAACTTGGATAAGAATGCTTGCACACAATAATTTATTGGTGTTTTTTGAGCTTTGGAAGTATCACATATGCGTGCTGTGCCCTTATGATGATATACCAAGATTGCCTGCTTAGATATACCTAAATGTTCCATGTCTAAAATAATGCCTATATTGAACTCGATATAAAGGCACACCAAGTATTACCTTCAAGGTGATGATGAGTCTGGTGGTAGGAACACCAGCATTAAGGGCAGTAAAGTATACACCACAAGAAAAGCATGTATTGATTAAATATCTATCAAAAGATATTCATTCTTTGATTTGTTGCCTTGTACATATGTACACCAAGTTTTATTTAGCTGCGTCATTGCCTTGTATATGAGTGTCTTATAATTCAATCATCGATTAAACCTCGTTAGAGACATGATTTTTTAATTCATTGCATTATACATTTGAATATTCACTATTATATATTCGAATATATATATATATATATATATATATATATATATATATATATATATATCTGTGTGTGTGTATTTATGTATATTCGGTATTATACATTAGAGTACTCATCTAAGTATCTGAATGTATATATACATGATATTTTAATTCATTGATTGCACTGTACATTTATTAAACCTACTTTTAGAGGATGTTGCATTTCAATGCCTTGTGCTTGCTGAGATTATTTGATTAGTATAAGAGTTGTTGGATATTTTATTTCCCATATCTTAGGGTATAGCAAAACAAAATTTCTTAACCAATATATTTTATGCAAGTCAGCTAACATTCTCAATTGATTTTTGATAGCGTAGGCCTTAGGTATGTGCTTGTTGGATGAGGAAACTTCTCATGTAGACTACAATTGCTATTAAAAACATTCCTAGGTTCTATTTTATACTTTTAGGTTTCTGATTTAAACATGTTTCATTTAGCTGATGCTTTAATTTGGCCATGGAAGTTCTTAGTCTAATTATATCTTTTTCGTTCGTAATTAAAAATTTTGAAATTAATAGACTTTATATAAACTGCTAAGCAACATGTTTTAGATTTTAGTTTATGCATTGCAAGTGTAAGGGATTGTGTCCAAAGTTTATATTAACTCAAAGATAAGTTAATATAACCTGTTTAGATGCAAATATTTTGTGAACTAAATCTGGTATACCACAAACTAACAATTGTTTTTTTTTTATCAGATGCATGCTTATCTTGTACTTCAGATAGATGAGACCTCTCTATAGCTGTAGTCATGTTACCCATTTTACATTTGACTGCAGTAATGTTCAGTTATAACTCTAGTCATGTTCGAATACACATTTAATGGATTTCTATGCACATTTAATAATGTCTGTAGTTAGAGCATGTGTATTTGACTATATTCATATTAGACATGGACTGTTTTTCTTTTACCATTTTACATTTGAATGCCTTCTATGTTAGTGTACATGCAAGTTCATACATCTGATTTAACCTATAGCATAAATTATCCCCATGCATTTTGCAGTGATCTGATGTATTTCGGCAGCCTGTAGGGATTCACCTTTGATTGCTTTACTTGAATTTCGGCAGCCTGTAGGGATCCACATTGGGCATTGTAGTTTTACTCCCTTTAACTTCCATTCTATAGTCTTAGGGTATATGCGATGCTCTAAACTAAGATTTTGGAGTTTAGGAGGCTTTCCTGGAGTTTGCAAAATGCTCTAACAATCATCTATTTTTGTAGCTGGATAAATTTTTTTTTTCAACTTTACTTTAGTCCTCATCCACCAGAAATGTTTTCCCTTATAAATTGGTCTTGTGAATTAACAAATTTACCATGTTGAAATAAGGAAAAATTAATCCAAATTTTTTTAATGAAATTTTCATTTAGTGTCTTTCTCATATGTAGCAGCGAGTGAATTAATAATGTGCTAATGGCATAACAATTTAAACTTTTTTTTACGTGTTTTGTCATTTAATTGTTGCATTGCATAATAAAGTTAACATCTTATTAATAATTGGGGGTATAGGCCACTATTTGTTTAATAATACACTAATTTGTTTTATGTTATAATTTAAGCAAGACATGAACATCATTATTTTTATACACTTGCTTACAAGACATTATTTCTATACATGAATGCTAGCATGACATGAACATAATAATGAACATTATTTGTGTTTTTATCTTTCAAATGGTCAGTATGCACTGGTATGCAACTGTGATCATTGTCTATGGCTATGTACATTAAGAATAAATGAGCCATGGGTATAGTTGGTTGATTGTGTTAGCTTGGCTTTGGTCTCTTATTTATAAATAAATAAATAAATAAAAGATTGAACATAATATAGAATATTAATCTTGGCTGCAACTGACTATGCGTTGTGAATTGATTCCCTGACTGCCAGTCATATTTTATAACAACGCTAATACTTGATTTTATTATTTTACATCATGAAAGAAGAGTTCAGTTAAAATAATTGAGGGCATACTCAAACAAGAACAAAACCATTTTTTGTTTTTTTGTTTGTCAACAAGGATATGCAGCTGCTGATGTATTTATTTAAAGTTCTGATGTTGCAAGCCTTAATGTTGTGATATGAAGCGGACCAAAAAGCAGGTGGTAAAAAATGCTTCTCTATTGGAGCAGGTGAGATGCAGCCAGTAGCCAATGTTTTAAATGCATGCACCGGAAAGCAGATGATGCAACATGACAACTGGAGTTGATAGCAAGCTGATAGTAGACATGGAAAGATGTAATGTGTTGTTGCCATGAACTAGAAGAGAGCTGAAGGACCTTAAGGAAATATACTAAGGGAAAACCGATATGGAAGTGATGAGTTTAGCATGTGATCTGATGCAGAGTGCTGGAGAAATGATGATGTCCATCGGTAATATGGAAATGATGCAGTATGCAGCGTGATGTGTGCTGTTGCCTGAGGTGGGAAGTGAGCAGCTGCAATTAGCTGTTGCAAAGTGCATGAATAACGATGCTGGCTTGAGGAGAGAGGGTGAACTGCTTCGATATGCTGATGAAGAGACGCCTTTGAAAAAAGGGAAAAAACCATGCTTATGGTTTAATGCAATCTTAGTAGCTGGAAAAGTTGCACCTTATCTCCTCTTCAGGTACTTGATATTATTCTATTGAATAATTTATGCTGTACTAATTTATCATTTTGATTCACATGCAACTCACTTGAGGGATCTCTTGAGGGTACTTGGTATCATTCTCTTCAATTATGTGCGTTCATTGCAGAAACAATTGAGCAAAAAGAGTTTAATTACTTATAACAAATCATAAATGTTAATAAACCAAGTTTAATAGAACTTCAGTATTGAATTATTTTGGTTTATTTTAATGAAGATAGCTTTAGTGAATGTATTATATGATTCGGTGTGGAGTTTTAAGGCTGCATGAGTCATTTCTTCTTTACTAGATATTGTATTTGTTTTTTTACTAGAAAAATATGGCCATTATAACCTGCTTTCTTTACTAGATGCCGTATCTTTTTTCCACATGAGTTACTTGTATGAAAGTAACCTGAGTCAACAATTAGGATATATAGTAAATTTACAGATCATGCTACCATTTTCATAGTAGCTAGGTGCTTCAATTAGTTAATGATTGTGGTGTAAATTTGCAGCTATTTGAAGCTCAGGAAAGAAGACGATCATGAAGATATCATTGAACAAATCAGCCTATGGTATATTTGATTGAACTCATTTTACACAACTACAAATAATAGTAAGGTATGTCTCCTCTTTACTAATTGGGTCACTTTCTTCAATTTGTAAATGTAAAATTAGCACAAACTTCATGGACAAATTTTTTCTTTCATACAACATAAGAGACATCACCCCATATCTTTTTTTATTATGTATTAATACTTTATATGTATTACCTACTATTAGCCATGATATTTTGGAAATTTTCTTAGCATTTAGAGCTGTTATATTCTATTATGTTCTTTCCACTTTAAATTAGCATGTACTAAACTATCAAAAAGGACCCATATAGTGGGTTGTCATCAGTTGCATCATATTTATGTAATAAATGTCCCTCTTTGACTGTGTTTATGTTTCATTTATTTTAAATTATTTTTACAAGATGTTATATTTACCTCAATTTTCATCAGTGATATGTTGGAATTTCTGCATATTGAATTATTTATGCTAATGCATTTCATTTATTTTCATATTAGATATGCAATATACATTTAGTTCAGTTATCCCACACTTTATAGTTGTATATAAATATGGGAAACATCATTGCCACGTCTATATTAAACTTTTTTAAAGTCATTGGAAACTTATTTGGTGCTTTATTTGATTCTCTCTGACAAATCTTACAGATGAATCATCTTACAGTGGAAGATTACTGTCAGTGAGATATTAACATGACCTATAATAGCTTTATAAAAGATTAATAATTAAATATAACGAAAAGCATATGGTGTATTCAACCTGTAGATGGTTGAAGCAAGGACTGGTCAAAATCATGTTTGCTCTGGCTTTTTTCATCTTTGCCTTGAATCTAGATTTTGCCATTAAAATTTGCACTGATTTTGCGAAGTTGCCTACTGCCATGAGGACTAGCAATATCCCACACACTATGACCTACCTGCATATATGAACGTCCATAACCATACTATTACATAAAATACAACTAGCGAGAAGGAAATATGTCTTATGCCATAAAGAAGTAGCCATATTATAACAAATTGTTTACAATTACACCCATCTGCTATGAGAATTAAAAAATGGAGAAAAGAAGTATAATTGTAAAAATCAGTGTTGGTTTTACTGTTAAAATAATTGCATCTTGCTTTGTCTACTGTCTACTTCATGGAAACAACACATCATAGGTTATTATCAACACTGATTATTAATACTATCATGAGCTGTTGATAATAACCACATTGTTCTTGATAATACTGTTAAATCATGCGCATGGGATGGCTATGATGGTGGTCTGCTCATGGGCTGTTGATAATGTTGATAACAACAGGAATAACCATAGCACTGTTGATAATAACGGTAGTAACACTATTCAACTGTAATAACAAAAATAATAACCATAGTAATCTGAGCAACTCCCATGAGCAGACCACCATCATTGCCATGAACTGGCTAGGATGGGTGTAATTATTTTAACAGTAACATCAACACTGATTACAGGCTGTGATGGTAGTCTGCTCATGGGCTGATTTAACAGTAATATCAACACTGATGGCTCAGAGCCCCACATTTTACAGTTAATATCAACACTATCAACACTGATTTAATTGTAATGTGGCTTTTATCAATAGTACTGATTTTTACAGATAGATGGCTCAGAGTCGTGCCTGTATTCTTTAAGTTGGACACTAATCTTCTACTTCTTCTTTACAGGCTATGATGGTGGTCTGCTCATAGGAGTTAGCAGAAGCTCAAAAACGAGATGCAATAGATAGAGTTAAAATTAGAGGAGAAGAACCTCCTACCGAGATTCTTGCTGAAGAGAGAGGTTTGCATTCAAGTGTTGAAGCAGATGTTATGAATCTTTTGGAAGGGAAATCATCAAATGAGATTGAATTAATGCAACAACAGATTGAATCTCAGATGGAGTCAGGAACAACAAAGAATGTTTGAATATTGGGAAGCAATTTTGAAACGGCTTCAAATATACAAAGCAAAGGTACATTCCATCTAGCTTATAATAAAAGTTTTTTAAGGTAGCCATATTGTCTTGCAGCAGTTACAGAAATTAATATTTCCAATGAATTACTTTGTCATTGTTATATACTTTAAACCTCCTACAATCACCGACTGAGTATTACTGCATGAACAATGCTCAGATTATCAACAACTTAAATTTTTACAGTAGTTCATATTTTAAAACCGAGCGAGCTGATTAGATTGATCTTAGAAGGTTAGTTTGGTGCTTATAAACCTGAATCATAAGTTAACAAAAAGGTAGTTAGATGGATGACCTTGGATCATATTAGGTCATGCATACTTTTACTTTTAAATATGAGAAAATTTTCAACGTGGCTATCTATGGAGCTGTGAACTGTGCACTTTGAGGAGTACATATTGTCAAGACACTCTTAGTTAACATCTTTCTTGTGAGAAACTATTATCAATGAGGGCACGTTTGAAGGAAATCCATGTTGATCTGTTAAGAAGGCATTTAGAACATCTAGAACATCCAACAAAAAATGAGGATGCTATGAAAAGCAACAAAGATACGAAGAGGGATGAAGAAAAAGAAGACTTCTTATCAAATGACATGAGTGGTGCATGCCTTGTTAGTGTCCTCTTCAAAAAAAAATTCTCATTCTTTTTTGCGCATAAAATATTAATGATCCGTTGTTCCCTTTTTTGCAGAAGACCAATGAAATCAGTTTAAGCATGTGGAAAATGAACCAACACTTGAGCCAGAGGAGGGACAAGAAGCAGGCTCTTTCTCGCCTCAGTTATTACATGTTCACGAAGATGTAGAAGCAGTCGATCCTGAAGCTGATCGAGCTGAGCTAGCAATCCCGTTTCTTAATCTAATTGATGTGTGATGTGTTAGTTTGACATAATAATTTTAAAGGGATCTTTCGACTGAAGTCCCTTGAAGTTTTCCCAATAGTGCTCAAGTCTATAATATCCATAATTTACACCTCACATCCATAATTTTAACGTACAAAAATCTATATATTTCTTTTCATAGAAAAGTCGAAAGGAAATTTCGTTTTCACCATAAAATTATAATTTACGCTCCTTTTAACATGATTCATATGTTATATGTTTCGATAAAGTTGTGTTTTGTAGGTATTGCAAATATTTGGAGTTTCTGCTTTGAATTGCATACATTTGCAAAATTTACTTTGAATTGCAAAATATTTGTTCCAATAAATTTTAGTACCAAATAAGATATGAATACAATTGGAAATACTATACGATTTGGGATTTAGTGGTGAAATATGTATGCACTATTTGTGATATGGTTGCTTGGTTTGTATTAGTTGTATAGGTTTCCTACAGGCTTTTTAACAAAGTGAAGTGTGCAAATGTTTAGCTTATACACTTTTTAACAAAGTGAAGTGTGTAAACGTTTAGCTTGTACGCTTTTTAACAAAGTTTTATATATATATTAATGATGACGATGAATTAACTAAGTTTATAAAATAATAATAATAATAATAATAATAATAATAATAATAATAATAATATAATTAAGTTAACCGTGTTTTACTAATAATAATAATAATAATAACAATAATAAATTAGGTTAACCAAGTTAATAAAAATAAAGTAAGTTTTGTTAAAATTAAACAAGGTTTATAAAATTAACTAAGTTTAAGTTAACTAAATTTGTAAATGATAACAATATAACTAATTTAACAAAGTTTTATAAATAATGATAATGATGATGAATTAACTAAGTTTATAATAATAATAATATAATTAAGTTAACCGAGCTTTAATAATAATACTAATAATAAATTAACTAAGTTAACCAAGTTAATAAATCAACTAAGTTTTGTTAAAGTTAAATAATTTTTATAAAATCAACTTAGTTTAAGTTAACTAAATTTTATAAATAATAATTTAATTTAACAAAATAATAATGATGATGTTGAATTAACTAAGTTTATAAAAATTAATTAAATTTACAATAATAATAATAAGTTAGCCAAGTTTAAATAATAATAATGATAATGACAATGATAATAAATTAACTAAGTTAATCAAGTTAAAAAAAATTAAGTAGGTTTTGTTAAAATTAAACAAGTTGAATAAAATTAACTAAGTTTAGGTTAACTAAATTTTATAAATGATAATAATATAACTAATTTAAAAAAGTTTTATAAATAATAATAATGACGATGATGATGAATTAACTAGTTTATTTATAATAATAATAATATAATTAAGTTAACTGAGCTTTAATAATAATAATAATAAATTAACTAAATTAACTAAGTTAATAAATTAACTAAGTTTTATAAAATTAACTAAGTTTAAGTTAACTAAAATTTTAAAATGATAATAATATAACTAATTTAACGAAATTTGATAAATAATGATGACGACGATGGTGAATTAACTAAGTTTATAAAAATTAACTAAATTAATAATGATAATAATAATAAGTTAACCAAGTTTTAATAACAATAACAACAATAATAAAAGTAATAAATTAACTAAGTTAGCCAAGTTAAAAAAAAATTAACTAAGTTTTGTTGAAACTAAACAAGTTTTATAAAATTAACTAAGTTTGAGTTGACTAATTTTTATAAGTAATAATAGTATAACTAAATTAACAAAGTTTTATAAATAACGACGACGATTATGATGATGAATAACTAAGTTTATAAAAATTAACTAAGTTTATAAAATTAACTAAGTTTATAAAATAAACTAAGTTTATAAAAATTAACTAAGTTAATAATAATAATATAATTAAGTTATCTGGGTTTTACTAATAATAATGATAATGATAATAAATTAACTAGTTAACCAAGTTAATAAAAATTAACTAAGTTTTGCTAAAATTAATATAATTGTTTAACTATCAGATTTGAAGTCCTACAAATTAACATAATTGTTTGACCATGTGTTTTCACTTGTGCAGGCATTGGACTTTCGAAGAGAAGTTTCCAAAGTGAAGAGCAGTTGTAACAAAGAATTGATAGTAATTAAGTAATGAATTGTTATATATATTATAATATTTTGTTAGTACTAGTTGTGTAAACTTGTTTGTAAATGGTTGTGGCATGTGAGTTCGCTCATTTTGTGGAAATACTATTATCGAAATGGTTATGAATATTATACCAGATTATGCTATTAACGTGTTTTTCAATTATTTGAGTATGATGATTATATTTTATTGACATTGGTTTGAAAATGATAATTATGCGATTGATTGTTGGCTTGAATAT
Source organism: Allium cepa (assembly GCA_030765085.1). Lineage (NCBI taxonomy): Eukaryota > Viridiplantae > Streptophyta > Magnoliopsida > Asparagales > Amaryllidaceae > Allium > Allium cepa. The sequence goes on along the minus strand of CM060934.1, from coordinate 485,510,437 downwards.
GATAATTATGTGATTGATTGTTGGTTTTAATATGACAATTATATATAAGGGATTGTCGAAAAGGATACAGGCCATTAACAGTAAATAGCAGCGTTTAAAATATGCTACACAAAAATCAATAAGTTTTAGTACGTTTTAAAAGTGCTACGAGAATAAATGTAAATAACATAAAACATATTGTAGTAGAGAAAAAATGCAACAAAAAATATATAATAGCACAAATAAAACGCTGCAAAAAATATTTGTAGGGTTTCAAAAACGCTACAATATGTTTGTTTTTGGTAGCATTTACTACAACGAAACAAAAAAATTAAACTTTTAGCTGCATGTCATTTCGCAGTGATTACCGAAAGGCTACTAAAAGTTTTGGTAGCGTTTTTTCAATGCTACGAAATGCCTTCTCTGGCATAGTGAGTTCATCTGCGTATTAAGACCCGAGCTTGCTAAAGCAACTTCACCACATATTAGGGATCTGTGTGATGTCGTTGTTATGATGGCTTTGAGGAATGAGGAGATGCTCGCTTTCTTCAATGTAACAAAGCAGTGGAAACTCAAGGTAGGCAGAACCAAAGGAGAAATTTTTTCCATAAGAAGGGAGCCTAGAAGAGTGGAGCTGCCAAGAAAGGGAAGGCCAATGCAGTTTGCTACAAGTGCGACAGGAAGGGACATTTTCCTCACGAGTGTCAAATGAGCAAAGCAAAGAAGATTGCTGACAAGAAAGGAGTGAAATTCTTCAATTGTGATCAGATTGGACAATATAAGAACCAGTGCAAGGAACCGGCCAAGGATGGAAAGGGCAAAGTGTTTGCATTGGAACAAGCTACCTCAAGACCAACCGCAAGGGAGAAAGGAAAAGATGTGTTAGAAGGTACGCTTTTAATTCACAGCATGACAGTTAGAGTTCTATTTGATATTGGTGCATCGCATTCTTTTATATCTCATTATTTGGTAGGTAAGCTTAACCTAGAACCTTCATACCCAGTTACTTCCTTAAGGGTTGTGAATCCGATAGGAGGGTATGCAACACTTAGGATGAGATGTGACCACTTAAAATTTGAACTGTTAGGTCATATATTTTCTTGTAGTTTGCATGTGTTTTATTTTGTACATTTCAAAATTATTTTGGGTATGGATTGGTTAAGTAAGTACAATGCTAGGATATTTTGCCATGATAGAAAAATATCACTTAAACACCTAGTTGTAATGATCAGATTATATATTCCGTAAAATCCTAGTTTTGAGGTTAATGCTTTGTTGAGCGTTATGGACAAAGAAGACGAGTTGAATCGAGTTTTTGTTGTTAGAGAATTCGTAGATATCTTTGAGCCAATGATAGGACTACCGCCGAGATGAGCCATTGAGTTTCGGATAGATTTAGTACCAGGAGCTGAAATTAAAATAACCGATAAATTTACCATCAAATCATTTATTCGAAATAACCGATAAAACTGTAAACTGTAAACCGATAAAACTGTAATTTTAACTACAGGGATGGATAGATTTGGATTGAAATGATATATATCCATCCCTGTAGTTAAAATTAAAATAACCGATAAATTGGCCATAGGAAAGAAAATTATATGCAGACACCGATTGGTTAAATTAAATGGTTTTAAAATTCTTAGTTTTGAAATTATTTAAATGGTATCGTCTTAAAGAAATAAAGGAATCAAATTTATATAAACTAAATTATTTCTAGTTCGAGCTTTGAAATGTTGGGTTCAAAATTTGTTAAACAAATTGTATAAAGAATTGAATTTGAAATGTGAAGTTATAATCGATGCATGACTTGAATTATGGAAATTGAAATTGTTTTAACAGTTTTAACTTCTGCTTGAATGTTGAATTTATTTAAGTAACAGTGATATAAAAGGATATTTCTAATTTGGGCTCAGAATTAAATTATTTGAAATTGAATTAATCTAAAGATTTGAATTTAAATTCAAGCATTGAAGTTTAATTGGATCTGAGTAATTTTAAATCGGTAAATTGAAATTGGACTTGTCGATATAGATAGAAATGGTTTAAAATAAGAATTGAATTGAAATCTAAATCATTGAATTGAATCACTGAATCAAATTTGAAGTTAAAAATGAATTTTTCGAAATTGAAATTAATTCGAATTTAAATCGAAATTAAGTTGATTTGAATTGAAATCGAAATTGAGTCGATTGAATTGTCAAAATTGAGTTTGTTTGATTTGAAATTTGGACCTGAGTCTAGATTTATAGGAAATGGAAAGAACAGTTTAAATTTGAAACTATTTTTACTATAACTGTTTTAAAATTATTTAAAATATCAAATCATTTAATATATAAACTATCTTAATATCTAAACAATTTTAACTATCTTAATTTTTTTCAAACTATCTAATTTTTCAAGCTATTTGACTTTTCAAACTATTTTAACTATTCAAATTATTTTCAAAAATTCAAACTGTTCAAGTTGGGAACTGTATATATTTGAATTGTGGATTTAAATACGAATGTGGTTAAAATGAAACTACAACCTAAGTCGAAATTTGAAATGATTTTTGAAATGAAATCGATTTCGAAGCAAATATGATAATTTTGAAATGAATGATATTTAAAGTGAATATGATATTTTGATATCAAGTATGAATCTTTTTTGAATTGTAAAAGAACTAATCGATGTGTAAAACGACGTTTGGTTGTTAAAGAGACCAAGACCTCTTATTGGCATACTCTTTGTCGGTATTGTAACCACTTTAACAACTGTATACGTGGAGGAGACTCCAGAATAAAGTTGTTGGATTTGGTGTATGTTGTTGGATTTGAAGAAAGAGAACAATGATGGATAGCCCCAACACTTGTGTCAATTTGAAATGACTAAAACAGGACGGCTTGACAGAGCCAATGAGGGTAACTACCTCTAGCGGACATATGCTCTTCAATTTTGTTTTTGGACTCGGTCCATACTGTTTCCTTGATTTTGATTGGTGCACCTTGATTTGGGATGACCTCCCTTTGACTCGATATGGGATGGATGGACGCGGTGGACGATCGTGGCTACGATGCGTTACCACCAGCCATGTGACCCAAATTGGTAGTATCCTACCTTGGAGATTGCCTCACATGTCTTGTCATACTTTTATCATTATATGAGACCACTACGAGTTTGGTTTAGTGTTGTCGTATCGTGGTGCATCCCTATCCCTCGGCGTGCTACTGGGGCGTTATATGCAAACTGTACGACAATGCTTAAAAATGCGTTAAAGGGGTTTAATGTACAGCCTTAACGCTAGGAAAAATATTTATTTTATTTATTAGACATTACATATATAGCGTATTCTACTATATATAAATATTTTGACATATCCTTAAGAGATGGAAAATCTCGTAACATCTCTTGAGTTATTGCACGCACGTTGTACACTGCATAGGAGATGTAAAACCCCATAAATATCTCTGACATCATTACACTCATGTCATATGTGATATTGATTTGACTTACATAAGAATATTTTAGTTCTGACTTGAGTGTATTGTTTTACTTTATGCTCGGGTCAGCCCTGATTTTTTTGTGCTTTATGCTAGAGGATGAAGATTTGATATATTATTACTATAATTTTTTTCCTGCATCGTGTTGTTCTGCTGCATTATTCTATTATTCGGTTATATATATAACTCTGATAGATGTTGTAAATTTTAATCAAATGTATGGTATAAACAGCTTCATGAACTGTTTATTTGATTATTATATTATATCATTCCACTGTGAGATTCTGTGTTTGTTCTTCTTTTCTTATTTTTCATAATTAATCCCATTGATTATGCGTGTTTTGGATTGTTTTGAGTTGGACATGTGTGGTTTATTGTCGACTTAAACCTTTCGAAATGTGGGTCGTCGTAGTTTTCTTGAGTTAGCTGGCTACTACTGGAGATTCGTTAAGGATTTCTCATGGACAACCGCACTAATGACTAAGCTAACTCGGAAAGGCGTGAAGTTTGTTTGGATGATAAGTGTGAGGAGGCATTCCAGAATTAAAACATTTACTGATTAATGCACCCGTGTTAGTTGTTGCAGATGAGAACCGGGACTTAGCGGTATACACAGACGCATGTGGAACTGGATTAGAAGTTGTGTTAATGCAGAGAGGTAAAATGATTACATATGCTTCTCAACAGCTCATACCACATGAAGTTAGATATCCAACTCATGATTTGAAATTAGCTGTGGTAATTTTTGAATTGAAGATGTGGATAAATTACCTTTTGGGAGAAAGATTCGAGCTTTTAACGGATCATAAGTAACTAAGATATGTATTCTCTCAAAAGGAGTTGAATATGAGACAGCAAAGGTGGTTAGAGTTCATAGCTGCATACGACTTAGTATTGAGTACACACCAGGAAAAGGAAATAAAGTTGCAAATGCACTTAGCAGAAAACATCAGAATGTAGTATTGGAAATGGAAGTTGAGTGAAATATTTAGAAGCATTGACTACATGCAAAGTACAATGAAGATCTGAGGCTAGTTGTAGTTGAGAAACTGCCATGTTATCATATTTAGAAGTTCGACCGATGATGATCGAAAGGATTGCATCTAAACAGAAAGATGACCTAGTGTTACGTGAGAAGATTTGATGGCTAGAGGCTGATATCGAGATTGATGATATGAAGTATTTTGATCTTTACTAGAGAGAGTGGTTGAGAAGGGAGGAACGATTATGTGTCCCGAATGTAGAAAACCTAAGGAAGGAGTTCCTTAGGAATGTCATTGATTAACATTTATGATTCATCCTGGGGGGACCAAGATGTATCAGGATATGAAGAGGAGTTTCTATTAGAAAGGTACAAAGAGAGACGTAGGCTTATGGGTGGAGTAGTGTTTGAACTATCAACGGGTAAAAGCTTTAGCCTTAGAATGTTCTAGGCTAGAAATGGGATTCTATCTTAATGGATTTCATTGATGGGTTGCCAAGGTCGAATAGAGGAAATGAGAGTATCTGGGTTATAGTGGATAGGTTGACTAAGAATGCACACTTTATACCCGTAAGTCGACCAGGACAACACCAGATTTAGCTAAGTTATTCATAAAGAATATAGTTAGATTGCATGGAATTCCTAGTAGTATAGTAAGCGACAGAGATCCCTTATTCACTAGTGAATTCTGGAAGAGTCCATGTGATACTTTAGATACCAACCTCAATATGAGTACTGCTTACCATCCATAGATAGTTGGACAAACGGAGAGAGTTAACAAAGTCTTAGATGATTTTTTAAGAGCTTGCATGCTAGATTTTGGAGAATCATGTGAAGACCACCTACCCTTAGTCGAGTTTTTGTATAACAACAATTATCAGAATAGTATAAGGATGACACCGTTTGAAGATTTATATGGAAGACATACAAATCTCTCATTTGTTAGTTAGAGGCCGAGGATAAATTAATTCTTCGTCCAGATTTGGCTGGAGAATCTTCAGGGAAGATTGAGTTAATTCAGGCTAGAATGAAGGAGGCTCGGTCTAGGCAGAAGAATTATGCTGATAAGAGATGGAAAAACTTAGAATTCTCGTTGGAGATTATGTTTTCGTCAAAGTGTCATCGATAAAGAGCGTAATAAGATTTGGTAGATTAGGGAAGTTAGCACCAACATTCATTGGACCATTTTCTATTGCAGAAAGGATCATGAAACTCATGTATAAGGCAAAGTTACCAAATAGTTTGGCAGGAGTTCACAATGTTTTCCATATTTCTCATCTAAGGAAGTGTATTCGAGATTCAGAGATTACAATTACACCGACTATGTTAGAGGATCCAGTAGTGGAACCAGATATGACTATAGTTAGAGAACTAGTTCGTATAGTTGCAAGAGATGAGAAGAGATTAAGAAACAAGACAGTCAAATTAGCCAAAGTCCAGTGGTGTGACGATGAGAGAGACCGTACTTAGGAAATCGAGAGCAGGATTAAAGATATGTATCCTGACATGTTTGATGGTATGTTTATCTTTATGTTTTGTTGTTGTGAGTGTCTTACCGTAGAGGATGAAATTCTTCAAGGAGAGGAGTCTATAATGACACTAATTTTGACTAACATTATTTTGAACATTTAATTGGATAAATGAAATGAAATAATGTAGATAGTTAAGGGATTGAGATTTGTTAGTTAAAAAGGAGCCAGGCCTTAATGAATGTATAGATAAAAGAGAATTAAAAATAAGTAAGTAGGAGGAATATGGTAAGGGTAAAATGGGATTAGCCTTTATACATATGTCTTAAACCTTTCTATTCCTCATTCTTCGTTCATTTTAACTTTCACAAACAAAACTAAGACCCTAAAGAACTTGATCGGCCACCATCAAGAGGATTTAGGGAGAAGAAAAACTAGGATTCAAGTAGAAAGCTTAAGCAAATCAATTTAAAGGCAAATCTCGATCTTCTTAACACAAAGCCAAGGTGAATAATTAGTTTATATCTCTATATTTGATGAATGATTTCGGTTTAAAGTTAAACATGTTTTCTTTTGCAGGTATATGCCATGTTATAGTGATTAAATGATTTTATGTTTTAATATGATTTATGGAAATTTAATAAGAATTTTATGATATGTTTAGATAAGAAGACCTATCATATGACATCCAAATGAGTTGTGTTTTTTATATATGGTCAAAAATATTATTTTAGAAAAAGGGATTTAAGTTTCATAATTTTCCAAGTAAATATGTATTTATTATAAATTTTCTATGAGAGAAAATAATTAATTTTGGGTTTAAATTATTTAAGGCAATTAAACAATGCCTTAGGGTCAGAAATTTATATATGTTGGAAACATATTTAATGCAAATAATTGCGATTTTTGCAGATTTTTCCTAAGTGTTTTACTATGGTTAACAAATTATTTAAGTTAGAGAAATTAAATGTTTTAAACATTTTGTTAAGGAGAAGGGCTTAAGTGCTAAAATGTTTTCAATTGTTCAATGTTGAGTTTGACGGCTTTTTAGAAGAGAATTTTGGTAAAGAATTGATAACCAATCATATTTTGACAAATTATGCAAGTTAGGTGAAAATGAATTACTTTAAAAAACATAAAATCAGTTCTATTTCAAATTACAACTTCGCCACTTCCATTGCTTGCTTCTGTCACGATACCCAGTAAATCTTTCGCACGCATTCGAAACTAATGCATATGGCATCAAGTAAGTGTTACGTAGTGTATTGGAGAAAGCAGAAGGAATGGACAGTGTCGAAAGTATTTTTCAAAAGGGTTGAAGCCACTTTTATTAGCTTACAAATTCACTAACTTGCATTTGTTTTTAAAAGAAGCTTTCGAAAGGGTTGCCGCTTTTGAACCCCTTCGATACCCTAGCTGCCGCATTTATACCTTTCACATTAGCCAGAGGCCGCTTTTCTTTATAACCTTAAAACAATGTATCCGAAATGAAGGCTTTCTTCTTCTTAATAATGCAGCCGCCTTCCCAACGCTTTCGAAAGGGTGTCTTAGCCGCTTTTACTAATACTTTCGAAGATAAGATTTTGAAAGGGTAGTTTCGAAATTGCTCTCTTCCCCAATTCTTTTACTTGAGATCAATGCTTTTGATAGTGATGCTTTCGGTTCTATTGTCTTTGACCCTATAGTTATATTAAAAGAATCTAATGGTTTCAAAAGTAATACTTTTAATTGGTTTCGAAGCTATGCTTCCATAACTTCTTATTTGAACCCAATGCCTTCGAAAGGCATGTTTTAAGTTTCTCGAAAGGCATGTTTTAAGTGTTTCAATGGCATGTTTTAAGTGTTTTGAAAGGGATGCTTTTCGAATGGGAAGCTTTCTATGATTTTGAAAGGGAATGTTTAAGGTTTTAGACAATGGTTTCAAAGGTATTGTTTTGGCTTTATAGCCTAATGTTTTCTAAGTTAAAAAGGGCTTCAACTTATTTCAAAGGGATAGAGAACTATATTGATTTTAGATTTTCATCAACACTGTTTTGTAAAGCATATATCATGGCATAAATATTTTGAGTAAAGCAAAGAGCATATTTTCTTTGTTTATGTATGATTTAAAAAGGGTTAAATCAATTTGAAAGAAATGTTTTCAAGGAAAATTGAATAGGGTAGTTAACCCTAAGTATATGACTTGGATATTAGAACACCGAATGGGAATGGTGTGGAGTCGCGCCCTATACCTTAGCTAGTTGCCTCTGGCTAATATAAGTCCAAATTCCAGTGTGTAGGGATATGTCATGGTTAAGACTAAAATGATGGTACACACAGAAAGGAATACAAAGAGTAGAGGTAGGTTATTGGTGAGCCCGCAAAACCAATAGGATCAGTTGACCCTAGGAGAAGCAAGTTAAGAACAATCATCCGGTATTGTATCTATCAGAAGTTGGAATATTTATTATGTCTGGTAGGCCCGAGTTAGCCATTGGTTAATAGTCAGCCTGATAAAACTATATTGTTCATACATATAGTCCATTTGTTTCCTGTTTTATGTGCATATATGTTATTGCTATCATTGTTATAATTAGTTTGATTGTAGGATTTTGATTTGCAAAAGATATGATTTTAAAAGGATAATATTGAGGGGAAACTTGTTCCGCTAAGCGGCGTGGTCTCACTTAATATCAGTAAACCTAGATGTAATTGAATTATTCACACCAGGCATTATGTCTAACTCAAAGTTTATGTTTTCCCCCTTAAACTCTCGTGTGATCAAAATTAAATTTGAATATATTGAGAGTTAAGGACTCTTTAGGTTTAGTAGGTTGGACGAATAAGCTTCCGAAGACGTGCAGGAGGCAAAGCTAGCTATGTAGGAGTTATTTAGTATTGTTTCCGCTATGATGTATTTATGACTATATGTCTATCTATCTAGTACTCTGATCATCCAAGGGGGCATCTTCATAAGTATCTCTTGGTGTAATTTGTAATAATTATATTTGATCAAAACCCGGGACTCATTTTGGGATTATGTAATTGAATATGAAACATTGATTTGAAATGTAATCAGAAAAGTTGTTTTTGAAATTTGTGTTGGTTTATTTCACACTTACGTTCTTCTGATATTATGGATACCATTAACATTACCGTATCTGTCACCGGAAGTTAACACTATAGATGACGGCAGAATATGTAGTGCTTAGTTTCGGGCCTCAAAATAAGGGATTTTATGGTATGCTAAAACGGAACAGGATTTTGGAGCATTCCATGTTCTCCCAGCTACTGCTCGTCTATGGTGATGAGATCTGTTCCCTAGACCCCTACTAACAAAATATAATCCTTCCCAAATTGGGTCAGTTGCCCCTCGACCAAAGGGAATTCGCTCCAGGAGTAGGTTCCTTCCTTGAGCGAGCAATCTAGAGTTGTATTATTTCACCACTTTCTACCAGAGCACCGCGATTTTCAAAGCAGCATTGTCTCGCTTCTCTCAATCGGATCTAGGGACGTGTTTATCAAATCTCTCGTTCTCATATGAGTTATAGTGGATTCTCCTAAGAGATGAGACTATAGTTTCAATGGAAAACATAACCTATAATTCGTAAACCAAAGAAAAAGGAGTATGTCCAATTGTAGTTTTGCATGTGGTGCAACATGTATAAAGTCCAATCGTAGCTTATCCATTTGAGCTCCCTTATCATTTTTCAAATGCTCCTTTATGAGAATTTTGAGAACCCTGTTGATTTCGTCAACCTATCCATCGGCCTATGGTGAGGTACTAGAAAGATTTCCCCGATTCCTTGACCTCGATAGATGTTGGCGAATTTCTGACTATTAAACTGCCATCCATTATTTGAGATCATCTAGAATGGAACTCTATACTTGATTAAGTAATCTGCAGTCATAATTTCATACGGAGCTCCACCCATAGATGTTAGAAATTCTCTATTCAGATCGATGGCCATGAGATTTTCTTTTCTATGGTTTGCCTTCTAGTGTGGTTACCTCGACTGCCTTGATGTGCATTATTTGTTATCCCCTTAGCCTCTCTTGCAGCCATGCATCTTAGTAGGAGATTAGTGAAATCCCTTATGTATAGGATGACATCCTTATGGTGCACCGAATTACCTTGCATGTTAACCAAAGCCTTTGCCCTTTTTCTTTTTCAAGTACGATGCCAACTGCTCTCCATTGACTTAGAATTCCCAAAATGCTTCATTCATAGCCATTTATAGGTCATTATGGATACATAGTGTCCAAATTTCCAATTCTTTTAGTTTCCCTTTTTTTCTATTGGTATACCGTACACTATCGTCTAGCTTGCATGGTAAGAGGTCTATCCGACCCATAGGGATCAAGAACATTCGTTCTTACCTAACCATTAGTATTTTCTCACTTCCACGAGTTTCACATAGTTATATGGCATGGTGTTATTATGCCTCAAGTATTGCTATTAAATATCATTCGAAATTTATTCATTAAAGCAAGTCATACCTTTGCATTATTGTCCCTGCACTCTACGAGGGTATTCAATCTTCGTAGTATCATGCTTTATATTCATATGAAGTTGATGTTATCTTTAGGGCTTTTTGAAAAGATTATGCTCCACCATCTCTAGAGATATCTGGTCCCATTTATGGAATAAGCTAGAATTACACTTCACTATCTCTAAAGGAGCTGAAATAAGTCTCATATTGTCTTTGATGGAGTTGAACCATGCCTCCTCAACTAGGAAGTTTATGCTCCACTGTCTGATTACTCCATTCTTTACAATATTCATCATCCATCTTCGGATATCTAGTAGGAGGACATGCTCTATTGTCTATGGGGAGATCCAATATCATGCCCTGGGTGTGCTTTACGCTCTTTCTTTGTAGGGACTCACTTCCACCGAGGGACTACGGTCTAGAGTTCGTGGCATTCTCGATGGAGTTAGCATAGTGTTTCAACCAGAGTATACCTATGAGATATGTCTACATTCATTGGTGTCATAACCATAAACCTCATGGAACACAAGGTATTTGTTGGTTTTCATCTCTAATGCATTTGATTCTCTGTCCTCAATTGGATGTAATCGACTAGTTCCATATGTTGAATGTTGCATAGTGTCTTAAAATTTGGGGGTTGATTGCATATCCAATGTTTGGAGTTAAGTGGCCATGGTTCATCTTGCCAAGCTCTGTTCTCCTGTTCAGAATTGACGCATTAGCCCAACGACTTGCTCCTTCGCTATTGGGATGCTTCTTAGGTTACATGGTGGGACACGTCATGCCCCCCATGCAATAGATCCACCACCTATGTACCAGTTGGTATGAGCTTAGGTGGTCCCCTTTTGGTAGTTAAGTGTGTGATTCCAACATCAACATTGATTTCTTATGAGTCATCCTCCCTTAGTGTAACATGGGTTATATCGTTGGTCCGATACCAATCAGTTCTACATTAATTCAATTTGGTTCAAGCCCTAGTCGGTCTAGTTTGTGAAGTCCCAAATTTCTATGGCTCCTTCCTACCTTTCTCATTCCCTTGCGTCATTCTCGATGGGTTGCAGATAGAACTCCAAACTTAGTCTATGGACCTGCATTTGCACTGCTTACTCCATGAGTCTAAGGAATGCTCCATTATTTCCAAACAGTTAGCTAGGAAAGAAGCTAGCATATTTTCCATTGTCATTTGCAGTCACTACCAGACTCTTCTTCAATAGCTATACGGAACCGCCGTCCTAATGCAGCATATTAACCTCACATACTTTGTCGGCTTATAGATGAACTCCTCTAGTGCGGCTATCTTCTCCATTGTCGATCTCTTAGTAAACTTCGCTCCATGGTGCACTCCACTATACAAGTCATCACAGTGAACCTTTTACCCATGTTATGAATTCCAGAAGTTGCGGCATGAATGCATTGAGCATAAGGGTCAACCACAAAACCATAGAGTAGCTAAGTCTAGCAACAATAAAGGAAAGCACTTGCACAAGGCTTTTTCTGTAGCTCCTCTTACCAGTATGTTGGGCATACCATTGTAAATGCACTATAGGGTCAGTAAGCCCTTGACAGGAATCTTGAAAGCCCTAGGGTTTGTATTCCTATCTTTAGTGAGAAGGTACTACTCAACTAAGCTTCAATTCTTCACTCCACTTGTTCTCATTTGAACGAATTGTGTAATGGTTTAAGCTAACCTATCCTTTAATTTGGGGTAATTGTGAATGATAGCTCCACTTTCCATTTGAGGGGAACGATTTCTTTCGTCTTCCATATGATGACTTGATCTTTAGTTACGGGCATTGTTATGGCTCTTAGATCGGTTCTAGTGTTCATTTTATCCTCCATCGTTTCAATAAGGGAATAAGAAGAGTTTATTGCAGCTTCCCTTGGTTCGACATCATCCTGTTTTGCCCGGTGCCAAACCATTTCCTACGTCTAGCTTCGGGCCGAACTCCTTCTCATTTGCTCCATTCAACATTCCTTCTTCTAGCTCTTGGACCTTCTTAATTGGATTTTTTTTGTTAAAGTGTGACCCCTTTATTCTTTTAGATCCCCTAGACTAGGTTCGCACCTGTGTTCAAGTGTTGCGACCAATAGTTTGTGTCTTCCCCAAGTGTTTCATAAGTCGGTCCACCATTGCTTGATGTTGGGCAGTGAAATGTTCATTTAGCTTGGCCACAACTCTATCTAGGTTGCCTTTAGTAATTATGATTACTAGCATCAGAGTGCTTATTGAATGATCATCCTGATTAGTAGTTGTTTAATTAGTTGTGTTGGTGTTCTATACATTCACGCTAGTAGCACCAATCATATTTTTTGATCTCAAAGGCATATTGAGAATCACTTCTCAGTGAAAGAACCAAAAATGTATGCACAAAAAATTGGCAAACACCTCTAATCGATTAGTTGTAGAGCTGTGAATACGAGGTGTATAACATAGATGTTATATTTCTATTATGATTGATTTTCATAGAGTATATCACACATAGGCTATGCAGTTAAAGCGCTCGGCAGATTCAATGCGCGGAGGTGCAAAATAACGGGGATACAGCGAGGATATAGCGGGATATAGCGGATGACTCTAAAATCGCATAAAACTCGTACTTAATGTTTTTACAAATATATAAATGATAATTAAATGAAAAATTGACATTCAATTGAATTATAATTAATACATAAATAATTTTAAATAAAAACATGTGCGAATATACTGTAAATAAATGTAAAACTGTTATATAAGATAATTAATAATTTAGTAGAATATTTCGGTATTTTCACTTCTAAAGGTATATTAAAAATTCAATTAAATTAATTAATTTCATAAATTTTATAATGTATAAATGTCATTTTTCAATTCGCTTTTTTAAGAAGATATAGCAGAAATAGAAGATTATAGCAGAAATAATGGGATATAGTAGAAATAGCGGGGCTTAAAGTGGAAAGACTATATTTGGGGCTATATGGAAAAATCGCATCGGTGGAAATCCTCTATGAGATATAACAGGGTTATAGCGGGGTAATAGCGGGGCATTAACTGCACAACACATAGGTTATGTAGAAAATAAGTTACAGTAAAGTGAAAAACACAACAAGTTATAATGGTTCGGCCAAAATGTTCCTATATCCACTATCTATTTACATTATTCTTTTTACATATCCTTGATATAATGCCTGAGATACAAGATACAATGGTATGAAGCTCAATGGAAAGTAATATATGGCACAAGTAAGGCTATTCCTATTGGACTATTCTTGGCTAGTTATTCATGTTTGGCTATCTTTGTTAGGAAGTCCAGTTTGGTGGTTCCTATAGGATATTCATGCTAGGAAGTTCTGGCAAGCTATTCATGCCAAGCAGTTCCTACTAACTGTTACTGCTACGCTGCTCCTACAAGCCGATCTTTTTAGGTTGTTCCTTCTAGGCTATTCCTGATAGATTGCTTTTGCTAGCTATTACTGCTAAGCTGCTCCTACAAGCTGATCATGTTAGGCTGTTCCTACTAGCTAATTATGTTAGGCTATTCCGGCTAGCTCTGACTTATCTGCCATTATTGTTGTAAGCTTGGCTCTCTAGAATTGTCTCCCATTGTGGTTGGATTCTTTGGTATTTATAGGAGTGAAGAGATGGTGTGTTGAATCTGGTAAGTTGAAAAATTCGTATATAACTCGTCCAGAGGGAATATTCTTGAATATGCCAAATGTAGATTTGTCCGGGGGAGGTTGGTAAGGTAGAATGTATGTGGACGTGTTGCTTGCTCAGTTCATATACTCCCCCTTCGGCTCGGCGAACTCCCTTTAGGCTTGGTTCGGTATGATACCAAGGCACACTTCTCAGTAGGTCTAGTACTAGCTTGGTCTGTTGTGTGCACTTTACTTTGGTTTGGTGGGATCAAAGGTCTCTTGGTTTGGTGGGATCCTAACCACCAAACATAAATTCATGTTCGGTGGCTAGGGTACTGAACATGATTCTCTGTTTGGTACCCTAGGTACCGAATAGAAATCTTTGTTCGGTGTTTAGGTCACTGAACAGAGAGGGGAAGACTGTTGCCTCCTTCCCCTACTGAGCTTCCTCCCTTGGCTTGCATCCCCTGTCCTGAGACTTGTACTCCTAGTCGCCTTCACTGGGTCCATTCTGTGGCTTTCTTCCTTTCTTCCACTAGAAATGATTAGGCTTTTAGCAATTAGTTTCCCTACTGGACTATTCCTTATATTGCATAAAAACATAAATAATGTGTTTGCCAGGACTCGATGCCGGGTGGGCGGGCTAAAAGGAAAAAGTCTTTACCAGTGTGCTACACATGCTTTTATGTCATAACTCCTTCATTTCAAGTCAGAATTGAATGAAACTTGGACAAATAGCTTCATATCATGGAGTAAATTATTCCAATGCTCTTGAATATTCCATGCATAAAGTAGATAGTAGCTTTCCAAGGTGGGACCCGAGTTGATTAGGTGATAGACAAAATTTAAGATAATCATATTTTCCAATCCATATTCAGACTGAGTCATGGTTTTGACCTATGTGCATGTCCTGACTTTGGGATCATTTTTACAGAGTTTTGACTATATTTTCTGACTATACCAAATTTGCCCTTAGTGCTTCGCCTTGCCTTTGTAATTACATAATGGCACTTTTATTATGCATCTTTCGGTCGTTTCTATGCTTCTTAACGCCTTTTCGTATTTACCATGTTGTGGGTGAAAATGCCCATAATAGTAACTAAACAACTCATATCTTATAGGAGAGAGAGATGAAGTGGATATGGAAGTGTCATGTCTAGAGATGGCTATTAATTATTTATTTGTGTTTATGGTTGTTTTTGTTTTGTGTTTGTTTATTGGAAGTCGTAGTTGTGTGGTGTTATTTTGTGTTTGCTGTATTAGTTATGTATTTGTGTAGTTAACATGTTTAGATTGAGTTGTATATTATGATTTTTATTTCTAACTAAGTAAAAATGTTTGACTAAATTTGTTCCATTAGTAAAAAGTAAATATTCAGTAAAGCTCTTAAATTGATTCATAAATAATTTCATACAGCAACTTAGGAAACAAGTTCACGAATAACATTACAAATACCTCACTATACATTCTTCGTAACCTAGTACATAAAATAGGTTATTTAACAAAACAACTTTAGTAAACAACTTATGCAAGCTAATTCACAAAGACTTAAACAAACAAATTCAATAAACATCTTATTTAATAAGCTCACAAACTACTTATATATTTATGACTATGTAGTCCTAACATTTCTTCCTTTGTGCACCCATAAGTGGCCAAACAATTGGTCATGTAGTTCAAAATGTGCTACTTCATCTGTATTGTGCTTCACTGTTAAAACATATTTCTCCATTGAGTTAATGTTTTCTAGGGTCTATTTTTTGAACCTTAAACATGTCTGGATAATTATTATTTTGGTTCTTGTAACCACCTCTTTCAGACTCCACAATCATTTTATGAATTATGACACATGTATACATAATCCTAGAAAGAACTCTTGCAACATGAAATCTTGCTGGTTTTTGTAAAATCTAGAACCTTTCTTGCAAAACACCAGATGTATGTTCAATGTCCTTTCCGTAGCTTGCCAATTTCTCAGTGAAATAATTTTCTTTATCGTTGGTTGGGACCCTATACTCTTGCATTAATGTTCTCCAGCTCAGGTATATGTCATCTACTAAGTAGTACCCTATTTGATGCACAATATTCCCAATTATATTCTGATAGAGTTAGGTTATGTCCTAGGGACAATTATGTAATTTTTTACATATATCTAACTTGTTAAACAAACTTATCCACAATAAAGATGTTTCTTTATATTATATACTTGATATAATGTGGTTATATTAATTAATTAGTTTTATTAAAAGTATACTTAATAGAAAATCCATAAATGGTATATTTTGTGATAGTAGTTACAAAGTATTGTAACCGTGAGTAATTTATCAAAATAAAACAAATATACCATTTTAAATGTTCCTACTCAAGATGCATCGAGACTGGATATCAGTGTATCAGTTGAGACTAGAGTATGTAATGCTCTCCAAATGTTGGACAGTGTATTACTCATGACTACTGGGGGAACCTACGGGTTATGTACTGATAGTTATTGGATAACTATAAAATGACAAACTCGATAGTTTTATGTTGGTTAATATAACTAAGGTCAAACAAAAATATCGATGTGACTGATTTGCACAGTTCACTCGACTTGAGAATACTGTGGATCTTTAATATGAAAGCTCCATGTTGATTATAGTCAAACATGGCATGGCATTCCATCGAGCGACTATAATTGGGTCGAGTGAAAGTATTGGAAGTGAAGCACTATTCAATAGAGGATTCGTCTCCTCAGTTATATAAGGTCAGTATCATGGTCAACTCAAGTCAACTCAAAACCAAAATCTATGGCCAAAGCATTTTGGTTTGATAATAATTATTATTATTAAACCAAGGACTTTGTGTTTGGACTATAATGTTGAGTGTGGATGGTGTTGGAATTTTGACCATTACCAAATTCCATAAATCCAAAGTGATATGGTTTTGATAAAGAGAATTGGTGTAAATAATTGTCACTATTAGGTATCGCTTATAATAAGTAAAATTGGATTTTACCAAAAGATATGTAAGCGATGAATCAAGCCAAAATGTCACATTACCTGCTAAGTGACGTGTGAACGCTAATATTTGAATTGTTCAATATTAATCGTTGAGAGTCACACAACCGTAATGATGAGTTATCCGGAAAACCACAAAATTTAATTAATTTATAAAAAAAATTCATTGATTAAATTAATTAGTATTCGAGAAATATTAATTATTATTTATTTTATTTCATGTTTGGGAGTTATTTGTAATTATTTGAATGCATTTATAAAAGTTATATATGCACGCATTGATATATGATATCATTGTAATTAAACAAAAGATAATTACATGTGTTAATGTATGGAATCTTATGTCATTTGATGGCACGTAATTTTCAGCCATACCATGTAAAGAAATAGGAGTGAAAAGAGAAAGTTAATCAAGAGAATTAATTAGAGAATTTTTAATTCAAGAATAGGAAATGTTTCCTTTTTCAAACAAAACATATTCTCTAATTCATTCTATACGTACAATTGAGTTTCTCATTTTTCATTCTTCTTTCTATAACTTTTCTGCTTCTCTCCTTCTCTAATGGATGAAAATATGAGATCTTCCACGGCTTCAATTATTCCTAAAATCAAATACAAATAAAATCAATTATGAAAAGTGGTTTATTCCTCTTGATCCTTGCAACATCTGGAGGCTGATTTCTAAATATAGGAGATTTGATTCATCATTCAAGGTGCAGATCATTGGCTTCAATTTTGGTAATTCTGGTGTCATTTATTTGTGTACTCGTCATGTTGAAATGGTCAAATTTTATTTATATTATATTCTTCTATCTTACCATGTTTAAAAGGTTTAGATTTATTCATATTATATCTCTTCTATCTTGTATATTCATCTTGTAATAATATAACTTAGGTCCCCTTTTGTTCATCTCATTTAATTATATGATCATTATAGTTTTAATTTGAACCTCTCCTTACTTACATATCCATTGATTGTATGTAAATTATGGTTGACTTCAAATCCTTTATCTGTTTTGTTGTGTGTCCCTTTTGTATAGTCAGATCTGATTTATCATACAACAATTTTGTATGCGCCCAAGTTGTTAGATATTATTCTGTCATTGTTTTGGAATTATAAAACAAGAATGTGAAAATATTTTATTATGTTGTAATGTTGTGTATAAAATTTTGTAACATCCGTATACATAAACATTAATAAACTATATTTGTCGGTGATTTAATACAGTAAAACTAATTTCCAATATTACATAGTTAATTTCCAAAATGATTTAATTTTACTTAATTCAGTCATAAAAGTAAAATTTTCCTTTTGTTTTAGAATTCATAACTGGTCATTTATGTAAAGTTATAGACTTTTTTTTTCATACTTAAGATTAAAAGATTAAATCATTTTGTTAACATTAAATTTAAACATATATATTACTTAAATTGCAATCTTCATACCTATATATAAATATATATATGTTATTTTAAAATGAATACATAACTTGTAATTATTTATACATATAGATATACATGTGTTTATGTTATTTTAATTTAAATCAAAAAGGACTTTTTGTGAAATCGTAGAATTTAATTTCAAGCTCTTCCTTAATTAAAACCATTGTTACAATTGTCAATTCTTGTTTTGACAAACTCATGTAAATAGTAAAATTTATTTTATCATGTGCATGTATGAACTTATCAATTATTATACATGTATATTTTATTACTTAAAAAAACCTTGGACAACAAAGGCATATGCAAATTTTATTGTAAATGTCATTTAATATGTCATTCAATGTAATTGAAAAGAGAGAGAAATGTATGGGTTTCTCTCTCTCTACATTTTAGCCTTATCTTTCCTCAATTTATTATACAGGTCAACAGAAAGAAAATTAAAAGGTTTTCCTTCTCTGGAATTTCTCATGCTTAGTTACACAGACGTACACTTCTTATATGTTACACTTAATTTCACAAAATGAATGTATTTGATACATTCATTCCATTACACACAAATATGTACATAAGAGTATATTTGACATACTTTAATTTACATACACATTGGACTAATATAAAACTTTGTTCATAATATTAAATAAAATACTGATTTTATTTAAAAGAAATTTAGATAAGATCTAAATATATTTAGACTTCATAGGCTCATCAATGATCTAAAATGGTAAAATTTTTGTAATTCACACATTTCTTCCACTATGGGCTGACCCAGTTCCTTTAATGGTTTTAGAGTCTAATAGCCTATGCAGTCCAAATTATTCATGTGAGCGCCAACTAATTAAGTGTGTGCACTTAGTACAGTGTCTAGAAAGGTGGTATATGATTGGAATTGGGTAATTAGGTACCCTATCCTACCTGATTAGTTGTCTGGCCTGAAAAGTGATGTGAGCCCAATGGGTGCCCCTAATAGAAAAGGCCTAGTTTGAATAGGGCATTGGACTAATTTTCAAAATAGTTTTGAAAATTAAGACATGATTTTAAATTTAAATGTTAAATTCAAAATAAAATCATATTTATTATTAAAGGTTATAAAATAACATAAATTTTCAAAATGTTTGAAAATGTAATGAAAAGTTCAAATTTTTTAAAACTATGTAAATATTAATTTCAAAATTTAAAATTATTAATAAGGTTAATAGTATAAATTAATTAAACAAGTTAATTAATTAATGCTTATATGCATGTATTATATATGTTGATATATGTTATGTTATTTTAAAATGTTTAAGATAACATAAGCATATATGTATGTATATAAGATAAATTTTCGAAATTGATATAATTTAATTAAAATTGTTTAATCAATAAAGTAATTAAATGTTATTTAATTAACTAAAATTATGCATATATAAGATATATGTGTCTTGCTATAAAGGTTATAGTAGATATGTCCAATATAAAAGTTGTATTAGAATACTAGTTTAAAACTAATCAAAGAGTTAATTAATTAAACATAATTATATAATATTTAATTAATAAAATGTTATACATAAGATTATTGTATAAGTTAATTAAAATATAAAAGTTATATAATAAGGAAACTTATATAATATGAGTATATAAACTAAAGGTGGAACGTTAAAGAAACCCAAGACTTAAGGAATAAATGCATACGTAAATGTACGCATACTGTGATTTCTGATGTGTCTGACACTTGAATCACGAAGGTATTTCATAAGAATTGCATTATTCCATAAGTCGATATCACTCAATATAACATACTGAATATTATGAATATTTAATATAATGTTGTTCTCTACCATATATATTAATAAATTACTTACATACTCCTTAGTTGTTGAGCAAACTCAAGCTAGGGATGTTATGTGTAGTATTATTAATATATTGAATAGACGAGGTAAGATAACTATATGTATTTGTTGAGCAAACTCAAGATACATATATTATACTTAGGCCATCACGATATGATAGGCACGAGTGAATAATCTCTTTCGATTTGTTGAGCAAACTCAAGTTCGAAATGGGATTAGGATAAAGAAAAATAGGAGTTGTATATGATACAACCGATAAGGAGTTATCCATCGTTTGTGAAACTATGATTTGTTAAGAAAACTCAAGGTCAGAATACGAAGACAAATGGGTCCTAACACCCACTAGTGAAGTCGAAAGACTTCAATGTTTCATCTTAGGGTTTGGAGAAACATAAAAGACTAGTGGGATCCTTATTAGAAAAATGAAATGGTAACATTTGACCTTTCTATATTATAAGAACATATGCTAAATAACGTTATAATTATATACAATGATAAATTTGTTCATTTAATATGATTGATAATATGTTTATCGATTGACATGTACAAACGAACTGAATTGAAAGTTGATAAATGGAAATATAATACCCACTATTAAACTCCAATTGCATGTTAATGTTTCAATACCCATGCAAGTGCCTGATTTCCCAACTACTGAACAGATTCATGGTTTGGCCACTTCACATTTATTTGGTCAAGACCATGCATTGCATTCTATGAGTTTCGAACTCTAGATGCAATACAATACTATGGATATTTGAGCCATATACAATTGCATATAAATGTTATATAGTGAATGGTCAAAGTTTGTAATGTACAATATTTCGAATAAATTAGTTCATTCGAAAAACCAAATAAACCTTACTGCGAGATCAAGTATTCAATCTGATTGATTGCAAAAGGGGTCATATTGTGTTAATGTAACACAAGACTAAAAACTACAAGATAGATATAAGAAATCGATCACTTAAATGTCAATTTGATCGGTTTATGTAAAGTGCAACATATTTGATGTCCTTAAATGTTAAGGATGATCAAATGCGCTTTTGTAAAGAGTTTGTTATGATATTGTAGTATGGTTTTCTTTTGAATAGTTTAACCATTTGAAAGGAAAACGAATGTATAAGAATATATGTAATTTAAGGTACAATTGAGATGAAAAGAATGAATAGTCACTTTTGCTTTATAAAGAAACATTGTAAATGGGAGTTGTCATAGTAATTGATACTTAATATTGGAATAAGAAATATGATTTCTATTCTGAAATGCATTTCCATATAGAAAATTATTTTCTATGAGATTTATTTCTTTGAGCTCAAAATATTAGATCAACAAACTCTCCACTATAAATAGTTGCAGTATATGAAACAAATAAATTGTATTAAGTGAATGACGGACCTCCGAATTTAGTACACTATTATAATAATGGTGGAAATAGTAGGAGCTTGACATATGGGACTTATTAATTACATCATGGTACGAAACTTGTTTTCGTAAAACTTACCATATACTATTTATGAAATAATGACTATTTTTCGGTATCGACCCAAAGAAATTAGACATAGTATGAATATTATGATATTTTTTTTGAAATAAAACTATAACTTGGTATTATATTTTTATAATAAAAGTGATGCATTAGAAAATACAGAAGTATCTAATATTATTTACAGTTGTTTTGGAATAATAGACTAAGTTGTAGTTTTGAGAGATAATTTTATTATATGATTTTGAATCATATGATACTTGTTAATTATATCTCAAACAATAAAGGGCTATGCACCCATTTAGTAGGAGTATCATACGAGTTGATGAACTATTCGGATTGATACATACATGTATGCAATCATACTATAAATAACAATATGGTTCCATGTACTTCGTCACATTCACTGATGAGTTATCATTGACACTGACAGTGTATTTGATACACATTTAGTATGTTTATAGCAATATATATTACCTATTTATGGCATACTTATACAATATAAAACAGAAATAAATAAAATAATATGCGATAGAAATGATTTGATTTGATCGAATGAGTGAGTATATTTATAACAACGCGTAAATTTCGACAATTAAAAATAGTAAATTTAATAAGATTTTTGTAACTAAATGTTGGAAGAAATTAAATTTAAGATTTATAACGGGAATAATACTAAAATGAAATGCAACAATGTTAATTAAAGCTAATTATTAACAATTTGAATGGAATTCCAATTAATTGAAATAGTGTAAGGTTATACTTGGTTATAAAGTGAACATAGGAAAAAGAATGTAAATATTGAATTCATTAATGAAATAATATATTGTTAATGGAAATTGAATAAAATTTGTGTTATGAAAGAAATGGTAACGTTTGTTTGTAAATAATAAACTTATAAATGTAATTAAAGGCTAACGGTGATAGTTATTATATATATTACCTATTTATTTGGTCTATTAAATTTAATTGGAAATAAATAGCAATTGATTCCCTTAATTAGTGCAGTTAATGTAGGTTTAATTGATAATAGTAAAAAGATTGATTCTATACAATGTAATCAATGTAAATTTTTATCATAGTATGACCTTTGATTTGAATAAAAGGATGGAAATCAGTTTACTCAAATTTATTAGAATTAAAAAATTTAATAAATGAATTTATTACAATCAATGAAATAAAAGGTTACGTAAATGAAAAGTAAGATGAAATGGTAAAATATTGATCGAATGGAAGATATAACAATGTTGACTATGTATGTAAGGTAATAATTGATTTAATAAGAGAATGAAACCAAGGTAAATAAATTAATTGAGACTTTAATTATAATTAATGTGTGAAATTGACCGAAATTCAATAAAATGGAAATATAGGAGTTAATACAAAATAAAGGATGGAAATTGGAGTGTATTAACGTAATTAAATGTAAAACAAATGTTAATTATGTTATTAGATCATAAGTTTGGACCATAAATAAAATTCTAAAACAGCAAACTGCAACGAAGCAATGAAATGGAAGGTTCTAATGTGTATTAGAATATAATTTAATAATAGGAAGTGGAATAATAAATGTCAGTTTTAATGATGGGTTAAATGAATATTGATTGATAGAGAAAAAAATTTATTTAGTATGTAATTTAATGCTTGTTGGATACTGTAATTTTATAAATGTGTTTACATGATTATAAAAAAGGATTACAATGTTCGCGTATTAATTTAATTGATTTCATCAATTAGGGTCTGTTTTGAAGTGGAAGATTAAAATTAATAGGAAACAAATTTATTGAAATCTTTCAATTGAAAAAGGAAAAGAAACAAAGTGCAATTAATAAATTTAATGTAAGAACATTTTCATTTAGAATGTACATTATTTGGAAGTACAAGAATGGATTTAATATTGTATAAGTAGATCATTTTAGAATATAAGAATGTTTACATTTATGAATTGCAAGTAACGAATAAGCATTTTAAGGAAAATAAAAGAATGTTTGAGGAAAATAAAGTGAATGTTTCCATTTTGAATATAAATATAACGCTGTAAAAAGAGAAAATTGAATTTTGAAAACAACATTTTACGGTAGTTAAATAGCATGCATAGGTTGCACAGAAGTGATTTTATTGCTAACCTTGAAATTTAAAATAAATTAAATATTTGAGTTCATAATTACATGTCGAGAAAACTATTGTTTTTAAATTTGAATTTTTAAATCATGGTTCATATTTTATTTTATGCAGTGGCGGTCCCCGTTATGTAAATTGGTATGTTCGAATTTAGCTATGCTATAGTAATTAAATCTTTAATGAATGTTAAATTTTGTATGTTTGGGGTTAACAAAATTAATTGAGTGAACAAATGTTTTGAAATTTGAATTCCAAAAGTTTGTTTATAGAGTAGAGTTGGTCCATTCATTCCCTTTCTAATTAATAATTGTCACACTTTTTTTCCTTGTTTCCTCATTTGTTCAATTACTCATTTTCATTTACATTGTCTAAAGCCTTTTCATTTCATGAACGTTGCATACTTTTCATTTTTTTAATTCTTTCCTTCACCTCTTTTAATACCTAGCATTTTTTTAAGGTTGTTCATATTTTTACTTTATTTCAATTCTTACTTTGTTTATATTTAGTTTTATTAGCTTTTCACTAGTTTCAATCTTCATTCTTATAGCTTCATTTTTTTTTTTAAATCTATCTTCTGTAGCTTCATTTTTTGTCTCTCTTCACCTTCCTCCTTCCTTTTTTTTCATGTTTCAAATCTCCTTTCTCTCCTTTTTTCTAAAGTTTTTTTTCTCTTTTCTTCTTCTTATTCTTCAAATCTTCTTCTTCTTTTTTTCAATTCTTCTTCTTCTTTAATTTTTTTTCTTTTTCAAACCTTCTCTTCTTTCCGTGTCTTTTTCTTCAAATCCAGATCTATATAATCTTCTCTCCAAAACTTTCTAAAAAAGAAGATTAAGATAGTAAGGAAATGAAACAAAATGAGAAAGTAGTGGCAGATCCAAATCTGGCTAGAAAAGGGAAAGCAAAAAGGTGAGTGATTCAACCTACTCACGCAATACTAAAAAAGTTCTATTGCAAGTTAAATAAAATATATGATGTGATATATAATTTTTTATTGCTGTCTGCTGATTTAAGTTGACATTTGAATTGATATTGAATCTGAATTGACATTTAATTTTATATTGGAATTTAATTGATAATAAAACCCCGATATGGACACTTTCATATCACAACTTTTTCATGGCAGACACCACTATCCTTTCTGTCCTTCCACCATCCTCTCTCGTACCTCCCCTGTCCTCCACCTCTCTTCACACGTCTGCTCCAGCATGTCTCTTCCATCCTTCTCCCGACCTTCCTCCTCCGCCTCTGCCTACTACGTCTTCTCTCAATGTCCCATCCTCATCCCATGTCCCCAAACCTTCATCTGCTCCCCTCCCCCATAATCTTCCTCTTCCTCCTCAACTTCCATGGACTACCCTTTTCAAGCGTAAGCCAAGTAACACAGGGAAGTACATTCCAGTTGAGATGTCCCCCGAGTTAGTGAATGAGATTATGATCCCTCCACCAAGTGTCATTGATGCCGGAGCTGAAGAATGGAGCAGTTACCTAGTTGGATTTTTCCTTGACAAGCCCCTGCCGTATTCTTCGGTCATTAATTTCCTAAAGAAATACTGGAAATTGAAGGGATCGATCAAAGTCCGATCTAATGGATTTTTGTTTTTATTTCACTTAGCTTGTGATGAAGACGGGACTAGAATTTTACATGGAGACCCCATAGTTATGCGAAACAAACTCTTTATTGTTAAGCAGTGGGATCCATTAGTTGGTAATGCTTGTGTATCTATTTCATCAGTGCCAGTGTGGGTTAAACTCTCTAATATTCTTATGTTTGCTTGGACCCATATTGGCATTAATTGGTTAGCTAGCAGATTGGGCAAGCTCGTTTGTATGGATGAATCTACTGAGAAATTGGAGTGACTGTCATTTGCTAAGTGTTTAGTTGAAAACAAACCTAATCGTGGTCTCATTGATTCTTTTCCGGTTCAACTTCTTAATGGAGGAACCCAATATATTCATATTGAATATCATTGGAAGCCTGATATTTGTACAAGTTGTGGTATGTTCGGTCATTCGGTGTCTAATTGTGAAAAGATTATTTCTTCTGTTGATGATGAGAAGAATGAAAAGAAAAGTAATTCTGGAGCAACCAGTGATAAAGAACTTAAGGAAATACTAAAGAGAATGGTATAATATTGAGGCGAAAGAAACAAAAATGGCAAATAGTGAACAGAAATAGAAGACAGAAAGTTACTTCAACTGCTATGAAAGACCATCTTCTGGATGAACATGAAGTTAACAACTCTGGTAAAAATAAGAAGTCATGTGGTGTAGAACTTGAAGAAGGTGAGATTGGAAATGTTATGCCTGATAAGTCTGCTGAGAATGGGGAGATTACTGATTATGAAAACTCTAAATTGCTGAAAAATAATGGTTATCATGTGCTAACTGAGTTGTGTAGGAGTGAAATAGATGTGGATAATTGCAAACTTTATGGTACTGAGAAGATTATAAGTGATGACACACAAAATACTGATGGTGTTCATGAAGTTATATTCCCTGATGCATGCAATAATTCTGAAAGCAAATCTGTCCTTGTTCCTCCATGCAAAGGCAATTTTGTTGATGCCATTCCATCATCAACACCAGTTTTGTCTTCTACTCGATCTAATATAAACAAAGAAATTGCGTGCGATATCAATCAAAATCCAACTAATTCTCAAGAAAAGGCTGTGCATGTTTCTTCTGTGCACGTGCACAACTCTAAATACACTTATTGTAGTTCTGTTTCTACAATATCTCCAACACCAAAAGTATCTGCTAATCATCATTATTCTGAACATCCTTGTATTCATATTCCTGCTCCCATAGCATGGAAACCCCCACCTCCCACTCTGTTCCTTACCGCTTCAAGCCCTCCCTCCAGTAATGCTAATCAGAATGTGATGTTACAAGTAAGCAATTCTCCAACTCGAAACAGTAAGGCATCCAAACCTAACCTGCATTCTGGCTTGGACCTGAACCCTTGTGTTGGTTCAATTTCTTCCTTACCAGTTCCAGAAACTAATGTTCAATCTACTCCTCTGACCAGGGGTAACAAGAAGAAACTCCAACAAAAACAATTGTTTGCTCAATGTTGAACAACATGGCCGCTAGGAATATCAGAGGTGCCCACTCGGAAGTTAAACTAAACCAATGTAAAAATATTATTGCTGCTCATTCGTTGAGTCTTCTTGCTATTCTTGAAACAAAGCTTAACGCTACTCTCACGTCCAAGGCAGCTACCTTCATTAATCCGACCTGGAAAATGTTAAATAATCTTTCTGAAGCTCCATATGGTAGAATTTGTTGATTCTTGGGTTTTGATTCATGACACAAGCTTCATAGATCATGAGACGAACTACAAAGAGAATACTATACAAAGGCGACAAAAAGAAAATAAAAGTATATTGTGCACTACAAAGGAGACAAGACTACAATCCAGAGATTAGTATTAATATTTTATTATATTGAGTCTTAGAATATTGTTAAAATCATTCCTCAAGTAGTCACACACATACAAATAGTTGTATATTACTTTATACTTGAAAAATATGATATGTGCACATAACATCAGGTCGGTCGACCGACCAGGGGATTTGGCCGACCGAACCTGTTGTCAGTGCACAGACATGCTTTGTTTTATATACGATTTTAAACTCAGCTGACCGGCCAGAATCTTCGGTCAACCGACCTGGAAATAACGGCTATTTTTCTGAAGAGTTGCGATTGTTCGTGAAGAGGAATCACCTTCAATCCAAGAGATATGGTCACAACATTTGATTGAAACTCTTCATGAAAGATTGTAACTATTCTACAACTATATAAACGTGTTTAATTCATTCCTACAATAACCAATTCTTGTTTATAATTCTGAAATCTATTCTCTATTTATTTCTACAAATAAAAGCATTCATTCTCATTCAATATCGCTAGAATCTTGTAATTAATTTATATACTTTGATTCTACGAGATTATCCTCCTTTTAAATCTTCATACACACTACATATTCTTGAGGATTTGATTATAGGAAAATTGTACTATCAAAATACAATCCGTGTTATTTAGAACACACTCGTCAACAAATTATTTGTATTAAGTTGAAGTCCTCTTCGGCTGTTGAGGCGGAAAAATTCCTGTTCGGCTGCTCAGGTGTGGTATACCTATTCCTCCGGGTTAAGTGAGGGGTTTAGTCTAAATCCAGAGGATATTCTGGGACTGGACGTAGAACGGGAAGTTCGAACCAGTATAAAAATTCCCAGTTTACTTTAATTCTTATTTTACTACTATTATCAGTTTCCGCATTTATATTTTATATTACACGATCCTTAGTACTGCACGTACACTTGCATTCTGATTTTATTTAATCCCTCTATCTTTCTGCTAACTCCTACCATAGAAACTTCTCAACTTATCCACATACACTGTATCCACATTTCATCTTCGACTTCCTTTTACATTACTGTTATTTACGGTCTTAACTCTGTCTCTGCTAGATAATCTTTTCTCAATCTTCTCCCTTCATTTAGACAAGAATCACATCCATGGTTAGCAATTGGAGATTTCAACTGCTCCTTCCTTTTATCTCATAGACAAGGTGGCAATCCCTTATCTCTATGACAAATAAGACCCCTAAGTTGTTCTATTTCCCAATCAAACCTTCTCAAAATTAATACTGTCGGTGCCCCATTCACTTGGAACAACTCTAGAAGAAATTCACCGCGAACCTTCTCCAAAATTGATTTTTCATTTTCGAACCTCAAAGCTCTTTCCACATGGCCTAGTTTGTTTAACCTTCTCCCGAGGCCTGGCCTATCGGATCACTCTCCTCAGATCTTATCCTTTGGTGCTGCTATGAGAAAAAGAAATTCAAATTTTAAATTTTTTAATACATGGGTTCTTCACCCTGAATTTTTTCAAATTGTTAACAAGGCTTGGTCCACAAATTACTTTGGTAATCCTATGTATATCTTGCAGTGTAAGATGAAGGCAGTTAAAGCTGATTTGAAAGAGTGGGCTTTGAGCAAATTTGGTCAAGGCAATTTAGCATCCACCTCTCTCTCGCATGAACTCCATCATGTTTAGGAGTCTATGATGTCTGACACTTCAAACAGTGAGTTGGCAGCTAAAGAGGCTTCCTTATCTTCCTAACTTTTTGAGGCCTTAAAGATTGAAGGAGAAATGGTTAGACAAAAGACTGGGTTGCAATGGTTTAAGGATGGTGATAGAAACTCTGCTTTCTACCATTCCTCTCTAAAAGCCAAATAGTCACGCGAGTTAATTAGTACCCTTATTGATATTAACGGTGAGTACATCAATGACCCTACCCTTATTGCTAATATGTTTCTTGATCATTTCAGTAAGTTGCTTGGTAATTGTAATCAATTCACTCCTTCGCTTGAGCTCCTTGATTCGATTAATATTCCCAGAATATCATCTGAAGACAATGCCTTCCTCTGTTCAGCTATTTCTGATACTGAAATTAAAAATGCCCTATTCTCTCTTAATGCCAATTCCTCTAGAGGTCCTGATGGCTTCAATGCCTATTTTTTTACTTCATGCTGGGAAATTGTTGGCCAATCTTTATTGAAGGCTGTTCAAAATTTCTTTAATAAGTGCAAAATGATTGGCTCCATCAATTCCACTAATATTGCCCTTATCCCTAAGGTGAAGAATGTTTGTTGTGTTTCTGATTTTAGGCCTATTTCATATTGCAACACCATATACAAGTGCATTTCGAAGATTATAGCTAATAGGCTCGAAATAGTTCTTCCTAGTGTCATCTCCTCCAATCAAGTTGCATTTCTAAAAGGTAGAAGCATCCTCGATAATGTCATGATGTCTCACGAATTGTTGAAGGGTTACAACAACTCTCATGTTTCCCCCAAGGCTATGTTCAAGCTTGATATCTCGAAAGCCTTTGACTCTCTCCAATGGGACTCTGTTGTTAGGATTATGGGGCTAATGAATTTTCCCAAACATTTTGTAGCATGGATCCACTCTTGCATATCGACTCCTAGATTCTCCATAATGGTCAACAACTGTAATGTTGGATATTTTCAGGGTAAACAGGGTATTAGGCAGGGTGATCCTATGTCTGCCTACTTATTTATTCTTGTGATGGAAATTCTAACACAAATACTTATCCAACTCGTCCATGCTGGTAGTTTCTTAGTTCGCCCGAAATGTAGGAATCCCATTGTCACTTCTTTAATGTTTGCTGATGACTTGGTTATTTTTTTCAAGCTAAATATGATGACCGTTAAATCCATCATGGATGGTCTCGATAAATTTTTCAAAATCTCTGGCTTATCCATTAACTTATCTAAGTCTGACTTAATGATAACTAGAGTGGATTCTGACTTAATCTCTCAAATCACTAGTTTCTCTGCCATCTCGCATAGAGCTGAAACATCCATGTACCTAGGCATCCCTTTGGCTACTACGAGAATTTCGTTCGCTCAGTGTATTCCTCTATTTGACAGAATAACAGCTAGGCTTTCTCAGTGGACTAATAGATTGCTTAGTCAGGCAGGTAGGCTCACTCTGATCAATTCAATTATCTTCTCCATGACTGAGTATTGGACACGATCTTTCATTCTTCCAATCAGGTTAATCAAAATGATAAGACGTGCTATGTCTAATTTCTTCTGGCATGGATCTATTGATTCCAATAAGCTTTCCCCTTGTGCGTTCTCCAAGCTTGAAAAGCCAAAGTCTAGAGGTGGCCTTGGAATTAAAAACATGCTTTTATGGAATCGTGTGGCCATGGTGTATCATATTGACAATCTTTTGAATCATAAGGACAGTTTATGGGTGAAATGGTCCTATAAATATATCATTGGCAACAAAAACTTTTGGACTATGGATATTCCTCAGTCGTGTAGTTGGACTTGGCGTAGTATTCTCAAAATCTGATCTGATATACTTCCTTATGCTAGATGTAGAATTGGTATCAATGGTCGTGCGTCTTTCTGGCATGATCCATGGGTGAAGGAAGGGACAATTCTGAGTCACCTTCTTTCTTTCAACCATCAAGTGCAAACTGGTATATGTATTAATGCACTGGCATCGGAATTTATTTCTGATGGACGTGTTGATCTCCCTTACTCTAGTAATCAGAATGTGAGACAACTCTGGAACCATTTGAGTGGTATTCATGTTATGTTTTCTCCTGATGATGGAATATCATGGTCCTGTTGCAAAGATAGATTCAGGATTAAAGGAATGTACAAACAATTTGTATGTCACAACAACTCTGCTACTCTCAGTTGGTATAAACGTATTTGGTAGAACCACAACTCTGAAAGTCATAACCTCATGCTATGTAATGAACTTGTTTTTCTGCATTTTAAACCGTTTGTTTCATATATTTTTATTTTAATAAAGCGGTATTATACGGGTATTTTGTTGTGGTTTTGCAGATTATAGATTCCAAAGTGCAACATTTTGAATACCGAATAATTCGAAGGGAAAGTACATATCGTTCATGAAGAAATGCATCTCACGTCACCAACATGTGTACTATTCATGCAAGAAATCAAATGCAAATATTGCAAATACCAATTCAAAGTTTGGCCTGAAAATCTCTCAAAGCAAGGCCACTTGTTAATCAAATAACAAAGCAATGACCAATTCAAAGTGAGGTGGCCTTATTATTCTCCAAATATCAAGCATATGGACCTAAATACTAGGGTTATCTTTGGAGGCTAAAGTCTTTAAATAGAGAGAGAAATGCAGATGGAAAATCATCTCTTACCCCATCATTCTTCTTCAAGTTTAGTTTCAAATTCAGCAGTGTTTTTATTTTTGAACAGAATACGTAGAATTGTTGATTAGATTTAGCAATCTATTTATTCTTGTTCTTAGTTATTTTATGCACTCTTTTCGGTTAGTTAATAAATATTTCGATTGTTTGGTCTGTTATTTTCTTTTCCGCGATTTCAATTTCTGTTCTGAATTTTACAATTTTATATTTTGGTTGCAATTTCGATTAGTTTCGGAATCGATTCGGAGTATATTATTATTTTTATTTTCTATTCAAGATCCACCATCGAATTTGTTTAACACGCCTAAGATTTAAATAGGGATTTCAAATATTTTAAAACACAATTCCCTGTGTTCGACCTGCATACTACACGCCTGTGCGCTTGTAGAATTTATTAAAATTTGTGCTTTTCTAATCAATAGAAAAGTCGCAACAAATTTTTGGCGCCGTTGCTGGGGAATTGCAATTTTGAAATTTTTCTGTTTTTTAATCTATTCGTGTTAATTTATTTTTTCTGTTATTTGAAAAAAAATCGTCTTTTTCTCGTTTTCGTTGCATGTTTAATTCTTTCGCTGCATGTTTTCAAGTTTCACATTGGTTTAGTTCTGTTTCAATTGCTTTTCACGCTGCATTCATCTACAGCATTTTTGTTTTTTTCTAGTGATTACAGGTAGCTCAACTAAGTAAATCTCAGCCATTCAACAACAAGGATCTAGGGATCAAGCTATTACGAACAGTGGAGTTTGAATCACTAGCACTGCTCAATTGCAATGGACGGACTGCCATACCCCTCTGTAAGTAATTTTCTACTCTACAGGTACCCAATTGAAAACTGTTTAAATTTACTTTTGGCAACTACACCTTGATTTGTTTATGCGCATTTGGGCAAGAAATAATTTTAACTATTTAGAAAGCCAAAATATTTCATTAAACAAATCAACGGAAATTTCAAATCAAACAAATATGAGCAATCATGGTTCACAACACGATTCACATCACAGTTCACACCACAATTCACCAAAATTATCACCTAAATCACATGTTGGAAATAATGAATTTCATGAGAACCGACCATTATCCCTTAGAGACCGATGCTATCCAACACGGACTGTTCAACCTTCAGTTATTTCATTTCCACCTGCCGAAGGAAATAATTTCGAGCTAAAACATTCTTTTATCCAAGGGGTACCGAAATTCACTGGGTCTGAAAATGCTTATGAATTTTTTAGTGAATTTGAATTATACGCTTCTACAACCAAAATGCAACAACTTTCTAATGAATCCATCAAGTTAAGACTTATTCCATTCGCTCTTCTAGAAAGCGTGAAAAGATGGCTTAATTCTCCTCCTGAAAATTCAATTAAAAGTTGGGACGATTTCGTTACTATATTTTTAAAGAAGTTTTTTCCTTTCCACAAAACTCTTAAAATTCGAACTGAAATCAACGAATTCTCTCAGAATGATAGAGAACTTTTTCAAAATATTTTGAAAGGTTCAATCAATTGTTATATAGTTGCCCACATCATGCAATCCCTAAACATGTTTTGTGCCAAATCGTTTATGAAGGGCTTAACTATCAAACAAGATCCCAACTCGAATCAATGTGCGGAGGAGAATTCATGGCAAAAACAGACGAGGAAGCTTGGGAATTTTTAGAAGAGTACTCGAAAAAGGATATGCAATGGGAAACAATTCGTGTTCCAATTCTTACTCCAAACAGAGGAGTACATGCCATTGATCCATCACATCTTCCTCTAGATGCCCAAACTCCCCAAGAAGGAGAAGGACTACCCCATTACTGCACACAAGACCAAATCAATGCTATAGCTCAAAATAGTCCTCATTCATCCACATACAATCCTAACTGGAAGTACCACCCCAATTTTTCATGGTCAAATCCTAATAATGTGGCTAATCCATCACATACGTATGCAATGATACCAAATCCAAATTATCGAGCCCCAACCTCTAATGCTCAAAATTCTCAACCCGCTTCTCAAATAAAACCTTCGAATCAACCATACAGGCATCCTAATTTCAATCCATCAACCTAACCTTCTCAGCCTTCACAAGAAATTGCTCGATTGGAAAAGCAACTCACCAAACAAAATGAACAAATCACTAATCAAGGTGCGAGAATTGAGAAAATCACTAAACAAAATGAACAAATGTTGATAATGATGAAAGATCTCATGAAAATCAATGAGAAAGGTTAATTGCCTAGTCAACCCAAAGTGAATCCAAAGTATAACTCTCGAGGAGTAAATCTTTGTGAGGACGAAGATGTAAATCCGGTTAATGCTGCCACCACATTAAGGTCTGGAAAGACAGTGGACAACCATGTCAGCAACCCCGACGTCCTTCTTAAGTCTTCCCTTGTTCAAAATTCTAAAACTCAATCAACACCCACTGTTGTCAATCCAAACAACTCTAATTCTTCATCCAAGGTCGGCAATCCCGGCCACTCTTCACCTTCTGATGTTGGCAACCCCAACATTCCAGCTTTCTTATCTTCACCCTCTAATATAACACCTTCTCCTTCAAATGAAAAAACTTCCGAACGAGTCTATAAACCCATTGCTCCATTTCCCCATAGACTCAACAAAAAGAAGAAGCCCGCTAATTTTGACCAAAATTTTGAAATCTTTAAACAAGTTCGAATCAATATTCCACTTCTTGATACCATCGAGCAAATTCCTCAATATGCCAAATGTCTGAAAGAGCTATGTACTCAAAAACGTGCCACTAACGTTCCTAAGACTGCATTTCTAACTACAAACACTAGCTCCGTTCTTTCAAATCCCTCCCCAATCAAGTATAAGGACCCCGGTTGTCCTACAATCGGCTGTAAAATAGGAAACACTCACATTAGTTATGCCTTACTCGATCTTGGAGCGAGTGTGAATCTTTTGCCTTATACTGTGTACTGTCAACTTGGACTAGGGGAATTAAAACCTACAAACATCACAATTCAACTAATTGATCGATCAGTCAAAAAACCATTCGGCACAGTTGAAGATGTTTTGATACAAATCGAGCAATTCTATTTCCCAGTCGATTTCATAGTCCTAGAGACTGCACCTGTCTCAAATCGCAATGGTCAGATTCCCATGATATTAGGTCGTCCATTTTTAGCAACATCAAATGCTATCATAAATTGTAGGAATGGTCAACTCTGACTTTCCCTTGGGCACCTAACCATTGAACTAAATATATTCAATCTTAACAAACAACCAAGGGATCTTGAAATAGAAGAAGTTGACATGATCCAAACAATTGTAGAAAATGATTTTAGTGATATTACGAAGTCTCTTAACATGTGCCTAGATCATTTTAATTCCAATTTAAATGAAGATGAATACATTTATGAATTAAATGATATGCTCTGCTCTTCTCATAATTCACTAGAATTCAATCAGTTGATGTCTGCTGAAGCCTCAAAAGAAGTACGCCCTAAATTAGACCTCAAACCTCTTCCAAACGATCTTGAGTACGCATACTTAGATTCTTCGGAAAATTTTCCTGTAATCTTGGCTTCCGATCTCATTAAGGACCAAGAAGAACAACTTTAGAAAATTTTAAGGAAAATAAAGAGGCATTAGGATGGGTAATCGCTGTCATCAAGGGAATTAGTCCATCAATCATCGAATATCGAATACATTTAGTCGACGAGGCTAAACCCACACGCGAAGCTCAAAGGCGATTAAACCCTAATATGAGAGAAGTGGTAAAGGAAGAAATCATCAAATGTTAAGACAATAACATTATCTACCCTATCTCTGACAATACTTGGGTAAGTCCGGTACAAGTTGTACCAAAGAAGTCTGGAATCACTGTGACCACAAATGAGAATAACGAACTTGTTCCGACAAAATTCATAACAAAATGGTGTATTTTCATCGACTATCGAAAACTCAATGCAACACCTAGAAAAGATCATTTTCCCCTCCCTTTCATTGATCAAATGCTCGAATGCTTAGCCGGTCATGAATATTATTGTTTTCTTGATGGTTACTCTGGCTATAATCAAATTCCAATTGCGCTAGAGGACCAACGCAAAACAACGTTCACATGTCCCTTCGGAACTTTCGCTTATCGTCGCTTGCCCTTCGGTCTTTGTAATGCTCCCGCTACCTTTCAGAGATGTATGATGAGTATATTTTCTGATATGGTGGAAGATTTCTTAGAAATATTCATGGACGATTTTTCAATCTATGGGTCATCTTTTGATCAATGCCTCCTTCGTTTAGAACGTGTCTTAAAGCGATGTAAGGAGAAATCTCTTGTTCTAAATTGGGAAAAATGTCATTTTATGGTTAAGCGAGGAATAGGCTTAGGTCATGTTCTCTCTAAAAATGGCCTAGAAGTTGAAGTTGATCTTATTGTTGGCCTTCCTCCTCCAAGGTCCGTAAAGGACATTCGCTCATTTCTCGGCCATGCAGGATTTTATAGGAGGTTCATTAAAGATTTTTCAATAATTTCAAAACCTCTTTCAAATCTTCTGGCTAAAGACGTTAAATTTGAATTTTCCAATGAATGTAAAATGTCCTTTGAAACCCTCAAATCAATCTTGACCACTGCACCTATCATCCAACCTCCAAATTGGACTTTGCCTTTCGAATTAATGTATGACGCTTCTGATTATGCCATTGGAGCCAACGTAGGTCAACGAATCGATAAACTTCCTCGAGTCATCTATTATGCTAGCAAAACTCTTAACGAAGCTCAATTGAATTACTCAACCACATAAAAAGAGTTTTTAGCAGTTATCTTTGCCCTCGATAAGTTTAGATCATATCTCGTAGGTTCTAAGGCCATAGTTTACACCGATCATGCCGTATTGCGGTATTTACTCACAAAAAAAGATGCCAAACCCCGCTTAATCCATTGGATTCTCCTTCTTCAAGAGTTTGACCTAGAAATATGAGATAAAAATCATCTTTCTCGTATTGTTCATGAAAACTACGATAACTCTCAAATCAACGATCATTTTTCCGATGAACAAATTCTTTCCCTCTCCAGTGCACCATGGTACGCGGACATCGTAAATTATCTTGTCACAAATGAAACACCTTCTCATTGGTCAAAACAAGATAAACAAAAATTTCTCTCCAATGTTCGAAACTTTTACTGGGACGATCCTTATCTCTTCAAATATTGCACCGATCAAATCATACGTAGATGTGTCCCCGAACATGAATTCCATAGCATCCTCTCTTTTTCACATAATCAAGCAAGTGGAGGACATTTTGGAGCAAAGAAAACTGCTGCCAAGGTGTTACAGTGCTGTTTTTATTGGCCTTCTCTTTTTCGTGATGCCCACGAATTATGCTCCAAATGCGCTAGATGTCAACAAACAGGTCGTATTTCCAAACGTAACATGATGCCCCTAAACCCAATCCTTGTCATCGAAATTTTTGATGTTTGGGGCATCAATTTCATGGGTCCTTTTCCTAATTCTTTTGGAAATCACTACATTCTACTTGCAGTAGATTACGTGTCTAAATGGGTTGAGGCCATTCCTACCAGAACGAATGACAATAAAGTTGTTGTCAAATTTTTAAAAGAAAACATATTTTCCCATTCTGGCACACCTCGAGCCATTATAAGTGATAACGGTTCTCATTTTTGTAATCGTGCTTTTGAATCTCTTCTTAAGAAATACTCTATCACTCATAAACTATCTACTCCATATCATCCATAGACTAACGGTCAAGTCGAGATTTCCAATAGACAAATTAAACAAATTCTTGAAAAGACGGTTAACTCCAACAGAAAAGATTGGTCATCTAAATTGACAGACGCCCTTTGGGCATTTCGTACAGCGTATAAAACCAATCTAGAAATGTCACCATACCGATTAGTCTTTGAAAAAGCATGCCATTTACCTGTTGAGCTCGAGCATCACGCACTTTGGGCAATCAAATACCTTAATTTTGACATAGAAAAAGCCGGATCGCATCGTAAATTACAATTGTCAGAGTTAGAAGAATTAAGAAATGAAGCGTATGAAAATGCAAAGATTTATAAAGAGAAAACTAAATTTTATCATGATAAATCCATACTTCGTAAGATATTCGAAGTAGTCTAGAAAGTTCTCTTATATAATTCCAGACTTCATTTATTTCCGGGAAAATTGAGATCCCGTTGGAGAGGTCCATATATTGTGAAAACAGTATACCCTTATTGTGCAGTTGAAATTGAAAATCCTAGGGACGGTTCCATTTCAAAGGTCAATGGACAACGCTTGAAGCCATTTCTAGAGTTTGAACAACACGAGGACGATGAGTTCGTGGATCTTCACGAACCTAGCTATTCGGCATGAGCCTGTACATATCAGGTTGTATTTTTTTTATTAGTTTTTTTTAGTTTTTTCCCTTCTATTTTGCATTTGCATTCTATTTGACAGTTGGGACACTGTCTCATTCCATTGTGAGGGGACGCATATCTCATTCTGTTTTTTCATATTTCATAGTGTGGCATCATTTAAAAAAAATCATCTCATTATTTGTTTTCAAATTTCCTGTCAAATTTTTTCTCATTTCCCATTATTTTCACGTCTTTGATTTATTTTTAATTAATCAAGACAAAGTAAGTAAGCAGTTGAAGTCAATTGATGAAATAATTTTTGAATCACTAATTTCAAATGTAAAATATAATGAAAAGTTGAATTACAAGCGATAATAGTGAGGTTAGTATATAGGGGGATTCGTAGGTGATGGTTATGAAATCCTTTCTAAACTGTAGTCTTTGTTTAAAAAAAAAGTGACAGATTTAAAGTACATGCGTTGACATTTCAAATCATTGAAGTTAAGTGGTGCTAGGTTGATTTGCATAACTCTCTTTAGTTAATTTCAAAAAAAACAAAAAAAAATAAGTAAATAAATAAAAATAAATAATAATAATAATAAGAAGAAACACCTAGAGTCGATAGGTGTGCACACTTATGAAAGTGTGTGCACTCGCCAAGCTCTGTACTCTTCTCACGTAAGCCCGCAAGGCAGTGCATGGATGGTATATCTGGCCTCAGCATTCTGAGTTAGGTGTATAAACAATTAAATAAATAATCACCTAAGGATTACCGACCTTTTCTGACATAGTCAGCGTCGGTTTGCATAATCCACCATGCTCTGTTCCAACTCTCACGTAAGCCCGCGAGGCAGTGCATGGGTGGTATACCTTGGTCCAAAGGTTAGGTGTAAAAAAAACAAGAAGAAGAAAAAAAAAATTAGTAAAGAGAGACTAAGCTTTGAAACCCAAACACTTCTTGACTTTATTGATTTGGCTTGTTATACAAATGGAAATGAAAAATACCATTTTGAAAAAAAACTGTGATTAACAGTGAAGAATTTATTTCATGGCTACACTATGTTATCGACCAAAACAACTGGCCAAACTAGAATCTAATGTATGAAAACTTGAGTTATATTGAAATTTGTGTTTAGTGAGGAACCAAAAATTTCTAAAAGTTGACTAAAACTGATATACATTATTTTTTTGCAATTATTCTGAAGTAAATCGAGTCTCCATTTGTTTAAAATTTTGCATTCATGTAGTACATTTGAATCATCACATACTGCATTTGGATTTTTTGGGTAGTATCCGTTGAAAACCCTCACGAGACACCACTCGTCCTACTAGGGACACCTAGAGGTTTAACGGCTTATTGCATACGCTCAATCAATCGTGTTTCCTACGAAAAAGGATTTAGTTAGTTTTATCTTCTTGCTTATTCGAGGACGAATAAAGTTCTAGTGTGGGGTTATTTGATGAACGTATTTTTCTGCATTTTAAACCGTTTGTTTCATATATTTTTATTTTAATAAAGCGGTATTATACGAGTATTTTGTTGTGGTTTTGCAGATTATAGATTCCAAAGTGCAACATTTTGAATACCGAATAATTCGAAGAGAAAGTACATATCGTTCATGAAGAAAGGCATCTCATGTCACCAACATGTGTACTATTCATGCAAGAAATCAAATGCAAATATTGAAAATACACATTCAAAGTTTGGCCTGAAAATCTCTCAAAGCAAGGCCACTTTTTAATCAAATAACAAAGCAAAGACCAATTCAAAGTGAGGTGGCCTTATTATTCTCCAAATATCAAGCATATGAACCTAAATACTTGGGTTATCTTTGGAGGCTAAAGTCTTTAAATAGAGAGAGCAATGCAGATGGAAAATCATCTCTTACCCCATCACTCTTCTTCAAGTTTAGTTTCAAATTCAGCAGTGTTTTTATTTTCGAACAGAATACGTAGAATCGTTGATTAGATTTAGCAATCTATTTATTCTTGTTCTTAGTTATTTTATGCACTCTTTTCAGTTAGTTAATAAATATTTCAATTGTTTGCTCTGTTATTTTCTTTTCCGCAATTTCAATTTCTGTTCTAAATTTTACAATTTTATATTTTGATTGCAATTTCGATTAGTTTTGGAATCGATTCGGAGTATGTTATTTTTTTTATTTTCTGTTCAAGATCCATCATCGAATTTGTTTAACACGCCTAAGATTTAAATAGGGATTTCAAATATTTTAAAACACAATTCCCTGTGTTCGACCTGCATACTACACGCCTGTGCGCTTGTAGAATTTATTAAAATTTGTGCTTTTCTAACCAATAGAAAAGTTGCAACACTATGGAAGATTTTTAGTAATGCATTAAAAACAAAAGTTATGCTGAGACAGAGGGGCCTATTTATTGATACTACGTATAGTTTCTGCCATGCTGCGGATGAGGATACGCTTCACCTATTCTTCAACTGTCCTTATGTGAACAGATTATGGTGCTTGACTAATTCATTTATCTCTGGTAGGAGTGTTTCAATTGATAGTGAGGAAGAATGGAATATCATTTTCAAAGCAACTAGATGGAAAAGAGAATCATCCTACGTTTTGTTGTTCACCCTGAATTTTTTTATTATGATGATATGGGATGAGAGAAATGCAATTATTTTCAGTGCAAAAAGGAAATCTTTTATTCAAATGATAGATAGTATTGTTGGGGGTTTGAAGTTTGGCATTGCTGCATCTAGCCATTGCTTTGAACCTGAATTCCTGTCTGCCCTATCCTGATGCTAGGTGTTCTTTGTGTTTCTGTGTTGTGTTTGTTTTGCTTTTTTCCTTTTGGTATGCCTGTTTTTCTTTGTTTCTTGCTCGCCTAACTCTTTAGGTGGCTTTGTTTCTTCCTTGTTGTACATCGTTCTTGGTATATCAATAAATGGTAGGGGTCCATTTCTAACCCCGCTGGCCTTGCCAAAAAAACCCAATATTGATAACTATTATATGTTGAAATATATTGGTTGAATTGGAAGTTGTTTGAAATGGAAGCTTATTGATTGATATGTTGGATGTATGGTTGTTTATTTATTTTAATATGTCCTTGTTATCACCTTGTGTATTATTGACATGATTTAAGTGGTCCTATGAATCATTTTAGAATTGCATAATTAAGACATCTAAATTATGGGTTGAAATGATATATACCCATACAATTTCTTGAATTTGGATTATTTATTAAAACTGAATTATTTAAAAAGTTTAAGCTTTTAATTTAAACTTCGGATTTATTTTAAGTAAAGTGGTTAAAATTGGTATTTCGAATTATCTGAAATCTCGTAAATTATTGCATTCACGTTGTACACTTGATAGGAGATGAAAAATCCCATAACATCTCTAAAGCAATTGCACTCTTATTTTTATTTGAGATTGATTTGACTTACATAGGAATTTTTAGTTTTGACTCGAGTGTATTGTTTTTCATTATGCTCGGGTCAGTCTGAGCTTTTTCAATATATTGAAGACCATTTTATTTTCTGTAGGATGAAGACGAAGATTCAGTATATTATTGCTATTTATTATTATTATTCCACTTCTTATTGTGTTCCGCTGCATTTTTTAAATTTTTTGATGTATGTATAACTTTGATTTGAATTGTAAAAGTATAATCAAATGTCATTTGTAAAACAGCTTCATGAACTGTTTACTTGATTATTATATTTTGTCGTTCCGCTGCGAGATTCTGTGTTTTGCTTTTTTCTTTTTTTCTATTATTTTCTTATTTACCCCATTAACAATCCTCCCCTTTAAATGGTTTGACCTAGACATGTGTGGTTTATTGTCGATTTTAATTGTCCAAAAGGGGGGTCGTTACATTTGGTATCAGAGCTTTGATTTAGACATACCTTAGCCTGTTGGGGTTAACTCATTAGATATAGGGTAGTAATATCCTAGAATGAGTTTGTCTGAGTGTATATACATATACGAGAGAGCGTACTTTTTAGTGTTATAAAAATGTTTTATATATGTTTTGAAATGAATTATTTTTCCTAATATTATATGATATATATAAAGGAATAAATTTTTATAACTAATACATTTATTTGTAATGCGTTTGTTTTTTGAAATGGTAATATCTAATTATTATCATTTATTGTTAACTTGTTGTATTTGTCAAATTATAAACATTGGCTATTATTGTTGATTGAATTTATGAACTAAGCACTAGTTTAATAATGGTGTATTAAAGGGAATAAAGTTAATAATTGTAATCCG
Source organism: Allium cepa (assembly GCA_030765085.1). NCBI lineage: Eukaryota > Viridiplantae > Streptophyta > Magnoliopsida > Asparagales > Amaryllidaceae > Allium > Allium cepa. Next base: position 485,468,260 of record CM060934.1, on the reverse strand, counting down.
ATATTATGTGAAGAATATAGCAAGGCGGATCCATACAGTTACCAGAGCCCAAAAGCCCACTTATCCATATGCCGCCAAGTCCAATAATTCTAAAAAATTCAAAATATGTAATCGTCTTGTATATAGATGCAACCTGATGTATGAACTGCGTGATTATATTCATTATTTCTTATTCAATATGTTTTTCATTATCATATAATAAATATCATGGTATCAGAGCAATCCCGATCTAGGGTTTCGAAAAAATTTGAAATTCAATTCTCCTTTCTTTTAATTTCTCTATCTCGATCCATATCTTATTTCAATAATCAAACGTTATTATACACCGTGGTTTCTTCAACTTCCGATTCCGGTCTCTTCAACAACCAAACGTTATTATACACCGCGGTCATTTTAAAAATAATTATACTTTCAAAACCAGAATATAATTATCCATTTTAAAACCCATAAATACGATATCATCTCCTTTTAAAACCCATATAATATGATATCATTTTATTTCAAATATATTTCTTACCAAAATCATGCCACTTTTAAAATTTATAATATCTCGAAACCAAATATTTGAATTATAGCTTTCAAAACATAATACTTCGAAATTCATAGCTTTAAAACATAACTTCTAATACTTAAGTGGTTTGGATATTCAACAGTATATAAAATAAAACAGTTGAATTTAAAATTTCTTTAAAAGTAAATAATTTCCACACCTTCACTTTTTTTTTATTCACTTTAAATTCAATCTAAAACCATAACTTTTAGATTCACTTTCAGTTTTAAATAAAACACTTTGATTTAAATATTTCAAAACTTCGAGAATTTAATGAATTTCAAAACTAAGGTTGGAAATTTCAAAACAACAATTCATTTTCCTATTATTTAGTTTGAAAGGTTTATATGATAAATCCATAACCATTTAGAATAAACTAAATTTATTAACACTAAAATTTCCTTTCATTTATTTATACTAGAATTATTTATTAAATCCAGTTATAATTTCCTATTTTAATAAGTTTACATCAACTTATGGAGTTAAATTTCAAATAAGCTCAATTCCAATTAAATCTCCAATTTATCTTTCAATCTTAATTTATTTGAATCATTTATAACTCTATATATATACAAGAACTTAAACTCATACTAAATCGTATAATATAAATTATCACATGCCATTTTTCAACTTATTCATTTTATTTAGCAGATTTATACACAGCTTAAATTCAACAATTTAACTTTGTATGTATATATATATAATATATTTGTATCATATCCAAATTTAATATTTAATAAACCGTATCATATCCGAACCATAAAAACCATTTCAAAATAATTTTATATATATATACAGCGGTGCCTGTATATAATTTTCTATCCTATGGTCAAGTGATACGGATATTTATCATTTCAATCCGCAATTTAAAAATAAATTGCGGTTGTATATCATTTCAAACCGCAATCCCGAATGAAATGAAAATGCATAATAACTTGCAGTTTATATAATAGAACACATCATCCATTCACCCACTATCAATCATCAACCAATTTATTTCAATCATCATCAATTTAAACAAACATCAATATATAGCATATAAAAACATAACAGGTAATAAATAATAGGTATTAACTAACAGTTTATATTCAATAATAAATTTAATAACTGTTTACTAGCAGTTTATATGCAAATAAATAAATTTTAACTGTCAAATTATATGCAATAATAAAATTAATTAACAGTTAAACTAAATAAATGCGATTTAACGGAGATGATGAATAAAACATGCCAAACAGTCATAAATAAATTTCTACTCATATCTAAAATCAATTTAACAAACATAAAATTTTTTAGAAGTTGTGAGTGGGTTAAAACACTGACCTTTGGGATTTAAATCGAATTTAAATCCGATTTAAACCCAAAAATTCGACGGACTCCAAATCTGTCCAAACTAGCGTCAAAAGATCTGGAATTTAATTATGATCCTAACAAAAAAAGTCTCGCGTGAAACGGATATTGTATGACGAAGTTACACGTGTTGAATCGTTTGAGAAACAAAATTAATTTAAATTTAACAAAACAACTCACCAACAAAATTTTTGCCATATCACCACGTTACAGCCGCACACGAAAAACACTTCCAAGCCCGAAACCCTCGGCCTTCGTTCCTTCGAAAAAACCTAGCCGCCACCTTCTTCGTGAACGCCGCCCAACTCGCCGTCCTGCACCCCGATCAGCGAACTCTGCTGTGACCCATGACCCAGGCCGACCACAACCGTGTCCTTCCGGTCCCCTCTGGCCTCCCCTATCGTCAGTGCTGCCACCACGTTCTCAGCCAAATCATGGCGAATCTAAGTGCCTTTGACACTACTCGGCCGTATGGATGGAAAGCCCTGATCGCCCTCTACTCGGCTGTGCCCTTCGATCGCCATGAAATTGGCGATCCACCATCGATTTAAACCCGAGGTCAATGGATGGCCGAGGTTCAACATAAATTTCAGAGCCAACGATGCAACGAATTGAAAAACGAATTGCATCATTGAATTACAATCGTCGAGAGCCACAGCATATAATTTTTTAGATTTTTCTGAAGACTTGAATTTTTGACTTTTGATTTGGATTGAAACTGGATCTAGGGTTTTCATCCATTGGAAAGGAGGGTTTGAGGGAAATGAACGCACACAGAAATGGAGATAGATGGAGGCTAGGGTTTAAAATTGGGTTTATATAGGTAGGTTAGAATTAGAGTGTATGGATCCGATAAACAAACGCGCTGAACTATAATTGGCCCAAAAAGCCCGTTCTGACTCCGGAACGAAATTTGGTAAACCCATATATCGAAAAAGGTGTTTAAAATATTCTGAGCGTGATGGAAAAAGTTTCACGTCCAAATTCGATCGTATGAAGAAGTTGCTGAAATCAATATTTCCAAATTGATTTCAATTAAATCGATTTCAAAGCGTTTCGCGTTCGTACGATCAAACGACAAGTCCGATCGCTACGAAACTTGAAACCCTACAATAATTCACTGATACGGATCCGATGAAACTGGTTTTGTCGAAATCCGAGTTCGTGCCCAAAATGGCTATTTTTATATTAAATAAATAAATTCAAAATAAATAAATAAAATCAAATTTTATATTTAGATTCTAAAATTGACCCATTTTATTACTTTTAAAAATTCTTAATCATTTACAAAAATTCCAACCAGTTTAGATGTCAAATTGAAGAAGGTAAATTTATAAATTTCAATATAAATCCTGATTCTCATTCTTAAATTCACTATTTATCATATTACCATCCTGTGTACCATCTATCTTAATATATATATATATATATCCAAATACTTTAACATTTTCCAATTGTTTATCTCAATTGCATAACATTAAATTTATATTTATTGCAATGGTTTCTGATTTAATTGAACGTACTAAGTATATAACTCATAATAGTTGTGGTAAAACTCTTAATCCCCCATTTATAAATATATCCTTATCCGTTATATCTATTAATTAAATAAATTCCATTTTTAAGTCCGTTAAAATTTATTACTAAGTACCCATTTACTTTTTTCCAATAAATTTGAATTCCATTCATTTACCATACAATCACTTTCCCATTCACACCTTATTATCAACCCACAATTATTGCAATTCATTATCTTATATTGATTTTATACAATTACCATTAACTTTACATTTAATCACTATTCAATGCATATTTATTCATCAATCAATTCGACATTTACTTTTCTTTCCTTCTATTTGATAAACGACCTAGTATACATTTACATACACTCATTTCATTCCATTCATTTATGGGTATTGCATTGAAATTTAATTTATTAGATAATACCAACATTATTACCATTAATTACAATTGGATTCCCAATTTTATTCAATACCCTAAATAAATAACATATGTATTAATCAAATCCTTACATTTGTTTTTCTCATATTCCATTTAAAATCAAATCATAACATTTAAATGATTTTAATGAATTGGATTTCATTCAAGCCGTAAATTATTAACTTGCAATAACATGATTCCTTAATTTATTCCAGTTTCCGTTTACACTCTTTTATTGCATTAAATCAATTTAATATTTTCATTAATTTCTCATATTAAATTTTATATCCAGGTAAGAATCCTTTTTCTACTTAATTCAATTTGGATTTTATTTAAATTTCTATAAATAGGTTTTAAGTCACCATTTACATAATTTATTTTAGCCTTCATTTTAACATTTATTTATCCCCTTTATGGTTTCTACTAAAATAATTTACAAAAATCCTATTAAATAAACAAACTAAATTGTCGAAATTTACGGGTCGTTACAAATTCTCTATCATAGTATATGGCTATGTAAGGAGAATGATGGTTTCTAGTCAAGAAACCATATCGAAGTCCGCATTAGGGATGTTGAATGGACAATACTAGTTCAAAAGCGAACTTGTGTGGTCGAGCGAGCGATCGAATGTGATTTTGCGAAATGATGACATATGTACATCTTATGTTTTAATATTATTGATATGCTTTGGCGCTGAAATTGAATGTCGTTGGGTTGGATATCTTTGTAATTTAAATTGAAATTTTCTTCTGTGCAAACTACTATTAATTTAGAACCATTTTTCAAACTATTTAAACTATTTAATTTACAAAATTATTTTATAAACTATTTTATTTACAAACTATTTTACACAATCATTTTATATACAAACTATTTTATATAAAAACTATTTACAAACTATTTTATATACGAACTGTTTTACAAAAAGATTTTATATACGAAACTATTCATAATTCAAAACCTTTCATAAAGCAAAGATATTGAATCTCAAGTGGCTTTCCATACAGCGAAACTGATTTTGAAATTTTTTGATTCTTGTATAAGACGAACTTTATATAAGTATAAGGTGATTTTCAAAACTGTTGATTTTGGAAGGTATTCGATCAGAAGAGATAAATCTTATATATAACGGAATTTATATAAGAATGATTTAATATATTTGAGATTATTGATTTTGGAAAGTACTATGTTTTAAAATGAAACCTTATCTATAATGGAATTCATATAAGTGTGATATTTGAAGTTATGATTTTGAAAGGGTAATATATATGGCATGTTATATTTTGAAGTAAGAGGTATGAAGAAGTACCCTCCGTGAAGAAGTATAGTAGATATGCTACGATCCAGATGGACTTGGGGAATCTAGAAATGGATTCGAACGATAAACCCTAATGGACTTGGGTGAATTCAGAAATGGATTCGAACTGATATGGTTGCCCGGACTTAAACTCATGAGTTTCTCGATTTTTTTTCCAAGGTAGATGGTTCTTTAGCTTACCTAATGGAGGCACTTTCGATCCTGGGATTTGTTGTTTATGGATCTTCCGGAAAGGAAGTGCATCCGTTGTGTAAATCATTGAATCAGTAGCGTACCACTGCAGTAGGGGTCGACGGTCCCTTGTTTACGAACTGGCTACAATATTTTTCTAGAATCCGGAAGGTAGAAGGATCTTCTAGAAAGTTTTGTGTCCATTGCATAAATACTGGATCAGTAGCGGGCCACTGCTATCGTATTATCATCATTTGACATTGGATTTTGAGCGGTACCTCTCATACCTGTTTTTAAGTATTTTTTACTATGTGTTGAAACATGTCTACTAAGTACTTGGAGAATTCTAGCCTTGCGTCTGATCAACGCTTGGCCAAAGCCTGCAAGAACGAGGATAAGCCTGTTAAGACATCAAGTTATAAAAGTATTTTGATAGAGTATAATATAAAGGGTATTTTGAACATTTTTATCAATTCTAAATACTTTAAAATGTTTAAAATATTGTTTATTTATATACAACATGGTTTAGTAGAATATTAAAGTATTGAAAATATTTTAGAAGTTATTAATTAAATAAAACATATTTAAAGTAAATGATTATTGATTTATTAATAATGTTTGAAAAGTATCTTGAAATAAAACAAATAAATTTATAAATAATGGATTTAATGTTTTCAATAGTTTCTCCATAAATATAAGTAATGATGTAAATAATTATTTTCAAATAGTTTACATATACTTATAAAGATGTTATTTAAACTATTTAAATGGTATTTATGAATGAAGCAATAAATTTTCCAAATGAATTTTTGAAAAGTATTAAAGATGATTGATTTGCAAATAAAGCTTTCAAATGAATATTTCAAGTAAAATTTATACAAGTTTCTTTGAATGTATCATTTAAAGATATATAAATGGAAAAATTTGATTTGCAAAGTTTATTTATAGTAATATACTTGACAAATAAATTTGAATCTTTATTTTGGAAGTATAATTTGAAATATTTACTTGATTTCGAAGTACTAATAGTAAATTTATTGGTTTATGTACTGTTTGAACTTTTGTATTAGACAAGAATATTCATTTTTAAAACAAGTGTGTAAAATTAGTTATGAAGATATGAAATTTTATACTTTGATTTAGAAATTTAATGTAGGATTTGAGTATACTATTAGTTTCAGTTTAATAATCTTGAGTTTATACTTATTTTAAAAATAAGGAGTATAATAAATTTTCGAATTTAAGGAACTTTATTTTAAAGCTTATTATAATGCTTTGGTATAAATTTCTAACATTGTTTTAGACTTTTGAAAAATCTTTGCATAATGCTATGAGGATGTTTCAAATATATGTTATATTTTTACTAAGTGAATGAGGTTAAATGTTTTAATTGAAATTTTAGATATATTTAAATATTTCTTTTCTCTTCAAGGGAGAATACCAAAAACTTAAAATTTTATTCAATAACCGAATTAAGTTGTAAACTTAGGTAATGCGGTAGGAGCTTAAGTAATATTTTATGAAATGATTCATTAGTGACTTAAATCCTTAACGGAAAATAAATTATGTAAGTGATTGATCTCTATATAAATAAATGAATGGAAAAGTAAATAATTAGAAGAAAAAAAAAACAGTAGAATAAACTAAAGTAAATTTAAATCAGAATTTCAATTATTGTAATGGAATAAAAATTTAACTATTTAATAATTTGAACTTCTAAAGTTGAAAGCAAGAAATTAAATGCTAAGTTATAAATGAAATATATAAGGAATTTGAAATTTGTTGCTTGTAAACAAAAAGGATATGAAAATAAGAAATGATAACTATTGAACGTTTATTTACTAAAATGAAATAAGATAAACTTGTGTAACTTTCAATTACATTCTTAGAAACACACACACACACATATAAAACTTATTAGAATATTAAAAGTCCTAATGTTAAATAAGGATATGTAAGGGAATATTATAGACGAAAAACTTAAATAATGAAAGTGTTCAATGAAATTTAATTTTATAAATAAGAAATTTGATATGAAATAGTTATAAACCTGAGTTATAATTGTACTGCTACTTAATAAAATGAAATAGAAAGTCAATATTGTAAGCAAAGAATTATGTGTTTGAAGCTATTGATAATTAAAGTAAATAATTAAATGAATACTATATTAAATTTAATGATTGTAACTTCAGAAATGGTTGATTACTTTGATCCATTGTGAAGATTATATGCTTGTTTGCGAAGATTGTTTTTATGTTGTATTGGTTTATTTTGATTTTATGTGATGATGGTATGCTTTTGATTGAAAGTGATTGTTGTTATGTTATGTTGATTATTTGTTATTAATGTAAAACAATATAATCATTTCACTTCTATATAATTATAAACCACTTTGGATTATATAAGTGGAATATAGGTTATGGAAGAAATTTCTACTACTTTTGGTTTCATAAAATAAACGTTATTTGCCCGACAAATAGGTACGTTCTCGGATTACGGTTTTCTAGCGATATTATATTATTTCTCCCATAGTTGGGGATATATTATTTTGAAAACATATGATATATTTTGTTATTTTGATATTATGATTTCTTCCCAACCTCTTCGCACAAAAGAGACTCTGCCGATATTTTTGTGAATTTTGGACTTAGAAATTTTTGTGAAATGTTTTCCAAACTTTTGTTAATTTGAATATAAAAGGATTTAGTTGTTTACAAATTAATATATTTTATTTAAATAATTTAGTATGTAAATAAATTGTTTATAAATTTAATATTTTGAATAAGATATATTGATTACTTAATTCCTTATTTTCCTTTCTTTTTCTTGTCGGGGACAAAAAAATTTGAGTGGGGGAGAGTGTAATGACCTGTAAGTTTCGACAATTAAAAATAGTAAATTTAATAATATTTTTGTAATTAAATGTTGAAAGAAATTAAAAAATTTAAGATTTATAATTAGAATAATACTAAAATGAAATGCAACGATGTTAATTAAAGCTAATTATTAAGAATTTGAATAAAATACCAATTAATTGAAATAGTGTAAGATTATACTTGGTTATAAAGTGAACATAAAAAAAAGAATGTAAATATTGAATTCATTAATGAAATAATATATTGTTAATGGAAATTGAATAAAGTTAGTGTTATGAAAGAAATGCTAACATTTGTTTATAAATGTAATTAAAGGCTAATGGTGACAATTATTATATATATTACCAATTTATTTGGTCTATTAAATTTAATTGGAAATAAATGACAATTAATTCTCTTAACTAGTGAGTTAATGTAGGTTTAATTGATAATGGTAAAAAGATTGATTCTATATAATGTAATCAATGTAAATTTTTATCATAGTATGACCTTTGATTTGAATAAAATGATGGAAATCAGTTTACTCAAATTTATTGGAATTGGAAATTTTAATAAGTGAATTTATTATAATCAATGAAATAAAAGGTTACATAAATGAAAGATAAGATGAAATGGTAAAATATTGATGTAATGGAAGATATAACAATGTTGACTATGTATGTAAGGTAATAATTGATTTAATAAGAGAATGAAACGAAGGTAAATAAATTAATTGAGACTTTAATTATAATTAATGTACGAAATTGACCGAAATTCAATAAGATGGAAATATAGTAGTTAATACATAAAGGATGGAAATTAGAGTATATTAACGTAGTTAATGTAAAACAAATGTTAACTATGTTATTAGATCATAAGTTTGGACCATAAATAAACTTCTAAAACAACAAACTACAATGAAGCAATGAAATGGAAGGTTTTAACGCGTACTAGAATATAATTTAATAATAGGAATTGAAATAATAAATGTCAGTTTTAATGATGAGTAAATGAATATTGATTGATAGAGAAAAACATTTATTTAGTATGTAATTTAATGCTTGCTGGATAATGTAATTTTATAAATGTGTTTGCATAACTATAAATAAGGATTACAGTGTTCACGTATTTATTTAATTGATTTCACCAATTAGGGTCTGTTTTGAAGTGGAAGATTAAAATTAATTGGAAATAAATTTATTGAAATCTTTCAATTTTCAATTGAAAAAGGAAAAAGAAACAAAGTGCAATTGATAAATTTAACGTAAGAATGTTTTTATTGGGAATGTACATTATTTAGAAATATAAGAATGGATTTAATATTGTATAAGTTAATCATTTTAGAATATAAGAATGTTTACATTTATGAATTGCAAGTAACGAATAAGCATTTTAAGAAAAATAAAAGAATGTTTGAGGAAAATAAAGTGAACGTTTCCATATGGAATATAAATATAACGCTGTAAAAAGAGAAAATTGAATTTTGAAAACAACATTTTACGGTAGTTAAATAGCAGGCATAGGTTGCACGGAAGTGATTTTATTGCTAACTTGAAATATACAATAAATTAAATATTTGAGTTCATAATTACGTGTCAAGAAAAATGTTGTTTTTAAATATGAATTTTTAAATCAGGTTCATATTTTATTTTATGTAGCGGCGGTCCCCGTTATGTAAATTGGTGTGTTCAAATTTAGTTATGTTGTGGTAATTAAATCTTTAATGAATGTCAAATTTTGTATGTTTGGAGTTAACAAAATTAATCGAGTGAACAAATGTTTTGAAATTTGAATTTCAAAAGTTTGTTTGTAGAGTAGAGTTGGTCCATTCATTCCCTTTCTAATTAGTTGCCACACTTTTTTCATTGTTTCCTCATTTGTTCCATTACTCATTTCCATTTACATTATCTAAAGCCTTTTCATTTCATGAATGTTACTACTTTTCATATTTTTTATTCTTTCCTTTACCTCTTTTAATACCTACCATTTTTTAGGGTTGTTCATATTTTTATTTTATTTCAATTCCTACTTTGTTTATATTTAGCTTTATTAGTTTTTCACTAGTTTCAATCTTCATTCTTGTAGCTTCATTTTATTTTTTTTAAACTCATCTTCTGTAGCTTCATTTTTTGTCTCTCTTCACCTTTTTCCATCCTTTTTCTCATGTTTCTTCTTCAAATCTCCTTTCTCTCCTTTTTTCCAAAGTTTTTTTTTTCATGTTTCTTCTTCTTATTCTTCAAATCTTCTTCTTCTTTTTCAAAGCTTCTCTTTTTTCAATTCTTCTTCATCTTTAATTTTTTTTGTCTTTTTCAAACCTTCTCTTTTTTCCATGTATTTTTCTTCAAATCTAGATCTATATAATCTTCTCTATAAAACTTTCTATAAAAAAAGATTAAGATAGCAAGGAAACAAAACAAAATGAGAAAGTAGTTGCAGATCCAAATCTGGCTAGAAAAAGGGAAAGCAAAAAGGTGAGTGATTCAACCCACTCACGCAATATTTAAAAAATTCCATTGCATGTTAAATAAAGTATATGATGTGATTTATAATTATTTTATCGTTATTTGTTGACTTAAGTTAACATTGAATCTGAATTGACATTTAATTTTATTTTGGAATTTAATTGATAGTTAAACCCTGATATTGATAACTATTATATGTTGAAATATATTGGTTGATTTGGATGCTGTTTGAAATGGATGCTTATTGATTGATATGTTGGATGTATGGTTGTTTATTTATTTTAATGTCTCTGTTATCACCTTGTATATTATTGACATCGTTTAAGTAGTCCTCTGAATCATTTTAGAATTGGATAATTAAGACATTTAAATTATTGGTTGAAATGATATGTACCCATACAATTTCTTGAATTTGAATTATTGATTGAAACTAAATTATTTAAAAGGTTTAAGTTTTTAATTTAAACTTCGGATTTGTTTTTAATAGAGTAGTTAAAATTGGTATTTCGAATTATTTGAAATCTCGTAAATTACTGCACTCACGTTGTACACTTGATAGGAGATGAAAAATCCCATAACATCTCTAAAGCCATTGCACTCATATTTTTATTTGAGATTAATTTGACTTACATAGGAATTTTTAGTTCTGACTCGAATGTATTATTTTTCATTATGCTCAGGTCAGTCTGAGCTTTTTCGGTGTATTGAAGTCTATTTTATTTTCTGGAGGACGAACACGAAGATTCAATATATTATTGCTATTTATTATTATTATTCCACTGCTTATTATGTTCCGCTGCATTTTATTTATTTTCTGACGTATGTATAACTCTGATTTGAATTGTAAAAGTATAATCAAATGTCATTTGTAAAAACAGCTTCATAAACTGTTTATTTGATTATTATATTTTGTCATTCCGCTGTGAGATTCTGTGTTTTGTTTTTTCCTTCTTTTCTATTATTTTCTTATTTACCCCATTAATAAACCTCCCTTTTGAATGGTTTGAATTAGACATGTATGGTTTATTGTCGATTTAAATCGTCCGAAAGGGTGGGTCGTTACAATATTAGAGAATGGTCTAAATGTACCTAAAATGAATAAAGGTTCAATCTCAAAATTACTCCTCCATGTGAAACATAATGATGCATCGATATGGAGTAATAAAACTTTGTTGGACAATGTAAGATTAATTGTGAGTGAAGTTAAGTTAGTTTCTTTTTGTAAGGTAATGTACTTAAAGGTAGTACACAAGGTTGATGTTATTTCATCTGAATAACAGTTTATAAAATTCTACAAGATAAGAGTTTAAAAGAAACTACAAAATATCTTATGCCAAGGAGTTGACAGGTTGTGCAAGTCGAAAGATTGCATGTAATAATTGTTCAAAGGGATCTTGTATAAATCTCCTCAAAAGGATTTTGAAAGACTGTCATTGGATGACATATTTATGTTCCGAACATAATTTTTGTAAACTAAAATTAAATCAGTTTTATAAATAAAGAAATTCACAAAACGTTTATGAATACCTATTCTATCGCAGTGAGAAATAATTGTTGCTTCAAGATGTACCTGTGAGAAATGCAGATTACGGATCTTAAGGCTAGGATTAACACTAGAAGGGGGGTGAATAGTGTTAATAAAGAATTACTAAATCTTTTTCGATTTATGTTAATTTAGACACCGATGTATGCAATATACAGACACAGATATGATAGCAAAAACAAACACATATGCAGAAATAAAATAAAAGCAGTAAAGGAAAGAATACACCGGATTTTATACTGGTTCGGAGTTACCCAACATCCAGTCCCGCAACACAAGTACGTATTTCCTTTCAAAAGCAATTGTACAATTACACCCTCGGTTTCAAGGCTACGAGGTACACCCTCCAGAATTTCGATCCTTTGGGTAGAGATACTTGATTTCCGGGCCATAAGTTTACCCAATTGATTTACCAAGGCTACAATCACACCTTTTCTTTCTTGATTGATTTCCAAGGCTACAATCACACCTTTTCTCGCTTAATAGATTACAAAGAAGTCTATAACTCTGAATAGCACTGAGAACCATGTAGAGATAGTGATAGAGAATCAAACTAGAAGTAATCGAGTTCGATTCAATGTTGATTTCGGCAGAGTAATGATAAGAATATGTATTAAGAAAAGTAGAAGAAGAAGAGGAGTGAAAAACCAGAAAATCTGATGTAAAATTCGTTGAAACTAACCCCTATTTATAGAAGAACAACAATCATGTCCATTCATGAAGAGTTATGGTGAATAGACACTTCTTTTGAAATTTAAATTTTGAATTCAACTGACACCATGTCGACATGGGTACCTTAGGCATGTCGACATCCCAAAGCAATTTTTGGTGATTTGATTTTCTTTGAAAATAACCTTTATCTTATATTAAAACTATTTAAAACTTTATAAATATATTTGACTATAGTTAAAATTCATAAGTAAATATAGAGGATAATTTATATAGAATTTAACTCTAATTTTATATTTAAATCTTAGTATAAATATTTAAAAGTTAAATATATTATATTAAAAGATAGTTTAAAATCAGGAGTAAATTTCTTTGAAATTAAAGATAATTTTGAGGCTAAAATTATTTAAAATCAGGATAGAGGGTTTTGAATCTTTTAAAAAGAAAGTTTTGAAAACATTTTGAAAACATTTTGAAAACAGGATATAATTTTGAAAAATCATTTTGAATAAAAAGTTAGCGGATACAAAACAATGTTCCACTGGATTTCTCGTTGGTTCCATCCTACTTAGGGTTCCATCCCTTTAACAAGCTCGAAGTGGATTCCATTCCACGAATAAATTGGATTTTAAGATGCCAGTGCTTTTCTATGAGTTTTAACAAAATTCCTAATAAAAAATACTTAACCTTGAAATCTTGAACTCTTGATAATCTTGATACTCATGGGTCTTCTATCTTGATATCTTGAATCTCTATACTGTACAGTCTTCATTCTTAGTACCTGCATGGTTAAATCCTGCATATACATATATATCTAAACTTATAATGTTAGTATTTATATTTTATAATCTATTCTAAGGTTGTTGCCATCAAAACCATCATCTCACGGACTAACAGTCCCCCCCTTTTTGATGATGACAACCTTTGTTTATAAAATATTACTTCTATCCTAATAACTCCCCCTAAAACTAATAGCTCCCCCTTAATCTATGCCTAACTACCCTATTTTATATTTCTCCCCTTTTGTCATCAACAAAAAACTCACTCCCCCTCATTCTTGGGTTTCGGTGCCTGCATTGATAAACTATACAACGAAATATATAGATTAAGAAATAATTATACTTATGTACATGATAACTAATTAAAGTCAATATACATTTTAATGTATATATATGTTTTATACAACAAATTCCAAACCAATATCAAGAAATTAATCTACACAGAGTATCAATCCAAACCAAATCAATTCAAACAAATCAAACAAAGCAAACAAATAAAAATCAAACGTTACATGGAACTTCCACCCATCTTTCTTCTCCAAAGATTGGGTCTACCTTAATAGCATCCCAATCATCATTGTCATTGGTGAGAGAGACAGGAGGATGTGCTTCGTTATCATCCTTGTGCAGAGAGGAGATCATCCATCATATCGCATCGAAGTGCCTTTCTTGTTCCTTGATCATCTGCATTTGACTCAATTCTAAGTGACGTTGGTTTCGTAGAATAAATGAGAGAATATTCTTGAACGAATTAAGAGTTTCTTCACGATTTTCGGATAGATTGTGAATAGGATTAGCCATAGTTGAAGTAGTTAAGAAATGAGGGAAATAGATGGTAAGAAATGAATTTCGGTGAAGAATTCTGGAAGAAACAGGTATTTATAGGTGTAGAAATTCGTTTGAAATGAATAGACATTTGATAGTTATTTAAATTTCAAATTCAAAATTAATTGTCATTTTTGACCAGTACATGTCGACATGGTCATATAAGGGATGTCGACATGGGTCAGTGAAAAATTATGACTAATTTGATTTTTGTGAATAATTTTGTGTGTGTGTGTATATATATATATTTATATACTATACTAACATTTATTCTGGAGATAAGATAAGGTGGATAACAAAAAGGAAATTTCATTTCATTGCATACTACAATAATACAACGATTAAGCACACAACAAACTACATGAACATTCGAAATAAAGCAAACTAAAACAAATACAACAAGATACGAAAATATAAAACTAGTTAGAGGATGAAGATGATGAAGATAGTCCAATTTTCTTGCTGACTTTTGAAAAGAACTTGTTCATCTTCGAAGAAATATTATCCAACTTTTTACTAACGGATCGTTTAAGAATCCGTTGATTCTCAGCAACAGTCTTTTGGTTTTTGAGAAGGGTTTTAGTGGATGGATTAGGAGGATAGTCAATGCTTTCCAAAGAGGTTTCACCTTCTTCTTCTTCAATTTCCATTTCATCCCCTTCTCTTCTTCTTCCTCTTCCTCTTCTTCCATTTCCTCATGAGCCAAACGCTCTTCCTTTTCGGCAAAGGTCTCACATGGTTGAAAAACAAAAGGAATTTTCATAAGCGAAATGTTGGAATGATTGAAAAATTTTCTTGAAACAAATTCTTCGCCTTTGAAATCCACTCCAAAATAGTTAAAAATTTGAGTGAGATAAATTCCATGGTATAAAGTATTCTCACCCATTTCAAGATTTTTAGGACAAAGTTCATCCAAAATAACCTGCGTCCAATTTATGTCATAATTTCCGAAAATGGCAAAAGGAGCTTTGCAAACTTTTGAAGTAGGATTGTTAAAATTTCCTGATCTTGGGGTCAAAGTATGTTGCAAAAGAAGATTGACAATTCTTTCTTTTGATCGAAAATTTCTATTTTTAAAATCAAAATCATCATCTCTTTCGAAAATGTGATGAAATGTCTCACAATCATGCTCATCGATTTTAAAGTTAGAAAGATCCATTCCCAAATTCTTACAATTGAGAATAATACCCAAAAGATCACAATTCAAAACAATTCTAGTGCCTTTGACACTACTCTAAATTTCATTCTCATTACCATCATATAATCGCGATTTAAATTCGCATAGAAAACTTTGACAAGATTAGGATAGCAAACAAAATCATTATGAGAAGCATCAATAACCCTAAGAACTCCATTGTTTGCAAAAAGAGAATCAATTTCATAAGAAGAAAAATCTTGAAAAATAGCAAATTTTCCAGGATGGACTTTGGCATAGTTAGCATAATTGATGTATGCTTTTATTGCCTTCGGATCATTGAATAATTGCTCTTTGATTTTTTTGGAAATTCTCATGGTGGAGGGGTTGCATGAAGAAGCCATTAAAGTTGAGAGTAGAGAGTTTGAAGTTATGAAGAGAGAGTTTGAATTTGAAAATGAGAGTGAAAAGATATGATAAAAGATAGTGAATAAATAGATTCTCAAAGGATATATTCTCTGGTCAAAAAGTAGCTTTTTAGAGAATTGAATGAAGTGAAAAGGTGGATGGAAATTCAAACATTTGAATTTAAATTTTAAAATTCAAATTCAGGTACCCATGCCGACATCATGGTAGGGACCATGTCGACATGTGTCTTCGAATTTTCATGAATTGATTTTTCCTATGTTCTCTAATATATATAAATATTATTATTATTATTATTAATTCCTACATATATATATCTGAAATATTATTAAAATTCAAGCATATTTCAGAAAATATTATTATACTATCAAATAATAATAAAAATAATAGTAAATTAATGAAACAATAATAAAAAATAGAAATAAAATTTAAAATTCAAACAACACACCAATTCAAAATCAATCAATCAAACAATCAAGCAACTAATTCTAAGCAAGCAATTTCAACCAATTGTATTGTAAATGTGTACCTTTTTCTGAGTCCATTTCTTTGAATTCGTCTGAGTCATGAACAGCTATGAAACACAAATTTGAATTATCTGTTTTCTGATCATCATCACTTGAGGACGAGTCTGAGTCATCTGGAGTAGCAGTAAATGCACGCTTCCGTTTCTTTGCTGGATCATTGTTCATAGGAGAATTTTGCCTATCTGAATACGGACAGTCTCTTTTGAAATGGCCTGGTTTATCACTGTTGTAACATTTGTCATTATTTGGCACTACATTCTGATTTTTAGAATTCTTATAGTTGTTTCTCTTGAGATTATTCATCTTTCTGTATTTCAGGAATCTTCTAAAATTTCTGGTCATAAAAGCTATCTCTTCATCATTATCGTTGTTTGAGTCTGATCCATCGGTTAATACATTGAATGCCATTGATTTCTTTTCAGATGCTTTACTTTCTCTTCTCCTGATCATTTGAACTTCATACAACATTAGATTTCAAATTAATTCTTCTATCTTTAAAGTACTGATGTCATTTGCCTCTTCGATCGCAAGTGTCTTTTGATCCCATTCTAGAGTTAGAGAATTTAAAATCTTTCTGACTTGATCTTCTTCAAAAAATTCCTTTCCCAAAGATATTAGAGAACGCACAACATCCTGAAATCTACTATACATACCTGAAATAGACTCATTAGAATTCATTTTAAATAATTGAAACTGATTTGCGAGCATGGAAATTTTGGTTTGTTTAACTTTGCTTGTTTCTTCGTGAGTAACTTGCAAAGTTTTCCAGATTTCATATGCAGACTTACAAACTGACACTCTATTGAATTCATTTCTATCTAGTGAACAAAACATAATATTCATTGCCTTAGAATTATTTTGTGCAATAGTCTTTTGCTCAGTAGTCCACTGTGAAAAATTAGTTGTGGGTTCAGAATATTTAGTTTGTGTGATATTCCAAGTGTATAATCCTATAGATTGTAAATATATTTTCATCCTACATGCCCAATATGCATAGTTACTGCCATTAAAAAGTGGTGGTCTGATAGTAGACTGACCCCCTACAAATGAACTAGTGACAGGGATACTAGTGTTAGTAACAGTACCAGTGTTGGTAGCCATTTTGAAAACTTTTCAAAAATCAGATTATGAAACTTTGAAAACCTTGCTCTGATACCAATTGTGAGAAATGCGGATTACAGATCTTAAGGCTAGGATTAACAATAGAGGGGGGTGAATAGTGTTAATAAAGAATTACTAAATCTTTTCCGATTTATGTTAATTTAGACACCGATGTATGCAATATACACACACGGATATGATCACAGAAACAAACACAGATGCAGAAATAAAATAAAAGCAAAGGAAAGAACACACCGGATTTTATACTGGTTCGGAGTTACCATACATCCAGTCCCGCAACACAAGTACAGATTTCCTTTCAAAAGCAATTGTACAATTACATCCTCGGTTTTAAGGCTACGAGGTACACCCTCCAGAATTTCGATCCTCTGGGTAGAGATACTTGATTTCCGAGCCATAAGTTTACCCAATTGATTTACCAAAGCTACAATCACACCTTTTCTTTCTTGATTGATTTTCAAGGCTACAATCACACCTTTTCTCGCTTAATAGATTACAAAGAAGTCTATAACTCTAAATAGCACTGAGAACCTTGTAGAGATAGTGATAGAGAATCAAACTAGAAGTAATCAAGTTCGATTCAATGTTGATTTCGATAGAGTAATGATAAGAATATGTATTAAGAAAACTGGAAGAAGAAGAGGTATAACATCCCGCCTTTTCGTACGCTTTAAATCGACACACATGCATACGAAAGGGCGGATTGTTATGGGGTAAATCAGAAAAACAAAAAAGAAACAAAACAAAATAGAATCTCACAGCGGAAGGATAAAATATAATAATCAAATATACAGTTTATAAAGCTGTTTTACAAATATTCGATTATACTTACAACATTTATCAGAGTTACACATACCAATAACAATGCAGCGGAACAATATGAGTGTAGTGGAATATAATAAATAATAACAATAGAAATCTCCATCTTCGTCCTCCAGAGCTAAAGTCTTCGATCCTAAAACGCTCGGACTGACTCGAGCGAATTGAAAAGACAAAACACTCGAGTCGGAACTAAAATATCTTATGTAAGTTAAATCAACAGAAATAAACATGAGTGCAGTAACTCAAAAGATGCTCGGGATTCACATCTCTTAAGGATCCGTTAAACTATTTACTATGTAGTATATTTCGCTATTATAATAGTGTCTAATTGTAAAATAAACTTACTTTTTTCTTAGCATTAAGGGGTTACCCATATAGCCCTTAATACGTAATAGTCCCAGTAGTCCATCCAATATCAGCGCATCTCTAGATCGGGAGACAACCCTAAATATTCCACGGGCTACGGGAGAAAACCAAACTCGTACAAGGCGTGATAGGGTAGGTGACACGGCACAACTAGGCAATGTCAGGGTAGATATACCAATTACGCTTCCGGGTCGGTGGTAACGTGTAGCCGCAGCTACCGCCCACCTCGAGCCACACCTCCAAATAAAAAAAATAAAAGTGGCCACCGAATCAATCCAAAAGTCAAAGTATAATATCGAAGGGATGTGTCCGATCAAAGGTGTCACCTCAATTAACCCGTCAATCGCTCCTGTTTTAGCCACCTTATGCCAACTCACGGGAGTTGGGTCCACGTATTTACCTCAAAGGAAATGCCGCCGCCATCCTACTTTATTCTGGAATCTCCACCACGTACATGGTTGTTAAAGTAGTTTTCGGAGTTGGTAGAGAGTATGACAACTTCCGATCTCAGTCTCTTCAACAACCAAACGTTATTATAACACCGCGGTTATTTCAAAATGATTTATACCTTTAAAAACCAGAATAAAATATTCATTTCAAAACTACATAAATACGATATCATTTATATTTTAAAGACCCAAATCCATATGATATCAAATATATCTTTTTCAAAAATCATAGCCTTTTCAAATCTATATACCTTGAAACCATAGCTTTGAAACATAATTTTTAATATTTAATGGTTTAAATACTATATTACTTAATATAATAAAATAGCTTCTTTAAATTTCAAAATAAAATCCTAATATCAATCTGAACCTCCAAATAAACCATTTTAATTCCCATATATTTCACAGCTTAAATATTCTATATTTCAAAACTTAAATTTTTACAGTTCATATTTTCCACTCTTTAAATATTCCACTATTTCAAATGGATTCTTTGAAAATTTAATATATCAAATCCAATTCCTATTGTTTAAAACTTGAAATGTATACTTAATAGAACAAATATTATTTAAGTAAAACCCTTAAACTTCAATAACAAGATATTCTTTTTAATTAAATTAACCTGATAATATTCTTTAAATCAATTGGATATTCATTTAAATTCTCCAATCAAAAATCAAGTTATACAACCATACCTTTAAATCTTAATTTATTTACATTTCAAAACAAATTTTTCGAAGATAATTCTTAAATACTTTAATTCAAATCATATTCACATTTATATTCAACCTTACATTTATTTGAGTTATTATAAACTCTATATACAATAGCATTTTTAAACAGATACTTAACCATATTTTATAAAAGAAATCAAACTTCATTTTTTTAGCTTATTTTATAATTCAAAACAAATTTATACATGGCTAACTTCAATAATAAGATAGCATTTATAAAATATTTAAAAAAAATTAATATCTATATACTCATATATTTCTTTACAAAACTACATAAATCATTTTAAAAATAATTTTACATATAGACCATGGTGTCTGTATATAATTTTCTATCCTATGGTCAAGTGATACAGATATTTATCATTTCAATCCACAGTTTAAAATAAAATTTACGGTTATATATCATTTCAAACCGCAATCCCGAATGAAAATAACTTGCAGTTTATAACAATATAAAATACAACATCCATTCATCCAATATCAACAATCGACCATTTATCAAAATCATCATCCAAATTCAAACAATACATTAATATATAACATGTAATAAATAACAGGTATTACCTAACAGTTTATATTCAATAATAAATTAATATCTGTTTAACTGGCAGTTTATATGCAATAATAAATAAATTTAACTAGAAATTTATATGAAATGCTAAATAAATTTAACTGTCAATTTATATGCAAGAATAAAATTAAACAACAATTTAATTTGAATAAATGCAATTTAACTAAGATGGTGATTAAAATATGCCAAACAACCATAAATAACTTAAAAATACATCATATATCAATTTAACAATATAAGAAATCTTAGAAGTTGTGAGTGGGTTAAAACACTCACCTTTGGAATTTAAATTGAATTCAAATCCAATTTAAACCCAAAATTTTGACCGTCTCAAAATTTGTCCAAACCAGCGTCATTGTGTCCGGAATTTTATTACGATCCTAACCAAAAAAATCGCGCGTGAAACGGAGTTCGTATGTGAAAAATATAGCGAAAATTGCGCTTGAATTCAATTAAAAGAAATAAAAGAAAATGGAACACTTTCAAACCTTAAGCCACGTGTCCGTCTCTCCCGTACCACCTTCCGAGTAACGTGCGCATCCCTCAACAGAAAATGAACCCATTTACACCGAAAAACGTGACCTTTGACCACCAAATCAGAACGCCTTTGACCACAAATTGACACGCCGTAGCCACCATCGTTCTCCCCTGCTCCGGCCGCACGTCCCCATGCCAACGCGGCCCCCATTGGCTGTCGCCGCCGCCACCTCAATTAGGGTTTGCCGAACCCAAATTGCAAAATTCTCGGCTCCTTAGATCGAATTAGCACAAGCGACTACCGCCATCTCGAAGCCCAAGACGAGATCTACAATACCCAGATCTTGATTTTGCCAATTTCTTTCCGAATCAAAAACGCCTAATTAGCCCTAGGGTTTCGAAATTCATGAGCTTTGACCGAGATTTTCTGTTGGTTCGAGCACCAATTGCAAAAACAGAAGTTACGCGTAGATTCGTATCGATGAGATCTTCAATTCTCTAATTTTTTTGAATTTTTTCGAAGAGTTTGAATTTTCATTTGATTTTTGAATTTTGAAATTGGATCTGGAATTTTGTTTGTCTGCCATGGAGGAGGAGAGAGTTGAGATGTACGTACAGACAAATGAGAATAGAGGTAGGCTAGGATTTATAGCAGGATGTTTATAGAGAAAGTTGAAATAGACAGTGGATCCGAATTATAAACGTGCTTAACGATAATTGGCCCAAAAAGCCCGTTCTGATTCTGGAACGAAATTGGATCAACCCATATATCAAAATAGATGTTTATAAATATTTTAAACGCAATGGAAAAGGTTTTAGGTTCAAATTATGTCGTATGAAGAAGTTATGCTCAAATCAATATTTTCAAATTGATTTCAATTGATTTCAATTTATCGATTTCAAGGCGTTTCGAGTCCGTACGATCAAACGACAAGTCTGATCGCTATGAAACTTGAAATCCTACAATAATTCACCATTACGGATCCGATGAAATTGGTTTCGTCGAAATCCGAGTCAGTGGCCAAAATGGCTATTTTTCCATTAATTAAATAATTTAATAATTAATTAATAAAATTCAATTTTTAAATTTCAATCCTAAAATTGACCAATTTTATTACCTTAATATTTCCCAAACATTTACAATGCTTTAAACAAATTTACATGTCATTAAATTTTGATTCAATCATCATTTTTAGCGTTAAATTCCAATTTTGTTAAATTTAGAAATTATAAATTAAAATTTCAATAATTCCTTTGATTTAAATTTTCATTCATATTATTCAAATTCATTATTACAACCAGATGAAATAAATATTGGAATCAAAATCCAATATATTAACATTCTCAATTTTCATCCAAATCCTCATTTATGTAATATTTTAATATTATATTCCACTTAATTGCAATAAATCCACTTATTAGATTTCAAATTATAAATAAATTAACAAATCTTGGTTTTCACTCCTTAAATCAACTAGTCCTCATATTATAAATAAAACTAACATTGATTACACCTTGTATAATTAACCATTTTTAATGACAAATCAAATATATCCTAACTGCACAAACTAGGGCAATTAATGGCAATTGATTTCACATTACTTCATTAATTATCAATAGAAATCTCAATAAACCCGTTTATTTATTTAAAATCTTGCAATTCAATCAATTTACATTTTATGGATATAATTCATACTGAATTATCAAATTACAGTTTATCCCTTATTATTCCATCAATTAATTGTAACTTTGAATTTATTCCCATTTTACAGATTTCAAATCAATTACAACTTTACAATTTTTCGAGGTAATAGGTATTCCATATTCAATGCTAATTTTATTTTATTACGTTAATATACGCCTATTTACATTTTAATTTGAATGAATATTACGTTTTTAAATGTGTACTTCTATCCATTGAACACATTAATTAAGGTTTTTAAATACTTTACATTCTATAAATTTTCAACATTAAAATTTTCATTATATTTATTTCTTTACATACTTTACGTATTAATTAATTAACATAATTTGAACTTTATTTCAAATAAATTCATTGACCAATTAATTAGGTAATTTATAATAGTTGTACCCTTAACTTTATTTCCAAATATCGTACTACCTAATTTCCTTTAATTGCAAATTTGATTTCCAAATCTTATGCAACATACTAAAGAAATAAATATATTGATTGGTTCGTTTTTCTCATTCATTACTTTAATATACCCCTTTTAACAACTCCTAACCGTTGTCTTTACATTTCACACAAATGTAACATTTAATTACATTTATTACAATTCAATGTTGGCATTTATTTCCATACTACTGATTGCATTCACTTATATTCTATCCTTTTACTTTACTTTTTACTTCTTACAACCTTTTTCTTTTATTCATTGGTTTAAATGTTTATTTTAATTATTCCTTTATTACTTACAAATCTTATTTCATTCATGAATGCCATCATTTATCAATTATTACATGAATTTCATTTATTAATATTCATGTTATTCATGTTTAATTCAATTCCTTTGCACATTAATTCATTTACTAAAGTTTACAATCATTTATTTATATTACTTACCTTCTTATTATATTAAATTAGTAGCAGTTCAATTATACTTCTGATTATAACATTTCATTAGTTAATTCAATATTCCTGTTTGTTTCTTTTATTAAACTTATAACCAAGTATGACAAATTTCATAATTTCAATTGATTGCACTTACATTTTGAATTTGTAAATCTTAATTTCAATTGTTATATTTAAATTTCTAACATTTGCTTCATTATAACTTCTAAGATTTTTATTTCTTCCTAAATTTAATTGCAAAATTTAAATTAAACTAACAAATTTATTAAACAAAATTTACGGGTCGTTACAAGAGGAGTGACAAACCAGAAAATCTGATGTAAAATTCGTTGAAACTAACCCCTATTTATGGAAGAACAACAGTCATGTCCATTCATGAAGAGTTATGGCAAATAAACACTTCTTTTGAAATTTAAATTTTGAACTCAACTGACACCATGTCGACATGGGTACCCTAGGCATGTCGACATCCCAAAGCAATTTTTGGTGATTTGATTTTCTTTGAAAATAACCTTTATTTTATATTAAAACTATTTAAAACTTTATAAATATATTTTACTATAGTTAAAATTCATAAGTAAATATAGAAAATAATTTATATAGAATTTAACTCTAATTTTATATTTAAATCTTAGTATAAATATTTAAAAGTTAAATATATTATATTAAAAGATAGTTTAAAATCAGGAGTAATTTGTCTTTGAAATTAAAGATAATTTTGAGGCTAAAATTATTTAAATCAGGATAAAGAGTTTTGAATCTTTTAAAAGCAAAGTTTTGAAAACATTTTGAAAACAGGATATAATTTTAAAAAATCATTTTGAATAAAAAATTAGCGGATACAAAACAATGTTCCACAAGATTTTTCGTAGGTTCTATCCTACTTAGGGTTCCATCCCTTTAACAGGCTCGAAGTGGATTCCATTCCACGAATAAATTGGATTTTAAGATGTCAGTGCTTTTCTATGAGTTGTAACAAAATTCCTAATAAAAAATACTTAACCTTGAAATCTTGAACTCTTGATAATCTTGATACTCATGAGTCTTCTATCTTGATATCTTGAATCTCTATACTTTACAGTCTTCATTCTTAGTACCTGCATGGTTAAATCCTGCAGGTACTAAGAATAGAGATTCAAGATATCAAGATAGAAGACTCACGAGTATCAAGATTATCAAGAGTTCAAGATTTCAAGGTAAGTATTTTTTATTAGGAATTTTGTTAAAACTCATAGAAAAGCATTGCATCGTAAAATCCAATTTATTCGTGGAATGGAATCCACTTCGAGCCTGTTAACGAGATGGAACCCTAAGTAGGATGGAACCTACGAAAAATCCAGTGGAACATTGTTTTGTATCCGCTAACTTTTTATTCAAAATGAATTTTCAAAATTATATCCTGTTTTCAAAATGTTTTCAAAACTTTCTTTTTAAAAGATTCAAAACCCTCTATCCTGATTTTAAATAATTTTAGCCTCAAAATTATCTTTAATTTCAAAGACAAATTACTCCTCATTTTAAACTATCTTTTAATATAATATATTTAACTTTTAAATATTTACACTAAGATTTAAATATAAAATTAGAGTTAAATTCTATATAAATTATTCTCTATATTTACCTATGAATTTTAACTATAGTCAAATATATTTATAAAGTTATAAATAGTTTTAATTTAAAATAAAGGTTATTTTCAAAGAAAATCAAATCACCAAAAATTGCTTTGGGATGTCGACATGCCTAGGGTACCCATGTCGACATTGTGTCCGTTGAGTTCAAAATTTAAATTTCAAAAGAAGTGTCTATTCGCCATAACTCTTCATGAATGGACATGGCTGTTGTTCTTCTATAAATAGGGGTTAGTTTCAACGAATTTTACATCAGATTTTCTGGTTTTTCACTCCTCTTCTTCTTCCACTTTTCTTAATACATATTCTTATCATTACTCTGCCGAAATCAACATTGAATCGAACTCGATTACTTCTAGTTTGATTCTCTATCACTATCTCTACAAGGTTCTCAGTGTTATTCAGAGTTATAGACTTCTTTGTAATCTATTAAGCGAGAAAAGGTGTGATTGTAGCCTTGGAAATCAATCAAGAAAGAAAATGTGTGATTGTAGCCTTGGTAAATCAATTGGGTAAACTTGTCGCCCGGAAATCAAGTATCTCTACCCAAAGGATCAAAATTCTGGAGGGTGTACCTCATAGCCTTGAAACTGAGGGTGTAATTGTACAATTGCTTTTGAAAGGAAATCCGTACTTGTGTTGCGGGACTGGATGTAGGGCAATTCCGAACCAGTATAAAATCCTGTGTATTCTTTCCTTTACTGCTTTTATTTTATTTCTGCATCTGTGTTTGTTTCTGTGATCATATATGTGTCCGTATATTGCATACATCGGTGTCTAAATTAACATAAATCAAAAAAGATTTAGAAATTCTTTATTAACACTATTCACCCCCCTCTAGTGTTAATCCTAGCCTTAAGATCCGTAATCCGCATTTCTCACAATACCAACCTCATTGTGGAGAAATTTCTTTGAGGAATTACAGTAGCAAAATGGAATTGGATACGATCCATGGATAGAACTGATTATATGAGATGAAATGAAATTAACCTAAACAAACATATAACATTAGAATGTCTAATAAGTATTCCAGTACATCAAAGAGAAACTATGAGTTTCTTATTAATGTCAAAAATATATAATCCTAGATTATTTAATTAAACCATTGAGAGTGTTGACTCTATATGGTATGATGTGCAAATCCGAAAGAATTCCAAGTACACTATCAAAATATAGATTTTGGTGGTCATAACTGAAGGGATATGATCCATCGACCTCGACTGTGTCTTTATGAGTGAGACTAATGTAGTTGGAATTAAATGAGCAACGTTGATAAGAATAATATCGCAAATTTCAATTGTTGAAATTAACGTAATAGATTCGATATTCAACATGTTCAAATCAATTTAGATTTACTCACAAAATTATCGCTTGATAATTCCTAGTGTTTTGGTACATATGTATTGAAACAGAAAATTCTTAATAACGATTTAGAGTGAGTTGTTTACACATGTTAACAAAAAATGTCTCAAAGTCAGTGAGAGCGATATTGAGTTTGAGAGTCTTTGGATATGATCCAAGAAATGATACGAAAGTTGCATTTTATAAGCATCGAGATTGAATAAGTATTTTGATAGAAATATCAAATAGTTTGACTTTTTAGTCAAAATGCAGAGGAAACGTGTGTTCATAAGAAGGAATGTTAAAAGATACATTGATATTCCTAAACTATAAGTAAACAACATGTTGTTGATTTTAACGATGTACTTGTGTTAAAATCATCCTTAGTTGTTTTAATACTCAACGTTGGATTAATAAATGATGACTATTATAGCAAGTATAAAAGATGCCGAAAATGTCCCAAATGATATGCAAGGACACCTTATTAAAATGTTTAATATGGAACATGTAACATTGATTCCTTTGCATTAGCAAAAGGAATCATCATACATGTTGTGTTGTCTACGATATCATGATTTGCTTATGTATTTGATACATGAAGTAAACATCAAATCCAAATTGATATCACTAAATGGTTGTTTGAAGTGTTCTCGTGTATTGATGAAATACTAGAGAATTGTTTATAGGAACAAAAAATCCTTATGAAGGAGCGTTCGAACTCAAACTTCGTAAGTCATATTGAGTGTAGTATGTCAATAATAAATTCATGTTAAGAATCTTTAAGTTGGAAATGTTCAAAATGAAAGATCATGGCTAATTCAATAAAAAGGCTAAGTACATCTTCTTGAATACTGCCGCAATAAAAATAATGTATACAAAAATATAAGTGCACAAATTTATAACTAAGCTGATTCCAAATGTTGAGAATCTCATAACATTGTTATATGATAATAATATCGTGATATGGCTCGTAATAGAACTTAGAGCTCATTAGAGGTCGAGAGACATACTCTGAATTGTTTCACATGATAAAGCAATATATCACCGTCGGAGAGAGTTGATTGACAGAGTAGATAATTGAAACATAATAGCATATCCGTTCACAAAGGAACTGGCCGAACTAGTTTTGAGAAATCGATTGGGGAAGTTGGAATAAGATTTCATAATTGACCCCAAGTGCAAGTGGGAGATTGGTAAAGTTAAGGTTATGCCCTAGGAGCAATTATGTAATTTATTACAGATATCTAACTCGTTGATAGGGATGGCAATGAGGCGGGTCTAGGGTTCAAACCCGATTGACCCACCACTGTTTTGGCCCGCCAGACCCGCCTCATTGGGTCATCGGGGAGGGTAAACCCTTGATCCGTTCTTGAGAGCTCCGAGTCTAGGGTCGGGTCGGGGCTTGTCTGACCCACCCTAACCCGACTCGCACTACTGAGATTTCATGAAATCGCTTTAATATTATAACGATGATTTGTTACTATATATGCGTGTGCGTGTGATTATGACATGGATATTATAATGATCCAATCAATTAGCTATAAAATTTTTATAGTATTAAGTTGCATCATTGATAATTATACAATAATATATGCATATTTTTTTGAACTATTTCGTACACCACATTTTTATTATCTCACATTGTTATTTGTATTTAATGTATCATTTAGTAACAACGAATATAAATATATGTACATTAGTACATAATTTTGAATCAATACAAAAAATCTCATCGGGTCTCGGGGCGGGACGGGTCTACCTGACCCATACGGATTTCAGGTTTGTGGCAAAATTCCAGACCCGCACGGGGTTTACGGGCATGTTCGGGGCGGGGTCTAAAAAACCCGGGGCGGGCCTTGGGCACAAAAAACCTGCTCGAACCCGCCCCATTGTCATTCCTACTCGTTGAACAATCTTGTTCACAATAAAGGTGTTTCTTTCTACCACAT
Source organism: Allium cepa (assembly GCA_030765085.1). NCBI lineage: Eukaryota > Viridiplantae > Streptophyta > Magnoliopsida > Asparagales > Amaryllidaceae > Allium > Allium cepa. The sequence goes on along the minus strand of CM060934.1, from coordinate 485,439,656 downwards.
ACTTGATATAATATGGTTACATTAATTAATTAGTTTAGTTAAAAGTATATTTAATAGAAAATCCATAAATGATACATTTTGTGATAGTAGTTACAAAGTGTTGTAACCGTGAGTAATTTATCACAATAAAACAAATATATCATTTTAAACGTTGAGATAGAGTATGTAACGCTCTCTAAATATTGGGCAGTGTATTACTCATGACTGCTAGGGGCATTTAGGGGTTACGTACTGATAATATTCGATAGCTATAGAATGATTCAGCCGATAGTTTTCTGTTGGTTAATGTAACTAAGGTCAAACAGAAAATATCGTTATGACTGATTAACACAGTTCTCTCGACTTGAGAATACCGTGGATCTTCAATATGAAAGCTTTACTTTGATTATAGTCAAATCATGGCATGATGTTCCATCGAGTGACTATAGTTGGGTTGAGTGGAAGTATTGAAAGTGAAGCACTATTCAAGAGAGGATTCGTCTCCTCGGTTATATAGGGTTACTATCATGGTCAACTCAAAGTCAAAGTCTCTAGCCAGAGTATTTTGGTTAATAATAATTGTTATTATTGAACCAAAGACTTTGTGTTTGGACTATTAAGTTAAATGAGGATGACGTTGGAGTTTTGACCATTACCAAATTCCATAAATCCAAAGTGATATTGTTTTGACGAAGAGAATTGGTGTAAATAATTGCCACTATTAGGTACCGCTTATAATAAGTAAAATCAGATTTTACCATAAGATGTGTAAGCGATGAATTCAGCCAAAATGTCACACCACTTGCTAAGTGACATGTAAACGTTAATATTTGATTTTTTCAATATTAATCGCGGACTGAATTTACACCTTTGAGTCGCACAACCGTAATGATGAATTCTCCAAAAAACAACATGATTTAATTAATTTATAAAAAATTTAAATTAATTAAATTAATTGGTATTTGAGAAATTTTGTTGTTGTTGTTTAGGAGTTATTTGTAGTTTTTTGAAAGGTCGCCTTAACATATTCTCTAATTCATTATATACGTACAATTGAGTTTCTTATTTTTCATTCTTCTTTATGTAACTTTTCTGCTTCTCTCCTTCTCTAATGGTTGAAAATATGATATTTTCCATGGCTTCACATTCCTAAAATCAAATACAAATAAAATCAATTATGAAAAGTGATTTGTTCCTCTTGATCCATGCAACATATGGAGGCTGATTTCTGAATTTAGGAGATTTGATTCATCACTCAAGGTGCAGATCATTGGCTTCATTTTTGGTAATTCTAATTTCATTTATTTGTATACTCATGATGTTGAAATGGTCCAAATTTATCCATATTATATATCTTCTATCTCATCATGTTTAAAAGGTTTAGATTTATTCATATTATATCTCTTTTATCTTGTGTATTCATCTTGTAATATAACTTAGATCCCCTTTTGTTCATCTCATTTAATTATATAATCCTTATGTAGATTTAATTTGAATCTCTCCTTATTTACATATCCATTGACTATATGTTTATTATGGTTGACTTCAAATCCTTTATTTGTTTTATTGTGTTTCCCTTTTATATAGTCAGATCAGTTTTATCATACAACAAATTTGTATGTGCCCAAGTTGACCGATATTTTTTCTGTCATTGTTTTGGAATTGTAAAAAAGAAGGGAATGTGAAAATATTTTATCATGTTGTAATGTTGTATATAAAATTGTGTAACATCTGTATACATAAATATTAATAAACTACTTTTTGTTGGTGGTTTAATACAGTAAAATTAATTTCCAATGTTGTATAGTTAATTTTCAAAATGATTTAATTTTACAAATTTTAGTCATAAAAACAAAATTTTCCTTTTGTTTTAGAATTCATAAGTGGTCATTTATGTAAAGTTATAGACTTTTATTTCATACCTAAGATTAAAAAATTAAATTATTTTATTAGCATTAAATTTAAACATATATGTTACTTAAATTGCAATCTTCATACCTATATATAAATATATGTGTTATTTAAAAGAACACATAACTTGCAATTATTTACACACACACACACACATGTGTTTATGTTATTTTAATCTAAATCGAAATGGACTTTTTTGTGAAATTGTAGAATTTCATTTCAAGCTCTTCCTTAATTAAAACCATTTTACAGTTGTTAATTCTTGTTTTGACAAACTCATATATATAAGAAAACTTATTTTAACATGTGCATGTGTAAACTTATCAATTATTCTAGATGTATATTTTATTACTTAAAAAAACCTTTGTTAGCAAAAGGCATATGCAAAGTATATTGTAAATGCCATTTAATATGTCATTCAATGTAATTGAAAAGAGGGAGAAATGTAAGGGTTTCTCTCTTTACATTTTAGCCTTATCTTTCCTTAATTTATTATACAGGTCAAGAGAAAGAAAACCAAAGGTTTTCATTCTCTAAACTTTCTCACGCTTATTTACACAGACATACACTTCTTATACGTTACACTTATATTTCACAATATGAATGTATTTTACACACAAATATGTACATAAAAGTATATTGATATACTCTAATTTACATACACATTAGATTAAAGTAAAACTTTATTTATAATATTAAATAAAATACTGATTTTATTTAAAATAAATTTAGACAAGATCTAAATACATTTAGACTTCATTGGCCCATCAATGATCCAAAATGGTAAATTTTTCGAAATTCACTCATTTCTTCCACTATGGGCTAGCCTAGTTTCTTCATATTCAACGTCCGTTGACAGTTCATTAGATAGTTCTTAAAACAAGTTATATTGCTTTAGAATACTCCTGATACTCTAAAAAATGCATGCCAAATCCATAAATCATTGGATGCTACAACTTTCGAAATCGTTGTTGGCACCTTTTTATGCCCGATGAACTTTCCTTTTTAGCCGGTCGAATAGTTTTTCCATGCCCAATGCATACAGTCCAAACCACCATAAAAAAATCTCCTAGCTTCTCCTCTAGCTAGCAGCCTGACAACATCATTTGGACCTGGCGTACGTAAGTATTCGTCGTCGAACTGTAGAATAATTTTTTTACAAAATTACTTCATGCACTTTATCGTTGTTGATGATGCAATCCTGAAATATTCATCTAATTGATCATTAGACGTTCCATAGCTCAACATTCGTAAAGCAGCCGAGATTTTGATATGTGAGGAAATTCCTATTTCAAGTGCTCCATTTAACCTGTAAGTAAAATAGGGGTTGTTGAGTTTAAATAAATTTTGCTGAAAATATCCGAGCTCATGCGAAATCAACGACGAAACAATATAATATCATAGATTGGATTGCCAATGAAGTAGTCCTTCATCATTCTTTCATGTCCATCTTTATAGTCTCTTTTACAAAATTTGGTCAATTCATCCAAGCGTACTACCACGGTGGTTGTTGGTAAATCCTTCACCAAAAAAATACAAAAATACCCTTGTGCAAGTTATTGCATTTCAAACTCGACGGTTTGATTGTCTAGCTCATCTTCCTCGTCGAAGCTTTGCCTCTTGTTTTAGTTGTAGTAATAAAGGAGAGGATCCATTTTTTTTTAGAGAACTTTGTAATTTGATTCTTACTTTGCTTATCTTTGTATAGTTGTGTTCTGAGTAGCTCAAAATCAGGGTGTATATAGGTGCGGGAGATAAAGCCACGTTGCTACAATGTATGATTAGACAATGCAATGAATGTTTATGGATTGGCTACAGTGTACATTTGGAGGAGGCATTGAATGATCACTGATTACACAACAAAGCTACAATGTACGACGAAACATGTCATTGAGTGGTTATGGATTGCACATCACGGCTACAACGTACGTTTGGAGGAGGCATTGGATGGTCATGGATTACGTAACATGAGTATAGTGTACAACGAAACATGTCATTGAGTGATTATGGATTGCACAACATATCTATAGTGTGTGGGAGGCATTGAATGGTCATGGATTGCACAATATGGCTATAGTGTACACGAGACATGTCATCAAGTCGTTACGGATTGCACATCATGGCTACAGTGTACGTTTGGAGGAGGCATTGCATGGTCACATGTATATGGATGTTGGACAACAGGATATACAGAATAGGTTATTGCAAGTCGTGCAGATTAGGACATTGCTATTTATAATGAGGATTGGTTTGAGAAGTTTATAAGATTCCAAATGACAAATCAAACTTGGACTCCCTATGATTATTTAATGTTGATTAATGCTTATGTACATGCTGATCAAAGACATATGAAAGAGAACGTCGATGAAGATTTTTGGATCACCGTCAACAAAGCTTACAATAACCATCTAGAATGTAGATTAAGAAGATGAAATTTGGATACTAGAAGTACGCATGTTACGTTTACCAGAGCATGTTGAAGGTGCTGGAAAATTATAGCCGAAGTTGAATGAGAAAATGTGTTTCAAATGTCTAGTTTGACTTTTGAGTTTCTATGTTTTATGGATCATCATACAATCTTCATTGGTCATGCTGCGTATGACCTGTGGACTAGTTATGTTATATAGTTTGAGTGATTTCTGTGTGTCTCTAGGTGTTATATTTGTTCTTTGTATATTATGTGTTCCTATGTAACTATTTCATGTATTTTTATGAGTTGTACCTGTACATATTTCATTGTTCTGTGGCTTGTATTTGTTCAATGTATTTCTATGTGTATGGTCATGAGTTGTATTTGTTCCATGTATTTTACGCGTTGTATTTGTTCTATGCATTTTATGGGTTGTACTATGTATTTTTACGGGTTGTACTTGTTTTGTATTAGACAAATTCATTAGCTCACACATCAACATACTTAAACATACAAAATACTCAAGCATACAACATACCTTAGCATAGATAAAGATACATTACCTCACACAACAACATACATAAATATACAAAACACTTAAACATCCACATACTTAAACATACAACACATCCACGAAGCTTATTTATGGCTACTATTTCTTATTCAAATTCGATCTCATATTCTACAGCTCAATGAGAGAATGAATCGCCAATCCATTCTTATAACCCACAACCGTTTGGAAAGTTAGAGCATCTATGGTAGTGCCGTCCAATGTATTTCTGCTTCTAACAATGAAATAAGTAATCATAACTCCATAAACACAAAATATCAAAGAAGATTCGACCTCCTGTTCTCTTTCAGTCCGTTGATTATGTAGTTCTTGTCTTCCTTGTCTGCTTCTACGTTGGATTCTGTGTCGATCTCCAAGTCTTCTTCTCTCTTCCCTTAATTGATACTCTTGCTTCTCTCTCCCTCTCTCATGCTCCCTTAGGTCTTCGTAGTGCCTTTCCTGTATTTCCACATACCACTCCGTCGGTGGTTGATGAGAAGAAAGATTTGGAGGCTGTTTGCGACTTAAAGATTTTTCGCATGAGTATGAAGAAGACAAAGAAATGTGACTGTAGTCCACCATGATGATATACTATGTAGAAAATTGGAAGAAGTGTTTATGTATATCTCAATGTAAGAAGAATGTTATTTATAATACCTTGGTGCATGGAAAAAATGAAAAAACGCATACACAAGAACAACGTGGCTACAATGGTGATGATAAGACAAGTCATTGACAAAAGATGTACAACGTGGCTGCAGTAATGATAAGACAAGTCACTGAATGAATATCTGACAAATTTGATAGTAATTACTCATAAAGCAATACTCAATTTAAAGCATGAACCATGTTGCAAAGAAAAACAAAAAGTAAATGTACACAAGAACAATGTGGCTACAGTAGTGGTAAGACAAGTCACCGAATGATATCTGACAAAATCGTTTCAGTATTATACATAAAGCACTGCTCAGTTTAAACCATGAACCATGTTGCACAAAATAATGAAAAGCAAATGTACACAAGAACAACGTGGCTACAACAGCGATAAGACAAGCCATTGAATGATACCTGACAAAATTGATATAGTAATGTACTCATATAGTAATACTCACTCTAAACCATGAACTATATTGCACAGAAAAATGAAAAAAAAACGTGCACAAGAACAACGTGGATGTAGTAGTGATAAGACAAGTCACCGAATGATATTTGACAAAATTGATACAATAATGTACTCATAAAGCAATACTCAATTTAAACCATGAACCATGTTGAATAGAAAAAAGAAAAAAATGTACACAAGAACAACGTGGCTACAGTAATAATCAAACGAAGTCACTGAGTGAAAATTGAAAAACAAATATAAACAACATGTACAAATATGATATCAATCATAATACATAAATAGTGAGTACACTGAATATGACATCAATTAGAGTTGGTACATAATCAATGAACATCAATTTATATGTGGACCGCGGTGAAGAAGTGTCTCGTCGTCATCGTCTCTGTTAGATAAGTGATCATAATACATACCAAAGTCGGCAAATCTCTTTCGCTCTACCTCTAGCTTGACCTGTAATCGTGCCGTCTTCACTGCATGTCGTATCTTCTCCTATTCCTATGGCGCAGTGCATCCTCGTAGTAATCAATGATGCGTTTGTGCTCTACATATTCAATATGGCGGAGCCCCATCTGCATGTCTAATAGATCACCGTATGATATCTGAAAGGGATCTGGATACTAGTCATATGTAAGAGGGTGAAAACGTCAACATAACGATCAGCTTCAAAAGATGTGGGCACTGCCATGGTCCAACCAAAGTGACTAGCAGTAAACACGTGATCCGATACACGATACTCCTGACTAGGCTGGATAATATTCTCGACAAACGGAGGTGCTATACCATAAAGTATAGCAAATGGCCTTACCAACTCCACCGACATTGCATGAGCAATGATATCATTAGATGTAGTGTAAAATCTACGTCAGAAATCAATATATGATTGATCGGTAATAACAAATCTCTCCACTGGCCACCAACATGCTGCTCTCGCATCGGCAAGTTGATCTGGATCATAAATCATACAGTGATAAATATGAGGGTGTAGATCATGAGGAATGACATCAAAGTTGTAAGTCTCCAACACCTCTCACCAATGTACAAGTATGAACTGAACACTATGGGATACGATACAAGTGGAATCTCCCCCACGCTAAGCATCCTGGCCATCTGCACAAACTCAAGCTCGAACATGTTACTGGTATCAAACAGATGCCATATAATTTGCCCTCTATACATCCTCAAGTCGATCTGGTTATGTGCAACAGAATATACATGACGAGATTCATTTATCCCAGTCCTCCTATTATTCGCATGTCAAAATAATAAACAGGGGAAGAAACTAGATGCATTAGTAGTCATTGTCATAAATTGAAAGTTCCTGAAATACTTAAAATACCAATACTGTAATTACCCTCAGAAACTATATAATGAAATCTATGAATCAAACATGATGCATTGCGTCTCTGTATATATACGCAAAAACAAGAGTACCCCATTCCTACATAACAGTAGGGTCAAAATCCAGACCATATACGGCCTCAATATAGTCGACCTGTAAACTACTACTAGAGGTACCAAAAACAAGTTTCCCATAAGATATAGAATAAACAATTTAGCAAGCTCCAAATCATGCTTTGAAGAATATTCCGTCAATATGCTGTCCATGACAACTGTAATCGCGCGACTCTAATAGAGTAGCTGACTGATAGGATGTAATCGAAGTGTCTAAATGTGGAAAAATATTATGAACAAGTGTGGGATCATGCCACTGATCATCTTATGGAATCGATGGAAAGGTAGTCACCTCTATACCAATGTCAATGAGCATAGAAAAATCAAGCAGTGTAATCCTTAACTCATCTCAGGGAAAATGAAATGTACTCATGGTTAATACCATCGTAGAGCGATAACATCACAACTGGACATCTCCTTTAATAAAATTATTGATGCCTAGAATTTTAAATTACATAACAAGTTAAACTAAACTATAATAAATTGACAGAATTTTTTAAAACTTGAACGGTTGTTTAAATCACATAAGAAATGATGAAATCTACGCTCACATAAAAAAACTATAACTCTAGGAATATTTGTCAAGTTCTTGTGAAAATATTTTAAGGTATTAGCCAACGAACCCCATAAATGAATATTCCTTGACTGTTCAAGTTAAACGAATTTGTAAATATACGTTTTAAAATGATAACTCACTTTTAACTATGTTGTGAAAAAAAGATACCTACAACCAAACTAGTCTGTGCACATCTAGAAGCAACCGAAAATCGGTAAGCACCTTCGCCGCGCTCAAGTTCAAATCCTCAAAACCACCAAGCTCAGCAACTCTAACAGAAACCTGCCCCACTTTCTTGTGAGTCATGCCTGTTCGATCACCCCTGCAGTCTCCGCTACCCCATCAACCTCCGTAACCACCTTCACCCTGCTCCTCGACATGTTTGATGGTTTCAAGTAGGTCTTCTATTACATGCTCTTGTTCATACGACACAATAATAGTATCTTTTGTATGTCGACCACTGCCATCGTCGCTACCATTGCTACTTTCTCCATGCATAAACTTTTTCACCGTATTTTTGAGTAATTTAAATATTTTAACACGTGTAGATCTCAAAAAAATAAGGTTTAATTGTTTATTGATGCTTAGATTTAGGGGTGTGAAAATGGTGAAAATAGTGGATCATTTTGCTCTCGGGGGATTATAATAATGAAGTAGAGAGGAAAATGAAGAATATGAGGCAGCGTCTAGTTAGTGTTTCATAAATTAAAACGGCGAAAACTTTGCGGTTATATTTTGTGTTTTTTTATAAAAAAATTGGTCGGTCGCTAGTTCCGCGATTACATACATGCGAAGCTTTCAGTGCAAAATAAAGAGAGAGTTCAACAAAACAGTTCGGTTGTTGGGAATAGTCAAGGAACTAAAAATTGTACTGTACAGTGCATTACTCTAGCTAAAAATCGTCGGTTTTAAGTTATCATTTAAACCCTACTTTACATTTAAACTGCCAGACCCGTTCTTCTGGTAGATGCGAACTCCAATAATGTCTAAATCGGATCAAGAATTATTTTTGGTCTGTGTCTCTATCTTAGTTCTTTCAGCGAATCCCCAATCTGTAGCAGCTATCGTCATTGCTGAAAACTGTGGGCTCAGCTTCCTAAATCGTAACACTATTTACAACTATAGCTTAGCTTCTCCGATCTTCAAATATCCCCATGGCGCTCTTAGTGAAGATGGGTAATTTTGCTTCTTGCTTGTTAGTCATTCATTGATTTTAATTAGGATTACCGACTGTCTGGACATGTATTGATCCTAACTGAGTTTTGATCCTCAAGAATTATATACTCCACAATGAAAACTTTATATATTCAGATTTACTGCTCATTTGAGCTATTTCGTGTTGAATATGAGTACTTCAGCTTTTAAAATGCAAGAACCAAGTTACATGTAGAAGTAATTCAACATTCCAAAGCAACGATCTTCCATCTTTTACAAAACATTTATATTTTGATTCAGCTTTTTACTGCTGTTGATTGTTCTACACTAAGTATCATGTCTAACTTATTGTTTTGCAGGTATTACAAGGTAGCAGTTAATGAAACTTTGCTCTGGTTTCAGGTTGGCTTCATCAGGTTACCTTTTCTAGAATTTCACTTCTATGTTATGCATCATGCTACTCTGTATTTCTATTGAATAAGAATTTAAGAGTATTTTTTCTTAATTATTTTTTGTCCACTAACCTGATCCTTTTTCCTCAAAAAACAAAACCTTTTTTAGGATCATATTCCATATTGACTTGATTCATGTAGTTAAACTGAGTGGTTGTTGTAGACACAATATTTGTACTGAATCATGTTTCTTATCGATGTCGTATTCATGTGACCTCTTAAGAAGAGTAGTTATGGCACCCTATTAGTAGCGATGGACCTACTGGTCAAACATATAAGATGATGTGGTGGAGTTTAGTCTCGCATCGCTTAATGGAATAGTATTGTTGGTGCTGAACTTATCTCTTAATTACAATAGTATTATTGTCATGTAAAATTGACTCAAACCATTCACACAGTGATGTACCCAACCCGTATAATAATATATTTTGTCTTCCCATTAAAAAATCAAAATTTAGACAGAATCGTTTTTTTTTAAATTAATTTGCAAGGGATGCACAATCAACTCAACTCATCAATTTTTTTGAGTTTTATATTTTCTTTGTTTTCTAAGGAGCAGAATATTGGTATGATGTATCGATATAAGAATTTATATAACATGAATATCTAAAATGAACATTTAAATGGTTGAATCTGAAAAATATTTGAAAATGATTCCCTGATGTTGGGAAAACAAATTAGTTATTTATTTGATGTACAAGTAGATGTTAATAATGTATATGCACACGTTGATTTATTTGTATTTTATTATACATAAAAGCTTGATTAATATACTATTAAACAAAATGATAATAATAATCCATTTTCTATATTTCAAAACATAGAAACTTAAATGCTGTATATATTAGATGGGGTATCTACACATGCAAAATATCGTGTTATAATGAAAAAATAGCAGATTTTGCACAACTTGTAGCCGTCAAAACAAAATATCAGATAAAAACCTAGATATTAGACACATTGAATGTCCATTTGAGTAAATCGCTTCTCCGTAGATTAAATTATTCATTGATTATTTTATTCAGGTCACTGATATTCAACCCATCAATTTGTATGTGAACAGTTATGCGACGTTATGATTTTCAACCATGACCCACCTCATTGTTATGGATGTCAGGTATACTCAATATATTAGTATTTCTACTTCTTAATGTAATGCTATATTCTGATGTACCAGTATAAATATCAGCCAGTTCACTGGCTACGAAATATGCCATTACCCTTTTGTTGCGATGAATAGGCTTTAGTGACATTTTGATTGGCTGTGGATGTCTTTGCCCTTTAGTTGTGATAAATAGGCTTTTGTGAAATTTGATTAGCAGAGAAGATAAGTGCAAATAAATAATTAACAGCACCAGATGTCTTTCACACCGTTAAAACTTCTAAAACTCCGATATCATATGTGAAGCAAAGTTTCATTTTCAAACTTCGCCAGTGCTTGTAAATGCTCTGATATGAACAGATATCCAGTAACAAACTTACATACACATATATCAAAATATGCATATGGATTGTGGGTACCCAGACGCGTAAACAGTTCTACTTGGTATATTTTATACAAGGAATATCGAGTTACAAGCTTCTTTCTAAATGCATAGCAGAAGCGTGTAGTTTATGACATCCTGTATTTCATCAGAAATTCTCTGCCTAATACCAAAAATGAGCATTGGGCGTCAAATACAATAGTTTACGTTCACACTTTATACTTTACTTATTTGTCCCATACCATTAGCATTTATTTGGTGTTTATTTTTCCTTAGTTTGCGTGCCACAGTTTTTGTAACAACCCGGTGTTGAGGATTAATTAATTAAAGTTAATAATAACGGTTTAATTAATTAAAATGGATTTTAAAGATTAAACCAGAATAATTTTTGGAATTGATTCAATAAATAAGGTTAAAATGTAAATATGTAGTAATTAAATTAAAATAAGTTAAAATATGGAAATAATATTTTATAAGAGTTATATAATAAACAAATAATATTGGTTTGGGTAAGGCATAATTTTAAAATGGAAATTTGAATTTATTTGCGCTGATAAATGAATTTTATTATATTGGGTTAAATATTCTGTAATAACCTGGTGTTGATGAGTAATTAATTAAAGTTAATAATAATGATTAATTGATTAAAACAGATTTTAAAGATTAAATGAGAATAATGAAACACCTTACTTCTATGCCCATACCATTCCAAGAGTATTACTAAGTAATACTATCAGATAGTACGGACAGATACTACAGAGAATGAGGCTGTATGTGGTACAAACATGAATATTCCATTGGGTTAACACTGATACGTATTTCAAAATCGAACAAACAACCCACTTATGCATACACAGTATTGGCATAAAGCAATTATCATGTGTCTTTTGGATAGAATAACACACAATATACAATAAATGATAGAGAACACAGAGTCAATATTGCAACGATAATATGTAATATAAAATATACGATATGTCCCATATGCATCAAAATGATATACATACATGAGACTATACAATACAAGATGATAAACTAGAATATTGAATACTAGCCTCCTTTATGTCCAGAAAACACAAGCTAGTCTCATCGTCCTTGAGCCTGAAATGTCTCGAACAGACCTGAATATTACATAAATAAAACACGGATCAGACTATGTCTAAATATAGAGGTCGATATACATATGCAACTCAGTATATGCAGCGTATAATAATATGGTAACACCATCAAAAATAACTCAAGTCAACAACCATAATGTCCATGTGTGTGTGTGTATATAATGTATGCATGGTATGTGTAACCATATTATCATAACAATCTCCACAGTATCGCAAAACATTGAATATCACAGAACCATGCATAAAGATGTCATCATCCATATAAAACCATATCAAAAAAGGAATCACAAAATCGATCAACGGACGAATCATCCATATCAAAATCATCATCAAAGTCCAAAAATTTGCAATACATGAGATATCAGAATTATAGCCAAGCTAGCACACAACAAAGCTCAAGTATAGCCCTCAATCTCAAGTAATAAAATATTATCATCAATCAATATAAAATAGGCCGCCTATTAGTAAAATCATTTATATGATATAAGAATTCACCATACTCTGGACATCTATCACATGTATAATCTCATCTCATATAGAGATGAATGGTGACATGAACTAACTGCACGATAGACACGAGTCCTAAGTAGAGTCATATCTCAACATGTGAGTTATCATCCATATCCATACTTAAGTGATGTATATCAATAGTATATGTTAATCTCATTCCGCTAGAACCAAAAGGGAGACTGATGACCATCTGCCTGCTCCGAAGCACACAGGTTACCCACTCGGATCCGTTCATATAGTCTTCCGTCACTTCCATGGTAATCGTGACACTACCTACCAGCGTGCTGGTCAACGCGAGGACTTTTAGTCACGACCGCCCCTATGGTAACAGACCGTTGACCTAGGTGACATAAGGGGCTAGGGTTAACCACCCTGATATGAATACGTGTATCCCAGATCTGGGGCACGACTTTGAGATCGGGCCGTTGGGATGTATGCTAGCCATCTGGTTCACTCCAACACAATATCCAGAAGTAAATTATTATAGGTGGACAAACACATAACATTTACACATAAAGGTATCCCACATTATTTTTCCTCCTGCAACAAAAAATATGTCTAACTCAGATCTACGAGCATCACCTTACGTAAGTATTATCTTAGTATCGTTGATCCCGTCACACGACAATAAATAATCGAATAAATATCACAATGACGTCTCATATCACCGTGTGAAACTCACTTGTTTATTCATTGCTAATAAATTCCACTCAATCTCCACAATATTCTATATAACGAGTTCAAAAAATAACCGGAGAAATATTATTGAAAGTCTCGTACCAAACAGTATTATAACTCCATTTATTCAGATTTCTCGTCACACATAATTAAATATTGCGAAACCAAGCAGAAGGATGTCAGCATCGTACAAAATCACATTAAAAGCAACCGATCAAATTAGTATCTAATGGTGAATCATGTATAACATCCAATTCAATATAAAAAGATGAGAAATCAGAAAAGTGAAACAAATTAATGAAATATGTAGGATATATATTTTATAATCTTATTCAAACTTATTAATTACAAAATATACTTTAAAATACTTAATTTATTAATTAGCAAATCACTTCTTACTTTTAGAATTTATATGAACTTTTAAATAATTATTTAAGACCCAAAATGGACCTCTCTTTCAGTAAACTAAATAACTTTTTAATTGTTATAATACCATATTTAAATTTAAATAAAAACATTTCTTTACAAAATCATCTTCTCTATTTTCAAATTTCATTTTCCATAGAACATATTTTAATTATTTATAATTTATTATTAATTTTATTTATACACACACATATATCTTTATTAATAGTTGTAATAACTTTGGTGTCACACTTTTTTGGTATCAGCGTGAACTACCAAAAATGTCATCTATCTTAATATCGCTTAAAAATTGGATTTAACTTGTTTTACAAATTCAAAATTCTCTTCTATAAATATTACCGAATCTTAATATCCTTAAATATAAGATCTAACAAATAAAACTCTACAAATATTATCAAATCTTATCGCCGCTTAAATATATGATCCAACAAATAATTTTTCTTTACAAATTCAAGACTTTCATCTTCACATATTATCAAATCTTAATACCACTTAATTTAACATATTCAATTTATAGAAAAATATTTCACACATAAAACCATTGTTATTATCACGTGCGAAGCGCGTTCCGTAATGCCATATATATATATATATATATATATATATATATATATATATATATAAACTATAAGCACAGTTTGTGCAACCGGTGGCACCATCGGTCGACCGATTGCCCTATCCGTGACGTGTTTCCAAACGCCTGCTTCGACCATCTTTGATCGATTTCTGGTCTTCTTCCACCTCTTTCTTGCTTTATGTACTCCAATTCAACGCACACACATTATATTCATCATATCAACGACCAAACCAAATATTTATAAAGAGTTATATGAATTAAATATAGGTCCGTGAGTGAAAACACTCACCTGAAGCTTTATGCTTCATCTTCCCTTTCCTCTGCTACTGCCAAAACTCCAAATCATCATCCAAAACCTTAACTTCTTCATATGCATAAATGTAGATTTGTGTTGAAATGTTTATATTCTTAGAGAATTTATAATGATTTATTTGATTTTCATTTGATTTTCTGAAGAAGGGTTTCATGTTTCCAGAAGTGGAGTTAGAAAATCATCAGGAAGAAATACACGTAAATAAATACTAAACAAAAGGAAACGTCTCGAATTAGAAAAATCTGGATATTGAGATGGTAGAGTTTGTGCCTGGGCTTTAGTTACAAAAACAAGCGTATTAATATTTTTCTTCTTTTATTTTACAAACCATTTTTCCATTCAACTCAGGCCACTATTAATTTTCAAATAAAAATTATATTTACATCACTTATGCAATAACATAATATTATGGAATTTTCTAGAATTTATTTCCTACAAATTCTTTTTAATTATTTACTCAAACTTACCATATTCAAACCAATACAATAAAATTCATTTATTAGCCCGAATAAATTTAAGTTTCCATTTTAAAATCATTTCTCACCCAAACCAATATTATTTATATAATACAACTCTTAAAATATTATTTTTATATTTTAACTTATTTTAATGTACTTACCACATATCTACATTCTAACCTTATTTCTTAAATCAATTCCAAAAATTATTCTCTTTTAATCTTTAAAATATGTTTTAATCAATTGAATCATTATTATTAACTCTAATTAATTACTGCCCAACACCGGGCCGCTACGGGTTTCCTCCCTTGAGAAAATTGCTCGCAATTTCTTCTTAGGGAAACTCTATAACTAATGCTTAACTACACTATTTTCAATTCATACTTAATTGCAAAACAATCAATCATTAATGCAGATCACATAATGCTCTATTTTTACTGTTTCGAGTCGTACTTTACAATTTTCAAAACAATATAAAACCTTTCTCATCAATTCTTAATTAAATTCTTTTATATTTGTGAATAAATTATCTCAATTATCTTTTAAATTCCAAAATACTTATCATTAACCTTTAAAGATGTTAACAAATATTACTCAATAAATCTCTTTCTATTTAAGTATATTTACCAAAATCAGAAATCACTTCCCTATAATTACAAAATACTTCATCTTAAATAAATTTCTTTCCAAATGTTTTCCCCAAAATTCTCATTTCATACATAATTTTACCACTTTCAAAACTTGGAATTCCTTCAAACAAATTCCAAAACAGCAAACAAAATAAAATCTTTCAAAATATCAGTTCAAACTCAATATTATATTCAACCCAATATAACCACTTTCTACTAATGAATTACATTTATAAAGTTTGACACTCAAAAATAGATAAAACTATAATTCTTTGTTCCAGGCTACACTAAATAATTTGTCAAAACATTATATAATTTCTATAACGTCTTAAACTCACAAAATCAAAGTATTCAAAACTATATAATTTTCAAAATATAACTCATGATATTTTCTTCATATCTTTAATTTCAAAACTACTTTTCCAAAACTATACTTCTGCTTTCGTTAAAACATTCATTTGCTATTAAAATAAAATCGATAACATTTCCCAAACCGATTATATTATCACACAAAACATTGCTTTTATTTTATACAAAATTTTAATTCTTTTTAAAACATTAAAATCCTTGCTTTTTTTACTTTTCAAAACAATGATACCTTTACAAAACATTGTGTCCATGTGCTCGTTCTAGTGTTTAGGAATCACTATCAATAACGCCGATCAGATGCATCGACCAAAATTCTTAAATCATTCGGACAAACCAATACACGTTTTACTTTGAAATTCCTTTAAATACTTTATATACATACTTTTTAGTTATTAGACTTTTATAGGAAATAATTATTTGCTTTTGGCTCAGAATATAATCAAGTAACATTTATACACATATATTTTACCAAAAAGATTCACAATTTAAAACCTTTTGCTTAGCTTATAAAATACTATTTGCTTTCATTTGAAAACATATCCAGGTTGAACATTCACGTGTATGTGTATATCACCAAAAGACTCTTGTCCAAAACATATGCTTGTTGACATAAAATATTTCAAATGCCTTCGAAATATTCATTAAATTAATAATTCACTTTTAATGGTTCAAACATCAGACATTAAATATCAAACATCACACAATAGCGAACAATACCACACTCATTCATTTATAACTAGTAAACATCAAGTTGAAATTCATTTCACATTCTTAATTAATGTTTATAACAATATTATCTTAACAGAAATATAATTCTCAATTCCCATAGTGAGCTTCACTATTGAAGACACCGCAATGTTTTATTTATTAATATTTGAGTGGGTTTCTAGTCTTCAAATAATAATTCCTACTCAATAATATATCAATAATTACAAATCTAGTACAAACGGTCATCAATCATACATAAGAAACAATGATCAATGCACTCAGTGGAAAACTATTCATCAGTTTCCGCTGCTCACTCTGACCAATAACATATCAAAATACGTCTATTAAATGCCAAGCCACCAAATGTCTATCATTTTATATTTCTATACACAAAAGAATTAAAAGCGAAAATATTATATATATATATATATAGTGAATATCATATATTCCTACTATTCCTTTATTATAAGGTAACTACTCAACACACCTAAGGGGATATGGACTCTAAGTCTCATCTAAGGCCATGAATTATGTCTTATATATATTATGTATTATTCTGAACCTGCTCTGATACCAAATGAAAAACCCTGCTTCTATACCTGTACCATCCAAGAGTATTACTAAGTAACACCGTCAGATAATACAGATAATGACGCTATATGAGGTACACATAGAATATTCTATCGGGCTAACACGGGTACATATTTCAAAATCAAATAAATAACCCACCTATATGTACGCAGACATAAAGTAATAAACACATGTGTCTCCAAGATAGAATAATACACGATATACAATAAATGATAGAGAACATAGAGTCAATATCGCAACGATAATATATAATATAATATATACCAGATATGAGACTCATATACATCAAAATGATATACATATATGAGACTATTATACATTACTGAATACTAGTCTCCTCTATGTTCAAAAAACACAAGCTAGTCTCGTCGTCTCTGAAGCTGAAATGTCTCCGATCGACCCAAGTATTACATAAAACATGGGTCAGACTGTGTCTAAATATAGATGTCGATATGCATATGTAACTCAGTATATGCAGGGTATAATAATATGGTAACACCATCAAAAATAACTCAAGTCAACAACCATACTGCCCATGTATATATATAGAATGTATGCATGGAATATATAATCATATTATCACAACAATTTTCAAAGTATCACAAAACGCCGAGTATCATAGAACCACGCATAAAGATGTCATCATCCGTATAAAACCATATCAAAACAGGAATAAAAAAATCGATGTCAATGGACGAATAATCCATATCAAAATCATCATCAAAGTCATCAAAGTCTAGAAATCCGCAATACATGAGATAGCATAAAGTATTGCCATGCTAGCACACAACAAAGTCCAAGTATATCCCTTAATCTCAATAATAAAATATCATCATCAATCAATATAAAATAGGCCTTCTATTAATAAAATCATATATAAAAATGATACGAGAATCCATTATACTCCGGACACGTATCAGAGGTATATCTCATCTCCTCGTATAGAGGTAAATGGTGATGGAAATTGACTGCACGATAGACACGAAGTCCCAAGTAGAGTCATATCACAATATGTGGGTTATCCATCCATATCTATGCTAAGGTGATGTATATCAATAGTTTATGTCAATCTATCCTTCCACTAGAACTAGAAGGGAGACTGATGACCATCTGCTTGCTCCAGGAGCACACAGGTTATCCACTCGGATCCACTCATATAGTCCTACGTTATCTCCACGGACATCGTGACGTTTACCCACTAGTGTGCTCGTCAACGTGAGAACTTCCCGTTACGATTCAGTTTTGGCCCCTATGATAGCAGACTGCTGGCCTAGGTGACACAAGGGGTTAGGGTTAACCACCGTGCTGTAAATGCTATAGTGTGTCACGGATCTAGGGCGCCAGGATGAACGCTAGCCATTTGGTTCACCCCAACACAATATTTAAGAGTGCATCATGATAGACAAACACATATAGGTACCCTACCTAACTCAAATCCATGAGCATCACCTCACGTAAGTATTATCCTAGTATCATTGATCTCATTCTATGAGTGACATCTACTTGCAATGAATAACCGAATAAATCACACCGACGGCTCATACCACCGCATAATACCCACTCGTTTATTCACTGCTCATAAACTCCACCCAATCTTCACAATATTCTACATAACGAGTGTAAAGAATAACTAAAGAAATGTTACCAAAAGTCTCATACCAAACGGTATAATAACTCCGTTTATTTAGATATCTCGTCACACAAAATTAAATACCACAAAACTAAGCAGAAGGATGTCATCACCGTACGAAATCGCATCAAAAACAACTAATCAACGGCAAATCATTCACAACATTCATATCGATATAGAAGAGATGTGAAATCAGAAAAGTAAGTAAAAACAAATTAGTAAAATATGTAGAACATATATTTCATAATTTTTATTCAAACTTATTAGTTACAAAATATACTTTAAAATACTTAAATTATCAATTAGAAAACCACTTCTTACTTTTTGGAATTTATATAAATTGTTAAATAATTATTTAAGACCTAAAATGGGCTTCTCTTCCAATAACTAAATAACATTTAATTATTATAAATACTATATTTAAATAAAATTGTTTCTTTATAAAATCATATTCTCCATTTTTAAATTTCATTTTCCATAGAACATATTTTAATTGTTTTTTATTTATTATTTTATATATATATATATTTTTTTTTAAATATCTGAACGGTTTGTGCAACTAGTGGCACCAACGGTCGATTGCTGGCTGTAGACTGGCGGCGATCGATCGCCCTACCGGTGATGTGTTTCCAATTCCAAATGCCTGTTTTGACCGTTTTTGATCGATTTCAGGTCCCTTTCCACCTCCTACATGCTTCATCTACTCTAATTTATGCACACATTATATTTATCATATCAACAACCAAACCAAACCAAACACTTATAAAGAGTTATATGAATTAAACATGGGTTTGTGAGTTAAAACACTCAACTGAAGCTTTATATACTTCATCTACCTTTTCCTTTGCTACTGCCATAGCTCCAAATCATCATCCAAAACCTTAACTTCTTCATATGCATAGATGTAGATTGGTGTTGAGATGTATATATTCGAATTAGAGAATTTATGATGAATTTGATTTTTATTTAATTTTCTGAAGAAGGGTTTCATGTTTCCAGAAGTGGAGTTAGAAAATCTTCTGGAAGAAGTATACATAAATATTTACCGAACAAAAAAAACGTCTCGAATTAAAAAAATGTGCATATTGGGGTGGTAGAGTTTGAGCTTGGGCTTTATTTACAAAACAAGCGCATTACTAATTTTCTTCTTCTTTTTTCTTTTACAAATCATTTTTCCATTCAACTCAAACCACCATTAATTTTCAAATAAAAATTATATTTACACCACTTAAGCAATTAGCGTTTGACATTCTCTGCGACATGAAAGTCTTACAAAAGCTTAAAGGAAAGTTTTACAAAACGACAATTAAGCATGCGATGTTGTATGGTGCAGAATATTGGCCTGTTAAAAGACCCACGAACAGAAGATAAGTGTAGCAGAGATGCGTATGCTATGATGTAGCTGTGGTCATACAAGACGAGACCGAATCAAGAATGATGGTATACGTGACAAACTTAAGTAACACTAATTGAAGAGAAGCTAGTCCAACACCGCTTAAAATAGTTTGGACATATCCAATGGAGACCTCATGAGGCACCTGTGCACGTTGGAATTATAGGCCGCATTGAATGCTCAAAAAGAGCTAGAGGTCGACCAAGGCTGACGTGGGAGAAAGTAGTAAAAAAGAATTTGAGGGACTGAATATATTCGAAGAGCTGGTGTCGGACAGGAGCGCGTGAAAGTTAGCGATTCACGTACTAGAGCCATGAGCTAGGAGTTTTTACTTAGGGTTGATTTAGGGGCAGTGTTATGATTTTAGATTATAGGACTAATGAATAAGAATTAAAGACGTAGTGTTTGATTTTCAGTATCTATTACTATTAGCATCATTATTACTATTAGTATTATTATATTATTATTATCATGTTTTTTTTAAATTTCTTTATATATTTCTATTTTATTTTTATTTTATTTATTATTATTATTTGTTTAAGCATTTTATTTTATTTTTATCTTTATTTCTGTTTTTACCTTATATATATTTACATTTACATTTACATTTACATTTAAATCTATTATTATTATTACTACTTTTTTAAATTGATTTTGTCATTTAGTTATAGGTTCCATCTCTAGCCGACCCCAACTTGTTTGGGAATAATGGCTTAGTTGCTATTATTTCCTACACATTCTTTTCAATTACTAACTCAAACTTATCATACTTAACCTGATATAATAAATTCATTTATTAGTCCAAATAAATTCAAATTTCCATTTTAAAATCATTTCTTACCAAGACCAATATTTTTTATTTATTATTTAACTCATATAAAATATTATTTTCATATTTTAACTTATTTTAATTTAATTATGACATATTTACATTTTTAAACTTATTTATTAAATCAATTCCAAAAATTATTTTTCATTTAACCTTTAAAATCTGTTTTATTTAATTAAACCATTATTATTAACTTTAATTGATTGCACCACAACGCCGGATTGTTACAGTTTTGTTCATCTTGGTTGCTTTGGTTCCAACAATTTGAATACTGCAGAAATTGTTATTTAAAAAACATAAAATAATATCTGTGGCTATTTCTTAATTATGTTTTATTTTTTCACTCTGCGAAACTAATGTTATGTTTAGCAATTTATCATATATTAGCATCTGAATAAATCTGACATGAAATAAACCTAATAGGACTGTGGAGGTCCTTCACAATGTGGTACAAAGTGCAGTGCACTGGTGGCTACTGAAGAGGGAGGTTAGTTTTGTTATTATTTTTCTCCTGATATTGCTACCTTGTTCACTGTACTTTTTTTATTTATGTAATTTTTTTTTTGATAATGTTAAATAGGTAGCTAAGATTTCCTTTAAGGGTACACAGTTATACTATTTCATCAAGTTTTAATTTGTTCGTATCTTTTTTACTCTCTTAGCATTAGCTATAACCTTATACCATAAAATATTATGGCAACTTGTGTTTTCAAGGCGCTCGCCTAGGCATAGTAAATCCCTAGGTGCAACCACTGTGCCCTTCAGCAGTCCAAGATGCAGGCGATGCACAAGGTGCAAACAGAGCACATGAAGCGCAAAAGACGCAGGAAGCGAAAAGCCCAAAATGGCACGCCTTGATCGGTTAAGTTTACACAGTAATTTCAAGGTTTTTTTTGTTGTAAACTTAAGTTGAACGTCTTTGTGACTTCTCATTTTTGTGTGTGTTAAATTCATGATGTTTAAAGCTCAAAACTTGGTTTTAACAGCAGCTTTTAACTGCATTTTTTTCTGCGAATAAAATACAAAAAATGGTGCTCAAGGCGCACCAAAAGGCGCAAGTGCAAAAAAGCATAAGGTGCAAGGCGTTGGCCTTGCGCCTTTATGCACACTTTCGCTGTGACTACCTTGATGGGCATCACAATGCTATTATCAGAAGGAATATTGATACTTAAGATCACATGGAAGAAATGTACCCATATATAGACGTATGTATATCCACAAGTTCCTTCTTGTATAAAATAGCTTGAATGCATCCTTGTTCTTGGGTTCATCTTGATGTTTATGGCATGAAATGATATTTGTTGCTCCTATTTTTGGTACTAAATTTGACATGGCAATGGGGGCAAACCACCTTTTACCCTACGCTATGTTTTACCCCACGCTATGTTTTACCCCACCTATCATATAAGTAGTGGGTGACATAGGCTCCACATTGTGGTGGTTCAAAATTGACATCTTCGATAATACCTGTAGATTTGCAGCGAATCGTTCCACAAATGATGCAGATATCATATCCAACTTGGTCGCTTTTGTCCAATAGGTCGAACAATGGTACAAATTTTTGTTTCTCAAAAGGATTTCAATGTTATTTGTGTTAGAACTACAATTACATTGGTTTTGATTACGACAACACTGGTGTTTATCATCATTGTTTTGTAAGATTGTGTAGTTAACACAAAATTTCCAGGGGAATATTTGACATCACTCAAGATGATGCTTATTTCAAAGACCAAAAACCTATTCGCATCACGAAAGACATTTTGCAACAAGACATTTTTAATTCTTCATAAAAAGACACTTCATGTTATGGCAATTCATGAAAAAACATATTGTAAAAAGACACTTCATAAAAAAATCCTTTGGAATTTTTAACATGAAGATACTTCACAAAAAGATACTTCAGATGTCTCCACAAGAAGACAGTTTGAGAAAAGTGTCCAATGGAAATCATTTGTAATTCTTCATGAAAATGTAAACTAAACTCAAATTTTTATGCAATTACACAGTAGAAGGGGTAGTCTGTTTAGGCAAGTTATTAAACCTTCCTCTCACAGTTTGGAAAAAGATTTTCTTATCTCAATCAAACTGCTGACACTTTTTTAATTAAGTTCATTTTTAAATAAATTAAAATATCACTTTTTATACCCCACAGTTGACTGTAGTTCTTTGTGTATAATATATGTTAAATTATTAGTTCTTTAACAAATAATTTGAATGAATATTGAAAAGAATGAAGAATGGAACTTAAGGAAGTTGATCAAAAGTTCTCAAACAAGCTATTGAGAGTGATGAGAGTTAAGGGTATAAGAAACGTTGTTTTCTATGTTGAAAAAATTGGAATGTTTGAATTAGAAAGTAAATCGAATTGTAAAGGGAGAGATTCGATTCAAACGGGATTTAAAACGCAGGATTTTAAGATTTTTAATAACAATGTTGCTGAAGAGATACAAAAAAGTTCTAAAGTTGGACGTGAATCTTTTAGGTTTCTAAACAGTATTTTAGCTTCAGTGTCCAGTAGAAATGGTTGACTGCTGAAGTTTTTGATTTGGAAAATTGATACGAGGTGGTCTTAAGTTTACGGCTGATTCAAGCCTTTCTTAGAGGTACTTCTTTTTTTCTTTTTTGTTTGAAAAAGTTGAAATTCAAAAAGAGAGAGTCCCTCATATAAAAGATTCAGACTTCTAAAACATTTTCAAAGTGAAGTGTGAGTGATTGTGGGGTTTAACACCGCTCTTAACACTCTTACATTAGTTATTATTTACCAATTCAACCCCAAGTGTCTATTTGCAACATCATCTTACATTTTATTCAGGTTATTATTTCACAACTCATAATTAGTTTCTTCTCTTCCTATATTCCATAAGTACAAAGTTCGATTTAAATCAAATGAGAATATTTTCTTCTATATGAATCACTGTTACATTCCAATTCCTTCTCAATACTTGCCACTGCAAAGTTCGAATTTTTACAAAGTTAAAATAGATTATAAAAATCAAACTTCTGATTCCTTCTCAATCACTGTACATAGCATTCCAATTCCTTGTCATTCACTGTACATAGCATTCCAATTCCTTGTCATTCACTGATATATAAATCAAACTTCACTTTCAAAATATTTTAAAAATCTCAAAATGTTTTGAAAATATTTGGAAGAGTTAAAATAGATTTTGAATTTCTACAAAGTTCTAAAATGTTTTTTACAACTTTGGAATAGCTAATATCAGTAAAAAAAACTTCGGAGCAGTCAATCCCTCCTCGTAGAATGTGGACCCCTTGATGTCAATTATGCAGATTTTAAAAAAAGTTGCAGATCGCTTATAATTAATGTTGGCCTTTCAAATTTAAAAATACGTAGAATTTAAGGGTTTGCTTTGTTTGAAGACGTTATTTATTTATTATTATTATTATTATTATTATTTGCTTATTCAACAATGTATTACAAAATGCATGGCAAATGAGAGGTGGTTGGAAAACGGTTTTAACATATTAAATTAAACATGACTTTTTCCTTGTTTTATGCATTTTGAGAAATATTAAAAACTGCATTCTCTCATCCGATTCTCCTTTTATTGTCATGACTAGGATTGTACACTCATTTTCTTTCACGTTATCTGAAATACATATTGAAATTGCAAACACAAAATTCATTTTCAAGTCAGACACACCCTAAAATTTTGACTTTTGTTCCAGCTTTTTAATCTCTTCGCCACTATATGAAAGAGTCAATTCTGGAAGAAATCCAACTTTCCTGCATTTCATATTTTTTAGAAACCAAAGCTTTTTGATACTCTTCGCTCTTATTACTTTCAAAAGCTTTATTTAAAGTTTCCGATCAAACCTCTTTAAATTTTCTTCTTCTTCTTTTTTTTCCAAACTTTACTCAAATCATTTATTGAGGAATTGACCATTCATCCAACACTATGCCCAAAAAACCTCAGTTCATTGTGGGGTGTGTATATTATTGCCTTTTTTAAGAAAGAAACCTGTAAAGAATCGTTGGTAGCCTACACTATACAAAGCACTTTATCACTCTTCTTTACTTTTTGCTTTCTTTAACTTTATTTTTTTATTTACTTTTGTAAATATCTATCTGCCGTATATTATTGGGCATTCTACCAAAATTTCACGATCGTAGTGTATATAATTTGTCTAATAATAATTTGAATTCTCATTCAATTTTTTTTAGTAACTTGAGAAGACATACCAGTCAATGCTCCTCCAGTGTGTAATTGCATTTAGGTCCAACTTCAAATTTGAAATGATGGTCTGGTATCTGTTTCAAGTTTCAACTATTATTATATATATAGCTGATGTGAGACAATTTTAATCTTTAAGGCGTTACAACCATGGTTCGAGGTATTGGACGGTACCGCGGAATTTCGAGTGGTACCATACGGATGCCGTCAGGAAGTGAAGCAATATCGATTTAAAAAAATTGGTTTTGGTCAGGGTTCAGAAAAAAAATCAAAACAAAAAATCAATCAAATTAAAGCAACACCGAAGCAATCAACCTCGATTTCGGCTACAACCCTTGCCCTTGCCCTAACAGTCGATTTCGTCTTGCAGTCGACTTCCTTTTTTTTCTTGTTCCTTGCCTAGCAGTCGTTGACATATTGGGTTGAAGCTGGAACACAGTCGACTTCCTTTTTTTTCGCTTCTTGCCTATTGCCTAGTAGCAGTCGACATATCGGGGTGTGACTGGAACTTTTATTTGATTAATTAAAAGATAAGGGCAAAAGATTGGGTTGGGTTTGGCTGAGAATTAATTTTTTAGTTTAATTAATGAATGGCTAATTAGGGTTGTAATATAATTAGGGTTAGGTTTCTGTTTAGTTTATTTTAATTGTTATGTTTAATTTAAGCTATTTAAAGTTTAACTCTGGTTAAGTTAATCTTTTTTTTATAACATAATTCATAATGCCAATGAGTTTCAACCTCGGCGATCGAACTTGTGCCTTTCAATCTCATAGGCTAAACTACCAACTAACCGAGCCAACACTTTTGGCCAAGTTAAATTTGATTGATTTACCTATTAAGTTTAATTCAATTAGGATTTTATAATTTGATTGTTAATGTTGTATACTATTTATTTACAAATTTTTTTTTTTTGGTTTTATTAACAAAGATCATTATACATTTCCATTAATAAACTATTGAAAACCTGAATCGGGACCAAAACTTTCGAAATCGTCTGAAACTAAGAAAATTTCAAATGACCGCAACCGATACTGAAATTGAGTTCTCGAACCTTGGTTGCAAGTATCACTCTTAAAGACTCTGGTGTTCGCATTGGCTCACATAATCCATCAATGCATTGTTTTTGCAACCCCACATAACGCCAATGTGTTAGCTCGTCAATTAATGCGCATTCTGCGCATGTCCACACACTACTTACACGTATTGTAATCCACAATTTGATTGATAAAATGACATTGATACCATCTGTAACAAACAACATCAAAAAAAAAAAAAAAAAAAAAAAATACTTCATTTAGTCACCTCCATACCGTGGCCAAGGCAAGATGTGAGTTTTTATTCCTTAAAAGGTCTTACCATTATTTGAAACGAAGATGAAGGTTTAATACATATGTTATAATCCTATTTTATATGTATGACGTGGAACTATTTTAATCCCTAAGGTATTATAGATACTCATCTTAAATGACACAGTATTTATGCTGCATTTTAGAATATTGAAATAATAATAATTGTGTTTGTCTTAAAATCTGACTCATATTGCTATATGATGCTTGTAGTTAATGTCTAGCATACATTTAGTCATCGAATTCTGGTTGCTACATGATACCAAGACTTGTATTTTTTCTTGCAACGGAGTTGCATGCTACTATTTTTAGAATCAAAGACGGTTGACATGTTTAGTCAGCAGCTGTAGCAAACTACATTCACAACCAACGCAGATATTGTATCCAAATTGACAAATTTATGCACGACTCCTAAGTGATAAAAGAAAGGATTTTTTTTTTAATATTACCTTGTGTATGTATAAGCCCAAACTCACTTGATTTCTAGATTAGTTATCAATTACTAATCCTTAATTTTGTTACAATGTGTAGAATCAAGATGCATGCTTTTTCTAAGGACTTCATGTCTTTTAACTAAATGTCTTATGCATGCATGCGTGCATGTGTGTATGTGTCAAACTTTATTCTATAGTTCCTAATATAAAATTAAATAACCAAGATGATACATTTACAATATTTGAAGAGCCCAACACCATTGTTGTTATGCTGCATGAACTCATTCAAATGTCATTTGACTTTCTGTAAAATCAATGTGGTAGCTCGTATGCACTTCACATTCATCCGCACATTGCTTACTATATGTTAAAACTCACAATTCTGACTGAAATCATGCTTTAATATTATTATATAATGCTAGCACACATGCCGTGGCCAACAAAATCACCTCCATTAGGCGTCAGTTTTTGTTTGTCAAAAATGCTTCGGTGTTTGTTCGAGGTGGAATTTAGTACTTAGTTTCTTGATGCAAGGCTAAATAAATAAGGATGTTATTGATGAACTAAGTTCAATCAAGCTTGTCACAAGGATGCCACCGAACCTTCTCAGAAATGTTGCAAAATCATCTCCACTACAACGTTCTTTGTTTTTTCTCGTTCAACTAATTATATCAAATGCTTTCATTGGTATTCCAATGAAAACGTGAAATACACGCGTCTTAGGTTTTAGTTTAATAGATGTTGCTTTTACAAATACAGTGAACCAAATGACACATTTTATGTGAATAGTGCTTTCTCAGGTCTGGCAGTGAGTAGTCTCACAAGCTCAAGTTCCCCAGTACTTTCAGGATTTTTATTTTCTCTTTGTTACTTGCATTTTGTCAACACTTTGCACATGCGGTGCACATATTTTAAGCCAGTCCCCCACCCCCACGCACACACGTGTTTTTGTGGGTGCTTATGCAAGTTTGATCCTTTCAGTTCCACGTTCCTTTGTAAAATTTGCAATCCTGCACGGCGACGCTCTTTATTTGACATCGTAAGGAATTATGTCCATAGTTTCCTATTTCTGCTAAAGACTACATTTACTTCTTATACCTCCTTTTAAGCCTTGCTATGCTACAGTATCATCTGTTTTATAAAATATATATTCATAAATCCAAATCTAATATAGGTTCTCCATGAACTGGTCATTGGGTGTTATTTGTGCTTGCTTTGCTTGTACTAATTGTTCTTTCTAATTATGGTTTGTTGCCAGTAATATGTTTCCTTTCTCGCTGTAACTGTAACATAAGAGGTTTAACCACATATTTAAGGTGTATAAAAATAATTACAGAAACAAAATACAATTGCATCATTTTAGAGTTGCAGTATTGGTGTCATCTTTGTATTCTTTTTCCCTCGTTTCTAGTAGTTCTCAGAGAATGCTGTTACGCATTTCCACATTAACATATGTAAATGCAACCTTAATCCTTTCTGATCATTGTAACTTTGTAGAACTTGTGCAATCCCTTGAGGTTACACTTTTTATTTGACATCACAAGGAAATATGTTTGTAGTAGCTCCCAGAGAATGCTGTTACGCATATCCACATCATAACATGTATATGCAACCTTCATCCTTTCAGATCATTATAACGTTGTAGAGTTTGCAATCCCTTGAGGTTACGCTTTTTATTTGACATGACAAAGATGTATGTCTCTAATAGCTCCCAGAGAACGCTGTTATGCATTTCCACATCATAACACATAAATGCAACCTTAATCCTTTCAGATCATTATAACTTTGTAAAATTTTCAATCCCTTGAGGTTACGCTTTTTATATGACATCACAGGGAAGTATGTTCTTAGTTTCCTATTTTTACTGAAGGCAACTTGTTTTTTATACCTCCTTTTAAGCCTTGCTGTGCTGCTATGTCATCTCTATTATGAAAAATATGTTTGTAAATCCAAATCTGTCATAGTTTTTCCGAGGACCGAGAGTTAATTGTGCATACTTTGCTTGCGGTAATTGTTTTTTTTAAACATATGGTTTATTGTCAGTGATATGTTTACTTTCCCGCTGTCACTAAAGCTTAAAAAATTTGTGAACACAAAAATTTAAAAAAAATGAAAAATAATTAGAAAACAAAGTACACTTGCTCCATATTTTAGTTGCGATATTGGTATCCTTGTATAATCTTTCCCATGTTTCTAGTAGCTCTCAGAGAACGCTGTTATGCATGTTCACAACATGATTTATAAATGCAAGCTTAATCCTTTTAGATCATTAATCGTTTGTAAAATTAACAATTCTGCGAGGTCAAACTTTTTTTTTTGATGTCACAAGGAATTATGTCCTTACTTTCCTGTTTCTACCAAGATAAAGCTGTTGCTTGTTATACCTCCTTTTAAACCTTGTGCTGCGCATCACCTTTTATGTAAAAAAAACATTCATAAATTCAAATCTGTTGTAGTTTTTCCACAGACTAGGTGTTACTTGTGCTTACATTGCTTGTACCAATTTTTCTTTCTAATATACATGGCTTACTTCCAGTTATACGCTTCTTGTCTTGCTGTCACTGAAACTACAAAGTTTTATTTTTCCGTTTAAAGTGTAAACAGGTAGCTGTATAAAATTCCATTGCTTATTTCAAGCACGTTTAAGCATTCTTCTTACTAACATTTTTTTTAACATTAGATTTAGAACTTGCTTGGAATCACGACCGAGTTTCGTTTTCTTATCCAAGATGTGTAGAAACATGTGTAGACTTTCAGAGTTGTCTTAGCTCCTATTTATGGTTACAGCTGTCTTTTTTTATATTCATATGCAGGTTATCCCGTTTGCAAAACAATAGGACATGCAACACATACTGTCATATCTCTCATTGGTACTTATTTTATATTTTACCTTTGAGCTTTAGCATGCAATCACAATTCTTTTTAATGAAAATAATAATTTCTTGAATGCTTCTTAATTTAAACTAGTTTAACTGCACTAACTATTCTGTCTCCAGTTTCTCATATATCTTATTTTTAGCTATTCTGTCTCCAGTTTCTCATATATCTTACTTTTAGCTATAATATTTATGTTGTACTCATATCGTGATATATGAATTTCACAAGTATATATCAAGGTTCGAAGTTCCGGTTTCCGTTTCCGTTCCGGTCATATGAAAAATTCAAAATTTCGGTTCCATTTCGGGATTTCCGGAAATTCCGTTTTAAATCCGGTTTGTGATTCCTGTACATTTCTGTTATAAATACGCAAATAAATATGCAATACTGATAAATCAATTACACTAAATTATTCAAGTCACATAGAAGTTACAAAACATACAACATAAAAATTTAATACCAAAAGCTATTTCTCTGAGCATCATATAAATTTTGTCCATCGATCTCTTCATCTTGCGTCGGATTATAATATGCTGGAAAAGCATACTGCTGTATCTGATCCGAACTTAAAAATGTTGTCATCATATTATCAAAGGGTGAGGGTTCATCTTGGCTACTTGATGGCTCAGCAGCATACGGTTGATTTAACCCACAATACGAATAACCTCCGGTATAATCAGATGTAGAATACCTAAAACTGTGGACATTGTTAGAAGTATATCTGTCATCATAATCCCTTGGATCTTCATGTACAACGTTCAAATTTCTATCTCTTCGTCGACTATAGTCATCTGCTTCATAATTTTGCATATGTCTTTGAGATTCATCAAAAGTGGAACCAACATCGTAACCACTAGAACCAATACCGTCACAAGCAGCATTACATGAATCATCATTTGATGAACTATCATTTTCAGTATTTTCTGCAGATACATTATCATTGTCCGACCAAGGATTATCACTTGCATTATCAAGTAGTGGATTTTCAGCTTCTCTAGTTCATTCTGCAAGTGGATCCTCCTCATGAAAGATGTAATCTAAATCAATAAGTTGGTCGGTTATTTGTTGGCGTTTAGCATGTCGTACTCTTAATCGCATATTATAATGTACAAATACCAATTTTTCTAAGTTCTCCATTTTTATTCCGTTTCTTAACTTCGTGTGAATCATTGCAAATGTTGTTCAATTTCTTTCACAATTTGAAGAAGAAACTGTTTGGCTAAGCATATGCATAACTATGCGTGTTAAATTTGAAGCAGCTTCCCTACCAATTATTGACCACCACATAGCTGGAAGACACGACTTAACTCACGTTTCGCTTTTGCAGAACCAAATATATCAAGTTTCATTCTATATTTTTCAACCTACGAATCATTCATAATAAACCAAGTTATTCTTTGCGCTAAACATTAAGTTTAATAATTTGTTTATTACCTCTTTTGAAATTTCAATTTGCATAGCATTATCAGGCACCATTTTTTCAAGAACATTTGTCCATCCATTTAGAACCTCATCATCGTTTGTTGCATTATCTCCGTATTGTATACGAGGATTGAGAAAATAACCTAAAACAATTTGATATTTCAAAGAAATATTGACATGATATGTACTTTTATAATTGTGCAATAATTAAAAAAAATTACCTGCTGCATGAATAGGTCGATGCAATTGTCTTTTTCATTTTTTATCGATTATATTCCACCACTTTAGACACTGTCGTACAGCAACATTTTTTTTAATTGATTCCTTCGCTCGATCCATTGCTTCATATAGATATCCCATATCTGTTTTATCATCATTGTCCACCATTCTTAAAACTTTTACAAGTGGACCAAATACGAGAATTATAGCAGCAACGTTGGCCCAAAATTTATCACTGTGAATCAAATTATAGATAAGAATTGCAGTTTTTTACCTTTAGGACCGAGTTTAGGAATCTTTGCGCTCCACTACCTCGAAGAAATCATTCTTCTTAGATTCTCATTATGTGTGTATATGGATTCCAATGCAATAAAGTGAGTAGCAAACATGGTTACCGCTGGCCGAATCAGCTCTTTATTATTGGTTTCTTTTCTCATTATGGTAAGCAACCAACCATGATTATATATGAATCATGTTATTGGTTGACAATTTAAAATTATCGATTTTATCTCGGTTTCTTTTGAAATATTTTCAAGAATCAAATCGATACAATGTGCTGCGCATGGTGTCCAATATAGTTTTCTTCTTTTTTCCATCAGCAGTTGGTCAGCAGCTTTGTAATTTGCTCCATTGTCAGTTACTATTTGCACAATTCCATCTTCTCCAATAAAATTAACAACATTATCCATTAGACCACAAATATACTCAGCACTTTGAAATTTGTCGGTAGCATCTACAGATTTAAGAAAGACAGTTTCTTGGGTAGAATACACAAGAAATTTATGTTTTTTATTCTATTTTGTGTGCTCCAACAATCGCACATCAACGTACAACCATACTCATCCCAAAAGTTGGAGTAAGTGTCGATGTGTTGTTTGATTTCAGTGCACTTTAAATCTAAATAAGTTTTCGAAAGTTCCCCTGGAGTGGGTGGTTTGACTCCAGGACCAGCTTCTGCAATGGCATCAACCATTGTTTGATAATAAGGACTACTTGCAGCATTATGGGCAATATGGTTAAATTAAAAAAATTTAGATATTGCACGTCCTATATGTTTTTAGCATCTTTAATGTCTTTTATTACAGTTTTAATTGAAGGTTGAGATCTACCTCCTCGTGTTTGAACATATGAATCTATCCTTGAAGCTGCACGTATCTCAAAATCATTATCCACTCTTAAGGATTTAGAACGATCAGTGCGTTTTACTCCGCTAGATCCTACGTCTGAACGTCGTCTTTCATCACTAATATAAGATTCTTTACTTGCTTGAAAGACATGTTGAATATCTCTATCATCTTCATTTGTATCACTTCCAACGTCTGAATTTTGTTGTTCGGGTATGCTCATCAATTCTTCTTGCACACGTTTTTCAAGCTTCCCCTGGCTTCGTTCGTTTCTCTTTTTGATTAGATGTTCCCGTATCAGTTTTCTGACTTCTTTAGGAACGTTTGGATATGGTGCAACATCATTAGCCATTACTGCCAAATGTTCTTTCATACGTGTTACACCTCCATCAGAAATTTCTTTATGGCAATAATTGCACTTCGTTTTCTTTTTATTGATACCGACTGCCGTACAGTAATTCCAAACAATATCACGGTTTGCCATATTCAAGCACCTAAATAATAAACAAAAATTTAACAAATTATATAACATAAATTTGTTAATATCAACTTCAATTAACTAAAAAGAATTATAATAAAAAACAATGAACATATGCTCATATTTAAAGTAATTCTAAAGGCTTGCCAATCAACAGCCTAATTAAAGCCCAACCCGCTTTATAGTTTCATCCCAAGTCATTTGCCCTAACGTTTGCCGCTCGAAGCCGCCTGTTCATTCACGTTTCCAAAATCCAGAAGTCCAGACGCTCAAAGAAAAAAGAAAAAAAAATGAATACCTGATTCAAGTGAAGCGCGCGTTTAATTTGATTGAAGCACACGGCTGCGAATTCCAGTTATCAAATGCTTTTTCCAGTCGATTGCTCACGGCTCTGAAATTGGTGAGTTTGTTCTGCTTATTGTTATGAGATTGTTATGTTTTTATAGCCAAATATTTGATTCCTTTGTAAGTTTGAAAGTTGAGTCCGTGATTTGTTGTCTGATTTTTTGAGCAAAAATTAAACCTGAACTGATTAAAGGCTGGTAAGATTCTTGATTTCTGAAAGAAATGATTTACCTTTCTGTTTTCACTCTACTGTTTTTTTAATTACGTTGATATGATTTAAAGTTGAGATCGTGTTTTTTACTGATAAGATTCTCGATTGCTCGCTGTCTTAGAACTTCATTGGTACCAATCAGTTTTTACTTTACTGTTTTTTTTTAAATTACTGATGAATCGATCTTTTTTACTTGAATTGATTTAAAGTTGAGACCGTGTTTTTTTTACTTCAATTGATTTTTTTTTTGACGGAACGGTTTTTTCTAGCGATTCCGTTCCGGTCATCGCCGGAACCGGGCCGAGATGGCCGGAGTTCCGGCGCGCCGGACGGAACGTGGAACCTTGGTATATATAAGCTTTAAGCTATCATAACAAGCACTTAGTCATGTATGCTGTGCATGCAAACATTAGTTATCACATATCTTCATATAAAAGAACGTGCATGCTTACATCCAATTCTAAATACAATTTTGTTTTTTCTAATAAAAGAATGTGCATGCTTACATCCAGTTCTATGTACATTTTTTGTTTTTTCTTATAAAAGAATGCGCATGCAATCATGCTTGCATCCAATTATGAATACGTTTTTTTTAAATATCACAAAACCGACTTTCACCTAAACCTTGAAGGATGTGTGCTTGCCTTAGGCAGATCGAAATAAGCAAAGGGGAAGTGTGACTATCAGCTTTTGACCTCTTATCTCTTAACTTGATGTTTTACTACCCAGCTATTCGTTGAAGGTTAATTTAAATATACGTACACACACACATACTTCTATAACTAAAGATGTTCCATAGATTTTTTAATTTTTTTAATTTAGAAAATGCACTATTTTTTGTGATCCAATAATGCTATAAATGAATCAATATTGTTTGTTAATCTTTGACTATTTATATGTCCAATGTTTATTTTGTAGCACTAAACAATATTACAAATCAAATTCTCTGTTTAATATAAGATCAAATGAATCAATGTTGTTTGTTAATCTTTCGACTATTTATACGTCTATTGTTTAATTTGTAACACTATGCAAGGTGTTGCGTACAAAACAAATCTCTGTCTAAATATAAGGTCAAACCAACATACTTAGTATGAGATTTCCATAACAGTTAAAACTGGTAAAACTAGTAAAGGCAGTTTTATCATTTTTTAGATTGCTGAAATTACGAATTTCGATTATTTGTAGTAGCTATATCTATGTACAACAGCAATATATGACTCACAGGTGGAAATATTTCCTCACCTTTTTATGTTAATTCTGGGTATATATGATGGAAACAATCCAGTAATATACAAATCCACACACATATTACCAAAGTCACACCCATAAAGGTGTGGATTTAATCTTATCCAAATTGATCAGATTGTAATCATGCATATGGATTACAAGTTGATTTTCTTGTAACTCAACCAAAAATTCAGTGCCACATATATTAATTTTGAGAAATGGTACTTTGACGTTGTGATGCTTGTACATGTAAAGATAATCTTTTGCTTTGAACTTTACCATTGTTAATATTTGAGAACTTTTAAACAATCAACTATTACTTACATAGCATACATTTTTTAAGTCACTTTCTATCTTATTTATTTTTTCTTAAAAAAAGTTCATAATGAAAATGAAGCGTTTGATAGAGGTAAAAACTCATTTGTATGAATTATAAAATTAAATTATAAGTTACTTAAGATCTATATGCTATCTATAGTGTTTATGTTCATTTATAATGCATGTGTCATTATAAAATGCATACATTTTTGAATCACTTTCCATCTTTTTTTCTTAAACATAATGAAAATGAAGTGTTTGATAGAGGTAAAAACTCATTTGCATGAATTAAAAAAATCAAATTGTAACTTATTTATGAGATTTATATGTTATTTATGATGGTTATGTTCATTTATAATGCATGTATTGTTATAAAATGTATTAAAAAAAAATATATCACGACGTGTTATTTTTGCTTAATTTATCAAGCTTTGTGAATAAAGGAATAATTTTGCTATCTAATTTGTTAAACTTTTTTTTTTTTGGTTAAAATTAATCCATAACAAAAAGAATTTGATTTCTTTTCCAAGATCATACCCATATGATTTTATACACGTAATTATTTTCAATTTAACTACTCGAGGAATTGTTTGAAGTTGGTTACCTATAAAATTTAATTGCTAACTATAATTTTTTTGTTAGATATAAACTAGGAAACAAATATTGATGTAATGTTATCCTAATCGATCATTTTATGAGTTGTTGGAAACAATTATCTTTCTTTGTAAGAAATGAGATGGGTATTTCGGAAAGTTTACATTTACACCAAAATTTTGTAATACCAAAGGTATTACATTTTCGTTTTTTTAATCATCGAAGGAGGGATATTTAGAAATGTTTGCGTATACACCATGTAACTATAATTAAAATAAGAAATGTCAACCGTTGCACCCGCAAGTAAAATCATATATTCCTACGCAAAATGTATTGTACATTAGACATAAATAAATAAGAGAAACTCAATTTGAAGTTGCTAAGCTATGATATTTTACACATCGTGTTTGCCATGCTTTTTGTAATCCTAAATCCTAGTTGTGACGGCTGGTAAGTTGACTTTAATTACTTGATCTACACCCATCTTTACTTGTTTTCACTAACCTTAATATATGTTTCATGGTCCATCGTCTTCTATAACTGTAGCTACTATTCAATTAAGATTTGAAATATTTCGACTTTAGGTTAGCTCAGGTCGGGCTTAATCTACATTCTAATGTGTGATAAAATATAATCTCATAATAGCATTTTATTTATTTGCATTGACAGATGAAAAATATCCACAGAAAGGCATTACTGTGAAGATGTATGCTTCTGGGCATAAGCATAACTGTTCACTCTCTGTTTCAGTCTCATGTGATTCCAAAGAAGCTCAAGTATGTGTAGTAGCACTTATTTTTTATGCTGGCTTCTGGTTTTGATATTACTAAAGCTTGCATTTTTTTATTAAGGTACCAAGCTCATTGCAACTGCTAGGTGATTGCGACTATGTGAGTAGCCAAATACCTTCTTGTAGTATAAGACATAATAGACATAATAAACGGACGATGACATTTAAAAAGCATATTTCACTAGTTCATTCAATTATGATGTCCTCAAATTAGCAAAATATGATATTTCGTATTATTTTTTATGGAAAAGAAAAGTTGTGAATCCTGATAGCTTATTGGATATTCGTCAGTCCCCCGAAATAACTACCATGATAGCTATTTACACTTCACACTCTACACCGATCAAAATGGAAAAAATATATTATGTAGGAACATAGTTGCCTTGTTGATGGCATTAGGATACTCTGGGTAGAATGTTTTGACCGATATAATTGGATATCGTGTTTGATTAATCATTAATCATCAATCTAACGAGATGGGTCATCATGTTATGAGCTCAAGTCATTTCGATTCACTGTACTTTATAATCTTGGAAAGATCCATAAATAAATAAATAGATGTGTGTGTAGGGAAATTCTATTGGGACACAGGATGGCGACACAATGGATCTCAACCATTGGATTAACGCCTTAATTCCAACCCTATATATGAACATAAGGGGATCCAACAGTCAAGGTCTTTTGTGCCCAAATAGCTGCCCCCCCACCTCCCCCCCCCCCCCCCCCACAAACCCAAAAAAAAAACCACCTACGCACTCTCTCTTAATCACACCCCTCCTTTACAATGAGCCTTAGATAATATAGATTAATATCAGCCTTGAAGCGAAATTGTTCACGTATGATATCAGATCTAATTATAAAAAAATCACGTGGTCTGCAGGTTACAGAACTCAGACATCCATCTGGTTGTGCAAAAACTACTTCTAGCAATGGTAGTGGATTGGGATGGTTTGGCACATTATTAACTATGTATGTTTCTCAATATTTGCTAAAACAGAAGAAATTATCTCTCAGTTCTTTGGGGTTCCAATCTTTTATTTCCTGGCTAATCTTCTGACCAGCAATTGGTGTTATTTTCTCCTCAGAGTGCTATGTGTTCTTGGTGGCTATCTGGTTGTTGGAACCATATACAGGTTCTATTTCCTTGGAATTCATGGTTTAGAGGTATGGTTAGAGATACTTATAGAGGATCTTATTTAGTTTATTAGATCTAAATGGTAAATAGTTTAGAAAGGACTGTGTTAATAATTGACCATGCTTATCATCTGCAATAAAACCACAGGCTGAAAGTTGCTTTAAGTTCCCCAGTGTTTTTTTTAAACAAATTGAATTTAGAATTTCCTGTTTCAATGGGGTCAAGTTTAAGACCTATTAGTTGCACGAACTATACAAGAAATTAACACTTTCCTTCATGGAACTATATGGCGAGGAGTATTAAACAAGCATTTCTTCCTTACATGGGTCCATTCAAATATAAAAATTCATTTGAGGTGGTTGAGGATGATTATCAAATGAGTAGATTTGGTCCATTCGGGCTTTCTGCTTGTGGACGGTTAAAAACTGACATTGAACAAATTTTATATTTCAATTGTTTAATTTGTAATCATTTGCGAGGAGGTTATCAGTTAGGTTAACATGATGATAAAGACAAGCATTTTGACTCTTGAAGTACTGCAAATTGCTTTTCTTACCAATAAACGGTAGATGGTGATATAAGAATTGAAATGGAAGGGACTCATCACATGAGTGCGCATACATATATAAGTAGATGCTTTTAGAGATATTCTAGCAGCACAACTAATGGTTCTTAAGGGCTTGCAACTGTTATATTCTTCTATAATGAATGACAGTATGGGTGGAGCGGAGCTCCATGATCCAATGTATTTAGAAAGTGCAAGACACTCATTAGCAACACTACCAAAAGCCATTATGACATGATGACCTTTTCAATTCCAATTGATATAAACATCTTAGCTATAAGTAGAAGATTTATAAGAATTTGTGTTACATACAACATGTCACACATGTACATTTGAAGATCCAAATTCAAGATAACATCACAGAATGTTAAAATTATCAACAAGAAGGGACCAAGCTATGAGTTTTATTGGAAGAATGAATAGGGAATTGAGTTCGCCCATATTGCCTTTTCGTACTGTTGGTCAACATTAGTATAAAAAGCATGCAACTTTAACATATTATGAGTGCCCGTCTCTTTTCCGTAAATTTCCTCCATGTAGTCCTTTCTATGTTAGTTCTTGTGCATTCCTTACATTACACAAGTTCTTCTCTGCAATAACTTGTGTTTACTTCGACAGGCAATTCCAAACCTGGAGTTTTGGCTCAGTTTACCCCGAAGAGCTAAGGTTAGTTTTCCGTTCAGCTGAAGTAAAAATGCAATGTAAACTGGGGAGAATTTTGAAACCACTAAACAATTGATTCATGCTCACTGGTAACATCAGTACTTAAAACAAAGCTAAATCCGTAAAATATGCGAGAATCATGCATATTTTGTAGCTGAAATAATTTGAAACAGTAAACACTCCTTTTTCCCTGTGTTTACCCACATTTCAGGACAAACATTTTGTTATTCTTTACTTGGTAACAAATTTAATAATTTTTTTGAAGTATATGATCAATTATCTCAAGGCTTATCACAACTTGATTTTACTGAAACAGATGTTACATCCAATTTTATAGAAGCCAAACAGGTTGAATCCCCACTGCCCACATTTAAACCGAAGAATGAAAAACGCCGTGTAAAATTCAACATTTCAACCTCAACGTAACTTTAAAATTTTAGTGAAATGGTTAAGACATTTGATATGTCAAACAAGGGCGAGTCTATGTAGGGTGCGTTGCAGGCAAGTGCCCTTGCTCAAATCTTGTAACTAATTAGAAAGATTTCACTGATCTTTTTTTTTTTAAATTCTGAATGAATATTTGGGTTTTCTGAAAAAGAAGAAAATGGAGAGATGATGGAAGGACTGGAAAAGATTGATCTTGTTTTGGAATTTGGAAAACTATTAGGCTTTTGATTCTAAATTATATGCAGAGGCCCATTATAATTCATCATAGTTACCAATTTGAATTTAATAAAGGTGTTTGTGCTCATATTGGTCGTTACCAATTTCACTTTAATTTGTTTTTGCAAACATTTTACCTCTTTAACTCGATTTTATGTTATAAGTATTTTGATATATCTTACAGTTTTGATGTTAACAATTTGAATTTAATACAAGTATCCTCTTCTTTACTTTACTTTAATAATAGATGGTTTATATGATTTTTTTATTTCAGATAAAAGCATACATTTTTCATTTTACATATGATGATACTAGATATTTGATGTTTCATGTTACTCTTTTGATAGTCAAATCTCTATGTGAGCAAAGATGTAAGCATAAATTTGTTACCATGGAGTCGAAGGATAAAATCTGGACTTCAGTCAAAG
The DNA here is from genome assembly GCA_030765085.1 of Allium cepa. Taxonomy (NCBI): domain Eukaryota; kingdom Viridiplantae; phylum Streptophyta; class Magnoliopsida; order Asparagales; family Amaryllidaceae; genus Allium; species Allium cepa. Next base: position 485,399,313 of record CM060934.1, on the reverse strand, counting down.
CATATTTTACGACCTTTTTATTTAACTTATTTATTACTTTGCATCCTTGTTCAATCTTGGTGAAACAATTGTAATGACCCACCATTTAAAGAAGGACATTTGCTTAAATGATGGATAGTTATTTAGGGTAAAATAGAATCAATCACAGAACACAGGCACAGAAATAAATACAACTCAGAATGTCACAGCGGAAAATAAATAAGTACATAAATAAGTCATGAAAACTCCAAATAAGTTACATTATTCTCACACTAAATAACTAGAAATGAAATGAGTCTGACTGACATAACGAACTAAACTGATGAAATAACTGAAATAGAACAGAATCTTCAGCAATGCCTTCGTCTCCACAACAAGCTCTCTAACTGGAAATACTCAGGCCGACCTGAGCATAATTGAAAAACACAATACTCGAGTCAGAACTAATATCCTCGTGTAAGTCAATAAATCAATGCAAAGTAACTTAAGAGATGTTACATGTTTTTTTCAATCTCCGAAGGATCCGTCAACTATTTACAAAGTGTACGATACAATAGATAATGTTTATCAGTAAAGTAAATATCAAAATAGCGTTAAGGCTTTACATCGATCCATCTTAACATATTTTTATAGTTTTAAACCAAAATCGTAATGGGCTCGTATGGGGATAAATATGACAAGGCATGTGAGGCAATGACCAATGTATGATTCTACCAGTTTACCCTTTCTAGCTGGTCGTAACCCATCCGTGGCTGACCACGACTATCGATCCAACAGAAGGGTGCATACATCGAGTTCAAATCACGACAGTAAAATACGAGAGATCAACGTCGCTAGAGGTATCTAACCTCATTGGTCAGACATAAGCTCATGTTTTAGTCATTTTAATTATGACACGAGTGTCAAAGCTATCCATCATCATTCTCTCAATTCATTCCAGTCAACGTCGCCAATCAACCATTACATTCTTGATATCATCCACCACGTACACGGTTATCGAAGTGAGTCTGGGATTGACAGAGAGTCAATATCTGGCCCTGGTATCTTTGACAGCCCAACGTATGTTCATTTGGTTAATTATGGTTTAGACAATTTAAACCAAAATGAACGGGAGTTTTAAATTTTTCAAGTTTCTCAAAAATCGAATTCCACATTTCCCAAATTTCCATTACAAACATTTCGATTTCAAACCCAATTTCCTTTGAAACATTAGATCATAAAGTTTATTTGAATCCAATAAACTGAATCATTTAAATTAAAATTAATCTCAAGTTCAATTTGAATTCCATTACAAATTTACAACAAATTCTTTTACGATAATTTCTAAATTAGAATTCAAACAATTTAAATCATCCTTTTGATTTCTTTACAAGTTTAACTTCGATTTGATTTAACTTTACACAACTCTCGTTATAAGAAAACAATTTATTAATTTAAGTATGAATTTAAATCAAAAATTAACTTAATTCTTAACTTTAATATTTTCATTTTCAAAAATATACAAATTATAAATTGAAGCAATTTTTTTTTGGAGTTTAATCCAAAACCAAGTTTCTTTAAATAAACTATTTCAAACATTAATCCATGAATTATCGTATATTTGAAAAATCACTAATTTCAAAATAAATTTATTTAAATAATAAACACCAATTTAAAACATATTTTAAATTTTCAAATCATTTGTTATTAAATCCCAAAACGATCTTAGTTTATAAAAATATTTTTATTTGAGCAAACGATGTTTTTAATTTAAATTTTCTACCTAGGTCAAGTGGAATATTTAAATTTAAAAGCGGGTATATATCGTTTCAACCCTTTCTAATGTCACAATTGAAATGTATACAGTCATGTCCAAATATCAACGGAGAAATTTAAACAAGTCATAACATATTGGATATCAATAACATGATGAAACGTAACAGGTCAATATCAATTTTCTACACTAGTATACATACATATGTCATGTATATCGTGTCAACATGTGCACATACAAATATGATAATCCATCCATTCAACAAATATATATAAATCAATCTAAATCAATATCTAATATAAAAAGGTGACCGTTTCTTTTATTAACCTGCATTACAATATTAGTTAGGTGTGAGTGAATATCACTCACCTCAACGACGATACTCACGATATATCCACGATACGGCTTACGACGCGACACGATCCGAATCAATGACGCAACCAAAGCTTCTATACGCGATAAAAAAACTGGACAGCAGCTGCGACTTCTCTTCTTTTCTTTCTTTATACACACACACACACACACGACTGGAAAAAAAGAGAGGAGGGAGCAAGTCGAGCTCGGGAAGGTAGGCGAGGCTGGTGCGGCGACACTTCAGGGTGACTGGGGCGGCGGTCGGTGGAGCAGGCGATGGAAGCGGTGGCAAGGGAGGGTCGGCGCATCAGTTTTTTGTTTTTTGTTTTCACTAACTTGACTGGAAGGAGGAGGAAAGAGCTCTGGGCCGGAGACGGTGATGCGGCGGCGGTAGGGGAGAAGGGCAAAGCTAGGCACAGGCGGTGGAAGGAGAGGCTGGGATCGGCGGTAGGCAGTGGAACTAGGTTGTACGTTTCTTTTATGGAAGCGGTGACGGCTTGTATGGAGGAGGTCGGAGGATGGCGTAGGGTCAGGAGGGGGTCCGACGGCTGTAAGGGAGGCGTAGAAAGGTTCGGTGACGGTGAGAAGATCGAAGGTGGAGGTATCGGCTGATGGAAGAAAATGATGTTTCGTTTTTTTCTTTCGTACTGTGCTTTGCCCTTTTTTTTGTTTGTATATATATTTTAGATGAAGGGAATAATATAAGAGAAGGAAGAGAACGTGTCTAACACGGATAAGAAGGAAACATGGCTGGATATGTAGGGAAAATGGAGATATTTAGTTGTTTACCAATTCAGCATCAAACATGTACTATTCAACAGAAGTATATATATATATACACACACATATATATACCCATTTTATTTTCGAACGGCTGGCTATTATAAACGTATGTTATAAATTTCAGTAGCTTATAATACCCTGTATATAATAGTAACCACCGTTAACCTGGACTAAAACAAAGAACATAATAAACCGAGAGTCCAAACATGCGAAATAAAACACCATTGTGCTCAGTGTATCAATAAGAACGTGTTAGAACACAAAAAACTAGTCATTTAACGCTCGGGTGAAAATTCGTTATTTACGCAATATCGGTCGTCACTACTGTAAATCGATCATATAAATCGATTTAAACGGAGCCAGTGAAATCAAAATACGACGAAACGAACGTCGACATTTTTATTATAAAATTTTCTACAATATGTCCATGTGAAAATATTTAAATTTTTGAAACCAAAATTTCACTATTTTATTAACGACCGATTTTACGTTAAATTTTAAATCGTTTAAACTTTTTGTTTTATAATTTAATTCCCCTTTTTATTCATTTTAAGTAATCGTACAAAACGCAAATTTAAATTCAAATTTCTAAATTCCTCAACTCAAATCAAATAAAATTTAATCAACTAACTGTTCAAAATAACTGTAAATTTTAGAATCGTTACGTTTTTCCCCACTCAAAACTTTTCGTGCTCGAAAAGGCGAAATACAAGATATAACAGAATCAAGAGATAGATTAAGATTAGAAAGCATATCCGAATCAAATAGTTCAGGATTGGAAGCAGGAGTACCATCCTTAGTTTTTCAAGTGCAATCTTGATCATCATCGTTCCACTGAACTTTGACGAGATTGACCGATTTACTTCTCAACTTCCTCGTACTCCTATCCAAAATACGAATGGGCTTCTGTTCAATAGTAAGATCAGGCCGAATCTCTAATTCCTCAAGCTGAGTGGAATGGACTATCGCTGACGGGTCATGAATATACTTACGAAGATTGGAGATGTGGAATACATCATGAACAACATATAGTTTTTCAGGTAACTCGACTCTATAAGCTAGAGTATCAATCCTTTCGGATATACTGAAAAGACCAATAAACCTCGGGGCCAACTTCCCTTTCTTCCCAAATCGAATTATATTTCTCAATGGCGAAATCTTAAGATACACAAGATCTTCAACTGCGAATTATAACTCCTTTCGTCTTCTATCAGCATATTTCTTTTGCCTATCTTGCGCAGTTTTCATCTTTCGCTTAATCCTTTCAACCTTCTCATAAGCCTCCAAAATGATCTCAGGTCTAAGAACAAGTCTGTCGCCAGTTTCAATCCAACAAAACAGAGTTTTACATGGACGTTCGTAAAGAGTGTCGAACGGTGCCATGTCAATACAAGCACGAAGATCTTCCAAAATTTGATTGATCCGTTCGGTTTGACCATCCGTCTGTGGGTGATAAACCGTACTCAGATTCAACCGTGTACCCAACGATTCCTGAAGGGCTCTCCAAAAGTTACTTGTGAAAATTGGGTCACGATCACACACGATGCTAGAAGGAATTCCGTGAAGTCGAACAAATTCCGTGAAGTCGAACAATCTCCTTCAAATAGATCTCAGCTACACTCGATGCGGTTCGAGTTGACTTCACAGGAATAAAATGAGCAGTTTTCGTCAAACGGTCAACAATCACCCAAATGCTCTCATTACCCCTTCTCGTCCTCAGCAAACCGTCTACAAAATCAATAGAAATTTGATCCCACTTCCATTTCGGAATCTCAAGTGGCTGTAATAGACATGCTAATTTTTGATGGTCGGCTTTAATCTGCTGACAAGTACTACATCTACTCACATACATCGAAATGTCCCTCTTCATTCCTTCCCACCAATAAAATCTTTTCATATTCTGAAACATCTTTGACACTCCGGGATGAATAGAAAATTTGGATTTGTGATTCTCTCTGAGTACTTTCTCCCTTAGTCCATCCACATTTGGAACATAAACCCTACCATTTATTCTTAGTATACCATCCTCATCAACTACTGCATCATACCATCTCCTCGAGTCTGCCTCCCTCTTCAAAACTTCCTCTCGAATAGCCCTTAAATTTGGGCCTTCACTTTGCTTAGCAACTATAAGATCCATAAGAGAGGACGAAGCAACAAGTTGACAAAGCATAGTCTTGTTTCTACTCAAAGCATCAGTCAATATATTTGCTTTTCCCGGGGTATAATTGATTTCAAGGTCATATGCAGCCAAGAACTCAAGTCATCTCGCTTGCCTTAGATTCAAATACTTCTGAGTGAAAATATATTTCAGGCATTTGTGATCAGTTAAAAGCTCGAATTTGGTACCCAAGAGATGATGCCGCCACAACTTCAAAGCGAAAACTACAACCAACAACTCCAAATCATGTGTTGCGTACTTAACTTCATGAGGTCGCGACTGTCTACTAGCATACGCAATAACTTTGCCATGCTGCATTAAAACAACATCAAGCCCACTTCTACAAGCATCGATAAAAACTGCTAGGCCTTCGTTACCATTCGGAACAGTAAGAAAATAAGCGTAGGTCAACTTCTGTTTTAGTTCATCGAATGATTTCTGACACTTTTCATCCCAATTGAACTTGACGTTCTTTCGAGTTAAAGCTGTAAGAGGAGAAGCAATACGAGAGAAATGCTCGATGAACCTCTTGTAATAACCAGCAAGGTCTAAGAAACTCCTAACATCCGTGGGTGTCTTGGGAATTTCCCAATCATTTATTACGGCGATCTTAGCGAGATACACCGAAACTCCATTTTTTGAAACCACATGGCCCAGAAATCAAACTTCCTCCTGTCAGAAATGACACTTGGAAAATTTTGCCTTCAACCGATGGCTTCGCAAAGTTTCGAGCACAAACTTCAAATGCTTCTCATGTTCCTCTTTGGTTTTAGAGAAAACCAGAATATCATCGATAAAAACAAGCACAAATTTGTTAAGAACATCTCTGAATACTTTGTTCATGAGATATACAAAGTAAGCTGGGGTATTCGTTAACCCGAAAGGCATAACGAGCCATTCGTAAAATCCATCTTCAGTACGGAAAGCAGCCTTATGAATACTATCCTCATAAATCCTCAACTGATGGAAATCTGAAGCGAGGTCAAGCTGAGAAAACACCTGTGCTCCATAAAGTTGATCGAACATAACATTAATACGAGGCATATGATATCGGTTCTTGTGTGTGAGCTTATTCCACTCTCTGTAGTCCACACACATTCTCAATGAACCGTCAGACTTAGTGACAAAAACTACGGCTGCATCCCATTCAGAAAAACTTCTCCTAATCAAGCCTCTAGCCAATAGATCATCAACTTGTGTTTTCAACTCTACTGTTTCCTTAGACGGCATCCTTGAGGGGGAAATACGACAGGTCTGGCTTCGGGGATAAGATCAATTCGAAATTCGATTTCTCGATGAGGTGGTAAATAAGTAACCGCACCAAAAACATCAGGGAAAAGCTGAACAACTGGGATAGTGTTGATGTCACTAGAATGCGAATCAAGAGAGAAAACAAAACTCTTAATAAAATCAAAAGACATCTTGCATTTAATAACAAGCTGAGAACCTTTATCGTCAACCAAGGAAATTGTCCGATCAACGCTAAAAATAACAGCTTTGAACTTGGATAGCCAATCCACGCCTAACAATAAATCGAATCCACTAAAGCCCAAAACATAAAAGTCTCCGGTGAAACAGTGTTTGTCGTTAAAAAGACAAACGCCCTTACAAATCATTCTTAAGTTTGCGGGGTCCACCGATGGGATTAGAGACACACAAAGATTTAGAAACAGGTTCGTGTTTCAAATTATGCTCAAATTTCTCACATAAATTAACAGATGTAAAACTATGAGATGCTTCAGTATCGAATAAAACACGGACATGTGTATCATGAAAAGAAAGTGTACCTTGAAGTACGGGAGCGGTCTCATCAACTGGAGGGGTAGAAGCGGTGACTGGCATGCAAAAATGCCAGATGGTGTGCCCTTCTTCTGAGTGTGGCAGTCCTTCTTGAAATGACCCGGTTGTAAACAGATATGGCATGGGTCACACCTAGTCATCCGGACTGGAGGAACGGCGGTTAAGGATGCTGTTGGACAATCTCTGACATAACGTCCCTTTTTATCGCATTTGAAGCAAGTGATGTGCGACAAGTCCTTAGTCTTCTTCTGGAGCAATCCAACCCCTTGACGGCTTTGCCACTTTTTCCTGGCTACTAAAATTTGATTTTTTCTTGCCAAGGTTACTGGAGCTAGACTGGGCTGAGGCGTCTGAAACTTCTGAAATCCAATTCAGCTTCAAATTCTCAAAACGGATCGTCAAATCAATAATATCAGAAAATGACTTATGGATAGACCAGTCAGCTGCTCTCTATACTCCCTACGCATACTAGCAATGAATTTCTCATTCTTCTTAAGGGTAATCTCAATCAGATGAGGGCCAAACTTCGATAGCTCATTGAATTTCCTTTCATACTTTGCTACAGTCATCCCACCCTGCTTAAGCTCCATAAATTGATTATACAAATCCGTCCTTCCAGCTTTTGACATCCACTGGATAATAAAAGATTCCTTAAATTGGACCCAAGAAATATCTTCTTCTAGGTAAAATAATCCTACCAATCAAGAGCGGCTTCTTGAAGCTGTCAAGCTGCTAATTGACGCCTCTGAGCGTCAGTGATGCCAAGTCCAACAAAAATCCTTTCGGCATTCTTAAGCCATTGCTGTGCTCCAACAATGCCCTCGGCACCGGTGAACTTCTTTCCTCCGAGCTGTGCAAACTCTTTACAAAGAGTGGTAAATCTCACTTTTGGGACAACAACCGGTGCAGCAGCTACATTGGGAACATTTCCCCTACCTCTATCATGGGTACTACGATTACTCATCTCGGAAAGAAGGGACGGCTAAGAAAATTTACTAGACGCCGAGTCAAAAGAATGAACTTAGTCAAAAGAATTTACTAAGGAAGGTCACCTGAGATTTTAGCTTACTAAGTTTTAAACCATTTTCTTTCTTAAAATTTTAAATGCGGTCTTTCAAGAAAGATTCTACTTATTCGAGGGTAATCAATCACCCTATCTATCATGAGTTTACTCTACAGGCTTAGGTGTTCAATTAACCATAAGCTCTGATACCTACTGTAACGACCCACCATTTAAATAAGGACATTTGCTTAAATGATAGATAGTTATTTATGGTAAAATAGAATCAATCACAAAACACAGACACAAAAATAAATACAACTCAAAATCTCACAGCGGAAAATAAATAAGTACATAAATAAGTCATGAAAACTACAAATAAGTTACATTATTCTCACATTAAATAAATGGAAAAAAATAACTGGAAATGAAATGAGTCTAACTGACATAACGAACTAAACTGATGAAATAACTGAAATAGAACAGAATCCTCAACAATGCCTTCGTCTCCACAACAAACTCTCCAACTGGAAATACTCAGGCTGACCCGAGCATAATGGAAAAACACAATACTCAAGTCAGAACTAGTATCCTCATGTAAGTCAATAAATCAATGCAAAGTAACTTAAGAGATGTTACGGGTTTTATTTTTTCATCTCATAAGGATCCGTCAACTATTCACATATAATAGTGTATGCTACAATAGATAGTGTCTACCAGTAAAGTAATATCAAAATACCGTTAAGGCTTTACATTGATCTACCTCAACACATTTATACAGTTTTAAACCAAATCGTAATAGGCTCGTATAGGGATAAATATGACAAGGCACGTGAGGCAATGCCCAAGGTAGGATTCTACCGGTTTACCCTTTCTGGTTGGTCGTAATCCATCCGTGGCTGATCGCGACTATCAATCCAACAGAAGGGTGCATCCATTAAGTTCAAATCATGACAGCAAAATACGATAGATCAACGTCGCTGGAGGTAGCGACATAGGCTCCTGTTTTAGTCATTTTAATTATGATACGAGTGTCAAAGCTATCCATTATCGTTCTCTTACTTCATTTCAGTAAACGTCGCCAATTCAACCACTACATTTTTGATATCATCCACTGCGTACATGGTTATCAAAGTGGTTTCGGGATTGACAGAGAGTATGTCAATATCCGGCCCCAGTTTTTGACAATCCAACGTATGTTTTATATACTATTTGGTCAATTATGGTTTAAACAATTTAAATCAAAATGAACGAGAGTTTTAAAATTTTCAACTTTCTCAAAAATCCAGTTCCACATTTCCCTAATTTCCATTACAAACATTTCGATTTCAAACCCAATTTCCTTTGAAACATTGGATCATAAAGTTTATTTAAACCCGGTAAACTGAATCACATAAATCAAAATTGATCTCAAGTTCAATTTGTATTCCATTACAAATTTACCACAAATTCTTTTACAATAATTTCTAAATTAGAATTCAAACAATTTAAATCATCCTTTTGATTTCTGTACAAGTTTAACTCCGATTTGATTTATTAACTCCGATTTGATTTAACTCTACACAAATTTCGTTATAAGAAAACAATTTATTAATTTAAGTTCGAATTTAAATCAAAAATTAACTTAATTCTTAACTTTAATATCTTCATTTTCAAAAATATACAAATTATAAATTGAATCATTTTTTTTGGGAGTTTAAATCCAAAACCAAATTTCTTTAAATAAATTATTTCGAACGTTTATCCATGAATTATTGTATATTTGAAAAATCACCAATTTCAAAATAAATTTATTTAAATAATAAATATCAATTTAAAACATATTTTAAATTTTCAAATCATTTGTTATTAAATCCCAAAATGATCTTAGTTTTTAAAAATATTTTTATTTGACCAAACGGTATTTTTAATTTAAATTTTCTACCTAGGCCAAGTGGAATATTTAAATTTAAAAGCAGGTATATATTATTTTAACCCTTTCCAATGTCACAATTGAAATGTATACAGTCATGTCCAAATATCAACGGAGAAATTTCAACAAATCATAACATACTGAATATCAATAACATGATGAAACGTAACATGTCAATATCAATTTTTCTACACTAGTGTACATACATATGTCGTGTATATCGTGTCAACATGTGCACATACAAATATGATAATCCATCCATTCAACAAATATATATAAATCGATTTAAATCAACAACGAAAATATAAAGGTGACCGTTTTCTTTTATTAACTTGCATTACAATATTAGTTAGGTGTGAATAAATATCACTCACCTCAACGACGATACTCGCGATATATCTACAATACGGCTTACGACGCGGGACGATCCGAATCAACGACGCAACAAAAGCTTCTATACGCGATAAAAAAAAACCTGGACAGCAGCTGCGACTTCTTTTTATACACGCACGCACACACACGCACGCACACACGACTGGGAAAAAAAGAGGGAGCAAGTCGAACTCGGGAAGGTAGGCGAGGCTGGTGCGGCGACACTTCAGGGTGACTGGGGCGGCGGTCGGTGAAGCAGTAGCAGGGGAGGGTCGGCGCAGCAGTTTTTTCGTTTTTCGTTTTCACTAACTCGACTGGAAGGAGGAGGAAAGAGCTATGGGCCGGAGACGGTGATGCGGCGGCGGTAGGGGAGAAGGGCGGAGCTAGGCGCAGGCGGTGGAAGGAGAGGCTGGGACCGGCGGCAGACGGTGGAACTAGGTTGTATGTTTTTTTTATGGAAGCAGTGACGGCTTGTACGGAGGATGGCGTGGGGTCAGGAGGGGGTGCGGCGGCTGTAAGGGAGGCGGGGAAAGGTTCGGCGACAGTGAGAAGATCGGAGGTGGAGGTATCGGCTGATGGAAGAAAATGATGTTTTTTTTTTTCTTTCGTACCGTGCCTTGCTCTTTTTTTTGTTCATATATATATTTTAGCTGAAGGGAATAATATAAGAGGAGGAAGAGAACATGTCTAACACGGATAAAAAGAAAATTTGGCCAGATATGTAGGAAAAATGGAGATATTTAGTTGTTTACCAATTCAGCATCAAACGTGTACTATTCAAAAGAAATATATATATATATATATATATATATATATATATATATATATATATTTTTCGAACGGCTGTTTATTATAAACGCATGTTGTAAATTTCAGTAGCTTATAATATCCTATATATAATAGCGACCACCGTTAACCCGGACCAAAACAACGTACATAACAAACCGAGAGTCCAAACACGCGAAACAAACCGTTGTGCTTAATGTATCGATAAGAATGTGTTAGAATACAGAAAACTGGTCATTTAACGCTCGGGTGAAAATTCGTTATTTACGCAATGTCGGTTGTCGCTGCCGTAAATCGATCATATAAATCGATTTAAACGGAGCTACTGAAATCAAAATACGACAAAACGAACGTCGACGGTTTTATTATAAAATTTTCTACAATATTTCCATGTAAAAATATTTAAATTTTTGAAACCAAAATTTCACTGTTTTATTAACGACCGATTTTACGTTAAATTTCAAATCGTTTAAAAATTTTGTTTTATAATTTAGTTCCCCTTTTTATTCATTTTAACTAATCGTACACAACGTGAATTTAAATTTAAATTTCTAAATTCCTCAACTCAAATCAAATTAAATTTAATCAACTAACTGTTCAAAATAATGTTAAATTTCAGAAACGTTACAACAATTGTGAAAGAGCGTGCGTACGCGCACGCGTGTGAGTGTGTGCGTGCGCGCGTGTGTGTCTGCTATTAGCAAGGGAACTATTTAAATAGGATTTCAACTGTGCTCTTTTTAACGTGATCAAGTTGAATAAATAACCTTCACATTTTCTTGCTTTATCATATCTAAACATCATAAACATATCATTCCCTTCAATTGAGAACATCAATCACTTAATTTATGTGCATGCTTGTGTGCACAATGTGTCTACAGCGGTAATAATTTTGTAAATGAATAAATATTTACAGGCTTAGAGATACCTGAAATATGAAATATTACTGCTGCATGGACAGCATCTTGTAGCAAGAGCACTCAAACAATCTAGAGTGATGAGGTTTTTTTTTCGCGTGTGTGTGTGGAGGGGGGGAGGGGGGCATGTGCGTGTGCGTCTATCTGTATATGTGCGTGCGCGTATGCATATGTGCATATATACTTGTGTCTACATATATATATATATATATATATATATATATATATATATATATATATATATATTTATGTGTGTGCGCGCATAAATTTTATATTCATTGAGAATTCACACCCCTATTGTTTGAGGAAAGTTTGTTGTAAGTACATAGTACATTGTATCTTTTGAGTCAAGGTCAGACTCGCAGAGAACGGTGATTCAAATCAGGTCAAGGCAGGGATTTTCTGAAAATCATTAGATTGAGACGAGACAATCATTTACTGTATTCAATATTAACGGTTCAGTTTGTGCTACAATTTATTTAATTTTTCATCTGTATGTTACTTTCCGCGATGATTTCATCCATCCCTAACTTAAATTTCAGGTTGTAACTACTGATCAATTCCTTTTTAGCTATGTCTATTTTTATGAAATAATAATCAGCTTACATTTTCGTTCTGATCATGTATACTATTTGTGTGTTATAGGCTTTGCTTGGTTCTTTGGTGAGAAAACTAAGAGGAAATCAGATACATAGTCGGGGTTCTTATTCTCCGTTGGATTCCTAATGATGATCTAATTTGCATGGTCTTCAAACAACCAAAGTTTTTTTTCTTCCTTTTAGGTTTCATTTGTCGATTCTTCAAGCCATATCTCAATAGAGTGTTAGCTTAATCGTTTTTGTTGTAGACTGTTCCATTGGTCAGTTATATCCTTGTAGACTTTTTGCAAGTGCCGTATGCTGTTAAAGGAAAACTGAACTTGTATATTGGTTCTCTTCTTGTATGGAATTTAATATTTAAATGCTGCCTTAAGCATTTTATGTGATTTTGTACCTATTTCTTATCTGATTTTTACGTGGGGATAATAATTGTTACTTTGTTCAAAATTTGCAAATCTAACTTTAATCAAAAGATGTTCAAGCACATGTATGTGTTTTAAATTTCCTTTTAAAGACGACTCTCAAAAGTCAAAAATGCACGTCTTAGGTGTTTGAGAAAGGTTTTTTACTCTGCTTAGCCAGTATATTACAAAAAATAAGTTATTTATTTTACTATCTATAATCCAATAATTCACTCATCTGCTCTATAAACACGATTATTTCTATCATGCGTATAGGGATGAATGTTCCCTGCTCACAGTGAACATGTCATCAACGAATAAACAAGTTTGAGATTAGAGGGAGCTTGCAAATGGGGTGTATGTCCAATTTCATTTCTATTGTGGAGAGTGTAAGCAACTGGTTGGGTACTTCCATGACCGTGATAAATAAGTATGCAGACAGTGGGTTTCCTTGTCCGATCCCTTGTGTGCCTTTGAAATAGCTATATGGAGCGCCATTTAAGATGATGTAGCAGTACGGCATAGCAACACATGTCATGTGTATATATCATTGCCAAAAAGGGGCATGGGAAGTTCATTTTGGAGAGCATTGCTATAACGGAGAGCCATTGAACGTAGTCAAAAGCCTTGTGTATGTCGAGTTTGACTAGGCATCAAGAAGAGATGTCCACCTATGCATTTCCTTTCATCATTTCATGGGCAGGGAAAATGTTATGACTTATGTTTCTAGAATTTAAGAAAGCAGCCTGTAATGAAGCAATAATTTCGTGTAAGACATACTTTTATCTAGTTGAAATAGTCATTGCTATGCACTTGTATACTACATCACAATAACTTATCGGTCCATATTCACCGACTACAGTGGGTTATTCTGATACTGGAATCAAGGCAATGTTTGTAGAGTTAATGCCTCCTAACATAATATCGTTGCTAAAGAAGAAGTGTGTGGCTTTCAGGAAATCAGTTGAGATTGTATTCCAACATTCGGTAAAGAAAGAGACTTATAGCCATCAGGTCCACTACAACTATTTACATTTAAGCTGAATAGTGCAGTTTTCAATATCACTGATTTGTGTGATGAGATTGTGGTTTTCATTTGTTGTTAGTTGTTGTAGGTTGAGGTGTTCGTGAAAGATTTCTTGATAAAGCAGAATTTGATAATGTGTTTGATGATATTTTTGATAACCAGAGTAATGTAAAATTGCTGAAATAGAAGCAGTGTATTATTTGATTCGAATAATGAAATGTACAAACTGTCTTCGGTTTATATACAGTGCTAAATATAACTAATGGGCCTAATTGAGTCTTAGCCCAATACCTAACTCCGAGGTCATAATATACACGGTTTCGATTATGCTATTCATTCTAACCCCCCCTTCAATTTTATCTAGGGTTTTCTCCTCTCGTCCCCATTTTTGCGCCACCATCTTCAACTCTTAACTCCTCATTTAACCGAGTAAAATTCTTTGTTGATAATGGCTTGGTTAATATATCTGCTCTCTGAAATTGAGCTGGTATGTGATTAACCCTCAGCTTTCCTTCGAGAACTTTCTCGCGCACGAAGTGTAGATCCACTTCAGACTCAACATTGATTACTGCCCAAATCAACAAAATCAATCAAATCGGAGAAATAATAATTGCAGTGCAAACGTAGTACACATTGATCAAAGACAGGGTCGTCATTCAGAAAATTCAAGAATTCAAAACTCAAACTCAGAAAGGCTTACCAGATCTGAGGAGATAGCAGAGAAGGAATGGTATCCAGATTCTGGTGCAACAAATCACCTCACAAACAATTTACAGAATCTCAACCTTGGCAACAAAGAATACACAGATATGCATTCTATTCTTATAGGGAATGGTGAAGCTCTGAAAATTACACATGTTGGAACCAGCAATGTTCCAGGTAAAAGACTTCTTTACCTTAATAATCCATTGAGAGTACCACAGATTAAGAAAAATCTATTAAGTGTATCTCAATTTGCTAATGATAATAATGTTTATTTTGAGTTTCACCCCAAATTCTGTCTAGTTAAGGATCTAATAAGTCAGGACATATTGTTACAGGGTAAACATATGTCACAGGGTAAACTGGACAAGGGATTGTACAAATTCAATCTTGGGAATACAATGAAGAACAACATTAGAAATATGTATTGTAACAGCACGTAGTCACATGTTATAAATGAACAAGAAACATTTGCTCAGTGACATTATAAACTAGGACATCCTAATGTAAACACTGTAAAACAGGTTCTGTTAAGCAAAATATTTCTGTTGATGTTACTCTACCATTTGTATGTACCTATTTTCAACTAGACAAGCGCTACAAATTACCATTTGCAGATTCAACAACAGTCATTAGCAAACCACTGCAAGTGGTTGCAACAGACTTGTGGGGACCAACCCCTATTAGTTCAGACTATGGCTACAGGTAGTATATCTCATTTATTGGCTTATTCTCTAGATATACATGGGTATATTTCTTAAAGTCAAAATCAGATGCACAAAAGACTGCAATACAGTTTATAACTCAAGTAGAGAAACAACTGTGCAGTGAGGTAAATGTAATACAAACGGATGGTGGCAGTGAGTATAAACCATTGAAAGAATATTTTCAGAAGAGAGGCATTATCCACAGAACTACTTGTCCACATACATCAGAACAAAATGGAATAGCAGAAAGAAAGCATAGACATATAGTAGAAACTGGTTTAACATTACTAGCACATGCCTCATTACCTATGAAATTCTGGCCAGAAGCTTTTAAAACTGCTGTATACTTAATTAATAGACATCCTACTAAAGTACTTAAGCATATGATTCCCATAGAAGTGCTATTTGGAGTAAAACCAGACTATGAAAGTCTAAAGACATTTGGCTGTTTTATGTTTCCCATGTCTCAGACCATACAATAAGCATAAACTAAGTCTTAGGTCTGCTCCATGCACTTTTATATGGTATGGAAACAATCAGAAAGGGTACAGATGCTTAAGCAATGATAGTAGGATCTATGTTTCAAGACATGTAGTATTTAATGAGAATATTTTTCCATTTGCAGATAAGAATATATAGACAACAAAGAAGGTGCACAGCAAGACAATTTTTCAATACCTCCAATACCCACTATACCTGAATGGAACAAAACTGATGAAAGTGTGCAGAGAGAACAAGGATCACAACACACTGTACCCAGCTGTGGCACTGGATCAGGTCACGATTCACCTGAATTCTCCAACTCCTTCCACAATACAAGTCAAAAGATTGATGTTAATTCAGGTCAAGGAGAATCCTCCTCATCCATGTCTCAACATACCGATGAAGGCACACATATTCAAGAGAAACCACCTGAAATTCCTGGACATCACATGATTACAAGGTCAACAAGTGGAATATTCAAACCAAAAACATACAATGCTCAGCTCGATACAACTGAACCAAGAGATCACAGTGAAGCAATCACAAACATCAAGTGGAAACAAGCCATGGATAATGAATATGATGCTCTTATAAAAAATAAAACCTGGAGTCTAATACCACTACCCAGGGATAAGAATATAGTGGGATGTAAGTGGACTTACAAAGTCAAAAGAAATCCAGATGGAAGTATTGCAAAATATAAAGCAAGGCTAGTAGCCAAGGGGTTCAATCAACAATTTGGACTTGATTTTAATGAGACATTCTCACAAGTTATCAAGCCAACTACAATAAGAATCATATTAGCTATAGCTCTTCACAGAGGACGGAAAATCAGACAACTCGATGTAAACAACGCATTTCTTAATGGAGATCTAAAGGAGGATGTGTACATGGAGCAACTAGAGGGTTACAAAAAGGAGAGCAGCAATATTCTAGTATGCAAATTACACAAAGCCATTTATGGTTTAAGGTAAGCTCCACGTGTGTGGAATGAAAAACTTAAGTCAACACCGGTAGACTTGGGATTTACTTCAACAAAATCAGACAGTTCTTTATACATGCAATGCAAGCAGGAAAAGGTTACTTATATACTGGTTTATGTAGATGACATTGTCATTACTGGTAATGACAATCAAGGAATAAATCAGACAGTCAAACATCTTGATAAAATGTTCTCTATAAAGGATCTAGGTGACTTACACTACTTTCTTGGAGTTGAAGTTATCAGAAAATCTGACTTAGAAATGTTCTATGTCAGAAACGATACATACTGGATTTACTCAAATGAGCAAATATGGACCAGGCAAAGCCACTTCCAACTCCAATGACCAGCAGCCTCAGACTATCAAAAGACAGTGGAGAGGCCATAACAAATGAAAAGCAGTATAGGAGTATTGTAGGTGCACTACAATACATTACTATAACCAGGCCAGATTTAAGCTACTGTGTAAACAAAGTCTGCCAGTTCATGCATAAGCCACTTAATCATCATTGGAAAGCAGTGAAACGTATATTAAGATACCCGAGGGGAACGATGAGTCATGGACTGCATCTCAACAATAAAAAGAGTTTGAACATACAAGCTTACAGTGAAAGAAACAGGCCACAGTTTCTCGTTCTAGCACCGAAGCTGAATACAGAGCAATCGCCAGCACTACTGCTGAGATCACCTGGATTATGTCGCTTCTTACTGAAATCCAGATCTACCCCACAAATACTCCCACAAGTACTCCGATTATTTGGTGCGACAACCTAAGCTCTGTTTCTCGAATTGGAAGCATAGTTAAGAGATAATTCTGTGTTATTTTCTTTCCTTTGTTCAATTCTTCCTTCATGAGATAACAGTATTGAATTTACATACTGCATATTGGGTAGATCTTGTTGATGGGATGATTGCTATAGCAGATTCATACTCACTATCCAGACCATTCAAAATGGTTAGTATCTGCTCAGTTTCTGCACTTTATGTCCAGTTGTGTCAAGAATGTCATAGTATGATTTCACTTTAGTTAGATATTCTCTCATAGACATGATTTCTTTCTTGAGATTTTGCAGTTGCCTCTTATAGTACATTATTCTTGCAACCGACTGTGTGTTGAAATTTTGTTGTATTGCAGACCATATCTCAAATGATGTTTTACATCCAAAATTTGTGAAATCAGGCCTGAACTGATTGATGATAGTAACCATGCAGCCAGAAGACTGTCTTGTCTCTGATAGTTGATGAATTCTTTGTTGATGATCCTTTCATCTGTGCTGTCCGTTATCATTCTTGCTGGAATAGTTGCTGTTCCATAAAGGAAATCTTCTAGTCCACACCCTCTTATACTATTTTCAATTTGATACTTCCACAATATAAAGTTGTTTTCATCAAGTATTGTTGTTAATAAGCTGTTCTTTGGCTTTATGATCTTGCAGGAGTTTGTTTTAACAGTAGACGAATCTTGGTTTCTTGGTCTTGACCCTTCTTGATTCTTTACCCCACTGGTTGCTGATGATGTAGTATCATCATCTCCTGACATGGTGAATTTTGAGGAGGTGCAGTTGAGATTGTCAGATATGAATGATCTGATGGTGCAGCCAACCTTCTTGATTCAAGAAGCTTGGCAAGGCACTTTTACTGTGGATCTTCTTGATTCAAGAATCTTGGCGAGGCACTTTTACTGTGGATCTTTCTACTGGAACATGTAAGTTTTTAACCCTCAGAGATAGCAACAATCTGAGAGCAACCAGGATGGTGGATGATTACAACTATCTGACACCTCCTTGGATGGCTCGGTGATGATGCGATGATTCTCTGATGAGGATCTGAGAATGCTCTGATTTGGAATTACTGTCGTTTGACATATTTTGGCAGCTCTGATGCCATGAAAGATTTCTTGATAAAGCAGAATTTGATAATGTGTTCGATGATATTTTGATAATCAGAGTAATGTAAAATTGCTGAAATAGAAGCAGTGTATTATTTGATTCGAATAATGAAATGTACAAACTGTCTTCGGTTTATATACAATGCTAAATATAACTAATGGGCCTAATTGTGTCTTAGCCCAATACCCAACTCTGAGATCATAATATACACGGTTTTGATTATGCTATTCATTCTAACTATTCGAGCAAGGTGATGTCTGTTTGGGCAGGACTAGAGCTCCAGGATGTCGCTAAAGTACTTAATAAATGCTTCGGCAATGTCGTTAGGACTCCTATAAATGTTGCCATTGGAG
Organism: Allium cepa; assembly: GCA_030765085.1. Classification (NCBI taxonomy): domain Eukaryota; kingdom Viridiplantae; phylum Streptophyta; class Magnoliopsida; order Asparagales; family Amaryllidaceae; genus Allium; species Allium cepa. The sequence goes on along the minus strand of CM060934.1, from coordinate 485,380,353 downwards.
TCTTGTATGTAGTGTATTGTGTTTCTCATTTGTTTTGCTTTCAAGCTTTTATGAAAATAGCCCGTGTTTTTATCCTTTTCTCGCCATGTACCCGTATTTTTTCCTAGCTGCTTCATCTTCGAGGTTGAGGTGATAAAGAAGTTCCATGCTTAGATTATGTTTCTATATAGACAACGATCGATTTCCTAGATCTTTGGCAAGGCTGTTGTGTATAACTGCCAGTTTGCTTCGAATTTCTTCAGACTTTTGGTTTCCACGTCTAAGTTTGGTTCTGCTCCAAACCTTAAGACAAAGTTTAAGTCTGTAAAATATCAGGGGATTTTGGTTGATCAAGCCAGAAATCAAAAAATTGAAAAAGAGGAGCTTTTTTTTAAGGAAATGTCCCATTTAGTAGGATGGTGGTGTAATAAAAAAGTATAGGAGGAACGGTGTAGGCAGCCAAGTGTGGCTAGGAAGATATGGATTCACAATTAAAGAAAGTGTGGTCCAGCTTACAGTGGGTTCTAGGATGGTTACGTTCCCTGTTGTTTCGTGTATAAAAAGGTCCATATGTAGGGTTTGAAATTAAATTAGCTCGGAAAAGGCAGTTTGATAAGGGGGATGTTTCAGATAAGTGCAGAGGATTACCACTAAATTTATGATTTGCATGGTACATGCAATTGAAATCGCCTATATAAAACCATGGGATATTATTACGTAGAGTGGGGATAAGGTCAAGTAGTCGTTGTCTAGCGATTCTAGTTAAATGCATAAATAAAGGTGATGAGGATGAAGGCCGATGATGGGATGTGGAAAGCTTCATGTATATGAGTTGTTGTGTTTGTGATAATTTCAAAAGTAGGAAAACCTTTATGTCCCATAAAACAATTATTTTTCTATAAGGGGCTTCAAGTAAATTGTTTTCTTATTACCAATGTGGAGTAATGTATTATGTTGCTGGTATAATTCTCAAGGCATCGATTTTTGTTTCCAAAATTGCTATAAGCTTGAGCTAGCGTTCTTCGATTAATATCTTAACCTCCATCTGTTTAAGGGGCCGATTTGCTCCTTTTATGTTCCATAATCTAATGTTATTGACTGACATTGATGGAGTTTTGGTTAATTCAGTTAGTCATGTACCTCGCTATCCTTTGTGGGTTGGTAGCATCGCTGTTTTCATTTGTAACACTAGAGGTAGCCGTCTTCAATGCCGTGTCAGATGGGGTATAAATTGTTATAGAGTCAAGGTTTTCACTTAATATTGCCTTTATGTGGGAATTCATGATATTAACCTTTCTTTACTTTTGCATTTAAGAGCTAGTTTATGAGAGGTGTATAGTTGAAGGAAATTGCACATCAATTTCTCTAAAACCATTAAATGCTAAAATTGATTATTGAATTGTGTTATATAACTACAATGTATGTATTTTAGTGTTTAACTTCATGGGGGGATGAAATTTATATTATGAAGTCGTAAGTTTGGTGGTATTGCCGATATGGTTGGTGCAGTTGGTTGATGGTTCAGACCATGAGATTAGCCATGAGTTCGAACCTCAAAACTGATAACTCTATAACAAATATATGGAGTATATATTTGACATACATATTCTTTCCTAGAGTTTATAAGCAAAATTTGGTCCATTGGATAATTCGAAAAATTAAGTTTGATGGTATTGTTGATTTGAAGTTACAAAATAATTAAAGCTACTTGATATATGTAGGATAAACATTTGTACGTCCATTATAAAGAGAAATAGTTGTTGGATTTATTTCAAGTGGTACTCCATTTCAAATTGTTACCATGTTTACAGAGCTAATTACTTTTTGAGAATCCATTATCATCATGATAGCATTAATTTGCTTATATATTTTTTATGTTGGCTTCTTTCAATGCAATCTTATGGTATATAATTTGAATAGTATTTTTCTTTTCTACTCACAATGATTTGTTCGAGAACATGAAAATGGTTAAAGAGCAAAGCAGTTCAGTTTCAAACCTAAATCTGATGCTGGAACATGAATGAAAATCATGATAGAGGATTTTTTGATTCCGAGAGTTAACATATTCCCAAGCAACTATAGATATTAAAATTATGTTACATTGTAATGATTCAGGTGATTACATACAAAGTGACATATCGATGGATCTAGACTTCAAGACGAAAAAGAAATTAATCAACAAGCTTATGAGGTGTCAAGATTGAAGAATGAAGGGTACTCCAAAAGTTTGACTAAGTATTAGGTAAGAAAATGTGATCGATACTAGTTTTGAGCCTAGGGAGACCCACTCTTAACTGTAGATAGGCCAATACAAGTTGAGGGAAAAGACAAGTTTTTAAAGAATAAAGTTATTCGACACCGAACAGTCCTTGATGAGCAATTTTTTCATGAAGATCTAAAGCTTGAAGACTTAAAAAAGTATGAAGAAAATGCTAAGGAATGACTAGGAAAAACCGTTCGACACTGATAAAATCCGATCGTATCAGACACTTTGATTGTTGAGATATTTTTCTTTGAACGACTTCTACATGAATACGTACTCGAATCTTGATGATTACTTGTTCAAACTTGTTTTACCAATTATGGAGGAGGGTTTCTATAAAAGGCACTCACTTGCAATTGGAAAAGGGATTAGGGAATCTTAGTCAAAGTGCTTCCATTTTCGAAATTAACTTATTTTTGACCTGAGATCATCGTAAACTTGGTTGTAATTGCTAAAGTAATCCTAAATAACATTCATAGTGGACTTAGGCTTAAAAGTTGGGTCACTCTAAAATCTTATATGCTCATTCTGTAATGACGTGCCTTTTCGAACCCCAAAAGTCAACACTAATACATCCACAGTATTCACGAGCCGAACAACCAAGTGTCGGAAAGATAGATTGTTAGGGGAAAGAAAGAAGATAAAAGATAAGAAGAAACTAAACAATTTCAGAATCTCACAATGCAACGGAAAAAATATATTAATCAACATAATTCTTTACAAAGTCATTTCTAAAATGATACATCAGAGGCATACTAATAATTTTTACCCTTGAACAGTTACAGCAGTCTATCCCTACCTAATTGATATAGGATACATATAATACATCAAAAAAAAGATAATAAATAGCTATCGATAAAGCCTCATGCTCCAAGCTCCTTCAAAATAAATCCATGGAAAATCTGAACTACTTGGCTGCTCACATAAATTTGAGCACCTAAGAGATTTAGGGAAAGAAAATAAAATTCCGGATCAAACATGGGTCTGGTGTGAGAAACTCAAAACAAAAGAATTTTTTTTATCTTGAAAACTCTTTAAATAAAGGGTATCTCGTAAGATCACGCCGTACATAAACACGAACGGGCTTTTATCTTACGATGGCCAAAACACTTTCTATATAAAATCCAATGATGTTATAATAGTGTCTAGAGGTTCAAAGTAAATATATAAAATAGCTGAAATGCTTGCATCTCACATTCCAACATAGTTGGATACATCTAAATTCATAAAGGCTCGTGTTGGAGGATGGATTCCAGAAAATGCACCAGAGTCTGGAATGAACTTCTCGTACCCTGCTACATAGAGTTAGTTGCCCCTTTAACATCGCATACCGAATTATCTCACCCCTGTTAGCACTGAGGCCTTATACTACCACGGTGCTTGCACGCTAAACAACTTGAAAAAGAACAATCTATAATAGGGTGATGTAGGATCGATTTCACCCTAGAGGGGGGGGGGGTGAATAGGGTGATAGTGTAAATTATAAAAATTAATTGCAGAAGCTAATTAATATTTAACACGGATTACAGAATAGCAGCACAGATATCGCAGAATATAAATAACAGAATAAAACAGAACAACACAGAATTTACCCAGCTTCGGCAAAACCCTGCCTACGTGCTGCCCCCAAGGTTTCTACTAGAAATTAGATAGTCCCTCGCTTACACACGTAAACTCGCTATACCCTCTATTGACTAATCTAACTCTACGCTCAAAACCTTGACCACAACTCAACTACCGAGTTGCAAATTCCCAAACTACACACCGTAGTTTGCACCCTAGTCACACGACTAGAAAATTAAAACGGTTTAAAAAAGTAAATACAATTAAAAACGATTATAAAACAAAAATAACCCTAATTAAAAAAAAAAACTTTTATATAAAAAAGAATTCTCCCTTTTAAAAACAATAGGCCGGCCTCTTTTATTATTTTGACCCGTCTCCTTTTGCTTTACTCAGTTCGTTTGCGTGTATAATGGTGGCCGTTCCTTTCTAGGGCTTCGTCCTCATCAGATTGGGGCTTCGTCCCTTTGATTCAATTTAGGGCTTTCAAATTGAAGCGCCGACCTTTGATAATTGTTCGACTTCGATGCTCTTTGCAGCTGCTTCGTTGATTGAATTCCTTCTTCGGTATGTAATTGTATGCTTTTTCTTTTACTGATTTTATGCTTTCTGGAATTCAATACTCTTGCCGATGATGTGAATTTCTTATATAGGGTTTGTAACCCTAGATTTTCGTTCGCACAAAATATATTTGATTTTATCTCTGCCGATCGTTTACGCTTGGATGATTGCGATTTACCTTGACTAATTCATATGCGAATTATTCTTATTTTTTGTTGGTTGACTTGGTTTAAAGTTGACGGCTTTGAATTTATGTTCATTCCTGGCTCCGTGAATTTCTCTGACCTGACTCGATGCCTTGAATTTGAGATGTTTGGTTATCACTTGCTTTGACTTGGTTACGTTTTAAAAACTGCAGCTTGATGCTTGTATCCCTCTTGTTGTTCACAGCAATTACATCCCTAATGCCATGTTTTGATGTCACTGTAGTATGTTGGTCACTTGATTGTGTTGATGGAAGATGTTGCACTGCTTCATTATGATTCACTGCAAAATTTATTGAGTCGTCATTTGGGTTTGTAAGTTGTATCATAGTGATGCCTGGTGCTATGTTGCTTTCGACTTTGAATCTGCACTCATCTTTACTTATATCACTGGTCCTCTCGGCCCATCACCATTGCTTTGATATTGTTGCTCTGACTTGTATCACTGCATCCATGTAGAGACTTTGTTTGCATATAGTCTTGTTGCCTCTGTTTCATATTGTATGGTCTGATTCATCATGCATCATTTTGTACATGCTCGGTGTCAAGCATTGTCTTTGTTGATGCCTCTGATTGACTTTACTGCATAGCATGTTTGTGTAGTTGGTTCAGTTGCATTTGTCCATTTCCTTACATTTGCTGTGCACTTCTGTTTTCACTGTCCATATTGTTTGCAGCTGTGCTTCATTGACATGTTGTGGCCTGTACTTGTATGCATCATATATGCACTGTGCACTAACTTGAGTCTGGTTCTTCACTTGGAATTGCACTTCCTGTTGCTGTTGAGTTGATATAATCTGACCTGTGTTCCCTGTTGCACACTGTTGTTGGTCTGATCATTCCTGTAGCTTGCCACTGACTTTGGTTCTTCGAATCTGTTGCACTTGGTCTGTCCACTGTCGAGTTCTTGTGATACTCATGTTGATTACATTGTTTGTTGACATGCCTTGTACTGTGCTTCATATATGCACAGTTGGTTCATGTTGTTGCTTATGTTGGTGTTGTACACTGTCATGTTGAATTCACTGATGTATCACTGGTATACTTCACTGTGTTGATTGTTGTGCACTTGCTTGACTGAACTACTCTGGTCTTTCATGATGTATTTGCTGTGGCATTCTGTGGTCTGCACTGAACTTGATGACTTGAGCTGCTATGTTCTGTTCATTCCTAGTTGCCTTGTTGCAGTTTGATTGTGATATCCATGTTGCAGTCCATTTTAATGTTGGTCTTCGTTGCATTCATGTCATGTCGCCTTGTGTTGAATCCAGTTTCAAAACTCGGATTTGACCTTGTGCTTGTGTCGTGATTTTCAATGTTATTGCACGTGAGTTGAACCCGATTTTTCATTTGGGTTTGACCTGTGCTTGCCTGTCCCTATAAATCAATCAAGTGTATATATCGGCGTGCACGGCCTTGTGGCATATACAGTAATATACTGTGTATGTCACAAGTTGTTCGTGTATGATGAATTCAAATTTAAATGATGACGAACAACCCAAATAACTGAGGCAAATATCATTTTCAAAATTCACGTTTTATTTTATATTGCAAAAATATTTTATTTTCAATTTTACTGCGTTAGTTTATATTTTTGCAGATAGCTCAGATGCTGGATTCAAACTTGAATGCAGTTGAAGATAAATACGAGTGTGAGTGATATGTAGTGAGGTGCTGATGTAAAATAGTGATGTATTTGAATTTGTATCAAAGTTGTATAGTGAATAGTGAGAGCTTGAATTTGTATACTATTCAAAATTGTAATAAATATTTGTTTGAATAAAATATTCGTTTGAATTCAAATTCTGTGTTATTTATTTTATTCAGCAAATATTTATTTAATCTGTGAAAAATAAAATAGTATATTATCAAATACATTTAAATGAATGAATATATGTTTATTATCATCAAACAAAAATCATATAAGCGCATATTCAACAATCTCCCCCTTTTGATGATAACAAACATATATTTAAGATTTTGAATATGTTAAATGTATTTGATCATTGATATATCCTAATTGCTCCCCCTATTTAAATGCTTCCTCTCTACACAAAGCTCCCCCTACATATATGCATACAAATAGAAATATATAAATGAGCCTATATGCAAATGGAAAATTATTTGACCTTTGCTTGATTCTATTTGACAAAATCTTAACTTTTCTCTCCCCCTTTTGTTATCAGCAAAAGAATAATAGTGTTAGAGAAAATAGAGATAAAGTAATCGATATCAATCCAACATTAAAACTCAATTGAATATAAATATCAAATTTCAATAAAAAGTCAAACAAAAATCATAAAATTTTTGTTAGGCGCATATTCCACTTTTAGAATGATGGAGATGATGTCATCATATACAACCATACAATTGTGTCTATTTGTGGTATTTTTATATCAGGAATTTGAATATCTACTAATCATGCATAACCGTGAGGACTTTTAAATGAGAGTGAATACTTTGGTATTTATTTATTGTTATTATTATTATTATTATTTTTTTTTTTTTGTTTTTTAAAAAAAAATGAAAAACGAACGATTCCTGTTTAAAATACCACATATCGACAAACTATATAGAGTTTTGATGAGTGATGGTTGATAGAAATATGATAGGTATAGAGATGGTCATGGAATTTTTACCAACAAAAAGTTTTATAACTCTTGTTTACATTTCTAAAGAAATTTTCTAATTATACTTTCTCGAGTTATAATATATAATCAATATCAACACTCATCACTTTTTCAATCACTATTTTTCTTTTCGATAATTTGTAGGGAAAAAAAATGTTAAATATTCAGCAAATTTCTAAAACACCTAGACTGAGTCGTAGTTTACAAAAACTATTTTCTGGTAGGGGTTTTGTAAAGATGTCTGCCAATTGAGAATCAGTTGAAATAAAATTTATGCAGATATTTTCTTTGGAAATATGATCTCTAATAAAATGATGTCTTACATCTATATGTTTTGTTCGCGAATGATGTACAGGATTATTTGTGAGATCAATTGCGCTTTTGCTATCACACATTAGTGGTACACGTTTAAAATTTAGGCCATAGTCATGCAAAGTTTGTATCATCCATAAGATTTGAGCAGAGCAACCGCTCAAAGCAATATACTCTGCTTCTGTTGTGGATAATGCAATACAATTTTGTTTTCTACTCGACCATGCAACTAATGAATGTCCTAACATAAAACATGCTCCACTAGTACTTTTTCTATCAACCAAATTTCCAGCATAATCAGCATCTGAAAAACCTTTCAATTCAAAATTATCATTTGATGGATACCAAAGACCAAACCGTGGGGTGTGCAATAAATATCTTATAATTCTTTTAACAGCTTTTAAATGAGATTCTTTTGGGTTAGATTGAAAACGCGCACATAAGCAGACAGAAAACATGATGTCAGGTCTAGAGGCGGTAAGATAAAGGAGTGATCCAATCATACCTCTGTACAGCTTTTGATCAACTGTCTTACCCTTTTCATCTTTGTCAAGTTTAAGTGTTGTACTCATGGGAGTTCTTGCTGGTTTAGCATCTTTCAATCCAAATTTGTTGACAAGTTCCCTAATATATTTTGTTTGAGAAATGAATGTGCCTTTATTGCTTTGTTGGATTTGAAATCCTAAAAAGAATTTTAACTCTCCAACCAAGCTCATTTCAAACTTTTCCTGCATGACTTTTTCAAATTTCTCATACAATAACTTGTTAGTAGCACCATAAATGATGTCATCAACATATATTTGAACAATCAAAATATCATTGTTTTCATGCAACAGAAATAGTGTGGTATCTACACATCCCTTTTTGAACCCATTTTCAAGGAGATAAGAAGTAAGACATTCATACCAAGCTCTGGGAGCTTGTTTTAATCCATATAATGCCTTCTTTAGTTTGTATACATGGTTTGGATATTCATGACTTTCAAAACCTTCTGGTTGTTCAACAAACACATCTTCTTTTAAAACTCCGTTAAGAAAAGCACTCTTAATGTCCATTTGTCTTAGTTTAAATCCTTTGTAGCAAGCAAAAGCTAACAATATTCTAATTGATTCTAGTCTAGCTACAGGCGCAAAGGTTTCATCAAAGTCAACTCCTTCAATTTGATTGTATCCTTTAGCAACTAGTCTAGCTTTATTTCTAATTATATTTCCAGATTCATCATATTTATTTTTAAAAATCCATTTTGTTCCTATAACTGGATAATCCTTAGGTCTAGGTGCTAGACTCCAAACATTATTTCGTTCAAACTGATTTAGTTCTTCTTGCATGGCCATGAACCAGTTTTCATCATTAAGGGCTGAATCTATGCTATTTGGTTCTATTTCTGAAATAAATCCACTATATAAGCACAGATCACATAGATTTTTAAAGGATGAACGAGTTTGTATACCTGCTATAGGGTTTCCAATTACCAATTCTGGTGGATGGTCTGTTTTGTATTTCAGCTTTTCTGGATCCAGATTTCTTCGGACTTCTTTAGTTGTGGTTTCTTTAGCATCAGCAGTTTCTTTTGGTTTTTCAAATTCATCTTTTTCTTTCTCCTCTTCAACGTTGCTTTTGGATGTATCCTGTTCGTCAATGCCTTCATCAAATTTCACATTGATTGACTCTACGATTGTTTTAGTCTTTTTGTTGTAGACTCTATAAGCTTTGCTTCTCGAAGAGTAACCCATGAAGATGCCATCATCAGCCTTTGCTTCAAATTTTCCTAACTGATCACCTGTATTAAGAATATAGCAAGGACATCCAAACACTTTGAAGTAAGCGATGTTTGGTTTTTTGTTGAACCATAGCTCATAGGGGGTTTTGTTAAGAATCGGTCTGATGATAACTCTATTCATTACATAACATGCTGTATTTACAGCTTCTGCCCAGAGATGCAGAGGTAGTTCATATTCATTTAACATAGACCTAGCCAATTCTTGTAAAGTTCGATTCTTTCTCTCAACTACCCCATTTTGTTGTGGAGTACGTGGTGCAGAGAACTCATGTTTGATTCCGTTTTCATCACAGAAAGTTTCAAATTCATAATTTTCAAATTCTCCACCATGATCACTTCTTAACGAAACAATAGAGACTTCTTTTTCATTTTGCACAAATTTTGCGAATCTTGTGAAGTATGAAAAAGTTTCTGATTTTTTAGCTAAGAAGTATACCCATGTATATCTTGAGTAATCATCAACTAACACAAAGCAATATTTCTTACCTCCTAAGCTAGCAATGTCATTAGGTCCAAATAGATCCATATGAATTAGTTCAAGAACTCTAAAAGTGCTTACATTGTTTTTGGCATGAAACGATGATTTTCTAAGTTTTCCCAAAGTACATGCTTTACAGATGTTCTCAGTTTCAAACTCATGTGATGGCAACCCTCTTACCAAACTTTTCCTTTTTAATTTGTTTAATAAGTTCATACTAGCATGCCCTAAACGTCTATGCCATAAATTCACTTCTACATCCTTAGCTACCAAACATTTAGAGAGGATGAGATCATCAAAAGATAGAGAATATATATTACCTTTCCTTTTTCCAGAAAATAAAATTTCTTTTGATGATTTGTCAACAATTTTGCACATGTCAGAATCAAAGATAACATTCATACCTTTATCACATAGCTGGCTGATTGATATCAAATTGTGGTGCAGATTTTCAACATATAAAACGTCATTCAAGGTAAATGTATTGTTACCTACTTTACCTTTACCGACAATTTTACACTTGTCATTGTTCCCCATTGTGACTCTGCCACCTTTGTACTTTTCTAGGCTAAGGAACTTCGATTTATCGCCTGTCATGTGCCTGGAACAGCCAGAATCCAAGTACCATTGCTGTTGTTCCTTAGCCTGCCAGCATACCTACACGAGAAGAGAGTTTAGTGACCTATTTGTTTTTATAGGTCCATGGTTGTTAGTGGCAGAAAATTTTGAAAAATGATTTTGTGTAGACCCAAAATTATTTATAATTGTTCCCTTTGGCACCCAAATTTGTTTAACTTTGAGAGATTTTATATTTGTGCCTTTTGAAACCCAAATCGGTATAGTTTTCACATGTTTGGGTCTATACCAACAATTATTGTGACCGTGTCCAAATTTTCTACAAATTGTGCACATAGAATTAACTTGATTAATCTTGTTTTCAACAATTTTCGAATTATTATATCCAAGTCCTTGTCTAACCGTATTAACAGTTTGCTTTCCTAATAGCATATTCAACGATTTTTCACTTTTTGAAAATTTATCTAAAGTCGTTGACAATTGTTGGACTTGTGATTTGAGAGATTCATTTTCGTTTAACAACTGTGTGCACTTTTTAATAGAATTCTCTCTCCTAGTATTTTCATTCTCTTTTAAAATCAGAATTTCATTTTCAAGTGATTTTATATTGATTTCCGATTTTTTAATTTCTTCTTCAAATGTTGGACACTTATCACACTTAGGAATTCTACATTGATAGTTCTTAACTAATTGATCAAGTTGTTTATTGCATTCTATCAAAGTATCCTTTTGAGATTCAAGTTTAGCATATTTTTCCCTAAGTCGTTCATAACAGCCATTTACTTCATGGAAATAAATTAGTAATTCAGAATGAGTGAGTTTTGATACCTCGCTTGGCTCGTCGTCATCACTGTCTGTAACTTCACCATGAAGACACATATTTGCTTTTTCACTCTCACTCTCGGTGTTATCACTTTCATCTTCGTCAGTTTCATCCCAAGTAGCCGCAAAACTTTTCTTCTTTAGTTTCTTTCCTTGATTTGATCGTTTTTGAGGACATTGTGGCTTGATATGGCCGGGTTTGTTGCATTTGTAACAGATGATTTTCTGATCTTCTGGGTTGTCTAGTGCTTTGCCTATTCTGTCTTTCAATTCATGATTTCGAGCTGGATTTCCGTATTTGCGATTCCACCTTTTGAATTTCTTTATTAGTAGCGCTAGCTCTGCTGCTCCATCATCATCGTCATCATTCTCATCATCACTTTCAGTTGTTCCTTTGAGAGCTATTGATTTCTTTTGAGTATCTCCACCTTCACGCTCTTCCTTGAATTTCATTTCTAGCTCATAAGTGGTGAGATTTCCGATGAGTTCTTCGACTTTGAGTTGTTTTAAATCTTTCGATTCTTGAATGGCAGTTACTTTTGCTTCAAAGCTTCGTGGAAGGACTCTGAGGATTTTATGGACTATTTCCAATTCGGTGTATGTTTTTCCGAGAGCTTTTGATTTGTATACGATGTTGGAAAGTCGTCCGTACATCTCTTTGACATTTTCTTCTTTCGCCATTGTAAAGTTCTCGTATTCGCTGCTTAGCATGGCAAGGCGAGATTCTTTGACTTGAGATGTTCCTTCGTGAGTTACTTCTAATATGTGCCATATTTCCTGCGCAGTTAGACAATGTGAGACACGATTAAATTCAAATTGATCTAATGAACAGATAATAGAATTCATAGCTTTGGCATTAGTATTCTGTAATTTATTTTCTAGTTCTGTCCATTATTCCTTTGGTTTCTCTATTTCTTGATCATCTACAATTATAGTTGGTATTCTATAACCTGTCTCAACAATATCCCAAGCGTCAATGGTTTTCAAAAAAATTTTCATCCTATTTTTCCAAAAAGCATATTCACCATTGAACATTGGTGGTCTAACTATGGATTGACCTTCTGCAAAAGCATTATTAAAAGAAGCCATTTTAAAAATTCGAATTTTTAAACAAAAACTGATTTTTTCAAAAAAAATAGAATTTTTTAAAACAAATGTTGACTTCTATTCCTAGCTCTGATACCACTTGTAGGATCGATTTCACCCTAGAGGGGGGGTGAATAGGGTGATAGTGTAAATTATAAAAATTAATTGCAGAAGCTAATTAATATTTAACACGGATCACAGAATAGCAGCACAGATATCGCAGAATATAAATAACAGAATAAAACAGAACAACACAGAATTTACCCAGCTTCGGCAAAACCCTGCCTACGTGCTGCCCCCAAGGTTTCTACTAGAAATTAGATAGTCCCTCGCTTACACACGTAAACTCGCTATACCCGCTATTGACTAATCTAACTCTACGCTCAAAACCTTGACCACAACTCAACTACCGAGTTGCAAATTCCCAAACTACACACCGTAGTTTGCACCCTAGTCACACGACTAGAAAATTAAAACGGTTTAAAAAAGAAAATACAATTAAAAACGATTATAAAACAAAAATAACCCTAATTAAAAAAAAACTTTTATATAAAAAGAATTCTCCCTTTTAAAAACAATAGGCCGGCCTCTTTTATTATTTTGACCCGTCTCCTTTTGCTTTACTCAGTTCGTTTGCGTGTATAATGGTGGCCGTTCCTTTCTAGGGCTTCGTCCTCATCAGATTGGGGCTTCGTCCCTTTGATTCAATTTAGGGCTTTCAAATTGAAGCGCCGACCTTTGATAATTGTTCGACTTCGATGCTCTTTGCAGCTGCTTCGTTGATTGAATTCCTTCTTCGGTATGTAATTGTATGCTTTTTCTTTTACTGATTTTATGCTTTCTGGAATTCAATACTCTTGCCGATGATGTGAATTTCTTATATAGGGTTTGTAACCCTAGATTTTCGTTCGCACAAAATATATTTGATTTTATCTCTGCCGATCGTTTACGCTTGGATGATTGCGATTTACCTTGACTAATTCATATGCGAATTATTCTTATTATTTCTTGGTTGACTTGGTTTAAAGTTGACGGCTTTGAATTTATGTTCATTCCTGGCTCCGTGAATTTCTCTGACCTGACTCGATGCCTTGAATTTGAGATGTTTGGTTATCACTTGCTTTGACTTGGTTACGTTTTAAAAACTGCAGCTTGATGCTTGTATCCCTCTTGTTGTTCACAGCAATTACATCCCTAATGCCATGTTTTGATGTCACTGTAGTATGTTGGTCACTTGATTGTGTTGATGGAAGATGTTGCACTGCTTCATTATGATTCACTGCAAAATTTATTGAGTCGTCATTTGGGTTTGTAAGTTGTATCATAGTGATGCCTGGTGCTATGTTGCTTTCGACTTTGAATCTGCACTCATCTTTACTTATATCACTGGTCCTCTCGGCCCATCACCATTGCTTTGATATTGTTGCTCTGACTTGTATCACTGCATCCATGTAGAGACTTTGTTTGCATATAGTCTTGTTGCCTCTGTTTCATATTGTATGGTCTGATTCATCATGCATCATTTTGTACATGCTCGGTGTCAAGCATTGTCTTTGTTGATGCCTCTGATTGACTTTACTGCATAGCATGTTTGTGTAGTTGGTTCAGTTGCATTTGTCCATTTCCTTACATTTGCTGTGCACTTCTGTTTTCACTGTCCATATTGTTTGCAGCTGTGCTTCATTGACATGTTGTGGCCTGTACTTGTATGCATCATATATGCACTGTGCACTAACTTGAGTCTGGTTCTTCACTTGGAATTGCACTTCCTGTTGCTGTTGAGTTGATATAATCTGACCTGTGTTCCCTGTTGCACACTGTTGTTGGTCTGATCATTCCTGTAGCTTGCCACTGACTTTGGTTCTTCAAATCTGTTGCACTTGGTCTGTCCACTGTCGAGTTCTTGTGATACTCATGTTGATTACATTGTTTGTTGACATGCCTTGTACTGTGCTTCATATATGCACAGTTGGTTCATGTTGTTGCTTATGTTGGTGTTGTACACTGTCATGTTGAATTCACTGATGTATCACTGGTATACTTCACTGTGTTGATTGTTGTGCACTTGCTTGACTGAACTACTCTGGTCTTTCATGATGTATTTGCTGTGGCATTCTGTGGTCTGCACTGAACTTAATGACTTGAGCTGCTATGTTCTGTTCATTCCTAGTTGCCTTGTTGCAGTTTGATTGTGATATCCATGTTGCAGTCCATTTTAATGTTGGTCTTCGTTGCATTCATGTCATGTCGCCTTGTGTTGAATCCAGTTTCAAAACTCGGATTTGACCTTGTGCTTGTGTCGTGATTTTCAATGTTATTGCACGTGAGTTGAACCCGATTTTTCATTTGGGTTTGACCTGTGCTTGCCTGTCCCTGTAAATCAATCAAGTGTATATATCGGCGTGCACGGCCTTGTGGCATATACAGTAATATACTGTGTATGTCACAAGTTGTTCGTGTATGATGAATTCAAATTTAAATGATGACGAACAACCCAAATAACTGAGGCAAATATCATTTTCAAAATTCACGTTTTATTTTATATTGCAAAAATATTTTATTTTCAATTTTACTGCGTTAGTTTATATTTTTGCAGATAGCTCAGATGCTGGATTCAAACTTGAATGCAGTTGAAGATAAATACGAGTGTGAGTGATATGTAGTGAGGTGCTGATGTAAAATAGTGATGTATTTGAATTTGTATCAAAGTTGTATAGTGAATAGTGAGAGCTTGAATTTGTATACTATTCAAAATTGTAATAAATATTTGTTTGAATAAAATATTCGTTTGAATTCAAATTCTGTGTTATTTATTTTATTCAGCAAATATTTATTTAATCTGTGAAAAATAAAATAGTATATTATCAAATACATTTAAATGAATGAATATATGTTTATTATCATCAAACAAAAATCATATAAGCGCATATTCAACAGGTGATGGCTCCTAATGGTAGCTAACCACATAGCTTTGATGCATACCTTGTTTTTTCCATTCCTGGATTTGTGAGGCTTGTTAGGCGACATCTTTTCCTTTACATATAGCACTTCCAACTTGCAATGCTAATATTGCCTTCCAGATGTTGACACAATGTCAACATTCATCCATACGAGTCATTCAGGAAATGAACGAAACGGAGGCACTACTTGCATTGCATCCGTTTTGGGGAATCCTTCCCAAGGAAAAATAGAAAATAGCCGTTGCACTTCAAAAATCCATCTTCGATTCCATGCTCTTCCAGATGTCTTTGGTTGGAGACGCTTGAGTTGGATCGAAGTGGTTTTCCAATAACATATCCGATCCCGGTCTCTTTCAACAACTTTCGATAATTTTTGGTAAACTCAAACCCCGTTCTTTAGGAAACAAACAAACAAAAGAATAATAGTGGAGTTCACCTCCTAACCGTTGAATGAATGGATTTCCTTATCATTTGTCCTTGAAGAACAATGAGTTTATACATACAGTATAACACCACCAATAGTAATAGTACCATGTAATTCTCATGATTCTCCTAGATATTTCCAAAGTTACGTTTTGGTCCAGACTTGATAGTCTGTTATTTAACTATCAAATAACAATCATTCAAACATAGATTCTATTTCCCATGGAAATCACTAAGCCTCTCAAAATTAATCTTTCATTAACCAAAATCACATTGTAAATACTTGAATATCACTTCCATATACTTATCTCAATAAAATAAGTATATTCACAAAACCCTATATTCTCGATACTTAGAAAATATAACCATATACTTATCTCAGTGGTATAAGTATATTCACAAACCATTTCTTTTTCAACCTTGGAAACTTCTCCCACACATTTAGAAAGATTTTCTATTTCCAAAATCATATTAAAATGATCAAACCCAACTTTCATTAAAACGGAGATAACCCAAAACACCAATCATTTCCATAAATCTCTTTTATTTTATAAATAAATATCTCCTTTGTAAATTCCCAAATATATTTATTGAATCTCCTTATTTCTATTTATAAGATACTCTTTTATATATTATTAAACAATTTATAAACTTCTTTGTAAATATTTGAATCTGTTTATGACAAAACTTCTTTTCCCCTTATTAAGATCTCTTTCAAAGCTATAACTCCTTACATAAATCCTTTTTATTAAACCGACCTTTTATACAATCTTTCCATCTAAAAATAATTCCTTTTTGAAAATAATTTATTATTCCAAACACATTTAAATAAAACAAAATCATTATCTAAAATATCTTTAATAAGTAATTTACTATCTTTAAACAACCTTGTTAGAATATAAATCATTAATAAAATAATATTTGACCTTAAAACAAATTTTATTAATATAAGAATAGACTTAAAATTTTATAATAATAAACTTTAAACTAATTAATAATATAATTATATAACATTAAACAAATCTATCACCTTTAAACATCATTAATATGATTACAAATTAATTTCAAACAATATTAATATAACAATAAATTATCTTTAAAACAATATTAATACATTAATAATTTACTTTAAACAAAATCATTATAATTCATAATTAACATTAAAAAATCGTTATATAATAATTAACTTTAAAACAATATTATTATAATAATTAATTAAATTTAAAAACACTATTATTACAATAATTAACTTTAAATAATAATTAA
Source organism: Allium cepa (assembly GCA_030765085.1). Lineage (NCBI taxonomy): Eukaryota > Viridiplantae > Streptophyta > Magnoliopsida > Asparagales > Amaryllidaceae > Allium > Allium cepa. Next base: position 485,363,451 of record CM060934.1, on the reverse strand, counting down.
CAATTATTATCTTTTAAATAATAATTATTAAATTTAAAACATTATAAATTGACTTTAAACAAATTAATTAACTGTAAAATAAAGCTATTAACTTTAAATTATAATATTTAACCTTAAATAAAATAATTAACTTTAATTAATAATAGGTAACTTTTAAATAATATTAATATACCATATATTAAAACACTTTGCTTTAAATTGACATAAAATTGAAGTTGATCTGAACCTTAACTTTCCTAATTAGAAAGATACTTAGCGAACACTATAGTACTTAAATAAGTACCATTCAATTTAATTAACTATCCTAGTTGATTATTGTTATATGCTTAACAACAGTTACATAGATCAATCCATAATTATCTATCCGGGTTTTACACATCACTTATTTCATAACGATTAAATTGGCATATCAATTTACATCATATAATTAGATGTCCTAATCTATAAATAGAAGAACGATGATTTACTCTACCCATTTCAATGACCAATTAATTTTATTAGCGGAACAGTGTTTATTTTGATAAACAGATGTCAAAATTACCTTACTTAATTTACTTTAAAATTTGGTGTTTATTTGACCAAATAGACATCACTGATTAAGGTATAATAATTTAAATGACATTATTACTTAAAATAACGTAATTCAAATTCAGTTTGTTTCCATATGTTAAATTTGTACATGTCCAGAACTATCAGCAAGTTACACCAAAACGTTGTACTCATCCATACGAGTACAATGCAAAAAATCGGTGCGTTAAATCAGATTTAAAATGAATATGTTATCGCATTTCAAAGCTAACAACTTTTAAGTTATAAATTAACAAAACAAATAATGTTTTCTCACCATTCAAAATAAACGGGCCTAGCCCACTGAAAACCAACCCGCAACCAAATGGACAGCTCCATCTTCTTCTCCTTCCTCCATTCTTCTCCTTTTTTCATTTCAGTTCGTGCACACGTGCACGTGCACAAGCAACCGTATCACCATTCTCCGATCAAAGACCACCAGCGTGTCTCTCCTCGCGTACTCGACCTCGCCGACACCACCATGCCACGACCAGACCACCCTATCAAAATCTAATCAGAACCCGAAATGAAGAACCTACGTCCACCCTTAAAAGCAGCGACATTTTTATGCTCCGACTCCCATCAAATTTTCAACGTCCGAGCGTCTCTCCTCCATGAACAACCCCGTACCCTCCAATTCACCCCCTCGATCGTTGGAAAATTTTAAACCTAGCTTTCAACCGTTGTAAATCGTCGTCGTGGAACTGCTCCGAATTCATACAAAAAATACTACTCTTCGATATGAACTCAACAACGCTTACGGCATCGAGTAATTCTAACTGAATCATGAGAAATCATTTTTCGAAGTTTTCCGACAATATTTTCCCTCTTGCTATAAAAATAGAATATCTCACTCGAATCTCAAATCGTTAATTTTAAAAAATACTAGATGCCTAGTTGAGCAACTTTCATGTTGGGAACTTTTGTTGAAAATGAATAGATTAGGAGTAATTGATTTTTGAAGTTGGTAAAATGTTGTGATGGAGTTGTTTTCATTGTTGGAGCTAACTCTATTTACTGACAATGGAAAAGAGAAGAAGGTATAATGGCCATGTGTTTATATAGGTAGGCAAGCAATGAAGGGTACGAGCAAATCCCATATTCCATGGCTTCAAACATGGCAAAGAACAAGGGAGAAAGGTAAAAAGTATGGAAGAAGTTATGGGAGGATGGGCTAATAGGATATGCATATATAGGTTAGTGCACCGTGCATGTATGGCGGTGAGCAAAATGGTGTTGTGTATATAGGTTTGGTTTTTAATTTGTATACAGGTGTCCGCAACACAAGACAACGTCCATGTACGAGTTGCAGATGACAGGAAACATAGTACGATTGCGTACAACACTATAACGTGATCTCCAAACAATAATAAAACACACTGGATACTGAATTCTGTTAAATTTTGAAAACACCAACGTTCGACGTAAAATATGTCAACTGACAAATTTAAATATTTTTCAAATTAAAAATTATAGAAAAATTCTATAAATTCACATAAAAGTTCATCATTTGAATTCAAATAATTTTATTTCTAAATTGATTTATTTTATATTTTAAAAACATAAATTAAATATTTAAAATAAATTAAATATTCTAAAATCAAAGTGATAAAATTCTGAATCGTTACACATTCTCTATTTTTGATTCTTAGTTCTATAATTTTCATTTTAATCTGATTGAGAGTGCTTTCCCATTTTTAAGTATTGGTTCTTTCACTAAGAATGAATTTCTCAGGCATATATCTACTTTTATTTTAGATTTGGAAGAATCTACATGCTAGATCATAGAGGATATAACTCAAAGGAAGGAAAAATGTACTAGATGTGGAGCTATTGCCGAAAGGGATAATGAAAGATCCTATCATAATGCAGAAGAACCCACCTAATCAATGATCCAGCCAGGATCTCCATCTTAGTAAGAAGTTGTGACGAAGGCTGAAATATTGAAGATAATATTGGAGATTAACTTGAAGATGCAGCAGTAGCAACGAGTTCATATAGATTTGATGTCTAAGATGCATGAGTAGCTAACAATGTTGACTCAATCCCTGCCATAACATGGATCTTGCAGGCAAAAAAAGCAAGAGGGATTCATCATCTTCTCAGTCTAGTGAAGAAAGTTCCTCTTCTACGAAGTGGAACAAAAGAATTGATAAAAGACCGATGTAGAAAGGGGCTGGGCCGACATAAAAGAAAATTACAAAATATGGACCGTGTTACTTGATCTTTTTTGTAAAGAGACATAGTGATCAATGCTCCTTAGCCTAGTCTAGTCTAGGTTAGCTCGAATCCTAGTCATTTTCCCTCGAGCTAACCAAAAGTCAAAAGCAAGCCAGCAAGGCTCCTTAGACTACCATCTCTAGTCTAGGGTAGACCCATATCAGCTCGTCAATCCATGTTGACCCAGCAAAGCATGAGGGCGGGTACAACTCAACAAAGCATGAGGATTGGTACAACTCAACAAAGCATAAGAATGACTCCCCACCTCGCTTATGACAGGCCCTCTCATGCCGGCCTACTTTCAGTACAACACCAAGTATGCCTGCCTGCTTAAGCATGTCTCTCGACTATATGTCGACCACACAGCTGAAGGTATATTCAGCGTAGCCCATCATCTCATCAACCCTCGTTGAGCTCAATATGATCTCATTCCTTAGCTCTTAGCAATTCTCTTTTTTTTTATGGTCCCAACGACCAGCAAACTAACTTGGTCTGCCTTGCCACCTAGGCATACAGGAGTAAAGCGATAGAAGGTACAACTAATAGTATCTATTCCTAACAAGAACCATGATCCATTTCCCATAGCATACCGCCACAGTACAAATGCATTAAATACGAAGTAAGATGGGGGCATGCCTCTGGTACAGTTCTCCTGTTGACATTTATCTCAGCTGCACATTCATTTCATTTAACCAGCCATCTCCCATCAAATCCGTTCAGTCAAATCAACGACTATGCGCATTTCCTGCCTATTTTATTAGCACGATCTCCACCGTCCAAGCATTAGCTTCAGCTGCTATAAATATATTATGTATTACAACATCATAAAAGAGGTCCCGTCCCTAGCACTAGGCTGGCGGGTTAGTTGTCTGGACAAAAAACATAGCCGCTTCACAAAGGTTGGAAATGATACGAATTCTGGATATCATACATAATTCAGAGCTCTTCACACAACAGACCCTTAAGATTAGCTGGTTCATTGGTCTTTAGTTCCTATTTTCTCTTGTTATTCTCTTGTAATACCTTGTAATTATAAGAGAGCCATATAGTAATAGAACTTTACAGAACTTTATAGTGGACGTAGAAAGGTTTGTTGAAACACTTTACCTCCCGTGTCATTTATCTTTAAATACTTGCTTTTCCATAGTTTTTCATCCATAAAGCAAAGTGATTAGCAAGTGACCTTTTCTCTTCACTACGCATTAGTCTCATTCGAGGTTGGTGAAAAATCTTGTCAATATTTTGGCACAAGAGGGAGGGCTTGAACCTTTGGCCTTGTGGTTAATAGCCACATGCTCTAACCCGTGGTGGGAGTCAACATCTTGGCGTTGGAACCAATAACTAAGAAAGTTCCCATGAGAAGTTAGGCCATAATCTCCATTTGGCTTCATGTTGTATGCCACTACATCGTATGCCCATCTCTCATATTACTGCTGTTATCTATCATGTTATGGAGGTTGGGCATTTATTCAATATAAGAATCGCACCAACCATCAAAGGAAGAGTTCCTCCATCCTTCGTCTTTTGTTAAGTAGCGTCAGACATACTTGTGTAAGCCGTGTCCCTTCCCCAAGGAAGGGAAAGGGCTGTGTATCTCTCTTGCCTAAGCATGCTCCCTTCCACAAGAACACCTGGGCCAATCTATGTTCATGGCTGAACCTAAGGGAAAGACAACAACCCTAACGATTATGGCCACCTGCCCAGGCCATCATGAAGCTCTTTCATCCATCTTCGCCCTCAACTATGTCTGAAGGTGGCCAGGCTCCATCTAGCATGTCTAAAAATGTTAAGACTTAATAGCTAGTGTCCTTCTCAAGCACACTTACAAGCTCAGCCCAGCATCACATATAAGTTATTACGCTTGATAATAATTTCAACTATTTGCTAAGTTCTTATGAACGACGATACTTGTCATCCGTCTCACTGTTTAACATAATACAGTGCTCGAGCCAACCGTGTGGTTCAAGCCGGGTCCTATAGTTATCCTACAACTAGTGACGTGTCACTCATGAGAACCCTCGAGCCCTCATGCGCTTCATTTTGAGCCAAGCCTGTCTACCACTCCACGCATGCGCTTATCACCCTGGAGAACCCATGAGTAAAAATGCGCTCTCACTTAACACCAGTGTTGCCTGCCGCTCAATATCTGGCCTGCACTTGGTTCATATGGGCTTAACCCATTGCATAACCACATTGCTATTTAAAATATCCTAAGTATACAAATAATACAGGGACTACATCAGCTATCGTATACGCTACATTACAAGTCGCCGTAGAAAACAAGAAAAGACAGAACAAATTTCAAAGAATAAGTTTGCAATAAAAGATTTATTTCATTCAGTTCAAATAGTGCAGGGGCACAACGCCTTCCCCTCTAGGCTTACGAAGACTTTTTATCGCTAACTAGTTGAAAGAAGAAAAAGAAAAAACGAGAAAGAGAGACTCACACCTCGAGGATCCTCAAAATATCCAGCTTCAAATATGCAGACGAGCACCTCTATCACCGTTCGACCAGTATTTTACTGTGTAAGTAGGGGTGCATGGCCGCGTTTGAATTCTTCTACATTGAATATCACAAGAGATCTCAAAAAGATTCCAGACAACATCAATGAGAAGACAAACACTTTAGCCATGACATCGAAGCCAAGATCAACATCTACTACTCTTTCCATCAAGGCAATTGGACTCCCAAGTTGACCTTGGTTCGAGAATGTCAAAGTAAGATGGCAAGGAGGCCCACTAGCAATTGTTGGATCATTGACTAGATCATTTTCTCGAGACCGATGAGCATCGGAAAGATGGCTAAGAAGCAACAAGACAAGATCCATCTTAAAAAGCAAAGTTCCAAACAATGGTCTGAATTGCAATAAAAAAATAGTTCAACACCCAAGAAAATTTCCTCCTTTCTTTTATCTGCAAACAAGTTTGAAAAAACCAAGACACCCGAGAGCATTTGGAGAGGAAGAGGAAGGTGAAGTTAACTGTTTTTACCAATAGAAAACCGTGTAAGGTTCAAGTTCTCTGAAGAAATTACATAGCATAAGCTCCATGGGTTCAAAGTGGAAGAAAATGGTGAATTTATATACCTCTCTGTTCAATTGCAACCGTTGTGCTCAAAATAGAAAAAATGATCACAATCGTTAAAGAATAATCAAGTGTTGTGTTACACCATGTGCGTGGAGGAAGTGATACCTCGGCCTTGCCTTGAGAAGCACAACCGACCGCTATCAATGCGCAGTGCCATATGGAAACTGAATTAATTGCATAGCAAAGCCGTCAATCGATGAAGCCTTTGTGATATAATAAACCCGGGCATGCATGTGGGCAAGGACATGGAGGATAAAATTTTACTCAACTTTTCATAAGGAGATATAGTGATCAAGGATCTTCGGTTCAATTCGGTCCGATCCTGATCAGATCCCAATACTAGTCTCTCTCAAGCTAGCCAAAAGTCAAAGGTGGCTCGGCAAGGCTCCTTCGCCTACCATCTCAAGTCCATGCTAGACCCATATCAGCTTGTCTTCTCATGTCGACCAAGTAAAGCATGAGAACGTGTATAGCTCAGCAAAGCATAAGAATGACTCCTCATCTCGCTTTTGATCGACCCTCTCATGCTGGCTTAATTTCGACATGGCATCAAGTCTGCCCATTGCTCAAGCATCTCTCCGAGCTATTTACGGACCAACACAGCTTGAAGATCAACTTTAGCATAGCCCGTCATTTGATCTAGCTTTAGTACATCCACCTGCGGTTTGTAGATCGTCTCATCATCCATCGACTGGCCCGGCATGACCTCAGCCCTCAACTCTTAGCTATTTCCTATCCTTTTCATGGTTCCAGCGACTTATAAACCAACTTGAATCGTCTTACCACCTTGGCATATGGGAGGAAAGAGACAAAAGGTGAAATTAATAGTATCTACTCCTAACAAGAAGCATGTTCCATTATAGCATACCATCAAAGTACAAATGCAATAAATGCAAGGTAAGGCGGGGCATGCCTCTGGTATAGTTCTCCCATTGACAGTCGCATGGTCCTTACACTTAACTTACTATCTCTCATCAAATCCATTCAGCTAGATCAACGGCTATGCATGCTTCCTACCTATTTTTCCACATGATCTTTGCAATACAAGCATTAGCTTCAACTACTATAAATATATCATGCATTGCAACATCATGAAAGAGGTCCGGCCCCTAGCTCCAGGCTGGTGGGTTGGTTAGTTGTCTAGTTAAAAAAAAAGATAGGCACTTCATTAAAGGTTGGAAATGATAAGAATTCTGGATGGCAAACACAATTCAGAGTTCTTCATACAATAAACCCTTAAGATTATCTGCTTCATTAGTCTTAAGTTCCTCTTTTCTCTTGTTATTCTCTTGTAATTTCCTATAGTTATAAGCGACCCCTATATTAAGAGAACTTCATAGCGATCATAGGCTGCTTTGCCAAACCACTTTATATAATGTGTCATTTATCTTTAAATGCTTTCTTTCCCATAGTTTTCCATCCTTAAGACTAGTAATTGGCAAATGACCTTTTATGTTCACAATATATTAGTCTCATTTTGGGGTTGATGAAAAATATCGTCAACAGATCCATTCAGCCAACACCAAAATTGACGGTAATGATCGGCCAAATCAATCAGCATCGATTGATTGGCTAAATGACCCCATTTATTTGATAGTGAAAAGGACTTAAAACTTGTTGATGTAGGAGAAGGGTGAGCTATTTGTCCTCAGACTGGTGGTATTAAGGGTAATACTAGTAAGCCAGCTAGGAGTGGATGAAGTTTAATGAGCCGTCAACATGGGCTTATACGAATGGTTTCTCCAAAGACCAAGAAATATCAACTAATATAGAACTATTCTAGACCATTTGCTAGGAATAATGTCCAGCGACGTTCATGATGATCATCGTTCAATGGGTCAAGGCAATGAAGAGTACATTGCCAATATGATAAGAAGACCGATGAGTCAAAATCAACCACCATGAGATGACGATTGGGGTTCGTCGACAAATTGGTGATGCTGACTATGCCAAGCTATAATGGCATAATTGATCCTAAACAACATATCTTGATGTATGAATGACACATGGATAGTGCCTATGTAGTGGATGCTACGAAATGTAGATGTTTTCCTATTTTCTTGAGGGATTAGCAACGATGTGGTTTATCGACTTGAGTTTAGCCCATATCATTGTATGAACAATTGGTTAAGCGATTTATGGAGCAGTTTCAGGTACATAATGTTTTTCAAAAGGATGCAATGTCGCTGTCGAATATGCATCAGATATCCAAAGAGACCGTTAATTTTTTTTTAAAAGATTTAATGTTGATGTGATGGAAGTAACCTCAAAGAGAAGATAGTGTTGATGATGCTTATGAATGGTGTTCACCACAAACAGATTTTGGTGGATGACTCAAGAGGAAGGAGCTAATTTATTTGAAAGAGTTTTAATAAAAAACATCCTAATATCTGGCTTGAAAAAGGAAAATCTAGAGGAAAGATTGGCTACCGATGGTTTGGATTGACTATGCAGTATAATCTAAAGCAACATAACTGTTAAGAAAGGTAATGATAGTGTTGGAAATATTGCAGTAAATGTTGATAATAATAACAAAAAGAAGGAGAACCAGAATGTTGATAGGAAAAAGCAAGATAATCAAAAGTGTTCGAGATTTTTCTACGATGGGGATTACACAGAGCTGATGAACTCTACTGAAAATACTTACATTGATACAAGGTATAGAGTGTTTCAAGAAGGCACCCACTAGAGAGGATACTAATAAGGAAAAGAATTTTGGAAAGTATTGTTGCTTTTATGAAACTCATGGGCAAAATATGAATGAATGTAGGCATTTTATAGATGTCATAGAAGATTTGATTCGCAAGAAAAAGCTCCAGCTATATGTGAGGAACCCACAAAGGGGCAGGCTAATTAATAATCAACCCCAAGGATAAATAACTCAAGGAAATCAGGCCGGGCATAGTGGTGAAGGGCTGAGACAACAAAGTTAGGGTATAATTATTAATACGATATCTGGAGGTCCATATCCTGGGGAACGGAGCTAGAATGAGATGAAGCATTATAGTAGCTCGTTGAGGCACGTGCCTCAAGAGATGTGTTATGCCATAGAAGAAGGTACTCCATCAAAACAACAAAAAAGGATCAAAGATAATATTATTTTTAGAAAGAGATGCTAATTGTGTCGAAGCATCGATGCTTGAATCGATAGTGGTTATGTTGATTGAGCTGATTATAGTACACTCTATCCTTGTTGATTGTTGGAGCTCGGTGGATATATCATTTAAAAAAGCTTTGGATAAGATGCATCTTAAGGAAAAGCATCTATATCCATGTAGATCCCACATCCAAGGGTTTACCAAAGAGGCCAAAGATCTGATCGATGGATCAAATTGTCTATTAAACTAGGAAATGGAAATCGCAAGGTAGTGCGATTATCAAATTTTATGGTAGTAGAAGGATTCTCCACCTATTATGTTTGTTGGGCCAACTGGCCATTTTTTATTTTACAATTATGCTTCTTCCATGGTGTTTAATGATGAAGTTTCCAATGGAAAATAGGGGGCAATACAAGGGGACCAAAGTGATAGAGTTATGAGTATGCCCTATGGGCAATTATGTAATTTGTTACATATATCTAATTTGATAACTAATCTTGTTTGAAATAAAGGGCGTTTTCTTTCTATCATATACTTGATATAATGGTTATATTAATTAATTAATTTAATTAAAAGTATAGCTAGTATGAAATCCATAAATGGTATTTTTAGTGACAGTAGTTACAAAGTGTTATAACCATGAGTAATTTATCATAATAAAAATAAACATACCATTTTAAATGTTCATAGTCAAGATGCATCGAGACTGGATATTGATGTATCCATTGAGACTAGAGTACTAACGCTCTCCAAATGTTGGACGGCGTATTACTCATGATTGTTGGATGCACTAAGGGGTTACATACTGATAGTTATTGAACAACTATGGAACGACTCACTTGATAGTTTTCTGTATGTTAGCATAACTAAGATTAAATAAAAAATATCAATGTGACTGATTTACAAAGTTATCTTGACTTGAGAATACTATTAATCTTCAATATGAAAGCTGCGCTTTGATTATAGTCAAATCATGACACAACGTCCATCGAGTGGCTATTGTTGGGTTGAGTGGAATTATTGGAAGTGAAGTACAATTCAAGAGAGGATTCATCTCCTTAGTTATATATGGAAGTATATGTGGATCAAGCAATATGGTTATATCTACTAAATAAAAACTTATATCAAACTGGTAGTATAAAAATTGCAATAGATAAAGTGCACTAGAGATTTTTATACTGGTTCAAATTTTCCATGCAACGTCCAATCCCAGACTCCTTCTAGAATGAACTAACGAACGTCCTCACTTAACCCGAAGGAATAAGTATTACAAACCACCTGAGCTAATGAATAGGACTTTATGTTTGATAAACTCCAATAGGACCTTGTCTACAAAATAAGTAGAGTTGCTTGTGACTTTTTATGCTCCTGTATAGCACAGATAAGTCAGTGAGTACAACCGTCTTATAATCTTCTTCTTTATGGTACAATGTATTCTCGTGAAGAAAGGAAGTAATCTGATCATAATAAAATATTCTTGAATGAACATGTGTTCAAAAACTTAAAGCAATATAGTGAATTGAATGCCTGAGAGTAAATCAAGACTGAGATAGAAAGAATAATAGAATCAGTGAATTGAATCTTTGAAATTAATTGCTTTATATAGATGACCAGTAGTTGCAAACATTAGAAGAATGAAGAGGAATAACTCTTTACCGAGAAGACCACCTCTTCAAAAAATTTGAAAAATATGGCCGTTACGATCGTTCAGCTGACTGAAGGAAATAAACCAGTCAACTGTGTTTGAGTAAAGATAGATGTTCAAAAAACAGGAAGTAAATAGTTCTATAACAAGCAGTTTCAATCGACTGAAAACATCAATTCAGTCGACTGAAAACATATTTAGTCGATTGTTTAGGATTTTCAGTCGTCTAAAACTATTGATAAATTGTATGTTTAATTCCTTTGGGTCAGTCGACTGACATGGGTGTTTCAGTCGAACGACTGATGCATAATTTTGACTTATTTGATTAATTTGTGATTGTGTGTGCTTGTACATACTAGTAGAAGATATTGTAACAATTTATATAACTTTAGACTAAGATAGTATGACTAATACTACATAATTATGCCATCACGGTCTTCTTTTTTTCGATCTTTTCCCATGTAAATGGTTAGTATACACAATATAATGATGTATAGTGTTACTATCAAAATATCAAAATATAATGTTCTAACATTCTCCCCCTCTTTGATGATAACAACTATACAGTTTAAACTAATTGAACAGTTTAAAATAGTTGATATAGATTGTTCCATCCTTCCCCTATCGATATGGAGTAGTTATGATCCCCTTTTATCATCGACAAAAAGAAATGGAAATTAGTAGGAGAAAATTTGGATATGTATTACTTTAAAGATGAGAACATTTTTGAAGACAAAGACGATTAAAATTCAGATATGACAAATTTTTTTAGAAGGGAGCACAAATGTCATATTGACTAATACATAAAATAACCAAGACAAAAAATGTCACGAATAACAACATAAATTACATAACTATCACGATCACAATCACATAACAATGAACGAATGACTAAAGTTTCCGAGAAATAAAATGACAATAAGATGTATAAGTGATAAAATATGATAGAAAAATACCATCTTACCAAACCTCAATGGTCATGACTTCCTCTTGTTTCTCCATGCTCAGCTGAGTCTTCTTCTTCTTTCTCTTCAGATGGTGTCCAAGTTAAATGTTTGGGATTTTGAGGAGTTTCTTTGGACAGTGTATATGCAGAAGAGGATGAAGCGCATGACAATTTATCCCAGTTTTGTTTCAAGAATCCTTTAATGTGATCGAGCTTTTTATCCATCCTAGTGATAGTGTTCTCAACTCGGGAAAGACGTCGATTAAGCTAATTGCATAAGAGAGTGGCATAGGCCTGACATGCCTGATGTTCCAAAGGTATTTCTTCTATGCCATCCTCATCGTGTTGAGGTTGAAGAGGTGGTGGAGCTTGGGAGGAGGAGGCCACGATAGGATTGACAGGTAGGGGATGGTCGGCTTCTCTATTTGCTTTCCATTGGTCGAAGAATATAATGTTGTGGTGTTCGACTCTTTGTGCGAGTTTCATGAGACGGAGAGTTTTGGAGTCTAAACAACCAACTGTAGTAAACTTATAATTTGGAAGAGGTACTTGAAAGCTCATTAAGATATGCATCATATATTCTCCATAATGGATCGTTTTGGCTTTACGGTTATGAAATGTTTCAAATTCATCCATGATTACCTTTGCCCAATCAACATTTCGATGACCATATATTGCATAAAGAGCTTGGAAGTTATGTTTATAAACCACTTCATAGCTACTGGTTCGTGGTTGTATAGAATGAGTAAGTACTCTATGTAAAATTTTTGCTTTTAGACGCAAGAATGTTACTTTCAAAATTTCTAAGTTATCAACTAAAAACAAATGACCAATTTCATCACGATTGTTCAAATCTGCTTCAGTGTCATCTAAGTCTTCTCCTTTCGAAGGGCAATTTAAAATAGATCCTAATCTTGCGATAGTCAGATAAATTTTGACACCATAAATAAGAGTCCATATACAATTTTCTCTACTGTGTGGATTCATGAAATCTAAGTTCAAATTAGCATAAAACAATTTTACCAATAATCAGTAAATCTTGAGATTGTTGGCTTCAAAGTTGATGAGATGATCAATGTGGTTTGCTTCAGCAAATTTTCAAACAGCATAGCCTCCAAAATCTCTAAGCCGAATGAACGAACCTTTGAAACTCCTCGTGTTATTAATCCTTTGGACAACAGCATCATTATATAACCATCCATTGATTTGAGATTCAGATGGTCTAGTAGGTGTAGATGATTGTCTTGAACGTTTTGGAGGCATTGTATATAAGCGAGAAGGAATTTTTCTTCTTCTGATTTTGTTTATCTTTTTGGAGGAGGAGATGTAAGGGTACAGTCAAAAAATGTGAGGAATTGAATAGAGTTTAGGGTTTTGAATTGGTAGACGTCTCAAAAGACGTGAAGTTGAATGAGTGTTAAAAAAAGCAGAAGAATACTCGATCCATCGACTAGAAGTATTATTCAATCGACTAAAAACCATTTTGGGAATAATTTTTATTTCAGGATCAGTTGACTGAATTGGCATTCAGTCGACTGACTTAGGTTGGTAGTTTAGGAATTAAATTTTCTTATCTATAGAGTCGACAGAAATAGATATTCAGACGACTTAATCTGGAAATAATTTGTTTTAATTTTATTTGACCAGTCGACTAAATTTTGAAGTCAATCGACGGACAAGAATGTTATATATGGTGTTTTGATGATAAGAACCATACAACATGCTACTAATATCTTTATTGAGTTATTTTTGGTCAAAACGATGATGGAAACGTGTAAAATAAAATCGCTAAAAATATGCAAAGCTAGGAATCAAACCCAAGTGGGCTGAGAGATGAGCACATGCCCTTACCACTGCACCACATAAGCTTTTGACAAATATTATGATTCAGTCGACTGAAAGCCTTGTCTAGTCGACCGATCAAGTCGACTACATATAAATAACTTGTCTACTGTTTTTGGAAATGCTCTTGGGCTCGATTTTCACACCAAGCCAGTCAATTGAAGCTTTTCTCAGTCGACTGACCTACTATAAAACGACTAGTTTTTTTAAAGTGACGTCTTCATAACTCTTCGCTTCAGAAGTTGCATCTCTTCGCTCCTACAGCCACTTCTGTTCATCAATGGAGAAATTGGAAGGTTGCACCCCTATTTTAGCATCCTGCAACATATATATAAACCCCTAACAATCCATGACTCATAACAAAGCTCTTCTAAGAAATTCATTTGATTTAGAGATTTCGACTAGTTTCCTTCATGTCCACATCCCATACTCTCATTGAATAAACTCCTTAACCTCTACACCTCCACTCAATATTACTTGGTTTGGTTACAGGAGTCATTGTACATCAAACTGACATTCTATATATCAAGATATGATGTGTTAGAGAGTAACATTTTTGTTACACTTAATTATTGTTGAAGTCTTGTTTAGTTGTTCAGAGAGAGTCTGTAAATCTGTTTCTATGGATGAAGTGAGGGTGTTGATAGTGAAATACCAAAGGAAGCTTCAGGCCTGGACGTATGACGGAAGGTCTGAACCTGTATAAAATTGATTATGTGATCTACTATACTATTTCGCTGCATTACATTGTTTACTATTATCAGCCATTTTCAATCCAATGCATAGCGAATGACAAGTGGTATCAAAGCTTGAAATTTTATCGATCGTCACAACATCATATGATAATGGCTAGAAAGAGAAGATCCAGTAAAAACTCAAAGAGATAGTCGAGAAAAAGAAAATTTCTAGAAGCGAGCAACAATATATGGAATAAAGGTACTTGTGCTACATGGCTAATCTCAGATCAAAATCGGTACGCTTAGATTCTATATAGTGATCTTTTACAAACGCATGAGAAATTATTAAAAGGTTTTAAAGCATCATCAAAGGTTAATTCTGTGGATTCAGCTAAATTAGATGATTGTGAGTGTAAAATTAGCATTTGAATGGAAGAAAATAAGTTTTTAGTAAAACAACTGAAATTTTTGAAAATGCATGGGAAGAACTTATTTTACAAAAAGATTTTTTATCAAAAGATTATAAGCGCTTAAACGATAAAAATACCGTTCTTTTAAAGGAAATCGAAGTTTTGCAAAATGAAAATATATTTTTGAAAAATTCTTTAAATGATTATAATTCGAAACTTTTGTCGTTTGAAAAAGAGAACAGGGCTTTAAATAATAAGAATATAGAATTAATTAAAGAATGTGAACTTTTAAAAGATAATAATATTATGTTGCAAAAAGAATTTTGTGATTCCAAAGCTGTTTTTGATAAATTAGATGAGAAAATCACAGATTTTTATAGAGAAAAAGATGATTTATCTTCCTTAACTACTAATATTAAAGCTCACCATAGTAGAACTGGTTTATACTATTAAAAATATAATTGTAGAAAAAGTACTAGATAAGCATTCTTGTATAGCATTTTAATGCTAGTACCAAAAGTGGAGATAGTTCTAAAGCCTATCCATGTCATAATATTATTATGCTTAGAAATAGAAAAAATCCTTTGAATACTAAATCAATAATAATTAATGATGATATATGGGTTCCTGCTAATCTAACTGATTATAATGGACAATCATACATTAGCAAATATTACGACACTATGATTAATAGTGGAAATTATATTTTTAAAAGAACAACCACATCCAACTAGATATGGTTTCCTAAGTCGGTAACCTTATATCTATTGTAAAATGAGTATCATTTTGATTACATTTGACATATCTATTTGATACTCATCGCTTTGCATTAATGGTAAAATTATTTATTTTTGACCTTTCTATGGTATTCTCCATTTATTTTTAATTTTCTCATCCTTTTTGTTAATTACAAAAGGGGGAGAAATAATGAGCATATTGATAGAGGGAGTACACAGATAAAAGTTAACGAGAAACATTATACTTAAAGGGAGTTTTATCATATAGTACGCCAATTCCCTAAGTCCTTTTTGTTGATGACAAAAGGGGAAGAAGAACATGTGTATTACATATTTTATATTGGCATATATACGAAGTTGAGGGAAATAAACTTACATAACATATATTTAGGGGAGCTATTATTTTATATTAAAGTTGTGTGGTTGTCATCATCAAAAAGAGGGAGAATGAAAGAACCATATATATGGTGTTTGGATGATAACAACTATACAACAATGCTATTAATATGTTTATTGAGTTATTTCAGGTCAAAACAATGATGTAAAAGGTGTAAAATAAAATGGGTAAAAATATCCAAAGCTACAGTTGAGCTAAGAGATGAGCACATCCCCTTACCACTGCACCACATGTGCTTTTGAAAAATAGTATGATTTAGTCGACTGAAAGCCTTGTCCAAACGACTAAACTAGTCAACTAAATACGAATAACTTGTCTACTGTTTTTGGCAATGTTCTCGGGCTCGATTTTCACACCAAGACACTCGAAGCAATATCATTTGGTTTGGTTACAGGGGTCATTGTACATCAAACTGACATTCTATATATTGAAGATACGTTGTGTTAGAGAGTGACATTTTTGTTACGCTACTTGTAATTGTTGTTGAAGTCCAGTTCCGTTGTTCAGGCAAAGTGTGTAAACCTGTTCCTTTGGGTGAAGTGAGGGTGTTGATAGTAAAATACTGAAGAGGAGCTTCGGGACTAGATGTAGGATGTAAGGTATAAACTAGAACAAAATCGACTATGTGATCTACTATATTATTTTGCTGCATTATGTTGTTTACTACTATCGACCATTTTCGATCCAATGCATAGCGACTAACAATATGGGGTTAGTATCACATCAACTCAAGTCAGCTCAAAGTCAAAGTCTCTGGCCAGAGTATTTCGGTTAATAGTAATTATTATTATGGAACCAAAGACGTTATGTTGTTAGGAAATCAACTCTATGGTTTCGATGATAACAACTATACAATGGAAATCAAATGTATATGTATATATATCTATATTTACAAGTAGATGATAGAGTAACATCACCAAAGAGACAAAAACAAAACTCAAGAGAAGTATCAAATGATGTCAAATCGGTAGAAGTTGAACAGAAATGGCACAGACACAAATAAAGCATCATATACATTTTCAGACGTCTGAGTGCAATAGCCAGACATCTGAATGTTTTCTATGGTTTGCAAATCAGAGAAAATCAGACGTCTGGTACATATGCTCAGACGTCTGGATAAATTCTCTGGTTCACAATTTAGAAGGAAATAGACGTATGGAAATAAGCTCAGACGTCTGGTTAAACTCTCTGGTTCACAATTCAGACGGAACCAGACGTCTGATAATAAACTCAGACATCTGAATAGCAACCAGTCACAAAAAACATATGAAGACCAGACGTCTAAAACATTCCTTCAGACGTCTGAATTTGAACTTGACTAAGCAATTTCAAGAGCAACTCACATTCGAAAGGACACATCTGCTTCTCTTTATCGCAACCCTTCATCGCCATCAGAAGCGACTTTAGGAAGATCACAACCCTTCATCGCCATCAGAAGCGACTTTAGGAAGATCACAACAGATGCAACTATACAAGAAAACTCTTCATCATTATAGATAGCATCAGGAATGCAAAGAGTTTTCTCACCTTGCTTACTTATGCTCTTATTTCCTATACTCTGACTTATACCTGTTCTCTAGCAATCAACTATTTGTATTTAACACTTTCATATATTCAGAATTCATCATTCAATATCCTCCAGATATATATATATATATATATATATATATATATATATATATATATATATTGGAAGCACTTGTACTCAATAGTCAACATCAGTGTTATAGAACACATTCTTGACAAAGAAACTCTGCTATAGTAAACCTGTTCCTCCGGGTCAAGTGAGGGTTAGTTGAAAGGAAAATCCGAAGATGAGCTTCGGGACTGGACGTAGGACGGGAGGTCCGAACCAGTATAAAATCCTGGTGTGATTATTTTAATTTACGTTGCTATTGTTATCTATCTAGTTATATTATATAGTTAGTCGTTCATACTTGCATATATATCATATACGACCCACTCATGTAGACTTTCAATTGGTATCATAGCAAGGTTTTGATCAAATAACAGTAACACGTTTTGAATCAATTTAATATGGCAAGTATTTTTCAAGAAGGACAATCCACTGCACGACCTCCACTTTTTAATGGATCTAACTATGCATATTGGTAAGCACGTATGAGAATTTTTATGGAAGCTAATGGTCTTGAAATTTGGTCAACCACACAAGATAGATATGAAGCACCTGCCACTGCTATGAACACTTGGACTGATGCACAAAAGACCTTAGCATCAAATAATGTTAAAGCTATAAACGTTTTATTTTGTTCTTTAGACCAAAATGAATTTTCACGTGTCATGTTATGAACCACTGCATTCGATATTTGGTGTACCATACAAACAACACATGAGGGTACAACAAAGGTCAAACAAACTAAGATTTCGATTCTGCAAAACCAATTTTCTTCATTCAAAATGAAGCAAAATGAAACTATTGTTGACATGTATTCTAGATTTCAAACTATCCAACATGATCTTATGGCATTAGGAGATAAAGTCACTGATTTTGATTTAATATCTTGAATACTCAACTCTTTGACATCGGATTGGGAAAGGAAGGTTTTAGCTATAGAAGAAGCTAATGATCTTTCCACTCTCAAAGTTGAAGAGTTGATAGGAAATTTAATGTCCTATGAAGCTAATTTGCAGGCACGAAAAGAACTAAATTCGGAGAAAAAGAGTATAGCATTTCCAGCAACAAAAAATGATGACTCTGATCTAGATGAAGAAGAAATAGTTTTTATTGCCAAGAATTATAATAGATTCAAGAAATTTAGAATGATGACCAAGTTTCAAAAAGAAGGGAAGTCCAACACAACAAACATATCTCAAATCAAGTGCTATGAATGTGATCAATACAGACATATGAAGAAGGATTGCCCTAAACTCAATAATGACAAAAAGAATAACAAACTTCAAAAATTCAAGAAGAAGAAGGCTTTCAAAGTAACTTGGGATGATTCAGATTCTTCATCTTCTGAAAGTGATAGCGATAGTGATAGAGAACAAGTTAATGTATGTTTTATGGCACAAACTGAAGAGGTATATCCTGAACTTAGCTATGATGAACTATTAGAACTTAGCATGGAACTAGACGATAAATTCAGACAAATAAAAAATTGAACAAAGAATATATAATCAAAATAAATAGATTAGAACTTGAGGTAGGAATGTTGAAAGATGAAAAAATTATTCTAGAAGAAGAACTTGTAATATGTCAACGAAAAATCAAAAATAATATGATAGAAAGTGAGAATATTTCTATAGAAAAAGAAAATTTGTTAAAAGAAAATATTGATTTTAAAAATAGTATTGAATTATTAAAAATTGAAAATATAGAGTTAAGAGAAAAATTAGATAAAATTACGAATAATGTGTCAAAATTTAATAAAGGTAAACAAGATTTGGAAAATCTAATCAAAACTTCAAAACCATCAGGTAATAGAAATGGAATAGGATTCAAAAATTCTTTTAAACAAAAAGAAAATAATGCTAAAAATAGTAGACATATAAAAGCTAGAAGTTTGTCTAAGACTAAATTGAATACCAATAATATGAAAATTTGGATTCCTAAAACAAATAATAATTTGATTAGACAAAAGCATATTAATAATTACTTAGAAAATGTAGTCTATAATAAAAATTATATTTATAAAGGTACCAAACCATCTTGGGCATGGCTACCTTCCTCTAACAAATAGGACCCTACTAAAATATATGGGTACCAATTAAAACATTTTCTATTTTGCAGGTACCCAAAATCAAAAATAAGGAGAAATGGATATTGGATAACGGTTGCTCCAAGCATATGACCGGAAATTCAAAAATGTTATCAAATATAACATGCATCGATGGTGGAACGGTAACCTTTGGAGACGATTCAAAAGGATATGTCATAGGAATTGGAGAAGTCATCAACTATGGTATATCTAACTCTCCTATTATTACAAATATTTTATTAGTAGAAAATTTAAAACATAACTTGCTAAGCATTAGTCAATTATGTGATAAAGGTTTTCAAATAAATTTTGAAAAAGATAGATGTAATATTTTAGATAATAAGAAACAACTCATTTTTGAAGGATTTAGAAACAAAAATATTTATGTATTAAACATGAATATAAATAAAAATTCAAACTTATGTTTATCCGTCAAACATGATGATCCATGGTTATGGAATAAACGATTTTGTCATATCAATTTTAAAAGTATTAATAAATTGGCAAAATATGAGTTAGTAAGAGGATTATCTAAAATAAATTACAAAGTAGAAAATTTATGTGATGATTGTCAAATGGAAAACTAAAGAAAAGCTCGTTAAAAATAATATTTCTACAAAACAACCATTAGAATTATTACATTTAGATTTATTTGGTCCAACACAAGTACGGTCTATAAATCACAACAAATATGTGTTCGTAATAGTCGATGATTTTTCAAGATATACATGGACTTCATTTTTAAAACATAAAAGCGATACTTTTGGTATGTTTAAAATATTTTCTAAAAGAATTAAAAGTCAAATGGATTTAAAAATTAAAAATATTAGAAGTGATCACGGAGGAGAATTTGAAAATGATCTTTTTACAAACTTTTGCAATAAGAAAGGTATAACTCATTATTTTTCTTTTCCTCGTACACCTCAACAAAATGGTGTCGTAGAAAGAAAAAATCATACATTACAAGAATGTGCACGAACATTACTAAATAATAGTGGATTACCAAAACACTTTTGGGCTGAAGCTATTGCAACATCTTGTTATGTACTAAATCGAGCAACTATTTGCCCCGTGACTAAACAAACTTGTTTTAAAATTTTTTTGGTAAAAAACCTAAAGTATCATACTTTAAAACTTTTGGTTCAAAATGTTTTATATTAAATACAAAAGTTAATTTAGGAAAGTTTGATCCAAAAGCCGATGAAGGTGTCTTTGTTGGATATTCGGAACGTAGCAAAGCATATAGAATTTTTAATAAACGAAATAACACTATTGAAGAAAGCTTACATGTCTCATTCGACGAAAATCTTTTTAAAAATCATACTAATGATGAAGAAGAAATTATTCCACTAACAAATTCAACAAACTCTATAACTAATGAAACAAATAGTCAAAATAACACTTTAATATCATCTCCTAGAATTCTTAAGGATCATCCAATAGATAATATTAGTGGAGATCTTAATTCAAGAGTAACTAGAAATCAACTCAATATATAAGCCATATAGCATTTGTGTCAAACTTTGAACCAAAGAATTATAAAGAAGCATCAAATGATAATTTTTGGATAATAGCTATGCAAGAAGAATTAAATCAATTTAAACGTAATAACGTATGGGAGTTAGTACCAAGACCTGAAGATCAATTGGTAATAGGAACAAAATGGGTATTTAAAAACAAAGCAGACGAGAATGGAAATATTGTTAGAAATAAAGCACATTTGGTTGCTCAAGGCTATAATCAGGAAGAAGGCATAGATTACGATGAAACGTTTGCTCCAGTAGCAAGATTAGAAGCCATTCGTACATTACTCGCCTTTGCAACTCAGAACAATTTTAAACTATTTCAAATGGATGTCAAAAGTGCCTTTTTGAATGGTTTTATTAAGGAAAATGTATACGTCGAACAACCACCACTATTTGTTCACGAAAAATATCCTGATCATGTTTTTAAATTACATAAAGCACTATATGGATTAAAACAAGCACCTCGTGCATGGTACGAACGTCTTAAAACTCACTTAATAACATCTGGTTTTCATATAGGAAAAATAGATACAACTTTATTTATTAAAAGAGAAGATAACGATATTTTGGTTGTACAAATCTATGTTGATGGTATCATCTTTGGTTCAACCAACGAAAAACTATGTAATCAATTTTCTAATATTATGAAAAATGAATTTGAAATGTCACACATGGGAGAATTAAATTTCTTCTTAGGTTTACAAATAAAACAACTCGAAAATGGAATCTTCATTCATCAAGAAAAATATTGTAACAATTTATTAAGACGATTTGAAATGGATAAAACATCAAGCAAACCAACACCAATGAGCACCACTATTCACTTAGAAAAAGATGAAAACGGAAAAGATTTTGATGAAAAATTATAACGTAGCATGATTGGTTCTCTACTTTATTTAACGGCTAGTCGACCGGATATTATGATAAGTGTATGTCTTTATGCCCGATTTCAAGCAAAACCAAAAGAATCTCATCTAAGAGCGGTTAAGTGAATTTTACATTATCTATCTAGCACTAAAGATTATGGTTTGTTCTACCCTAAAGGATCATCGTTTGAACTTGTTTCATATAGCGATGCGGATTTCGGTGGTTGTAGAACAGATCGTAAGAGTACTAGTGGAACTTGTCTTTTTATCAGACAATCTTTAGTTTCATGGTCTAGTAAAAAACAAAATTGTGTTTCTATATCTACTTGCGAAGCCGAATACATCTCTGCCGCTCTAGCATGTGCACAAGTAATATACATGCAAAAAACATTAACGGATTTTGGTAAAATTGTCACCAAATCTCCAATTTATTGTGATAACACAAGTACAATTAATTTGTCGAAAAACCCTGTTAATCACTCACGAACCAAACATATAGATATATGACATTATTTTCTACGAGACAATGTTGAAAAAGGAACCATTTCATTAGAATACGTAAATACCGAAAATCAAGTAGCCGATATCTTTACAAAGCCATTAAATGAACAAACTTTCTCTAAACTCCGACGAATTTAGGTATTTGCTCACTAAATGACCTTCTTCCTTACTAATATATATATATATATATATATATATATATATAATAATTTTTTTAAGGCTAAAATTAGTCACCAAAGTAATCACCACAATTTATATCATTGATTTCTGCACCTTTAAACTTTAGAAAATTAGTTTTCCTATATCTAATATTTTCAGCATATAAATATAGCCAAACAGAAAAACTACATTCAAACAATTGATTTTTTTAATAATAAAAAGGAAGAAATAAAATATAACAATGCCGCCAGAAGATTCCTATATATCTATCTCCGTCTCAACACCAACAACGGACAGCTTGGTTGACACCCCACAACGACTTCCGACACCTACACCAAAGTAAGAGCCAACATATAGGTGGTCTTCGTATCGTACGGGTTTTACTCCGGATAATAAGAAAACTAAAAGTTCTCTATTTATTTCTCCTAACACAAAGGAGAAAATTGATGAAATCCTTCATTACCAAAAACAACAGATAGATCTTCAACGAGAGCTTTATTTTGAACAAAAAGTTACAGCACGAAGGTTAAGCTTTCTCGAGCAAGTGGCGATGAAGTTTTGTTCGTCCCGAAAGAAAGATGTTCATGAACCGCTACCAAAACCTTGTAGTTCATTGGATCCATCTTCTTCATATCGTACTTCTTCAGATCCCTCACCAAGACGATTTTCTGGCTCTTCAAGAACTCACGAACGTGGAAATATATGGTCTCCACTTAGACCATGGAAGGATAATGAGTCAGAAAATCCAAAAACTCCATCTCCATCTAAATAAATAAATTGTATTAATTATTGTATGTATCTAAACTTATTTGTTATTATATTTTTACAACAATAAAGTTATTTGTTATCTACATTCGATATATAAGTGAAATCATCACACTTTAAGTCATTTTTAGCCCATCTGCAATTTTCAGACGTCTATTAACAACTTCCATACGTCTGACACAAGGATATACTATTCAAAATTTAGGAGTGTGCATATATCAGACGTCTAATATACCCCCCCAGACGTCTAAAATCTGTCTCCTCCAAATAAAATTCAGAACAATCCAGACGTCTGAAATAAGATCCAGACGTCTGCCTTAGTTTTCTGTTTCGAAATTAAACAAAAACAGACGTTTGTCTTCAATTCCAGACGTCTGAAAAATCTCACTGTATCTACAATTTTATAACTATGCTCAAAACCAGACGTCTGGGTCACAAAGCAGACGTCTGATTTTATCCTATGAACAAAAATTAGGGCAAACCAGACGTCTGATTTCTAATCCAGACGTCTGATTCCCAATCGACCATTTAAAATCGATCAGATAACGTCACTTTTTTCTTTTATCTTAAAATTATTACTTCCTATGATTTTCTCAAAGAAAATTTTCGATCCAATTCACTATCCTCCAACAAATATTACCACGATGCCGCCTCGTGCTAAGAATCCTAAAATGTCCAAAAGAAAGCAATATCAACCGACTACATCTTCGAATCTCCAGGTTTGCTCGGACGACCAAATTGAACGGTGGATGAATAGAGCTCCGCATTCTATAAAAAGGTACGAAGATATCCAAAAAAAGAAACTTCACATAGGACCTTTTTACAATCTCTTAAAATTCCCTATGTATGAATTGGATGAGTCATGTGAAGATGCCGGATTAGAGACTCTAATTAACTTTACATCAAATGATATCCAAATAGACCAATTAGCCATTTTTCTATTTTATGCGAATCTAGGTAGTACCTCAGTATGGAACACTGAGGACGAGGACAATTGGCTTTGGTCTAGTAAATATGGGAATATGATTCGATTGACCCCTGGTTTGATAGGACAAACCCTAGGTTGCTCCGACACCGGGGAAGACTTACACAACATACCGGATATGAGATTCAAGCCTCGAAATACTATTACTCACCAAATCTGGGAAGACGAAATGCCCAAGTTTGCTTCAAAGTATTTACGTCCGAAAGCTCGACTCCTAACACAGATGTTAATTAATACAATTATTCAAGAATGGGTAGTCACGAGCAAATTACTGAATTGGAGCATAAAGCATTATATGCTATATTTAGTAGGACAAGAGTAAATTGGGCAAAATTTATCTTCGACGAGCTCAAACACTTTTGGACACGGTCAAGGCCGTCGATCATCTATCCTACCTATATTATGAGACTTCTTCGTTCATATAATATTCCTTCTTATCTCTAGACGTTCGAAGAAATTTCGTCAAAATACGCTTCCACAAAGTTCTTTTCCTTGATGCACTTACCTGAAATTCCTCCGGAATTCATGTCCTTTGAAGATAGGACGCATCATCGACAATCTAGAAGAGTTGAAAATCCTCCTCAACCATCCATTGTTCCATCTCAACAAGAAGAGCAACAACGAGAAATTACTCCTCCTCCTCCTAAACCTTTTGATTATCCGGGACAAGAAGAAATTTTAGAAACTCGACTAGAAACAAATCCAAATGAAAGTATTCAAGATCTCACTCTCCGGAACCAACATATACTATCTCTAAATCAAAAGTATTTGGCTAACGGAATTGAGAGCTTTGAAACTTCGTTCGCTACACGACTAGCCACAGCTGAAGATTCTCTTTCAACTATTCTATCGATTCTTAAAGAAGTGTTACAAAGGGTTCGTGGTCCAACTCCACCTTCTGACGATTGGGCAACCCCTGTACCTTCTCCCCATGCAAAACATTCTAAATTATTTGAGGACGAACCTTCAAAGGAAGCTTTAACATCTCCTTCAAAAGCTAGCACTTCTACCAAAGAAGAACCAAAGGAAGATGATACAAATCAAGCTTCACCAAAGGAGGGTGATACAAATAAAGCTTCACCAAAGGAGGATGATCCAAATCAATCTTCTCCAAAGAAACTTTAAAAATTAGGAACCGTAGTTGTTTATGTTTTTGTACACATCCTTGAATGTAACTCCTTTATGTTATTAATGAAAATTTTCTTTTTTGGCGATTAGCTTAATTATTACGAATTCTTTTTGATAATGTCAAAGGGGAGAATTTTAAATATAAGCATAACACAATAAAAATAAGCACATATTCAGGGGAGATTTTTAATCTGTATATAAGTACATTGAATAGTTGTCATCATCAAAAAGGAGGAGATCGATAGGAAATCAACTTTATGGTTTCGATGATAACAACTATACAATGGAAATCGAATGTATATATGTATGTCTATATTTACAGGTAGATGATAAAATAACATCACCAAAGAGACAAAAACAAGACTCAAGAGAAGTATCAAAAGACGTCAAATCGGTAGAAGTTGAAAAGAAATGACACAGACACAAATAAAGCATCATATACATTTTTAGATGTCTGAGTGCAATAGCCAGACGTCTAAATGTTTTCTTTGGTTTGCAAATCATAGAAAATAAGATGTCTGGTACATATGCTCAGACATCTGGATAAATTCTCTGGTTCACAATTCAGAAGGAAATAGATGTCTGGAAATAAGCTCAGACGTCTGGTTAAACTCTTTGGTTCACAATTCAGAAGGAACCAGACGTCTGATAATAAACTCAGACGTCTGAATAGCAACCAGACACAAAAAAATATGAAGACCAGACGTCTGAAACATTCCTCCAGACGTATGAATTTGAACTTGACTGAGCAATTTCAAGAGCAACTGTCACATTCGAAAGGACACGTATGCTTCTTTTTATCGCAATCCTTCATCACCATCAGAAGCGACTTTAGGAAGATTACAATAGATGCAACTATACAAGAAAACACTTCATCATTATAAATAGCATCAGGAATGCAAAGAGTTTTCTTACCTCTCTTACTGATGCTTCTATTTCCTATACTGTGACTTATACCTGTTCTCTAGCAATCAACTACTTGTATTTAACACTTCCATATATTCAGAATTCATCATTCAATATCCTCTAGATAGATATATATATATTGGAAGCACTTGTACTCAATAGTCAACATCAGTGTTATAGAACACATTCTTGACAAAGAAACTCTGCTATTGTAAACCTGTTCCTCCGGGTCAAGTGAGGGTTAGTTGAAAGGAAAATCCGAAGAGGAGCTTCGAGACTGGTTGTTGGACAGAAGGTCCGAACCAGTATAAAATCCTGATGTGATTATTTTAATTTACGTTGCTATTATTATCTATCTAGTTATACTATATAATTAGTCGTTCATACTTGCATATATATCATATACGACCCACTCATATAGACTTTCATATGTTTGGTTGAATTTGGATGATACTATAATTTTGATTATTACAAAATTCCATAAATCCAAAGTGATATAATTTTGATGTAGAGAATTGGTATAACTAAAAGTCACAACCGGTTAATGCTTAAAAAAGTGAAATTAGGTTTTACCAAGACCAAGTAAGAGATAAATTTGGTCAAAATATCACACAGCCTGTTAAGTGATGTATGAATATTAATATTGGAATAGTTTGATATTAATCGTTGATTACGCCAAACGAGTAATACAGATCAAATTATGAATTCTATTTTGACAAAATAATTTAATTAGTTTATAATTGTTATAAATTAATTAATATTTATGAAATATTAATCATTAAATTTTGAATATGATTTGAGGAATAAATATTATTGAATAGTTCACAATAGTTATAAATATATCAATCAAATATACAATATTGATAAGATATTAAATTAGATTAAATTAAATAATTTTTTTACGAGCTTAAATGGGATCTTGGCCCATGATGATGGTGGAAATTTTCGGCTGAAATAGGGACTAATGAAGCGATTTAAATAGGTAAGGGTTGTGAGGTTTTGGATGGCTCAGATTGAGACAGAACTGGTATGAGATGAGATCCACTATTCTCTCTCTTCCATCCACTATTTAAACACCTCTAACCTAAATTGAAATTGATTTTTTCCTGCCACTCCTACCTTCTATTGCTTGCCAACCTCAACCCCCATGAACCCCATCATATCAAGCTCAACCCAATTCAAGATCAATTACCATTGACAATCAAAGGTCAACGGTTCAAGGATTAGCAGTTGTCAAATTAAAAAAATTATAAGAGGAGAGGGTTCATCATTACAAGGTGTGCTATAAGGCATTGGCTTTTAGGTATATTATTTATTGTATTATAGCATATAATTTTTGATCAATATTTCATTATATATATTATTATATTGCTAGTTAGGTGAGATTCTTATTTGTATCGTTGTTGTCATAATCTAGATTGGTCATATGTATGAATTCACTTGAAAAACAATATATATATATATATATGTGTGTGTGTGCGTGTGTGTCATAATGTACAACCAAATTTTTAAATATAGTATTATTATTATTTTATTATATATATATCTTTAAATTATATACATTTCTTTTAATTTTACACACACACACATGTGGTTTATATTTCATTATAACATCATCCTATGGTTATAATTGATACTATAATTTGATACATGTATGTTCAAAATTATAATAATTTTCGAAAACTACAAAATATTTTTTATAATTATTTAATATTATCTAAATCAATATACCATCTTAATAAATTATATAAATAATTTTTTTTGAATATTACAGTTTAAATTTTAAAAAATTATTTTATCAGAAGGATAAATCTCAACCACAAAATGAATATTTAAAAAAAAAAATCAATTTTGATATTTTTAGTAACTACTGCAATTAACAGCCGAAAAATAATCATTTAATGAAAAATAGAGTTTGACTGAAAAAATTACAGAAATATTTTTCAAACTTCAAAATATCATATAAGATTTTCTAGAAATTTAAAATTTAAGTAAAATATTTCATAAATATTTTTTATCAATATTTTTTCTATTTTTGTGTAAAAAATCAATTAATAAATATACTTTAAATAATAAAAACTGATAATAAAATTTTATAGTGTTGTACTTATGATTGGAATTATGAAAAATTATTTTATTATTTAATATATATATATATATATATATATATATTATAAATATGTCTATGTATAAATATATGTGTACACACACACACTTTATTAAATAAAAAATATATTATTTCATCGTTATAAATATACATACATACATACATATATATATATATATATATATATATATATATATTTGGTACATACTTTATAAAAAATTTAAAATTTAAATAAAATTTATTTGTATGTATATATTATTTAAATACATATTATAATAATATGCATATATATATATATATTAATAATTATATATATATATTATATATTATATATATAGTCATATACATAAATATATGTATATATATTTATTATTGAATATTTTCATGTACATAAATTATTTAAATAAAATGAACATATACTTATATATATATATAATATTTATATAAGTACAAATTTAAAAACATACGTATATTTGGACAACATACAATATATAAAAGATGAGCTAAATGTCCTTTACAATGTGAATCCTCACGTCTATATACGGGCATGTTATTCCTTGCGTGGGCTTACATATTACACATGTACATGCATACGTATGTGTATATGATACATATGTGTATATTTATATGTATCAAAATGTAAATTATATATATTTATAAATTTAATAAGACGGGAAATTTTATTTAAATAAAATTAGAATTTTTCTATATAAATTTGACTTCATAGGCCCAATATAGATCCAATAAGGGAATTTTTGTTGAAATTCTTCCATAACTTTCGCTAGGAGCGATGAGAGAGGCGGATCTCAATTTAATTACAAAATGAGGAAGGAGTTGGTAGTGTTTTCATGGGCAAACACAGATGTGTTTGCTTGGACACATTAACATATGTGCAAGTTATTGTCTAAGGTTGCGCGTCACACGCTAAATGTTAATCAAGTTACCATTAAGTGAAAAAGAAACGATGCAGCATGGAACCAGAGCAATCTACTATGTTTATATAAGAAGTGGATAACCTAAAGGAAAATGGTTTCATCCGTAGTGCACTATCCCCAGAGTGGCTATTAAATCCAGTATTGGTCAAGAAAGCAAACAAGAAATGATGGACATATGTTGATTTTTCTGATTTTAATAAGGCATGCATGAAAGAATGTTTCCCCTTACCATGAATAGACCAATTCGTGGATAGGATAATCAGACATGAACCACTCTCCTTTATGGATGCGTACTCCGGCTATAATCAGATTGTGATGTACATCCCAAATTAAGAGCACATGATTTTTATTACAGATTTTAGGTTATATTGCTATAAGTGATGTTGTGCACTCTGAAGAATACTGAAGCTCCTTACCAGTGTTTGGTCAACAACATGTTCAAAGAACAGATCGAACAAACAATGAAATTCTGTGTGGACAATATATGTAATAAGTCGACTTTCTACGCCGTATAAATTTAGCAATTTCATCAAAATAAACATGATTGAGTTTGACTTGTGATGATTAATAATTTGGCCTGTGATGGTTTATAAATTAAATATAAATTTTTAGTTAATTAAATTCTATTCAATAAAAGAATTTGTTCTAATAAATTGAATTAAAGTAATATATCTATTTTGAATAATTCACTAAAATCAAATAAGATGTTCTGGTCCATATTAAATATTTTAAAGTGTATATAATTTTAAATATGCTTAGAGTTGATGAAAAATAAATTTATTTTGTAATAGTACGAAAGTTCATTAAATAAAATAAGTGAGCGTTGAATTGAATAAAATTGTCTTTTACCAAGATATAATTTGTAGAATGAGATGAAACTCAATTTAAATTAGATTGAAATTTATTTTGAGGATTTAAATTTAAATTTAAATTTAAGTGCAATGCAAATTAAATTAAATTAAATTGAATTAAATGGATACCAAACACTGGATAAAGCCAAAAACCACTTCCATTATCTCCTTGCTTCTCAAAATCTCTACCCCCTTCTTTACACTAATGGAACCTGTTCTCTTTTATTGGATTAAGCTCTAATTCTCAAAACAAAACCCATAACTAGTAAAAAAAAAAGGACAGAATCAAAATTGCTCGTGACCTTGGAGCTCGCACACGAAGATGGAGGGGATTTGGTGGGCGATGTCAGCATGAAGAAGAGGCGATGCGAAGGGGAAGGCTCGACAATGGAGGTGGGGTGTTCTGGGGTGATGCATGCATCTTACGTTTCGGTTGGAGGAGGCGAATGACTTGGAGGATGAGGCGCATGCAACTAGGAATATGGTGTTTGATTTTAGGAGACTTAGGCACAACGAGGTGAAGACTAGCGATGTAGGAAGGTCACGACTTGAAGGTTGTGTGGGCATAGAATAGCAACCAGAGCTTGGCAACAGACATTGGCGTCAGGTGCTAGCTGATAATGTTGACCAAAGGGGAGCATCGATTTGTCACAGAAGATATAGGCGATTGGAAGGTGGGTTAGGTAGTAGTGAAGTAGGTGATAATCGCCTTAGGCAACAATGCAGTTTCTGATAGCAAATGATCTAGCTTGGAATTTTTGGTGAGTTAATCTCATTCACAATTATGTCCATTTCTATTTTTCAATGATGTGTAATCCCCCATTTATTTACTTGATTTGTTTGGTTGATTGGATTATTGATTGATTGGATGGGATTAGTTATTTGTTGATGATTGATGATCGATGTTGTCTGAATTCGATGGAATCGTGTTACGAATTATGAATTATTTGATGTTGTGATGATTGATGTTTGATTGTAGACTTATGTTGTTTGAGTAGTAATTAGATGTTAACAAATAATCAAATGATATTGGAAATTTTTTGAGAAAGAAAAATAAGCAAATTAAATGATGTAAATTAGAAACAAATAAATTTATTTTAAAGGTAAATAATGAATGCTAGCAAGATATTTTTATTTAGTCTTGAGATTATTGAACTATGGAAAATTTAAAAGAAGAATGATTTTGGAAAAATATTTATAAGTGGAATATATTTGAAGATATTGTGAATTAAAATTTATTTGGTGTTATCTGGCCTTTTGGTTCGGCTATATTCAGACTGACTGGATAAGTTAGACTCAACTGTCATCAAGGCATAATTGCCCGGAGGGATGATTGAGACATCCAAAAATCAAGTGCAAGAAGTGATATGAAGCGACAATCAACCGAGACCAAGAGATAGACTCTCCAGAATATTCTAAGTATGGAAGAAGGCCTTCTTTAGGTGGGGATCGGTGCCTATCCCTTTCCCTAGGGATCGGTACAAATTCTCAATTTTTGTCCCAATTGGGTGAGATCGATATAGAGTGACAAGGAAGTCCTCATGAGGCTATATTTCAAATCTCAAGTCGTTTTAAGTTTGTATGCTTAAGTTATGGGAAAATAACTTCAGCTAAGAAAGGGATCAGTATAAGAGGGATTGTATAAATGGGATCGTGCAGAAGGGATCAACATATTTTAGCCAAACAAGCGCAACTCAGTAGAAAACAATTAATTTCTCAAAATCCATTAGTCCGATGCATATGAAATTTTATGAGCAAGATGTGGGGACCTTACCCAAGAATCACGTCCCAATCAAAGGATAATGGAGGGATGTGCTCCTATCTCTCTAGAGGGATTAACTGAAATCAGAATGCATACAACACAACTTCCTGGAAAACACGATATCTCACAAATGGTAAGTCGTAATGATATGAAATTTGGAAGGCAAGTATCTAACATCATTGGGGCCCACTAGAGGGATCGCACTCCATTTGGAAACTAAAATAATGGTCGAGGGCGACCCCTATTGTAGGCCCAATGGGCCTTGAAATTCTTGTGTTGCCTCGTCTTGGCCTGGAGGTTCTTCTGTCGAAATTTCATCCTGATCTACACACATCTTCCTCTATAAATACAGCAGTAATGGCATCAAAAAAGGAATCCCTTCTTTCTACTGTCAAGGTTCTTCTATTTTATTGTTCATTCTTGTGCTAACGGATCCCAACCCATCCAAACATTCTTGTAATCATAACCAAGTGCAAGGTCAATAAAAATACAAAGTGGACGTAAGCCAAGATTGCCGCACCACTATAAAAATCTATGTGTTCGTTTTTGATTTTTTCTCTGTTTTAATTTCATTCTTCATTTAATCACTATTGGATCCTATTTGGTGTTGATGCCCATTTTTGGCATCAACATTTTGGTGCTTTCACTGAGATTTGAATTCTGAGCTTGGTCAGATCTCATCATCTACTTGTGGATTCCCATATCCGCGAGATAGATCCAGCTTTTTACCGCTAAGTTTCTTATTCTATTCAGATTTGAAAGAGATTTATAAGGAAACAATTAGCCATGGTTGGAGCAACTAGGTCTACATCTTGTATTGATGAAATAAATGGTGATGCTAGTGTTCTTGTTCGGAGTTGTTGATGTGTTCGTGCTCCTGTATATTTCAACTGCAACAAGAGAAATGGCCAAATTTATATGCAAAAATACAAGGCAGATGTAAAAGAAAGAATTGGATCCCAATACGACAATTGAACTACAAAATAGAATCCTTAATGTGATCTACCCATTAAACAAAACAACTTATATAATCCGAAGAAACAAATAAAAACATGACTGATCTCTCCTTCTAAATCTAACTGATCCCTCCACTTCAGCTAAACTACCGATCCCTTCAACCGCTGTCAACAATTAATCGTATACTTCCCCTTACATCAACTTCTTCATAGTTCAAACAAATATGGATCTGTATTGGTTTGAACAACTAATCGCTACATGCCTCTCAAACAATTACCGATCCCTTGACGAATCACATTAGCACATGAACAAGCTCCACTACAGCTTTAAGCTGCTTACATGTATCTTCTTTATATTGTCGCAAATGAACTCACAACAACCGATCCCTAAGGTTACCACCACTGATCGCTCTACATATTGACTTCGAAAAATTCATCAGCAAACATCCTTTTGTCTATCCGCAACTTGATTTCACCGACCTCTTCATATTCAAATCCAAAACAATATAAATAAACGGTTATCGATCCCTAACAAACTATCTACCCTTGATCTTACATCCAACCTCCACCACGAGTTCACAAGTCGACCTCTTCATCTCCTTCATACATCCTGCCATTCACCTGTCTATATGAACGCAAGCGCTCTAGATAAAGGATGGTTACAACCAATGACAGAACTGCAAAAGGCTGTTTGATGTTTACTCAAATTGATGGCAAGCTTAAGGAGTTCGATTTGATTATCAAAATCAAGGTTGGTAGTGGCGAAAGCAAGGAGAAAGGGATGGGTTTGGTTCGATTGCAAGAAAATGAGAGAAGAAAGGGATCAGTGAGAGGAAGAGGGATAAGTATGCAAAAGTAAACAAATGAAAAGAGATAAAGAATATATTTGTTGAAGGAATTAAAGAAGGAAGGAATCAGTGAGTGGAAGAGGGATTAGTACACAAAAGTGAGCAAATGAAAAGAGAGCGATCAGTAGAGAATATGTATATTGTAGAAATGTAAGAAGGGATCGGTGCGCAATTTAAAGAGATAGTCCTACAATAAAAATGAATCATCGCTTATGAAAAAAATGGATCGGGTAAGAAACTCAACTAAAAGACGGCGCCCCCACATTCTGGACTCGGAACTCAACTTAAAAATGGTGCATTCTATCCACTTCTCTTACATCCTCTGACTGACCGAGGCATAGGGGATCAAGCGGTAGCTACTAAATTGTAGCCAAGGAATGGACAAGGAACCGCTTCTCAAACGGTACTCCCAAAGGCTGGAGAACCATGACGATAGAAACAAACTAGGATAAATTACCGGGTCAAGCTCCTATGGTAGATTGCGACCGCCCTCAACTTACCAGCTTTCAAACACCTGACTTGGCAGCCATGGTTTGACAACTTGTTAGAGAGAGCCAAGACCAGACTGATGATGATCGGAGCATCTCCCCCCATCGAAACCCATTCACTGAAGCCGTTCTATGAGCAGAATATCCAAAGATGCAATGCCACTATCCAACTTATTCCAAATGCTTTGCAAGACGCCCAAAATTTCTTGCATGAATTCAAGTTGCCGTCGCTGAAGTGAGCATTCCCTACTAGGATATCAAACTGATGGCATTGATAAGGGGAATCAACCTCAAGTCATATTTCAGCAATTGGTTAGCCGGAAAGCCTCATACGACCTTGGATCTCTTCTATTACAAAGAGAATCGATGCTTACACAAAGAGGATGCAATATTAACATTGGTAGGAAATAATGCATGCCAAATGATCGAAGGGGTTCAAAAAAAGAATAATGATGAAGCCCTAAACGAGGACTCGAATTCTAGGAGACAACCCAAAATCCTAAAATTTGACTCATATAATCCTTTGAACGATTAAATAAAAAACATCTGCTTAGTGACTCGCAACGGAGCAATACTGGAAACCAGCCTCAAGAGAGTCCATCGAAACGTAGAAGAAATCTCGGGAAATCAAAATAGATATAGTCATAACACCAGCGATTGCAGAGACCTCCGAGATGTGATCGAAAAGCTGATCCAAAAAGGAAAACTTCAATAATATATGCAAGCCTAGTAAAATGGCGGGCATGGAACATCTGATGCTTATCAACAAAGAATTTTGATTATCGATTGGACCACCTACAGTCGGCTTTTATCTGAAGAGGGATGGAGAAAATGGAATAGCGAGCATACGGCGCTGCTTCACTCATCTATAAGATTTATTTCAATTTCAATTATGTTGTGAGCTACAACCAATTTGAATTAAACTACCTGCGAACGATGAAGGTGACCAAGAACCCAGAATTAAGCGCCAACTGACCTCTGTGGACCAAGATTGGACCTTTGGAGTATCATAATGACGAACGTAATTTGACCGCTCATCGGCTACCATATGCCGCTGACTCGGGGTAAGAACTTGAAATGGAAAGTGGGTGTGACTCGACCATCCACTTCTTACTTTGTGCTTCAATCCTGATTGGACATCAATATCTTGCTCAGAGCTCGACAATGACAAACTCCAATGTAACATGGACACGACTGGCCGTCCATTCATCAACCTTCACACTTAACTTGGAGACCAAAGAAAAACTTGGAGCAGATGTGACCTAGTCAGCCACTTCCTAGCTCATACTTGAAGTTCCCCAAAATACATATGTCTCTCCCGAAACTCAGCGATTCCGGGATCCAACTAAAGTGGATGTGATTTGATCATCTACACATCGACTCCTACCATGGACATAGGGGCAGTTCAGAAGCTCGACTTAAGGTAGGTGTGACTACCCACTCGTCAACCACTGCCCTCAACATATGGACACGACTGTAGCTTAAGGTGGATGTGACTAGATCATCCACTCGACAACTCTCTCTCTCTCTCTCTCTCTCTCTCTCTCTCGACTTGCTAGAAGGATTACTAAGAAAATTGGACGAGACCTGACCGTCCCACATAGGCATGGATGTGTTCTAGCTATCCATCACTTAATCCCTTCCTCAACTTGATTTGAGGAGCTACAATCACCAAGTGGATATGAATTGACTATCCATTTTTCAAGTTTTGTTCCTGATGTCGAAGGCCGAATTTCATTTAATGGATGAACGTGGTTCGACCGTTCATCCGAAAACTCTTACCTCGACTTGAACCGGAGCATAAATAGAAAATGAGTGTGACTGACCATCCATTGACTAATTCTAGTCCCCAGAATGCTGCCAGAGTATAAGCTCTAGAAAGATGGTTGTGGTACGACCGTCCATCGTCCGACTTTGGTCCCCAGA
Organism: Allium cepa; assembly: GCA_030765085.1. Classification (NCBI taxonomy): domain Eukaryota; kingdom Viridiplantae; phylum Streptophyta; class Magnoliopsida; order Asparagales; family Amaryllidaceae; genus Allium; species Allium cepa. The sequence goes on along the minus strand of CM060934.1, from coordinate 485,327,394 downwards.
GCGCAAACTAGAATATAAACACCAAATGGGTGTGACTGACCACCCATCGATCAACTCTGGTCCCCAAAGCGTGGACTGGAGTATAAACACCAAGTGGGTGTGACTAATCATCCATGACCAACTTTGGTCCCCAAAGCACGGACTGGAGTATGAAAACCAAATGGATGTAACTAACCACCCATCGGCCAATTCTAGTTCCCAAAGCGTGAATTGGAGTATAAACTCTAAACGGGCGCGATCTGACCGCCCGTCAACAAACATAGTTCCCCAAGAATGGACCAGAATATAAGCAACAAATTCAGATGCGACCCGACCATACGGTATAAAGCAGATGCGACACGATCGATCATTCGCCAACTCCAACCTATGCCGTGACAGACGGATTATAAACTTACTAAGCACACATGGTTCGATCATCTGCTCACTATCTCTCACACTTGGTTCGATGGAGGGAGCATATGTCAAAAAGTTGGATGCGGTTCGACCGTTCATCAATAACTATAGCTCCTAGAGTGTGAGTTGAAGTATAAACACCGAATGGATGCAATAAATTACCAATTGACAAACTCTGGTCCCCAGATCGTGGAAAGAGTAGTGACAAAAATTGAACGTGATTTGATGTCCATTCATCCAATGACTCTCTCCTATGATACGACGAGCTGAGTATAAAACACAGGATGGATGTGACTCGATCATCCGCTAATCAACTCCTTCCCACGGTTCAATGGGAGAAACTTGAAATAAAGTGGTCGTGATACGACCAACCACTCATTAACTTTTGCCATTGACTGGAGGCAAAGGAATTGGCCAAGGAAAATGTGATTCGACCATTTTTTACGTTAACTCTAAATCCCAAGAGAGTGGACTGGAGTATAGACATCAAATGGATGTGATCAACAGCCCATCAATTAACTTTGATCCTTGGAGTGTTGATCGAAGCATAAGCAAAAAAATGAATGCGATCAACCATTCATTAACTAACTCTGACATGAACTTGACAGGAAGAGTATAAACATACTATGGATGAGGTTCGACCATCCATAAACTAACTCCGCCAACCCGAAATTAAGGGCAGGAATACAAACTACTAAAAGTTGATTGTGACAGCTCATAATAGCTTCGGCTTGGTGTTCTTTAAGACTTAAGCCAATGACTGCAAGAAGCCTTAATATAAAACCAATCAAAACAACGTCCGAGATTACAGACGACTGATGATATCGTACCATTGGATCAATGGGCAATATCGATCCAAATTTTTATATCATACCACCAGATTGACATGTAATGTGATCCGAGCTTTCTATATCGTGCCATTGGGTCGATGGTCAGTATCGATCCACACCGAACTCAACAGATATGACCCGAATGTCCTTCGAATAAATCCAATCACCAGAGCATGGATAAGAGAATAAATCACGAATAGGTGTGACTTGGCCATTCACTCTCCAATATCCTCCTTCGATCCATCGAGAGGAGTATGAAACCGGATGAACATGACCCAACTATATCTAAGCCAAATCTATCCTTAGATCCGACGGGAGAATATAAATCAAAATGGACGTGACTGGTCATCCAGCTCTGAATGAATGCGATGCAACCGCATATTCGCCGACTCTTACCATAATCCAACTAGAAGAGCAATACGAAACGGACATGACTCGACTGTTTGCACACTAATCCTTTCTCTTGGTCCGATAGAGGGAGCGTCAATCATAGATTAGATGTAACACAACCATCCATTCCTTGGTCCTACCCAGAGTATGGCGACATCCGCACCAAAAGTGGATGTGATTGACCGTCCAGTACCTAATTCATACTTGAAATCCGACGAAGCATCGAAGTATTCCCCTTGGAAGGAAAAGCCAGAATACAGTCCAGGGTAGGCATGACTCAGCCTTCCGTTAATTAACTCGGTCCCACGGTTCGACGGGAAAACTAAAGCGGACATGTCCTGGCCTTCCCACTTATCGATGTTTCCCTAGACTTGAGGGTACGAGCGAGAAGTAATATGAATTTGAACCAACGATTCACCAATCAACTCTAAGTCTTCGAAGCTTTGGCGGAATTATAAACGTGACTAGGATGAGACTCGACCATCCATGTAGTATGTTTATCAACCCAAGACTGGGGCAGAAGTGTGATTATTCAAAAGATGGCTACAATAGCTCAGTATTGTAACTCATGCCTACTGTTTATAATGGCTCGAGGCTATGATCGAAAAGATGCCTAGAGATAGAATCATCGAATTATTGCCCAAGCTTATAGGCAACGGACCATCACTCCCACCCGAACGATGAGCAACGGATCGTGAGAACATTAAATGGAAAGCTCGTTACTCAAATACACAAGCATATTCAAACTCAAAAGCAACGGGCTTATCCGTGATGTCGTCTACCCAAAATGGGTATCCAATCTTGTAACTATGGGAAAAACAAATGGAAAGTGGTGGATATGTGTTGATTATTCAATCCTAAATAAGGTGAACCCAGAGGATAAGTTTCTACTTCCAAAAATCAGCCAGCTGGTAAACTCAACCGTTGGACATGAACCGCTTTCATTCATGGATGGGTACTCCAAATGCAAACAGATTTCGACGCATATCCCCAACCTGTAACACATCAACTTCATTACTGACCTAAAGCTATATAGATATGTTGTAATGCCATTCGAATTTTGACCGAAGGATGCTAGTGCTACTTACCAGAGGTAGGTCAATCAGATGTTCAAAGACTAGACTGGGCGATCAATGGAGGTATATGTGGTCAACATGCTTGTGAAGTCATGAAAATCAAAAAACCACATCGATGACTTAGTAGATATATTTAGTTTTTATCCAAAGATATAGAATTGAAACTCAGTCCCTTAAAATGCTCTTTTGGCATTGCATCAGGGAAGTTCCTAGGTTTAATGCTCAACTCTCGTGGAATTGAAGCCAATCCCAAGAAGATTCAAGATATCAGAGACATCTAGGTACCGAAGAAAATCAGCAGGTATAGAGCCTAAACAGGAAGGTCATCGCTCTAAGTTGATTCATCTCCAGGGCCACTGACAAGCGTACTCTCTTCTTCGACCAAATCAGGGGATGGAAAAGAAACTTTGAATGGATGTAGGACTAAGTTAACACGTTTCAAGCTCTAGTAGATCAATTAGAGAGACCTCTTGTCCTATCCAAGCCATAGGATCACAAAGATTTATACATTGATTTAGCCATGTCGGTACATGCCATAAGCGCCACAATGCCGTGCAAAGAGAATCAGATACAAAAACCGATATATTATGTAAGCAAGCAATTGATAAGTACTAAGAGAAAACTACCCAAAGCAATAAAAGCTTGCATAATGCCTGTTTATTTCATCATGAAAGCTCCGCTCTTACTTTCAAGCTCCCCACATTAACGTCTATACCGACCAGCCGTTACGATAGGTAATACAAGACTCGAGACCTCTGGAAGACTACTCAAGTGGAACATTGAATTGAGCCAATTTAACATCACTTATCTCCCTCAGAGATCTATCTAGGGACATACATTGGTAGACTTCATAATCGAATTTACTGCACCAGACGACTCTTCGAGGAGAAATATAGAACGACCATTTGGTAGGAGATGTACACGGATAAAGTATCCAACGACCGATGTTCTGGCACTGGAGTTGTGTTAGTGAATCTTGAGGAATGATCGATCTACTACCCCCTGAAACTCGATTTTTGTGTGACAAATAATGAAGCATAATATGAAGCCTTAATTGCCAACCTCAAGCTTGCTAAAGAACTGGGAGTAAAAAACCTTGCAGATCTTTTGCGATTCCAAGCTAGTAGTATACCAGTTCAAGGAATGTCAGAAAATGGGCTTAGTCTCAGTCACAGTATTTAGTGCTCCAAGCATTGACCAGATGGAGATCGATCGAATCTAGGAGATGGAGGCGGACAAGATCATGGATGACTCCTATGAAAGACTATCTACAATGGGAAATCCTTCCTAAATGGAGGAATGAAAAATGACAGATCCTCCATAAAGCTTCACGCTATGTCATCTGAGAAGGAATCATGTACAGTAAGGGTTTATTCGTTCCCTTGCTTCTATGAATTTGCCACGATAAAATCAAACAAATATTAATAGAAGTCCTACACTCAAAATCATTTCTGAAGAAACACCATTCCTCTTGCCATAAAGCCAAACCATGCTTGCAATTGATAGATCAGCCCCTTATTTCTTCTCCTAAGTGATCAAATGCAGCAGGCCATATTCATCCTCAAGGCCGACCTATATGCTTCGAACCCATAATCGATCGTCATCATTGATCTCTTCAACATCAACTTCTCCCATCCCTTCATCTTGTATCCACAAAGATTTGGAGCAGAGAAGGATCGGTGGACAAAAAATAACAAATGATTGAATTGCATTCCACCAAATTGACAGCGACTCGTGAGCGTATGAATGCATCTGGAAGCAAACAACAAAAAATACCTAAATATGCACGTATACATCCTAAAAATTTGATTTCTTGAAATCAAAAGAAATTGGATTTTCACATGGGGAAATTAGAGAAAGAATTGGATCGGATAACCAAAGCATACTAACTCAATTAATCAGCTCAATGAAACTTACTGTAGACGAATACTAACAGATTTTACTCCAGAACTTTCATCATTTGATAACTACCAAGCATCACATTGAATGGAGAGAGATTCACTCTCCACAAAGAAGCTTAAAGCAACAGAAGGATAATGACCATTCCAGACACTGGGTGGAATCCTCTCTGAAGATTCTAACCTGGCACCAATTCAAAGCACTCATGTACGCAACAAGATGTACATCAAGGAGTAAATGTTATCTGTCCTTTTTCCCCAGCTATATTCGGACTGACTGGATAAGTTAGACTCGACTGTCATCAAGGCCAATTGCCTAAAGCATGATTATGATGTTCAAAAATCAAGTGCAGGCAATGATATGAAGCAACGATCAATCGAGACCAAGAGATTGACTCTTTAAAATATTTTAAGTATGGAATAAGGCCTCACCTAGGCTGGGGATTAGTGCCTATCCCTTTCCGTAAGGGATTGGTACATATTCTTAATTATTGTCCTAGTTGGGTGATATCAATATAGAGTGACAAGGACGACCCTACGAGGCTATTTCAAATCTGAAGTCGTTTGGAGTTTGTATGCTCAAATTATGGACAAATTACTTCACCTAAGAAAGTGATCGGTATGAAAGGGATGGTATAAAAGGGATCGTACAGAGGGGATCAGTATATTTCATCCAAACAAGTGCAACTCAACAAAAAACAATCAATATCTCAAAATCCATAAGTCCATTGCATATGAAATTTTTCAAGGAAGATGTGGGAACCCTAAGGAGCATGCCTAGGGATCACACCCCAATCAGAGAAGATTGGAGGGATCAACCCCTATCCCTCTAGAGGGATTGGCTAAAATTAGAATGGATGCAACACAACTTCACGGAAAATGTGTTATCTCACAAACGGTAAGTCAAAATAGCATGAAATTTGGAGGTAAGTAGCTAACATCATGGAGGACCCACCAGAGGGATCACACCCTACTTAGACACAAAATTAGGGGTTGGTTAGACCCCTATTGTGGGCCATAGTAGGCTTTAAGATTCTTATATGGCCTCATCTTGATCTGGAGGTTCTTCTGTCGAAAATTTAGCCTAATCTATGCATGTCTTCCCCAATTAATACAACAAGCATGACATTAGAAAAGGGATTCCTCCTTTCTGCTGCCAAGGCTCTTCTATTTTTATTCTTCATTCTATTATTAATGGATCCCAACTGATCCAAACATTATTATAATCGTAATTAAGTGCAAGATCAATAAAAATACGAAGTGCACGTAGGTCAAGATTGCCAAACCACTATAAAAATATATGTGTTCATTTATGATTTTTACACTATTTAATTTCATTCTTCATTTAATCCTTACTAGATTCTATTGGGTGTTGATGCCCATTTTTGGCGTCAACATTTGGTAAGTGATGAGTTTTAGAATAAAAAATAGAGTTTGAATATTTATATTCAAATTCCGTTGATTATAAAAATAAAGGAATGATATTTATGTAATAAAGTTTGAGACCTATATTTTTGTAATTACGAACAAATTGAATCTAAATGAAATAATATCTTGAAGTATTACAGAATTAATGTAAATTATTTTATTTATTGAGAGAAAATTTGCATTTGTTATATAATGAGAAGTGAACCCTCGAACAAATTTATATATATTTGAGTCTAACTATCGAAGTTTTTTAGGAATAAATTATATGAAGTAGAATTTGAGTTTTATGACTTATTTATCAATAATATTGGTTTAAAGAAGTTTGAAAATAAATGATGAATTTAAAAGTTGAATTTTGAAATAAAGAATTTGAGTTCGAAATATTTATGGAATGAGAATACTTTTTTGATTTGAAGTATTTTAATAATGTTAAAGTGGTAACTATAAGTGAAAGCAATTCTTGAGTTTATATAGTTATCAATGAGTTTGAATAAATGTTTCTTGGAAATCAAATGAATTGTTTTGAAATATGGATTTTGAAATTAGATGAGAGAATCAATAATTATTTCTTTAAAAGAGGAAATAAATAAGAGAAATGTTTTGTTACTAAATATAAATGAAGTATTTTTATAAAAAAGAGGGAACAAAAATGAAGTGAAATATATTGAAATAAAAACCTTTCATCTCGTTAACTAATAATTAAATAAAATATCGATGCATGTATGGATAATTGTTGATTGTTTATTACAAATTAGATGAAGTTATAGTTACCCATTGTGCTGAATAATAAAGTAATAAAAATGAAGAATAATGAATAGAAAAGCGGGTTAAGCGAGAGTGATTTAATAAGCAAAGTAGAAATTTGTTTAATGTTGATTAATTGAGGGTGTTGCGTATATAATTATATTTCACTGGGCGCCATGGGATGTCTGTGTGGGGTGTATTTATTTATTCAACATAAGTATAATGTCGAATAATTCAGTGAGGATAGGGTATTTGATATTTGGATGACGGTGAATTATTCTATATTATACACCCATATTGATCGATATTATTTGGATTTCTAACTTCATATGTGAGGTAAATTATACCATTACTTGTTTTATTTAAAGCGGGAATATGATTTTCTTCGCTTTTGAGTGGAATAATTAGTATGTCCTAACGAGGATGTGATAAACGGAAGTATTTGACCAGCCCCATCCTAGCTTGACCGACCGTTGGGACGCTTCTTGATTGTTGCGGTGACATGGCCCCCTCGTCGTATGCTCATGGTCTGCTGCACGGGCTAACAGGATGAATTTAGAACGAACGAGGAGGTTGATGATGGGAGTGAGGAGTGAGGAGGTAAAGAAACGAGGAAGTGACGTGCGATGTATTATGCAGCTAAAGACTGGTGAGGATGCTCACAAAAATATTACGAGTTGGGTCTCCCTTTGCACCTAAGAAGCATCGAGGTTCAGGTGTAGACTCGGCTTCTGACGGTAGCAATAAAAATAGCACCAATAAAATGAAGTAGCGGTAATGAAATTAAAAATGAAGAATAAAATGGATAAAACTAATACTGCTGGTTAAATATAAATGAATTGATATTTGAGTTGTGTTGTATGTGATGTGTGATGTATGTTTCATACGATGCGTGCGATGTGTAATGTGTATGATGGATGTTTCGATGTTTGATGGATGTTCTATGTGTTGTAGATTTTGTTCAATGTATTATAGATGTTTGATTATTCCTTTGATGATTGGGTTTTTTTTTTGCTGAGTATATTATTCCTTAAGATATCATTCGTTTTCTCTCCATTGAATATAGACATAGTCTGATCCGTTTATTATTTATATAATACTCAAGTTATTCTGAGATGTTTCAGGTTCAGGGCCGATGAGACTACATTTGCTTATTGGGTTTAATTGGAGGTCGTATTACTAGATGTGTTGTATATTGTGTATCTGGATTCGTGTATGTATATGATATTGAATTAGATGTATTGCATTTATCTTGTGTACATAATTGATATTTTATGGGAATTTGACTTTTTATATCCCACTCAGACTTATGTGATATATTATATTTTTATCACTGCGTTGATGACTCTACGTTATCAGTGATTTATTTTATATTGTGTATTGTTCTATCCTCAGTCACCACACATGTTTATTGCTTTGTACTAAGACTGTTTATGTCAAGGTGAGTGATTTTTATATTATGAGACATACTCAGTGTTAATCTAAGAAAATATTCACGTATGTTTCACCCATATTGCCTTATTCTCTGTATTACTCGATAGTATTATTCAGTAATACTCTTGAGTAATATAGGTATAGAGGTGGGGTGTTTACATTGTTGGTATCAGAGCAGGTTTAGAACAATACAAAGTATCAGAGACACGAGTCTTGATCTTAGATGAGACTTAGAGTCCCTATCCCCGTAGGTGTGTGGTAGATAGTTGTTTATACTTGATTGATGGTAATAGTATACGATGATTGCTGAGGAAATCATTTGGGGACGTGTTTGTACTTTTCTTGTTGTTAAATATATATCTGCTACCTTTTATCAAGTGTAAATCACTATAGGAGATATAGATGAATAAATGAATAGATGGAGGTTAAAGAGGTAGAAGTAGTTGGCCCGACCAGTACAGTCGGTGTTGAAGGAGAATATTAGAACTATGCGTGGCTTTGAAGTGAGAATGAAGTTGTTGGTTAAAGAAGCTGTAAAAGACCCTGATTCAAATTTTGTATTGAATACATCACGATTTTAAATTGTGACGAGGAGAGGTGAGTGAGAATACCCTATAGTGATCAGAGCGAGGCAACGTAAGTATGTAAATTGCTTTTCGGTAAGTATTTTGATTGTTTTGATTGGACGATTGATGTTTTGATTTCTATGTGCGTTTGTATTGATTTATGATGTTTAATTTGAAGGATTCATCTTGAGTGTGACCTCCAATTGAAACTATCACTCACATTAATATCCCATATGAATTTGGAATATTTTAAACTTTGCGGTTTATTCAGTTGCGAAGTTATCGCAACAGATAATGTGAATTAATTTCACAAAATAAAATAGTATACTTCTATATAAAAAAGATTATAATGGGATTGAAATAAACATAAAGATGAAAGCTTGCTTATATACTTATATATGGATGGATGATTAATGATGTTTGGATTTTTGATTGTACTCGACTAATTATTTATAAAACTTGTGATTAAGCAAGCATATGTTAATTTAAAATCTTTTGGGAATAATATATAAATAGACACACGATTTGGAAGGATGTTTTATTAAGAAGTTAGCAAATGTTTTTATAAAATAATTTTTGAAGTAAAATTTCGTGTTTATCTATTTGTTAAGTGTTTAAGAATTCTTGTCGATTCGTCTGGCCAACATTATCGATAGAGATTTCCAAACACTAGAACAAGACTTATGGACACAATATTTTGAAGAGTTATGAATTATTTTAAAGAGAAGAATATATTTTGAGTTACATTAAAAATCAATAGTTGAAATAATATTCGAATGAGTTTTGTTAATTATTTTGAAGAAATTATAGGGATTTGAAAAATATTTCAAAATGAATAAATTATTTTGAGAATGGGAAATTATTATTTTAAAAGAGGTAATGGTTTTAAGGAGAAGTACAAGTATAAATTGAGAAAGTTGTTTCGAAGAGGAAATGAAACATTAAAGAAATTATATTGAGATATATTTCAGGAAAAGGAGTTATGCAAAGAAATTGATATTCTAAAGAGGTAATTGTGTTGAATTTTAAAAAGGAATATATATATATATATATATATATATATATATATATATTGATAAAAGGAATATTCGTTGAGATGATGATTTAGAAAAATCGGGTTATGAAAATTATGTAGTATTTTAAGGTATTAGAAATCGTTTCAATTTGAGTATGTATAGATAAAGGTTTACCAATTGAACTTTTTATATAATATATTAAAGTTTTATAAATTATTTTGACTTGAGTATACATGTATAAAAGATGTGTATATGAGAGTAAATATTATTATAGTGAGTTGAATTGTTTTGAAAATTAATAATTTATTTTTATATTTAGATGTTTGATGTGATAATTACAGCCATTGAATGTTAATGGATAGCTGAAGTCAATGTCGAGGCAATGTTGATCACACGATCAACACTGCAGTCGATTGGCGAAGTAAACCACTAGAAATTCATGGCATTGCATTGTCGCTAAATTATTAAATGTATTTTAATTTAAAATTTGTATGGTTGTGATGTTTAGCGATTGAATGACTGCTATATTGTATAATGATTGTGATTTGGATACATGTAGTGAAGTTATTTTTATTTAACGCATTGCAGAAAGAAATAAAAATAAATAAATAAATGATGAATGGAAAAGATGTATGTGTACATATATATTGATTTTGATGTTAATAAAATATATTGGAATTGATTTAAAATGAAACAAGATAAATATTTTTTAATGAAAATGAAATAATAACGATTTAAATAAATAAATTGAGTTTGAAAATGGTTATGATGAAAAAATAATAATAATTAGATTCGATGCTAATGAAAATATATCATTTATAATGAAACAAAATAAACACTATGAGGTACAAAATGAATTTTTGGATTGAAATCGAGTATGATATAGATGCTTTGAAAATTTTCTTTTGAAATGAAATTGAAAATAATAATTTATTTTTGAAAATTCGAAGGAAGCTTTGAAAAATGATTTTAAAGTTTTTGAAGATTTTAAAATAATGATGGTATATTCAGAAGGAATATAAATATTATGAAAAGAGATATTTTTATGTAGGTATGAATAGGAAAAAAAATGATGAGCTTTTCCACAGTGAAATAATAATGAAATAAATGATGATTAGATGAAGTACAAGATTTAGAAAAGGAATGAAGTCTATGTTTGTGAAAGAAATCAAATTTGTAAGTGACCTTTTCAATATGATCTACTCTTAATGGCATAACAATTGATTTTTTGAACGAATTTTAGCGAATCTTCTTTCATTTGAAAGCTACATTAATAGGGAAAACTTTCATATTCGTCGCTTTTTGAAATTTTGAGGTCTTCTAATATTAAAATTTAAATTAAATGAGATGTTGTTGTTGTCTCGTAGTTTAAAATTGGATAAAATTGAGTTGAACTCTTTTGATCCTAGCTTTTGATCTGTTTATCCGATTTTAATTATTTTGCCCATTCTAGAAAGTTGAAAACATAAGCTATAACTTTTGTGCGAAGTGTTTTATGAAATTTTGATGTTTCAGTGGTCTAAAATGATGTTTTATGTCACTGACCTGCACTTGTTTAGTGTTTCAGAATTTAGCCTTTTTGGAAAAAAATGTACAACTCTTTGTGTATTTGGTATTTTAATGATCCATAAAGTGTTTCAGGAAGTTAGAACATTTTGCAACGACCCAAACTTTGAAAACATAATTTAGTTTGATGTTTTCAATCTTTAAAAGTTTGTCAAAAGAGGTCTTACACAGATGTGATGTTATTCTTACACTAGATGATTACACACTTACTGTATTTCTTCTCTATATGCAATTAATGTTTATAACAAGTTAAGAATAGTTGTTCTAGAGACTAATTGGATTTATGGGTGGTGATAGCTCGCTCTTACTCGCTTATGCATGCTCTTACTCGCTTGTGCACGCTCAATAATTAGGTAAGTTGCTTAAAAATAATAAACAAAGGTACGCTTTTACCATATACGAATATATGTTATGATATTTAATTGTTTTCCAGTGTTTCGGGATGCCCCATGTTGGGATGCCTCTTTAGAGATGTCATTATGTAATTATATTGTGCTTTACTTTTTCAAACGCTTTTCATACAAAGGAGACTCTACTAAAAAATTTCAAAAATTCAACAATTAGATAATTTTCATAAAATTTTACCGTATGCGAAGAACAGAAAGTCATAAATTGAATCTATTCTAAATCATAACATGCAATAAAAGGAGTTGGAGTCTGAGAGCCGCATAGAGAATCGAGTAGTTGAGCTTGTTAAAAGAGTGTTGATTACGAGGAAAGTCTGGGTATGAGTTGTGATTGTCAAATTTCAAATAAGAAATTGCGAGGCCGCAATTTTCTTAAGAAGGGAAGTCCATAACAGCCTGACTTTCTACGCCGTATAAATTTATTAATTTCATTAAAATAAACGTGATTGAGTTTGACTTGTGATGATTAATAATTTGATTTGTGATTATTTATAAATTGAAAATAATTTTTTAGTTAATTAAATTCTATTTGATAAAAGATTTTGTTGTGATAAATTGAATTAAAATAATAAATTCTATTTTGAATAATTCATTGAAATCAAATAAGGTATTTTGATCCATATTAAATATTTTGAAGTGCAAATAATTATAAATATGCCTAGTGTTGATGAAAAATAAATTTATTTTGTAATAGTAGGATTAATTATTAAATAAAATAAGCGATCATTGAATTGGAATGAAAATCAATTTAAAGCAGATTGAAATTTATATTGAGGATTAAAATTGAAATTTAAATGCTGTGAAAATTAATTAAAATTGAATTGAATTAAATGGTTACTAAACACTAGATAAAGCTCAATACAATTAAGCCCCAAACCCACTTCCATTATCTCCGTGCTTCTCGAAATCTATACCCCCTTTTTTACACTACTAGAACATGTTCTCTTTTATTGCATTAAGCCCTAATTCACAAAATGAAAATCGTGACTAATAAAAATAGAAAAAAGGGATAGAATCGAAATTGCTCGAGACCTTGGAATTCACGCACAAAGATGGAGGGGATTCGACGATCGATGTCAGCATGAGGGAGGAGCAACACGAAAAAGAAGGCTCGACGATGGTGGTGTGATGATCTAGAGTGACGCATGCATCTCACTTTCTAGTTAGAGGAGGCAAACGACTTGGAGGATGAGGCACATGCGATCGGGAAGTAGGCGTTTGATTTTGGGAGACTTGGCCGTGACGAGATAAAGGCTGGCGATATAGGTAGGTCACGAATTGGAGGTTGTGTGGGCACAACAGTACCAACCGGAGCTTGGCAACAGGCGTTTGCTTCAGGTGCTAGCTGATAATGTTGACTGATTGGGAGCAAGGATTTATCGTAGGTGATATAGGAGATTGGAAGGCGGGTTAGGCAGTAGCGAAATAGGTCATAAGAAGTTTCAAACAGCAAATGGCCTAGCTTGGAATTTTCGGTGAGTTAATCTCACTCATAATTATGTCTATTTATTTTCTTATTGATGCATATTCCCCCATTTATTTACTTGATTTGCTTGGTTGATTGAATTATTGATTGATTGGATGTAATTAGTTGTTTGTTGATGACTGATGATCGATGTTGTTTGAATTGGATGGAATTGTGTTGAAGATTATAATTATTTGATGTTGTGATGATTGATGTTTGATTGTTGATTTATGTTGTTTGAGTAGTTATTAGATGATTACAAATAATCTAATGATATTGGAAATTGTTTGAAAAAGAAAAATAAATAAATAAAATGATGTAAATTGAAAATAAATAAATTTATTGTAGAGGTAAATAATAGTGCTAGAAAGATGTTTTCATTCATTGAGATTGTTGAACTAATGAAAAATTTGAAAGAAAATTGATTTTGAAAAAATATTTATAAGTCGAATAATTTTGAAGATACTGTGAATTGAGATTTATTTGGTAAATGATGAGTTTCGGAATAAAACAAAAGAAATTTAAATATTTATATTTAAATTCCGTTAATTATAAAAATAAAGGAAGGATATTTAAGTAATGAACTTTGAAGTCTTTATTTTTGTAATTATGAGCAATTTGAATCTAAATGAAATGATATCTTGAAATAGTACAAAATGGATTTAAATTATTTTATTTATTGAGAGAAAATTTGCATTTGTTATATAATGAGAAGTGAAGTCTAGAATATATATATATATGAGTCTAATTATCGGAGTATTTTGGGAATAAATTATATGAAGCAGAATCTGAGTTTTATTAATTATTTGTCAATAATATTGGTTCAATGAAGTTTGAAAATAAATGAGGAATTTAAAAGATGAATTTTGAAACTATAAATTCGGGTTCGAAAATATTTATGGAATACGAATACTCTTTTGATTTGAGGTATATGAATAATGTTAAAGTGGTAACTTGAAGTGAAGGTAACTCTTGAGTTTGTATAGTTTATTAATGAGTTTGAGTAAAGGTTTCTTGGAAACCTAATGAATTGTTTTAAAATATAGATTTTGAAATTAGATGAGAGAATCAATAATTATTATTTTAAAAAAGGAAATGATAAGAGAGATGTTTTGTGACTAAATATAAATGAAATATTTTTATAAAAAAGGGGAACAAAAATGAAGTGAAATATATTGAAATAAAAACCCTTTATCTCGTTAAATAATAATTAAATAAAAATATTGATGTATGTATGGATGATTATTGATTGTTTGTTATGAATGAGTTGATGTTATAATTACTTACTATGTTGAATTATAAAGTAATAAAAATGAAGAATAGTGAATAGAAAAGCGAATTATGTAAGAGTGATTTAATAAGCAAAGCAGAAATTTGTTCTATGTTGATTAATTGAGGGTGTGCATATAATTATATTTCACCGGGTGCCAGGGGACGTTCGTTTGGGGTGCATTTATTTATTCAATACAGGTATAATGTTGAATAATTCACTGAGGACCGGGTATTTGATATTTTGATGTCGGTGTATTATTCTATATTATACACCCTTTTCGATCAATATTGTTTTGATTTTCGACTTGATGTGCGAGGTAAATTATATTATTACTTATTTTTTCAAAGTGGGAATATGTTTATCTCGGCTTTTGAGTGGAATAAAGAGTACGATGTCATAATGAGGATGTGATGGCTAGAAGTATTTTGCTAGTGCCATCCTAGCTTGATTGACCGTGGGGTCGCTCCATGATGGTTGCGGCGACATGGCCCCCTCATCACATTGTCATAGTTTGCTGCACGGGTCAATGGGACAAACTCAGAACGAGTGAGGAGGTTGACAATAGAAGTGAGCAGTGAGGAGGAAAGTAAATGAGGAGCAACGTGCAATATATTGTGTCGCTAAAGACCGATGAGGACACTCACAAAAATATTACGAGTTGGGTCTCCCTTTGCGCCTAAGAAGCATCGACGTTCAGATTAGACTTATCTTTTCACAGCAGAAATAAAAACAACACCAATAAAATAAAGTAGCAGTAATGAAATTAAAAATGAAGAATAAAATGAATAAATCTAATATTACTAATCAAATATAAATGAATTGATATTAGAGTTGTGCTATATATGATATGCGATGCATGCGATGTATGATGTGTGTTGTATATGATGGATGTTTCAGTGTTTGATGGATGTTTGATGTGTTATAGATGTTGTTCGATGTATTGTGGATGTTTCATTATTTCTTTGTTGAATGGTTTCTTATTGTGCTGAGTATATTATTCCTTGAGATATCATTTATATTCTCTCCATTGAATATAGTTATAGTCTGGCCTTTTTATTACTTATATAATACTCGGGTCAGTCTGAGACATTTCAAGTTCAAAGACAGTGAGACCAGATTTGCTTATTGGGCCTAGCTGGAGGTTGTGTTACTAGATGTGTTGTACACCACACTTGTTTATTGCTTTGTACTGAGACTGTTTACGTTGTGGTGAGTGATTTTTATATTATGAGACATACTTAGTGTCAGTCCAAGGGAATATTCATGTATCCTTCACCCACATTGCCTCATTTTCTGTATTACTCGTTAGTATACTTAGTAAAACTCTTGAATAATATGGTCATAGAGGTGGGGTGCTGTAATTTGCTCATGAAGTCACAACAATCGATGGATCACACAGACTCCCTTTCAAAGATATTCGACATGCTCCGAAATTCTAAAATGAAATTAAATCTAATGAAGTGTTCTTTTGGATTTGGAAAGTTTTTGGGTTTTATTTTAAACTCAAGGGGCAATGAAACAAATCCAAAATAGATCGAAGCATCAAAACTGGTTACTGCCCCTAAAGATATGGAGGGAAATGCAGAGCTTGAATGGTTAACCTACCATTTTGTTCCAACACAAAGTACTGCTTATGAATGTTATGTCATTGTCCCTATAAATTAGACTTTATAGGCCAAATATAAATCCAATAAGTAATTTTTTTTATTGAAATTCACTCTTAACTTCCGCTGCGGGTTGATCCAGTTCCAACATTAAGTTCTGTTCACGAATGTTATGTCATTGTGTTCAAAGAGGCGAAGCGATGATAAAAGGAAAAATATGCAGAGAAACCTATCCACGTTAAACTTGCCGATGCATAGAACTACCACCCAAGCCTTGGCTTGGGTCCAATGGTAAATTTTATAAATCTTTGAAACCACGGAAGGAGCCATAAGAGGCAAAGGCGGCACTGGTGGAGCTGGTGATTGAGGTTTTGATAGACGACAATCCTTTTAAAAGTTCTCAAAGTTAGACCTCAATTTAGTTGCAGGATGAGGAAGAAGTTGAGAATGTTTCTATGGGAAAACACAAATTTTTTTGCTTGGATGCATTTTGATATGTGCAAGTTATTATCTAAGGTTGCGTGTCCATACTAAATGTGAATGCAAGTTATCCTCAAGTAAAACAAAGACGACGCAACATGCAATCAGAGTGATCTACTGTGTTAATATAAGAAGTGGATTAGCTAAAGGAAAATGGCTTCATCCGTAATGCACTATCCCCAGAGTGGGTACTAAATCCAATATTGGTCAAGCAAGCGACTAAGAAATGATGCGCATATATTGATTATTTTGATTTGAATAAGGTGTGCATAAAAGACCGTTTCCCCTTGTCATGGATAGACCTATTTGTAGATAAACAATCGAAAATGAACTACTCTCCTTTATGGAAGTGTACTCTGGCAATAATCAGATTACGACATACATCCCAAATTAAGAGCATACGATTTTTTGTTACAGATTTGGGTTTATATTGCTTTAAGTGATATTGTTCAATTTGAAGAATGCTGAAGCTCCTTAACAGCGTTTGGTCAACCAGATGTTCAAAGAACAAATCGGATAGACGATGGAAGTCTATGTTGACAATATGCTCATGAAGTCATAGCAATCGATGGATCACATAGACGCCCTTTCAAAGGTATTCAACATGCTCCAAAGGTCTAAAATGAAATGAATCCATTGAAGTGTTCTTTTGGACTTGCATTCGAAAAGTTTTGGGTTTCATTTCAACTCAAGGGGCATTGAAACAAACCCAGAATAGATATAAGCATCTAAACTGGTTATTGCCCGAAAGATAAGGAGGGAAATACAGAGCTTAAATGGTTAAGCTATGATTTTGTGTCAGTTCATCTCAAGGGCGACAGATAATTATAAATTATTCTCTAATGCCCTTAAGAAAGAAAGAGGAAAGCTCAAGTGGACAAGCAAATAGAAAGCCGCCTTTCAAAATCTGTTGGGACATCTAGAAAACCATCAATGTTATTAAAGCCTTTGGAGGATGAAAATCTCTATATCTATCTAATAGTCTCGACTCATGCATTAAGTGCAACATTGGTGTGTAAGGAGTGTGAAATCTGAATGCTAGTTTATTATATCTACAAGCAATTCACTGGAGATGAGAAATGATATTTGAACCTAGTAAAGTTGGCGTCAACCGCTTAAGACATAAACATCGTCTTGAGATTTAGGAAGGTCGATAAAGTCAAACATTAAGATGAATTAGTATGGCATTACTTAATCATTTTAGGAACGTGATAAAAGAACATGCACATGTAGATTTCGTTGCTAAATTCACCATTCAATATAACGAAGAGGAAGAAGAGTTGGTCAAACTTTCTCAATGGAAGCTGCATGTGGATGAAGCTTTCAACGACCATGATTCTGAGGTAGGAGTAGTTCAGATAACCCCAAATGGTCAAAGTATACGTTATTTTTTGAAGCTAGAGTTTCGAACAAAAAACAATGAGGTTATATATAAAGCGTTGATTGTGGGACTCAAGATAGCAAAAGAGCTAGGATTCAAGAGATCACATATCTTCAGTGACTCTCAATAGTGGTTTGCCGAATGAAAAAGGAATTTTAGGTTAAGGGTTCAAGACCCGCCTCTTACCTGTCAAAAGTGTTGGAACGGCTGAACGATATCGAGCACTATATGATAACGCACATCCTTAGATAGGAGAATGCAAATGTTGATTCATTAACCAAATTGGCTAGTGTTGGAAATGCACAACTATTAAGAATTATGATAGTAGAGATTTTGATGACTCCAAGCATTGATGGGATGGATGTCAATTAGATCTTGAAAGTCGAGGAAGAGAAAGAGTCATAGAGTCTTCGATTAAAGATTATTCTCTAAAGAGGACCGTCCCCAAAGAAGGAATGAATAACAAAAGCTCTTACATAAAGTACTCAGTTCATTATATAAGAAGGAGTGCTATATAGGAAAGGATTCTTTACGCCCCCTTGACAAGGTGTGTCGCAATAGATGAAGCTAAGAAGATCCTTGCGAATATGTACAAATGAAGCCATGACAATCACACTAGGGGGCAAACTTTAGCAAAGAAGATTCTTTATTATGAATATTTATAATTGACTATCAACCGAGATGCTGTCGACTATTCTAGGAGATGTGACAAGTGTTAGAGGTTTGTGAATATTTTGAGAGCCTCATCTAATGATCTTACGTAGATGGTTAGCCCATGGTCGCTTGCGGTTTGAGGAATAGATAGTATTGGGGTGCTACTAATTCAAGGGCAGAGCACAATATAGGATAATGGTTGTAGACTACTTCACAAAATGGGATAAAGCAAAACCGCTTACAACTATCACTTCAGCGAGAGTTATCAACTTTGTGGTGAAGAACATTTTGTGTAGACTTGGAGTTCTATAGAAGATAGTCAATGACAATGAAACTCGGTTTAGAAGTGCAAAATTTTAGGAATTCAGTGCTTTGTATTAATTTAAGGAAAGCATTGTGTCGGTGGCACATCTATAGGAAAATGGATAGGTGGAGGTGGCGAACAAGATCATTAAGTCCGTTATCAAGAAGAGACTAAAGCTAGCTAAGGAAACTAGGTGGATAAGTTACCATTGGCGTTATGGGCTTGTCGAATAACCAAGAAGTCCTCGACTGGTCATACTCCAATTGATTTGGTCTACGGAGCTGAGGCCATGATACAAATCAAAGCTAAAGTCCCTTTTCATAGAAGATTTCACAATGACCCCAAGATGAATGAGGAACTCTTGCTTGAGTCCCTTGACTTGGTTGAAGAAAAGCTAGAGTCCCTTCTCATAGAAGATTTCACTAGTGAAGAGTGGCAAAGCAATTTAATGCTATGGTCAGAAACTGTACCTTTGAAGTAGGCGATCTCACTTTGAAATGAGTATTTATGGGTATGGGGGCACTTGATTAGAATTGAAAAAGTCCTTACATGATCGCATAGAAGATTGGAGATGCCACTTTCAAGTTAACAACAATAGAAGGGACCTTATTTTTACGGGTATGGAATAACAGGCATTTAGGCCATTTTCACTTGATTTTATTCTTTTAAATAAATCAACCTATTCATCCGGATTTGATGTAATAAGGCGATAATTTCCACTTCTTCATAAATAAAGTTTTCTTTCTGAAAAAGAAGTATATTCTTAAAGTCCGACATTGTGTTGCAGGAGTAGTCACATGATCAGACATTCTGTGTTTTGAAAACAAGATTTCTAGATATGTCGAGATAGGTACCGATGAACTCCCTTGAAACAAGTTCTGGTTTCTTGAAGCATAATCATACCGGGACATAGTTAAATAGTTCACCCTTAAACATCACATCTTTGACCATGGTGAAGAGTTAGGCATGTTCAAAGATGGATATTAGGAGTTAGGCATCGAAGACACCGACTCCTAGAGATAGGAACCAATGTACTGTAATTGAATTTCTCTTGCACATACGCAACAAAGTTATATCAATGCTTATTTATGACACTAGAAGATAAGCAATATAATCTTAACAACATTGATATATGAATTTTTTATAACCAAACGAGAAGTTCGACCGATACTAAGCAAGATTGTGTATGAAATACAACTTTGTTTAGTTAAACGAAAAATGTTTGGCCGATAATAGATGAGGTTAAGTTACTGAACAGCTTTGGGCAATTGCAGAGAAGTTATTTATATATATGGGGTTATGATAAATAAAAGCATTTCATAAATCATAAACACATGCAAGTGTGATACATAAATAATTTCACTAAAGTATATATTTATACATACAGACAAGTACATAGGTAAAATAAAGGTGCAATAAAGTAAATAAGACAGAGTAGAAAAAATTTATCTTTATATTTACATCATCTTTAATTATAAAATTAAGGTGGCCAATCCTGCACAATGACGACCCGAGTATATGAAAAACCAAAAGGAAAAAAAATTCAAAATGTAATCTCCAACATACAACGTGATTAGCTGTTTCTTCAACATGTTTATCTTTTTGTTCCCCTTTCAAGAACCCGCGCCAGCCAATTTGCATTTCCTTATTTAATGGACTAGGATAGCAGCTTCTTATCTTCATTCCAATCATAACTAGAAGAGGAAGTGGGAGTTTCTTGAGGACCGAGGATAGGCTCGGAGACTGGATAGAAGGGGACATATTAGAACTAGAGGGTGCATAGTAGAACTAGAGGAGGGCCGAATATTTATGCTTAGGCCTAGAGGAGATGTGGATAAAGGAGGGTGAACCTTCTTCATTCTAGACTCGAGTTTAACATTCTTTAGCTTAGAAAGGTTAATGGCATTTTCCTCTACCATTGGTAGCGTCATGGGTTTCTTCTCAGAGATGTCACAATCAACTGTGATACCAACATCTTCTAGTCCCTTATCAACCAGGGTCTTAATCTTCCCGTAATCATGACAGGGGCCAGACTCACTGTGTAAGGAAGGAAGTGCAAGTATTATTGAGATAATGACAGACACAATCGTAGAAGCATTAGGATCCAGAGCGGTTAAAACAGGTGGTAGAGATGGCGGAGCCGGTAAGTGACTTGTAAGGCGAGAGACAAAAATCTAAATATTGCTTAAATTTATTTTTAGTATGATTTAGCCAGCTAGCACATGAAGGCCTAACCAAGTCCAGGTCAGCTAACATCACCCCAGCTCGGTTCTAGCTGGTGGATCTTAACCTAGTTCCGTTTAAGAAAATCCAGCAATAAGTTATAGATAGGCTGACCTAGATCCCTATGCCTGGCCCAGTCTAGCACAGTTAAACCTGATCACCTCATATGGCTTGACTCAGTTTAGAGTTACCTGTTCATGACCTAACTCTCTCAGTCCGCCAGTGACCTGTCCCATACAGCTCATCTCTGTCTTGGCATGTCCCTTAATGCTCCGTCCTTAGCGTTTTTAGCTTTGCTAGCAACAAGCTTCAACAACAAGTGATCGACCACTATTGTGCATGGGAAGCTTCTCATCCTCCTAGCCACCTGGACAAGCAAAAGTAAACGACAAATAATATTACTAGTTATACTAGGTACTGCAGCATGTCTGCCAAAAACATGGCTGCTCCTATAGCATGCCACCACATTAAATAAGCATTAAATGCGGCATGCCACCACATTAAATAAACATTAAATGTGGCATGCCACCACATTAAATAAGCATTAAATGCGAATCACACACCTAGAACAAATTGCCAGCTGGCAAGTGGCCAAGCCATTTGATCTCAGCACATTTACAATTATTTTCCATCAACCCGTGCGCCCAGATCTACGACTAGACTTGCTTCCTGCCTATTTTCAAGCAATCACAGCCATTCATCCATCTACATCTGCTACTATAAATACCAGTTGCCATACAATATCAAAGGGGTTGAAATTTAGCCAATCCATAAGCTCAGAATTCATCTACAGCAAGCATCTCCTCTCAAAGCTCTTAAGTTTATAATCATTGTAAACAAAATTCTAAACTTCTTATTATTCAATTGTAATTCCTTATAATTATAAATGATAAACATAGTAAGAGATCTTCATAGTGGGTGTAGGCAAACCTCTGTCGAACCACTCTATCTCTTATGCCATTTACATTATTTATCTATTTTACTTCTCATTTTACATTTATAAGCCCGTGTTAGCAAGCACCTTTTGCTAATAAAATGCATTAGTCTAATTTCGAGGTTGACTAATTTATTAGTCAATGGTAAATATTAGTTATGTCCTTGAAAGATAATTGAAGCTTCTCGAAGATTGAGGATGTGATAACCTGAATTTTTAATATCTGTTAATGGGATAATTAACTGATTTTAAATCATTAAAATACCGATTCCAGTTGATTAAATAAATAAAATTTGATAAATAAAAGTATTTAAATATATACAAGTTATATGAGTTGATTTTAACTTGAATTTATAATTTGAAATTTCAAAGATAAATGGTAAATTGAATTTAAAAATAATATATATATATATAGTTAAGTAAATTAATTTTTATTTAACATAAGACCTTTATAAATATAAAAGCTAAATTTAGAATATCATGTAAATTCACATAAAAACATATAAACATGAATTTACAGATGTAAGTAAAATAATAAGATTTAAGCCATAAACTTATAAATAAAGTTAACATTTAGGTTTAGACGTAAAATCCCTATTAGTGACAAGTGTTACTTAAATGGAATAGGTATTTAACAAATGTAAAGAAAAGTAACAAATGGCAAAACAATTCTCATTTAAAGTTTTCATGTACATAAATATTTTAAAAAAAAGGGGCAAAGGAGAAACAAAAGTTTGTAATAAGAACAATCAGAAAAATGGACTGTAAACAAATCAAAGCAGAAAATTCAATCAAGCAACTTCAAATTGAAATCAGGAAAGTATCAAGGCAAACCAAAGGAGAAATCTGAACAGGGTTTAACTAAAAAAAAAAAATAGAAGAGGCTAGCATAGAGATTCAAGGTTTAACTCAGCATATAGAAATCAGATTCAAATCCAGCGAAAGCAAAACTGGAAACCAGAAACTAAATTAGATCAAAAGCATGCAGTTCAAATAAAATTTTATCAAGCCTCTTCTGTTCAAAACCCAAAAAACAAGGCGAGTAACCTTTTTGAATTTTTTTTTTTATATTTTAAATTTGGTTGCATGATTGCATGTTGAGATGAATAGGCATTGCATGTTATTATAAATAGATGTCTGATGTAAATATTATTTGTATGCTTGCTGAGTATATGTTCTGTTTGAACCCTGGTTTAAAATCTGTACATAAAATCCTTACCTCTTAACTTAGTTGTTGATAGGATCTAATATTAAACAAAAGTGGTTTGATTAACTTAAATTATAGTTTAAAAATTTAAGCAAGCCAATATAAGCTTTGATACCTGGAAACATTAAAACATCAGTATTTGTTGACACATACTAAAAACTCAAACTTTATAATTTAGTAATCCAGTATTATTAATCAAAAGCTTTGATTAAAATGTGATTTTTAAATCAAGAATCAAGTTTTTTAGAAGTAAGTTGAGAATGCAGTAATGAGATGAACTGAAGTGGGAGAAGTGGTGATTCCTGGAGATCTATGAAACTGGAGGGGATAGAGTTCTTCGTGACAGTAGAGGAGTGTTTGTAGATGAAAAGAAAAATAGTGGATGGTGATGAAATTCACTAGAGGAGACGCGACAGTAGAAATTCCTTTAGAACCCTAGTTTTTGGTTGTGTTTAATTTTCGAGCATTAAGGTGTGTATAGAAGATCGAGTGTGTCAAGGCTTGGGGTAACGTTAGCTTGGATGTTGAAGTAGTTATGGCCGAAGTGGTAGAACGTCAGGTGGTCGGAGAATGATCGGCGATGAATTTCATCGGCGATGAATTTCCAGGTTTGGGTTAGTGGTGTTTCAGCTATTCCAAGTTTAGTATTTGTGCTCAAATTTGATTTCTGGAAGTTTGTCACGAATCGATGGTCGAGGTAGGTTGCTAGTTTGGTTTCTGGAGGGCAGCGATCATCGCTGATGATCAACAATGGCCGGAGTCACCGTGCATATGCACGGTGAAGTATTCTTTTTCTGGTGATGTTTTGAGTTATAGCAGAAAGAACCATGGGTAAATTTGGATTGGAGTCGAAGTGGTGGGGTGTTTTACTCGGGGAGGTTGGATTATAGACTCGAAGTGATTTGGGGAGTCTCGGGTATTTCACTGGTTTACAGGTTTTAATATGGCCTGTAGTATCTGTTTTAAAACTTTAAAAGCTGAAATTTATAAAGGTAAAACTTGGGTTTAAACTAAGTTTTAGGTTCAAGTTTGAATTTTAGAATCCAAGTTTAATTAAAAAAAAAGTAATAAAGTTTTAAACCTTGAATTATTTACTACTGTAAAATAGTAAGTAGTTGAATTTAAAAAAAATTGGGAAGAAAGAGGACTCGGGATTTACTCGAGTAAGAAACGGGATAGACCCGAAGCAGCAAATGTGAAAACAGCAATAAAGTTTCAAAAAGGTTTTTATTTAAAATTTGTTTCTGATATTTAAAGTTTTAAAAATTGGTTTGAAACTTTTATATAAATTACTTGATGTCTTAATAAATATTTTCTTAAACATATTTTAAGAAGTTTTGAAGTTTTGTTAAATTTAAACTTTGTTAAAAATTTAAAGTGATTTAAAATCGAATTTGAAAATAATTTTTTTTTGTTTATATAAAAGACCAGTTTTAAATTCAAATTGAAACTAGCTTTTAAAATGTACAAATTGATAAATATTTAAGCTATTTAAAGTTGTGTTTTAATAACTTTAATTTTTCAAGTTAAATGATTGTTTAACTTAAAAACTTAATTAACAATTTAATTAGGTAAAGATAGTTATAAGGTAATGATGTAAATATGTTAAGGGTAAATTAAGCATTTATAGATAAATGTTTTATCTTAATTAAGGTTTTGATATCTTAAATTTTGATTAAGTTAATTTAAAGAAATTATAAAGGAACGATTAAGAAATTATCAAGGAAAAATAATTTACTTGATTGATAAATGATTAAGGATTACGGTTAATTATTTAAGATTAATTAATCAGTGATTAAAAGATCATTAATTAGATTATTAATTAATGATTTGGGATTCATTAATCAAGTAATTAAGTGAAATTAAACTTAATTTAATCAAGTGGTTAAGATTTACTAATTAAGTAATTAATGAGTAATTAGTTAAGAAATAAAAGGATACTTAACTAATAATTAAGAAGTTCTTAACTTGTAAATTAAGTTTTATTAATTAATAATTAAGGTTTTATTAATTAATAATTAAAGAATAATTAATCTGTAATCAAGGATTAATTAAGAAGTTGTTAAGTGGTAATTAGTTGATTAATCAATGGTGATTAAGTATTAATCAAATGATAATTAAGGATTGATTATCTGTTAATCAAGGATGGATTAACAGTTAATTAAGGATTATTAATTGATAAATAAAGGGTAATTAATCTGGGATTAAGGATTGATTAATTGATTTAGTGAGTTAATCAAGGATGTAATTAATAAATTAAGGTTAGTAATTAATTAATGATTGTATAAGCAAGATTAAGTGATTAATTCTTAAGGAGTTAATTTAAGTAATTAAATTTATTATGATATAAATTGATAATACCTGTTTATGGATGATGGGTTGTGGAATGTCTGAATTTAGATGATATCTATTGAATTGATATCTATAAAGATTAATTACCGTATTGGGATAAGGATAATTAGTTTGTGAAATTAATTAAGTGTTAATTACTTAAATATAATTAAAGGATGAATAGAATGATATTGGAAGCCTTGATTAATTGTTATCCCTAATAGATGGATTGTGTTGCTATGTGATATGATATGTTTGATTTAAACTGTGAAGGTGTGGTTATCTATTGATGATGAATTACCGTGACATCCTGTATTAAAGTAGAATTGTATTTCACTTGAATGATTTAAGTTAAGTTGGCAATGGTTTCGAAGAGACCGGAGTCGGGTATTAGTGAATACCCGAAACCACTTCGATTCTTATAATTTGAAATGTGAAACTAATAGGCTGAAGTGGAATGACTTAAGTAAAATTGGACCATTTAAATCTAAGTTTTGGCACTTAGAAATTGATGTGTGAATTGATTGTTGTCTATAATAACTTATGAAGTGTAAATCAATATAAAATACCCCGGGTTTATATAAATTGTATGCTTTTGTATCCCAAGTTAGATGGATTTACTCATGCTGGTTTCCAGCCTGACCCGGGTGTTACTTTGATGTAATGCTCGGGTCAGACCGAGTATTACAGATTTTCAGGTAAGGAAGTTCTGGAGCACAGAAGGCGAGCTGAATGGCTGGAACGTATGGAGCATACCCGCTACGATATATAGTTGTATATCTAGGACATGTTGATTTAGAACTGTCCTGTGTTGTGTAAATGTTGTAACTCTGATATATAAAAATGTAAATGTACTGATACAGTTCTTTTTGTAAACTGTTATTATTTGCTATTATAATTTATCCGCTGCGAATGTGAGATTCTGAGTTTGAGTTTTCTGTTTCTTCTTCTTTCTCTTTTCTTCTTTTCACTAACTATCTGGAAATTTCGGAATCGAAATTTTTGGGTCGTTACAGAGGATGTTATAGGTATACCTCCGAATGGTGAGAGTTTGTGTAAGGGAGACTCTATGATTCCCCTTCCTAAGGTACTTTTGGCAGTGGAGGACCGACAGGTGGAATCAGTGGCCCAGTGAGGACTGAATCCTTTGGATTATAGTCCACCAAGCAATGGTGATACCGGTGTTAAGAGTATAAGATACAAGTGTTTCGGCTGCAATAATCTTACAAGGGTTGAAGTAAAAGTAATAACATCCATGCGAGATTTCTTTTGGATAAGAGGGATGTCATCTACATGAACCAAAGAGCTTGGATTGGCGGGAGTCTTAGTGGGAAGCTGCTTTGATATTGAGGTTTCATGTACCTTGATCACCAAACCTTTTTTCGAAGCCACTTGTGCGTCTAGAATTTCATTCTTTAATTTTCTTTATTGAATATCTTATCCAGATTCTTTGACTTCTTTTAGGATCTCTTCACATGCCTTGGCTTGGCGGGAGTTAATGGAAAGCTATCGTCAAGCCATTTGAGGCACTTTGTCTCATCAATGTTGCCAAAAAAATTCGAAGAGCGTGGCATTGATTTCTTATATCTCTTACCAAAATTCGCTTCCACCTGGGTGAGAGCACCTATAAGTTGATTATTTTCTTCTCGGACTCGAACAGTTTGACTCCTAGGCACATAGTTTCTTTAGTATATAACTGGGCTAGATCTTGAGATTGATATCTTATTCTTTTTCCACTTTAAGCTCTTTTTTGAGCTTATCAATCCTGATTTGGAGCCTAGCCTTCTGGTTGATATATGTAGATTTCCATTGATCGGTTAGAATAAAACATTTTGCCTTGTGCGCAAAGGCCTCGTTTACAAGTTTCTTCTCGATCACTTTGATTATCTTGTCTTTTGTCTTCATGTTTTTTTGGAGTTTGGCTAGCAACTTCATGTAATCTTCACATATTCTATTATGGTAGGCTCTTTCTATGTTGAAGGTTTTTATATTCAACTAGTTAGTCTGATTGACATCGGACAGTTCTTTAGCAACCCTTCTCCATCAAATGTATTGCTCTACAACCTTGGTGCACTTAGACATGCCCTTCGACAAGTACTTTTTAGGGACATCTTGTTGTCACAATTGAACACGACCCCCTTCTAGACAAAGTTGTATTTAGGAAATACAACTTGAATTTTCATCTTAGGGACAAGGGTTGGCCTTGAGGAAAAGGTGGTAGAACAATCTAGATGGCAAATGCTTCTTTCCTAGCTCTATGAGATTTGTAAGAAGTAGTAGATTTGGATTTTTGGACTGATGGAAAGGAGCATGAATCTTAGATCGCATGGTTATAGAGGTAGCCCAGGGTTGAGAAGAGGAAGGAAGGTCTGAACGAGAAGGAACGTGATCTTGAGAATACTTAGTAAGAGAATGTCCTCTACAATAGGAACTAGAATTACCCTTGGAGCTAGCACAGTCGTACGAGTCTCTATGTTAGCTAGTATGGAGATCCTTCTCTTCAACATCGCGCCTCTCTTTCTATTTCCTCCATGCCTTTACAGCCTCAGACTCTAGATGAGAGTCTTGGTGAGGGTATAGGTCCCCCTAGATTCTACAAGATAATGCCTAAATCCCTAGTGGACTCTATCAAAATAAATTTATTTTCCCATAGTACATAAAAAGAGAAGAGAACTATTAGAACCGATGACTTAGACCGAGAGCAAATGTAGAGTGATTATGCTTGTGATCCTAAGAGATGCATGAAGTTTTGGCATATCCTAAGTAGGGCAATTAATTTTGTATGAGTGTTTGATGTTCGTTCAAGTCCGTGGCAAAAAACATTCATCCAAGCCCATTCAATTTTCATTTAGGGCATGATTTAAGACAACAAAATTTGTAAGAGCAAAAATCTCATCTGATCTATGTTCATTGAATTCATCTGAATTTCGTATGATTAAGTATATCCATTATGCTCTTCAAAATATTAATGACAACTTGTTAGTTGGTTGATTGAGTAAAGATTCATAAAGTTCTTATACTTTAGTATATATTGATAAAAATAATATAGCTGATAGAAACATTATTAAAACATAAAATTTGATGTAAATAGCAATGTCCATTGAGTTCCGTTCGAGCCATGGCCAAGAAACGTTTGTTCATATCTATCTGATTTCATTTAGAACATGAATTAGGACAGAAAAATTTGTATGAACATAAATCTCATTTGGTCTACATCCGGTCCGACTTTATTTCAAACAGAAACTGAACACACCTTCATCCATTCCGATCCAACCAATTTACATCCAAATCCTAAGTAATCTATGGACCATGATCTCGAGGTTGAAGAGACAGAGTAACCTCATCTTTAGAGTTTAATGGCATGTCATTTGGAGTAAAGCTAAAGTTGAAAGGATTGGATGCAAGTAGATCATGAAAGTTTAGGTCTCCGATGGTGAAGTATGAGAATCTCTTGATATTGCCCAGTGAGACAAAGATATCACCTACTGTGTCTAGAGGTGTTGGCTCTTCGATAAGACCATGGTGAGTTTTGGGTGCTGGGATTGAAGATTTGATGATGAGTCACTTAGGTCTAGAGGGAGAAGTGACCAAAGCACCTTCAGGAGATGTCTCCCCAGTTGACTCATATTCATCAGCCTCTTCTTCCTCTCTATCTTATTCATCATCTTCTTCTTATTAAATACCTTCTCCAACGCTGCTTATATTTCCTTCCCTTTCTCTTCTTCCTTGGAGCTTAGGACTTCCTCAACTTTTATGAAGACCCCCTAAGGAGTAGTGGGATCGTTTATGGTTTGGCGGCTTCAGTAAGATTTGGCTTAGGCTGGACTCTCGTGCCATTGTAAAGCAACCAATACTAGCGCATCCTAACATTAACAAGTAGAACTGAGGTACACCTTTGTCCTATATTGATTCCTTTGAGAAATTGTAGGGTTCCTATATAGACGCAGGTCATGACCCTTTGAGGAAGGTTCATGAGAAGTACACATGAAAGTTAGAAACTTAGGCCAAGTAAGCTTAAGTTATATAAAGATGTTGGATGGATAGAGTATGTCCGAAGAGTTATTTTTAGGTCATTGGACAAAAATTATTTATCCTTGAAGGATGGTCGAATCTATTTTGAAGTAAGAAAGGAACTATTTCTCCCTGAAAATTGGCGACCTTCTTTTGTGCATCCTAAAGATCATGAAGATATATTCAAAGGGACAAACTCATTTGAATGGAGATGAGATAGAGTGAGTCCTAAAATCTACAAAATAGATCTCAGGAAGTTATTGAATGGAGAAACAACCCAGGATAGGCATATTTATCGGTTACAAGTGGTAAAATCTTCCAAAGGATCGTGAGCTCTCTGGTTTGGAAAAGGAAGAAACATTTCGTCTTGAGGGATGTCATACCTTTTACAGATACAACATAGGCCTGTAGTAGTTAATGTTAAAGGCCAAGAATCTGGTGGGTTATTAAGATTCATGATTCTGGCTTGGTCGACACTCAGAGTGATAGGGCCTTAAGGTCTCGTATAAGAAGTAATTTGAAATTGTTATTGTATGATGGAATGCGTAAGTCTAACTAGTGTTGATGCCAAGGCAGAGCACGAGCCTACTTTCGAAGGAATAAACTGAGATCTAGAAGGGCCAAACCGGCTGCAAGACGAGGAGATCGTCCTTGGTCAACCATTTTATACTGAAAGTTTGAGAACAAGCATGGTCAGGTATGATTTATTTCAGTGTTTCATGTTACTTAAACCCCATGCAGTCGATGTAGAGTGTCAAATAAATGTTGATATGTGTGGACCAATCAGAGTTTATGTATCGATTGGGGCAGTGCAATGTGTTGATCTATTCGGTGTGTATTCTATGTCCATAGCACAGTGTACAGAAGCACTTTATGTAGATTGTCTGTTCACACTAGCAAATGAGCTTTCGCACATGATGGAATTGCATGTTGGAGTTACCCATTATCGTAGGACCTACGATAAAGAAATCATTTTCTAGAGAAACACGGAGCTTTTGTTTGAGGATTGCAAAATTACACCGTTGTTTGATTTAAGTGTTGACGGTTTGAAAATCCAAGAGTGTCGACACTCGAATTTGTTAGATATTAGAGAGAGTTTGACGAGGAAATTGCCCGAATCATCTTGATTGAAAGCTAAATATTTATCCATCATCGAAGTGATGCTCAAGAACCCCATCACCATCACCACATCTCCTTTTATTTATGGGTTGAATCAACATGCCCAAATGAGTTAAACTAAGGAAAGTGTGATGGTAGTGTTGTAGATCGGTAGGGGATGGAGACGAATAATTTTGTAAGGTCGAAGATGAAAACCCACCTTCAGGTTCAAGATCCAGAGAAGTGGTGGTTTAGAGATGCACAAATCAAACAATGCTTGTACTTGAATGGATTAACGACGTTTTGTTTGCCCAAGAATTGAAACATCGTCGTTGATGGAAGCACGAAGTAATGGCGGTGACAAGGTGTTAGATGCAATCGCAAGGAAGATTATGGAAAGATGAAAGTGAGAGGCTAAAATTTGCTAAATGCTATTTATATACAACACTTTGGAAAAGCATTCGATGTCGATCAAAGTCGATTAATACCGAACGATATCGTCATCTATTTTTTCAAAAAGAGGAAAGGAAAAGAGGTAATCTACCTCACCAAGGATTGGAGTAGAATTTGAAAAATTCTCAACAACGATTGAAGAATTGAAATATAAGACTTTGGCATTTGTGTCTCCTAAAGGGATATGGTTCGTGACTGTATACCTCATTCAAGAATTTTTTTTGATCCAACCCGTAGGAATCAATAGAAAAGGAAAATCCCCTCTGATAGAGTGAGTAGATCTGCTATTTCTTGAAATCTCTCTTCTGAATCAAAATCGTGGTGTAACGTGTGACCCCCTTTATTCCGGTTATGGAATAGATGAAATAAATCCAAAAATGGATTTTTTTTCAAGAATGAAATCTTATTGGAACTGTTCATATCCGGTTCATCCTTCGGGACCATATCACATCCCGAATCTGATGAAATATTATGAATTGAGACGGTGTTTTGTAAATACGTAATTATCTTTAATATATCAACCATTTCTTTATTTTCCGATCGCTTGAAAGGGACGAAAGAAACATCTTATTTTTTTTCAAAAATTTCCAATCTCTAGTGGAGCTCTCAGTAGGATTCGAACCCAGATATTTTTGGAGTAGTGGCAATATTTCACAACAACTGTTCATGTGAAACAACATCTATACATATAGAATTTGATCACCTGTCTTATCCAAGCATACTTTTAAGGCAAGCATTATGTAGTATCTGAATCAAACGACATCTTAATGGATCTAGATTACAATATGTTGAAGAAGTAGATAAAAACTTTGGAGGCTTCAAGACTGAAAATGAAGGGAACTCCAAAAATATGGCTAAGTTTTGTGCAAGAAAATATAATTGGTACCCATCGGTTTTGAAAGGATTTGTACCGATCGGTTTTGAGCAAAGGGTTATCCATTCTCAGTTGTAGATAAGCCAATATACAAGTTGAGGAAGAAGATATGCTTTGGAAGAATAAAACCTTCGGCACTGAACGGTCCTTGATGAATAGTTTTGTCATGAAGATCCAAAGCTTGATGACTTAAGCAATTACGAAGAAAAAGATAAGGAATGAGTAGGCAAAGCCATTCGACATCAACCAAAACCGACCGGTGCCAAACAGTTTGATTATTGAGATATTTTTGTTTTGATGACTTTTACATGGCTACATACTCAATCTGGATGATTGCTTGTTCCAGATTGTTCAACCAACTATAGTGGAGGGATTCACCTATAAATGACACTCTCTTGCGCTTGGAAAAGGGACATGGGATTCTTTACTTGGATTTTCCACTAAATTGAAATCATTTTCGAAATTAACTTTTTTCTAGATCTAAAATCATTATAAGCTTGGTTGTAGTTGCTAAAGTAATCCGAAATAATATTCGTAATGGACGTAGGCTTAAGATTCTAGCCAAACCACTCTAAAATCTTGAGTGTTCATTCTCTATTTTTGATTTTTGGATCTACAATTTTTTTTTTAATTCGATCAGGTGTGTTTACCCATTTTCGAAGCAAATACACACACATAAAGCCTTAACATTGCCATCTATTTGTACCATTGTTGAACATTTTTGACATGATATTCTAAATATTTTCAAATTTAGAAGTTAATATCAATCAAAATTGAATATAAAATAGTTATCTAATTTAAAGGAAATACAACACAAAACACTGTATATTAGCAAAAAAGCAACAGTTCAACAAAAAATATATAGCAAACGTCACTTGATTAACTTTTTAAAAATGCAATGACAAATGTGGAACTTGAGTAATAGGAAAAGGGGAGCATAAACATAATCCACATTGGTTGCATTCTTCCCATTGTATCTACATATTCATGGGTTGTATATGGTTTAGTATGTGTATTAATTTGATGTCCTTGCTGTGAATAAAGTTGAGACACTACCAATGACAATTTTTTATCTTAAGACTCAAGCCATTTGATTCCAAATGCTTATCTGCTTTTTAAAATTTCAATATTTTTTCCACTGTCCATCTTTTTTGTTCATTTGTTGCATCTTTAAAGAGCATATTACAATCCACCTAAAGTTTAAAGCAGTAAGATACTTATTCAATATTTGAGATATTTGAGTATGTTGAAATATAACAACATTCACAAATTAATTTATAAAAGTGGAAATTAGGACTCGTTATTTATTTAAAACTCAATACCTAAAACCATTTTTACAACTAAGTTTCATGAAACATCATTATTAATATATTTGGTAAAAATGTGTAGTGTAGAGTGCAAATATTTGCTGTTCTAATTATACATTTTTTATAAAATAAATATATGTGATGCATACTACAAATATTTGCAATATATATAATGAATATATTTGCTGCGTTGACTACAAATATTTATATTATGAAAATATGTTGTTAGAATAGTAAATATTTACAATATAGAATGCAAATAGTTGTAGTGTAGACTGCAAATATGTACAATATAAAATGTACATATTCATTTACAATAATGACACAGGTTTTGTTAGAACCTCTTTTGTTGGATTTTAATGACAACAACCATACAACCATATCCAAGAATCTCTAAGCTAATATGAAGGTATGATCAAAAGGAAAATTTAAATACAAACATTGGGAGGCACAAAGACATCGGAAATGCAATAAGCTACAACGACATGTCAACAAAGAGCTCACACGATGACAAATGTTTGTAAGGGTCGTATATATTGTGTTAGTGTCATAGATATGCAAGTACATTCTCCTATTAGTGATATGAGCTAACACGTTTGCATGAAAATGATTTCATACACTCAAAAGACAATTTTCAACAACTTTTAAAATATCTCAGGATTCCAGACGTCATAAAACAAAATTCAAATGACTGAGGAACTTGCATTTTTGAACTAAACATTTCACGGTTTTTATTTTCAAGAGTCGGAAAAATCCAGACGTCTAGTTACAAAATCCATACGTCTGAATTCATGAGTTTTTTAACCATTTCTTTTCTGGAAAAACATTTTAAAATCCAGGCGTCTGAGTGTAAATTCTAGACATCTGAATTCACGATTTATTGAACTGTTTCTTTTCCCAAAAAAAACATTTTTAAAAACTAGATGGCTGACTACAAAATCCAAACATATGAGCTATTTATAGCTACTATATTTTGAAGAGACATGTCTCTTCTTCTTTAATAAGCACAACCTTTTATCAATGTATTTTCGATGAAGAAT
Source organism: Allium cepa (assembly GCA_030765085.1). Lineage (NCBI taxonomy): Eukaryota > Viridiplantae > Streptophyta > Magnoliopsida > Asparagales > Amaryllidaceae > Allium > Allium cepa. The sequence continues at coordinate 485,293,007 of CM060934.1, read as the reverse complement.
TACAACTCTTAAAAGAGCCTTTTGCCAACTATATATAGATAGCAATTCCAAGAGTTTTACAATTCAATTCATGCTTTCAACTTTCCTATCTCTTGAAATCTATATTCTCTATTACTTTCAATAGTATTTGGTGGTTTACTTCCTTAAAGCTCACATGCTCACACTCATTCAACTCAAGAGGAGATTATAGGAAGTCTTGTACGACGTTTGACTGTATTTAAGTTATTAAGAACTTATTAGAAGTTAGAGATTTATTCTCATTTTGTGAAGTCCCATTGGATAGCTTCAAGCAAAGTTGAAGTGTTGTTTGTCTGCTTAGGCATTTTGTAAGATACCCATTCCCCCTTTTAAGTGAGGGTTAGTTAGTTATTTTCAGAAGGAGTCTAGGAATGGACGTAGGATGGAAGGTCCAAACCAGTATAAAACCTCTGGTATGATCGCTTCTAACTTCATAATATTCTTCTAGTTAGTACTGCTTAGTTTAGACCGTATACTTGAATATACATATAAGCCATATTATATAAGATTTCTATGCACTTTCATTTAGTATCAGAGCATGGTCATTTCAAATTTCTGTAACAAAGTGTTTGAATAATCATTAGAAGATGGAAAGCACTTTTCTAGAGGTTCAGTCAACTGCACGTCCTCCACTGTTCACTGGATCTAACTATGCTTATTGGTCTACACATACGAGAATCATAATGGAAGCTAACAGTCTCAAGATAAAACAAGTATAGCCTTCTATGCCAATGATGATGATTCGGATTCGGATGATGATTAGATCATATTTATTGCCAAAAATTATAAGAAATTCAAGAAGTTCAAGAAGTTTACAAAGGCGCAAAACAGTGGCAATTCAACAAACTCATCTAACCAGACATCAATCAAGTGCTATGGCTGCGACAAATTTGGCTATATGAAGAAAGACCGTCCACAAGTAAACAACAACAAGAAGAAAAATAAGTCTGAAAAGTTCGAGAAAAAGAGAAAGTCATTCCAAGTTGCATGGGACAATTCAGACTCATCTTATTCAAATTGCGACGATGATGGTGATTCAGAACAAGCAAATATCTTATGGCCACCACGGCAGAGGTAAATCCTGAACTCTTTTATAACGAGATTTTGTAAATAAGTATAGAATTAAATGAAAAACTTAGAGACCTAAAGAAATTATATAAATAGAGTATATGTAAGTTAAATAGAGCTGAACTACAAATAGACTTAATAAAAGACGAGAAAAGTATTTTGGAGGTGGAACTAGAAGTTTCACAAAAATCTTTTGAAAACTTATCTTCTCAAATTGTCACTCTAATCGATGAAATTAAAGCTAGAAAAACCGAAAACGATAAACTTAGCAAAGAGAATTGTGAATTAAAATCTAGTCTAGACTAAGCTAGAAATGAAAATTTTGAGTTAGAACAATTCACTAGCAATATTTCAAAATTCAGCAAAGGAAAAGAAAATTTATCAACCTTGATAAGTTCTTCGAAACCTTGTTCAAATAAGAATGGACTTTGGATTTAAAAGTATTACTAAAACGGAATCTAATTATATTTCTATAACTAGAACTTTTACATAGCCAAAACTATTATATGAAAATAATAAAGGTTGGATTCCTAAGTGTAATAACACGTCAATTAGAAAAAAGCATATGGATTTTTTTATCTAAAGTTCATTATAATATAGAAACTATATTTACAAAGGTAATATCACGCCTGCATTGGTATGGTTCCCTAAGATTTACGAACCTTGTAAATATAGGGTATCATGCACTATCGTTTCTAATATTTTGATACCCTATATAATATTTATTTGATTTTTTTTAAAAAAATTTCATAGCATTTCATACAAAAACACTATAATTGATCCTAAAAATATTTTCTAAGCACTATACTACAACATTTTACTTAAGACATCATCTCTTTATCAACCTGTGAAGTAGAATTGCATGTACTTAAGTAACTTATATATAACAATCTCTTAAACCTTTAAGTGAAGAAGGGATTTAGATATTTTTTCATTACAACATTGTCTATAATTTACATATATTTTCTGTTTCTTTTTATAATGACAAAGAGAGAGAAATATGTTTGCCTATTGATAGGAGGAGATGTTATACTTTGAGGAAGCATTTTAGTCTCATCATAATATATTTTATAATGAAATAATTGTGTATGGAATTGTATAGCCGTCATCATCAAAAAGGAAGAGAATGTTAGAACCTTTCTTGTTGGATTTTAATGAAATTTTAAGTGTAAACTACTAAAACGGTTTAAGTAAAAGAAGGTGGTAATGACAGGTGTCATAAGGAAAGTGTGTTGCATAAGTTAATAAAGGGTGTCAATTTTTTAAAAGGAAAGGAGTTGCTTAATTTAAGGAAGGATATTTGAAGTTATTTTCTACTTTTCATTTCTATAATTGACACCCCTTCCTCTCATTTTCTTCACTTTATTTCATGTCCATCTTTTACTTTCTTTTTTTATCTCCTTTTTCCATGTCTTCCTCATTATTCATAACTCAAAAATAAGACAAAACTTCTTTTTTCTTCTCAAAATTTTTCCATAGTCTTAAAATAACATAGCAACCACCACCTCTATCACAAAGACGTAAACTTTATCGCCAGTTTCATATTTTGGCCTAGGGTCGTGAGCACCAAGGGAGAGGAAGGGACTTGCGTGAGCATGAGGGTGGAAGAGGCGATAGCTTTGTGTTTGGTTTGAATTAAAGTAAGATATCTCACTATAAAATAGTTTTAAAACTGAAAAAATATTGCAATAATTTAGCGCTAGCCTAGAGTGTTGTATGTATGTATTTATTATGTGTATATATTATTTTTTTTGACTCCTTCTCGAAAGCATGTGACATAAATAACCATTATTTTGCAGGAGCAAAAACAAAGTAAATGGAAGTTAAAGTGTTTCATACCGAATAAGTCGCTATAGAAGCACTTCGAAGAATGGAAAATTTATAGAGGGGTCCTAAATGATTCCTCATCAAATTGATTTTTATTTATGTAAATTATTGGTTATGTAAATGTTTAATAATGTTCCTTAATAATTAACTTACTTGTTGTTGGTTTTATTACGACATTGAAATCCCGTGCTCGCTTTTAGGGGATTTACTGATTGGTTTCTAAAGTGTTTTGAAATAGATTCTCAACTTGACTTTTTTTTTCAAACCATTTTACAAAGTTATTAAAGTGGTGTAAAATTTAGAAAGAAAATGGAGTTCAAAAGTTATTTGTTTAAAAACAAGTTTTAAAAGTTACCGTCCATATGCGACAGTCGCTATGGATGCAGTTTTGGAAATCTATGCTTTAATAAAGCAGAAAGGCAATCTACTTTGGATATTTTATAAATTCTCTATCAAATATGTTTTATAAAAGTCATTTAAGTATTAAAAAGGAAGTTTGAAATTTTAAATATATTTTTAAGAATTTGTTTAGTTATTTGTGCAAGAGGTTTAACTTTTACTACTTCATTTCAAAGTTTTGTTAAAATCGATCATCTTTAAAGGGATGTTTTAAATAAAAGTTTTAAATTTGTTTTAGAGAGTTCTAAAGAGGTTTAAAAATAGGAAGAAGGCATGGGTTTCAACACTATTGTTGTAATTAATATTTCTGAGAAAAGGAAAGAGATTATGGACTATAAAATTTATGTTATAGTAAATGATTTTGGAAAATTGAAAATGAGGTTGATTTATAACATTTTATTATTATCAAATAAGATCTTTAATTGTGTAAAGGGAAGATGTTTTTGTTGAATTTATGTGATTCAAATATTTTCCAAAGAAGATAAGAAAATAATTAATTGATTCAGTCAATCAATTAATTAGGTTGTATACGGAATGATAAAGAGGACAGATATGCGTGGTATCTTTTAGGGAATGGAAACTAATTAATTGCTAATCAATCAATTAGTCAGATTTATTATATGAAGATAGAGAAGTTTATACATGGAGATTAATTTAAGCAATAGAAATTTATGGAAACATAGATTTTTTGTCATTTATGTGCATTGGAATCAAATCAAGTAATCTGGAAAGGTTGTCACATAATCTGGAAGTTAATTTTCTTCATCTCCAAGCATCCTTCATTTTCATGCCTATTTAAATGAAGGAAGTTCTTCTTCATATGTGTGTGAGCGTGTGAGAAAGCATCCACCATTATCCTCTTCTTCAGTATACCCTAATTTCTGCAGTCAATCAATTAGGGGTTTTGAGCGCAAACAAGTCTTTGGATAAATTGATTATTCAATTTGTAATTATAGGTTAGTCTCTCCACTTTTCTACCTATAATTTTGTAATCTCTCTCATCTTTTTTGTACTCTTTCTTCAGTGAAATAAAAAATAGTTGTTGGGTCCATGGACGTAGGCAATCTAGCCGAACCACGTTAAATCTCTGTGTTCTCCTTTCTTCTGTATTTTTTTGTTTGGTGATTATTTTTCATTGAATTTGTGGTTGGTAATTAATCGACAAGCTAGATCCTTCTTTTGATTGTTTCTGCGCATTAGCATTCCGCTGCGTTTTTGGAGTTTGTGCGAATCAATTGAATTTCCGCACAACAGTTTGGTATCGGAGCTAGCTGTCTTGTTCTAGATTAGTTATCAATGACAAATTCTTTCAGTAGTGGTATGAAAAATTATGGCATCACCAAATTTGTTAGAAAAGGAGTTTTTGGGACATGGAAGGTGAAGACTAATGACGATGTTCTTCAGCAACAATTTCGTTCATCTAAAGGAAGAGATAAAAGCCAAAAGCACCTTGGAGGTAGAGATATGCGCAGGTCTCATTTCATGGGTCCTAGAAGGGGTGCTTGCTATTATTGTAAGAAGAATGGACATTTCATATGGGATTGTCCAGCTCTTAGAAAGAAGAGAGAGAAGAAGGAGAAAGCTTCAGTTTTTCCAGCAGTTAGATCAGATGCGGATAGAGGTGATAGTAATACATCATTACTTTCAGCCAGTATTTCACATTTAGAGCACAAGTTGGGTGATTGATTTTGGAGCCTCTTGTCATATGACGCCAGATAGGAGCTATTTTGTCAGTTACAAGAAAATTGATGGCATAACAGTTCATATGGGGAATGACACATTTTATCATGTTGTAGGCGTTGGAAGTGTGAGGTTTAGGATGCATGATGGTGTTGTTAGGACTATCACGGATGTTAGACATGTTCCGATGCTGCGTAGAAGTTTGTTGTTAGTTGGAGCTTTGAGTAGACTTGGTATGAGGATAATAATAGATGGAGAGAATTTGAGAGTGGCAAAGGGTTCCTTGGTAGTGATGAAAGGGGTGCGAGTTAATGATATTTATGTGCTTCATGGAGAGACAGTCTTAGAAGAGTCGGTAGTTTCTACTGATTCTAGTATTTCAGATTCTACTCAGTTATGGCATCTTCGTTTAGGTCATGTTGATGAGGAGAATCTTGAAGTATTGAAGAAGCATGGTTTGATTGATGGTGTTTGTCAGTCGAAGTCTAGCTCTTGTGGAGATTGTTCTTTTGGAAAGAAGAAACATGTCATATTTGATGTTGGAAGACTTAGAGCTATAGAGTTTCTAGAGTATGTTTATTCTTATATGCGGGGACCCACCACAGTTGCATCTTTTGGTGGAGCCAGTTACTTCGTCTTATTTGTGGATGATTTCTCAAGTAAGGTTTGGGTCTATTTCTTAAAGGCCAAAGACGAAATATTTGCCCAGTTTCGTAAGTGGAAGACCTTGGTAGAGAAGCAGTCGAGGAAGCGTTTGAAGGTTCTCAAAGTTGAAAATAGTAGTGAATTTATGTCACAAGAATTCACTAACTATTATGAGTCCGAGCATGTAATTAGAGATTTTTCTATTTCTGTTGAGTCACATTGTTGTTATGGAGTAGCGGAGTGCATGTGTCGGATATTGTGGGAGAGAGCTATGAGCTTGAGAACGACAGCTGGTCTAGAAGTGGGATTTTGGGCAGAAGCGATATCTATGGCAGTATTTCTCATCAACTGCACACCTTCTATTACAATAGATATGAAGATCCCAGAAGAGATATGGAAAAGAGAGTCTGTTGATTATTCATTCCTTAAAGTGTTTGGTTGTTCAGCTTATTTAGAAGATGAGAGACATGATAAGTTGAAGCCTAGGGAAAGTAAGCACATTTTGTTAGGCTATAGAGAAGGAGTGAAGAGGTATAGGTTGTGGTGTAAAACAACTAGAAGAATTGTGACTAGCAGACATGCGATATTTGATGAGAGGTCTTTGTTGAAGGTGGAGCCTCTATCAAGTGATGACATTGGGAGGACAGAAAATTGCCAAACACATTTGGAGTCATCAGATTGTTTCCATATTCAGAAAGATATTGGTATTTCTGATGATACCATGGTTGATGAGAAGATTACAGAGGTTCAGACTCTAGGTGGAGCTCACTTGCTGGAAAGGCCTTTTGGTTCAGTTGGCCCTATTTGTAAGCATATTTGTAGCGATGATTCTTCATCTTATGCTTTGAATATTGTGGAGCTTGTTGGTGAGTCTGTTGATGTTGACTTAGGAAAGTCTAGCAAAATTCTTGTGGAGGAGATTGGAGTAGATAATATTGAGTATGTCCTCACTCAATTTGGAATGGAGGAGGTGAAGCGCACTGTTAAATCTCCATTGGTCTCTCGAAGATTAGTATCTACATGTTTGTCTCCAACATCGGATTTGTTGAAGAATTTTGGTACTTTCTCGTATGCATTATGTTTGATGATGTGCATACTATCTTTCTTGTTCTTGGGAAAGATTTGGAAGTTCTGTTTGGGCAATATTGCCCAAGCTAGTTCACATTGAACTTGTTGACGTAGACCCAACAATTTGTCGAGATGTGGTGATGCAGAGAGATTGTTATATTTGAATCAAGGTGGAGTGTTGAATTTATGTGATTCAAATATTTTCCAAAGAAGATAAGAAAATAATTAATTGATTCAGTCAATCAATTAATTAGGCTGTATATGGAATGATAAAGAGGAAAGATATGCGTGGTATCTTTTAGGGAATGGAAACTAATTAATTGCTAATCAATTAATTAGTCAGATTTATTATATGAAGATAGAGAAGTTTATACATGGAGATTAATTTAAGCAATAGAAATTTATGGAAACATAGATTTTTTGTCATTTATGTGCATTGGAATCAAATCAAGTAATCTGGAAAGGTTGTCACATAATCTGGAAGTTAATTTTCTTCATCTCCAAGCATCCTTCATTTTCATGCCTATTTAAATGAAGAAAGTTCTTCTTCATATGTGTGTGAACGTGTGAGAAAGCATCCACCATTATCCTCTTCTTCAGTATACCCTAATTTCTGCAGTCAATCAATTAGGGGTTTTGAGCGCAAACAAGTCTTTGGATAAATTGATTATTCAATTTGTAATTATAGGTTAGTCTCTCCACTTTTCTACCTATAATTTTGTAATCTCTCTCATCTTTTTTGTACTCCTTCTTCAGTGAAATAAAGAATAGTTGTTGGGTCCGTGGACGTAGGCAATCTAGCCGAACCACGTTAAATCTCTGTGTTCTCCTTTCTTCTGTATTTTTTTTGTTTGGTGATTATTTTTCATTGAATTTGTGGTTGGTAATTAATCGACAAGCTAGATCCTTCTTTTGATTGTTTCCGCGCATTAGCATTCCGCTGCGTTTTTGGAGTTTTTGCGAATCAATTGAATTTCCGCACAACAGTTTTAGTGTAGTTTGGTATTTATCCATTAAAAATTGTTTACTTTTTTAAAGGAAAATATGTTGTCTTTTTAATCAAACTTTGGTTTAGATAAGTGATTCTGGAAAGTGTTCATGAGAATACGTATATTGGAACTCTTGGATCCTATTTTCTGGACTTCAATGTATGGACCTATTTTGAAAGTTAGAAATGTTGTCGAGTCAAGGTTTGAGAGGTAATGATACCCCATCTTGAATGGTTCATTTCTAACCAATGAAAAGTATCAGTTTGAAATTGAAGACCAAAAATAGGTTTCCAATGTTGGTTTTTTCAATTATTTCAAAAAGACTTTGTTTTATGCAAGAGATTTTTTTGTTGGTGCCATCAAGTAACTCAAAACAAATATGATAAAATAGTTCTAAAATGTTGGCACATTTATGAAAAGTAAGTCATCTTATATTCAGCAGTAAAACCCAATGAATAAATTTTCCACTATTAGTGAGATATGGAATCATCATATTTTAACTAAGTCAAAGCCAAAGAAACCAGTGCTCTGACTCACTTGACTTCGATTTTAGGCGAGGGATAGAGAAATCGAAATGTTGGAAATATGATAAGTTTAATAGGGTTAATTTTAATAAATATGTCATGATTAATTAAATATATGGAAGGTACTTCATCTTACACTTGATACTAAATTTCAAGGTACAGAAGCCCGTTTCTATTTGTAAGAGTTTAAAAACGCACATCGAGGCAAGGGTAGTCCTATAACTAGTTCGACTTTATTGTTAATTTAGGAATAGAAAAAGATTGAAATCAAAACATGGTGATAAGTATATGATGTTCCATTTTCTACATGTAAACAATGTACTTGCACCAGATAGTGGGTTGTCCACTATCGATAACTTGATCAGTTTTGGCTTAAGAAGTATATGAAAGCTTTATGTGTTCATATAGTTTGAGATCCCTCAGGAGAACTCATTCTGGTGAAATTTCTCTCACTTTAAGGAGTATATTAGAGATTCTCTTGGGATTCTTATATAGTCTGCTTACTTTTAAAAGAACCAGGATTGAGTCGACTAGAATCTAACGATTGCTGGTTTTGGAGAGACAGGAATCAGATTAAGCATGAGTTATTCGAAAACCACTTTGAACCAACATAAGGGTATGAATTGAAGACATCCTAAAGATGAAGGAAATCAAAGATGGTGTTTTTTGAAGTGCAAGAGCTACTTGCTACTAATCCTAAGGGTGATTCCAAAACGGATTAACGGATTAGTAGAAGTAGTGCCTTTGTTTTGTTCATATCCTAAACAACTTGTATGGATAAATGATAGCATTGCAGCGTTGCCTAGATGACAGTGTTAGCATTCCAAGTGGGATTTGCTAAAATGGTAAAACATAGCCTCAAGCCTCACACCGGACAATGACTAAAACATGGGATATGCTGCAAGGCTATGTGATTCGCTACTATTAGGTTATGGTCATCACCCGATCTAGATTGGTATTTATGGACTTATGTATGCTAGAGGCCCAGTATGGTTGTATGTGGAAACTGTGGTAATGACATATTCTGTACTTTCCAAGATGGGATAGGCCGGTCTTGCCATGGGGTCCCATGTAAGGCCCTTGTTACATTTTCAACAGAGGTGTACTGCAACTGGCAGTACCCCAGTAATTTTGTCATTAATGGAATCCTTTTTTCTATACATGCCTTTACAGACTTAGTTGTATACTAAATATGCTGTTGAATGTAATTAATGTAATCATTTCGGCTATGTTAAATATTTACTTTAAACCCTAGACATTATTATAATATCACAAGATTTTTTATAAAATGGTTTGGTTATCATAAGGTAAAACCTGTCCATGTTTATGTGTGGCGTGGTCTTACAAGATACATTTATTTTGAAATGGTTATATAAATATAACATCTATATGATTTGAGTTTCTCACGCTGGTTTATCGGACATATCAAGGTGTTATTTTCTTATAATGCATGGATCAAACCCGAATATTTTTCAAGAGTTAGCTTTGGATGCTTTGGAGCTTCAGGAGATGAGCCAGATGCTTCCAAGACTTGACATATTTTATTTTTCATTGTATTTCTTATTTTTTATTTTTTATTTTTCAATATTTTTAAGGACAGACAATTATAACTGCCTAGGATGATGATAGGTTAGACTCTGATTTTCTATATGAATATTAAAGTTTTCTTTGTAAAGATCACTTGGATATTATATATTACTCATCGTGTTGTGAGATTTTTTTTTGCCTTTTCTTTCTTTCATCTCAACAATTTGTCTTAGCATTTAGATGCTCGGTACGTAAATACGGAGGATGTATTAGTGTCGACTTTTGAGGGTCGAAAAGGTGGGTTGTTACATATTAGAAGTTAGAGATTTGCTCTTATACTGTGAAGTCCTGCTAGAGATCTTAAGGTAAAGGTTGAAGTCCTATTCAACCGCTTAAGCATTTGATAAGATACCTGTTTCTTCGAATTAAGTGAGTGTTGGTTAGTTAATTCCAAAAGGACTCTAGGGCTGAAAGTAGGATGGGAGTCCCAAACCAATATAAAAGCTCTGGTGTGATTGCTTCTTACTTTACAATACACTGCTAGTTAGTAGTGCTTAGTTTAGACTATGTACTTGAATATACATATAAGCCATATTATACAAGATCCTTGTGAACTTTTAGGGTTTTCATGAATTTTTTTTGACAAGGAGTGAAAGTGAATATTGAAATTTGTGAAGGTTGTTGTTTAAATGCCACTTATAGAACCAGCCTTTTAACCGAAAAGAACAATCAAGTTAGACCAAGTATTTCTAAATGAGTTAAACATGGAAGCTTCAGTTGTACTAAACAGTAAGTAGTGTAACAAAAAGGGACTATAAGCACATATATCCTAATAATAAATGAAAAAGTAGCAACATATTTATTTTCATCTTATATTTTGTAAAACTAAGAACTTTGTTGTGAAACAGCTGTTTCATCTGTAATATGAAACATTTAAGTTTGAAATTTCAAGTTATGATCCCATTTACCGATTTTTTATTCAAGTTTTGTATGAATAAATGCTACACTGTCAAAACATAACATTCATCATGAACCTTTTCAAGTTATTTACCATGTATATAGTATACCTAATATACCACTTTTCTAGACATGAAATTAATACATACCTTTAAAAATTTCAAGTACTTCATACATCCAACGGTGAATGGAATAATTAGTACTATTTAGTTCAAATTAATTTTGACTTGTATGTTAAGGAAATTAAATAATTGATTTTCTATCCAAATTTGTAAATAAAACAAAAATCATATTGATAATTATGAAAATAAACATAACCATCTATAGTTAGATGCTTATTAACGAGCGCATGATAACTAGGTGCTTATTAAATAAATACCTTTGATTCAATGCTTAAGCATCCATTTATTGGAGGTTTTAAACCAACCCTTAATGTTCAAGTCCCTAAATATTATGGGTTGAATCAGTTGTAAATGCACTTATAATACGCTACTATGAACAAAAGTTAATGAATGAACACCCTTTCTTTTATAGCATTCATTTAGCATGTCTTTAGTTTCCATTTCATAATTAACATAACGCGATCAGAGAGAACTACATAAAATATTAAAATAAAAATAGTGCCATATGTGTGTGTACGCCCATGTTGTGGCGTGTTCTAATGCAAAATACAATCATTGTAGCTAGACCTATCAAATGGGTCGGGTCAACTCTAAAAAGGTCAGGTAAAATTTTACCCGGTCCATTTTTGATCTATCTCGTTTGACCCATTTAGTACAAGGTTCAATTTGACAAACCAATTTAATATGTTAGTTACACATTCGATCCATCTAATGTTTAAATTAGACTTGATTGATAAAAAATTTAGAAGATATGTAAAAAAATAAATCAAATTCTACGTTATATTCGTTGAGTTTCTAAACAATCAATATTTCAAAATCAAATTTTAATTTCATTAGAATTTAAATTTTCATATTTTCGTTTTCAAAATTTCAAACTCTAAATAAAAATGTAAAATTTTAAACTTAATTTTCGAGTATAAACTAAAAGTTTCAAAATTCAAATTGTTATTGGTAAACTTATACGGATTATCCAATAATTCAAAGATGAGTGAGCTGCTAAAGTGTTGTTCAAGTTAGAGTTTAGATGTAGTTTGTTATTTTTTAAGAATGGTTCATTGAAGTATTGCTTCAAATAGAAGATTAGATGTAGGGGATGTGGCCTGTAATTTGTTAAGAATGAGTCGTTGAATTGTTGTTCGAATCTGAGTTTAGATATGGAGGGTGTAGTTTGTTTTTTAAATACAGCTGCTAATTACCACAGAGAATTAAAACATACATTAAAAATCTGAAATAATGGATTGTTTCATATTATATGTAATGTTGGTACCGATTCACTGGTTAGAGTCCCAAATGCCTTCGAGTTAATATAAAAAAGTCATTGCAGTTTGAACAAAAAATAAAGACTTCTACCTAGTTATTCGAGTACAAATTTCAAAATTCAAATTATTATGATTAAATATCTACACTAGTGAATCTGGAGATGAATGAATCATTAAAGTAACGTTAGATTTGAAGTTTAGATATAGGGATGTAGCTTGTTATTTGCTAAGTGCAACTGTTAGTTTTAGTGGAGAACTACATGGTACACAAAGAATATAAAGTATCCAAGTGTTCCATATTCTTCATTGGTCAATGTCTCGCCTAATTCCAAGTGAGTATTAAGAAGCTACTATAGTTTGAAAGTAAGAAATAGTGATTCCGTCTAGTCATTCTAGTACATATTTTCAAAATTCATATATTTAATATTCAAATTTGTAATATATAATTTCTAGAATGCAATTTTTGAATGTTCAATATTCAATTTAAAATTCAAAACTTTTAAAATCACTTTTTTAAAATTTTGAGTTTCAAATTTTTAGTAAATGTGGATGAGTTACTTTTAATCCTTTTAATAAAGGATCAAAAATGAGTATGACCTTTTAATAAATCTTTATTAATAGTTGGCTTGAAAGGACAATCTTTTGGTCCGACCGTAAAGTTCCAAAAATACCCTTATATACTTCTTTATTAATAGTTGTAATACTTTCGGTGTCATATACTTTCAGCATAAAATATCAAAAATGCCTCTCTGCTAATATTATCAAAATTTGTTATCACTTAAATATAGGATCTGACAATTAAGTCTGCTTTACAAATTCAAAGATTTCTTTGCAAATATTTACCTAGTCTTAATATCACTTAAAAATAGAATCTAATAAATAAACTACTTTACAAATTCATTTTTTTATTACTTAATAATGTAAATAAAAATTTAAACTAACAAAAAATTATATAATGAAACTTAGAAATAAAAATTCAAATTAACAACGTAAATATTTGTGGAAATTAATTTTTTTGAACGTATTAAACAAATACGATTTGTAGAAAAACAATTTAAGTGTCTTCATCATGCGCAAAGCGCGTGCCGTAACGCTCGTGGCCATAAATGGCTTAATGGATTGGGTAAATAGGTTGAGTCAAATTCTAACACGTCTCGCAACTTTTAATATTGAATTATAGGGTAGAGGTTGTGGCATTTGTGGACAAAAATTTGATTAGGGGTTGGATAGAAAGTGTAGTGTAATGTAAAAATTATCATTTATTAGCGATAACTATTATATAATTAATAAATTTGATTAATATTTCATATTTAATATTTAATATTTAGTAAGCAATAATAAGAATTCAATTTCAATTTCAAATACAAATTTAAACTCGTACTATAAATTTAAACACAAGTTCAAGTGGACAATACCTAGTACATGATTTTTGTAAACAAAAAGTAAAACTAATGATGCCTTAGGATTGTTGAGTTAAACATCGACGTCGCCAAGTTTAATTTCTTTGGACCAGGAAACAAGAGACTAGTAGTAGTGTGTTCTTGTTTAGATAATTATCCAATATCACATAGTTGATTCATAGCTTCCCTACACCGATCGAAGGTTGCATGAGCGGAGTAGGAGCAGAAGAAGGTCCAACATCATCATGGTGCTTGGATTTTTGACAAGGGTGGTGGTGTACAATAAAATCAGCAGGTTGGGTCGGTAATATATCATATAAAGTGAAACATATGTTGTCAAACTAATTAAAATCAGCCTGATCAAGTTTCATCATTATTTCTTCAGTATTCTCATCACTCCTTACCGGCCTGACCAGATTCTCATCATCATCTGTGATGATTTTTCTTTTAACATCCCAACCGGCTCAGTCCACTATCCTCAACCTTTGAAAATAAGCACAAATTCAAGAATGATTATCCTATTTTCAAATTAGAATTAAGACAATGTACTCAGTTCTATAATTATTAAGCAAGTATATTTAAATATTAGACTTGAACTCTGTCTTCCCAAGTCAAAAAAGTGCATGTAATAAAAAACATGCATCCATGATCCTATTATTTCCACTTCAGATAATTTCTGAATTAGATTTTTGTTCGATGAAGCGGAAGATGATGAAGCCAATTTTTTTACGTATTTGGTTAAAGATAAGAGAGAAGACGAATTGTAATCTTTGATATGTTTTCAGTTGCAGCTCTCAGGTTCACCAATAGGAAAAATTTGACGCACATGCCTATTATTTGAAAAATAAGGATAAGGTCCTATTGGAACTAGGCCAGCCTGCATGGAAGAAATGAGTGAATTTCAAAAGAAATTACCATTTTTGATCTATTTATTGCATGAGGACATTTTGTCCAAATTTATCACTTACTTGGTCCAATAAAATTCAATTTTACTTTGTTAAGCATTATCTAACTGTGACTATTATTTATACTAATTCTCTTCGTAAAAACTATTTCACTTTGGACATATAGAATTTGATAATAGTCAAAATTCAATATCATTCATATTTAACTCTGTTGTCCAAAGACAAAGTTTTTGTTTCAATAATAACAATTATTACTAACCAAAATGATATGGCTAGAGATTTTGACGTTGAGTTGACTTCGGTTGACCGTGATACTAACCTCATATAACCGAGGAGACGGATCATCTCTTGAATAGTGTTTCACTTTCAATGCTTCCACTTGAACCAACTACAGCCGTTCCATGGAAATCGTGCCATAATTTAACATTAATTAAAGAGGAGCTTCCACATCGAAGATCAACAATATTCTTAAGTTAAGAGAATTATGTAATTTTATCACGTAATTTTATCACATCGATATTTTCTGTTTGATCTTAGTTATATTAACCCACAGAAAATTATCGAGTGAATTATTCCATAGTCTACCAGTACATAACCAATTCGTGCCCTCAACAACCATGAGTACTATACTTCCCAATGTTTGGAGAGCATTACGTAGTCTACTCTCAATGGATGCATTGATATCCAGTCTTGATACATCTTGACTAGGAATATTAAAATGGTATAGTTATTTTCATTGTGATAAATTATTCATAGTTGCAACACTTTATAACTACTATCATAAAACATACCATTTATGGAACCTCTATTTAATATACTTTTAATTAAATTAATTAATTAATATAACACATTATGTCAAGTATATAATAAAAAGAAAACATATTTTATTTCAAAAAGGATTGGTTATCGAGTTAGATATATGTAACAATTTGCATAATTGCCCATAAGGCATACATCTAACTCTATTAGGTCCCTTCCATTTATATTTTATAAAATACACTGTTCTTTTTAACTTATATACCAAAAATGACCCTAATACCCATGCATCTTCCTACGTAATAACTACTTTTGCAGAAACTCTTTGTCATCTTCACAAAACATTCTTATGTAAAACTAAAAAAACTTCAATTTTTGTGTCGAATTTACTTTTGATTTTCCTCATACTCGCCTCTGGCATCGACTCATCCAAGACAACTCCTTCGACTCACGAATCATCTCAACACCAAAAAACCTAAAACGCATGTAAAAAAATAGAAAATATTTCCAAATTTGTAGAAGGAGAAAATCAATATTCCAGAAATGCAACCATTGACAACTACGATGAAGAACTCTCAAGTATTCAAATATAGAAACCTCACAACACATAACAAGAAGTAAGTTATTAGTGCGATTTTCCGTTATGACAACACTAACTTAGTATTGAATGATTACGGTGTCGATCACTTTCATGACTAGGAATTAGCAAGTTTAAGTGGTATTGAAATTACCTTAAAGGAAGTAATTATGCTGTTTAAGCTTATACAATACGAAGTAGCACTTCAACTGTATGTTCCTTTACTAAAATTCTATCAAATCTAAATAACATCCAAAATAGAAAATGAGAAAATAAATGCTATGAAGTAAAGAGAGATAAAAATTCATATGGTTTGGATATTAAGGAAACCTACATGTCTATGGGAAATTCTTCCTTCTTTAAGTTTCTTTTTCAGTAAGCTTTGGATTTTAGTGACAGAGAGTACAATTTTACAACATACGATTCAATTAAATAAAAATCTCCCTTCCACTATAATGCATTTTCTTTTATAGTTAAAATGACATCATGTGGATTGATGACGTCATCTTCCTTGTATTGTCCCTTCTCCGTTAGATCCGGCCATGTGTCAACAATTTCTTTGATTAGTTGAAGGTGCACGGATTATTGATTTGGATTTAGGTGGAAGAATTTTCTTTTGGCAGGAGCATTTTGCTTTAGGCTGGAACTTTGAATTTTAAAATATTCTACTTGAGATTAGAGTTGTCGGCTAAGTTATGCTATTTTGTTATTTAGCGCACCACATGGTGATCTGAGCTAAAGCCAGACCTCGTTGTCACCTTAGATATGCTATACAATTTGGCTTGGCAATGTCCACGTAGCCTGGCTAGGCTGTAGTGCATAGTTTGGTTTAGCTATGGCAGCGTTGTCAGGCTAGACTTTACTATGCAGTCTGGCTAGGTTATGGCCATTGTGATAATAAATTTTTTCCTCACTTATTGTGACAGTGTTGGTTGTCCAACTATACTTGTAATTCTTGACTCTATAGAGCTACGTTGGTTTCCCACTGAGAGTTTGCTTTTATGTTGATTGCTACACGTGAAGTTTACAACTGTGTTTTATTATGATGATGTGAATACCAGAGGTTGTGCCTCACTCCTACTTTGTTTGTAGTAGCACGGCTCATTTCAAACATACTGGCATAGTTTGACTTAGCTGTGACACAGCCTTTGCATATGTAGGACTATGCCACATTGTTTTTTGTGTTGGAATTTCATGCCATGCAGTTTCAATGAGGGTTTTGTTAGGCTTTGTATGTTGTACTTGGAACGTACCCAGTTCCTTTCTAATGGAAATGCTGCATATTTTATCCCTTGCTGCCATATAGAGTCCATTGACTTCATGCACTCGAACCTGCACTAAACATATTATAGGAGAAAGATGGATGTAACATTTGCCCTCTAAGTTTGCGCAACTGCATATTAGGGTGGACTTGTTATTTAACATCCAAGTTTTTGAATTGTAAAATAAGTCATTTTCACATTTAATTCTTCTTTCATGAGTCTCGATATGGTTGGCTGCTTAGGCTGACCGTTATTAGATAAATTGGTTTGTATTCTAATAATTTGCCTCCTTTTTATGAACCCGTTTTGTCATCCTTTCCATCTAATAGCCATTGTTTTTTGTGCCACTTGACTTGCGGGTTGAGATCTTCTTAGCAAAGTTATATACTTCTCGCGTCTTCTTCTTCCCTTATTTTTTGCTTGCTCCTGAATTCTATTTGAGATATCATGTATTTTTTTGTCTAACCAATTTTCCACTTTTAGATCTTCCACCATTTCTAATTGTAAGTTAGATTTTTTTCTTTTCTTTTATATATATTATTATAATTTTTTCTTTAGAGTTTTCTTGACTTAATCTCACTTATTTTATTTAAGTTTACTTTGTTCTTTTTTTTATGTTGATTTAGATGGTTGATCTGTTTTACAAGTTCAGTGGATTTTGATTGATTCATTATTTTTATTTTTATTTTTTAGTCTATCATGGATCCTCATGATCTTCCTTGTGCTTTGGGCCAAGAATCTTCTCCTTTCACCGATCTAACTTCAACCATATGCGTGGAAACTCAGTTGGAATTCATTCTAAACCACTTTGGAATGACCATGAATTTAGTACTTCCATCTTTTCAGGGTGCATCCATATACTGCCAAAAGGATACTTTTCTTTGACTTCTGAGCACATTGGGTGCGATTTGCATCTGCTCTTTCATTCTCTTGTCAAGGAGTGGCTAGACATGGTAGGGATCTACCCTATTCATTTGGCTCCCATTTCATACTTCCTATTGACTTGCACATACATTCTCTACTCTTTTCCTTAAACTCCTTTTCCATATATTTTAGTTGGTCGTCCCAAGTTTTCTAAGAATGAAAAAGACTTATTTATTGCACGAGGAGGGACTGCATTTGTGATTGAGGATGACGTTCGAAAGGGTTCTATTCTTTGCATTGATACTTTTTCGTGCAAATATAATTTTCTACACTGGCACCATCATTTTTCGCGTTTTGTTTTTTGTTTTTAATGCCAATGCGCCAATGGGTACATATTCTAGCTATATAGTTTATTTTTCATAAACAAATAAAAGAAACACCGAGTGATCTTGTACTATGGAGGTGTTAACCTAACTTATATAGTTATACAAAACAGCAATACAATTTATGCTACTAATAGATAAACTCAAATGATAAATTGTCTCTAAATAAGATAAATCAATGCTACCAAGGCTTCACAGTGTTTCATAGTGGAAAAAGAAATAATAATTCCAAAATACAAATATGAGAAAGCATTGCCTTCTGCTAGTACATCTGCACAATTCCATATGTTGTCTACACCTATAATATAGTATATTCATTTAACATTACCTAAATAATAAGAAGCAAAACATAAAATTTTGAGTCAGATAATAGTTTGGCTTGAGCTAAAAATAATCTCAGAACACTATGAAAAGCTGATATAGTAAAGGACATGCATTACGAAGAATCATATCTAACCTATCCCCACATCCAAAGAGTTGGTACATAATAATATGCTAATCTACCATCATCATAAAGGTGTACCACATCCTAGGTACAATATCAAGTGTTTAGGTATTCACATCCATAATACCTACGCCGCGTGACATCCCTACAGTGATAAACAAACATAGCAAACATAGAATCCATTAAAAATTCCTCAATGTCACTTATGTGCTTTGGATATATTATAACTCGTATAACCATTCCTCTACCAAGGATTAATAGAAAAATTCCAATTTCTAGGTACTTGAACTATAGCCATATAGATGCTGGATACTAGGTCTCTTCCTCGATAAGGGATACACGACTTAATACCAAGTGAGGATCCTCACATACCTTTGCATTACGAGCACACTAGAAACACTCTGAGTACTATTGATCCCTTCGCACATGTATCCGAGCCCTTCCTTGCTCCATTTATTTCTATTTTTTATAATAGAATCCTTCCTCGTTCTATTTTCCTAGTAGCACCCTTCCTCATTCCATTTTCCATCGCATAACCCTTATTCATTCCACCCATGAGTTCCCTTCCTTGAATTCGTCCTTGAATTCGTCCTTATAGATCATCATCATGACTCCCTTGATCAAGTCATTATCATCAATACACTTATATACATCTCTTATCGATCATAAAATCAATATATCAAAGTCTCGAAGTAATCACTTCGAAGAGCCACACTATCGCCCCATCTATCGTCATTTTTCATTGCGCCACAACGTCGAAAACGAACATCGAACAAATGAATGAACACTCATAATATGATCATCTAGACATCGCCCGTGCCTCCACTAAATTTTTTCATCATCGTACAACCTCCAATGATGTCGATACCAACATGACCATTATGTCGATGCCGACATGATAGGCTTGGCCAAAAAGACCAAGTGCTTTATCCCAAAAACTTCCCTTGAGTAACCCAAAGCTTTCCATTATGTGACCTGAAGTTTAGCTTCCATTGACTTGAAGCAAAAATTCAGTACCAACCTATGGTGGCCTACCATAAAATTTCTAAGTATAAAACGCATCATCGCCTCATGCCTTCTGCTTGACCCAAAGATTTCACTACCAAAACCCAATACGCAACATGTTTTGGCCCAAAGAAAATCACCACCGACTATAATTTTAACCCACCACCGACCATAATTTTGAGCCACCACCGACCATAATCCCTATCCACAATCGACCATAATTTAAGCCACCAAATCAACTTCATATGTCATGCGAATTTTCTTGGATCTTCATAGGCTTCAAGCAACATCATACTCCAGCTGTATCTGTTTTGAATATTTTTGATGCTAATTTGCATCAATGACGATCATGTTCCCAAATGTCCAAAATGACTTACAAACAGATCAAAACAATTTATACATCCATCTTGCATCATCACATAACATCCAAACAACACATACCATCAATCCAAACACAATACAGATACAATCCACCATAAAATCAGACATGCAACTATGCAATCAAAAGAAATTAACAGTATAAATATACCTAGCGTGCGAGATACTAAACTATCCTACATGATCTCAAAAAGTGAAAGTAAATGTGTTAAACAGAAAGTCTTACCAAGTAAATAGCTCCGGATAAGCGGTCTCCATGCTCTTCTTGATTTCTTACGTGCAATGGCTCTTACTTTCACTCCATTGAACCTTCACTAACTGCACCGACTTCCTCCTAAGCTGCTTCATATCACGTCTAACAATATGAATGGGCTTACAAGGTCTCAAAATTTCTGGCTTAGTTTTGATATTATCCATTTAACTTGGTTTAATAGTTACACCTAAGCTGTGCACACATTTCCGTAAATGAAAAACGTGGAACGCATTGTGCACGCCCACTATCTTCTGAGGTAAATTGACTCTGTAAGATAGTTCTCAATCTTCTTTAGTATCAAAAAGGACTTACAAATCTCAGCGCCAGCTTTCCCTTAGTACTGAATCGAACTACAATCTTTAGCGAAAATATCTATACAAACACCATATCACCAATAGAGAACTCCAAATCTCTACGTCTCTTGTCAGCATGGTACTTCTGCCTATCTTGGGCAGCCTTCATTCATTGTGAATGATCTCGATCTTATCCGAAGTCTCCTTGATCATATCTAACCCAAGTATTAGTTTTCACTTGGTTCACACTAATGCTTACGAACGTTGCACGGTCAACCATATAATGCCTCAAATGATGCCATATTATTGCTTGACTGATAATTATTATTGTATGCAAACTCTACCAAATACAAGTGATCGTCCCACGAGCCTCAAAGTTAAATAATCAAGCTTGTAAGAGATCTTCTAAGATATAAATTAGCCTCTTGGTCTGTCATCAGTTTGTATGTGATAAGCTGTACTAAGATGCAACTCTTTCTTTAATGCCTCTTGCAAGCTCTTTTAAAACCTGCTAGTGAATAATGGCTCTTTGTCACTCATAATGCTCTTCAACGCACAATAGAATCACATTATCCATTTCGCATATAATTCGACCAACTTGGATATCGTCCTATTAGACTTAACAGTATGAATCAAGCACTCTTTGTCAATCTATCGATTATGACCAAAATGTTATCGTATCTTCCTCTGGTCCTCGACAATCCATCGATGAAATCCATCAAAACTTGTTTCCACTTCTATAGTAGTTGCATCAGTCCACTTGGCTTTTTTTGCTCTACGTTTACCCACAGATAGTTTATGCACTTGAGATGAATGCCTTGACATCCTTCTTTATCCCTTCCCAATAATATATTCGCTTCATATCGCGATACATTTTATTACCACTAGGATGTATAGTTAATCTCAAATAATGACACTCTTATAGTAACTTTTTCCTCAATCCATCAACATTGGGAACAAACAATCTCTCATCCTTACGGAGATAACCATCTTCGTCGAGTCCATACCACTTCATCTTCTTACTTAATCCTTTATTTTTTCCATGATCTCTGCTAGTATAGTGTCACACTTCCAACTAGCACTATTCCGCTCAAGTGGAGTGGTCTAATAGTTAACCTCTTTGACATCTCTAGCTCTAACTCACATTAAGGCTGAAGTCATATGCAGCAATAAACTCAAGCTGCATCCACTCTGGGAACATTGCCCGCAAACTAGCAGGTTTTCTATTCAACGCGTTGATGATAGCATTTCTCTTACCACTCCTATAAGAAATGCTAAAGTCATAGGAGGCTAAGAATTCTAGCCATCACTATTGATGATGGTTGAGTCCTTTTGGGAGAAAATGCATTCAATGATTTGTGGTTCATGAATATCTCTAATCTTCCCCAAAAAGTAATGCATCTAAATCTTCAAACCAAATACCACCACCACCAATCCCTAGTCATCACTTGGGAACTTCTTCTCATGCTGCTTCAACTTTCAAACAACATATGCAACAACCTTACCTCCTTGTATGAGTACCACACCTAATTCGACACCATAAGCATACATGTATACTGTCATCCCCTTATTACCGCTTAGAATGGTCAACACCAATGCACTCATCGATCTCTTTTTCAGACTTACAAATGCATGTTTGCACCTCGCATCCCATACAAAAATTTGGTTTTTCTTTATCAAATTGATCGACGATGATGCTACCTTTGAGAAGTCCTTTATAAAGCATCTACAAAATCCCGCTAGTCCAAGGAAACACCTCACATCCATTGCGTCCCTGGGTTGTTTCCAATCTTAAACCATTTTCATCTTTGCTAGATCTAATACAATGCCTTGTTCTTGAAACAACATGATCCAAGAATCTCACTTCTCTCCTCCACGAGTGACACTTTGAAAACTTCACCTTCAACTGGTGTCTCCTCGATACTTTAAGCAAACTCCTCAAATATGTCTTGTGTTCCTGTTATGCCCCCAAAATAGACTAGAATATCACCCACGAACACAAGTAAAAACTAATTTAGCTGATCTCTGAAGATATGGTTCATTAGATTAACAAAATATGTTGGTGCATTGGTTCGCCTGAACGAAATAACCAACCACACATAAAATCTAGATAGCATACGAAGCGTTGTAATTGGCATCATCTCCTTTATTACTCTTAGCTGATGAAAGCCCATTGCCAGGTCCTAATGAGAGAATAACTTTGCACCATGGAGCAGATTCAACAAGTCATCAATACAGGGTAGTGTGTACTTTTTCTTCCTCGTTGCCTTGCCAGTTCATGGTAATCTACATATAGCCTTAAAGAGCCATCCGCCTAAGTGGCGAATACTACGGGTGCACTTCACTCAGATATACTCCTATGAATGAACCCCTTTCTCATCGGTTCATTCACTTGCACATCTATTTATTTTTGCTCTCTTGGTGTCATTCGCCTCAAAGGCATAACGCCTAGTCTGGCTTCCTTCACTAAATCTATTCGGAACTCAATCTTCGAGTGTGTGGTAATCTGGTCACCTCGTCGAATACGTTGAGATACTCTCTAATGATTAGCATAGATGACAACTTATCCCGTTATACCTCTAGCAAATATAGAAAGCTAATGATAACCTCATCCTTTGATAGGCAACCCAAAGTTACCTTCAGCACATCCATGATCCCAATTATCACTACAATATCTTGCAGTACACCACTACCGCATAGTTCCTCAGCCAGTCTATGCCTAAAATAATAGTGAACCCTATAAAACCCAAAATAAAGCAATCACAAATAAAATAACATTCATGACTTGATAAGACCAAACTATGATAAACCATACACTGGTTAGTCGAGACTTCAACAGTGTTTGTCACTATCAAGGGTCGTCCAACATTTATGAGCTCCAATCCTAATCTACCAACCAAGTCATTGGATATGATGGAATCTGGCCCGGTGTCAACTAAAATACATATGAGAACATCATAAACAGAAAGCATGCCGTGAATAGTGATTCTCTTCCCCTTTTCCTTCGTCGACGGAGCATATGACAAGGTCAGAACAACATCCAATGCACACGCCTTCACCAGTTGCCTTTGCTTTACTAGTTTAGGATTGTTTCTCTACATATGCCCTGGCTTGTTGCAATTATAAGACTTCTTCCCTTCATCATTAAATTCTTACTTAGATGACCCTTATCATCATAGTTATAACAAATAGGGTTCCACCGGGCCTTTTTTCGACCATCATTATTTTGAATCTGGTTCCTTTTGTTGTTCCATTTTTTCTAGCCTTCCCCGCTTGATTGTAATTTTGGCTATTCTTTAGAAACAATATCTAATCTACCATCTAAAACATCATAAAGGTGTACTGCATCTTAAGTACAATAAGGTGAGTCCAAGTATCCACATCTACAATATCTACTTCCTATGACATCCCTATAGTGATTAAAAAACATAGCAAACACAACATCCATCAAACAATCCTCACTATCACTTGTAGGCTTTTGATATACAATAACTCGTATGACCATTCCTCTAATAAGGATTAATGGAAAATTCTCGGTGTCTAGTTAATCAAACTCCATCCATAGAGAAGTTGGACATTATATCCCTTCCTCGATCCAGTGTACATGGATCCCTTTCTTGATCCAAGGCTCATGACTAAAATCCTAGCAAGTGTCCTCACATAACCCTTCTTCATAAGTACACTACAAACACTCTAAGTATCAACAATTCCATCGCATGCGTATCTGAGTCTGTAACGACCTAGAATTTTGGATATTTTATATTTAAATGTTTGATTATTTAAATATCTGAATCTTGGATTAAATGTTATAAAAATGATTAGTTAAGCTTATTAACCCCCTTTTAAATCATAACTAATGATGGTAAACTATTTTTCAAAAAATGTTTACAAAAATAGATTCTTCGAAGAAAAATCGATAATGTGACCGAAAATTGATTTATCAGTAAACAGGTTTTTGAGCGACACAAGTTGTTCGAACTCTTGTGCACCTGTCTAATAATCATATGAACACACTAACAATTAACACACACACCTTGTAATAAATCTTGGAAGGTTCTAGAAGCTTCCTTAAGGATAAGAGATATTATCATGAGAATGGTATAAGAGTATTTAGCATAAAGTAGATGTGATGGGAGGTAGGGCTTCCATGGCATGAGTGGGCAAATGCAAGCTTAAAGAGCATAGTTTTCATCCAATAAAAGGAGGGGCACACCCTTAGTAATAAATCACAAAATCATAAATGAAAACCAAGCTTTTTGATGACATCTTCGTCTTCTTCCTCTCTAAATGTTCTAAATGAAATAGTTTGCCAAAAGCCTTAGTACAATATTAGAACTCCTTCTACAATGACAAAGCTTGAATTTGTGAAGCTACGCCCTTCTCTAGTCCAATGGCCATGAGCAATAAAAGGGAAATAAAGGCAAAAGAGCAAGTGCAAGGCAAGAAGGAGGAGAAAGAAGGTGGTTGCAAGGTTGGGGTTAGGCTTGGATGCTTGGATCTTAGTTATTTATTGGATTAAAGGTGAGTTAACACATCACTTTGGATGAAAATATAACACATATCTGTTTGTGTTGAATGGTGTTTAAGTTGTTTGAATTGTTGTTAGCTTATATTAAGACATTAGTTTGGACTCTTACTTTAAAAGTAAGTGACATATGTGATCCATGTATATGGACCTGAACGAACTTGGAATGGACTTGAATGGATTTGCATGACTTGTGACAAGATCTTGGAACAAATCACATTGGTTATAAATGGACTTTGATTTAGATTGGACGCAGAGTTGAAAGTTCACTTATGGTGATAATCACTATAGATGTAGTTTGAAATTGCCTTGTTTTTGATGAATGTTACGAAACTTTATAGAGAGATCCTTAGGGTTTTCTCACCTTTTATATTGTTTTATATGTATTTTTATTGCTATCAAAATCTTGGATAGTAAAAAATTTAAGTAACATCTTGAAAAGTGGCCAAAAGATCACTAGTGCAAAACTGCCCCGCTTAAACTTGATTTTTGGACTTAAAAGGTTTGGAAAGATATTTAGATTTAATTATTTTGTTTCATTCTTTTTACAAGGGTTTAATAACTCTTATTAGAGTATTATAAAAATAGTTTGAGATTTTTATGAACTTTAAAGAATTAGTTGTGAATTTTTAAAGAAGTGATATTTTGTTAAAATATATAGAAAACATGTCATTTTCAAGTTTTAAAGGATTTTATAAATTAGTTATTTTTAAGTAATATTTTGGGTAAATGTTTTAAACCTATTATAAGTATAAAAATTATTTTAAAAGCATTTTTATTATATATATGTTAACCCAAAAAATGGATCAATTCAAAGAATCAAGATGAAAGCACTAATTCAGATTAAATAAACAGAAAAGAAGTCGAAAAGTAAAGAATGCGCAAGAATTTTTATAGTGATTAGAGGTAATCTCCAGCCTATATCCACTTCAATCTTTTATTAGTTGCTTTACTTTAGTTAACTAGTTTTCTTTGATGTGAGCACAATATAGCAGATCTCATATTTACAATAATATTTTTAGTGTGTTTATAAGTCACCAGTACTAAGAATTTGTTGATCAAAGTCCTAGAATAGTAAATACATGTTTACTAGGTGACTTTAATGGAGCAGAGATGAGAGGTGAATAAGTAGCAGAGTCTTTGTGTGTTTGCGCCAAAATTGGTCAAAAACCCCAAGTGTTGTGAAAGCACCAGTGTTGGAATATAAATCAGCAATATTCAAACACAAATCACAGATCTAAGCAGCAAAACAGGAATTATAAACTAGGACACACGATTTATAGTGGTTCGGCTATCTCCGGCCTACGTCCACTTCAAAGGTTTTCTCTTTTTATTGATGTTCTTCGGTGATTACAATTGATTACAGCGGATTACCATGGATTACAACTCCGAAATTCAAGTATAATGATGGTAATGGAATGCAAGGCAGAGCCTGGTGGAATCTTGGTGCTTCAGAGCCTTGATCTTCCCCCAGAGAAAATCCCCTTTTCTGAATGACCTGGGGCTCTATTTATAGGTGTAGGAGGCTGATATTTCTCCTAAAAGTCAGGTAGACCACTTCTGGCACGTGAGGGGGCCCACATGGCCGAAACCTGGAGATCCGGGCCCACATTGGGATCGATTCGACCCTTGGTTCGAATCGATCAAGATCTTGTCCAATCGTGATGAAACTTGGCGTGAACATTCTTCAACATGTAGGCAAACTCCTGTGAAAATTTCATGAGATTTGGATCAGTGGATTGAGAGTTATCATCGATTCGAAGTAGTGCTCCTCGGTACGATGTCGTGTTCGAATCGATCCTATGGGTTCGTTCAAATCGATCACTTCGAAACCATAGGGTCGAATCCATGCTTCTGTGACGTGGCGCACGTTCTTCGAGTCGATCCATGTTTTTCGCCGAGTTGATTGGGTCGACTCCGAGTTCTTTGCCGTGCTCACTGGATGGCTTCGTGTGTTGGATTCGAAGGTCGTCTTCGAATCGATGGAGAGATGCTCGTTCGAATCGATCCAAATACGTTACTTTGGATCGATTCGAAGTCGCCTTTAACATGTGGGATTCGAAGATAGCATGGAGCCGAAGCCATGATGAGTTTGTGGTCGAGTGAAGATGGATTCGAAGCAAGGTTATCTGGGGGCTTGCTTGATGGAGTCGAAGCAAAGGTTCAGTTCGTGGATTCGAAGGTTAGTCACTGTGATGGTGTCGAGGCCGATGGAGTCGAAGGAAGGCGTTAGCTGATGGATTCGAACATCACTTCTCCTTATGGATTCGAACTAGATGGTTTCAAACTAGATGGGTTCGAACTGAGCAATGTCCATCCTTCTTAACTCGATTCCGTCATAACTTGAGCATACGACCTCGGATTGACTTGAAATTTGAAATGCGGACTTCTATGATCTCTCTCGCCATGTTCTATCAATTATGGCCCGATTTGGGCTCGGACAAAATTCATCGATATCCATGGTTATCCTGCAATGCATGGTTGATATTCAAGAATAGTAATCATGAATTTTTAGTAAATTTTGGGTATCTCAACTTTGCCAAAAGTTGGGATAACATTGTGGTTCGAGAATTCAGATCCAGTTTTGGTTTGCTCTATGGTTTGTATTTATAGAGGTAGCAGTTATATTGAGTCAAACAGAGTTAGAGCTGAACCCAGATGAAAGCCCTAGATAGTGCCTGAAGTCGTGAACCCATTTGGGTTGACACCACTTGTCAGCTGACCTCTAAAGCAAAAAGGCTGATATTAGGTTGTTTGGAGGGAAGTAGATGACAACTTGTTTTGGATGATGAACGATCTATGGAAATACCATGGGATACCTTGAAATTAAGTAGGATGAAGCATGCAAAAGGAATGAACCCATCTAGGTTAATACCGGAGATAACAGCACTGGCTCCTTTTGCATGCTTTATCCTACTTGATTTCAAGGTGTCTTGTGCTAGTTCCATCGATCGTTGGTCATCCTAAATAAGTCATCGTCTAGTTCTCTCTAAAATAGTCCAGTATCAGCCTTTTTGCTTCAAAGGTCCATACTTATATGTGGTGTTAACCCAGATGAGTTCACGACTTCAGGCACTATCTCGGGCTTCCTTCTGGATTCTGCTCCAACTCTGTGGTCCAATACGACTCTACCTTTATACATATAAACCATAGAGCAATCAAAACAGGATCTGAATTCTCGGGCCACAAAGACTCTGCTACTTCTTTACCTCTCATCTCTACTCCATTAAAGTCACTTATGAAACATCTATTTGCTATTCTAGGATTTAGATCAGCAAATTCTTAGTACTAGTGACTTACAACACTCTAAAAGCATTATTGCAAATCTGAGATCCACTAAATTGTTGTTACATCAAAGGAAACTAGTTGTAATCTAGAAAGAAAGCAACTAATAAAAGATTGAAGTGGACGTAGGCCGGAAGTTACGCCAAAGCATTATAAAAATTCTTGCGTGTTCTTTACTTTTATACTGCCTTTTGGTTTATTTAATCTAAAATGGTACTTTCACCCTGATTCTAGATGTTGATCCATTCTTGGGTTAACAATATAGTTTTTAGAAAATAAGTTGTCTATTTTATATCATATGTAATAAACATATTCTAAAATGGTTTATTCAATATCTAGTTTTATAAATAAATTATTGTACATAAGATATCATTTTAAAAAGGGTTTTAAAAGTATAAACCAAAGGTTTGGAAAGCGGTCAGAATTTCTTAATGGCCAAATGGTTAATTGTTTAATTACTTATTTGAAATTAATAAATGATGCTTAAAACTAAAAGCCAACGAATAGGCTTGTCTATTTTCGAGAGCTCTAATCTACCGGTTTCCCTCTTGATCGAGGAATAGTTAAGTCAAAAAATGTCGAAAAAATGTTAATCTTGTTGCTTTCTTATTGTTTATTGTAACAATCCTAAATCGACCTTTGAAATTCGACACTCAAATACATCACCCGTATTCGAATGCCACATATCGAATCTGGTTCGTCGGAGCTTATAACACATTAAGTACAACAACACAACGGAAGAAAACAATATTATTGATAAACAATAGTTGATTACAATATCATGATACAAATGATACCAATATCAGAGCATAAAATATATACAACAGTGGAATACGACACAACTGGATGGTCGAGACTTTGCTCATCGACGGTGGAAAGATAATTCCAATAGAATTTCCAAGGGATAGAAAGAAGGATAGAATCTAGAACTACATCTCCATCTCCAATTTCTCCAAACCACAAGCTCGAACTACCATCATTGTTGTATTAAGAAGGGTCGGTCCAGAATGTTGAAGAGAAGCTCAAAGTGATAACCAAAATCCAAATATTTCCAAGATATCGAATCTACATATATTATTTGATTATCTGAAAAATCCCAACTGTAGGCTGCCTGTATGGAAAATTATGGGCACCTAGAGTTTAGGAAGGGAACAATAAACTCCAGGTCAGTCATGGGACTGGTGTGAGCAAACAAAAACATTTGTTTTAAAACAAAAGCAAAACAAAAGAATTTAAAAGAAATCCGCAATGCTTTTTGGAAAATGAAACTACCATAAGGCCTTCCGCCGCGCACACAATGCAAGCGCACAATTGGAGGAGATTTCTTCTTATGACAGTGAAACATGCTTGATACACAAAAATCCTTTTTGATATTATTATTAGAGCATAGTGCAGAAAACATTACAAAAGTATAATATTAATCTTAGCCGGCATACAACCATTATTGTATGCCTACTATAGCTACCATCTAAACAGTGATGACCACCATAAGTAAATGGCAGGTTCTACTACTAAAACTGTATGAGGCCGTATTGGAGATTGGATTTCCAACAAATGGTCGGGCTAAGGAACTTCCTATTGCCATATGGGTATGCCTATAGAGGGACGCCTGAAGAACTTAACCAGCTCTTTGCCAACACAAGGCTGGGATACCCCTGCTCGGAAGTAACACCTACAAGTATGCCATCCCCGGTCGTTAACGACCTTTATCCGAGGATCCTCAACCATAAAGCAACAACCATAAAGTAATAAATTTCCAGCAACCACATAGGTTAAATATCTGGGCTCCAAACCATGATACCACCTTTTTCCAGAAGAAATGGACATACCCAAGGGGCGCGACCCCTAATAACCTTGCCGCATCTTTCCTGTTTCGACCATTTTCGGGATGTGAGGTCCGACGAGGTCACGTCCACAAAGCTACGCTTTTGACAAAGCCATGCTTCGATCAACAAATGATCAGCAGCACTTCGTATGCCACATTACCAAATTGAGAATATCACTAGTAACCATCAATTACATAACCTCTGAGCTCGTACGTCTTAGAGAAGGGTGTTAAGCTAAGAGAATAAATTCTCCTCCACCAAACAGAAATGTATTTGATAGAAACCAGCTTTACATCTCAAAGTGTAACGTCAGACACACATCTATACAAGTCAGTTCCCGGATTGAACAGAACCGAATGCACTTCATAAAGAAGCCCTTGCAAATCCGGATAATCCCTAATCACGCTCGGGCTCCCCATCACAAAGGGTGATCAAATCTCCATATCGAGGATCAGCCAGTGCAGAGACATTCGACGAGTTATCCTTTCGCTTTCGAAAATATCCTATCTTCACCATCGGTCTTCAAATGCAATCCATAATGTCGTATCATCATTCGAAATGGGTTATATGACACAAAGTCCTCTCCTAACTAAACCGAATAATGTGCATTTAGTCTAAAAACATATGGATATTGGGATCTTAGTTAAGTCACAGTTATTACCCAAAACCTTCTTTCAAATGGTTTAAACAAATTATCATTTTCAAATCTTTTAAATAAAAAGATTCACTTCACAAAGTTCACCCATCTTTCACAAAGATTAATTCATTGCTTTCAAAACTATTCACAATTATAATCTTTTATACAAAAGATACACCTTTAAGATCCTCTTCAATTTCAAAACAAAGTTCCATAATCTTCACAAAGATTCATTCATAATATTTTCACAAAAGATCCATATTTAGAATTCACTTTAATTCAAAATAAGATTTACTAAATCTTTAAAAAAGATATACTCATAGCTTTCAAAACAAATTCCTCTCCAAAATTTGATTTACTAATCAAAATTTTTAACAAAGATTCATTCATAGCTTCCAAAACTATTTTCATTTCAAACTCGAAATCCTTTCAACACAAATTGGAAATCCCTTTCTTTATTTGAAAGCTATTATATTTTGAAAACAAATACTTTTCGTTTGGGAAAAATCCGATTACATTTGCACAAGTTAAAACCCTTCAAGTATAAAACTTGGGTTAAATTCAAATTCCCAAAACAATCCTTTTAAAATGGTTTAAACCCATATTATATAACTTGTGTAACCTTTTTAAACCATAATTTCCAAACATATATTCATAGAACTTAATTTCAAATCTCGAATTCCAATGCAAATCAAACCATTTAAATTTCAAAACTTTATTAAGTTATTCAAAATAACTTTTATCTTTTGAACTTCTTTTCAATAGCTTTTCATATTCAACCCAATTCTATTTCCAAAATCATTTAGATTCAAACTTCAACTTTTAAACAAAATAATATTTAGATTTCAAAATATCTGTGACTTACCGAATTTTCTCGTGAAATCCATATTTATGTGTGTAAGGTGTAGTCCAGGGGTTTTACACAGTAGTGCAACATCCTCAATCATTACAGATTCAAGCACAGCAATATCGATAAGCGGTATAATCCTATGTGACGTCCCATCTCTATGCTCACAATAACAAAGAGTATTAAAAGAAATACTGTCTGTTATTACGAAGAATAAGGCTGGATAGGAGCGGCCATCCGTAGTTAGGCCTTACACTAGTATTGGTTACCTCGATAGGAGTGGTCTATATTTTTATTTTTCATCTCTTATTTATTTACTCCCATCGTCATACCCAATTCCAGTATAAAACGAACTACGATGGTTCATAATAGTTTAGGACAATATATGTAATAATAACACAGATAAGCTAAATGCGGAACACAGATAATATAAAAATCTCATATATATATATAACCGAAGTCAGTTACAATACATGTGATACAATACATATGATACAACTACAACTGTCGACACTGGAAGTTACATACACAAGTACATTATTGACAATAATATACATGAATACATATCATCCTATACTATGACAACAACTACTCCAAAAGATATAAAGAGACTTCATAGCTCTAGCAGAAACCCAAAGCAAGATATCTACAACCTGTAATAACTCGGTCTGACCCGAGTATTAAATTCAAAAGAAAATAATACATGGGTCAGTCTAATTCAAACTCAGTTATTAATGCACAGCAATAATAATTAAATAACAGTTAGAAGACAGTCAAAATAAATTCACCTATCCAATTCTTAAATAAGAAAATCGGATAATGGTAAATATAGCACGTAATAGTGTTAAACAACTAACCAACAAATTCAAATTATCAACGAAGATAAATAAAAGGCTTATCAATGAAGATGATTTAGAAAACAACAGAATTGCCTAAACGGCAATTAATGACAAAATTTAGTTATTAAATAAATAATTAGAAATTCATAATCTAATTATAAAAAAGATAGTTAGATACCAACAAAATGATCAAATCAAACCAAATCAAAATACGGTTTCAAAATATTGAATTGGACAAAACAAAACAATTTCAAACAATTGAAATATCAACAAAAACATCAATTCGAGGAGGGCTGCAGTACACGCACGCGTGTACTGCCTCGCCACTACATCATAAAATACACAAAAGATCAACGAATCAAAAGCAAACGGAGATTCAAATATCAATGCCACGGCCTCAATGATCAAAGCAGAATGACATGGACAATGTGCACGCATGTACACAATGAAAATTCACAAACGAACACAAGGTCAAATCCAAAATACCGGATTCAACTCAAGTGAATTCGAAAAACAAACCAAAATGCATCAATGCAATGCAAACCAACAAAGGCAAGACTGCATACAAAAGAAACTGCAGCCACCACACGAATACAATCTCAAGTGAAAGTGCTCGATTAATATGAAAAAGGGCAGTGGACAGGACAAGTGACTGCAACAACCAAATGCAGACTGCAAGTACAACTGAAATACAAACTATATCCAACAGTGACAATGTGGATGCATCAGATGTATGGGGAAATGCACAAGCAAGGCTACGGCATAGTGCACCAAAGGAATGCAACAGCATAAAGAAACAAACTCGGCAATGCTCAAGACCAATACACATGAATGCACCTATGAAGTTCAACAGTATATATGTACAACATGAACCAGGCATAAAAAGAAATCAAACTTGAGTACAGGTTCAGAGGCACTAGAGAGCATGCACAAGTGACTCGAAACAATGAATCAAGTGCAAGTCCAATATCCACAGCTGACACAAATGCCAACTATCTCAAAGCAATAACAGTTACAATATAAACCCATGAAAACAGGGACATTGCAATGTTCAAAGAAATGCAATGTCAAAATACATGAAGTGCAGATTAACTTTAACAATGCAAGCCAAGCTAACACTACAGAGACTGTCTCGAAGACCAGTGAATAACAAGGGAAACCAAAATTCGACAGATTACATGAGTGAACAAATACATATATGAATGCAGTGAAACCCGAGACAACAGCATATAAATGGAAAACTACAGACTTTAAATTATGAAACAACAAACGGTACGAGTTAAAGGCTGCAACACTACAGCAACAACAAGGGATCAACCATTATCACATAAATGACATCATAAGCCGAAGTCAACATGAATTTGAATACAAGCGAATTCGAGAGAAAAGAAGCCAGCAGAAACATGAATTCACAAATCAAAATCAAAGTCATAGTAGAAATTCCCATAGCAACATCAATTACCAACATCAAACGAAAACAACTGGCCGAGATAAACAACATCGAAACAAAATCGAATTGCAGAAGCACCATACTAAGAATGAACTAGATGTGAGTAAATAGAATTACTCACTTATATTGACGTGCACGAACGATTGACCGGCAAAGCTAAATCCACCAGATCGAACAATTAACGTCGACGTCTTCGATTTTCACGAAAGCCCTAATTTAAGAGCTCGGAACAAAAGAGAACAGGAAGCCGCCATTTATTCTTTCGTTTATTTTTTTTATTTTTTTTGTTTTAGGGTTTCGAATGAATGAAAGGGAGGGGGATTGGGTATTGAATACTATCACGGCTTCAAAACAAATGAAAACGTGGGCCAAGATTATTTTAAAGCCCACATAACTTTTTAACGAATTTTTAAACGAATTTCAACCAATTAAAAACTCCAAATAGCAATTTGCCAACAATATTAATCGTCTAACAACGATAATTAATTGTTGTAAAACCTCGGGTTGTTACAGACTCCCCTCCTTATAAAATTTGCTTCCTCCAATTTTCATAAATAAAGTCGTTAATAACAATTATTTTTCTAACATAAACTGGTTAAGCTAGAAAAATAAAGGTCGAGAATACAAATGCCAAAGAAATCTTTTAATTCCAATAAAAGAAGTTCACAAATTCTCAACAAAATCTAAGTATCAAATAGATAATCAAAAAACAACAAAACTGAATAAATGCAATTATCAGCAACATTCAATTATCAATTAGATAATTAGAATACAGAAATCACAAAACAACAATATCTAATTATCGATACGATAATTAGAAAACAGCAAAATCTAATTATCAACAAAGATAACTAGAAAACACAAATCACAAATCACTAAACCGCAAACATCCAGTTATCCAACAGATAATTAGAAAACACGAACTCCATAACCAGCAAACTCTAACTATCAACAGAGATAGATAGCAAACAGCAACTCAATAAAATCAACATAATCTAGAATCAATTAGAGACTAGAAAATCCTATAATCAGCAAAATTAGCAATTATCCAATTATCAAAAACGATAATCAGAAATCTCAAATCAACAAATATCTAGTTATTAAAAAATGATAATCAGAAATCATCAAATCAACAAATATCTAATTATCAAAAATGATAATCAGAAATCTCAAATCAACAAATATCTAATTATCAAAAACGATAATCAGAAATCTCAAATCAACAAATATCTAATTATCAAAAACAATAATCAGAAATCATCAAACCAACAAATATCTAATTATCAAAAACGATAATAAAAAATATCAAATCAACAAATATCTAATTATCAAAAACGATAATTAGAAATCATCAAATCAACAAATATCTAATTATCAAAAACGATAATCAGAAATCTCAAATCAACAAATATCTAATTATCAAAAACGATAATCAGAATCAACAAATATCTAATTATCAAAAACGATAATCAGAAACAACAAATATCTAATTATCAAAAACGATAATCAGAATCAACAAACATCTGATTATCAAAAACGATAATCAAAAATCACAAGTCAACAAATATCTAATTATCAAAAATGACAATCAGAAATCTCAAATCAACAAATATCTAATTATCAAAAACGATAATCAGAAACAACAAATATCCGATTATCAAAAACGATAATCAGAACTCATATCAACAAATATCCAATTATCAAAAACGATAATCAGAAATCTCAAATCAACAAATATCTAATTATCAAAAACGATAATCAGAAACAACAAATATCCGATTATCAAAAACGATAATCAGAAATCTCAAATCAACAAATATCTAATTATCAAAAACGATAATCAGAAACAACAAATATCCGATTATCAAAAACGATAATCCGAACTTGTATCAACAAATATCCAATTACCTGCAGATAATTGGAAACAACAAATATCTAGAAATCAATTAAGATAATCTAGAAAATCAACATAAAAGGTGGATCGATCCCATTATATGGCGAGTCTAAGCTACGCCGCACGTGCAACAACATATGGCCGAAGCCTACCAAGTATCGTCATCATAATTTTGGTGCCCAACAAATGACCCGAAGGTCCAACATATAACCTGAAGGTCTGGTACTGGTATTTGACTCGAAGGTCCATCATATGACCCGAAGGTCCAACATATGACCCGAAGGTCCAACATAGTGGCTCGAAAGCACACAAAATCAACAAAATCATCAAACAGCAGATGTTTCAATTAACGAGTCCGGAATTAATCGAAATAGCAAACGCACATGTCCCATACCATGAGTTTTACTAAATCGTTTAATTCTCTTCATTGTTTCCTTGAAAGTGCAAAATCGTCAAACATCAATTATTTCAATTAACGAGTCCAGAATTAATCAAAATAGCAAATGCACATGTCCCATACCACGTGTTTTACTAAATCGTTTAAATCTCTTCATCGTTTCCTTGAAAGTGCAAAATTGTTTATTCCAAAAATAACATTTCACATTCTCAAACGGACATGTCCTGAATTAAGCGAATCAGTAAAAGAAATGGGTCATAGTCCTCGATTTTGCTGAAACGTTTAAATCGCTTCTTCATTCTTTTGAAAGCGCAAACTGCAAACTTCTGAAAACAATTTCATTTATTTTATAAAAGTAATAATTTACATTCTCAAACGGACAAGTCCGGAATTAAGCGAATCAGTAAAAGAAAGGGGTCATAGTCCTCGATATTGCTGAAACGCTTAAATCGCTTCCTCATTCTTTTGAAAGCATAAACTGTAAAAAAATTTAAAACAATTTTTATTTTGAAACAATTTTTAAAACACGTGATTAAAACAGCAACATCAGTAGTAACTTTGACAAGGAAATTGCACTTCTCAAAATACCGTAAAAACGGACAACAAAATCAGCATTGTGGGATAACCGCTTGAAAATCCACTTTAAAATTTGACGGTTACTGAAGTCAAAGCGACAGTAATTTTAAACGTCAAAATCTCATCAAAATAATTTGCATCAAAATATAATACCAGTGAATTATCATTCATTAAAAATGTCAACAAAACACCATGCTTCAAAAACTTAGCACCAGTGTGAAAATCCCGTTATAAAAATAAAGGCAACAAAATGCGTTTAAAACCAAACACCGGTTGAACGTAAAATTAATGCAGTAACGTGCAACTCAAATTTGCACGTATACTACAAAATGAACAGAGAAATCATTCGAATATATCTTCAATGAAGATAATTCAAAACAGCAAAAATCTCAACAAATCACATATCTGCAATTGCTTCGGATCCTCAAATCGGATTTGAAATTTTCAAAGAAAACAAATTAAACACAGCTATGTGAACAACAAATGAATTTTATTTCAATTTCATATTTTTATTTTTAAATCAAAAAGGTCATCAGCTGTACTCAGCGAAGACAGTCTCACTGTTTCTGCTGCGCACTCTGATAAACCGACACAAATTACTCAATCATCAAACACAGTTTCACTATTATTTTTAAATAAAGATATTTAAAAATTTCATCATACTTTCAAAACTTTAGTTTTGACTCAAAGCACAACTAAAAACATCGACAAATAGTTGTAACACATGTTCCATCTAAGTTATTTTTTATATTATGTCCATAAACCCTAAGCTTTGATACCAACTGTGACACCCCACCTCTATGCTCACAATAACAAATAGTATTAAAAGAAATACTGTCTGTTATTACGAAGAATAAGGCTGGATAGGATCGGCCATCCGTAGTTAGGCCTTACACTAGTATTGGTTACCTCGATAGGAGTGGTATATATTTTTATTTTTCATCTCTTATTTATTTACTCCCATCGTCATACCCAATTCCAGTATAAAACGAACTACGATGGTTCATAATAGTTTAGGATAATATATATAATAATAACACAGATAAGCTAAATGCGGAACACAGATAATATAAAAATCTTATATATATATATATATATCTGAAGTCAGTTACAATACATGTGATACAATACATATGATACAACTACAACTGTCGACACTGGAAGTTACATATACAAGTACATTATTGACAATAATATGCATGAATACATATCATCCTATACTATGACAAAAACTACTCCAAAATATATAAAGAGAATTCATAGCTCTAGCAGCAACCCAAAGCATGATATCTACAACCTATAATAACTCGGTTTGACCCGAGTATTAAATTCAAAAGAAAATAATACACGGGTCAGTCTAATTCAAACTCAGTTATTAATGCATAGAAGCAATAATAATTAAAAAACAATTAGACGACAGTAAAAATAAATTCACCTATCTAATTCTTAAATAAGAAAATCGGATAACGGTAAATATAACACGTAACAGTGTTAAACAACTAACCAACAAATTCAAATTATCGACGAAGATAAATAAAAGGGTTATCAATGAAGATAATTTAGAAAACAACAGAATTGCCTAAACGGCAATTAACGACAAAATTTAGTTATTAAATAAATAATTAGAAACTCATAATCTAATTACCAAAAATATAATTAGGTACCAACAAAATGATCAAATCAAACCAAATCAAAATACAGTTTCAAAATATTTAATTGGACAAAACAAAACAATTTCAAACAATTGAAATATCAATGAAAATGTCAATTCGAGTAGGGCTGCAGTATACGCACACGTGTACTGCCTCACCACTGCATCATGAAATACACAAAAGATCAACGAATCGAAAGCAAATGGAGATTCAAATATCAATGCCACGGCCTCAATGATCAAAGCAGAATGACATGGACAATGTGCACGCATGTACACAATGAAAATTCACAAACGAACACAAGGTCAAACCCAAAATACCGGATTCAACTCAAGTGAATTCAAAAAAAAAATCCAAATGCATCAATGCAATGAAAACCAACAAAGGTAAGACTGCATACAAAAGAAACTGCAGCCACCACACGAATACAATCTCAAGTGAAAGTGCTCGATTAATATGAAAAACGGCAGTGGACAAGACAAGTGACTGCAACAACCAAATGCAGACTACAAGTACAATTGAAATGCAAACTATATCCAACGGTGACAATGTGGTTGCAGCAGATGTAAGGGGTAATGCACAAGAAAGGCTACGGCATAGTGCACCAAAGGAATGCAACAATACAAAGAAACAAACTCGGCAATGCTCAAGACCAATACATATGAATGCACAGTGCAAAAAAATGCACCAAGTAAATGACACAGCAATAATGAAACCAATAGTAAACAAGTGAAGTTCAGATCATAATGAAAGGAAGTAAGTATAAACTGAACAGAGCAAATACACTGCAACTCAAAAGAGCCCAAATGTCCAAACAATGGACAACAAAAATACTTCTACCACATAGACCACAAAAGTCGACAATGCAAACAGTGACATGATCAGGGATGCAGACTCAAGTACCTATGAAGTTCAACAGTATATATGTACAGCATGAACCATGCATGAAAAGAAATCAACTTGAGTATAGGTTCAGAGGCACTAGAGAGCATGCACAAGTGACTCGAAGCGATGAATCAAGTGCAAGTCCAATATCCACAGCTGACACAAATGCCAACTGTCTCAAAACAATAACAGTTACAATATAAACCCATGAAAACAGGGACATTGCAATGTTCAAAGAAATGCAATATCAAAATACATGAAGTGCAGATTAACTTAAATAATGCAAGCCAAGCTAACACTACAGAGACTGTCTCGAAGACCAGTGAACAACAAGGGAAACCAAAATTCGACAGATTACATGAGTGAACAAATAAATATATGAATGCAGTGAAACCCGAGTCAACGGCATATAAATGGAAAACTACAGACTTCAAATTATGAAACAGCAAATTGTACAAGTTAAAGACTGCAACACTACGGCAACAACAAGGGATCAAACATTATCACATAAATGACATCACAAGCCGAAGTCAACATGAATTTGAATACAAGCGAACTCGAGAGCAAAGAAGCCAGCAGAAACATAAATTCACAAATCAAAATCAATGTCACAGTAGAAATTCCCATAGCAACATCAATTACCAACATCGAATGAAAACAAATGGCTGAGATAAACAACATCGAAGAAAAATCAAATTGCAGAAGCACCATTCTAAGAATGAACTAGATGTGAGTAAATAGAATTACTCACTTATATTGACTTGCACAAACGATCGATCGGCAAAGATAAATCCACCAGATCGAACAATTAACGTCGACGTGCTCGATTTTCACGAAAGCCCTAATTTAAGAGCTCGGAACAAAAGAGAACAGGAAGCCACCATTTATTCTTTCGTTTATTTTTTTATTTTTTGTTTTAGGGTTTCAAATGAATGAAAGGGAGGGGGATCGGGTATTTAATACTATCACGGCTTCAAAACAAATGAAAACGTGGGCCAAGATTATTTTAAACCTCACACAACTTTTTAACGAATTTTTAACGAATTTCAACCAATTAAAAACTCCAAATAGCAATTTGCCAACAATATTAATCGTCTAACAACGATAATTAATTGTTGTAAAACCCTGGTTTGTTACATCTTATAACGCTTATCTTCATTCACAGATTCACAGATAAACAATATAAATTCATCAGAGATAAGTAAATTACATTCATCACAGCTTAAATCAGATTAATTCATAAAGCATCACATATCAGGGATATCAAACAATTCAACATCTAATAGAATCCTACCATCCATAAGTAAGATTAATTAATTATCTAATAAATTTAAATCAGATTAATTACTTATGAATAAACTAATAATCATGGTTAATTAATATTAATTGATTACAAACCATCTTAACTAATTAACCTTTAATCATTTATTAATTAGCCTTTAATAATAAATTAATCAACCTTTAATTATTAATTAATCAACCTTTAATAAATAAATCAACCTTTAATTATTTAATTATCCTTTAAATTAATTTCCCTTAATTAATTTATTAATAAATTAATTAACCCTTAATTATTTACCATTAAATTAATTATCCTTAATTAATTACAACAATTAGTTAACCTTAAGTTAATTACATAATTAATTAACCATTAATTAATTACCATTTGATTAATGAAATTACAATAATTGATTATCCTTAATCACTTTCATTAATTAATTTACCCTAAATTAAGTAATTAACCCTTAAATTATTATCTAAAATCATTATCCATTAATTAATCACATTAATTAATTTATCAAATTAATTAATTAACCGTTAATTTCATTAACTAATCAGCCCTTAAACTAATTACATCATTAAATTACATTTGAGAATCACTTAGAGATTTAATTAAAAATTAACCCAATAAAAGGTTATTTTCAAAACCAAATCAAATTACTTTCAAGTCACATTTGGATTTAAAATTTTAGTTTTGAAACTTGATTGAGAAAACTTAAGAAATACTTTACTTTTAATTAAAAACTTGGTTTCCTTTGTTTTTAAACCTGGTACCAAATTTGTTTTTTTTTCTACCTGTACTAAATTCCCTAGAGTTTTAAAACTCGGTATGTTTTCTTTTCTTATATTTTTAAACCTGGGACTTAAAAAAAACATCTCGAGCCAAATACAAAACTACTCAAACCAAGCATCGAGCAAAAACATCATTCCTTCGAGTTACATCCCGAGCCACTCACGTCCTCCTCTTCTTTTTCTTTTTAAAACTTGTTTTTAGTTTTAAATTTTAAAATCTATTACTAATATGCGAACATACCCGAGACGACTTTCATTTTCCCCGAGACACTCACCACTTGACTTCGAGACAAACCCCGGGAACCACCTCTTCTTCCCAACATCAGATACCCGCGATACTTCATGCACGTGCACGACTAGCCTGACGACCACCGACCATCGTCGATCCTCTCAACAATTCGCCGACGACTCATCCACATGCTACGACCACCCAATTCTACGTAAACAACGACAAATCGGAATTGAGTCGTTCAAACTAAAACTAGAACCAACCCTGGAACAAAACTCTGATTAATCAATCGCTTCCCCTCGATCATATCGATCACCAGACATCACGCCACCACGTCCACAGATTCACCACAACCTCCAGCATCGATCCCCTCCGGACCGAACGACTTCGATCAACCCACGTTGCTACACGAGCACGATGAGCAGCATCGACCAAATTGGGTTCTCAAACCCTACTTTGCCTTCCCCAGGATACTCTGGCCATCGGAATATTTTTCTTTTATTTTTCCCGAGTAAACCTTCCTTTCATCTACCTTTAGTACCAATCGCGTCACCCACTTCGTTGCCGATCACCAAAATTTAATGAAAATGTCAATTCCATTCAACTAAAATTTTCTCATCAAATATAATCTTAAAATTTCTGAGATGATTACGAAAAAGCATAATTTTGAAAAACGAATCCCTTCTTATGATAAAAAATTTAAAATTCAAAACTTTGACTTTTTTGTTTCAAAGAGTTTCTACTGAAATTTATTGTTCCTGAAATATCTACCGAGCTATTCTACTTACAATTATTTTTAAAAATGAAGTTATTTTGCTATCATCATTTTCTCTTCAAGTTCCTTAGCCTAATATTGATTGTACAGAGAGAATTTTAATTTTAAACTTAAATTTGGAAACCTGTAACTGTAACAGGAACCTATATATATATATATATATATATATATATATATATAAACATGCATACACACATATATCATTATATATACATACATAACATAAACATGCAGGCACATCAAACATTTTCACAACAACTTAAACTCTCAATCTACAAATCAAGATTTACATATACTTTAAAGTTTTAAATAGAAAGGTTTGCTCACCTGGAGTTTGATAAAGCAGAATACAAATTCTTTTCCCTGGAAATGATTTTTTTGAAAAGAATCAGGGAACTTAGATTGAATCTGAAGCTGATTCACTTGAGTTTGGATCTGGAATTCATGCTGAGTTGAATTTGAATGTTTGGTTTCTAGATTCAAAAGCTTGATAGGTTGAATTGCTACGGGATTAAAAATTTGAAAGCTGTTGTTTTAAACAGAGGACTTGAATTTGTTTTGAGCTGGAATGCTTTGTTTTTGATCTTGAATCTTCTTTCCATGTTTATGAAGTTTTGATTTTCTTTTGCTTAAAGCTTTAAATTGATCTCAGGCTTGCAATAGATCTGGTTTTCTTGTTCTTTTGTTTTTTTGTTTTCCAGGTTTAGAATATAGAGTGGATGAAAGTGAAGCCTGGTTTAAACTTTGATTTTATACATTTCAAATTTAAAAGAAAATTTATGCCACTTGTTATCTTTGCACATTACTTTGTTTACATTTGTTTATTATATGTTGTATTTTGGCTACAAATGTTTTAATATAGTTTAAAAAGGGTTACACCTGTCATTTGCATGCATTTAAAGGTTTAAATGTGATTTTGTAATATTTTCTTTTATATTTTCAATTTATCTTTATATATATATGTATGTATGTATGTATATTTAAAGCTTCTTATTTACTTTTGAAAATTATTTGAAATAAAATTATACATTAATAAATAATCTATATTTTTTTATTAAGAATATTTATCTATATACATTTACTTTTAAAAGATAAATATATATTTTTATAAATTTCATTTTAAACTTAAGTAATCATACTTATTATATATACAAACCATTTTCTTTTTCTTTTTCAAAAGATATATATACATTAATAAATAATACATATACATATATACTAAAATTAGAAAACAAATTTTATTAATTTTAAACATAGTATCTTCAAATCCAATTTATTTTTCAATATATTTATTTATTGAATTTTAAATCCAAATTTCAAATCACAATCTATTATATATCTATATAAAAATAACGAACACATATCTTTATTAAATTTGGATAAATTCAATTTAATTCATAATTTAACCCACAATTTAATTTAAATTGTCAATTTAAATTTAACTCAAAAACGGGGTCGTTACAGATTCCCTCCTTAAGAAAATTTCTTCCCCGAAATTTGCTAGAGAGACAACAAAGAATAGATAAGAAATGCTCTTCCAGATCAAACTAAATATCCATTCTGCATTGGCTTCCCAAATCAGAATATCAACAATAATTATGAGAACAAACTCATTCAATATTTCATGAAGTATTCGGGTCATCCAGTCTACGAAATATACAGGAGTATTGGTTAGTTCGAAGGATAACTAACCACTCATAGGATATCTCTGGACCCCAAAGAATGAACAAATGGATTCAATTCAGGTTGGAATATTCTAAAGTACACACTAGCTTGTCCCTCCTCGGACTTGAATTCATACAAGAAACCTCAACAAAAAAATTTCAAGTTTGGTTTTAACCGAAATCGTTTTATCGATGCATTTTAATTCAGTTTCATATTTTATTCATCAATTCATTTCAAATAGAGTCTCAAATTCATTGAAGTTTAAAAACGAAAAGCTGATAAGAAACTGATGAAGAGAACACGAAACAGGAACTTATCTTCAACGATTCGTAGGACCACCACAACACCAAAGCTTCTTCTGTAGCTGTCACAAAGCCATCAGAGAATTGAAATTGGATCAAAGGAGATTGAGAATAATTGTTTCCT
Source organism: Allium cepa (assembly GCA_030765085.1). Classification (NCBI taxonomy): domain Eukaryota; kingdom Viridiplantae; phylum Streptophyta; class Magnoliopsida; order Asparagales; family Amaryllidaceae; genus Allium; species Allium cepa. The sequence continues at coordinate 485,248,422 of CM060934.1, read as the reverse complement.
TGTTGTTACAGGGTATTAACATTTTGTAGTGGTACTCTCCTGTCCCCTACCTCTTCCTCTTCTTGCACTCATACTTACTATTAATGGATAGTAAGAGAATTTACTGAGGCATATGGACGGATGTCTTAGGGATATACTCATTCTAGCGCATTTGTAACCCTATCTCTAATGAGTTACCTAATGTGTTATACTCCTGAGGTAAAGTTCAACCTTCAGCTCTGATACCACTGTAACGATCCTAACTTGACCTTCGAAAATCGGCACTCAAGTACATCACCCGTATTCGAATGCCGTAGATCCAAATGTCAAATCTGGTTCGTCGGAGCTTATAACACATTAAGTACAACAATATGGCGGAAGAAAAAAAATATTATTAATAAAGAACAGTCGATTACAACATCATGATACCAATATCAGAGCTTAAAATATATACAACAGTGGAATATGACACAACTGGATTGTCTAGACTTTGCTTATCGACAACGGAAAGATAATTCCAATAGAATTTCCAAGGGATAGAGTCCAGAACTACATCTCCCTCTGCAATTGCTCTAAATTACAAGCTCGAACCACCATCATTGTTGTATTAAGCAAGGTCGGTCCAGAATGTTGAAGAGAAGCTCAAAGTGATAACCAAAATCAAAAGACTTCCAAGATTTCGAATCTACATTTATTGTATGATTATCTGAAAAGTCCCAACTGTAGGCCGCCCGTGTGGAAAATTATGGGCACCCAGAGTTTAGGAAGGGAACAATAAACTCCAGGTCAGTCATGAGGCTGGTGTGAGCAAACAAAAACATTCGTTTTAAAACAAAAGCAAAACAAAAGAATTTAAAAGAAATCCGCAATGCTTTTTGGAAAATGAAACTACCATAAGACCTCCCGCCACACACACAATGCAAGCATACAATTGGAGGAGATTTCTTCTTATGATAGTCAAATATGCTTGATATGCAAAAAAAATTGATATTATTATTAGTGCATAGTGCAAAAAACATTTCGAAAGTAAAATATTAATCTTAGCTAGCATACAACCATTATTGTGTGCCTATTATAGCTACCATCTAAATAGTGGTGACCACCATAAATAAATGGCAGGTTCTACAACTAAAATTGTACAAGGCGCGTATTGGAGATTGGATTTCCAACAAATGGTCAGGCTAAGGAATTTCCTATTGCAACATGGGTACGCCTCTGGAGGGACGCCCCGATGACTTAACGAGCTCTCTACCAACATAAGGTCGGGTTACCCCTACCCGGAAGTAACACCTATAAGTACGCCATCCCCGGTCGTTAGCGACCTTTATCCGAGGATCCTCAACCATAAAGCAACAACCACAAAGTAATAAATTTGCAGCAACCACATAGGTTAAATATCTGAGTTCCATACCATGATACCACCTTTTTCCAGAAGAAATGGACATACCCTAGGGACGCGACCCATAATAACCTTGCCGCATCTTTCTTGTTTCGACCATTTTCGAGTTGTGAGGTCCGACGAGGTCATGTCCACAAAGCTGCGCTTTTCACAGGCCATGCTTCGATCAACAAATGATCAGCAACACTTCGTATGCCACATTACCAAATTGGGAATGTATCACTAGTAACCATCAACTACATAACCTCTAAGCTCGTACTCTCAGAGAAGGGTGTTAGGATAAGAGAATAAATTCTTCGCCACCAAACAAAAATGTATTTGATAGGAACCAGCTTTACATCTCAAAGTGTAATGTCAGATACACATTCATACAAGTCTGTTCCGGGTTCAAACAGAACCGAAGGCACTTCACAAAGAAGCCCTTGCAAATTCGAATAATCCCCAATCACGTCCGAACTCCCCATCATAAACGGTGATCAAATCTCTATACCGGAGATCAGCTGGTGCAGAGACATTCGACGAGTTATCCTTTCGCTTTCGAAAATATCCGGTCTTCACCACCGATCTTCAAATACAATCCCTAACATCGTATCATTATTCGGAATGGGTTATATGATACAAAGTCCTCTCCCAGCTAAACCGAATAATAAGCGCTTAATTTAAAAACATATGGATATTGGGATCTTAGTTAAGTCACACTTATTACCCAAAACCTTCTTTCAAATGATTTAAACAAATTACTATTTTCAAATCTTTTAAAAAAAAGATTCACTTCACAAAGTTCACCCATCTTTCATAAAGATTAATTCATAGCTTTCAAAACTATTCACAATTCAAATCTTTTATACAAAAGATACACCTTTAAGATCCTCTTTAATTTCAAAACAAAGTTCAACAATTTTTCACAAAGATTCATTCATAATATTTTCCCAAAAGATCCATATTTAGAATTCACTTTAATTCAAAACAAGATTTACTAAATCTTTAAGAAAGATTTATTCATAGCTTTCAAAACAAATTCGTTTCCAAAATTTGATTTACTAATCAAATTTTTTAACAAAGATTCATTCATAGCTTCCAACAATATTTTCATTTCAAACTCGAAATCCTTTCAACATAAATTTGAAATCTCTTTCTTTATTTGAAAGCTATTATCTTTTGAAACAAATACTTTTCGTTTCAGAAAAATCCGATTACATTTGCACAATTTAAAACCCCTCAAGTATAAAACTTGGGTTAAATTCAAATTCCCAAAACAATACTTTTAAAATGGTTTAAAACCCATATTATATAACTTGTATAACCTTTTTAAACCATAATTTCCAAACATATATTAATAGAACTTAATTTCAAATCTTGAATTCCAATTCAAATCAAACCATTTAAATTTCAAAATTTTATTAAGTTATTCAAAATTACCTTTATCTTCTAAAACTTCTTTTCAAAAGCTTTTCATATTCAACCCAATTCTATTTCCAAAATCATTTAGATTCAAACTTCAACTTTTTAACAAAATAATATTTAGATTTCAAAATATCCGTAACTTAACCAATTTCCTCGTGAAATCCATGTTTGTGTATGCAAGGTGTAGTCCAGGGGTTTTACACAATAGTGCAACATCCTCAATCTTTACATATTCATGCACAGCAATATCGATAAGCGGTATAATCCTATAACGCTTATCTTCATTCATAGATTCATAGATAAACAATATAAATTCATCACAGATAAGTAAATTACATTCATAACAGTTTAAATCAGAATAATTCATAAAGCATCACATATCAGGGATATCAAACAACTCAACATCCAATAGAATCCAAACATCCATAATTAAGATCAATTAATTATCTGATTAATTTAAATCAGATTAATTACTTATGAATAAACTAATAAACATAGTTAATTAATATTAATTGATTACAAATCATCTTATTAATTAACCTTTAATCATTTATTAATTAGCTTTTAATAATAAATTAATCAACCTTTAATTATTAATTAATCGACCTTTAATAAATAAATCAACCTTTAATCATTAACCTTTAATTATTTAATTATCCTTTAAATTAATTTCCCTTAATTAATTTATTAATAAATTAATTAACCCTTGATTATTTACCATTAAATTAAGTATCCTTAATTAATTACAATAATTAACTAACCTTAAGTTAATTACATAATTAATTAACCCTTAATTAATTACCATTTAATTAATAAAATTATAGTAAATGATTATCCTTAATCACGTTCATTAATTAATTAACCCTTAATTAATTAAATTATCCTCAAATTAATTACCTTAATTCAAATTAATTATCCTTAATTAATTATTCTTTAATCACTTAATTAAACAATTTTAATCATTAACTATCCTTTAATTAATTAACCTTTAATTAATTTCATTTAGTAATTACTCATTATTACTTATTTTAATTAATCAATCTTCAATTACATTAAGGTAATTAACCCTTAAATTATTATCTAAAATCATTATCCATTAATTAATCACATTAATTAATTTACCACATTAATTAATTAACCGTTAATTTCATTAAGTAATCATCCTTTAAATTAATTACATCATTAAATTACGTTTGAAAATCACTTAGAGATTTAATAAAAAATTAACCTAATAAAAGGTTATTTTCACAACCAAATCAAATTACTTTCAAATCACAATTGAATTTAAAATTTTAGTTTTAAAACTTGATTGAGAAAACTTGAGAAATACTTTTCTTTTAATTAAAAACTTGGTTTCCTTTGTTTTTAAACCCGGTACCAAATTTGTTTTTTTTACCTGTACTAAATTTCTCTAGAGTTTTAAAACTTGGTATGTTTCATTTTTAGATTTTTAAACCTGGGACTTCAGAAAAACATCTCGAGCCAAATACAAAACTACTCGAACCAAGCACTGAGCAAAAACATCATTCTTCCGAGGTAAATCCCGAGCCACTCACTTCCTCCTCTTCTTTTTCTTTTTAAAACTTGTTTTTAGTTTTAAATTTTAAAATCTGTTACTAACAGGCGAACATACCCGAGACGACTTTCGTGTTTCCGAGACACTCATCACCTGATTTCGAGACAAACCCCGGGAACCACCTCTTCTTCCCAACATCAAATACACACGATACTTCGTGCACGTGCACGACTAGCCTGACGACCACCGACCATTGCCGATCCTCTTAACGAGTCGTCGACGACTCATCCACATGCTACGACCACCCAGTTCGACGTAAACAACAGCAAATCGAAATTGAGTCGTTCAAACTAAAACTGGAACCAACCCTAGAACGAAACTCCGATCAATCAATCGCTTCGCCCTGATCATCTCGACCAAATGATCAACCCTGGAACGAAACTCCACAGATTCACCCCGACCTCCAGCATCGATCCCCTCTGGACCGAACGACTCCGATCAACCCTTGTTGCTACACGAGCACGATGAACAACATCGACCAAATTGAGTTCTTAAACCCTACTTTGCCTTCCCCAGGCTACTCTGGCCATTGGAATATTTTACTATTATTTTTCCCGAGTAAACCATCCTTCCATCTACCTTTAGAATCAATCGCGTCACCCACTTTGTTGCCGATCGCCAGAATTTGACGAAAATGTCAATTTCGTTCAACTCAATTTTTCTCATCAAATATAATCTTAAAATTTCTGAAATGATTACCAAAAATCATAATTTTGAAAAAAGAATCCCTTCTTATGATCAAAATTTTAAAATTAAAAACTTTGATTTTTCTGTTTCAAAGAATTTCTACTGAAATTTATTGTTCCAGAAATATCTATCGAGCTATTCTACTTACAATTATTTTCAAAAATGAAGTTACTTTGCTATCATCATTTTCTCTTCAAGTTCCATTGCCTAATATTGATTGTACATAGAGAATTTGAATTTTAAACTTAAATTTGGAAACCTGCAACTGTAACAGGAAACTGTATATATATATATATATATATATAAACATGCATACACATATATATCATTATATATACATACATAACATAAACATGCAGGCACATCAAACATTTTCACAACAACTTAAACTCTCAATCTACACATCAAGATTTATATATACTTTAAAGTTTTAAATAGAAAGGTTTGCTCACCTGGAGTTTGACAAAGTAGAGAACAAATTCTTTTCCCTGGAAATGATTTCTTTTGAAAAGAATCTGGGAACTTAGATTGAATCTAAAGCTGATTCACTTGAGTTTGGATCTAGAATTCATGCTCAGTTGAATTTGAATGTTTGGTTTCCAGATTCAAAAGCTTGTTCAGGTTGAACTGCTTCCAGGTTAAAAATTTGAAAGCTGTTGTTTTAAACAGAGGATATGAATTTTTTTTGAGCTGGATGCTTTGTTTTTGAACTAGAATCTTCCTTCCAGGTTTATGAAGTTTTGATTTTCTTTTGCTTAAAGCTTTGAATTGATCTTAGGCTTGCAACAGATCTGTTTTTCTTGTTCTTTTGTTTTTCTGTTTTCTAAGTTTAGAATATAGAGTGGATGAAAGTGAAGCCTGGTTTAAACTCTGATTTTATACATTTCAAATTTAAAAGAAAATTTATGTCACTTGTTATCTTTGCACATTACTTTGTTTACATTTGTTTATTATATGTTGTATTTTGGCTACAAATGTTTTAATATAGTTTAAAAAGGGCTACACTTGTCGTTTGCATGCATTTAAAGTTTTAGTTGTGATTTTATAATATTTTCTTTTATATTTTCAATTTATCTTAATATTATATATATTTAAAGCTTCTTATTTACTTTTGAAAATGATTTGAAATAAAATTATACACTAATAAATTATCTATATATATTTTTTACTGAGAATATTTATCTATATACATTTACTTTTAAAAGATAAATACATATTTTTATAAAATTCATTTTAAACTTAAGTAATCATACTTATTATATATACAAACCATTTTCTTTTCTTTTTCAAAAGATATATATACATTGAAAAATAATACATATACATATATACTAAAATTAGAAAACAAATTTTATTAATTTTAAACATAGTATCTTCAAATCCAGTTTAATTTTCAATATATTTATTTATTGAATTTCAAATCCAAATTTCAAGTCACAATCTATTATATATCTATATATAAATAACAAACACATATCTTTATTAAATTTGGAAAAATTCAATTTAATTCACAATTTAACCCACAAATTAATTTAAATTATCAATTTAAATTTAACTCAAAACCGGGCTCGTTACATTTAAGGAAATCATTAATACTATAGTTAACACTAAAAATCGACGTGGTGGACTTGTCTATTTGTAAGATTCAAGAACGAAGTATCTAGGAAAGACTTTGATGCGACCAGTGATGTAACTTCCCTAGCTTCACTCTTGAACAAGGAATAGTTAAGTTGGAATGTCGGAAATGAGTTAATCGTACGAATCTAGATTTCTATTAGTAGTCGTCTTTAGAACTTGATAGTTAACTAATCAAATATTAAAGTTGTTCGAATATGAATTTAGTTCTTTAAAACAAATGTTTTCAAAGATAGAAACAAGGCTAAGAATGGTTTTGTTTTTGTTGTCACAATATATTAATAGCATTCATCTTTATCCCTTTTTTATTATACTTAAGGATGTAAATAGATCTTTACAAAGAATGATTTAAACATAAGCATAAGCAAAATGGCCTTGAGTTTGTACTGACAATGGTTGAGTAAGATTAGTGTTAAAACTTTTGAATGGATATGCAAAAATACTTAGATTCTTGAAAAGGATATTTTGAAGGAAATTATTAAGTGTGAAATCTGTAAAAAAAGATAGAAAAAGTAGAAGTTTATTAGATAAAAGAAGTTTACTAATAAATGAGTTTTTAATTAATAAAAGGATTAATTAAATAGAAGGGATTAAGTAGCTTAACCAAACTTTGTATGACTTGACCATGCTTTGTATGACTTGATAGTGTTTTGTATGTTCATTTGTTTATGGAAAGTATGCTAAACTTGGTTTTCTAAACATCTATCTTAAACCAGATAGTCGATTAGTCGACTATCAAAATTGACAAGTATAACTTTGGGAATATCTAAAAGAAACATGGATGGCATAGTTATCTTCAATAATTCCATACTATACATATAAAATCATTGCTAGAAAAAATGATATGGAAATCCATCTTCTTAAACTATTGGGAGGTGATCTCCGCTTTTATGTATTGTTTGTTTATTTCTGAAAGAGCTAGAATTGAGTTTATCAAAAATTCATCGGTTGGTTTTGGAATGTCTGGTAAGTGGGAAGAGGGTATACGTATGAGATGACTCAAACCTGTAACCACTTCAAAGCTATATACGCAATCTAAGTTCTGGATGCGGTTGAGAAGTGGAATGTTATAGAGTTAAACTGTCTATCCTAAGGTTAAGTCCAAGGAAGAGGTCAGTGTTAACATTTTAAACGATGTTATCATGTGGGACTGTATATCTTGAGGAGTACTCCAAGAGAGAAAAATGCTAGCATTCGTCGAAGGACTTATGTGGGAAACCTATGTGGAGGTTTGAGATGCTCAAATCCATATAGTGATTCATATTATTTTTGAGATGATGGAATCCAATTGGGGATTCGTGTATTGTTTGAGTGATGAAGATTCGTGTGAGAGATTCCAAACATAGTCTCGACATTGGAAATGACAAAAAAACCGAAGAAGGATGCATAATCTTGGGTTGAGTTTACCTATGAGGGTATATCAACTCCATATCTAGAGTATGCTTATCTATATATTACGCGTAGGAGTTAGTGATACTTGGTGCCATATAGTCATCATTGGGCCAGTTGTGTTTACTTTACAGTATATCCTATCTAGAGGCATACAATGCATAGAAGGAAATTTTTGATCCTTGTTATGGAGATCCGCTTCAGTTTACTAGGGGCATCCCCATGGAAAAAAATTCCATGCACGGATGTGCCATAGTGGTATTGATTATATACCTATTATTGTTGTGGCATTCACATAGCGGCTAATTGATATGATTTATGTGCTACACCCTAAGCATTATATATAATATCACTGTATGTTTAACTTAATAAATAATTGGCTTTTTTAAGGGGAAAACATTATGGGAATCCATACGGTCTCAATGGTTACCGTTACCAGACTGATCCAGACGTTATTTTCTTATAATGCTCGGGTCAACCTCGTGTATATGTCCCGACTTGGCTATGGATGCTTTGGAGCTTAGCTGAATGATTACCTACCATAGTATTTATTTATGTTGCATTACTATTGTATCATCAGCGTCTGTAAGAACAGGTTATTACAACTATCCAGGCTGATTACGGTTACTCTGAAAAACTTTGTATCTTAGAAGGGTAGTTTGTACTATCTTTTGATAATATATATTACCGTTACATTTTGAAATTCCGATGCTGTGTTTTCCTCTTTCTTGTTCTATATTTTTCTTTTATTTCACCCTCATAATTCGTCTCTAGTGCTTGAGTGCTCGGCATATGAATACCATGGATGTATTAGTGTCGACGTTTGAGGGTCAAAAAGGCAGATCATTATAGTTGACATCAGAGCTAAAGATTAAGCGAGAACATTGGCTTTGTTTGGGTATAATTCATTAAGAGATGGGGTGATGGAATGCCCTAGAATGAGTTGAGAGTATTATATATAAGAGCGTATGTTTTCATAGCATAAAAAAAAATTTATATTGTGTTAATTGATCTGTTGAGTGGTTTATAAATTCTGGTCAATGCGCCTGATTAACTTTATCGATAGGGGTTTTTAAACACTTGAACAAGGCCAACTGACATAGTATTGTCTTGAAAATTGGTAAATAAAATAATTTTACCTTGGATTATGTTTTATATATAAAAGGAAAATATTTCAAAAAAATGGATATATTTATTTATGATATGTTTGTTTATTAGGAAATGATAATATATTCAATTATTGTCGTTTATTGTTTGATTAGGTATGCTTGGGAAGTTTATGAGCATCTACTATAGTTTGTTGATTTATAAGAAATTTACCTTATTACAACAAGAATTGGGGTAGATAATAATTTATAGGATACATTAAATACGAACATCTTATGAATTAATTTTCACAGTTTGATTATAATGCGTTCGATGATAATGTTGGGTTAAAATTGATTTTTGTAAGAGTTTTTATTATAATCTAATCAAAGATATACATTTATGAAATGAATTAGATAAGGAAGCAACCTTATATAAACGTGGTTTATAAACAAAAAGGATATAAATAGAGAATTTGAGAACTTAAATCCCGGCGTCTTTGAATATGTTTTTTAAAGATTAGAGAGAAAATTATAGTAGCATAATTTAGAAGTAGGGATTTGGGAAATTGGTTTATGAAATAGAGATCATGATACTTAGTACTATTATACGAAGTATTTGATACCACTTTGAAATGATTTTGGTTAAATACCATGTTATGGTTTGGCTGTTCTAAACTAACTCCTGTCGCTTGAAAATAATTCTGGTGATGACTTCAACATCATCGGCATTCATTTTCACGTTTCATATATAGGATGCTACAAATTTGTTTTAGTAAACCATATTTTGGTTTAATCCCAAGTATGGTTTGATATACAAAAGATATATGCATACATACATACATACATATAAAATTTCAAGTGATTTGGAAAAAAAGGTGTTTAGTTCTAAAGTTCTCTTATTAAGTTATTTCATGGACACACGTAGCTTATGCATTAGTAAATATGGACATGCATTACTATATGATATGTTTTTCGTTAGTTTTCATTTATTAAAATGAAAGGATATTCTCGACGATTTTGGATAGTTAGGAACTTTCGAATTGTTATACAACTTATGGTAAGTGTTTTAAAAAATATAAAGTTGAGTCTATATAATAATTAAATTGGAAAATGGGCAGTAAGTTAAAACAAGTTCAAATTATTGATCATCCTTGTTAATTAAAAAATTTGATGTTTTGGGTTTATACTCTTAGGATGTAATAGAGTACTATAGGAGTATGAACTTAAGTTGAAAAATGTTGATAAACTTAAAGTTATGATTTATCAAATGATGCATAAATGATTTAGTATTGAATGACATAATATTTGGATAAATGAATGTGATTAAAAAGTTATCGGTATAGTTAAGAATCCAATCATGATAAATATGTAAGTTGTACCTAGATCGTTTTGTTTTCATGACTGTTCTTGACCTAGTATTCGAGTATATGTTTTCGAGGTAGTTTACACCGGTCTGAGAAATCATTTTTCACTCAATTCTTGACGGCGAAAACTTGATATGAATTTTTTATAAGCTCCTAAATTTTTCTATCATAATATATGTCTATGTAAGGAGAAATAAGGTTTTTAGTCAAGGGACCAGATTAGAGTCCACCCTAGAGAGTTCAGGTGATCTATGCTAGTTTGGAAGTGATATCTACGTGATCGAGCAAGTGATTGGGTTGATATAGCATACAGACGACATATGAACATCGTACGGGCTTTGGTATGATTTCACACTATGTTTTGTTAGTTTAAGGAAAGTTTCGGTGATGACTCTTTGATTTTTTATGAGGTAGCATGAATAACCGTCTAAGTAATAACTTAAGGCTGGCGAGCGTAAGGTATACTTAATAGGTTGTTTATCATCTTTGTGCGATGAGAGGGTTTTTGAGCCCGAGCAAACTGTGAGCTTTATTTACTAATGATTGTGGTACTATTAAGTATTAATGCCTAACTATTTCTTTGGTTGCACGTGTAGGAACTCAAAGGACGAAATATTCTAAGTGGGGGAGAATGTAACGACCAGGACTTTCGAACACTCCGTATTTATATGTCTGAATTATTTAAATATTTGAATCTTGGATTAAATGTTATTAAAATGATTTAATAAGCTTTTTATCCCCCTTTTAAATCATAAATAATGATGGTAAACCTTTTTTTTAATTTTTTTAAAATATTCTACGAAGAAAAATCAATAATGTGATCGAAAATCGGTTTATCGGTAAACAGCTTTTCTATCGAAATAAGTTGTTCGAACTCTTATACACTTGTCTAATGATTACATGAACACATTAGCAACTAATTAACACTTACAAATCTTTATAAATCTTGGAAGGTTCTAGAAACTTCCTTTAGGGTAAGAGATATTATCATGAGAAGGGTATAAGGGTAATTAGCATAAAGGAGAAGTGACTTAAAGGAGAAGTGATGGGATGTAAGCTTTCCATGGCATGAGAATGGGTGAATGCAAGCTTAAAGAGCACCATTTTCATCCTATAAAAGAAGGGGCACACCGTTATGAATAAATCATAAAATCACAAATGAAAACCATGCTTCTTAATGGCTTCTTCATCTTCTTTCTCTCTAAATGTTCTAAATGAAATAGTTCCAAATCTACTCCAAATCACTTCAAGCTTTTCCACAAGCCTTAGTACAATATTAGACCACCATCCACCATGCCAAAACTTGAAAGAGTGAAATCATACCCTCCCCTCACCCAATAGCCATAAGCGATAAAGTGGAAATGGAGGTAAAAGAGCAAGTGCAAGGCAAGGAGGAGGAGGAAGAAGGTTGTTGCAAAGTTGGTGTTAGAATTGGGTGCTTGGATCTTGTTTATTTATTGGATTAAAGGTGATATAAAACCTCACTTTGAATGAAAGTATAACACATATGTGTTTGTGTTGAATGTTGTTTAAGTTGTTTGAGTTCTTGTTAACTTATGTTATAACATTGGTCTGGATTCTTACCTTAAAAGTAAGTGACATATGTGATCCACGTATATAGACTTGAACGAACTTGAAATGGAATTTTATGACTTGTGACAAGAACTTGGAGCAAAGCACATTGGTTATTGATGGAGTTTGGTTTAGACTGGACCTGGATTTGAAAATGCACTTATAGTGATAGCCGCTATAGATGCTGTTCAGAATTGCCTTATTTTACATGATTATTATAGAACTTTATAGAGAGATCCTTAGGGATTTCTCATCATATTTATATTTTTTTATATGTATGTTTATTTTTCAAAAGTTTGAATAGTAAAAGGTAAAGTAACATCTTGAACGGTGGAAAAAACATCACTAGTGCAAAATTGCCATATTTAGACTTGATTTTCAGACTTCAAAGGTTTAAAAAGATATTTAGATTTAAGTATTTTGTTTCATTGTTTTCAAAAGGGTTTAATACCTCTTATTAGAGCATTTTAAAAGTGGTTTGAGATCTTTATGAAATTTGAAGAATTAGTTGTGAATTTTCCAAGAAGAGATATTTTATTAAAATATATAGAAAACATGTCGTTTTCAAGTTTTTAAGCATTTTGTAAACTTGTTACTTTCAAGTAATATTTTGGGTAAATGTTTTAAAACCTATTATAAGTATTATAAAATATTTTAAAAGCATTTTTAATATATATAGTTTTATAAAATATGTTGACTATTTTATATCTTATGTAATAAACATCATCTAAAATGGTTTATTCAATATCTAGTTTTATAAATAGATTACTATACGTTTATGTCACTTTAAAAATGGTTTTAAAAGTAAAAACAAAAAGTTTGGAAACGGGTGAGAATTGCTTGATGGCCAAATGGTTAATTATTCAATTACTTATTTGAAAACTAAAAAACTATGCTTTACACTAAAAACCGACGAAGTATGCTTATATATTTGTGAGAGTTAAGATTGATGTCGAGTAGGGACAGAGCAATAGAGCTCTAACCTATCGTTTTACCTCATCATTGAGGAATAGTTAAGATGAAAAATGTCAAAAATGTGTTAATCGTGCTGATTTCTTAATGTTTATGGAAATTATTAATACTATACTTAACATTAAAAGCCAACGAGGTAGACTTATCTACTTGTGAGATTTAAGAATGAAGCTTCTAGGTAAGGCTTTGAAGCACCAGTGCCCTAAATTACCTGGCTTTACTCTTTAATAAGGAATAGTTAAGTCGAAATGTCGGAAATGAGTTAAGCGTATGAGTTATGATTTCTATGAGCAATCGTTTTTAGAACTTGATAGCTAACTAGTCAAATACTAAATTTGTCCAAGTATGAACTTAGATCTTTAAAACAAATGTTTTCAAAGATAGAAACAAGGAAAAGAATGGTTTTGGTTTTGTTGTGACAATGTGTTAATAGAATTCGTCTTTAACCCTTTTTTATTATACTTATGGATGTAAATAGATCTTTAAAAAGAATGATTTAAAAATAAGCATAAGCAAAATGGTCTTGGGTTTGTAATGACAATGTTTGAGTAACCTTAGTTTTAAACCTTCTAAATGGATTTGCAAAATGTACTTAGATTCTTAAAATGGATACTTTGAAGGAAATTATTAAGTATGGAATCTTTTGGAAGAAGATAGAAAAAGTAGAAGTTTATTAGATAAAAGAAGTTTACTAATAAAGGAGTTTTTAATTAATAAAAGGATTAATCAAATAGAAGGGATAAAGTAGATTAACCAAAATTTCTATTTCTTGATCATGCTTTGTATGACTTGATAGTGTCTTATGTGTTCGTTTATTTATGGAAAGTATACTAGACTTGGTTTCCATTGACAAACTTCTATCTTATACCAGATAGTCGATTAGTCGACTATCAAAATTGACCAAAAATAACTTTGGAAATATCTAGAAAAAACATGAAAATTATATGATACAGTTATCTTCATTAGTGTTATATTGTATGTATAAACTCGTTTTGTTCTTCTAAGATAAATGATAAGGAAATTCGTCCTCTTAAACGTTTAGGAGGTGATCTCTACTCTTTTGTATTATCTGTTTATTTCTGAAAGAACTAGAGTTGAGTTTACCGAAAATTCATCGATTGGTTTTAGAGCATCTGGTAAGGGGGAAAAGTGTACTTATATGATATGATTCGAACCAGTAATCACTTCAAAATCATATGCACGATCTATGTTCTGGAAGCGTTGAGAAGTGAAATTTTATATAGTTGAATTGTTTATTCTAAGATTAAATCCAAGGGAAATGTCAGCGTTAACATTTTGAATGATGCTATCGTTTGGGACTGTGACGCCCCACCTCTATACCCATGCTAGCCAAGGACACTACGGTGTAATGCCATCGACTAGCGCGGAGAATAAGGCTGTTGAGGAGCGACCATCCGTGTAATGGCTTTGTGCGAGCATCGATATGCTAGATAAAATATAACTTGCATTCTTTTCAAGAGGAAATCCGACATACCGACACAAACTCAAAGCTACTACACAGCGGCTATAATATCTTCGAAAACAAATATAGAAATAAACATAACACAAATCAGTCACAGATAGATATGAATATTACACATGAAAGTGTACAACAGAGTAGTGGTCTAACAAGATCCACAATATCACAAAAGGATAGATACAAGTGCTAGACAAAAGAATATGTATACATCAAGGAGTCTCTGTCTCGAATGTATACAAAACAAAAACTACTAATCTAAAGTAGTTAGCCAAAATCAGATGATGGTCCCTGATAAGAAGTCAAGCAGAAGCACCTGTAAAATCTCAGTCTAACCCGAGTATTATTTAATAAGAAAATAATAAATGGATCAGTCTAACTATAAATATCAGATAAAGTGATATAGAATAAGGGATATGACAAAATCGTATAATAACCAAAATGCCATACTATGATAAGTATGTAATTGAAAATCAACAAGAGATTAATCAATATCACAAGAATCTTCTCAAAGATAAAAAGGAATGTCATATTCTTAATTTAATTCACCAAGCCAAAAATAATGACATACATACTAATGCCAATTTGTAAAAGTTGGTGAAACATAAATTCCAGAAATCAACCATTAGAAATCCAGAGATTAAATAATTCAGAGCAACGACGTCGCACAGTGTTACGTCCGATGATCCAGAAACACAATAAATAGGAACAACGACATCGTACAGCGTAACATCCAATGAACCCAAGCACAATAAAGCGGAACAACGACGTCGTACAGCGTAACGTCCGATGAACCAAAACACAATAAAACGGAACAACGACGTCGTACAGCATAACGTCCGATGAGCCAAATCACAATAAAAAGGAACAACGACGTCGTACAGCGTAACGTCCGACGAACCAAATCACAATAAAACGGAACAACGACGTCGTACAGCGTAACGTCCGATGAATCAAATCACAATAAAACGGAACAACGACGTCGTACAACGTAACGTCCGATGAACCAAATCACAATAAAATGGAACAACGACGTCGTACAGCGTAACGTCCGATGAACCAAATCACAATAAAACGGAACAACGATGTCGTACAGCGTAACGTCCGATGAACCGAATCAAAGAGACATCGCACATTGCTAGTCCAAACCATAAAATGACCATCATCGATCATCAAGAAGTGTTAATTACAGTAAGCTAGTAAATATATGAGCTTAGCTTCATGTCCCATAACTACTAGCTTAACTTAAATATTTACGAACAAATTGTAGATCTCCACTAGGAAATTGTCACAAGAGATTCAATCGAACAAGCCCAAGAATTAACCGACGAAGTAAACGCAAGCGTTTCATACCACTTGTTTTACTAAGCCATTTAATTAGATTTCTCATACGAATGAGGTAAAGGTTTGTATATAATAATAGATTAGAAAACGGTTTTATAAACGAGCTTTGTATTAAAATAGTGTTAAAATCGTTTTGATGAAAGAGTTTTGATATTTACTACTAGTATTGAAAACCTTTATATTTTTAAAGTGACAAACCATAAAAATGATTGTAGAAACAATCAATCATTAAAATCCACATATGAAGACGTGAATCAAATCCAAAGAAACCGATATCGAATCCATCAAAGTGGGAATACCCAAAAATTCCAAAAATAGAAGTCATCAAAGTCGACAAAGGTGATAACAACTAATCGGAGAAGAAGAATTGATTAAAGATTGGAAAAGCAAAGCAAAATGAGCATAAATAGGCAAAACAGGGAAACAGGAGCAGGTCGGTTGACCGGACTTCCTGAGTCGGTCGACCGAAAATAGGCCAGAATGTTTCGGCTACAGCTTCGGTCGACCGACCCAGGGGGTTCGGTCGGCCGAACTGCAATTTCTGCAATTTCTACCGTATTTAATAGAAGTGCAAACTCTCACTCAATTTGCAACCGGTCGAGCAACGGCGCTAAGGGTTTATGCCAATCGACTACCCAGCCCTATTGGCTCCTCGATGCATCACCAAAAATATGTTCAAACATCAAAGTTAGGATTTTTAAAGATTTGAACCCAAAACACTAAAAATTGGGATATTCACCAATTCAATCCAAACCAAAAGCAAATGCACATGAATAAGTGTTAGGAATTCATACCCAACATTCAAAGATAGATATAAGCATAGATGTGAGATAAAAATCTCACCTTTAAACCCAAAGAACAAGTAAGAAGAAGCTATAGAGTAAGGCAAGGACAAACACTCTTCAATTCCAACCCAAGAAGCTTCAATCTAAGCTTACAAGTAAAATATTTCCTAAGTTAGGTTTAGGAAATTCTGAAATTGAAAGGAGAATGAGTTGGAGAAGAAGAAGGAGATGCTTACTAATGGCTTCTCTTAGAATTTGGAGCTAGAGCTTGGATTTTGCAAATGAACTAGGGCTTGGAATTCTAATTTCCAATCTTTTCCCCCATTATTCTCTTGAGCTTGAGAGAGTTAGAAAATGAGGAATGAATGAAGATAAGTGGAGGGAGGTTGGGTTGATATAATCAGAATTGGGCAAATAGGCTGAACCCAAACCCAAAGCCCTATAGAAAAAGTAGCAAAAATCAACTTACTCCAAATATATCGAAGCTTATACTCAAAAAGGTTGCAAACAGCAGTTTGAACTCAATGGAAGGGGTCTTGAGTCCCAATTCGACTGTTTGCAAAAAGTAACTTTTCGGACTATAATCCGACTAACAATAAAATATTTAAATACTCAATCGTAAAATATGCGGGTTGTTACAGGGACTGTCTATCTTGAGGAGTACTCCAAGAAAATGATAGTTTTAGCATTCGTTGGAGGACTTATGCGAGAAATTTTTGTGGAGGCTCAAGATCTATTGAAGATGCTCGAATCCATGTAGTGATTCGTGAACTGTTTGAGATGATGGAATCCAATTAGGGATTCATGTGCCATTCGTGTGATGAAGATTCATGTGAGAGATGAACGCAGCATCGGCATCGGAAATAACTAAAACCAGAGAAGGATGCATAATCTCGAGTTTGGCTTACCTATGAGGGTATATTAATTACATATCTAGAGTATGCTTATCGATATGTTGTGCATGGGAGTTCTCTATACTTGGTGCAATGCTGTTCATCATTGGATCAGTTGTGTTTACCTTAGAGTATATCCTATCTAGAGATATACGATGCTCGAAAGGAAGTTTCTGATCCTTGTCATGGAGATTCACTTCAGTTTACTTGTGGAATCTCCATGGAAAACAATCATATACGAACGTGCCTTAATGGTATTGATTATATACCTATTATTGTTGTGGCATTTGCACAATAGCTAATTGATATGATTTATGTCCTACACCCTAGACATTATCTATGATATCACTATATGTTAAACTAAATCAGTGGTTGGTTTCTTTGAGGGAAAAACTGTTAAGTGAATCCATATGGTCTCAATGTTTACTATTACATGTTCCTTGTATGTCTTGAGTTTCTCACACTAGTTTACTAGAATGATCCGGGAGTTATTTTCGGGACAGCCCCATGTATATTTCCAGATTTAGCGATGGATGCTTTGGAGTTTTTGGAGCTGAGCTGGATGATTACCTACCGTAGTATTTATTTCCACTGCGTTACTATTGTATTATCAATATCAACATTTGTGATAATAGGTTGTTATATATGTCCAGGCTGATTATGATAACTCTGAAAAACTTTGTATCTTAGAATGACAGTTTATACTGTCTTTTTATATTACATATTTTCGTTGTGAGATTCTAATGTTGTGTTCTTCTCTTCCATGTTCTATTTCCTTTTCTTCTATTTTAACATAACAATTAATCTTTCCATACTTTAGTGTTAGGTACATGAATACCGTGGATGTATTAGTGTCGATATTTGAGGGTCAAAAAAGTGGGTCGTCATAGTGCTCTTCCTCGCTCGTTTTATTTCCATTTTTCATAATATAACTCGTCCTCATTCTATTTTCCCTAATCGAACCATTCCTCATTCCACTTTTCATGGCAAAACCCTACTTCATTCCACCCACGAGTTCCCTTCCTCGAACCTATCCTAATGGATCATCATCATGACTCCTTCGATCGATTCATCATCGTTAGAACTCTACTAGAAATGTTTCATTGATCAAAGAATGCATATATCAAAATCCTGAAGTAATCACGTTGAAGTACTACACCATCATCCCGTTTATCATTAGTTTTCATTGTGCCACAATGTTGTAATCGAACAAATCGAACGTCGAACAAATGAATGACCATAGCACAATCCCCCTAGACAATGCCAGTGTCTCCACCAATTTTTTTGTCATTAGGTGACCTCCAATCATGTCGGGGTTGACATGATTAGTTTGGCCACAACGGCCAAGTGCTTCATCCCAAAAACTTCACTCCAGCAACCCAAAGCTTTCCATTATGTGACCCAAAGATCAACTCGCCTTGACTTGAATCAGAAACTTAGTACCGACCATGTTGTGAACCACCAAAAAAATTCCAAGTCCAAAACACACCATTGTCTCATGTCTTCATCTCAACCCTAAGTTTTCACTACCAAAACTCGAAGTGCAACTGCTCTGACCGAAAGCAAGTCACTACCAACCATAATATTGAGCAACCACCGACCATAATTACCATCCACCACCGAATTCATATGCTATGCAAAATGTTTTGGCATCTTGATAGGCTTCATGCAACATCATACTCTAGTTGCATCATGTTTTGAACATTTTTAATGCTAATTTGTACCAAATAACGACCATATTCCTAATCCAAAACGACTAACAAATGTACCAAAATAATTAATACAACCAATTATACATCATCACATAACATCCAAACAACACATAATCAATCCAAACACGATTCAAAAGCAATATCTTCTTACATATGATTTTATATAAAATTAACAATATGGTTGGTAATCAATGTAAAACGAGTTAAAATACCAATCTGCCTTTTTAAAACCTGGTTTGAAGGTATTATTAATGTCAGATCTAAGTTTTAAAACATTTAAACTTCGAAAATCATATCAAAAACAACATTTTAATTAGACTAATAAACATAGAATAGTAAGAGAAGTAATTTCTCTCACCACTTCCAGGCTACCAAAATTTTAGGGCAAATCAAAGGTAGAAAACCAAATAACCAAATTCTTAGCGATCCAAACAGTAATCCTCTGATTCCCCTGGCTAATCACCCCTTAATGACATGCTTATGCTAATTAAAGTAAGGAAAGTGGGGTTGTTTGGTTAAATTCGGATAAGTTGAGGTTTGGTTTGGTTTTTTGAAGTGGGGTAGTGATTAGGAACTGTCCCCTCATCCCTATTTAAGCATAATTCATGAAATGAGTTAGAAAGCCTAAACCGAGACTAATTAATTAGCCACTAATCTGCCTAGAAACTATCTAAACTTCTTACCGCTGTATCTCCTAAATAGTAAATCCAAAAGGTTATTATAGCCATTCAACCAAAAGAGAATCCATCACATATTTTCAATGGAAGTGGTCTCAACCCCAACTTTAGCTCATGTCCATATTAATGGGCCTTAAAAAAATTTCAAGGTCCAAATAATCCGATAAAAATTCAAAGAATGAAAAATATCTCGAATTAACATTTGCCAAAGTTATAAAGTTAGATGACCTCATATGAATTTGAAAGTAGTATTTTATGATCCTTCGACGTAAAATATGGGTCATACACAGATCTCTTCCTTGATTCAGAGCACATGACTCAATGCCTAGAGAGCATCCTCGTATACCCCTACTTCACGAGCACAATAAAAATGGTTTGAGTATCGACGATTCCATTTCAAGCGTATCCGAGCTCTTTCTTGCTTTGTTTATTTCCATTTTCCATAATTTAACCCATCCATGTTCTATTTTCCCTATTCGAACCCTTCCTCATTCCACTTTACATAGTATGTTCCACCTACGAATTCCTTTCCTCGACCCCGTCCTTGTAGATCATCATCATGACTCCCTCAATCGAGCCATCATCACCATAAAAATACTGAACATCTCACATCAGTCATTGAATCCACATATCAAAGCATTGAAGTAATCACATTGAAGCACCACATCAATCCCATCTATCATCATTTTTTATCATGCCACGATGTCGAAATCGAACATCGAATGAAAGAATGAATGCCCACAAAATGATCCCCTAGACTTCATCCATGCCTTCACCAAATTTGATTGTCATAGAACAACCTCCAATCATGTTAGTACTGACAAGACCATTTTGTTAGTGCCGACATGATGGGCCTGGCCAAATGACCAAGTGCTTTCAGCTCAACGTGAAGTTTTCATTTCCAAAAGTCAAAGCGAAAATATGTTTTGACCCAAAACAAGTCACCACTGACCATATTTTGAGCTACCACTAACCATAATTACTATCTGCCACTGACCATAATTTAAGCCACCAAATCGACTTCATATACTTGTGAATTATTTTAGGATCTTCATAGGCTTCGAGGGAAATCATACTCAAGGCGTATCACGTTTTGAACAATTTTATTCCAATTTGCAACCGAATAACAACCATATTCCTAACTATCCAAAAATGACTAATAAATACATCAAAACAATTCACACAACCATCATACATCATCACATAACAACCAAACAACATGTACAATCAATCGAAATGTAATTCAAAAGCATATATCATCCTATATTTGATTTTATATAAAATTAACAATATGCTTTGTAGTCGATGTTAAACGAGTTAAAATACCGATCCACACTTTTAAACTTGGTTATAAGGTATTATTCATGTCAGATCTAAGTTTTAAAACATTTAAACTTTGAAAATAATATCAAAAACCACATTTTTACTATACCAATAAACATAGAATAGTGAGAGAAGTAATATCACTCACCTACCATATTACCCAAATTTTGTTCCAAATTAAAGGTAGAAAAGAAAATACACAGATCCCTATTGATCCAATTAGCAATCCCCTGATTCCTCCTAATAATCACTCCTTATGACATGCTTAAGCTAATTAAAGTAAGGAAAAGTTGAGCTTATTGCTTAAATTCAGATTGATGGAGGTTTGGTTAAATTTTAGGAAGTGGGAAAGTGATTAGGAACTATCCCCTCATCCCAAATTTGGAACATCTCCCAAAATGGGTTAGTGAGCCTAATTTGGGCCTAATTAACAACCTACTAATTTGGCCAAAAACTATCCAAACATCAAACGGCCATATCTTCTAAACGGCAAGTCTAAAATGTTATTATGACAAGTCTATGGAAAATAAAATCATCGTATCTATCCAATGGAAGTAGTCTCAATCCCAATTTTTGCTCAAGTCGAAATTTATAGGCCTTAAACGATTTTTAAGGCCTAAATCGTCAAATAAAAATCCAAAGAATTGAAAATGTCACAAGTTAACATTTTCCAAAATTATAGAGTTATACGACCTCATGTAAATTAAAAATAATATTTTATGATCTTCAAACATAAAATACATGTCGTTACATGGATTCCTTCCTAAAACTGGGGTACATGACTCAATAACCAAAGAGCATCCGTAGATACCCCTGCATTACGAGCACACTAGAAACACTTCGAGTACCAACGATTCCATTGCAAGCATACCAAAGCCCTTCACTTGCTTTATTTATTTCCCTTTTCCATAATATTGCCGATGCTTATTCTATTTTTTCGAGTTGGACCCTTCATCGTTCCACTTTCCATAGTCAAAGCCTTCCTCATTCCACCCACAAGTTCTTATCCCTAAACTTGTCCTTATCGATTGTCACCACAACTACATATATCGAGTCATCATCATCGGAACACTGATAGACAGCTCTCATTTGTCATGGAATCCTCATAGCAAAGTCCTGAAGTAATCATGTCGAACTATCACATCAACATTGTAACGTCCCACCCCGAGACCCATACTAACAAAGGGTATTACTGGGTAACACCATCTGTTAGTGCAGAGAATAGGACTGGTTAGGAGCGACTATCTCTAAAATTGCTTTAGGCAAGTATCAAATACATCGAATAATATGACCATTTTTTTTTTACTTTTCTTATAGTTGGTAATTTGACATCCGGTCTAGGTGCAAACAATAATACAATTGTTTAATCTAATTCAGAACTATACACAATATAATATACAACATAAAATCAAAAATCTCAATGAAAATAATATACATCAATACCTCTCAAAAGTATGAGCCTACAAAAAGAAATACTAGACTTACATTTTTATACGTACACATCATAACACTGATAGGTCTCAAATATATACATAACCACAAAAGTCCACAACATAAACAAGCATCTATACAAGACTCAAATGGTACATCACAATAATAACAACATTAAAATAGACTTCTTAAGCTTGCTTACATCCAAGGTCGATGAGTCCTTGTACCTATCGAGTCTCGGTCTGACATGAGCACTAAAATAACTTGTGGGTCATATTATCTCTAATTATCATAAAAGGTGAGATACTGATAATAATAAACTTGCATAATTGTCAAGGATAATATCCATAAATGTACTTCACTAACATAATAATTCTTCATTTAATGATTCATGATTTTAATTAAATTTATGCTCATTTACAACATTCATCAAAGTCAAAGTAACCATAATAATAAGAGCATAGATAATCACATCCAAATATGCATGCAATAGACATGCACTTCCCAAGTCAATACAAGAGGTTGCACTTTGCAAATTATAACTCACTTGAAAAATGAGTATCACAAGATGGGCCTAGAAATCCATTTAATCTGCCTAAAACGGATTTACCCAAGACTGAGTCTGAAAATTCGACAAATGTATAAGTATCATCCACTTTCAATTAGTGATCACAAGGGTGTAGAGTGTAGGCTAATGTCCCATAACCACTTAAGGACGCTCAAATGATTACTAAAACCAAGTAAATTATACACGTGCAATCAAATGTTCATTTTAACAAGTCTATGAATTAACCGGTGAAATAAACGCAATACCACTTGCTTTAGTAGACCGTTTAATTTAATTTCTCATTCAAGTGAGATAATGTGTATTTATAATAAAATTCTTTTGCTTTGAAAGCTAATATTGAAAATATTAATTTAAAAAGATTTATAATATACATAATAGAAAACTCAATTTAATTCATACCTGTACTTATATAAAACTCCTTCACATTCCACTTAAAAATTGAAAGTATGTACATATATATAATTTATTTTATAAAATCATTCATCTCCAAAATACACGTATTATCCACATATATGTAAATAGAAACAAGTTTACTTCCAAGAGAATTTTCTTTATAATTAATTTTGCAAACAAGTGCAGTTAAACCATGTGTTCGATAACAATCATAAAGCAAGACTTCCGTTGCAACAAGATCATCAAAATTAGATTCAAGCAAACAGAAATGCACAAGTAGTTCGTCACAAATAATCTTCAAAATGATGCTAAAATCCTAGCAAAATATCAAAGCAACATGCAATAAACATCTATAAATCAAATGGGCGAACGAAAGGGTGAATGGGCTAGACTGGAGAGTCGAACGGCGTGACCTGGGGCTTAGCCCAGGTCATGACCGATACATCGGTCTAATGGGACCGGACCAGTAGCAATGCCTTGGCTGAACCCTAGGCAATGCTGGTGGCTCTCCGGTGGCCCGTTGGCACTTATTTCCCTAGCGTTGTTCTTTTCAACCTCCAGAGTACAGATTTGGCTAATATGCAAGCCTATAAACAACTACACTTGATGATTTAAATGATCATATAACAAGGTTTTAGCAAACTGAAAATAACTCAGCAAACATATAAACAACACACAAGATTGAAACCAAATCAACATTAAATTCATCCAACTCAACCGATTCAGTAATTAAATTTGAAATAGTGATAGTTGTGAGGGTCTAACTCACCTTTCTTTTTTAATTAGCTTGCTACAACCCAATCATATCAATTTTGCACTTAGATTTCATTAAACCATAACAATTTCTTCAAAAGAACACTAGAACAATAAGTATTACAATATAAAAAAACAGAAATTGAATGAACTAGAGGATAGATAAGGGTTCACTTTATATACCTTGATTTTATCTTAATTTAAAGAATTTTATTTCTATTTTAAAACTTGATTTTTCTTCTAGGGTTGAGAGGAAGAAGACTTTCTTTATCGTGTAAAGTTTCAAAACATAAAAAAAAGAGAAGAAAGAGAGAGTTATTTTCTTCTAATAGCCTAATGGGCTTTGGGTTAGGCAAACATAACCAATAACTAATATATTATCTTATTTCGCTTACCTAATCTCTCTTTCAAGTTTCTAGTTACACTCTCAATCACTCATTTAATAATTAATCAATTTTAATTTTTCATATCAATTATTAATTGATTTTAACACTATTTTAAGGCAAGTCTACAAATCGCCCATTTTCTTTTATTTAAGGAAATAAAAGATTCAAAACCAATTAAATATTCTTATTTCAATTATTATTCTAATACAAACTTAAATTCTAATTTCTCCAATTTCAACAAACGAAAAATCAAATTTATTATTTAAAATTTCAATTTAAATCTTTATTTAATTTATTTAAGAGATACCGAAAAACTAAGGTTGTTACAGACTTCCCCACTTAAAGAAATTGTGTCCTCACAATTTCTAAATCTGAACAAAGTCTATAATTAATAGAAACATATTACTACAATGATATTTCTATTTTCAACATGCACACTAACACTAAAAAAAAAAATCAAATAAGCAAGCAACCAAATAAACAAGCCACATAGAAGAAGGTTCTTATATTTGTACTCAAATAGAATCTTTTGTCTTTCTTTTCAAAAGATAAAAACATCCAATTCATTTATTCATCCAAGTTATTTCTATGAGTTAGATTTCTTCAATCAATTATCCAGTTTAATTTCTTCTTTTTATAAAAATTCACTTCTTTTAAAATAATAACACAAATTGTTTTATTAATTGACTCCTAAAATTTATTTCTTAAAAAATTTATGCTTCATAAATTGTGCATTTTAAAAACAAAAATTAATTTCTCTAAAAATTTGTACTTCAATTTAAAGCATTATTATGGATTTATCTTAACTTAAAGTCACTCCATGATCACAATCAACACCCATCATTCAAGCTAACAATCAACTCATATTATCATAAATAAATGGCATGAAAGCAAGTTATAAATCCGACATATCAATAATGGCGTGCAATTCGCAATCCAACACAAAATACAACACTTTGCTTATCAAATATTCAATGACAAGCAGTTCACTTGGCTACACAAATAACCGCACCTCATAAGTCTAAGGCCAAGGACTATCACAAATGATTGCTCTTCTCAAATCTACCTACACTTCGCAAGTCTACCTACTCATCGCAAGTCCAACACAGATGACTGCACTTCGCTAGTCTACCTGCATATCACAAATCAAACATAAATGAGTACACTTCGCAAATCTACCTACACATCGATCAAGCCTAACACAGATGACTACACTTCACAATTCTACCTTCACATCTTTAGTCTAACATAGATGACTGCACTTTGCAAGTATATCTGCACATCTTAAGTCCAACACAGATGCCCATCGCAAGTCTAACATAGATGACTGCACTTTGCAAGTCTAAAACCAATGCCTATCACAATTGGCTGCACTTTGCAAGTCCAAGACATGCACTTCACACATTGCCACAAAAGAGTAAATATGTTCTAATAGTAATCATTCGAGTGACACTCATGCTTCCCATAACCACTCGGATTTACTTGAACATTTACTACCAGTTAGTAAGCTCCACTTACTTAAATATGCTATATAACAAGTCATATAATTAACTGGTAAGGCAATCCCGAATATCCCATAACCACTTAGGATCATCAAATTGTTTTATCATAGTTATTACTCTATAGAAGTAATAATTTGCAACCAAACATCATCATACAGAATTATTTTGCATGACATGAAAATAACAGGTATTCAACCATTACACATTTTTAATTCCATTCAATTCTCATGTAATGTTTATAAACTAGAAAACTAACTTCTAATAAGAGAATATGATAATTAAACCAAAAGTGATTACTCTTTGAAGTCTTCCTTTCATAATTATAATTTTTTTAGTTTTGTATAAGTTATATCCTTATACTGAAAACCTAAACTATATTCCCTTAAAGATCTATCGGTCCCACAAAACACTCAAGAGAATACAACCTAAAATGTTAAATACTTCCTAATTGCAATCACAAAAATTTAACCAACGCATCCCAAATTACCTGGTAGAATTCTAGTATTTGCTAATGAGATAGTAACTACCACTCAAACATTCTATTCAATAAGTTGTATAATATTCAATGAAGCGTTACTCGAGAGCATTTAACCAATTAGTAACACTATGTTGATCATAAGTACTTACCATATTATAGAACTAAGGTTTTTAAAATATTTATCTATAAAAGTATACAGTTTAAACCTCCAAACATCCTATCCAAATTCAAGTGATTTGGTTTCGGATAAACTTTTCTCCCAAAAGAATTTTCTAACTCTACGTACTTCCAACAATATATTAACTTCTTATGGTATTTATATACCATTCAAATAAAAGATTTATTCTTCTAAATTCCAAATCATTAACTATAAAATTCAAACTTTCTATTTACATTAAGTCTTTACTTTGAAATTCCAAAATTTATTAAACCTATATAAATACATAAAAATAAATTTTCCATTCTTAATTTGTTTTCCAAAAAGCCCTTCCACAAAATATTCTAATATTATTAATTCCTAAATCATCTAAATAATATTATTAAAACTTCATGTAATATCTTCCTTTGAAAATATTATTCATCTTCAAGATGCCTTCTTTTAAAACCTTCATATTTGCATATACATATATATATATATAGTTATGTATGCATACTTTTCCCAAAATAGCTTTTCCTTTCCAAAAATTCGTTAAATATACATATATATTTATTTTCCAAAACATTTATCCCATTTAAAAATAATATTTAACACAATTAAAACTTTGTCTTCTTTTTAAATATTATTTATAACTTTTGTAAAACATTTATAAAATATTAAAAATCAAAGCATTGTGTCTGACTGACTCGTCGAAGTGTTTAGGAATCTCTATCGATTACATTGATCAGGTGCATCGATCAGAATTCTTAAGCACTCAATGGAAATTTAACAAAATAATTTTCAAATATTTCTTTACCAATCTATATATATTCATATAATTGAAAATCTATTAATAGAAAATTAAGAATACATCCATTCATCCATGCACACATCATGCATCAAACATAAATAAAAATCTAACTGCAGAGCTCAACGGAAACAGTCTATCGGCTTCCGCTGTGCAACTCCGATCACTAATGATTAGGACACTACCGCACAACACAACTTTTAAAATCTTTGTAAAAATAATTTATAAAGTAATTATAAATTTTCATAAATACGACCTAATGATTATTCTCAATAATCATTTATACTTCTATTTTAAACAGGATATAAATCCTAAACTCTACCTGAGACATCCAAGGGACGAGACTTTAAGTCATCTAGGCCAAGATTCGTATTTCATATATTCTATATTGTTCTAAACCTAGCTCTGATAACAACTGTAATGCCCCAACCTGAGACCCACACTAACAAAGGGTATTACTGGGTAATACTATCTATTAGTGCAGAGAATATGACTAGTTAGAAATGACCATTTGTAAAATTGATTTCGGTGAGTATTGAATACGTCGAATAATGTGACTATTTTTTTTTTAATTTTCTGACAAGTGGTAATTCAACATATCTGACCCAAGCGCAAAATAATAATACAATGGGTTTAATCTAGTTCAGAGCAATATATAATATAATATACAACACATAATTAAAAATTGCAATGGAAATTATATACATCAGTATCTCTCAAAAGTATGAGTCTACAAAAGGAAATACTAGACTTACATTTTTATACATATATATCATAATACTGACAGGTCTCAAATATATACATAACCATAAACGTCTACAACATAAACAAGAATCAATACAAGACTCAAATGTTACATCACAATAATAACAACATCAAAATAGACTTCTTACGCTAACTCACATCCAAGGTCCACTAAGTCCCTATACATGTCAAGTCTCGGTCTGACCCGAGCATTAAAATAACACCCGAGTCAGACTATCTCTAATTATCATAAAAGATGAGATATCGATAAAAATAAACTTGCATAAATGTCAAGAATAATATTCATGAATGTACTTCGCCAACATACTAATACTTCATTTAATGATTCACAATTTTAATTCAGTTTATGCTCATTTACAACATTCATCAAAGTTAAAGTAACCACAATAATAAGAGCATAGATAATCACATCCAAATATGCAAGCAATATGCATGCACTTCGCAAATAAATACAAGAGGTTGCACTTTGCAAATTATAACTCACTTGAAAACGAGTATCACAAGATGGGCTGAAACTTAATTATCCACCTAAACAGATTTACCCAAGATTGAGTTTGAAATCTTGACAAATAAATAAGTGTTATCCACTTTCAATTAGCAATCATAAGAGTGTAGGGTGTAGACCAACGTCACATAACCACTTGATGATGCTAAAGTGATTAATAAATGCTAATAAATTACACTCGTGCAATTAAATGTTCTTTTGAACAAGTCTGTGAATTAACCAGTGAAATAAACACAAGCGTTTATACCACTTGTTTTACTAGATCGTTTAATTCAATTTCTCATTCAAGCGAGATAGTGTGCTTTTATAGTTAAATAGTTTTGCTTTGAAAGCTACTTTAAAAATATTAATTTAAAAATATTTATAATATATATAAAATAGGAAACACAATTTAATTCATATCTATACTTGTATAAAACTCCTTCACATTCCACTTAAAATTTGAAAGTGTGTGTGTGTGTATATATATATATTAAAAACATTCATGTCGAAAATACGCATATTTTCCATATATATATATATATAAATAGAAACCAATTTACTTCTAAGAGAA
The DNA here is from genome assembly GCA_030765085.1 of Allium cepa. NCBI lineage: Eukaryota > Viridiplantae > Streptophyta > Magnoliopsida > Asparagales > Amaryllidaceae > Allium > Allium cepa. The sequence continues at coordinate 485,218,868 of CM060934.1, read as the reverse complement.
TTTCCTTTATAATTAACTTTATAAACAAGTGCAACTAAATCATGTGTTCGACAACAATCACAAAGCAAGACTTCCATGACAAAACGATCATAAAAATAAGATTCAAGCACCCAGAAATGTACAAGTAGTTCATCACAAACAAGCTTTAAAATGATGCTAATATCTTAAAAAAAAACATCAAAGCAACAAGTAATAAACACCTGGAAATCAAATAGCGAACGGGCTTGACTGGAAAGTCAAACGGCATACCTGGGGCTCAGTCTAGGTCACGATCGGTGCACCGTCTGGCGGGACTAGTTGACAAATGGCAATGCCTGAGCTGAACCCCAAGCGATGCCCGTGGCTCTCCGACGGCCCATTGGCACTTATTTCTCTAGTGTTATTCCTTGCAACCTCCGAAGCATCGATTTAGCTAACATGCAAGCGTATAAACAACTACATTTGATGATTTAAATGATCATATGAAAAGGTTTTAGCAAACTGAAAATAGCTTAGCCAAAATTGCAAACAACACACGAGATTAAAACCAGTTCAACATTAAATTCATCCAACTCAACCAATTCAGTAATTAAATTCAGATAAAGATAGTTGTAAGGGTTTAACTCACGTTTCTTTCGTAATTAGCTTGCTACAACCTATTCAAATCAACTTTGCACTTAGATTTCATTAAAACATAACAATTGCCTTAAAAGAACACACGAACAATAAGTATTACAATCTAAAAAAATGAAATCGATTGAACTAGAGGATAGATAAGGGTTCACTTAACATACCTTGATTTTATCTTAATTTTCAAACTTTCCTTTCTATTTTAAAACTTGACTTTTGCTTCTAGGGTTGAGAGGAAGAAGACTTTCTTTTTACTATAAAATTTCTAAACGTAAAAAAATATGAGAAGAAGGAGAGAGTCGTTTTCTTCTTTTTAGCCAAAATTGGCTTTGAGTTAGGCAAACATAACCCAAACTAATATATTATCTTATTTAGCTTGCCTAATCTCTCTTTTAAGTTTTCTAGTTACACTCTCAATCACTTATTTATCAATTAATCAATTCTAATTTTTCATATCAATTATTAATTGATTTTAACACTATTTTAAAGCAAGTCTACTAATCATCCATTTTCTTTTATTTAAGATAATAAAAGATTCAAAACCAACTAAGTATTATAATTTTAATTATTATTCTAATTAAATGCTTAAATTCCAGTTTTCCACATTCAATAAATGAAAAATCAAATTTCTCATTTAAATTTTCAGTTTAAATCTTTATTTAATTTATTTAAACGATACTGAAAAATCGAGGTTGTTACAATCGCATCGTCTTTCATCATTTTTCATTGTACCACAACGTCAAAATTGAACGTTAAATGAACAAGTGAACGCCTACATCACAATCCCCTAGACATTGCCTATGCCTCCACCATATTTGGTCATCATAGGATGACCTCCAACCATGTTTGTACTGACGTGACAACCATATCGATGCCGACATGATGGGCTTGGCCAAAATGCTAAGTGCTTCATGCTAAAAACTTCCCTTTAGACACCTAAAGCTTTCCATCATGCGGCCCAAAGTTCAGCTCCCCTTGAGTTGAAGCAAAAACACAATACCAACCATGTCGTGAACCACCAAAAATTTTCTGAGCCCAAAAACGTACCATCACCCCATGCATTCAACTTGACCCAAAATTTTCACTACCAAAACCCAAAGAGAAACATACTTTAATCCAAATCAAGTCACCAACGATTGTAATTTTGAGCCACCACAGACAGTAATTACCATCCACCACCGACCATAATTTAAACCATCAAATCGACCGCATATGCCATGCGAATTATTTTAGGATCTTCATAGGCTTCAAGCAACATCATACTCCGATCACATCACATTTTGAACATTTTTATGCTTATTTGCACCGAATGACGATCATATTCCTAACTACCCAAAATGACTAACAAACATATCAAAACAATTCATACAACCATCATAAATCATTACATAATATCCAAACAGCACATATAATCAATCCAAACACAAATCAAAAGCACATATCTTCTTAAAAATGCACAAGGATCTAAAATAATTTTGCTAAGTCGTGTATACTAGTGTATGTGCAATATTAATGCTAAATTATAGAGTGAAGTAAAATAAATTAAATAAAAACTATCACATTAGAGTTTTTATACTGGTTTAGACCTATCATCCTATGTCTAGTTGCAAAGCTCCCCTTTGGAATTTTCACTAACCAATATACCCTCTCTTAGCCCGAATTTATAGGAAATACATCATTTTTCTGACTTGACAAACTTGTATTCCATTAATACTGGTGTTGACTGATAGTACAGGACTTCCTATGAGTATGAGCAGAGAGTTTCAAGAAAGTAGATCGCCAAATACTATATAGTAAGTATCGGTAATATAGAAAGCAATTTGATAGTTAGAAAGCAACAGAGTTTAGAGTACAAAAGTACAAGAGATAAGGAAGTATAAAGAAAGAAATTAATTATCAAACTCTAGGATTTGCTATCAATTTATAGTTGCCAAAAGTTTCTTTTAGAGGCTTTAATTGTTCAGAGAGAAGCCATTGATAAATGGTTACATCCATTAAAGGAGAGGAGAGATGTCTTTCCAAAATATAGTTATTGTAAGAAAGTCAGAAGTCTGAAAATTATGATTAGACATCTGGTTTGGAGACATTATAATAATAGAGAAGAAGTAGTTTTAAAATACTGATTTTCAAGCGTCTATTTTTAGCTATCAAATGTTTGTTTCCAGACTTAGACGTCTCGGTTGCAAAGAAAATGTAAATAGAGAGTTTGTATTTTAAAATTGAATGAACCAAACGTCTGGCCAATGTCCCCAGATGTCTTTGTTGAGACGGTAATGAAAACATAGAGTTTTAACTTCAAAAATGAATGTCTCCAAATGTCTGATAAGTGTCCCCAGATGTCTGGTTACCTAAGGATTTCAAAATTATTTTTGAGGCTTGATTTGAGTGAAGTAAAATTTTAACGTGGATAAATTGACTCATATTACTCAATGGAGAATTTACAATCTTATCTAGGATACTAATACTAGTATATGACTTACAATGGTATTTCTTCATGTCGATCTCTTTGTTAATACTCTTTTGAAAATTTTGTTGATACTCCGATATCCCAATTACTTCAGTCTTGCCCATCACACACCTGTGTATTAGGTAACAGATCCTATGATAAGATTGTATCGTTGTTGTCATTAAAATACAATAATAGAGGTTCCAACATTGTTGCCCTTTTGGAAGATGACAACAATACAATTTTATTCAAATATATGTTCAAGAAATATTATGAGAATGCTCTCCTTAGATATGTTATCTCCCCTATCAATATGCACACATTTTGGTTTTTTCCACCTCTGTCGTTATCAAAAAGAATTATGGAGAGAGATAACCAATTAAAAAATATGACATGCATTAATATCATCACAAACAATATGATATATGATAACACATAGTAGAGCAAACATTTCAAAAAACTATATATATTATGCAAAAACAAATAGAAATCATATGTCAATGCAAAACATAATGTCAAACAACAACAAACATTCATACAATAAAAAGCAACCAACATAGCAACAAAACAAACAACTCACTAGGCTAAACAATATGTAATCATGATGTCTTAAACATACAACATGCCATATGAATGAAAAAGAACAAGTCATGGAAAAATTAAGAAATTACCCATAGTGGCTATAAGAAAGACCTCCATAGTTTGTACAGTGCTCATAGTATGTTGAAGAATCATACTGAAACTCTCCAGGCCACTAACTCTCAACATTTTCTTCCTTCATTCCTTCTGCTATCAATTGTCCTTGAAATGGAACATATTGAGCTAGTTTTAAAGGTGCATCTAGCCATGAAAGTGAATCTTCTTTTTCTTCATCACTGTGTTCTTGCACTATATTCTTTCCTTTGTCATGATGAGAAGATTCTGCACTGTGCTTGAAAGCTCCACAAGGTAAGGCGAAAAAGGCATACTATGAGAAGGAGGGGAAGCTAAAGTAGAGCTCGACTGACCACTAACCTTTCTTATTATATTAGAAAGCGAAGATACTATCTCTCTATAAAGCATACCATTTTGCCCATCCTTATTGAAAACAATCTCTCTAAGCCTTTAAGCTTCTTTTCCAAGGACTTTTGGTTACCAGTAACAACTCGTCGATTTTGAAGAGCTTCAACCAAAGACACATTTGGATTTGAAGAAGTCGAGCATCATAAGTATCAGATTCAGAGTGGTAGCCAGGTTCTTTTTCCATGGTATGAGTAGGGAATGAAGCTTGCGGAGAAGGTTGGGCTTGAATGTGCTTGAACCAATGGCCAAGAACTTTGGCCATGTTGGTTTCATTATAATGTCCATTTTCAAAAGTAACGTGAGGTGGAAAAGTAGTAGGCAAATGCATTAAGCTAAAGAACCTTCTTCCACTATAGTTGACGGGTACCAATTCAAAATTCGAAGGAATGATATTAACTTCGAAGAATGATAGAAGCCTCGTAATAAATGTGCATACAAAATAGTTGGCCATCATCGAAGCTAGAATAATCTCATGGTGAATAAATTTTACCCAGTTGATTTCAATTCGACAAACAAAAGCGTAGAGTGCCCTATGATCATTTGCATAAAATTTTGCATGACTTCCTAGTCAAGGAAGTATGGAATTTATCAGCATTCTATTTAGCAATCTAGCTAGGGGTCGAAAGAAACTAGTTTTTCACACTGACATTGAATCTTCCCAAATTTCGGAGTTATTTCATTCCTTGGCTTGTGCCTATAATCAGCTAGTTCATCGATATTAATTCCAACTTTTTCACAGCCAAGAGCAATTGCTATATGATTTACATTAATCCGAACAATTTTTCCGTAAATGCTACTCCACAACCATCCCTCATTCTCATGTGGTTTCCATAAATTGCAACTACCTAAATTTGCACAGAATAGATATATAGCCATGGGATCGATAGTTACCTTGTTTTCATTATACTCAATTAAGGTAGATATTTCCACTTCATTGGTTAACTCTTTGAGTCCGTATTCTTTAAAATTTCATAGGCAACAGAAGGGCCATGATAGATCCTTTTCTTTTTCAGATCTTCAAACCTATGTTCGACAATCGAGCTTTCTCTTAGCCAAATCCTGATATTCTCATTGGTTGCTTGCGAGATTGGTGCTTAGGAGGAGGATTAGCCTCATTTCCCTCTTTTAGTGACTGGTTTTGATGCCATTTGACTGATTTTGAGAGCTACAGTTTTGAAGGTGAAGAGTTGAAAACGATTTTGAGAGCTGGAATGTGAAAAGGTGAGAATGGAAGAGTAAAAGGGAATTTTAAAAAATAGAAAAGCAGCCATTCAGACGTCTTCATAGAAGGGAAAATGTAAATGGAGTGTTTGTATTTTAAAATTGAATGAACCAGACATTTGGCCAATGTCCTAAGACATCTCTGTGGAAAAGGAAATGAAAATAGAGAGTTTTAACTTCAAAATGAATGTCTCCAGATGTATGATAAGTATCCCCAGACGTTTGACAGGTGTCCCTAGAGGGTTCAAAATTATTTTTGAGGCTTGATTTGAGTGAAGTAAAATTTTAGCGTGGATAAATTGACCCATATTACTCATGGGAGATTGTGCAATCTAATCTAAGATACTAATACTAGTATATGACCTTATAATTATATTTCTTCTCTTTATGGATACTCCATTCCAGTTTCATTAATTCTCCAATGTCTAGAGTGCTTCATTTGTACCCATCATATATTTGTGTACTAGTTAGGAGATTCTACGATATTATTGTATAGTTGTTGTCATTAAAATCAACAAGAGATGTTCTAACACTTCATGCATCTAATTTTATGTAAAATTAAAATTTTAGTTGGTAATCAATGCAAAATGAGTTAAAATACTAATCCATCTCTTCTAAACTCGAATCTATGGTATTATTAATGTTAGATCTAAGTTTTAAAACATTTAAACTCTGAACATTATATCTAAAACCACATTTTTACTATACTAATAAATAGAATAATGAGAGAAGTAACATTTCTCACCAACTACCAAATTACCCAAATTTCTAGGCAATTCAAAGGTAGAAATGCATATACATACCTATTGAACCAAACGGTAATCCCTTGGTTCTCCTTGCTAATCACTCCTTAATAACATGGTTAAATTCATTAAAGTAAGGAAAAGTGTAGCTTTTTGGTTAAATTCGGATTAATGGATGTTTGGTTCACTTTGGAGAAGGTGGAAAGTGATTGGGAACTATCCCATTATCCAAATTAAGCACAATTCTCCAGAATGGGTTAGTGAGATTGATCCTGGCTTAATCAATTACCCATTAATCTGATCAAAACTATTCAAACTTTAAATGACCATATCTTTTAATCGATAAGTCCAAAAAGCTATTATGACCATTCTATGGAAAAAAACCATCATATCGTTCTGATAAGGGGACTTAACCCCAACCTCGGCAACTATCAAAAGTTAATGGACCTTAAACAAAATTTTCAGGGTCTAAATCATCCGACAAAAATAAAGAATGAAAAATGTTACTTTTTAATGTTTTACAAGGTTATAAAGTTATATGACCTCATGTTAATTTAAAAATAATATTTTACGATTTTTCGACGTAAAATATGAGCCATTACCCCCTCCACCACCCATTCCCCTCCCTCTTTAGGAATTTTGCCCTAAAATTCCCCAAACTAACAAGGCAAAATTTACTATAGTTACCTCGCATGTATAACAACAATAAGCAACCATTTCAAACATCAAACATGCAACCATGCAATAGATAACAGACAATAATATAACATATCCTAGCATGTGAGATATTAAACTATCCTATATGATCACAAAATGTGAAAATAAATGTGATAAACAGAAAGCCTTACCAAGTAAAGAGCTCCATTTAAGTGGCCCTCGTGTCTTTCTCGATTTCCTACGTGCAATGGCTCTTGCTTTCCCTTCATTGAACTTTCACTAACTCCACTAACTTTCTCCTAAGCTACTTCACATCATGTCCAATAATATGAATAGTCCTATGAGGTCTCAAAGCTTTGTGCTCAATTTTGATGTCATTCATTTGAGCTGGTGAAAGGTTACGCCAAAGATGTGCACACGTTTCCACAAATGAGAAAGTGGAACACATAGTGCACACTAACCATCTTTTGAGGTAAGTCATCTCTGTAAGCTAGGTTCTCAATTCTTTCTAGTATCGAAAAAGAACCTACAAATCTCGGTACCTACTTCCCATTGGTACCGAATGGAACTACATTCTTTTATGGAGAGGTATTCACAAATACCATATCACTGACATAGAACTCCAAATCTATACATCTCTTATTAGCGTAGCTCTTCTATGTATCTTGAGCAGCTTTCATCTTAACTTGAAATATGAATGATCAGTCTCTCATAAAGAAAAACTAGTTCAATGGTACTCGTGTGTAATGCAGCTTATATATACATGCATACATATACACATACACACATATCACTGTGTGTTTTGTATATATTACTATATGATTTTGAAAACCAAAATATATAACATGCACTCATGTATACTCTTTTGGAACCGGGTCAATCAGAGATGAGTGAAACAGGTAGATTTCAAAAAAATTCCTATTTCGGATATATTAGGCCGATGAAGTTTAAAAGATTATTAGATCCAATCTAATAATATTTTTAATAAAATTATATTTTATTTAATTTGGTTAAAAGGAATTCTAAATATAATTAAAATAAGTATGTAATATATTGAATGTATCATATACATTCATGTGTTTGAATGGTAAGGGCGGCATATAAGCAGTACATATATGTATGTAAATAAACATGTAAAAGTTTAGAGAAAGAAATATTTTGTTTCTTTCTCTTAACAAAAATAACTAACTAAGGGAACATAGAGCTGTAAATGCAGAGCGAAAACCTTAAATTTCTCTTTCTCTCTTTAATTAGATTAACTGACATGTTAATGACATTTAGTATTGAATTCACATATGTTTTTGTTGTCTAAAATTTTGACTAATAAAATAAAAATTTATGCAAGTCTTCTATATGTATATACATGTGTGTGTGTTAAAATTAAGATTAACCAGTTTACAAACTATGAAATCAAAGCTTAAAAAATTATCTAATTTGATAAGATTTTAAAACTAAATTAATGGTTACATATAAGAATCTATTTTATTAATTTATGCCAAAGGAACATGCAATTATATGTGTGTGTATAATTGAAAATTATGGTTAGTAAAATAAAATACAACCATAACAAAAGGGTTAAAAGGGGCATGTGACATTTTGCATAAAAATTCACTTATAATAATATATTTTTTTCCTTTTTTTAAAGTGTACAATGATGAAAAGATTTATATCCAAATCTACAACCATACAAAACTTATACCCATATTCCGAAATTGTTTCAAATAAATAACAATGTGCATTTTTTTCATGTTTGGATTTTATTAATATGCAATAAAAATTATATTAGGTAATTTAACATTATATTTCAATCAAATTGTTTGCCTTTCCTTTTTAATCAGCTAATGAAAATCAAGTCTATAATAAATTTTATGTCAACAACAAACAAAAATATTTCCAAATGACTTGAGGTAGAATCTTTAATTTTCAATTTTCAAATATGAAACAAAATTTATGTAAACAAATTATTTCAAAATGCAGTTCAAACAAGAGCTTTTATATGAAAGAATTGGACAACACAGGCTTGTATAAATTCTGACATTGAAAAATAGATCTAATTACATACATAACATAAACAACAACAAAAATAGGGATAGATCCATAATAATTATCATTAGTGACATGTGAATAGCAGAGAATGTAAAAAAGATGATTTTAATCATCTTAACGTGATAAGGATAAAGATGATTCGAGGGAATAAACAAAATACTTAAACAACCAAATACATAGAAATGAATTAATGGAATAGGTGAAGGATAGAAATGTATAATCATAATTAAATAATATATAAATAGAACAGGAGTTCACCGTTTAGTGAAGCCAAGCAAAACGCCTTGATTTGAGATTTCTCCTCAAATCTCAAGTAGATCACCATCCAGTTTTGCAAGAGAAGAATGCACCACTTATTTTTATTTTATTTGATGTTTGCATTTGGTATTGGATTGATAAATCTCTTGGAAATATCGGTTTGATTGTTGCCAATGAAAGTTAGGAGGAGAGAATACATAAATATCATATGGTTAAAATTACTTGCCATCAAATGGTACAAAATTTCCATAAATCTTTTCATGCAATTATATTTTATTTAAACTTGTTTAAAATACACAAATATCATATATCGATGCGTGAAAATATAAGTTTTATATATGCGTACAAATAATTCCAAATAACTCCTAAACATAAAATAAACTAAATCATAAATAGTATTTCTAAAAAATTAATTAATTTAATTAACTTATAACATTTTATAAATTAATTAAATCATGCGGTTTTTCAAATAATTTGCAAATGCAGGTTTGCGAATCGATGGTGTAAATTTAGTCAGTAATTAATGTTGAACAATTCAAACATTAATGTTCACATGTCATCTTAGCTAGTGGTGTGACATTTTGGCTTAATTTATCGCTTATACTCTTTACTAGTAAAATCCAATTTTACTTATTAAGTGTTAATTGGTAGTAATAATTATTTATACCAATTCTCTTCGTTAAAACTATATCACATTAGGACTTATAGAATTTGATAATGGTAAAAATTCCAACATAATTCACCTTCAACATTGTGATAACAAAAAATTCTTGGTTCAATAATAACAATTATTATTAACAGTACTGCTTCAGCCAGAGACATTGAATTTGAGTTGACTTAAGTTGACACTGTGATACTAATCTCATATAACCAATGGGACGAATTCTCTCTTGAATAGTATTTCTTCCGGTGCTTCCACTCGATCCAACTATAGTCGTTAATTGAAAATCATCTTAAGCACTAGAATAATGAATCTGTAATGTTAATTTCAACAATTGAAAATTACGATTTTATTCTTATTAATGTTGCTCACTATATCCCAACTACATTGGTTTTTCTCATAAAGACACATCTACGGCCAATAAATCATATTCCCTTGGGCACACCATCAAATCACATTTTGATAATGTACCTGGAATCCTTTTGGATTTGTGCATCATACCATATGGCAGAGACAACATTCTTAATGGTTTAATTAACTGTTAAGGATTATTTATTCTCGAAATTGATAAGAAACTCATAGTTTCATTTCAACATGCAAGATATTTATTAGACATCATGATGCATAGTGTTCATTAAGGTTTAGTGAATTTCATTTCACTACTCACAATTGGTTTTATCCTAAAATCATATACAAATCCATTTTACTACCAATAATTTCTAAAAAAATTCCTTCACTACGAATTAGTATTTCTTGAAACGGCAACTATTATTAGTGCAACAAAATTGGTATTCATAAACATTTTATGAATTGCCTTCTAATAAACTAATTTGATTTTAACTTAAAAGACTTATTTTCAAAATATAAATTGGTGATCCAATGATAATTTTTCCCAAACTCCTTTTGGGGTGACTCATATAATATCTTTCACGTACAATTATTGCATGTCTTTTGACTTGCATAGCCTACCAACTTCTTGGCCTAGGATATGTTGGGGTTTCTTATAAATCTGTATTTTGTATGATATTGCAAACCATTCTTTAGATGAAATTAATTTTAACCTTGTGTACTATTCCAAAATACAAGACCTTACAGAAAGAATGTTAACTCAACTTCACTCAATTAATTGTTCTTTGATCAATAAAGTTCAATTAAACTTAACAATAAATCATTATGTATCATAGGAAGAGTAAATTTTGAGATTGAATCTTTGTTCATTTTTAGCTACGTTCAAAACTCTTTCCAATATACACACATATTCGATCAAAATCGAATTATTTTATTTTCTATCACACATTATTTTATTTTCTATCGCACATTATTTTATTTACTTCTATTTTGTATTCTATAAAATCATCATTAATGTATCACAGGTGTATCATATGCACATGTTCATGTTTGTGATAATTCATCGGTGAATACAACAAAGTACATGGAATCGTTTTGGAAATTTCGATTCATACATCTATATGTATCAATCCATGAGTTCATAACTTTTATAATGCTCCCACTGAATGGATGTTTTGTCCTTAACTATCTAAGATATAATTTTCTAGTGCCGTATGATTCATAATTATATAATTATAAATTATTTCTCAAAACTGTGGCTTAGTCCATATTCAAAAGTAATTGGTTCCAATGCACTACTTTTATTATTAAAACAAATACCAAATTATAATTTTATTTTATAACGAATATTCACAATATTCATATTTAAATAAAACTATGTCTATTTTTTGAACAATAAATTAAAATAGAAATTATTTCATAAATAATGTTTGGTATGATTTACGAAAATAATTTTCGTAACTTAATGTGACGAAATAAGTGCTATATGACATTCTCCTACTATTTCGGCCATTACTATAAGCGTGCAAAATATGAAGGTCCATTCAACCACTTAATGTAGGCTATTTATTCCATCTACTGTAGCCATCTTACAATCGTGAGTTTTCATTTCAAATACCTTAAACTCAAATGAAAAAATCTCATAGAAAACAAATTTCTATATAAAAAATACATTTTGGAATAGAAACCATATTTCGCATTCCAATATTAAGTATCAAATATTATTTTACAATTCTTATTTTCAATGTTTCTTAATGAAGGAGAAGTGACAATTTCCTCTCTTCGTCCTAACTGTACCTTAAGTTACATCTACCATCATACGTTCATTTTCCTTTCTAAATGGTCGAACCATTCAAAAGGAAATCATTACTACAATATCATAATGAATTTTTACAAAAGTGCATTTGATCATCCCTAACATTTAAGAATATCAAATACTGTAAGTTGATCAAGGTGACATTTCAGTGATCGTGTTCTTATATCTATCTTGTAGCTTTTGGTCCAATGTTATATTTAACAAAACAAGATTATTATTATAATAAATCGTATTGAATATACGATCTCAAACTATGGTTCACTTGTTTATTTCGAATGAACCAATTTCACCAGAGTTTTGCACATAACAAATTACGACCATTCACCATATAACATTAATATGTGATCGTACATGGATCAAATATCTGTATTCAAGTATTGTTTTTAGAGCCCAAAATACATAAGGACAATACACAGTCTCGGGAAAATAATTACGTAAGTGTCTAGTTATGAATGTATTTAATGTTTATAAAATTAGGCATTTGCATGGGTATTCAAAAAATATTTATTAGTAAGTATATTTAATATTTCTTTTGTTAATTTTTGATTCGGTTCATTTATATATCATAATTAATAAACACATCATTAATTATATTAATGCACAAATTTATCAATATAGATTATCATAATTTATATGGCAAATGTTCTTATAATATTAGAAAAGTTAAATGTTACCATTTCATTTTTCCAATAAGGTTCCCATTAGATTTTTATATTTATCAAAACCTAAAAAAACATGTAAATCATTTGATTTCTCTAGTCACTACAAGAAAATATATTATTAATAACGCCATTTAATAACGCATTATTCTAAAACGTTATTATTTTCCTTAAATTATTTGTTTTTTAATCTGTTTTGCACTGTTCACAGGTAACGCTTTGGCCTAAAATTTTCTTTTCCCTCCCAAAAACACTTAACCGGATACGTTTCCCTCCCAAATAACACTTAACAATTTTCATCTCACTCTGAAAATGAAATAACCAGTTCCCAAATCAAAGAATTATAAAATCGTGATTCCCAAATCAAAATAACCAATTCCCAAATCAATGAATAATGAAAGCGGTTCGAATCGATAGGGAAATTGTGTTTCGATTGAATCGAATTTGGGGATTTATCTGCAAAGTGCTTTTAGGATGATTCTGGGTTGGTAATTTGCATGCTGTGGATAGGGATTGCGGTTGCGAATGGATGTGATTGGATTGGTCGCAATTGCTGGTTCAGGTTGTTTCTGGGTTTCGATATTTGGGCGAGGAGATGCGTACAGGCGGATGGTGGTTAGTTTGGATGAGAGTGGTTGATTCAGGTTCGAAGTTCGGCTCGTGGATGGGTTTTGGGTGGAGTTCGCGGTTGAAGTTGCTCTGGTTGTTGGAATTCGTGCAGGCAATTTAGTGAGGGTGGTATGCGATAGTGGGTGGAGTTGGAAGTCGCGAGGAGGAGGTTGGTCGAGAAACTTGTGAACGTTTGTCCTTCAGCTAATTTTTTTTCTAAGTTTGTCTTTGAATCTATTTTCCTGTTATATAGTAACTTGTGAACGTTAACAATAAACGGATAACAATCAGCAATAAGAAAGTTTTAGATTAAGAACTTTTTTGAAAAAAGCAAACGCAACCTTTATTTACATTTTTTTATGGATTAGAAAACTGATGGTGGTGAATCTCTTATATTTTTATACATTATTCGTTAGAGTATAATTTTACTGACACTAGTGTGAATAGGACGCTTTTTTTCTACTTATGAATAAGGAAGACCATATGGAAAACAAAATATTGTGTTGTAATATTTACCCAATTGGAACAAACATTTCATTGAAAAACAAATGGTAATTGATATGTGATATATTTAAATGTGGGACTATTATCAACATTACTAATAGAAAAGGCCATAAATTCTATGCTGTGGATAACACATGTTAATATTAAATATGAGCATGAACAAAGTCATGCTTGTATTCCATAAATATTAGGTAACATGATTGTGTCAATTTAAATAACGGGGGATTTTGTTATGTGCATTAGCTAAATTGAATAGCTATTATGATTTGTTACACTATCTATTATAAATGACATTTAATTCACACAGTAAGTTTATATGTTTTCAAATTCCATTTGCAGTATGAGGGTGCGGTGAAAGAGGGTGGAAGAGGGCCTACAGTTTGGGACTCCTTTGCCCATTCATTTGGTATTCTTTTTTTCATTTTTAAAATATTTTTTTAGGAAAAGGATGGGAAGAAGTTCCTAGTCATAATCATTTTTAAAATATTAAGTACCTAGATGAAATCAAAGAATCTTTTTAAACAATAGAAAAATCTGTAGTATTTTACCATATTGAATTCTTTGTTGTAGTATACCGCATAAAGTTTGAAAATACCCCCGTCTTAATTGGATTTTAATTTTAATGGGCTGGCATATTTTGATCTTTTATGTGGTATAAAGGAAGTTTCACTGTTAGCGACAATAACAAAATTAAATGGGAAAAATGTGCAGGAAAGGTTATTGATTTAAGTAATGCAGATGTTGCTGTTGATCAATTTCACCGCTTTGAGGTACTACAAACCTTGTGTGTGTGTGTGTGTGTGTGTATGTACCTACCAAATATTTTGGTACGTATGTTGGAGAAGTTTGGTTTTATTTTATCTGTTTATTGCAGGAAGATATACAGCTTATGAAAGATTTGGGAGTGGATGCATACAGATTTTCAATAGCATGGTCTCGAATTTATCCAAGTATGATTTTGCTTGTTCAACTACTTAACTGTTCTCTTCATTTATTTAGATGTAACTTTAATTATCTATCATGCACAATAAGTTGTACAACCAACCTTTTTCCATGTATTTTTGAATGGTTTGGTTACTCTCCTTGTTTGAACAACCAAGTAAATAGGCAGATTGTAGAAGACTGGCTTAATCAACTATTAACTAAATTTATGTAGATGGAACGAGTCAGGTTAATCAGGCCGGGATCGATCACTACAATAGAGTTATAAGTGCATTGCTAGCTAAAGGTATTTTATTAACTCTTTCTTTCTTTCTTTTTCATAAAAAACTGTCGTCTAAAAGGTCGGTTAATATATTTTCATTCAGATGTTATGTGGATTTATTATGTATCATGCAGGAATAGAACCATATGTCACAATTTATCATTGGGACCTTCCCCAAGCGTTAGAAGACAAGTACACTGGATGGCTTGATCGGCAAATTTTGTAGCTAAAACAAAAAAGAACTACTGTTTTTTTTAAAGAAAAAAGTCCAAATGTTTATTTTTGCCCTACTTACCTAGCTTTTGTTCATTTATTTGCAGAAAGGATTTTTCAGTTTGCGCAGAGACATGGTTTAAAGAGTTTGGGGACAGAGTAAAGCATTGGATAACATTCAATGAGCCTCACACGTTTGCAATTCAAGGATTTGATGTAGGTATTCAAGCTCCTGGTCGATGCTCGATTCTACTTAGTCTTTTTTGTAGGGCAGGGAACTCGGCAACAGAGCCCTACATTGTTGCTCATAATGTTCTCTTGCCTCATGCCGCTGTAGTTGATATATATCGCAAAAAATATAAGGTATCGGATGAACATGTTAATAGATATCCTGTGTTTGATTAAGGTAATAAATGTGGGATTCTGTACGCAGGTAGCACAAAAAGGATCGCTTGGAATAGCATTTGATGTGATTTGGTTTGAACCCATGTCTAGTTCACAAGATGACATTGATGCAACACAAAGAGCTCAAGATTTTCAGCTAGGATGGTGACGCTATATTGATATTAATATTAATTTAGACTTAAGAGATGTATCACAATGAGATCTCATATCCCCAGTTCATTGTGTTCCCATGTGTCCATTTAGTCACGTCTATCCAATTAATTTTTGTTATATAAATTGTTTTAATAATTTAGTAAAATCGACGGTGGGTATTAGGTACGGATAGGGGTACACATAATTTGGGAACATGTGATCTTCTCTGCTGATCTATATGTTGAGAATAGTCTCTCACAGTCCCATCTTCTAAATAATATAATTGATTTTACATTAAATACTAAACGATCACTCTCCACAGCAGCAATTGGTCTTGTGAGTTGTGACATCTTAAAAGATTCCCTGAGTATCGAAAGCACTATTCCAAAACGTTTAATAGCGTCAATTATATTCTTCACTTCTTCTTTAGCTATTACTTTCATCCTTGTTCTCCATTTATTCAAATCCAGCATGTTTTAACTATGTTTTAAAGAAAAATTTGTTGAAAACAAATGAAAATTCTTCAATATAATAAATTATATTGCATTGCAGGTTCATGGATCCCTTGTTCTTTGGAGATTATCCAAATTCAATGAGAACGAGAGCTGGTAACAGGTTGCCAAAGTTCACTGCAGCAGAATTTGCTTCAGTAAAAGGTTCATTAGATTTTGTTGGTATAAACCATTATACCACCTTCTATGTGAAGCATAATTCTACTAATATTATCGGAAGGCTTCTCAACGATACATTGGCTGACTCTGGTGCAATAACTTTGCGTAAGTTTCCTAGCTTGGCCATTACATTGCTTGTTATATTTTCATATCCAATATTTGTTTCTCCAAGAAAACACATGAACTTACGTATGAAAGATTTCAAAATCTGTTAATGAATTTATTGGTTTGATTTTGTGCAGCATTCAAGGGTGGGAAAGCAATTGGAGATAGGGTAATCGTTTCGAAAACAAAAATTTAGTACTACAGACACTTGTAATTATAATTAGCTGAGCTAATATTTGTTCATACAGGCTTCATCAATATGGCTATATATTTACCCACAAGGGATGAGAAGTCTTATGAGCTACGTCAAGAAAAGATACAACAACCCACCTATATTTATCACTGAAAATGGTAAATCAATCTATATTAATTTCAGTAATCACAAACTGCATTCATGTTATATATGTATTGGTTTTGATAATACGAGGATAATTAAAACCGTTTGGTTAGTTTCATGACTTATATACATTTTTAATTTCGCTTAATGTTATAAACAGTTTTATTTTGGCTCCTGACTTGATAAAAGGCTGGAACTTTCATGAGTTAACGGAGTCATGTTTGGAAGGGCAGTTTTCAAATGAGGATGAGAATAAAATAGTATGTATTGCCTCAAAATGTTTGCAACTTGAGCAGCGAGAGCACCCCACTATGAAGTCGCTAATTCTTTTATTGACTCCTCTTCAAAAAGACGACGAGGTAATTCTCTTTTTTCTTGTATATTTGGAAATAAATTTATATAACTACAGAACCGCTTTATACATTCTGAATCTGATTACCTGGTATATAGGCACATGATCATTCTGAATCTGATTACCGGGTCGACTTTGAGCGATGGGAAGAGGAAGTAGGTCAGGCTTGTATTGGTATGAACGATGAAGTGGTACGATAGATGATAGATGAAGTGGCACTGGTACAAGAGTTAATGCCTGAGCGTTGGTTGATGTTAATTGTATGCAAAAGTTGTCATGTTCAGGGGATGTGTGACAGGCGCAGGAAAGAAGTTGTTATGTTCGAGAATGGGTGTAAGTGTGTTGTGGTGGCAAGATGATAGTCGATAGGGGTCGATGAGTGTTGCTGTGTGGAGAAAGTATGATGGCAGTGAGATGAAGTAGAATGTATGATGGTGATTGTAACACCCCGAAAATTTTCGACTTTCGAAAATTCAACATCGATACTCACTTTATCGACTGCCGAGAAATCGAAGGCCGGAAATACGGAATGTTATGGGTTTTAAAAGAATTTAGGAAAAGAGAAAGAAGAAGAGATTAGAAGGTAGAAAATGGAGAGAAAAGAAAACATAATATAGATCTTTTTAAAATAGAAAGAAAAGAGAATAGAAAACAAGAACAACATCAGAATCTCACAATTCGCAGCGGAACAACATATAATAATAAATGAATAATCTTTAAACAAAGAACTATATCAGTTATTACATTACATTTCATTACATCATGTCATCAGAGTGTACAACAATATACAACAACAAACAGTGCAGCGGAAGAAGAAATACTATATAAACTAGTAATACGCCATGCCATCCGGCTTGCCTCCTGCAACTCCTGAATATCCAGAATATCCTGATAAACCTAACTCTTGACTGCCCGTGTGGAAATTGGTGGGCACCCAGAGTTTAGGAAGGAAAACAATAAACTCCGAGTCAGTCATGTGACTGGTGTGAGAACTCAAAACAGTTTATTTATCTTTAAAATCAAAATAGAGGAATATTTTTAAATTCAATTCGCAATGCTTTTAAAAATGAGACTACCATAAGGCCTCCCGCACACACACACATGCAAACGCAGAATCGGAGGAGATTTCTCCTTATGATAGTCAAAGATGCTTGATACGCATTTAAAATAACATTTGATATTATTATTAGTGCATAGTGTAGAGGAAAATCATTTCGAAAGTAGAATATAAATCTTAGCCAACATACGACCATTATCGTATGCCTACTATAGCTAACTATGTTCAATAGCAGGTTACCGCCACATTCCATAGCAGGTTATACAACTAAAACCGTACAAGGCTCGTATTCGAAGAATGGATTTTCCAACAAATGGTCAGGCCAAGGAACTTCCCATTGCCACATGGAAACGCCTCTGGATGGACGCCCCGAGAACCACCGTTCTCTGCTAAACAAAGCCGGGAATCCCTTTTCCCAAGGAATATTACAAACCCTCAGATATGCCACCCCCGGTCCTTTGGGACCTTTAAACGAGAGCTCTCTAACCAACATCACACCATAATAATAAGTGTTTCAACATGAGTAAGTATCTGGGCTCCATACCATGATACTACCCTTTTCCAGAAGGAATGGTCATACCCTAGGGAAGTTATCCCTGAAAACCTTGCCGCACAATTCCTGTTTCGACCATTACCGGGTTGTGAGGCTCGACGAATTCACGTCCACAAAAACATACTTTATACAAAAGCCATGCTTTGGGTCACAAATGATCAACACAATGATCACAAGGATAGACGATCAAATAAACGATCCTATCACAAATAATCAACACAATGATCATTTCAGCATCACTCAGCATGTCACATTACCAAATTGGGAATATATCGCTGATAACATTCAACTATATAACCTCTGAGCTCGTACGTCTCAGAGAAGGGTGTTAAGCTAAAAGAATAAATTCTCCGCCACCTACAGAAATATATTTGAAAGAAATCGGCTTTATATCTCAACTTGTAATGTCAGACATACAATCCATACAAGTCTGTTCCGGGCTCGAACAAAACCGAAGGCACTTCTTACGAAGCCCTTGCAATACGGGTATTCACAATCCCGATCGAATTTCCCATCACTTAAGGAATCTCTATACCAGGAGCTACCCAGTGCAGAGACAATCGATAGGTCATCCTATCGCTTTCACAAATACTCGGTCTTCAACACCGATCTTCAATGCAATTCATAACGACGTATCACATATTCGGAATGGGTTATACGATCCCATGGTCCTTTCCCGGTTAACCCGAATAGTGAGCGCTTATTCAAAAATAAGTGTGGCATTCAAATTAAATCAATTCACATCAAATACCCATTCAAAGGGAAATATTGATAGTCGGATTATTGAACTATCAATAGATATGCACACATCACCAGATTCCAAATAATTTTCCAAATTATTTATTTTCCAAATATCTTTACAAGATATATAATTTCAACACTTCAAAAATAAATCAATATTTATTTTTAAACAAATTCCACTTTTCATTTATAAATTCCTTAGTGAATTTATATTCCAAAAATATTCATGCATATACGATTTCAACTATCCATTTTCAAGTTATCTTCAAAAAGATAAATTCTAAATATTCACTTCACATTGGAAAACATTTTTATACTTATTTAATAAGTAATTCACAAATCTTTTATTTTCAACACTTGGAAAATATTCAATATACTTAAATCAAAATTTAGTATATATCTCATTCTTTAAGGAAATCATTCTCTTAAACATATTTATTTGGGCCAAAACAAATGTTGCGTAAAACATCGTTACAACAACCCAAAATCACTAGTCTAGGGATTCGAAATTAAAATAGATATATAAATCCCAATACTATACAAAACATTTCCTTTCGGAAATCATTTACTATAACAACAGTGTTATAGTCCACCATTTCCTTTTATTTCTCGAAAACGTCTATTTCAACAATAAATGTTGAAATCTATGGTTTCGAATCTCAACACAATTAAAACATCGTTAGATCGTTTTAATTCTATTTCAAATATCACATTCAAACATTTTCTTTAACATATTATTCACTATTCAAAAACGTGAATATTCTTTGTTAACAGATTTCATCCTTTTATTCATTTTATTTCAAAGGATTATTCACTATTCAAAAATGTGAATATAACTCCTTTAATAGGTTTCAACAATTTTCTTATCAAAATAAGTCATTTGCGAATTTATAAAACAACGTTTATAAATTCCATTTTTATTTATTTATAAAAACTTCTTTTTTATAAATTCTTTTATTAACCTATTCCAGTTCATACTTAATTATAAACTAAAAGTTCATATTATAAGTTAATTACTTATAAAACGATTATTTTACAAAATCGTTCCTTTAGAGACTTTCCAATTTATAAATCTTATAACTTATAAGATCCATTTATCTAACTAATCTATTCTTCAAATAATTTCACCAAATTTATAAATCTTACTATTTATAAATTTCTTTTATAACTTCACAGTTTATAATTCTATAAATTTCATTCATTTATGAATTTCATTTTCACTTCATTCAAACACTTATAAAAACTCGTTTTATAATGTCAATATTTCAATTTATAAATATCTATTTATAAATCTCTTAATATAAATCAAATTATATTATTATTCTAAAACGTCTTTAATTTCCTTTATAATTTCACCATTTTGATTTATAAAATAATCAAATTTTATAAATCCTATATTTAACTTTTTATAACAAGTTCAGAATCCCAATTTAAACTCTTTTATAAAGTCATTAATTCCTTATTTTCAAAAATCAGCTTTTAACTATATTTCTTAAAAATCATAATTTTTATAACTTTAAAAATTATAACGTTTATTTATTTAAAATGGATCAATTCTAAAAATATAGTATATTTTCAAAAATCACTTAAAAAATCATTTTAAAGTTTCAAAATTTGGTCCAATGATGCTACACACCAAATAGTCAATCACGACTACAACGACATCACATATCGTATATGATAATCCATCAAATATCAAAATATCTGAAATTAATTAAAAACTGTTGAGGAATCCAGTTGGATCCCTCCAACCTGTTTTCCTGCATCCAAAAACATTAGCACAATACCAATTTCGCTCCAGTACGAAATTATCGCGGTACATGTTCTTATTAAATATTATCCGCTTAATAACGGCGTAATAGGGTCTCATCCGCTAAACAAAAAAATGCGGGAAATCAATAACTCCAATATATACATATGCCAATATATATATATTGCTATTGTATATAATACCAATTTCACTGTTTATGAAATATTCGCGGTATATGTTTTTAATAAATAACATCCGCTTACTAACGGCGTATAATGTCTATTTTAACAATCAATAGATATTAATCAACATTCAAACATGCATTCAAATATTTTAAATCTAACTATTTAAAATAAAATCGAAACTGATTCGATTGAGTGAGAAGTTCTCACCTTGATTTTAATTTCCGTTTTAGCGATTTATTTCGAATAAAATTAAACGGACGTTTAATTTTACCCAAAATTCTCACTAACTCCAAACGACTCCAAACCAACTCCATCGCGTAGTGCTCGTCCATACGATTCCAACGCTTCCTGTTTCGTAATTTTTCGACCTCGTATGACAAAGATATCACGGTTTAAAGTTTAACGAATTAATATATACAATTAACAACTAAATTTATAATAATTTTAATCCTAAACTATTATCTACCGTTCATTTGAAATCAACGCATCATGGCCTTTGGATGCATCTTCTCCTCCCCACGCAAATGCGTTCCCAGCTTCTACAGGCCGAACCCAAATTCAATTTTAGGGTTAGCTAATTCGACCCCATTGCTTGCTTCTACCCTGATCAAGCGACGCCAAACGAAGCGTCTTCACCAGAGCTCCCCATGCCGGCCGACCGCAACCCCCCAGTGCCACCATCACCTCGATTTTCGTGCACGAATGGCGCAACTTCCCTGGCCAACTGTGCCTCCATCGATGCTTTAAAATTGATCATATCCGTATGGATTCACTCGTCTCAACGAGCACTACAATCTTCGTGTTGGAGGATTTTTGAAATAGTGCTTGGATTTGAAGAAAACGAGGGGGGAAAGAGAGAAGATATCGGCCATTCATTATCAAAGTGGCGGCCGGCTAGGGTTTTAGTATATATATTTTTTTTTTCTAAAGAGAAGGGTGCTATTTATAGAAGAACGAACGAACACTATTCATCCGAGAATTCCGAACTCCGATTCACGCGCCGTAACCAGCGTTTCTAGGGTTTATCCCGCGTTCCGGACACAATGGAACAGGTTTCGGAAGCTAATTCGATCATCTGTGCGAGTTATGGCTGTAAACGCTCAATTTAAATTAAACCGATTTAAACGATTTTCTAGGCGTTTTAATTTGTACCGGACAAACGGTAAATCCAATTGACTTGAAATTTGAAACCTTACAATAATATCACATTACGGATCCGATGAAACTAGTTTCGTCGAAATCCGAGACTTTTTGAAAAATGGCTATTTTTAGCTCGCCAAATTAAAATTAAAAACGATTCGATGCGTTTCGAGCTGCCACGATCAAACGATAGCTCCGATTGACACGAAATTTGAAATCCGGTAATAACTAACTATTACGGATCCAATGGAACTAGTTTCGTTCAATTCTGAGACTGTTCAAAAATTGACTATTTTCACTAGTCGATTTTAATATTAAAATATTCAATTTTCACAAATTAACTTCTAATTCGATTTTAAAAGTTCTAAAATATCGTTCTAACTTCAACATGATATAATAAAATTTTACAAATCATTTTCAATCATATTTAACTCCATTTTCAATTATTTCCATAATTTAACGTATTAAATTATCGATTTAATTATTCAATTAAATCCAATAATTCAAATAAAAATTTATTCGACTTATAAATTCACTTATTAATATTTAAAATTAATTAAATATTCAAATTTTAATTTCTAAAAATTCTGGGTCGTTACAATCTTCCCCCCTTAAAAGAATTTCGTCCTCGAAATTAACAAGTAAGAAAAGTTATAGAATTTATTAATTTTCCAAAATTCCAGTTAAACTTCTTACAAAACTTTACTAAGTTTCAAATCATACTTAGTTATCCTTTCAAAAACAATTAGTATTGTTTAACTTTCAATTCAAAATCAAAGTTAAAGTTTTCAAAATTTTCCAATTTTCTCAAATTTTTTCTAACGCCTTAAATTTCCGGAAAAATTCGCCATAGTCTCCTTTGCGCGGTTCGATCCGAAAAAAAAATGACAGTATATATATCACAAATATACATCTCATCAAGTAATGAGGCATCCCGAAGGGAAAAAAGTGTAAAAGTACGGTATGTAATCCGAGATATGTACCTTATATTTTATTAGCAAGCATATACAGCTAATATAGCGCAAAAGCGAGCTCCAAATGCGAAGCAAACGCGATCCGCACCTACTAATCACTCAACAAACAACATGAGAATCATGCATATAGACAATAGTATCAATATACAACATATAGTAACATAATAACTATACATGTCAACATAGTAAATGAAACATATTCAAACATCAACCAACTATCATCCAACAAATTCATAACCAATAAATATTCATTTATATTCTCATTAATATTCAATGAAATGGTTTTCAATTTAATCACATATGATTCATATACGTTAGATTTACTAACATTTATTCTCAATTAGTTTATATTCACTAATTCATATTCAAGTTAGTTCACTTCCAATTCAAATTCAATTCTATTCAAATTTATTTACTTCTAATTTGAATTCAATTACATAGCTTTCAATTTCATTAACACTTAATGAATTATATACAATCAACTAACAATCATATAACAACCAATGTATCTTAATTACAACCAAATTCCTTTGCTTACAATTGGTTTAATTTAATTGATTTTCATTCAATTATTCAACTTCCAATAACTTTAGATTTTAATGAATTTATACTTATATTCATTATTCCTTATCAATTTAATTTACATTCAATTGATTAATATTCAATCCATTCATTCAATTCAATTACAAAAGTTGAATTTCATTTACATAACTCAAGTTCACCTTTATCACTTCACTTTATTAATTTACTTTGATATCAACATCAACTTTATTCAACATCTCTTAAGTTATACTTCCATTTAACTTTAAATTCATCCTTATTTACAACTCATATTCATATAGTTTCATTTCTTATGTATATAAGTTTATTTCACAATTGTAAATCACTTTAATTATAATTCTGAAAAATTATTTCTTTATATATAAAATATACTCAAGGTAAAATTATTTCATTTACCCATTTTTTTAAAAACAATACTGTGCCGAATTGTTCTATTCAAATGTTTAGAAACCCCTTCGGCATAGTCTTGCGGACCACGCTGACGAAAGTTCATATGCCACTCAATAAACCAATCATCACAATATAAAACAATTTTTATATTCACTAACAAATACGCTCTCATAGCTATTATTACACTCAAACTCATCCTAGAGCACTGCTGACTCTATCTCTAATGAGAAATACCCAACAGAACCATGGTTGTCGCTTAACCATATGCTCTGATACCAAATGTAACGCCCCGAAAATTTTCGACTTTCGAAAATTCAACATCGATACTCACTTTATCGACTGCCGAGAAATCGAAGGCCGGAAATACGGAATGTTATGGGTTTTAAAAGAATTTAGGAAAAGAGAAAGAAGAAGAGATTAGAAGGTAGAAAATGGAGAGAAAAGAAAACATAAAATAGATCATTTTAAAATAGAAAGAAAAGAGAATAGAAAACAAGAACAACATCAGAATCTCACAATTCGCAGCGGAACAACATATAATAATAAATGAATAATCTTTAAACAAAGAACTATATCAGTTATTACATTACATTTCATTACATCATATCATCATAGTGTACAACAATATACAACAACAAACAGTGCAGCGGAAGAAGAAATACTATATAAACTAGTAATACGCCATGCCATCCGGCTTGCCTCCTGCAACTCCTGAATATCCAGAATATCCTGATAAACCTAACTCTTGACTGCCCGTGTGGAAATTGGTGGGCACCCAGAGTTTAGGAAGGAAAACAATAAACTCCGAGTCAGTCATGTGACTGGTGTGAGAACTCAAAACAGTTTATTTATCTTTAAAATCAAAATAGAGGAATATTTTTAAATTCAATTCGCAATGCTTTTAAAAATGAGACTACCATAAGGCCTCCCGCACACACACACATGCAAACGCAGAATCGGAGGAGATTTCTCCTTATGATAGTCAAAGATGCTTGATACGCATTTAAAATAACATTTGATATTATTATTAGTGCATAGTGTAGAGGAAAATCATTTCGAAAGTAGAATATAAATCTTAGCCAACATACGACCATTATCGTATGCCTACTATAGCTAACTATGTTCAATAGCAGGTTACCGCCACATTCCATAGCAGGTTATACAACTAAAACCGTACAAGGCTCGTATTCGAAGAATGGATTTTCCAACAAATGGTCAGGCCAAGGAACTTCCCATTGCCACATGGAAACGCCTCTGGATGGACGCCCCGAGAACCACCGTTCTCTGCTAAACAAAGCCGGGAATCCCTTTTCCCAAGGAATATTACAAACCCTCAGATATGCCACCCCCGGTCCTTTGGGACCTTTAAACGAGAGCTCTCTAACCAACATCACACCATAATAATAAGTGTTTCAACATGAGTAAGTATCTGGGCTCCATACCATGATACTACCCTTTTCCAGAAGGAATGGTCATACCCTAGGGAAGTTATCCCTGAAAACCTTGCCGCACAATTCCTGTTTCGACCATTACCGGGTTGTGAGGCTCGACGAATTCACGTCCACAAAAACATACTTTATACAAAAGCCATGCTTTGGGTCACAAATGATCAACACAATGATCACAAGGATAGACGATCAAATAAACGATCCTATCACAAATAATCAACACAATGATCATTTCAGCATCACTCAGCATGTCACATTACCAAACTGGGAATATATCGCTGATAACATTCAACTATATAACCTCTGAGCTCGTACGTCTCAGAGAAGGGTGTTAAGCTAAAAGAATAAATTCTCCGCCACCAACAGAAATATATTTGAAAGAAATCGGCTTTATATCTCAACTTGTAATGTCAGACATACAATCCATACAAGTCTGTTCCGGGCTCGAACAAAACCGAAGGCACTTCTTACGAAGCCCTTGCAATACGGGTATTCACAATCCCGATCGAATTTCCCATCACTTAAGGAATCTCTATACCAGGAGCTACCCAGTGCAGAGACAATCGATAGGTCATCCTATCGCTTTCACAAATACTCGGTCTTCAACACCGATCTTCAATGCAATTCATAACGACGTATCACATATTCGGAATGGGTTATACGACCCCATGGTCCTTTCCCGGTTAACCCGAATAGTGAGCGCTTATTCAAAAATAAGTGTGGCATTCAAATTAAATCAATTCACATCAAATACCCATTCAAAGGGAAATATTGATAGTCGGATTATTGAACTATCAATAGATATGCACACATCACCAGATTCCAAATAATTTTCCAAATTATTTATTTTCCAAATATCTTTACAATATATATAATTTCAACACTTCAAAAATAAATCAATATTTATTTTTAAACAAATTCCACTTTTCATTTATAAATTCCTTAGTGAATTTATATTCCAAAAATATTCATGCATATACGATTTCAACTATCCATTTTCAAGTTATCTTCAAAAAGATAAATTCTAAATATTCACTTCACATTGGAAAACATTTTTATACTTATTTAATAAGTAATTCACAAATCTTTTATTTTCAACACTTGGAAAATATTCAATATACTTAAATCAAAATTTAGTATATATCTCATTCTTTAAGGAAATCATTCTCTTAAACATATTTATTTGGGCCAAAACAAATGTTGCGTAAAACATCGTTACAACAACCCAAAATCACTAGTCTAGGGATTCGAAATTAAAATAGATATATAAATCCCAATACTATACAAAACATTTCCTTTCGGAAATCATTTACTATAACAACAGTGTTATAGTCCACCATTTCCTTTTATTTCTCGAAAACGTCTATTTCAACAATAAATGTTGAAATCTATGGTTTCGAATCTCAACACAATTAAAACATCGTTAGATCGTTTTAATTCTATTTCAAATATCACATTCAAACATTTTCTTTAACATATTATTCACTATTCAAAAACGTGAATATTCTTTGTTAACAGATTTCATCCTTTTATTCATTTTATTTCAAAGGATTATTCACTATTCAAAAATGTGAATATAACTCCTTTAATAGGTTTCAACAATTTTCTTATCAAAATAAGTCATTTGCGAATTTATAAAACAACGTTTATAAATTCCATTTTTATTTATTTATAAAAACTTCTTTTTTATAAATTCTTTTATTAACCTATTCCAGTTCATACTTAATTATAAACTAAAAGTTTCATATTATAAGTTAATTACTTATAAAACGATTATTTTACAAAATCGTTCCTTTAGAGACTTTCCAATTTATAAATCTTATAACTTATAAGATCCATTTATCTAACTAATCTATTCTTCAAATAATTTCACCAAATTTATAAATCTTACTATTTATAAATTTCTTTTATAACTTCACAGTTTATAATTCTATAAATTTCATTCATTTATGAATTTCATTTTCACTTCATTCAAACACTTATAAAAACTCGTTTTATAATGTCAATATTTCAATTTATAAATATCTATTTATAAATCTCTTAATATAAATCAAATTATATTATTATTCTAAAACGTCTTTAATTTCCTTTATAATTTCACCATTTTGATTTATAAAATAATCAAATTTTATAAATCCTATATTTAACTTTTTATAACAAGTTCAGAATCCCAATTTAAACTCTTTTATAAAGTCATTAATTCCTTATTTTCAAAAATCAGCTTTTAACTATATTTCTTAAAAATCATAATTTTTATAACTTTAAAAATTATAACGTTTATTTATTTAAAATGGATCAATTCTAAAAATATAGTATATTTTCAAAAATCACTTAAAAAATCATTTTAAAGTTTCAAAATTTGGTCCAATGATGCTACACACCAAATAGTCAATCACGACTACAACGACATCACATATCGTATATGATAATCCATCAAATATCAAAATATCTGAAATTAATTAAAAACTGTTGAGGAATCCAGTTGGATCCCTCCAACCTGTTTTCCTGCATCCAAAAACATTAGCACAATACCAATTTCGCTCCAGTACGAAATTATCGCGGTACATGTTCTTATTAAATATTATCCGCTTAATAACGGCGTAATAGGGTCTCATCCGCTAAACAAAAAAATGCGGGAAATCAATAACTCCAATATATACATATGCCAATATATATATATTGCTATTGTATATAATACCAATTTCACTGTTTATGAAATATTCGCGGTATATGTTTTTAATAAATAACATCCGCTTACTAACGGCGTATAATGTCTATTTTAACAATCAATAGATATTAATCAACATTCAAACATGCATTCAAATATTTTAAATCTAACTATTTAAAATAAAATCGAAACTGATTCGATTGAGTGAGAAGTTCTCACCTTGATTTTAATTTCCGTTTTAGCGATTTATTTCGAATAAAATTAAACGGACGTTTAATTTTACCCAAAATTCTCACTAACTCCAAACGACTCCAAACCAACTCCATCGCGTAGTGCTCGTCCATACGATTCCAACGCTTCCTGTTTCGTAATTTTTCGACCTCGTATGACAAAGATATCATGGTTTAAAGTTTAACGAATTAATATATACAATTAACAACTAAATTTATAATAATTTTAATCCTAAACTATTATCTACCGTTCATTTGAAATCAACGCATCATGGCCTTTGGACGCATCTTCTCCTCCCCACGCAAATGCGTTCCCAGCTTCTATAGGCCGAACCCAAATTCAATTTTAGGGTTAGCTAATTCGACCCTATTGCTTGCTTCTACCCTGATCAAGCGACGCCAAACGAAGCGCCTTCACCAGAGCTCCCCACGCCGGCCGACCGCAACCCCCCAGTGCCACCATCACCTCGATTTTCGTGCACGAATGGCGCGACTTCCCTGGCCAACTGCGCCTCCATCGATGCTTTAAAATTGATCATATCCGTATGGATTCACTCGTCTCAACGAGCACTACAATCTTCGTGTTGGAGGATTTTTGAAATAGTGCTTGGATTTGAAGAAAACGAGGGGGGAAAGAGAGAAGATATCGGCCATTCATTATCAAAGTGGCGGCCGGCTAGGGTTTTAGTATATATATATATATATATATATATTTTCTAAAGAGAAGGGTGCTATTTATAGAAGAACAAACGAACACTATTCATCCGAGAATTCCGAACTCCGATTCACGCGCCGTAACCAGCGTTTCTAGGGTTTATCCCGCGTTCCGGACACAATGGAACAGGTTTCGGAAGCTAATTCGATCATCTGTGCGAGTTATGGCTGTAAACGCTCAATTTAAATTAAACCGATTTAAACGATTTTCTAGGCGTTTTAATTTGTACCGGACAAACGGTAAATCCAATTGACTTGAAATTTGAAACCTTACAATAATATCACATTACGGATCCGATGAAACCGGTTTCGTCGAAATCCGAGACTTTTTGAAAAATGGCTATTTTAGCTCGCCAAATTAAAATTAAAAACGATTCGATGCGTTTCGAGCTGCCACGATCAAACGATAGCTCCGATTGACACGAAATTTGAAATCCGGTAATAACTAACTATTACGGATCCAATGGAACTAGTTTCGTTCAATTCTGAGACTGTTCAAAAATTGACTATTTTCACTAGTCGATTTTAATATTAAAATATTCAATTTTCACAAATTAACTTCTAATTCGATTTTAAAAGTTCTAAAACATCGTTCTAACTTCAACATGATATAATAAAATTTTACAAATCATTTTCAATCATATTTAACTCCATTTTCAATTATTTCCATAATTTAACGTATTAAATTATCGATTTAATTATTCAATTAAATCCAATAATTCAAATAAAAATTTATTCGACTTATAAATTCACTTATTAATATTTAAAATTAATTAAATATTCAAATTTTAATTTCTAAAAATTCTGGGTCGTTACAATCTTCCCCCCTTAAAAGAATTTCGTCCTCGAAATTAACAAGTAAGAAAAGTTATAGAATTTATTAATTTTCCAAAATTCCAGTTAAACTTCTTACAAAACTTTACTAAGTTTCAAATCATACTTAGTTATCCTTTCAAAAACAATTAGTATTGTTTAACTTTCAATTCAAAATCAAAGTTAAAGTTTTCAAAATTTTCCAATTTTCTCAAATTTTTTCTAACGCCTTAAATTTCCGGAAAAATTCGCCATAGTCTCCTTTGTGCGGCTCGATCCGAAAAAAAAATGACAGTATATGTATCACAAATATACAT
This sequence comes from Allium cepa, assembly GCA_030765085.1. NCBI lineage: Eukaryota > Viridiplantae > Streptophyta > Magnoliopsida > Asparagales > Amaryllidaceae > Allium > Allium cepa. Next base: position 485,188,269 of record CM060934.1, on the reverse strand, counting down.
CTCATCAAGTAATGAGGCATCCCGAAGGGAAAAAAGTGTAAAAGTACGGTATGTAATCCGAGATATGTACCTTATATTTTATTAGCAAGCATATACAGCTAATATAGCGCAAAAGCGAGCTCCAAATGCGAAGCAAACGCGATCCGCACCTACTAATCACTCAACAAACAACATGAGAATCATGCATATAGACAATAGTATCAATATACAACATATAGTAACATAATAACTATACATGTCAACATAGTAAATGAAACATATTCAAACATCAACCAACTATCATCCAACAAATTCATAACCAATAAATATTCATTTATATTCTCATTAATATTCAATGAAATGGTTTTCAATTTAATCACATATGATTCATATACGTTAGATTTACTAACATTTATTCTCAATTAGTTTATATTCACTAATTCATATTCAAGTTAGTTCACTTCCAATTCAAATTCAATTCTATTCAAATTTATTTACTTCTAATTTGAATTCAATTACATAGCTTTCAATTTCATTAACACTTAATGAATTATATACAATCAACTAACAATCATATAACAACCAATGTATCTTAATTACAACCAAATTCCTTTGCTTACAATTGGTTTAATTTAATTGATTTTCATTCAATTATTCAACTTCCAATAACTTTAGATTTTAATGAATTTATACTTATATTCATTATTCCTTATCAATTTAATTTACATTCAATTGATTAATATTCAATCCATTCATTCAATTCAATTACAAAAGTTGAATTTCATTTACATAACTCAAGTTCACCTTTATCACTTCACTTTATTAATTTACTTTGATATCAACATCAACTTTATTCAACATCTCTTAAGTTATACTTCCATTTAACTTTAAATTCATCCTTATTTACAACTCATATTCATATAGTTTCATTTCTTATGTATATAAGTTTATTTCACAATTGTAAATCACTTTAATTATAATTCTGAAAAATTATTTCTTTATATATAAAATATACTCAAGGTAAAATTATTTCATTTACCCATTTTTTTAAAACAATACTGTGCCGAATTGTTCTATTCAAATGTTTAGAAACCCCTTCGGCATAGTCTTGCGGACCATGCTGACGAAAGTTCATATGCCACTCAATAAACCAATCATCACAATATAAAACAATTTTTATATTCACTAACAAATACGCTCTCATAGCTATTATTACACTCAAACTCATCCTAGAGCACTGCTGACTCTATCTCTAATGAGAAATACCCAACAGAACCATGGTTGTCGCTTAACCATATGCTCTGATACCAAATGTAACGCCCCGAAAATTTTCGACTTTCGAAAATTCAACATCGATACTCACTTTATCGACTGCCGAGAAATCGAAGGCCGGAAATACGGAATGTTATGGGTTTTAAAAGAATTTAGGAAAAGAGAAAGAAGAAGAGATTAGAAGGTAGAAAATGGAGAGAAAAGAAAACATAAAATAGATCATTTTAAAATAGAAAGAAAAGAGAATAGAAAACAAGAACAACATCAGAATCTCACAATTCGCAGCGGAACAACATATAATAATAAATGAATAATCTTTAAACAAAGAACTATATCAGTTGTTACATTACATTTCATTACATCATATCATCAGAGTGTACAACAATATACAACAACAAACAGTGCAGCGGAAGAAGAAATACTATATAAACTAGTAATACGCCATGCCATCCAGCTTGCCTCCTGCAACTCCTGAATATCCAGAATATCCTGATAAACCTAACTCTTGACTGCCCGTGTGGAAATTGGTGGGCACCCAGAGTTTAGGAAGGAAAACAATAAACTCCGAGTCAGTCATGTGATTGGTGTGAGAACTCAAAACAGTTTATTTATCTTTAAAATCAAAATAGAGGAATATTTTTAAATTCAATTCGCAATGCTTTTAAAAATGAGACTACCATAAGGCCTCCCGCACACACACACATGCAAACGCAGAATCGGAGGAGATTTCTCCTTATGATAGTCAAAGATGCTTGATACGCATTTAAAATAACATTTGATATTATTATTAGTGCATAGTGTAGAGGAAAATCATTTCGAAAGTAGAATATAAATCTTAGCCAACATACGACCATTATCGTATGCCTACTATAGCTAACGATGTTCAATAGCAGGTTACCGCCACATTCCATAGCAGGTTATACAACTAAAACCGTACAAGGCTCGTATTCGAAGAATGGATTTTCCAACAAATGGTCAGGCCAAGGAACTTCCCATTGCCACATGGAAACGCCTCTGGATGGACGCCCCGAGAACCACCGTTCTCTGCTAAACAAAGCCGGGAATCCCTTTTCCCAAGGAATATTACAAACCCTCAGATATGCCACCCCCGGTCCTTTGGGACCTTTAAACGAGAGCTCTCTAACCAACATCACACCATAATAATAAGTGTTTCAACATGAGTAAGTATCTGGGCTCCATACCATGATACTACCCTTTTCCAGAAGGAATGGTCATACCCTAGGGAAGTTATCCCTGAAAACCTTACCGCACAATTCCTGTTTCGACCATTACCGGGTTGTGAGGCTCGACGAATTCACGTCCACAAAAACATACTTTATACAAAAGCCATGCTTTGGGTCACAAATGATCAACACAATGATCACAAGGATAGACGATCAAATAAACGATCCTATCACAAATAATCAACACAATGATCATTTCAGCATCACTCAGCATGTCACATTACCAAACTGGGAATATATCGCTGATAACATTCAACTATATAACCTCTGAGCTCGTACGTCTCAGAGAAGGGTGTTAAGCTAAAAGAATAAATTCTCCGCCACCAACAGAAATATATTTGAAAGAAATCGGCTTTATATCTCAACTTGTAATGTCAGACATACAATCCATACAAGTCTGTTCCGGGCTCGAACAAAACCGAAGGCACTTCTTACGAAGCCCTTGCAATACGGGTATTCACAATCCCGATCGAATTTCCCATCACTTAAGGAATCTCTATACCAGGAGCTACCCAGTGCAGAGACAATCGATAGGTCATCCTATCGCTTTCACAAATACTCGGTCTTCAACACCGATCTTCAATGCAATTCATAACGACGTATCACATATTCGGAATGGGTTATACGACTCCATGGTCCTTTCCCGGTTAACCCAAATAGTGAGCGCTTATTCAAAAATAAGTGTGGCATTCAAATTAAATCAATTCACATCAAATACCCATTCAAAGGGAAATATTGATAGTCGGATTATTGAACTATCAATAGATATGCACACATCACCAGATTCCAAATAATTTTCCAAATTATTTATTTTCCAAATATCTTTACAAGATATATAATTTCAACACTTCAAAAATAAATCAATATTTATTTTTAAACAAATTCCACTTTTCATTTATAAATTCCTTAGTGAATTTATATTCCAAAAATATTCATGCATATACGATTTCAACTATCCATTTTCAAGTTATCTTCAAAAAGATAAATTCTAAATATTCACTTCACATTGGAAAACATTTTTATACTTATTTAATAAGTAATTCAAAAATCTTTTATTTTCAACACTTGGAATATATTCAATATACTTAAATCAAAATTTAGTATATATCTCATTCTTTAAGGAAATCATTCTCTTAAACATATTTATTTGGGCCAAAACAAATGTTGCGTAAAACATCGTTACAACAACCCAAAATCACTAGTCTAGGGATTCGAAATTAAAATAGATATATAAATCCCAATACTATACAAAACATTTCCTTTCGGAAATCATTTACTATAACAACAGTGTTATAGTCCACCATTTCCTTTTATTTCTCGAAAACGTCTATTTCAACAATAAATGTTGAAATCTATGGTTTCGAATCTCAACACAATTAAAACATCGTTAGATCGTTTTAATTCTATTTCAAATATCACATTCAAACATTTTCTTTAACATATTATTCACTATTCAAAAACGTGAATATTCTTTGTTAACAGATTTCATCCTTTTATTCATTTTATTTCAAAGGATTATTCACTATTCAAAAATGTGAATATAACTCCTTTAATAGGTTTCAACAATTTTCTTATCAAAATAAGTCATTTGCGAATTTATAAAACAACGTTTATAAATTCCATTTTTATTTATTTATAAAAACTTCTTTTTTATAAATTCTTTTATTAACCTATTCCAGTTCATACTTAATTATAAACTAAAAGTTCATATTATAAGTTAATTACTTATAAAACGATTATTTTACAAAATCGTTCCTTTAGAGACTTTCCAATTTATAAATCTTATAACTTATAAGATCCATTTATCTAACTAATCTATTCTTCAAATAATTTCACCAAATTTATAAATCTTACTATTTATAAATTTCTTTTATAACTTCACAGTTTATAATTCTATAAATTTCATTCATTTATGAATTTCATTTTCACTTCATTCAAACACTTATAAAAACTCGTTTTATAATGTCAATATTTCAATTTATAAATATCTATTTATAAATCTCTTAATATAAATCAAATTATATTATTATTCTAAAACGTCTTTAATTTCCTTTATAATTTCACCATTTTGATTTATAAAATAATCAAATTTTATAAATCCTATATTTAACTTTTTATAACAAGTTCAGAATCCCAATTTAAACTCTTTTATAAAGTCATTAATTCCTTATTTTCAAAAATCAGCTTTTAACTATATTTCTTAAAAATCATAATTTTTATAACTTTAAAAATTATAACGTTTATTTATTTAAAATGGATCAATTCTAAAAATATAGTATATTTTCAAAAATCACTTAAAAAATCATTTTAAAGTTTCAAAATTTGGTCCAATGATGCTACACACCAAATAGTCAATCACGACTACAACGACATCACATATCGTATATGATAATCCATCAAATATCAAAATATCTGAAATTAATTAAAAACTGTTGAGGAATCCAGTTGGATCCCTCCAACCTGTTTTCCTGCATCCAAAAACATTAGCACAATACCAATTTCGCTCCAGTACGAAATTATCGCGGTACATGTTCTTATTAAATATTATCCGCTTAATAACGGCGTAATAGGGTCTCATCCGCTAAACAAAAAAATGCGGGAAATCAATAACTCCAATATATACATATGCCAATATATATATATTGCTATTGTATATAATACCAATTTCACTGTTTATGAAATATTCGCGGTATATGTTTTTAATAAATAACATCCGCTTACTAACGGCGTATAATGTCTATTTTAACAATCAATAGATATTAATCAACATTCAAACATGCATTCAAATATTTTAAATCTAACTATTTAAAATAAAATCGAAACTGATTCGATTGAGTGAGAAGTTCTCACCTTGATTTTAATTTCCGTTTTAGCGATTTATTTCGAATAAAATTAAACGGACGTTTAATTTTACCCAAAATTCTCACTAACTCCAAACGACTCCAAACCAACTCCATCGCGTAGTGCTCGTCCATACGATTCCAACGCTTCCTGTTTCGTAATTTTTCGACCTCGTATGACAAAGATATCATGGTTTAAAGTTTAACGAATTAATATATACAATTAACAACTAAATTTATAATAATTTTAATCCTAAACTATTATCTACCGTTCATTTGAAATCAACGCATCATGGCCTTTGGACGCATCTTCTCCTCCCCACGCAAATGCGTTCCCAGCTTCTATAGGCCGAACCCAAATTCAATTTTAGGGTTAGCTAATTCGACCCTATTGCTTGCTTCTACCCTGATCAAGCGACGCCAAACGAAGCGCCTTCACCAGAGCTCCCCACGCCGGCCGACCGCAACCCCCCAGTGCCACCATCACCTCGATTTTCGTGCACGAATGGCGCGACTTCCCTGGCCAACTGCGCCTCCATCGATGCTTTAAAATTGATCATATCCGTATGGATTCACTCGTCTCAACGAGCACTACAATCTTCGTGTTGGAGGATTTTTGAAATAGTGCTTGGATTTGAAGAAAACGAGGGGGGAAAGAGAGAAGATATCGGCCATTCATTATCAAAGTGGCGGCCGGCTAGGGTTTTAGTATATATATATATATATATTTTCTAAAGAGAAGGGTGCTATTTATAGAAGAACAAACGAACACTATTCATCCGAGAATTCCGAACTCCGATTCACGCGCCGTAACCAGCGTTTCTAGGGTTTATCCCGCGTTCCGGACACAATGGAACAGGTTTCGGAAGCTAATTCGATCATCTGTGCGAGTTATGGCTGTAAACGCTCAATTTAAATTAAACCGATTTAAACGATTTTCTAGGCGTTTTAATTTGTACCGGACAAACGGTAAATCCAATTGACTTGAAATTTGAAACCTTACAATAATATCACATTACGGATCCGATGAAACCGGTTTCGTCGAAATCCGAGACTTTTTGAAAAATGGCTATTTTAGCTCGCCAAATTAAAATTAAAAACGATTCGATGCGTTTCGAGCTGCCACGATCAAACGATAGCTCCGATTGACACGAAATTTGAAATCCGGTAATAACTAACTATTACGGATCCAATGGAACTAGTTTCGTTCAATTCTGAGACTGTTCAAAAATTGACTATTTTCACTAGTCGATTTTAATATTAAAATATTCAATTTTCACAAATTAACTTCTAATTCGATTTTAAAAGTTCTAAAACATCGTTCTAACTTCAACATGATATAATAAAATTTTACAAATCATTTTCAATCATATTTAACTCCATTTTCAATTATTTCCATAATTTAACGTATTAAATTATCGATTTAATTATTCAATTAAATCCAATAATTCAAATAAAAATTTATTCGACTTATAAATTCACTTATTAATATTTAAAATTAATTAAATATTCAAATTTTAATTTCTAAAAATTCTGGGTCGTTACAGTGATAGTGGATGATAATGGTTTGGTTAACTGCAGTGTGCAGTGTAGGGGAATGGCAGTGTAGTTGCAGTTGTTGTTCAACGGAGAGGAAATTTTATGACTTTTGCACAGTAGAATGTGATATGGGGAGTGGTATGTGAACTGTTGCAGTGTACCAGTGGGTGAACTAGGGTTTGACTTTGTTGTCAGTGTAATGTTGATAGTGATGGTCAGTGCTTGGTGAACTGGTTGTGATGGATGGTATGAAATGCTATTTGAAGTTGTAGAGGGTTATGAAGAGGATGCAATGGAGATGCACATCTTGACAGCTTGACAGAAGGGCGGTGAGGCAGTGAATAGATTTGTAAAGCGAATGTAACAGTGAACAGTAAATGGAATAAAATACAATGTGAATTGTAAAGTGTAAATTGTAAATATATCAGATTTCTTTCTGAGCATGCTCTTGTGTTATATTTGTTGATTATAATCTTTATTCGTTTATGAAGATTTAGTTTGATTGCTATTATTAAAATGTAATATATAGGCACAGCTCTTGAAAAGTGTATCTACGATTTTTATAGCGGCATATATGAGCTGTAAAAGAATTTATCAATACTATAACATGTTGATTTAATAGCGTGAAATGACCGTTATTGAATAAATATTTTATAGCGGCAAAATGGTGTTATAAAGATTTCCAGTTCCGTTGAGATTTAGCTATATTATAGCGGCTATAATGAGCTATTGAATTAATGTACCATAGCAGCGAATTTGCGTTATAAAACTAAGCTCAACCATAGCGGCATATTTTGTGTTATAAATATTCAACAGTTTTTTATAACATGTCGATATACAGCGCTTATCAAACCGCTATGGTTGTGATTAATAGCGGCTATATGCCGCTATAAAAGACACTTTTGTTGTAGTGAGTGCGTGTTAGGAGTCGCTTACTTTGGGATTCTGACCTTGAGGAATATCAATGAATCATAGTCTTGCAAGTGATGGATAACACATTCCCAGCTATATCAAATACCCCTCCTAACCCATGGTATTTGTCGTGGTCTCATCTCGACCTTGAGGAATATCAACAAATCGAAAGAGATTATTCACTCATACCCACCATTTTACGATCGTCAAAGTATGATGTATGTACCTTAAGGAATATTAACAAATGCATGCATGTATCTTACCGAGTCTAGTTAATATACTAATAGTGCTACACGTAGTATCTCTTCCTTGAGGAATATCAACAACTAGAGAGTGTGTAAGCAATCTATTAATATATTAATGGTGGAGGACAACTTTATATTAAAGATTTAATATAATATATTGAGTGATACTGCCCTCATAATTTAAGAGCCGAAAATTCAGAAATCACGATATACGTATTATATGTATGTATTTATTCCTTAGTCTATTTTGGGTTTGTTACCAATTCACTTTTGTTTTATTTATTCATATTACGTAAGTTTAATTATTACATAACCTTTATAATTTAACTGACTTATATAATAGTCTTATGTACATTACATTATTAAATATTATTTTATTAATTCAATTAGTTAACATTTTAATTAGATTTATGCTATTCAATTAAACATTTTAACTGAATTTGTATATCATACCATTTATTGTTATAATCATATATCAATATGTATATGTATTTTAGTATAGTTATGTAATGACCCGTAATCTTTGATAATTAAAATATTAAATTTAATAAGATTTTAATGTTTAATGTTGGAAGTAATTAACATTTGTGATTTATTAATGAGAAAAATAACTAGAATGAAATTCAATAATATTACACTACAACAAAATCTATTATTAATTGCAGCAAAAGACAACATCGTACTAGTAGCTGCTGTCATTTTATTCATACGCGTATTACTATCGCATGTTACAGCATTTGCATTTTGACTACAGTCAAATATTTGGCGGTCTTAATTTTCATGCTTCCGCTTTCTTTGTTTCTTATTTTCATTTTCTTCCCCCTTTACTCTATCCCGTAACACAGCAGCTCTTTTCTTTCCTAAAATCTATTTCTTCTTCCACAAATCATGCAGTCTCCAAATAAAACCCTAAATATTCCTCTACACACCTCTTAGTCCGATCTGTAGGAGCTTCGTTAATCTATTTGCGCACTTAAATTTCTCCAAAAATGCAATAGTTGAATCTGGTGAATGGGTTGGTTTAGCTGCAGTTTGACATGTGATTAACTGCTCCAGTTCGGGTGAATCGGTAAGAGCAATGCAATGCTTCAACTTTTGTAGTAGTGCAGATCAATAACTTTCTTTAGTAAGATGTAAATATAATGATCAATTTACTATTAGAGGGGATTTATATTGACTTTATATTGTAATTTGGATTTTATTTTGAGCGGATGAAGAGAGGATTTGTTTGGAGAAAAAGAGAGGGTAGATTATAATCTCATATTGTGTATAATTATAAGATAAATTCATGTAAACAGAAGTTAAGATTGTGTCCTCTCAGTACCAAAAATCTTCTTAGTTCTGCAATTTCATCAAGTAGAAACACTTGATAATTGATTATTATTCTATGTACTGTTTAGTTGAGCCTTGAAACCATTGTAAGCATAAAGGTTGCATTTCTTCATGTGTGATTCATTTTGTACATTGACTATGTTGGTAAAACCATCCATTAATATATATGTATGGATGAACAATTAATGGAGGAATGTGCTGTACATAATAGACAGAGTGCATTTGTGCGAAATCAATCTGATGTTTGTACAAATACTATATGTACGAATATACATTCATGAATTTCAATATTGCTTAAATATTAAATGGCCTTACAATTAACTTTATGTATTAAAAAATAGGGAATAGACTCTTTCTTACTGAAGTTGCGGAACTCTCATGCACTGCAACAGTACCTATAAAACTGAACTTACTACAGTCAGTTAAGAACAAAAACCTTGAAAACGGTAATATCTGTATAACCCAGTATTGATACACAACAACTTTTAGTTCTATTTGTAGTGAATTTTGTTTTAATTTGAGAGGAAGCGGTTTATTTGTTCAGGATCTAGTATTGCCTATTTAGATACCAATGAAACTTAAAAAGAATTATGCAGTCTCACAGAAAAATAACAGAAATAGGAGACATAGAAGATTTAACGTGGTTCAGATATGAATATCCTACGTTCACGGAGACCCAACAACTTTTTATTTCACTAAAGAAAAAGAGTACAAAAGAGAGAGGAAAGAGTAATGGTGGAAATTACACTTGCTTGTTCGTATGAAGATGGAATTCCTTCATTTAAATAGACTTGATAATGAAGGGTTGCTTGGAGATTAAGCAAATCAATTTTCCGATTACCTAGATATCTTTCCAATTTGCATGATTTGATTTTAGTACAAATAGATGGCGTAATCTTCATTTCCATATCTTTTCTTTATTCTTCATGCCTAATCATTTAATTCTTCATATAGCAAATATACACTGACTGATTAATTAATTGACTAATTAATTAGTTTCCTTCAAAATATCCTTTCATATATCAGCCAAATTAATTGATTTGATTGAATCAATTAATCAGTTTCTTTCCTCTTTAACGAATATTTGAATCATCCAAATTCAACACTCCACCTTGATTCAAATATAAAAATCTCTCTTCATCACCTTATCATCAAGTAATCGACATAGAAGTTATTAGGTCTAGCGCCCCATGGTGCTCAAGTAGTAGGTATCAAACTGATTAAGTTTGAGCAATGCTCAAACTTGTCCTTTGGAAGTGACTTAGTCATCATATCTGAAGGATTATCCAAAGTACTCGCCTTCAACAATTTGATCTTGCTTCGTTCTTCCTCAAGCATAAGAAAGAAACCTCTAACATCAATTTGCTTCGTCCGTGAGCTATAAGCTTGATTTTCTACAAGATGAATCGCACTCTGACTGTCGGAAAATAGCTCTACTGTCCGCTGCACCATTGAAAGATCATCCAACAACTGAAGTAAGTATAATCCTTCCTTTGTTGCTTCCACAATCGATATCAACTCTGCTTCGGTAGTCGATAAAGCTACGATAGATTGCAGCTTTGATCTCCATGAAATCGAGCCTATGCCAAGTGTAAAAACATAGCTCGACACTGACTTCCTAGCATCTCTATCCCCAGCATAATCAGAATCATAGTATCCTCTAAGAAAGATGTCATCATACACTCCACCATATAACAAGCCCACCGAAGAAGTGCCTCGAAGTTATCTAAGAATCCACTTCACAGCTTGCCAATGCTCTTTGCCTGGGTTAGACATATATCGACTCACAACAACCACTGCATGGGCCAAATCTGGTCTTGTGCACACCATCACATACATAAGACTATCAACAGCACTAGAATAAGGTATATCAGCCATATACCTCTTATCTTCTTCCGATGATGGAGATAAGTCTTTTGACAACTTAAAATGAGAGCCTAATGGAGTGCCAACCGGTTTAGCTTTCTCCATTCCAAATACAGCGAGGACCTTCTCGATGTACTGCGCTTGAGTGAGCCTTAAATCTCTCGGCTTCTTATCCCCATACCCAATATTCTTTGTGTCTTTCCCAAATCCTTCATGTCAAACTCTCTACTGAGATTCGCTTTCAACTCCTTAATTCTGACCATACTCCGAGATACAATCAGCATATCATCAACATATAACAACAAATAAATCATATCACCATCACATCTCCTGAAATAAACACACTGGTCTTTGAAACTTCTGGAGTATCCCTGTGAAAGCATAAACTTATCAAACCTCTTATACCATAGTCTAGGAGACTGCTTCAGTCCATATTTTGTTGAGTTTACAAACATAGTCTGGCCTACTACTATCAATGAACCCTTCCGGCTGCTTTAAATAAATCTCCTCATCCAGATCACCATGCAAGAATGCAGTTTTGACATCTAGTTGCTCTAATTCCATATCACAATAAGCAACTAATACCAAAAGAATATGAATAGAAGTATGCCTAACCACTGGAGCGAAGATATCATGATACTCTACCCCCTTCTTTTGAACATACCCCTTTAGGACTAACTTTTCCTTGTATCTGAGATTACCATTTTCGCCGTCTTTCACTCTATAGATCCACTTGCATCCAGTAGCTCTCTTGTCGGTGGGAAGAGGCACCAAATCCCAAGTATGATTTCTCTACAATGATTCAATCTCCTCCTCCATAGCAACTAACCAACTGGAACTATTAATTGATGCGATAGCTTCTCTATAATCACATGGCTCATCATGGACAACATTCAAAGCATATGTTGCCATATCATCGAAGTTAATGTCTTCGATGCTCAATCCAACAAACTCATCAAGACAGTTAGGCTTTCTTCTTTGTTTTACAGGCCAAGGTTTCGAATGAGCTCCACCTTGAATTTGATCCTCTGTACCAACATCGATATTATCGTCATCAACCATGGTGTCATCGGAAATACCATTTGAACGTCTATGGAAAGAATCAACAGATGACTTGCTTTGTGTCTGGTATTCTTCACATGTCCTATCATTGTCATCCAATGAGGAAGGCTCAACCTTCAACATAACCTTCTCATCAAAAGTCACATGCCTGCTCATAATGATGTTCTTGCTAATAGGACACCACGACCTATATCCCTTTACTCCTCTCCTATAACCTAGAAAAATACACTTGCGAGCTCTAGGTTCCAGCTTCCCTTTGCTCTCATGCACATAAGCTGGGAAACCAAACACTTTGAGAAATGAATAGCTAACAGGCTCTCCTTTCCATACATCTTCAGGGATCTTCATATCTATGGGAGTAGAAGGTGTGCAGTTGATAAGGAAAGCAGTCATAGATAAAGCTTCAGCCCAAAATCTCTTCTTCAATTTAGGTCAGTCTAAGGCATCTTGTTCTCTCCAACAATGTCCGATTCACCCTTTCTACAACTCCATTAGACTGGGGGTCTCCTGGTGTGGTATAATTTCTCTTAATGCCTTCAGACTCACAATAATCGATGAATTCCGGTGATACAAATTCATCGCCATTATCTGAACGGAGAACTTTCAATTTCTTTCCTGATTGCTTCTCAACCATAGGTTTCCACTTCCGAAACTTGGCAAAGGTCTCACTCTTTGACTGAATAATGTATACTCATACTTTACGAGAGAAATCATCTATAAATGAAACGAAATATCTGGCTCCACCTAAAGACTGATAAGGGGAGGGACCCCAGACATCTGTATGAACATACTCCAAAACAGCTTTTGCTTTATGCTCTCCTGTACCAAAAGAAATCTTCGTCTGCTTTCCAAGAACACACTCTTCACAAAAACCAAGTTTTGAATGATGAACTCCATCAATCACTCGTTTTCTTAACTCATCCATGCTGCGGTCACCGATGTGACCCATCGGTAAATGTCATAATCTGGAAGAATCTGAATCAACAGATGTAACAGAAGATGATTCACCAATCACAGTAGTGCCCTTTAATAGATAAAGATTTCCTGCCCTCACACCTCTCATAACAATCATGGAACCCTTCGATATCTTTGTTTTCTCTCCTTCCACTACAATCTTCAAACCAAGTCTACTCAATGCCCCAACAGAAATCAAGCTCCTCCTCAAATCAGGTACATGTCTAATATCGGTGATCGTACGAATAACACCATCAAACATCCTAATCATCACTCTACCAACACCCACCATACGGCGAGAAGCATCATTACCCATTAGAACTTATCCTCCATCAATTTCATGGTAAGTAGAAAAGCAGTTCCTATCAGGTGTCATATGATAGGATGCGCCAGAATCAACCAGCCATAAGTTGCTCTTCTCAAAAGAGGCAGAAGCTGTAAATACATCGGTGTCACTTTCTGTATCTGATTTCTCTGCTGTAGAAGCTGAGGCTTGCTTTGGATCTTTTCTTCTACCTTCAAGCTTGGGACATTGTGCTATGAAGTGCCCTGGTTTCTTACAATAATGGCAAGTCAAATTCTTAGGCCCCCTATACTGAAACCATGAAGAATTTCGTCCTCCACCTTTCTTCGACCTGCTTTGGCCTCTACCTCTCTGAACAGATAAGCCTTCAGTATCACTATCCAAGCTAGTGCTCGCCAATCTACCTCTTAATACTTCATTATGAAGACCAGCCTTTACATCAGACGGGCTAATTTTACTGCAGCCATAAATCATGGAATTAACAAAAGCAGTATACTCCTTAGGCAAGGAACATAAGAGGATCACAGCTTGAGCCTCATCGGTAATATCAACTTTCGCTGCCTTAAGATTCATAATCAGAGTCGTCAAAACATCTACATGCTTCATGAGATCAGCTCCAGGCTTCATCTTGAACAAATAGAGTTGTTGCTGAAGAATAATCCGATTAGTGAGGGACTTGTCTTTAAGCATCCGATAATGCATCCCACAGTTCCTTCGCCCTCTTCTTCTGACAGAATTCTCTAAGAACTTCATCTGAAAGGCTCAGCTGAATTGTTGTGAGAGCTTCATCTTCCATCTCTTCCAAATCAGCTGCATCAATACCTTTCAATTTTTCAGGTGCAGAAACAACCTTGTAAGTCTTCTCCTTCTTCAATACAGTCTCCATCTTCATCTTTCAAGTACCAAAATCTCCTTTTCCATCAAAATGTGTTACTCCATAATTGATACCAGATCTATCAACAGACTTACTAGAAGCAGCCATTAATATCCAAACAGGAACAATAACACTAGCTCTGATACCAAACTGTAGTGAATTTTGTTTTAATTTGAGCGGAAGCAGTTTATTTGTTCAGGATCTAGTATTGCCTATTTAGATACCAATGACACTTAAAAACAATTATGCAGTCTCACAAAAAAATAATAGACATAGGAGACACGGAAGATTTAACGTGGTTCAGTTATGAATATCCTACGTCCACGGAGACCCAACAACTTTTTATTTCACTAAAGAAAAAGAGTACTAAAGAGAGAGGAAAGAATAATGGTGGATACTACACTTGCTTGTTCATATGAAGATGGAATTCCTTCATTTAAATAGACTTGATAATGAAGGGTTGCTTGGAGATTAAGCAAATCAATTTCCCGATTACCCAGATTTCTTTTCAATTTGCATGATTTGATTTTAGTACAAATAGATGGCGTAATCTTCATTTCTATATCTTTCCTTTATTTTCCATGCACAATCATTTATTTCTTCATATAGCAAATATACATTGACTAATTAATTGATCGACTAATTAATTAGTTTCCTTCAAAATATTCTTCCATATATCAGCCAAATTAATTGATTTGATTGAATCAATTAATCAATTTCTTTCCTCTTTAACGAATATTTGAATCATCCAAATTCAACATTATTTGCTCATCAATCTACCTTATAACCGAAAAATAAGTTCTAACATATATCTTTAAACTCTTTCCTACAAATCATATGTACATTTCCTCATCCTGGCAGTTAGTGCAAAGCTGCAGGAGGTGTAAATTTGGAAAAGTACGCGCAATGGCAATTGCAAAAGAAGGAAACTGACTAAATGAAAATCAATATAGGCCGAGGTGATACTTCTATTCTAAATTCCTTCTATATTCAACTAAAAATGGTGAAGCTGATCTAAAATAAGCTGTCAAGAATATAACTACCACATGTAAAAACAAAGAGGAAAAGAACACTCTTTGCTATATTCATATGGAACAATGTTGCCTTTAGTTTCTTGTTCTTTATGGGTTTTTGTTGCATAGTTAATCACTTTCTAGTTTTAGGGATTGCTTGACGTTGCTATACTATGGTTTCCGTCCTTTGATCAAATTTCTGTTATATTTGTATTTTAGCCCTTAAAAAAAATTTAAAACGTTATGCTGGAAAATATGCCGCTGGAGATGAAGTTCAACTGGTTAACTACCCACTTGTTCATTCTTATTAATTGATTTTTTCCATAGATTATGATTTATCGATGACTGGTTTAATTCAAGACTGTTTTCATTAAGTAAATTATGTGTGCACCAAATCATTTTTTTATACGACTATTAGGTTTCAAGATCATTATTTATGGAACCGTCTCTCTAAAAATTTAACATTTACGTAGTATATGCATACATACGTTATTTTCATACAGTTTCATCAATGCACTTATATTGTACTTCTATAACTTAATTCCACTTGAACAAACATGCGTATAATTTCAGAAAGCCTTACAAGTCTTTTTTCTTTCACCAAATTCGACAAAATAAACATTCATTATTGTAGAACTGTTTGATGAAAACATATGATTTTTTTGTTTGCAGGCTGAGGCTTTGTTGGCTTTGCAAAATAAAGCAGCAATTACTAGGTTCCACGTTGACATGGTAACTAACTTCACCTTTTATAATTTGCTCCAGTTAGCATGCATATGAACAGTTAACATGAGCATGTATAAAATATCTTAAGCTCTATTCAGTCGAATTTTCTTTAAAAACTGTTAAGGTAATTATACTCGCCGACAATGATATATACAAACATGCATACATACACACACATATATATATTCCATTGTATATGCTATTTCAAGCACATTTGTATTGTATCAATCATTCAAGATTGAATAAATTTCAAAGAAATTTATTCTTATCGACACTAAAGATCATTACATAGTTGATTTTTAAACAAAATTTGACCATTCAAGATTATTTTAGTTACATACCTAAAATTGGCATAGTAAATGTAAATTAAAATTCAGTTCTGGTTCATAATGCTTCAAATATGACATTTAAAGGACTTAATTATCTTTTTTCTAATATTTGTTTTCTAAAGAAATTATTTGTCCATTAATTTCATAACAATTTTGAAATAAAATCCTTATGAGTAGCATTATTCCAAATCCACAACTTCCTTATGAATTATAAGCGTTCCAAAATCAAGATAATATAACGATTTCATTTGTAAGTTTATTGGATCGCAAGGATGAAGCTATCGTTATAACTGCGCTTCACTTTATGCATGCATAAAATGAATTTCGGCTCAGGTAAAAATTTCTATTCTCTAGCCTTGTTTTAATAATCATTTTGTGTGTTAATATATTTCGGCTTAGGTAAAAATTTCTATTCTCTGTCCTTCCTCGTAGATTAATTTGAAACAGTAAGCATGTAACCCGCCATCTTATTATTCATGTGCACCTGGTTTAGAAACTCATCCATCATTTTAGTATCATGTTGATTGGTTCACCTAAAGGCACATTTGTAAATGAAGATGGTCTTACAAGTAGAAGAACATTGACTCCATCGTATATGTATGCATGCATGCACGCGCACACATTGAGCATCTGTGGATAATGAGCTCCAACACAGTACTAATTTTGTATATTGTAAGAACATTATTCAGTTGTAAGCTATACAAATTGCTCCGCGTTCCCTATTTTGGCTTTTCTTGTGGACCTTGGAAACATCACATTCAGTTTGTGGTGCACACACTCTATAATGATTGAAAAATTGGTGTGTCATATAAATAAAACACACACACACACACACACTCACTCTCTCTCCCCCCTCTCTATTATGGGTATTTGCATGATTAATGTTGCTCTTGCAACTACTATAGGACACAGTAGAGGTAAATTTGTTAGATTATGATTGACCCGAGCAATGTATGGCTAAACCATCTACACAAATATGTGTCCAATTTACTATCACCCAAAACTGTTGATGACATGAACATTTAGGTGCATTTGATTACCAAGAATTTGATAGGAATATTTTTTTGCACTTTTTGGATCCACGGCCTTCAAATCTGGTCAAATTTTTTATATAACTCACATTACTTATGATATATATATATATACACACATTTTAACAGCTTAACCTTCATAATTCAAAAAATAACAGTTCCTTCTCTTTCAGTTAATTATTAGAAGTACTTGCACCTTTGTTGGTCTGCATAGATCAATGCTGCGCCTCAAACGGTTAGTACTTTATACTCAATTCATTGAATTTTGTTAGTAGCTGAAAAAAAATTGCAAGTTTGGATATGGAAGATTTCTTCATGCTCTGCCATTTTCAAGCACTAGTACATTGCATTTTTGCTTTATGCCCAGTGAATATGGTAAGTCTTACTTCTCAGATTGTGCAAAACATTTTACCCGTCGATATACATGTAATGCCATTTATAACTTTAATGCTCAACAAGCACATATAAAGAAACAATTTGATAAATTTTAGATGTTGTTATACAATTTTTCGTATGCAAGATTAATGAAAAGAGATTCAATTTTGATCGTTCTCCTTGTTAGCACTCTTTGTATAGTTTTGTATTACCACACTTGCAATATATGCAATATGAAGATAACGATGAACACTCAAGTAGGTCAAAAAGACCAGGTACCTTTTTTAGACTAAAATTTTAACCTGGTGATGAATTGATTAGTAAAATGATGTAATACATTGATATCGCTACTTTTTCATAGGTTTATGTTCTTGCTATTCAATGGTACTGCTGAAATTCCTTTAACTGACAATGGAAGCCTATCATTGCCACTGTGAGTATAGCAATAGAATTATGGACAAGTCAGCTTGAGCTATAGTGTGTGTTTTATGTTAGATACCTTGGTTGTTTACTAATTTGATTTGTTTTTAGTTTCTTCATAAATCATAGGAAACCAAAAAAATGTACTTCTAGTTATTGTCCAACAGTTATGTTTTCTGTCACATTCGTAACCTGATGCAGATGTGATTCAAGCGTCTGATTTTTCACCACTTACAAGTGCTAATCCTTGATTAAGTGTTCATTGTTGTAGCTGTGATGATATGACTTATAATGTTGAATTTATGTGATTCAAATATTTTCCAAAGAAGACAAGAAAATAATTAATTGATTCAGTCAATCAATTAATTAGGCTATATACGGAAAGATAAAAAGGAAGGATATATGTGATATCTTTTAGAGAAAGGAAAATAATTAATTGCTAACCAATTAATTAGTCAAAGAATTTGTTATATGAAGAAAGAAAAGATTGCTGATGGAGATTGATTCAAGCAAGGAAAATTATGGAACCAATTCACCATTATCCATTTACATAGAAATTAAATCATGGATATTCAGAAAGGTTTCAAACAAATCTGGAAATTAATTTTCTTCGTCTCCAAGCATCCTTCATTTTCATGTCTATTTAAATGAAGGAAGTTTATCTTCATATTTGTGTGAGCGTGTGAGAGAGCATCCACCATTATCCTCTTCTTCAGTAAACCATAATTTCTACAGTCAATCAATTAGAGGTTTTGAGCGTAAGCTAGTCTTTGGATAAATTGATAATTCAATTTGTAATTGTAGGTTAGTCTCTCCAACTACTACCTATAATTTTGTAATCTCTCTCTCTTGTACTCTCTTTCTTCAGTGAAATAAAGAATAGTTGTTGGGTCCGTGAATGTAGGCGATCTAGCTGAACCACGTTAAATCTTTGTGTTCTCTACTTTTCTGTTTCTCTTTGTTTAGTGATTATTTTTCATTAAATTTATGGTTGGTAATTAATCGACAAGCTAGATCCTTCTTTTGATTGTTTCCATGCATTATCATTCTGCTACGTTTTTGTGCAAATCAATTGAATTTCCACACAACAGTTTCATGTTGTAATTTTTGGTACCTCCTCACATATTCCGCTATGCGCGCAGTTCATTCAATGTAAAAGAAGTAACACCACTGAAGGAAGCTTTTTTGGTGCCAGCGTCATGATTGATATCCCTACATCCGCCTAGAGCACATATATTTTCATGGCAACATTTATTTGTAACAAAAGAAATCCCTTGTTGTTATATTCTACCAATCTCATATATATGTTGATCTCTTTTAGAATATCTTGTGATGTGGGACTAATCATAATCCAATCTACGCACCCATTCTAATACAATGCGAGCCATACGTAACAGATCTCCACCTTGGCGAGCATTTTTTCAATTCAACTTGAAGTTATACAAAGTCCTCAGACACTTGGATAAGGTCGCTAACACCTCCAGCAGTTTAGATTAGGTCGCTACCACCTCCAACAGTTGGGCCAAGCTGTTTCACAAAGAGTTCTCTTTCACACGGTTGGAGCAGGCCGTGTTCTAACTTATAACTCCACCTTAATAAGAATCCCAAGCTCAAACCACATATTGGAGCATATTTAGGTCAATGCAGCATCATATTGGTCTCATTGAACCATCGGGTCTGATACCATGTTGTAATTTTCGGCACCCCCTTGCATCTTCCGCTATGCATGCACTTCATTTAGTGTAGAAGAGGCAAGACCACTGAACGAAGCTCTTTTGGTGCCAACGTCATGATTAGATATCCCTACGTCCCCCAAAGCACATATATTTTCATGGAAACATTTATTTGTAACAAAAGGAATCCCTTGTTGTTACATGCTACCAATCCCATATATATGCTGATCTCTTTTAGAATATCTTGCAATGTCGGACTAATCATAATCCAATCTACACACCCACTCTAATACAATGCGAGCCATACCTAACATATAAATACAAGAGATGCATCTCCTAGTGTCAAACTTCAAGAAGATAACTATGCATTCCATTTGGAAACATGGATCATGTGCCTTGCACCTATTTTTGACAGCGTCATCTTATTTTTGACAGGTGATTATTCATTATTGTTTTAATTAGTTGGCATATACTCTTCTTATTTATTTTATAAAAAATACTACATTTGAAAGATAACATCTAGATATCCTTGCCATTAATGACACAACATTTATATCCTTACAAAATAATAAATCGCTAAGTTTTGAAACAAAATAATTTGAATAAAGTATTTATCACTTAGTTGAAAATGCATGCCATTCACAACGCGTGGGTCAGTAAGTAGTGGAATTTTTAAAAGCAAGCTTTTAATTCTCAAATTTTAAAATAAATCTCAGATAGACATCTCGCTTCATATCTCAGGTTGAAATCTTAGCGTCTCGGTGAGATGGGTGTATCAAACAAGTTAAAATATATATTTAAGATCTCTCGCCAAGTGTAAAAAGGGTATCCCGAGCGAGATAAAGGAGATTTAAAACTCTACTTAAAATCAACACTGTTAGTAGCTGATGCAACTCAGAATATTGCTTTTAATCGGTGTTAGTACAGTTAAAGTTTCATAGTGTTTATAACGCATGTTAAGCTTTTAATTCATTTTGAACCTCAAAACAAACTGAAAGCTGTAATGTAATATACTATTTCTATTGTATAATATAATGTATTATTTGATCTTTTTTTCTTTTCTTTTTTATTATTAAAGTGTGTGTGTATCCTTTTGATGTTGGGTGTTGGTGAAGGTGAGATAGTGTGAATGTAATCAAATATTGAAAGTTGATATTGTAGTGGTGGGAATGCTCTTAAGAGCAAACATCCTGTGTTCTTTTGAACGTTAAACTCCTTCAAATGATACAAGTATACTAAGAAGTTGCAAAAGCTTGAATATAACTTTAAACTATCAATTAACAGTCTTCCATGAATATGAAATTAGATCGTTAACTAACGTAAAATTAGCCTTAATACAATAAACCACATCCCCTTGTAGTAAAGGCCATGTGTGTATACTTACCACACGTTTTATTAAGCAATCAAAATTGGTATTTCGCAACGTTGTAATTATTTATAAATAATTTCTCTCCACGCATTGGTACGCGACAATAAACATATTGCAACATATTTACATTGACAGTTAAACAACTTCCTGATAGCTTAATATAAAATCAAAAAACAATATCTACTGATGTGTTGAATTTTTTGACACAACAGTTCTAAGTCAGCTAATAAAATATTATCAAATAAAATTGGTTGGTCGTCAATCAAAATTGCATATGTTACGTGTTTTTATATTTATCTAGGAATTTAGATAAGATCGTGAATGTACAAGTAGCGGTTTTAATATTTGCTAGCTGATTGTCAACAGCGTTTCTCCAAAGGTTGAAGTGTACCAACTGTAAGGAAATTTGACCGTTTCCTTCCTCAAACGTTCCTTCCTCATTTTGTGGTCAATAGAATCTAAAGGGTTTTCATATTAATATGCTAATCAATAAAACGGTTATAATCTAAAGCGTTAATTTCTCTCATCTTGATATTGATGGACGATCAAGACTAAGTCTACAAATCTGGAAATTTGGTCCTCTCTCTACTTATAAATATTAACCTTTGCCCATCACAAAGTATATAGAAAAAACACATAAAGAAAGATAAAGGAAAAGAGAGAGAAACCATTTCCTTTATCCATTGAAATAGCTTTCAACAACAACCATTGCTGATTCATATACGAGATGTCTGGAGGTATGCTCTATTGATTCATTACATATGTGATAATTATGTAATTCTAGATCTTAGGGTTTATGTTATTCGCAAGATATAGATTACACTAATGTATAGAATAATACTTATTAACTTACAATAATACTTATTAATAGGAAATCATACATAGGCTGTTTGGCAGGAATGCACTCAAGAATGGAATGAAATCATATTTGTTCCAAGTGGGTGGTATCATCAAGTTCACAACTTGGCAGCGTTTATATCTGTTCTAATCTTTGTTTTCAGCTTAAATAAATAACATGATGTTGTTCTAAAAAACTTGTTTGGAAACATATAACATTCACATCTAAACCTAATTATATTGCATCTTTGTTTCAGTCCAGTTTCTAAAGTTCCATATTTGTAAACCTTGTTCACTGCAGGAAGATACAATCTCGATAAACCATAATTGGTTTAATGGTTATAATATTTCTTAGATATTGGGTCTATTTTTAAATGTATATTAACAAACAGTTACAAGAATATCACTTTTCTTAGATGACTCATATATCCGTTTTCTAGTGGAATCTTCTTGTGAAGGACTACAAAGAAGTAAAAGAGTATATAGGATATATTCGTGATTTTTGTGATGACTTTGAGAGCCTTTGTCAAATAAATGTTTCTACCAGCACAGGTAAACCTTTGATTGCTGAATTATATATCTATATGTTCCGCGGAACTTAAGATCTTACTGCAATAAAATGCTGCCAACACAGCTATACCATTTTTACTTATTCTGCAAAATAAATCTATTATCATTGATATAATATTTATCGGTCATTTGACCCATGTTAAGATGGGAATAATGCAATCTATTTTCAGATGTAAAATCATGTGTTAATTTTAGCTTGCACCCTTAACTTGTTGCGCTGGTCGCATAGGCAAATTCTCATATTTGACTTTGGCAAAAGTCAATGAAAAAATGTTTATCAAATGCACTCTCCATTTCATTTTATAATTGGAATAAAAACAAGGATAGAGAATATACTTTCTCGCTTCTAAGATCTATCCGGCTCAGGTAAAAATTGCTATTTGCTGCAGGTGTAGAAATTTTGAACAAGTATAAACAATTTCATATTTTTGTTTTACTTTTTTTGTTTGGCTTGGGCAGTCAAAATGTAAACTTATCTCATAGAAATATAATATAAAGCAATATACATGATGTTAATCATCTCTTTGTTAGTGTTAAGAAAATTTTGTACTCTAATTTCAATTTAATATGAGATGTTGGCATTCTATTGACATCATTTATATCCTACGAATTATCCTAAGAAAAGTCATGTATTCTAATTTCAATTATAATATGAGATGTCCATCTTTACCAATTATTCCTTTTACTTTTCTATATAGGTATACAAAACATTTCTTTGCTACATAGAAGATTGCTAGCTAAAATTGCTAATAAAAGTACATTTTTATGCATTTGAACATGTACGCAATTATGAAGTATATTTTGTTATATATGATATAAATCCGATCTTGTTTTGATCGTGTAAATGTATATGAAATTGGGATGTGTGAGAAAGCACTAGCCGCACAAAGGAGGTGCCGTCGAAAATTCATGAAATTCGATAAGTTTATAAAAATCAACAATGTTTATAAGAATTAACTAAGTTAACCAAGTTTTATGAAAATTAAATAATTTTCTAAAAATTAACTAAGTTTTATAATATATTAAATTAATATCTAAATATCAATAAAATTTTATAAAATTTAAATATATTTATGAAAATTAACTAAGTTATATAAAAATAATTAAAATTAATTTTTTTTACTTAATTTATAAAAATTCACTAATTTTTATAAAAGTTAACTACTCTATCAAGTTTATACAAATTTAACTAGATTAACTAAAAGTTTGTAAAAATTTACTAATTCTTATAAAATTTAACTAAGTTATATAAAAATTAACTAAAATTATTTAACCAATTTATAAACTAAGTCTTATAAACATTCAACTAAGTTATTAAGTGAGTTTAATAAAAGATAATTAAAGGATATAAAATTAACCAAGTTATATAAAAATAAACTAAATTAATTTAGTTTTACAAAAATCAACAATTTTTTTTAATTAACTTAACTAATTTTTATAAAAATTAACTAAATTTAGAAGAATAATATAATATAATAATAAGAGTAGTAAAATAATATAATAATATTAATATAATAAAAACAATAACAAATTAAGTAAGTTTAAAATAAGTAACTAAGTTAATTAAGTTTTATAATATTTAAATAAGCCAACTGTTTTTAAAAATTAAATAAGTTTATAAAATTTAATTAAGTTTTATAAAAATTAATAAGCCTATAACAATATACATGCAATTGTTGAATAAAGCATTTTAAACAAAATTTACATCTATTTCAGGAAATTCCATATATTATTGATATCGTTTCCATATGATTATATAAATTAACTAAATTTTATAAAATCAATTAAAGTTTATATAAATTAATTTAATTTTATAAAAATAACTAATTTAATCAAGTTTTATATAAAATAATTAAGTTTTATATAAATTAATTAAATTTATATAATTAAGTTTCACATGCACACACATTTGTATGCATGTATGGTTATAATTATTAATTGTTGAATTTCTTTTTTATAGGTAATTACCCATCTATGGTGCATACAAATGGGCAACATGATGTTGTATATTAGCGATTTGAAGTTCTTTTGAAATAACAATTTCTTTGGTTTGCACATTTAATCGTCATGTGTAGTACGATCTCTTTATCACTTGTATTATTTACTCTTCCAATGTAATGTTAATTAAATATTACGATATGTTATGCATTATTTTATGTGAATGTTGAATGGTTAGTTATTTTTCATTTAATGTGATATATATGATTATGTGAAATGATACATTGTGTTTATGTAAATTTGTCAATTATAATGTAAAACTGGACATGTACTTACTGCAAAAATGATTTTTAAAACATTGTTAAGAACGCTATCAATAAGACTTTTTATATCATGTTCAAAACGCTATAAAAACATGTTTTTTATAGCATTTCTTCTGTTGCAATAATAAGTCACTAATTTATTACAACATATTGATTTACAGCGTTTATAAAAAAGTTGTAAAAGCCATCTATAACATATAAAAAGGCCATTGATAAGACTTTTCATGGCATGTTCAAAACGATATAAAAAACATGATTTTTTATAGCTTTTTTTTTGTTTTAATAATAGGTCACTGATTTATTGCGATATGTTGATTTACAGCGTTTATAAAAACGCTGTAAAAGCCTTTTTATAGCGTTTTTTACACGCTATTAAAGAGTCTTTTCGTTGTAATGTTAGTTTAATGTAATTGATGATTATTTTAATTTAATTCCAATCAAGTTAAAATAACTATAAATTTGATTTGGATATAAACTGTAAATAAGGAAATAAATTAAATGTTGTATTTAATGGTGAATTATATGTTATTGATGGAAATTGGTTAATATAGAATAACTAATCAGTATGTGAATTTATTTGTTCTGGTTGTTAATAATAAACTTAGAAGTGTGATCAAAATTGTAAGTTGTAATAATTGTTTAATTACCATTTCACTATTTAATCCGTTGAGAATTAAATTGGAAATCAATTGCAATTAATCTACTTAAATATTGCAGTTAATATGAATTAAGATGATAATTGTAGAATATTAATGTAATAAGATGTAAGCCAATATTAATTATATCCACAAGGTGATAATTGATTGAGCAATAAGATTGACATCAAAATAAATTAACTTATTGGGATTTTAAATTATAACTTATGAATTTACTGCTATTGAAATTGAACACCATAAGTGGTGCAATATATAACATTGGTTTTGACTTGGAAATTTACTTCATAAGATTATAAATTAATGGGTAACCAAAGATGATGAAAATGGTTAACTATTTAATTTGAATTTGACAAGTGATTAATTAATTTAATAATAATTTATTTAATTAACGTGGAAAATAGCCATTTTGGTCACTGCCTCGGATCTATAATGGTGAATCATTATAAGATTTCAAGTTTCGTAATGATCGGACTTGTTGTTTGATCGTGCGGTCTTGAAATGCGTAATAATCAATTTAATGAATTCAGTTTAAATTAAGCTTATTTTAAAAGCTAACTTCTTCATGAAATGAAATTAGGACTTGAAACATGTTCCATTGAATTTAAAAAATATCGAAAACATCTATTTTGATATATGGGATGACCCATTTTCTTTTCGAAAGTGGAACAGGCTTTCCGTGTCGTTATTGTCATTTCGAACCAATTCAATATGTTCATTCTTTCTTATCAGACCTTGTCTGTATAAATAGATTTTATAACCGTAGCAGCCTTTCTATTTCTTATTCATGTATGTACAAATTTGTTTGTTTATTCCTATCTCCTCTCTCCAATGGCAGAAACCTATTTTCAATTCCAAAAAAACCATATTTCAATTTCAAATTCAAATCAAAAATCAAACTCATCAAAACCATTTCATAATATATGTCGTTGGAAAGCTCTAGATGAGCGCAATGTAGATCTGTAGTTCATTTTTCAATTGGATGCATCATTTGACTAGAAATCTATGATGAACCCTGGCCGTCCATTCTTAGGATTTTCAATCCAACGGTGGATCTTCATCCAATCAACAATCGGGAGGCGGCGTTGGGAAGATGAGGTCGAGCAAGCCTTGGATCTGTTGTTAGTTTGTCTCCAAGTCACATCAAATCACCAGAATTTGCAATCAAACATGCGGCGGCCATGGAGCAAACAGAGCAGGTTGAGCTTGGCGCATGGGCAAGGGGAGGTCAGCCATGGATGAGGAGCACGCTGGTAGTCGTTGATTTGGGTGAAGGCGGGTATATGGGCGGCGATCTGAGCGAGTATGGTGACGGCTACTAGGGTTCATGTACGAGATGTTCGTGCGTTTTTTGGAGAGAGAGAAACACGGTGATGGTAACGTGCTTATTTTCTTTTATTTAATCAATTATTATATTTAGAATTTAAACATTCTAATATTCATATCTTTTACATACGAGCTTCGATTCACCTGTTGTTTTCTCCGCCGCGATCGCATCCAAATTCCTGACATTATGGAACTGGTTAATTCGAATTCCGAGACTGTTCAATTTTGGGCCTTTATTTGGATTTTTAATCGATTTGAAATCAAAGGTGAGTGTTTTAACCCACTCGCAACTATTAAATTATCTCATGTTCGTTAAATTAAATTATTGATATGATAGAAGTTGATTGATTACTGTTTGGTACGTTTACTTTGTCATTCCAGTTAAATCTAACTTTTATCGAATTTAATCGCATTTAATTCAATATTGAATTAAAATCTTTAATTGAATAACCAATAATGATAACCAGTGGATTGTTATGATTTATTGGCTAATTTGAATGATGATTTTGATGGATGTTAATTGTTGATATTGGATGACTGGATGTTATGTTTATTTGATATATTGTTATCATACTGCAAGTTCCCTTAATTTATCGATAGAAAATCACTATGAGTTGGAATGATACATACCCGAACGATTTTATAGATAGAAAAAATCGTTATGGGTTGAAATGATAGACACGAGCGATTTTAACGATTTTGAATTTTAATTCAGTATTGTGGGTTGAAATGATATATACCCATAAATTTTAAATTATTGCGTGTTGAAATGATATATATCCATATCACTTGACCATAGGGTAGAGTACAGATACCGGATTGGTTAAATTAAATGATTTTTAAGTCCTTAAATTTTAGATCCTGTTAAAAGATATTTTGAAGAAATTTTATTTATATAAATTGAATTATTTTCAAAATCCAACCTTTAAAATGTTGAAATTGAAATTGGTTTAAATAAATTGTTTGAAGAATTTAAATTGAAGTTTTAAAGTTAAATTTTGAAATATAAATGAAATTTATCAAAATTGAATTATTGTAAACGTTCGAATATTTAAACTTTGAAATCTATTGAATTTGAAGTGGTTTAAATTTGTAGTTCGACATCGATTTGAAATCGATATAAATTGGAATGGTTTTGATGGGAATTTGAATTGAAAGATTTAAAATTGAGTTTTATTGATTTGAAAGCTGGATATGGTCCAGACTTTTTGGAATGGAAAAAAGTTAAATTTTAAATTAATTATTTTAATATAAACTGTTTAAAGATATATTATTTAAATCCAGATTTATTAAGATTTTCAAATATTTATTATATAAACCATTTCAATAATCAAACATTTTATATTGAACTATTAAAACTATATTAAATTTATTTTTAAACTATTTTAAAATATTTTAAAGTATTTAAACTATTTTAACTATTAAAACTAAAACTATTTGTGACTATCTAGACTATTTTCTAAATTTCAAACGGTGCAAGGTTGAACTGTTATATTTAAATCCTTGATTCAAAGGTGAATATGGTTAAATGAATGTTATACCTTACATCAGAATTTGAAATGATATCTTCAAGTGAAATGACATGTTTTGAGTAAATACGATGACTTTGAAATGAGGATTTAACTTATTTTGTGAATATGATTTCGAGAGTGATAATGATTTTGAAAGTGAATATGATTTCGAAAGTGAATATGGCTTTTAAGTGAATATGATATTTTGATATCAATTATGAATCGGTTTTGAAAGTGTAAAAGAATCATCTGGTGTGAAATAAGAGTTTGGTTGTTAAAGAGACCGGGATCAGATATTGTCATACTCTCTGTCAATACTGAAAACCACTTTAACAACCGTGCATGTGGTGGAGATTCGAGAATGAAGTTGGATTTTTTGGCGAACGATTCTATATAAGGTATTAACGTAGCCCTGACTTCCTCGATTCAGCTTGAGATGATTAAAACAGGAGCCACGCCGGGCCAAGTGAGGTCGCACCTCCGATCGGACATGCTTCTTCGATACCATATTATGATTTCTTGATTGATTTGGTGGCCACCCCTCGATTTGATTTTGAGAATGTGTTCCAAGGTGGGTGGTAGTAGCTGTTATGCATTACCACCAGTCCGTATCCGCAAAATGGTAGTATCCTACCCTAGGCATTGCCTCACATGCCTTATCACATGCCTTATCGTGCCCATTACAAGTTTGGTTTGTATTGTATCTATAGATTACTCACTGAGTAAACCACCTGTTTGGTGGAGCTTATAGTATCTGTATATACTACGGGAATATATAAAAATGTGTTAAGGGGTATATGGGTAACGCTTTAACGCTATTTTAATACTTTACTTTACTGATAGACATATTATGATAGCGTATATTACTACATAGTAAATAGTTTAATGGATCCTTAGGAGATGGTAATCTCAAACATCTCTTAAGTTATTGCACGTACATTGGACACTGGATAGGAGATGTAAAACCCCGTAAACATCTTTGAAGCCGTTACACTCATATTTATTTACTGTTGATTCAACTTACATAAGATCTTTTAGTTCCGATTGGAGTGTTTTGTCTTTTCATTACGCTCGGGTTAGTCTGAGCTTTTCAGTGTTGAAGACCTTATTTCTGGAGGACGGAGACAAAGATTTAGTATATTATTGATATTTGTTATATTTATTCCACTGCATCATGTTTTTCCGCTGCATTATTTATTTATCTCTACTGTATGTAACTCTGATCTGTATTGTAAAGTGTAATCAAATGTTATTTGTAAATAGCTTCATGGACTGTTTATTTGATTATTATATTTTATCATTCTGCTGTGAGATTATCGGAAACATAGTATTGGCGCGACAGGACAAAAAGGAGTGGCTTAGGAAAAAAATCTTATTTGAATATGGAAGAATAGTTTGGCTCCTTTTAGTCGCCCCTCAGTTTCTCATTTGGAATTTCATCATAGGTAAGGAAAAGCGCTTTTAAGCATCTGGTTCACTCTTTGTTGGAAGACGAATGAGATCAGAAAGGCCATCATTAGGGCAAACAATGCAATAGCTTCGGTTAAAGCAAAGCCCAAAATGGCATAACCAAATGATTGTTTTGCCAATGAGGGATTTCTAGCCACAGAATGAATCAAAGAACTGAACACGTTTCCAATACCGACAGCCGCTCCCGCTGAAGCAATTGTAGCAGCTCCTTCTTTTCTCTTCTGTTTCTTATTTACCCCACAACAATCTTTCCTTTTGAATGGTTTGAGTCTGACATCTATGGATTATTATCGATTTAAACCGTCTAAAAAAGGCGGGTCACTACAAATTAACTTTTTATTAACTTATTTAATTAGATAATTTAATAAATATTAATTTCAATTTTTTTTATGTATATACATATAAACTTACATCATCCTAAACTATTCCAATAATGTAACATATATCTATGTATATACTGTACATATATATATATATATACACTAATAAATCAATTATTTAATTAATTTATTTATTTTATTAATCTTATTAATTAAAATTAAAAATTTTGAAATATGTTTATTATATTTTCAATGCACTTTTTAAAACTGTATTATAACATTTATAATATACATCGTCTTCAAAGCCAATTTTAAAAATTAAGTTATAACATTTATAATGAATTTTTATTTTAAACTTTACTTTTAAATTTAAATTCTTTTTTTAAATTCAAAACAATTTGAAAATTACATTATAACATTTATACTGTATTTCTTATTTAAATTTAACTTTTAATTTCAAATTTTCATTTTAATGTGCAAAACAAATTGAAATTTAGACCAAGGCTTATTTTAATTGGGCCTTTTCTGTTAGGAGCAATCTTAGACTAGGCCAGTAACCAAGGAGGGTAGGATTCTTTGATTACCTATACCTAAGCCTAGACACTAATTTTCTATATAGCTACTAAATTGATAAGCTTAATTGGTTAGTCCTGACATGACTAATTTAAACTGCACATACTATTTTGCTTCAATACCAATGTTGGAATCGGGTCTGTCGAAAGAGGGTGAAATAACTTGTGTAAAAATTCCGAGATGTACACCCGATACATACTCATCTCGTCCGAGATCTCTCCCGATACAAGATAACTTGTGTAAAAATTACGAGACGAAACGTGACCGAAATCCGATATTTAAAACCTTGGTTCAAACCCAAATCGTCGTCGATCCATTACCTTGATTTCGATCATCATCGTTTGACTTATAGCTCTCATAGAGGTTTGAGAGTTATTGATGAAAGTGGATGGGTTCGGAGAGATCGAGGGAAGAAGTTTCGTGCGATTTCGGCCATTAAATATTTAAGTGGCAGCTGGCTTATGTTAGGGTTAGGGTTGCGATAGAGGAGTTGTCTTCTATTTATAAACAAATCCAAAGCACTATTCATCGTCAAATTTTCACGAACTCCCATCGATGCATGCCGCCTGGCATTCCTAATGATATGCCCCTATTGCAAACGAAATGGAAAAAGTTTCGAGATCTAATTCAATCGTATGAAGAAGATACCTTTTTGGACTAAATTATTGCATCAAAATTTCAATATTAATTTCAAGCGTTTCTACCTCGTACGACTAAATGGTAACTCCAAACGCTACGAAAATTAAAATCGATAATAATACACTATTATGGATCCAATAGAACTAGTTTCGTTGAATTCCGAGACTGTGCCCCGGATCGATATTTTAACGCATCGATTAAATCGACGATTTCAAAAATTGACGAAATCACTTGAAATTTTAGTTTTAATAACTTTCTGACTCAATTCTAATTCAAATAGAATTTATATTAACATCAAAAATCATTTTGATTCATACAACTCAAATTTCAATTATTCACCATTTCTTTATTACGATAAATCGCTATATTTGAGATTTAAATTCATTCTAAAATTTCAATCAAGATCTTCATATTCAAAAGTCAATTTATATTCCGAACCCAACATTTAAACCATTTAAATGTTCAAAATCAAACGACTGAAAATTTGGGTCGTTACGTTCCTCCCCTCTTCAAAGAAATTCGTCCTCGAAATTGGCAAGGTAAGAAAATGCTCCAAACCCATTAACTTTTCCAAACTCACTTAGTTAAACTCGACATTTAACTTTCCAAAATCTTTTAGTTTCAACCAAACAATTAGTTTTCATTTTTAACCCTTTATTCCAACTTCATTTTCAAAATCAAATTTCAGTAAACAAATATATTTTTTTAAAATATTTCTAACACCCTAAATTTCCAAATTTTTTTAGCAGATTGTCCCTTATATAGAGAGCCTTTTGCTGTCATATGATAAAAAAATAAAAATCGGGTCTCATGGTCAAAAAACGCAATATATAACAATATTTATAATTTTCACGCGCTAAATTCGTAAGCGTACCTTATTTTATCGTTATTAAGCGAGTTCGCTTAATTTATATGCAATTACGCAACCAAAATCTCAGCTTCCTATACTTATACTTGCTCAAAATAAATGCATAAGTTCAAATAATTCTGAAATTTAATAATATCACATTCATTTGACTAATTAAACACATATATTTCATTAAGCAAACTTGTCAATTCATGTATTTTATAATGCATATGCAAATAAAGTTTAAACATTCACTTATTCATTTCCAATTCAATTTATATGCCATTTATTCAAATTTTCATTGATTTACATGAAATTTACTTGAATTCGATCCATATTCACACCCATGCCCTTCACAAATTTTTACTTACTTCATTTTATATCAACAACATTTCATACCATGCTAATTCATTAACATACCATTTCACCAAATTCAATTTATCCATTTCAAATTGATTTTAAATCAATTTATCTATTTTCCATTGATTCACGTCCAATTTATTCATACTCAGTATATCACAATTTATCCTATATCACTTGGAGATCATTTCATTATTCATTTCGATCACAATCCATTTCATTTATTATTTTAGGAATTTACTTCATTACCTCACTTTTCAAGCGATTTTATATTAAATTTACTCAATTCCAATTCATTATCCATTTAATTTCAATCAACCACTTTCAAACATATTTAATTTTCCTATAAATAAGTCGAATTCCATTTATAACTCAAGTCTCATTCCAATATTCAATCCACTAATTAATTTATCTCATTAGTTTACTTCCATTTTATAATCCAAAATCAGATTTTTTTTTTATTTCAAAAATTACTTCAGTTTGTTTGACTTGAGTTCAACTCATTTTATAATTCAAATTTCGATTTTCATTCCTTGTTATCGAGATACTTAACCATTTTAACTTGGTCATACATTTTCCTTCCTTATTAACACCATTCTCCATTTATAAGTCCAAAGACTTATTTTCTTCCGGTTACAAAGGTTATATATGAGAATTCCAGAATTCAAAGACCCGGTTTTTTTAAATCATTTTGAAATCAATATATACATATATTTTCTTGGTATATCAAATCTCACTTTGGAATTTCCAAAACAACTTGGTTTTACACAAAACAATTCCCTTTAAAATTCCTAAAACAAGACTTGTTTACCAAACAAGTCCAAAACAAATAATTATGGTAGTAACCCACCACTTAAAAACTCGAAAATGAAGACCGATGATGCGGCCATCATCTCCATAATTATTTTCTAGCGACTGAAGTGAGTTTAGTACTTTATCACCTTTAGAATCTATTTTAAAACCACTCATTCAAAAATATTCCAAAAATAATATCAGCATTGTCCTTTTCAAAACACTTTGGAAAACATTTTCAAAAATCTCGAAGATTTAAAAATTGTTCAAATCTTAGTTCAAATCCATTTAAAACATTTCTCAAAGCTTCCCGGACTTAAATTTCCAAATTCTAATATGTATCCACTTTTAATTATAACTCATATGTATAATCATACTTACACAATTTCTATTTGGTTATACAAACCATTTTAATTTTTATAATCTTGTTTGGATTATGATAATATCAACCAAACACTCCAATATACTATAATAACCTCAGAATATTATTTATTTAATATCAAAATATAACTTGGGTAAAATTATTTCATTTACCCCATTTCAAAACAATACTATGTCGAATTGCTCTATTCAAGTGTTTTGAAACCCTTATCGATACAGCTGTATGGAGTGTACCGACCAAAATTCATAATTCACTCAATAAATCAACCAACACAATAAAAAAACATTTTACATCACTAACAAATATGCGCTCATATGTATTAATATACTCAAACTCGGTCTAGGGTTCTATTGACCCTATCTCTAATGAGTTATTCCCACCAAAGCATAAATGTTCGCTCAACCTAAGCTTTGATACCACTGTAAATACGCGAGGTTTTCTACCCTCGAAAATCCATACATTCACTGTATAGCATGCCGGGAAATCGAGCGTCGGGAATACTAGATAATTAGATTAAGAAGCAAGAGATAGAAGAAGAAATAGAAACGACAATACAGAATCTCACAATCACAGCAGAACAAAATATAATATATATTACAGGTCTTTATACAAAAAAATGTAACTGTAATATATATACGATCATCAGTACAACAATTAACAAATCAATCTGGGCACTTATAATAGCTTGTCCTCACCAATACTGAATATACAGTTTATCACACACGGCAGAAATAACCCAGTACGTAAAATACGCTTGAAATACTCCAACACGTCTCTTGTGTTCCATAGCACCCCAACCTGAATCTGTAATACTCAATTTGACCTGAGTATTACAATAAAATAACATCCGAGGCAGTCTGGAAAACCAACATGAGAAAACACACTCAATTTGAATTATTGCAGCTATCAAAATCCTTTTGAAAACAAAGGTATCTCGTAAGATGACGTTACACATAAATGCGATGGGTTTTTCCCTTACGATAACCAAAACATTTTATATCAAAATCATCTGATATTATAATAGTGTCTATAGAAAATAAACTATAAAATAGCTGAAATGCTTGCATCTCACGTTTCAGCATAGTTGGACGCAATCAAAACCATACAGTCTCGTAGTGGATATTAGATTCATTACAATGACTAGGCTACTGGGGCACCGCCCAACACGGTACATCTCTAGAAAAATGTACTGAGATCGTACCTAACAATCCCTGCCAATAGAGGGTCGGCTTACCATTTACTTGATAATACCGAATATGTTATCGCCCCAAGTACTCCCACCCTATCGAGCGCTCTCTTTTCCATGCACAACCATGTCTATAATTATAATATATCCGAGGGTATCCATAAAAACGATAATATACACTACTTGGGCGCGACCCACTTAGCCCTGCTGCATCTGCCCTGTTTTAGTCATCTCCGGTTGATGAGGCTTGGGACTATGTTTTCCCTTTTGAATAACATTCCTACTTGGAATGCTAACATTGCCTTCCAAGCAACGATGCAATGATAACATTCATCCATACAAGTAGTTCTGGGTCCAAACAAACCAAATCTCCAAGATCACCATCTTTATTGTCTTCATGATATCGCAATTCGTAACACACAAATCAGATCGAAGTAGTTTTCGGATAATTAAATCTGTTCCCGGTCTTTCAAACGATTAACGGATTTGGCCAAATTTGATAGTCGGTTATTTAACTATCAAATTACACACATAAAGAGTCATTAGGCCCACATTATAAATTTTTCAAAATATTCATTTCAAAATATCTTTACTAAGATATATATTCAAATTTCTTTACAAAGATATATATTCAAATTTCTTTCAATATTTCAATATTTGAAAACAATTTCAAATACTTATATCCATAACAGGATATTTTCGAACCATCTCAATACTTAGAAATATTTCCTTTCAATTCCATTTACAATTCAACGCTTTCAAAATAGTTCTATAATAATAATCTCGTAGCTAAAATATTTCAAACCCTTCCACTCCAATACTTAGGAAACGTTTATAAGTATACTTTCCTAAAACCATTTTATTTCCAATACTTCAAAAATGATTCCATTTATTTCCTATATCTCAATACCATTTACAATTTATTTGTAAATCCCTTAACTCGCTTATAACGAATTCTATAAGTTTCTGTAATCCATTAATTTATTTCCTTTAAAATTTCCAAATCGATTATACTTGTCTATAATTTCAACTACTCATTTCTAACTTCTTTTATGAATTCTAATTCACTTCCGAAGTTTTTGTATTTAAAAACTTTGGAAAGTTTCTTAAGTTGTCAGAATTTCCATTATACAATTTCTCTCACAACCATCTCAATTAAATAACTTAGTTTACAAATCTCGAGAGTATTTATAAACACATCCCACTCACTTGCCTTTAAATTCAATGTATAAAATTATAAGTATTTTTAAAGAATAATAATTTATTTTTAAAACACGTTTAAGTTATTATTAAAATATCAAAACATTTTAAATAAACATCGATAACTCATTTCTAATTTATTTTTAAATAAAAATAATCGATTTACAAAGCTTATTATAAAAATGTGAATTCATTTCAATAAATATTAAATATTTGAATAATCCACTTCCCGAAATATTTTCAATACTAAAACAGTTTAACTATACAGTTTAGTAAATAAAAATCTCGTTTTTAAAACAAACTTAATTTCTCGACAAAAATCTATTTTTAAAAATCCAATACTGTCACTTTTAATTTATGAATCCCTCTCGATTCGTATCATATCGATTACGGTTCAATTTCATACCATTCTCACACTTCAAAAATAGAATCCACAATTTTTCAAAAACCGATTTCCATATCTCGATATAAAATCACACCGTAAATTTATATTTCCAATTTATCAACTGATAATCATTTCCCCTTATTTATAAACGTCACTTATAAATCTATAAACTCATTGCCTATTCTGCCTCTTTAAATAACAAATTCATATTATAAAATCCATTTATAAATCGGTTTCCATTTAAAACCCATTTAGAAATCTATTTCTTAAATCCTAGTTATATTCCAAATCAATTCAAAATCTCCTTTTCTCCTTCCTTTTCATATTTTAAGAAATCTCAATTAAAATTCATTGTTTAAAAATACTCAATTTGAACTTCTCTGTTTAAAAACATTTTACGAAATAGCTAAATAAATATCCAAAATCACATTATTTATTTTATCCCAATCAGTTCCTTTTTATAAATCCCAAAATTCAATATAAATACTTTCATTTGAAAAATCACCTTTTAATTTATTTCCAAATTCAAAAATAATATTCATGGTATTTATAATATGAAAATTAAAACCAGTAACATCTAATAAATTAAACATATAACAATCTATAACAGGATATTCACATACATCATATATCAATATATATGAAATAATTAATATATTTTTTAGGAATCCAATTGGATCCCTCCAGTCTATTTCTCTGCTTCCATAGATGTTATATAACATAAAATACCAATTCCACTTTGAGACGGGATATCGCAATAAAAAGGGTCATCGGCTATTATGTGGAGCGCATAGTGTCTCATCCGCTCCAATAGGCGGGAATATTCAATCCGACTACTAATACATATACTAATATATATAATATAACATTCAACTGATAATAATTTATAAATTCATCCAATCAATCAATAATTAATTTGTTTACATTATAAATGAAAATCAACAATCCAAAATGAGTGAGATTTACTCACCTTGATTCCAGTTAGCGCTTTAGCGTTCGTTTGAATTAAACTTAAACAAGCATTTAATTTAATCTAAATTCTTGCTAGCTCCAATCAATTCCAATTTAGTTCTACTGCATAAATTTTGCAATAACGATCGCAATGCAACTTGTTGCGTTCAATTCTGACATTATATGAAGAAGTTACATTATTTATAAGGTTTACAAATTAAATTATACAAAATATTAATTAATTATAGCGCTTCATTAATTACTGTGCTTAACCCTAACCACTAATCAGTGCCGTTGATTTCTGCTTCTTCAAATCTAGGTCGTGCCCTTCTTCCTTCTTCCAATGCGAGAACCTTCAGGCGTCGAACCCACCTATACGCGCACGACTCTGAATTGCCGTGCCTCTTTCGGTGCACTAGAACATGATTAACCCACGCCATATGAAGTGCCTGAAAAGCACGTAACTCCGCTAGAAGACCGCACCCTCTAAGCTCCACCAGAACCTTTAAATTCGTGCTTGAAGGCATGTCGTTCAAACCCAAATCGCCATCGATCCATTGACTTAATTTCGATCATCATCGTTTGATTTATAGCTCTCGTTGAGCTTTGAGAGTTTTTGATGAACGTGGATGGGTTTGGAGTGATCGAGGGAAGAAGTTTCGTGCGATTTCAACCATCAAATATTTAGGTAGTGGCTGGCTTATGTTAGGGTTAGGGTTGCAATGGAGGGGTTGTCTTCTATTTATAAGAAAATCTAAAACAATTCATCGCCAAATTTTCACGAACTCCTATCGAGGCATGTCATCTAGTGTTCCTAATGTTATACCCTTATTCCGAACGAAATGTATTAAGTTTCGAGACCTAATTCGATGGTACAGAGAAGATAGCTTTGTGGATCCAATTATTATATTAAATTTTCAATATTAATTTCAACGAGTTTCTATCACTTACGACCAAAAGGTAACTCCAAATGCTACGAAAATTGAAATCTGATAATTATACACTATTATGAATCTAATGAAACTAGCTTCATCGAATTCCGAGACCATGTCCCAGATCGCTATTTTAACGCGTCAATTAAATCAACGATTTAAAATTTGAGGAAATTACTTGAAATTTCAGTTTTAATAACTCATTGACTCAATTCTAATTCAAATAGAATTTATATCAACATTTAAAACCGTTTCGATTCATATACAACTCAAATTTCAATTATTCGCCATTTTCGTATTACGATAAATCGCTATATCTGAGATTTAAATTCATTCTAAAATTTCAACCAAAATTTTCATATTCAAAAATCAACTTATATTCCGAACCCAACATTTAAAACCATTTAAATGTTCAAAATCAAACGACTGAAAATCTAGGTCGTTACAGTTATAATTTGTTTAAAGTTCGTGTAACAGTTGCATTAATTTAGTCATTCGTATGTTTGAATTTGAAGAAAATTTTCGCACGCACACAGCAAATAGGAATGAAATCCTACTGTACACCATAGCGACTCTAAGTCCTTCCAACAATATCGGAAGAAGTTGGTAAATTTATAAAATGCGATTATAAAATAGTTATTTATTTATATATATAATTTTTGGCCTAGGAAAAGGACCCTGAGCCTACATTGGTAGAGATCGTCACACAAACTCATGCCATCGAGCAAACAAATGAGGATGGCTCAATTTTATATACTTGGACGGGCGATAAATCACAAG
The DNA here is from genome assembly GCA_030765085.1 of Allium cepa. NCBI lineage: Eukaryota > Viridiplantae > Streptophyta > Magnoliopsida > Asparagales > Amaryllidaceae > Allium > Allium cepa. Next base: position 485,148,935 of record CM060934.1, on the reverse strand, counting down.
CCATAATGGTAAACATGCTTAAAATTTTCTTTTACTTCACATTTTATAAGTTGTAAATTGAATATTTATTGTGGCAAACTTCTTTTCCTAATCACAGAAAAGATATGAAGCGGAGCGAGCTCGAATGGCGCATTCCACCAGCCGAGAACAGTTCACCTTTAAGGAGGAGAACCGTATGGGATGCTCTGATTAACCTATCCACGCGAAATAGGCGATATGACTTCGACAATCAGGAGGTAATCTTTACCGAATTCAACTGCTTCATTAGCAAATATATAAATATTATTTAATATTAAGCATAAATTATAACAAGCTATTAACCAATTACAGACGCTGATGTCCCAAATGAATTATCGCTACAACAAAATAATCATTTTACAATATTAAATAAATGTTGTTAAAGCAATATAACAACGTCTATGCAAACATTATTATATCCACAGTTGTAAAAGATGAATAGATTTTACAACTTTTGTCCAAATATTGCAAATAAGTTCTAGTAGACTATTTTTAGAACATTACTAAAATGTTATTGAAAATTAAAGAAATTATCGCAAGGCCATACAAAACACTTTCCAACAATTGTAAAATGCTTATTTAATAATGCAAGCAAAATGCTGTAAATAATCTTAACATGACAATTTTAAAACATTGTGTTTGTAAGATCTCAATATTTTTGATACATCATAAATATAATTTCAAACTTGTTTGATGCTATAACATTTATTATATATATATATATATATATATATATAACATAACAATCTCATATCATTGTAAACAAACCTATTCAACTTTACACGACATAAAGTAAAACAGGAATACATTTTTATCCATGCCAATTGAGTCAAAGATAGTACATTTCATATTGTAGTACAACAATATAATTGCAAAATACATTTGAAACTATCATAAAAGCATGTAGAAGTGCTCTAATATACATTTGAAACTACAATGAAAAGCAGGTAGAAGTGCTTTGATGTATAGCTGAAACCATAATAAAAGGAGGGAGAACAACTTGGAACCTTGACCTTTTCTCATTTATGTCTATACCCATTAGCACAATAATATACAATAAGTTTCAAATCATTGGGGCAAAACATTTATCTGGCTATAATTATAGGCTTCAATGTCATATTTTAGTTCTGCATTGCAAATCACTTTTGACCAAATAAAAAGTGGAGAAGTGTGACATTCTAATGATATTATAAATTTTGCATGCGTAGCAAAAGGATACAAGAATAGAAGTTAATAAAGATGCATTTAAGATCTATACATTCCTGAATTACATCCTATCATTCTCATATGTGTTAATCATTTTATCGCCTAACCTATAAATGCATATAATTTATCCAATATTGACGCATAGAATAATTACCGGTTACTTTAATAAATAACTCATCTGACCATGTTAATTCATTAAATATTTGTTGATATGGTGCCAAACATACTCAGTGAAAGCAACATGAAATAATAATCTTAACCATTGTAATTTTTAGCTATCTAATTCTCTTGGTCAACTATTATATTGCAGCACCGTAGACAAAATACATATGTGATTTTGATTCATATACAACATGATAAATATTTTATATTAAACAGAACAAACTGTAATTTAAAAATGTAATGAATCAAGATTAACCGATTAGCAGGTTTTACATAATTCTTTTAGTGGTTTACGTTAACTACTACAGTAGGCTACGTGAAGTCACTAATATTGACACCATTCCTTTTAGACATTTTATGCCAGTTTGGAAAAGTCTCCTATGATACATTTTACACGTCTAATATAAGCTGATAAACAAACCAGACATCAAACCATGTCTTCCTATTTCTAAACTTTTTGTTTCTTATATTTGTACTGCTAAAAAAATTGCATAACATAGATGACAGACCAATCTAAGTTTATGTTGCCTTTATAATCATGAAACCAGTTTTAGCATCAATAATATTACTAAAAGAATAATGAAGTTGATATATAATGCAATGTCTAGTCATTCACAAATTCAGAAATTATCAAAAGGCAATACCAACTTTAACCAAGGCATATAAACAACTGTATGCTGGATATAATTAAATTCTGACATGTAAATAAGTTGTAAACACGCATGCATCAAAACTTTAGGGTACAGTTTAAATCAGTCGTGACAATCTTTAGTTTAGTAACAGATTTGACATTTTAGCAAATGAATTCTATGAGATAAGGTATTGCCCAAGAAGACGAATGAAGCTTAACAATAGAAATAGACATTGTCATGTTAGCAAACTTTATGTTGAATTTAAATGCACTACAGACATGTTGGTAAACTTTAATCAATACGTCAAAAGACTATATCTACAAATAAAATATCCACCATTAACTTGCTACATGAATAAATTTAACTAGGGTAAGGAATCTTACTGATCTCAAATACGAGTTTCTTATAGCCTTGGAACTTTTTATAATCATTTCTTTAACAGTTTTACCTAGGAGGATATTTTGAAATGTTAGACAAATGAATTCAAAATACAGTACTCGGAGTTTGCAAGCTTAGGCATACTACCTAGCATCTTGATATTAAGGACATACCAGTGCATTAAAAAAGAATGTTGAATTAGTACTTTTAACAAGTCCTGAAAAGATATAAATAAAGTCATTCACGAATTTTAAAAGCTAGTATAGAAAATATTTCGAAGACACCACTGCAATAAAATAAACATGAAAATTCTCTAAAGAGAATCTGTAATATAATAAAATTGAATATGAGAACGGCCCTAGTGAAAACTATTATATAACACTACCAAACATCATCATTAAAAAACTAAGGAGATTTATGTAAGAATTCATCCAGTGCCGGCCCAAAGAATATGTTGCCCAAGCCACATTTGAAATTCGTTGCCTTTTGCTCCGAAAATTTCAATGTTTGTTTTATATTTTCATTTTTATTTTTAATATTAGATATAATATTGCATAAAAGACTATAACATGCAAAATATCCGCTTTGCATTCAAAAGGCACTACATGAAGTAGACTACAATATTCAATACCAAAAAAACATAAACTAAACATCAACTTTTCATACCCAAAATAGATAAACATTCTTCACATAGTTCAGAGGGGAAAAAATTATTCTTGTATTTTTTGTAGCAGATTTTTCAATCAAATTGTCATAGTTAAGTTTCTCTGAAAATCTGCTTTTAATTGAGATCATTACTAGTCCGTTCAATCATTCTCGTGACATGGTAGTTCGGAGATAGTTTTCAGTTAATTTCAATTTAGAAAAACTTCTCTCCACGGAAGCAACCGTAGCCGGAATAGTTAACAAAATCCAATAAGCAACCCATGCATATTGGAAACCACCATCTTCTACATAAGATCTTATGAAGTCAAGAATATCAATTGATTTCATTATTTACTTAGGTAACATAGTTTGCAAAGCTTTTAGATCTGGGAAAAAATCTTTTCCATATATATCACATTGTTCATAATATTTCAAGTAACTTGCTAAACGAATGCATAGTTCGCTCTTCTTTACTAAGATTCATAAACTTTGCTTCCAATAAAAATCCAAAGATGTTGTCATAAAGTTCAATTTGTTCAAATCGATCTTTGAATACTGTAAAAGCTTGGTCTATATGATATGAATGAAATATGTAACTCTAAAATCTCTTCCAATGATTGACTTTCTTCATTACTACTTTCAATATCCTCATCAAAGTATTTTTCTACGAATAACTCTTTTCACCTCAAAATTTGGTTCAATACCAAGTTTATTTGCTACTTTCACTGTTTCTTCAAAACCATGTTCTCTAAAGGTTTGAAAAAATTCATTAAGTTGTTTTAATCTTGTTATTGCATTCTTAAATTCATGTCCTCATTTTGAAGCGCTTTGCTTATTTGTTTCACTTTATTTAATAACTCGTACTAAGTTTATATCCGAAGTTTTTGCTTTCTATTTCTCACCCGTTTTTTACCATTTTCTCTTTTTTCATTTTATCTACTATATAATAACATATTTTAAGTAAATTATGTTACCACGAAACCATTTAAAATAGAGCTATTTTAAACCATTTAAAATAGCTTAACAAGTTATAAATTTTTAACTACCTAATAACTACTTAACAAATCAACTTATAAATGAACAAATGAACTAATCAACTAACGATCAAGTTAATCAATCAGCGACGCTGAAAGTCACCTTGAACTATAACAAATCAACTTACTGGATTCACAATTCTCTTGTCAAATTTAATCAGCTATTAAGTAATAAAACAAATTAATCATTTTTCCAAAATCACCTTGCATGAGTCACTGTCAGTCTGTAGGAGCCAACGACACTGAAAAATTGGATCCGCAACCGCAAGACGACAGATATAGCAGGAGTTCAAACGGCAAGACAGTAGACGCAGCAACAGAAAATAACGATTGAGACTCTAACCCTATACTTCTATTCGCGAATTGAGAATTGAGAAAAGCGCGATTGAGAAATTGAAGAACGATGGGAGGGCTTTGTTTTGAAATTGTAACTAGAGGTTGGCTTTACTTGTGCACATGGGCTTTGATGCGGAAAGAAAATGAAAATGCAAACTTACAATTTTTTTTTGTTGCCCTAGCCTTTGGGGGTTGCCCCAGCCCATGGGCTTGGTGGGCTTCCCCCTAGGCCGGCTCTGAATTCATTATCCTTGCAACATCGACATATCATCATTACATATGACTATGCACAAACTGATGAGAACTTTGAGTTTATTGCATTTCATATTACCACAACCGTTCATGATAAGTTGGAACATCACTCTGTTTATTAATATTTTATATAACGCACAAAAATAGTTCGTTTCTCGATTGTAATGAACCTTTATTTATAATTACTATAATTAACTCTATTATTGGTTTGAGATGTATTATTTATTTCATAGAATTACTCAAGCAAAAATTAAACAAACTAAATCAACTTTTACATGTAATAAGATAAAAGTGGTGAAGGACTTAAACAACGACAAAAAAAACAATATTTCTATAGCAATTTAACAAAAAATTACCCGATTTTGAAATTCAAATGGAGTCACTGAACATGGGGTGGAAAATAGTGTAGTATACTTATTTTTCTCCTGATCTTAAAAGTCCAAGACATCCGTTTAAACTAAATAATATGTAAACGACAAAAATCAACATAAAATTAAAATTTTGAGAGAAAATTACCTCGATGATATTGGATAACAGGGAAAAAAAGTTCATGCAATTTTATTGTCTGATTGGGATCTAAGGATTCAAACTAAGTAGAGTTGATAAAGAACCAAACGAGAGCTACCAATTTGAACGAAGCAGTTTGTGGAAAGTAAAGCTATATGAGAGCATCATTGATTATGGAGCCAAATTTTGGGACGTAATTTTGAGGAGAAGGAGCAAATTTTGGGAAATTTTTAGATGTGATGTACAGTAAAAGAGCCAAAATCTGATGGCTAGTATTTTGTTAAATGTAGAAGCATTTATTGCATGGATGAACAACACATTCGTGATATCAAAATATCAAATTCATGTCAAACATTCAATATAGTTTTATCATCTAATAAAAGAGGCAAATTCTATTCTTACTCGTCAATTGCTGTATATATAATGAACAATCTATCAAAATCATACACATCATTTAGTATATATCTCACATATTTCAAAACTACTATCTGTAAAGAATAAAACAAATACTTATCTCATTTCATTATCTCTTTCATGCATTAACCAAACTAAGGAACCTTGATTTTTGAAATCACCAATTCAGTCTTACAAATCTTTAATCGTTAATAATAATTGTAATATCTTTGTTGTAATATTTTTTGATATAAACTTAAGCTTTCCAAATACCAATTAAATCCAAATTACATCTCAATATACCTATATATACGCCAACCTTAATTAAAGATAAAATTTTATGTTTTTTTACTTGGTCCATCACTCTTATCCTTTTACTAAAACTTTTCATATCTTGATTAAGTTAAGTTTTTTTTCTACTAAAATTGAGTCAATCAAATATGTCTCAATTGAATTTCAAAATAAATTGCTCCTACCTTTATTAAAATGCAATTTATGTATACTAAAACTGAGCCAATCTGTTTTATACTAAAATCGCTCTTGCTTTATTTAAAACAAGAAATTTACGTTGGCCAAAATGCTAATTTCATGTACTATAATTACGCCAATCAATTATATCTTAGTTAAAATTTAAATTATTTCTTAATACCGCAAGTTTATAGGAGAAAAAATCTATGTGCTAAGCACGTACCATCATCACGCACGAATCGCATGTCATTACACTCGTTTCAATTTCAAAAATCTAAATGGAGTTTAATTTTAATAGAAATTGGTTTCGTCGCTTATTATCAGTTTTGGTACATGAAAAACATTTCATAAAACATGTTTTAAATTACATCCATATTTTGAATTTCGATATAAAAAAATTTCAAAAATTATGTCTGAACATTAACCATATGTTTCTATGATTCAAACAATTTTTCTTGAATATTTTTGAAAATAAGGAAATATTTCTAGAGAACTCTACAGAAACTTACAGTCTAGAAACTTCAAATGTTAGTAGATTTCTCTATAAAAATTTGCAAAGTTCTCTGTTCTCTGTATATATTTGTAGAGTTTTTCATAAATATCCTGAAACATAAAAGAGGGTTTTTTTTAAAATAGGTGGGACAACTGTGAATATTAAAACTAAATAGTGCATTTTTACAAAAATATTTAATTAATTATATATACATATACATATATAAACTTGAAAGTTATATTTTAGTAAAATTATTAAAAAAATTGACGTTAAATTAAGGGGTTTTGGACCAAAGGTCCTTATTCTCAAAGCCCATACACGAAAAGTCTCTACTCATAAATCCATGTAAATTAGGTTTCATTTTGTTATTTTTGCCAAATTGTGCCCTTCCAAAAAATCAGCCCAGCATTGAAATTAGGGGCAAAAGTAGGACAAATTAGCCAAAAAATAAAAATAGGGACCTAATTTTCGTAACTTTTTTGGAAGGGGCAAAAGCATTGAAATTTGATTCAATTTTGTGATTTGAGGCTTGAAAGTGTAACATCCGCCTTTTCGATCCCAAAATGTCGACACTAATACACCTACTATATACATGTGTCGAGCACTCAAACGTTGAAAAGACGAATTGTTAGGGTAAAATAAATGAAAAGAAATAGAATAAGGAAAATGAGAACACAACATCAGAATCTCACAACGAAATAGAACATATAATGTCAAAAGATAGTATAAACTGTCATTCAAAGATATATAGCATTTCAAAATTACAATAATAAGTACTATCATCAGTTTGGACAGTTATAACAACATATCCTCACATATATTGATATATACTATATAGTAATACGGTGGAAATAAGAATACTACGGTAGGTGAATGGAGGCATCCAACTTGTCTCCAAAAGCTCCAAAAAACATTAATGAAAACCTACCTTTACGGACTACTCAAAAAAGCACAGGAGAAATTTAAGAAAAACAAAAACCAAGTGTCAGATATAAGTCTAGTGGAAGAAACTCAAGAAATATATACGACATATAACAACATCTTTTGAGACCGCATGTAATACCATAATGTTATTCCCCACAAAATAGCCAACCATCAACTAAGTACATATTTCGACATAATTGATAATGCCTAGGGTGTAGAATATAAGTAAGAAATAAAACCACAACAACTAGGTATACAAAGAATTATCGCTAAGGCGCATTTGCATAATTATGTAGGATTTCCATGGAGGTGCCCTCGGTACGTTGAGAATTGTTCTCCTGCACAAGGATCAGAGATATCTTTCCGAGCATCGTATATATCTAGATAAAATATGCCATAAGGTAAATCATAGTTGGTCAACACTGAGACATTAGCCTAACATTATTAACTCCCACTAGCAATACAGATAGCATTTCTAAATTTGGAGTTGATGTAACCAATTTGGGCTCGCTAAACCCTTCACGGCTGTTATATCTGGTTTTAGTCATTTTCAATATCGAGGCTATGTTCGGCATCTCTCAGATAAGTTTTAATCACTCGAGTCAAACATAAATCCCCAAATGTATTCCATCACCTCGAACAGATCACGATTCGCTACATGGAGTTGAGCATCTCGAACAAATCTCGAATCTCCATATAGATTCATGCAAAAATCATCCGACAAATGCTAACGATGTCCTATTTCTTGGAATAATCCTCAAGATAGATAGTCCCAAACGATAGCATCGTTCGAAATTTTAATGTTGGCCTCTCCTTGAGACTTAACCTTAGTATAGAAAGTTCAACTCTACAAATTTCACTTCACAACCGCTTTCAAAACATAGATAGAGTGTATGGTTTTGATGTGGTTACAGATTCGATTCATCTCATATAAGTACAGTTTCCCTGCTTACCAAAACCTCTAAAATCAATCAATGAATTCCCAGTTAACTTAGCCCCAGTTCTTTCAGAAATATATAGACAACGCATAAGGGTGGAGATCATCTGCTATCCAAACAGATTTACTTATCATTTGTCCTAGAAGGGCAAGATGATTTTCATATAGTATAGCATCTCTAAAGATAACGTACCATATTGTAACATCCACCACCTGGAGGCCCAAAACCAACGGCTACGGATACTGCAGTCATCCATAATTATTAATCCTTGACGACCAAATACGGTAATGTTAGATACATTGATATAAGAAAAACACATGAATATGGCAAAAATTAAAATCATAAAACAACTTTCACATTTCATTTCATTTCAAGTTCATTACATAATCCCAATATGAAAACCACGTTCAGAGAAAATATAATTATTAAAACATATGCCAAGAGCGACATATGAAGATTCCCCCTTTGATGATCAGAGTATATCACTAGGTAATTGAACAACTTTGCCATTACAACAACACAACGGAAACAAAAATAGAAAAGAACTGTAAGTAGCTATCATGCCTCCTAGACATCTCCGGAAGCTTATCCGTTTAAAGAGGTACCTGAAAACCTCAACTCTCAAACTACTCAAAATCAATTGAGCACCCGAGATTTTAAAGGGAAAACATAAAGTTTGAGTCAGACATAAAGCCTGAAATGAATAATAATCTATCATCTCAAGCCATTTGGATATCTAGTGAGATCACGCCGTTCAGCAGAATGGGCTTTCCGCTAACTAGTATCCTACTCAAAACTTTAAAAGACCATATACTGTGCTCCTGCATCCACAATGGTTAAAACATAGAAATTCAAAAATATTATGATGATATACAAACAAATAAATCAATTCTGGATTATCCATCTCTATTCATTTTTAACTATCTGTCACAATTATCATTTCTAGGGTCACTATTGACATAATAGTTTTCGTGGGCCAACTATTAACCTGAATAATACTTATGGACTCCCTGTTCGGTTTCATAGTTTTTATGGGATCACCAAGAACCTATGGCCCCTGCCAATAACTTCGTCATTCATGGGTTCTCCCTATACCTACTGGTATCTCCAACAACTTCCCTCTTATCCAAGTTTTCATGGGTTGACTAATAACCTATTGACTTCTGTCAATAACTTAATTCGAATATAGTTTTCATTTATTCACTACAAACCTACTGGCCCCTGCCAATAACTGTTTCTAATCATAGTTTTCATGGGTTTACATGAACCTGTAGACATCTGTCAATAACTTCTTCAAAACATAGTTTTCACGGGTTTACCATGAATCTGTCTATCTAACAACTTCTTTAATCGGTATTTGGGCATCCTATATTATGGTCACCTGACCTTCGGGATGTAACTCTATAAATTCAGAAGTTAATTCAACTTATATTCACTGCTGGGTCAACCTAACTGGTTATTCTGCCTTTTTTCCACAAAATGCAGTTATGGGTCTATTATAATGTGAATATATATATATATATATATATATTAGAAGAAGCCGACAAATTAACATAATAATACCAACCTCTGTGGTTTAAAATCCTTGAAATCAATTTCATATAAAATATGGTTAATCCCTTTAACCTATTATTTCATCAAGGAAAGCTTCGTCAAAAACTCCAATTTAAAAGCATTTAAAGGATTTTTTATAATGCCATGGGTTTTACCATTAAAAGTTGAGATTGGGTTCTTTGTTTTGAAAACTAATGCTTTTGAAACCTTTAATCTTTACTTTTAAAATCATTGGAAAAATTTCCTTTCGAAAGAATTCGAAACTTCTTTTCAAAACACTAGGCACTTGCCTTTCGAAACACTTTCAAACCTCTCTTAAACCTTTCGAATGTATTAAAGTATTACCACTCAATTATAGAAGCATAGCTTCGAAACCATTTGAAAGAACCCTTTTCGAAACCATTGGGTTTAATTTAAAACATATCTTATTGTGTCTAAGTGAATACAAGCGAAAGTACCCCTTTTGAAACCACAAAAAAAGTTTAAGGCAAAACAGATGGCTTCGTCGCCATCCTTTCGAAAGCTCTAAACATTTAACCAAAACATTTGAAGGATAGCTTCGATACCCCTTTCGAAGCCATTGCCATCAAAACCATTAAACCATTTCAAAAGCTTTAGGAAGTGGCTTAGTAAAATATAAAACAAAGCTGCCTTTCAAAAGCATTGATGACATCTATCCCTTCGAAATGCATATGGACAGTAGAAGGGTTTCGACTTAGCCGAAACTACACATTTCGAAAGCATTGATTTTAAAAGCTAAGTAACTTCTTCGGAAGCTACAATTTAAACAAAAAGTGACAACCCCTTTCAAAATCAATGTAAAACGACCCCTTCGAAAGCGTGTTTCGACTCCTTCGAAAGCATTTAGTAAAACATGCAAGTGTTTTTCTGAGGAAAATAAAACAAAAGTTTTGACCTCATTGGGAGCAGTTTTGACACCATATCTTCCGCCTTTTTCGAATCCACTATGTACCAACGTGTTGATACCTTGTGTACTTGTTTCAACTTAGTTGGTTTCAACCTAGTAGGTTTCGACTTGGTTGAAGGCGGAAGCATATAGTCGAAAGATGGCTTCTAAAAGAGGCAGAACCCACTTTTCTGGGTTAAGACTGATTTAATGTCATTTAAAGTAATTACTTTATAACTGACCTGCCTATTTGTAAACTTTTAATTGGTTGCCATAAAATTTTAAATTCATTACCAAATCAACTGCCGCATAATTTCATATCTAAACAAAGATTTATTTTCACAATTAAGCCCTTCCATTAAGCAAAATAATTAAAACAATTAAGTCCTTCATCTAAAATAATTTTTATTTTCATAGTAAATTGCCTAGGAAAAATCCTCAAAAATTACAGAAATTCAGTTTGTTATTTAACATACAAAAAATTCAGAACCAAATTCTTCATAAAATTACCTAAATTAATTTCTAAACCAATTATTCATATTTTCCTTTGAAAATTCATAATAAGTTTTCCATAGCTTGGAAAATTATAAAAATAAAAACCATCTACAAATTCATTTTTACACAACATATGTATATTTTATGGCATTCGAAATTCATTTTAAACGATTTCACCCTTAAAACCATGTATAAACAATTATCAAACAATCTTGTTTGAATCAAATATGATATAAAATTCAAGCATATCATCATCAAAAATCATCATAATGGATTTAATCTAATCTTGAAAATGAAATGATCATAAAACCAAAAATAGAGATGGTTTTGATTATTCACCTTGATTAGGATAAGGACTTTGAGATTTGATTGAGATTAATCTTCCTAGTTTTAATTCCTTAGCTTTAGATTGATTTTTCCTTTTTCTTACTCCATAGTAATGGTTGGCTTAGACTTTTGATTTGCATTTATATGAAATGAAAATGAACGTGCCTAATTAAGAAAACAAAATATATAAGGGTTATGGTGCGCAATTACCCTAAATACCCTTGCGTTAATTACTCCTCTAATTAACATATAAAACCATTTATAAGCCCTTTCTTTAATTTATTAATTTAGCTCGGCCTCTATTTTGAATTTTCAAGTCTCAATCCACTTATCACTCTAATATTTACATTATTCTATTTAATTTATCTAATTAAATCTTATGAATAATGTTATTAAATTTAGGGGTGTTAGAGGCTCCCCTCCTTAAAGAATTCCATCCTTGAAATTCAATAAGGACTAAATACTAAACATATCAATCATCTGTAACCACTCCTAACAACCATACTAGCCTACCTTACTATAACCTATCTATATAAAGAAAATATGGACGCACACTCAAAGTAGATCAGGATAAGTATCTCTAATCCCATCTTCCGTCTCCCAAGTGCAGTACTTCTCATCGCTTCGCTGAACTTTCACCAACTTGAATGTCTTACTCCTCAATCTTTTTCCATCTCTCGCTACAACCCAAACTGGTTGTCTAACAAAAGTCAAATTAGGCTCTACTATCAAATCTTCCAACCTTGTTAGAGGAATAGTAGTCTTTGGATCATGCACATACTTGCAAAGACACATGAAACGCATTATGGACACCTTTCATACTGCTCGGCAACTCTACTCTGTATGCGAGCTTTTCAATCCTTTCTATAATTTGGAATGGACCGGCATATCTCGGCACGAGTTTCCCTGATTTTCCAAATCGTACCACACCCCTCATCGGTGATACTTTAATGAAAACCTTATCTCCAACCGAGAATTCTAGGTCTTTATGCCTCTTATCTGCATAACTCTTCTGTTTAGACTAAGCTTCCTTCATCCTTTCTCAGGTCAGCTCAATCTTCTATGTTGCCTCGCTAACCAAATCTGGACCGAAGACTAGTCTGTCTCTTGTCTGCAACCAACATGCCAGTGATATGCATTGCCTTTCATATGAAGCTTCAAAAGGCGCCATTCTTATACTAGTTTGATAACTATTATTATAAGAAAACTCTACTGAGTGTAGGTGATCTTCCTAAGATCCACCAAAGTCCAATACAAAAGCTCTTAGTAAATCCTCGAGTACCTTATTGACTCGCTCTGTCTGCCCATCTGTCTAAGGGTGATATGCAGTACTCATCTTAAGCTTGGTACCTAATACCTTATTTAGACTCTTCCATAATCACTAACGAATAAACCATCTCTGTCACCGACTATATTACCAGGAATCTCGTATAGTCTATCTATGTTCTTCATGAACAACTTAGCTAAAACTGGTGCCGTTATGGTCGACTTAATGGAATGAAAAGAGCACTATTAGTCAACCTATCCACTATGAGCCATATACTTTCATTTCCTCTATTTGACCTTGCCAACCTGTCTATAAAATCCATGGATATCGAATTTCATTTCCAAATTAGAATCTCCAAAGGTTGAAGTAATCCACTTGGCTTCAGATGCTCGGTCTTCACTGTTGACGATTCGCACACTGCCTAACGCATAAGCAATATCCCTCTTCATACCTTCCCAATAGAAGCTCCTCTTTATATTTTGATACATCTTGGTTCCTCCAGGATGAATCGTAAAGTTTGACCAATGACATCCTGCAAGAACTTCTTTCCTTAAGTCCTCTATATTCGAAACACGTAATCATCCCTTCTTTCTCAACCATACTTTCTAGCCAAGACTAAAAACTCTTAAAGCATCGATCTCAGTTCCAACCTCAGAATTCCTAATCCTCTCGGCTGGAACTGGATCCTCTTTCTATTTAGAAGCAATTCTTTCGATCAACATTGGTCGAACTTCTAAGCAGGACAACATGGTCGTGCTCTGACTAGAACTAGTAGTTGTTCTTAATTGCGCGCTATAAGTAATCAAAGCTTCTCAATCTTTCCATTCTGCGAACATAGATAACACCACATTATGATGTCTTCTGCTAAGAGCATATGCTACCTTATTTACTTTCCTAGGGGTATACTCTATACCAAAATCATAAGCAGGTAAAACTCCAGCCACCTATGTTGCCTCATATTCAACTCCTTTTGATAGAACAAATACCTTAAGGACTTATGATCTATGTATAGCTGAAATCTCTCCCCTAAGAGATATGTCCCTAAATTTTCAATGTGAAGATCATCGCCGCCAACTTCAAATCATGAGTAGAATATCTCACTTCATGCGGTCTAAGCTGTCGTGATGTGTAGGCAATAACTTTATCTCTCTGCATCAACACAGCTCCTAATCCAGTCCTACATGCATCAGTATATACCACCAAACCTTGGTTTTCGTCTGGGACTACTAACACTGGTGCATTGGTCAACTAATGCTTTAACTTAAGAAATGCTTCCTCACAATTGTCAGACCAGACATACTTCACATCTTTCCTGGTTAACTTAGTCGAAGGTGCTGCTATCCGCGAGTAATCCTTGATGAATCTCCGGCAATAGCCAGCAAGTCCAAGAAAACTTCTAATCTCAGTCACTATCTCTGGTCTCTTCCAATTTTTAACTGCATCGATCTTATCTGGATCGACTGATAAGCGCTTCTCTGAAACCACGTGACCAAGAAACTTAACATCTTTCTTCTAAAAGTGACACTTGCAAAATGTTACCTTCAGATGATGCTGCCTTAGCGTCTCAAGCACTACTCTAAGATGATTCTCATGCTCTCTTTCATCCTTAGAGTACGTAAAAATGTCATCTATAAATACCAACACAAACCTATCTAAGTACTCTCGAAAACCTTGGATTCATCGAATCCACGAAGGAAGCACGTGCATTCGTTAACCCAAATGGCATTACAAACCACTCATATATGAATCATACCTAGTTTGAAATGCTGTCAAAGGATCCTCTGCCAGTGTTAACTGATAGAAACCTGTTGTACGACCCGTAAATTTTTAATAATTTTATTTGTTTTAGTAATATATTTAATTGAAATTTTATGGAATTTTAAATAATAGAATTTTGAAATATAAATTTAATGTTTGGAATACGTCTAATTAAACACATTAATTGGCAAATTTTGATTAGATAATATAGAAGTTTATTTTCATGTACAATTCTATTTCAATTTAAATCAGTTAAATTTGAAGATAATAAAATGTTTTCCAAACCTAAATATTTTTTTAAAGAAAAATTTCAAATCGTCTTCTGAGCAAGATGTCATATTTCGTTTCTCCAAATTTTGACTATTGTTGCTCCGTCGATCTTATTTTCGACGAAATAGCAGTATTTCGTACCGATATTGATTTTCAATCAGTTGATCGTACCACTAACATCAGTATACCGTTTTGATGGTCTCGTCGTGCTGATCTCTGCGATATATTCATTTCTGTATTTTGAAATCTGATACGCGATGGAAATGACAAAAACAGGTGTCATATCGATACCGTATTCGCGACCGTTTACTTTCTATGGCCTTTCAAACTACAGCCGTGTCATCCAAGCAAAATAAATTGCTTTAATGATCCCTAAATTCTCATGCCCGGGCATTCTCTATTCCCAACGTTTGATTTTTTTTCAATTGCATTTATGGTTCCATTTCTTTCTCTGTCCATTTTATTCCACATTTTACTTTGAAATCATTTATATAATATCAGTACATCTCTTTTCCCTGAAACCATTCCTCTTCTTCATTTTCCTTTTCTCCTCTGATTTCTCATCTCCCTGTTCACTATCCTTCCATTTGCAATGTGCTTGCAAACCCTTCTCCGACTTCTAACCTCTCTACTACTCCGCGCAGCACCCAAGACGAAGCACAGTGCACCACCACTTCGTCAACCTTCCCTGCCTCGGACCTCTTTCCCTCACACAATGAAGTTCCACCGCCACCAGAGCGCTTTCAACCATGGCCGAACAAGACCTTCCTCCTTCCTCCTCCAGCCGTGCCTGAAAAAAAAACACCACTCACATATCCTTCTTCCCAGATCCCTAACCACCATCTCCTCCACCTAACACAGCCACACAAGCCAACATCACTCTGCCACTGCTCAGCCCTCCTCCGTCCTTGCAAGGCTCAGTCGACCAAGCTTCTTCTCACATATGCTTCGCTTTTCAACCCTGTCTGCCTCTCTCCATTTTTGCCGTGAGCCTTTTATATTTGTGAAGTTATATGTGTAGTTATATATAGTTGTTTGTGTGTGAGTTTATACTTGAGTTTACTAGTTTATTTTGGTTATATATATAAGATCTACAAAGTATAAAAGTTGGCCTGGGTTGCTTGCTTTTAAAAAGTATGTCAGAAAAGAATTTATATGGTTTTAAATTTTGATAGTATAATATACATAGTTTTATTTGCTGCAGCAGTTGCTTATTTTATACAATATATATTATAGTTATAAGTTATGGTTAAGTAAGCTATATATATTATTACAATTTTGTGTGTTGGTTACTAGATGTTTTGTTTTGACATATGTTTTGATATATATAATGCTTCAAATTTATAAATCTTGTCTGCACACACACACACACACACACACACACACATATATTTGATTATGAGTTTGAAATTTTGATTTAATTTATAGTATTTTGTTATTATATATGAATTTACATAAATAATAATATGCTGGAAAGTATATGGATAAGCCTATGCATATTTGAGGTCTGATTTTAAGGGTTATTATATAAACTTATATTTGATTTAACATATGCTATATAATTTAAAATAGAAGAAGTTATACTTATATAAGCTGTGTCTATTTTTAATGTATGTATAATTCAAAATTTAAATTTGCATTGTGTATATGTAACCTGTATGGGTATATATATAGGTAAGTTTGCGTGCGTTTAATGTTGTCATATGTATTGCAGAAAAAAGGATTTCGTGTATAGTGTGATGTTGATATTTAACTATGAACAATATATACTATATATAAGAACATTGTGTTTTATAAGTTTATATATATATGTTATGCATGTGTACCTATGTTGTTCTGATGTACACATATGGCTGTAAAGATTAAAATGTTTTATGTATCGGTACTTTGACTTTTGAGGGTATATATATATGTAATGATATGGCCGAGTATTTATATGTAATTATTCCAACATATACTACGTATAAATAGACATATTTGATTTTAATTTAAATAATGATTTTTATATTATGTTAATATTTGTCTTAAGGTAAATTATTGAAGAATAATAATAATATATATATCATAGTGCATATATTTGCTGTTTTTCTCAAGCTGATTCCAATTATCATCATCGACACAGTTCTAATTTATTTCGTCTATTCGTATTATCAGCTTGTCCGTCAAATTCGTGCAAATCTAGCGATCCTTTAGAATTCTTAGTTCAGTTCTTTGTCTATTCTATCTAGCCTCGACAGATGAGCAATCACTCACGATTAATGTTCTTTTATTTATTAAATTTGATTTCAATTGAAACAACAATTGAAATATGCTGCTACTAGTTATTTACACTACTATATATATGCTATTACCTGTATCAATTCACCTGTGACATTTAACACCATTATCTTTTATTTATATTGATGATATATGCCTGTTATTTTATTATCATATTTGTTATCACTCTGCAAGTTCCCTGTTAGTATAGAATCACTATGGGTTGAAATGATACATACCCGAACGATTTGTAGAATAGGAGAAAATCGTTATGAGTTGAAATGATAAACCCAAGTGATCTTCATTGAATTGAATTTGGGATTGCGGGTTGAAATGATATATATACCCGTATATATTTAAATTTCGGATTGAAATGATAAATATCTGTATCACTTGACCATAGGATAGAAAATTATATACTGACACCGTTGGTCTATATATAAATAATTTGAAATGATTACTATGGTTTTGGAAGGAAATATACGGTTTTATATAGATTTGATTTTAGATATTATATAAATGTTATTTTATATATAGATAAATTCTTAATTTTAAGCTATGCATAAATTTGTTTTAATATAAACTAAGCTTAATAATAAAGTTTGACTTTATTAAAATATAATATGGTTAAGTATTTATTTAAATTATATTTTAATATAGAGTTTATAATAATTTAATAAATTAGGGTTGAGAAGATAGATTTGAAATTAATTTGAAATTGTATTAAATTAAGAAATATGTTTAATTAGAAATCGATTTGAACTTATTGAATTTGAGATTTTTAAAGGATATAATTTTATTTTGGTTAAGGTGATTTAAATGAATATTTCAAGTTTAAATAAGTTGAAGGAAATATTTGGTTTATTTGTAATTTGGGGTTTTATTTAAATAATATGGGATTTACTAAGTGAATATTTCAAAACTAAATAATATAAAGATAAATTAAGATATATATGAAATTATCAAATTTAGTTTTGAGATTGTGAAAATTTTAAAGCTTTGGAATATATTGAAATTTAAATGGTTTATTTGTGGTTCAAATCTATATTTGGAATCGATATAATGGTTTATTGAAAACTAAATTGAATTGAAATTGATGATTTTAGATTTGATTAAATTTGAAATTTTAGGATTGGTGTTGATTTGTGAAATTTGAGGAAGCTATTTTATTATATAAAGTATTTTTAAATTATATTTAAGACTATTTATATTTGTTACTTTATAAATTTATTTCATATAACTATTTTAATATAAATTATTTTTAACATAAATTATTTCTAATATAAACTATTTAAATTATAACTATTTTTATATAAACTACTTAAATTATAAATTATTTTATTATATATAATATTATTTATATTTAAACAGATAAGTGGGAAGTGTTATGGTTCCAAAGCATTATGATTTCTAAATTTTGATTTCCAAAGTATTATGCTTTCCGGAGTGTTTGATTTAGAAAGTGTTATAACGTTGAAGTACTAAGATTTTGTAGATGGATATATTTGAGATGGATATTTTTAAAAATGGAAATGACATCGTATTTGGTTTTGAAATGGAAAAGATATCGTATTTGGTTTTGAAATGGAAATGATATCGTATTTGGTTTTGAAATGGAAGTGATATCGTATTGATATGGTTTTGAAATGGCAATGATATTTTGGTTTTGAAATATAAACTATTTTGAAAGTTTATTAAATGACCAATCAGTGTAATAATTACGTAGTTATTAAAGAGTCCGGGATCGGTTAGGGACATACTCTCTCTCTAAACCGTAAACCACTTTAATAACTATTATGCACGGAGTGTGATCCAGGATGAAGTGGTTGGAATGATGACGTTGCTGGATTTGAAGAAAGAGAACGATAATGGATAGCCTTGACACTTGTGTCAAATTTGAAATGACTTAAACAGGAGACGTGTTGGGCCGATGAGGTTAGCCACCTCTAAGCGAACACACTTCTTCGTAAACTACTCATTGCTTGTTTTTTTGATCGGTGCCCACCCTCAAATTAGGAGTGTTGTTTCGCGGTGTTGCGATCGTTGCGACGATGCGTTCTCACCAGTCCGGATCAGACAAACGGTAGTTTCACTACCTTGGGTATTGCCTTATGTGCCTTGTCATACTCGTATCCCTATGCGTGACCACTACGATTTTTTTATGTTATACCTATGGAGTACTCCCTGATAGCCCACTAGTTTACGGTGGAGTTTACAATGCTGTGTAGACTATGACGCTTATATAAAATGTGTTAAGGAGGATAATGGTAACTTCTTAACGTTATTTTGATACTTTATATTACTGATAGGCATTATCTACTTAGCGTACATATAAATAGTTTAACGCATCCTTAGAGGATGGTTATCCCAAACATCTTTTGAGTTACTTGTAGTTTCAGTTGTTATTTCACTTGATTTGGATTTATTGATATAAGAATGTTAATCCTGACTCGAGTGTTTTGTGTTTTGCTTTACGCTCGGGTCAAACTAAGTGTACTAGTATTCGAGACTCGCCTTTGGAGTTGGAGCTTCGCCTAGAGATCCAGCTATCTATCCATATTTCAGATATTAAGTTGATTACAGTGATATATTCTGATATTGTATTTGACTATTGTATTCGAGACTTCTATTGTATCTTTTTTAACTCTTCTATATATATAGTAGCTTAATGAACTACTATTCTTTTGTTTCCGCTGCAAATTATTATATTACTCTGTGTCCATGATTCTATGATTATTTATTTACTATATATGCTGAGTTTTGCCAAATACAATTGAGCAATTCAATTCGGGCATGCTTGGATGCGAATGGTTGAAAATATTAGGTCGTCACATTTGGTATCAGAGCTTTGGTTTTAGGAAAAAATCAGCATATAGGACAAATTTAATTACAGAATCATTTTCATTCAAGCTTGAATTCCTTCTTCTTCGATTCGGTTTTCTTTGAATTTTGGAACGTTCTCCTCTATTCCAAAATCCATCCTTATCTCTCCCTATTAGTATTCTGGAGTATTCCATAACTCCACTTCGAATGAATTCTATAATGACTCGGTGGTCTCGCAAATCTTCGAACGATTGTAAAGGGGTGAAACTCCTTTACAATAGACATTGATTTATCGGAGATTTTCGTATCCTCGTCTTACGATGCTGTCTATCTCCTGCTATGCTTGAATTCTATCTCTTGTGATCGAATGTAGATTTGCCTCAGAATTCCACATCGATCTAATTCTTGAAGTCACGGTCGACCCGGTTAGGGTTGGCCGAGATTTTTATAAGTCTATCCTCCTTTCTCTTTTGACATTTAATCACCTTATCTTCTATTTCGAACTTATCTTCGAATCAGAACTCTCCTTGATTTGAGACCATCAAATTTGAATCTATGTATTCTTTCTTTGAAATCCATGCTTGAATCATCGAACGAGGAAGTGTATTTGTAAATTGATATTTAAAATGTTTAATATATATTATGTTATTTGAGTTGTTGAGGTCGATTTGGGTTTTCGATCGATTCGTCTGATCAACGCTATCGATAGGATTTCCAAAACACTTGAACAGGGCAAACTGACACGATATTGTTTTCAAATTGGTAAATTTAATAAAGTTTGTATGATTATATTATATATGTAAGCATGAATTTTCTGTAACTAAACTATTAATAAATTGATTGTTAAAATGATAATATTTGATTATCATTTATTATTTTGTAAACCATTGGCTTTTGTCTCATATATATATAAATAATTGAACTATAGATCATGGTTATAAATTAATTTGGAAATTGAAATGAATTTAAATCAAGAAACTAAGAATTTAATTTTAGACGGTTTCAAACTTTGGATTTAAATTTTTTAAAGGTATATTATTTAAAGTACTTTCGAATAGAAATTGTTCCAAAGAAAAATCTAAATGTTTAAAATCAGTGCTCTCTTATTTTGTCGTTGGAAAATAATTTCGGTGATGGCGGCCGCGTCATCGACATTCATTTTCGATTTTCGAAATGGAGAGACTATTCTGTAGCCCTGCTACACTTTTGTTTGGAAAAATAAATTGATTTGAATTTCTAAACATGACTTGATTTATAATATATATTGAAGATTTTTGAATTTGATTTGATATATTATGTATTTTATCTCTATATGGTTTGAAGTTAATCGGAAATTTAATCTTTGAAATTATGTTAAAAGACGATTTTAAATAAAGCCGAAATTTTGAATAAATATATAAACTTGAAATTTTTTTTATAAGGAAATTTTACTTGTATAATACTCAATTGCGTTCTAAAATATAACTTACCTAAATTACTCAGAAGTTAACTATGTAATTGAATAATATACAATATAAAATGATGTTAAAAGAAATTTTAGATAAATTTGAGAAGTTATAATAAGTGTAAATATACTTAATATATGTGATAAGATATATTAAGTGGAATAAATTTAATAATAATTTGGAATAAAGAAGAATTAAATTTGTTGAAAAAAATATGATTGTAATAAATGGCTATTAAAGTTTACGATTTTAGAAAATTATTAATAGGGGATAATTGAATAATAAGATAATGAATAAATAAGATAAATTAAATAAAATTTTGCTTTGAAGGAATTAATAAATAAACAATTGAATCAACTTAATGAAATACCTTGAATCAAAAATCAATTATTGAATATTAATTGATTTAAATTGAAATATATATCATTAGAATTAACAGTTTGAACTAACAAATTTAAATTGAATGATTAGTTATTGATTTAATTTAAATGGATTTAAACAAATTGTTAAATATTAATTAATTAAATTGAAATCTATATGGTTTAAATTAATTGTTTATTTTGTTTTTCAATCTATTTTTCTTTCAGGTTGTTTCTATTTTCCTACCTCCTTCCTTTTCGGGGATGAAAAGTTTTGAGTGGGGGAGAATGTAACGATCCGTAATTTTTTTAATAATTTTATTTGTTTGATTAATATATTTAATTGAAATTTTAGGGAATTTTAAACAATAAAATTTTGAAATATAAATTTGATATTTGGAATACGTCTAATTAAGCACAGCAACTGGCAAATTTTGATCAGAAAATATGGAAGTTTATTTTCTTGTACAATTCAATTTCAATTTAAATCGGTTAAATTTGATGATAATAAAATGTTTTCCAAACCTAAATATTTTTCTATAGAAAAATTTTAAATCATCTTCTGAGCAAGACGTCATATTTCGTTTCTGAAAATTTTGAATGTTGTTGCTCCGTCGATCTTATTTTCGACAAATAGCAGCATTTCGTACCAATATCGATTTTCAATAGGTTGATCATGCCACTAACATCTGTATACCGTTTTGATCGTCTCGTCGTGCTGATCTCTACGATATATTCATTTCCGTGTTTTGAAATCCGGTACGTGATGGAAACGACAAAAACAGGTGTCGTATCGATACCGTATCCGCGACCGTTTGCTTTCTATGGCCTTTCAAACAACAGCCGTGTAATCTAAGAAAAATAAATTGCTTTAATGATCCCTAAATTCTCGTGCCTTGGCATTCTATATTCCGTACGTTTGATTTTTTTCAATTACATTTATGGTTCCGTTTCTTTCTCTGTCCATTTTATTCTGCATTTTGCTTTGAAATCATTTATATAATATCAGTACATCTCTTTTCCCTGAAACCATTCCTTTTCCTCATTTTTCTTTTCTCCTCTGATTGCTCATCTCCCTGTTCACTTCCCTTCCATTTGCAATGTGCTTGCAAACCCTTCTCCGACTTCTAACCTCTCCACTACTCCATGCTACAGCCGAGACGAAGCACCATGCACCACCACTTCGTCAACCTTCCAGCCTCGGACCTCCTTCCCTCACCCACCAAAGTTCCACCGCCACCAAAGCGCCTTCACCTATGGCCGAACAACACCTTCCTCCTTCCTCCTCCAGCCATGCCTGAAAAAAAAACACCACTCACATCTCCTTCTTCCCAGATCCCTAACCACCATCTCCTCCACCTGACACAGCCACGCAAGCCAACATCACTCTGCCACTGTTCAGCCCTCCTCCGTCCTCGCAAGGCTCAGTCGACCAAGCTTCTTCTCATACATGCTCCGCTTTTCAACCCTGTCCGCCTCTCTCCATTTTTGCTGTGAGTCTTTTATATTTGTGATGTTATATGTGTAGTTATATATTGTTGTTTGTGTGTGAGTTTATACTTAAGTTTACTAGTTTATTTTTGTTATATATATAAGATCTGCAAAGTATAAAAGTTGGCCTGGGTTGTTTGCTTTTAGAAAGTATGTCAGAAAAGAATTTATATGGTTTACAATTTTGATAGTATAATATACATAGTTTCATTTGCTGCAGTAGTTGCTTATTTTATATAATATATATTATAGTTATAAGTTATGGTTAAGTAAGCTATATATATATATATATTATTACAATTTTGTATGTTAGTTACTAGATGTTTTGTTTTGACATATGCTTTGATATATATATATATACACACATTATGCTTCAAAATTATAAATCTTGTTTGCACACACACGCACAGATATATATATATATATATATATATATATATATATATGATTATGAGTTCGAAATATTGATTTAAATTATAGTATACTATTAGTATATATGAATTTATGTAAATAATAATATGCTAGAAAGTATATGGATAAGCCTATGTATATTTGAGGTCTGATTTTAAGGGTTATTATGTAAACTTATACTTGATTTGACGTTTGGTATATAATTTAAAATAAAATAAGTTATACTTATATAAGCTGTGTTTATTTTAATGTATGTATAATTCCAAATTTAAATTTGCATTGTGTATATATGAACTGTATGGGTATATATATAGGTAAGTTTGCATGTGTTTAATGTTATCATATGTACTGCAGTAAAAAGGATTTCGTGTATAGTGTGATGTTGATATTTTACTGTGAACAGTATATACTATATATATAAGAACATTGTATTTTATAAGTTTATATATATGTTATGCATGTGTACCTATGTTGTTCTGATGTACACATATGGACTGTAAAGATTTAAATGTTTTATGTATCGGTACTTTGACCTTTGTGGGTATATATATGTAATGATATGGTTGATTATGTATACGTAATTATTCCAACATATACTATGTATAAATAAACAAATTTGATTTTAATTTAAATAATGATTTTTATATTTTGTTAATATTTGTCTTAAGGTAAATTACTGAAGAATTATATATATATATATATATATATATATCATAGTGCATATATTCACTGTTTTTCTCAAGCTGATTCCAATTATCATAATCGACACAGTTCTAATTTATTTCGTCTATCCGTATTATCAACTTGTCCGTCAAATTCGTGCTAATCCAGCGATCCTTTGGAATTCTTAGTTTAGTTCTTTGTCTGTTCAATCTATCCTCAGAAGGTGAGCAATCACTCACGATTAATGTTCTTTTATTTATTAAATTTGATTTCAATTAAAAGGACAATTGAAATATGCTGCTGTTAGTTATTTACACGGTTATATATGTGCTATTACCTGTATAAGTTCACTTGTGACATCTGACACCATTATCTGTTATTTATATTGATGATATATGCCTGTTATATTATTATCATATCTGTTATCACTCTGCAAGTTCCCTGTAAGTATAAAATCACTATGGGTTGAAATGATACATACCCGAACGATCTGCCGAATAGGAGAAAATCGTTATGGGTTGAAATGATAAATCCAAGCGATTTTCATTGAATTGACTTTGGGATTGCGGGTTGAAATGATATATATAACCGTATATATTTAAATTTCGGATTGAAATAATAAATATCCGTATCACTTGACCATAGGATAGAAAATTATATACAGACACCGTTGGTCTATATATAAATAATTTTAAATGATTACAATGGTTTTGGAAGGAAATATATGGTTTTATATGAATACTGATTTTGGATATTATATAAATGTTATTTTATATATAGTTAAATTCTTGATTTTAAGCTATGCATTGTTTTAATATAAAATAAGCTTAATAATAAATTTTGACTTTATTAAAATATAATATGGTTAAGTATTTATTTAAATTATATTTTAATATAGAGTTTATAATAATTTAATAAATTAGGGTTGAGAAGATAGATTTGAAATTAATTTGAAATTGTATTAAATTAAGAAATATATTTAATTAGAAAACGATTTGAACTTATTGAATTTGAGATGTTTAAAGGATATAATTTTATTTTGGTTAAGGTGATTTAAATGAATATTTCAAGTTTAAATAAGTTAAAGAAAATATTTGGTTTATTTGTAATTTGGGGATTTATTTAAATAATATTTGATTTATTGAGTGAATATTTCAAAACTAAATAATATAAAGTTAAATTAAGATATATATAAAATTATCAAATTTAGTTTTGAGATTGTCAAACATTTAAAGCTTTGGAATATATCAAAATTTAAATGGTTTATTTGTGGTTCAAATCTGTATTTGAAATCGATATAATGGTTTATTGAAAACTGAATTAAATTGAAATTGATGATACGAGATTTGATTAAATTTGAAATTTTGGGATTGGTGTTGATTTGGAATTGATTTGTGAAATTTGAGGAAGCTATTTTATTATATAAAGTATTTTTAAATTATATTTAAAACTATTTATATATGTTACTTTATAAATTTATTTCATATAAACTATTTTAATATAAATTATTTTTAATAAAAACTATTTAAATTATAACTATTTTTATTTAAACTATTTAAACTATAAACTATTTTATTATATATATACTATTATTTATATTTAAACAGTTAAGTGGGAAGTGTTATGATTCCAAAGCATTATGATTTCTAAATTTTGATTTCCAAAGTATTATGCTTTCCAGAGTGTTTGGTTTAGAAAGTGTTATAACTTTGAAGTACTAAGATTTTGTAGATGGATATATTTGAGATGGATATTTTTAAAAATGGAAATGATATCGTATTTGGTTTTGAAATGGAAATAATATCGTGTTTGGTTCTGAAACGGAAGTGATATCGTATTGATATGGTTTTGAAATGGCAATGATATTTTGATTTTGAAATATAAAATATTTTGAACGTTTATTAAATGACCAATTAGTGTAATAATTACGTAGTTATTGAAGAGTCTGGGATCGGTTGGGGACATACTCTCTGTCTAAACCGAAAACCACTTTAATAACTATTATACGCGGAGTGTGATCCAGAATGAAGTGGTTGGAATAATGACGTTGCTGGATTTGAAGAAAGAGAATGATAATGGATAGTGTTGACACTTGTCTCAAGTTTGAAATGACTTAAACAGGAGCTGTGCCGGGCCAACGAGGTTAGCCACCTCTAAGCGAACACACTTCTTCATAAACTACTCATTACTTGTTTTTTTGATTAGTGTGCACCCTTGAATTGGGAGTGTTGTTTCGTGGTGTTGCGATCGTTGCGGTGATGCGTTCTCACCAGTCCGGATCAGTCAAACGGTAGTTTCACTACCCTAGGTATTGCCTCATGTGCCTTGTCATACTCGTATCCCTATGCGCGACCACTACTATTTGTTTTGTGTTATACCTACGGAGTACTCCCTGATTGCCCACTAGTTTACGGTGGAGTTTACTGTGCTGTATAGACTATGACGCTTATATAAAATGTGTTAAGGGGTTTAATGGTAACGCCTTAACGCTATTTTGATACTTTATATTACTGATAGGCATTATCTACTTAGCATACATGTAAATAGTTTAACGGATCTTTAGAGGATGGTTATCCCAAACATCTTTTGAGTTACTTGTATTTTCAGTTGTTATTTCACATGAGTTGGATTTATTGATATAAGAATGTTAATCCTGACTCGACTGTTTTGTGTTTTGCTTTACGCTCGGGTCAGACTGAGTGTACCAGTATTCGAGACTCGCCTTTGGAGTTGGAGCTTCGCCTGGAGATCTAGCTATTTACCTATACGTCATATATTCTGTTGATTCCAGTGATGTATTCTGATATCGTATTTGACTATTGTATTCGAGACTTCTATTGTATCTTGTTTAACTCTATTATATATATAGTAGCTTCATGGACTACTATTCTTTTGTTTCCGCTGCATATTGTTATCTTACTCTATGTCTGTGATTCTGTGATTATTTATTTAGTGTATACGCTGAGTTTTGCCAAATATAAACTTACAATCTAGTATTTTAAGCAATTCAATTCCATCATGTTTGGATGCGAATGGTTGAAAATATCAGGTCGTTACACCTGTCGCCAAATCCAACTGGAAAAACACTATGGCTCCACACAACTGATCAAATAGATCATCGATTCTTGGCAAAGGATACTTATTCTTATTCATTCTCTCACTCAACTTATGATAGTCGATACACATCCTTAACGTCCCATCTGGTTTCTTCAAGAACACTGTGGCTGCTTCCTATGGAAGCCTGCTTGGTCTAATAAAATTCTTTCCTTCTAGATCCACTAGCTGCACCTTCAATTCCTTCATCTCGATTGGTGTCATCCTGCTAGGTGGTCTACTCATAGGTTTAGCTTCTGGCACAAGATCTATCCAAAACTCAACCGCTCGTTTCGGTGGTAATCCTATAACCGGCTCAAAGATATCTGCAAAATCTCTTGCCACTCAAACCTGCCTCGACTCTTCTTCAACTTCCATAGCACTTAACAACGCACGGCTATTCCGGTCAGAATTCCCAACTAAGAATATAATTCGGCGATGATTATTGGGATTTCTTAGTGATATCTCTCTATCCTGGCAAAATATCCTAGCCTCGTACTTACCTAGAGGGCCATCCTAGGGTATCCTCACGTCCCATTGAAGTTTCGTACTCCCTTCTATCCCAAAATAACTAAGTGGGACGTGCTTCTCCTTTGCTAAAATCTGTGATGAACTGCTTCGTTAGGCTCTTCATCCTTTGGGCTACTCCAAACGCATCTCACTCTTTTATTAGACCTTAAGTCTAATCTTTTAATTTACGTTTAATTTACTTTTCTTATTCTGTTGGCTACTTATTTACCCTAATTAGCATATGCTTGCCCTCGTCTCACTTCTGGCTATTGTGAGACCACCATTGATCTAATAGGGAATGCTGTTGGTATTTCCACTTCTATTACCTTGCTTATTCAACTCAATCTAAGTCTTAAGTTTATTAAATAAGCATCTTCTATTATCTCTGTTCTATTTTCTTATTAACTTAATTTAAGTCTTAAATAAGCCTTTCTCTTCTTTCTACTTAAATTATAACCTATGTTATAATTTTGCTTGTAATTGTCACTTTTATCTTCTTTTATATTTTGTATACGATTACAAGTGTCTCTCTTCTGTTATAGGCTGTCTTCTTTTATTATGACATAGAATTCTCTTTAATTCTCTTATATTATATAGTTCACTTATCATAATAACTGCCTTATTGTATAGTTTGCGTGGTAAATGCAGATCTAGGTTCATTATCGTTTACAACTTCAAATTCTTTTCAAATAATTCACTTAATTCCTTTCATACTTTACTCTATTTTCTTCTTCTACAAAGTAATTCTATTTTATTTGGTTGGGTATGAAAACTATACTAAAATCCATTTTCATAGTTTAATACTAAATAATACTATAAACAATAATTTGTAACCACAAGATATTTCTTTTATTATTTTGGAATAGTGTAAAATATAGCGGTTTTTCTATTTTACACTAGTTTCGTTTTTCTTTCTTTTATTCTTGCAGTTACGCTTATCGTTATCATTGAAATATTAAATCATAGAAATGTATCATATTTTCTAAACAAACCAACTAATCTATTACTTACATCCAAATCAAGTGGTTACATTAATTTATTATTCCTGTTTTAGCGTAATTTATTGTAGAATTTCATTTTTCTAGCTTTATTCCAACCTTTCTTAATTTACATCTAATCTAGTAATTTCCCATTTTAATCCATAATCGTGAATTTTCTTTTTAACAATATTATTCGCATATAAAGAGAATAAAAAGAAACTAGTTTTAGGCTAAATCATAACTTCAAATTAGATGTAAATAACTGTAAATTTCTTACAGTTTAGCATAACTAATTAACAGAACTAATTACTGAAATACTGAATAAAATTATTTAATGGAAATTTAACGATAAGATATAATAAACGTAAAAGATATAATTAAATCCATTCACATTGCTAGCTTTTCAAATCTCCCAGTTTTTATTTCAGATCCGTTGCTAACATCTATATTCACCTCCCTTATAATCCCTATTTTGAATTACAAATGATATATCTATAGATCTATAATATTTGAAAGAGATAAGAAAGAAATTTAGATTAGAAATAGAAAATAAAATTCAGATCTAGGGTTTTACGTTTGACGTAGCCTTTTGATTTAAACCAATTCCTAATTTCCTAATAAATTCCATTCTCTTTTTATTTAGATCTAAATTCGTGTGGATTAGATCTTAAATTTTGTTATTAAGAAAGTGTAGAAGAGGTAGAAAAATGGTAGAGCTTCTGTAGGCAAGAGATGATGAGAATAAAAATGAGGCTCTACACCTATATTTATAGTTTTTCAAATCAGTGCAAACCATTATTATGGACATTAAATTAATATGTTTTCTTCTACGTTTGTTTTTATTTCAAATTGATTCTCCAATAAGATTTTCATTAATCACTTTCCCCTTCTCTCTCGCAATCGATGGAAACATATATTTTTAAATGTGACGTTTCTTTTAAATAAGATTCCCCTGTTAATCACCCAATTAATAGATTTCATATATACCTAGAATTAATTTACTATCCAATTAATCCCTGCCTGCACTGTGATTTATTACCAAATTAATATGTCGATCAACACTATATTAATTCGTCACATATATGCATGTTAATTTATTTTATTCCCATAATTGTTGCATGCATATATTCTATAATTCAATTTTGAATCACAATCTTAATTATGTATGTTACCATAATTCTCCATGTTTATTAATTGGCAATTGATTACTTGCATAAATTACTCTTCCTCCATTTTATTCTCTTGCACTAACATATATGTTTCTAATCATATCAATTAGTTGCTACAATATATGTTTCCTTTCTTATCAGTTCCTGCCAATTAATCACCTCTACTAATTAATTAAATATTAATTTCCCTTTTAAACAAACACCGTCAATTAATCTTCCCTATTAATTGATTTAATAAAATTTCTCTCTAATTTATTTGTTAGACAATTATATATGTATTTTCCAAATAATATTAATTAGTTACCCCATTTACAAATATTTCTTTGTTTTAAAAGTTCAAACGCATATAACTTAATTAAGTTATTTGCATATATAATTGTAAGTTAACGCGGGGTGTTACATATAGACTGCATGCAAACTTATGACCTAACAAGTCAAGTTCTAACAGGTCACATCTCATCCTTAGATTTGCATACCCTCCTATCGGATTCGCCCTTAAGGAAGTAAGAAGGTATATGCATAACCTATCAACCAAATTCTGAGATATAAATGAATGTGATGCATTGGTATCAAATAGTATGCTAACTGGTACACTCTGAATCAAAAGCGTACCTTCCATCACAATCTTCCCCTTTTCAGCTGCAGTTGGCCTAGCAGACGATGGTCCAACAGCAAAAACCTTTCCCTTATCCGTCCTAACTGGCTCTGGACATTGGTTCTTATAATGCCCAACTTGGTCATAGTTAGAACACTTCACATTCTTATTTTTTGCAGCCTTCTTCCCCTTGCCTGACTGGCACTCATGAGCATAATGACCTTTCTTAGAACATTTGAAACAAACTAAATCAGCCTTTGCATTCTTGGCAGCTTCTCCCTTCTAGGCTTCCTTTTTCTCAAAGAACTTCCTCTTCTTTCCCTATGGGCCCTGGATTTCAACTGGCTTTTCTCTAGCACAAATAGCAAGCATCTCCTCTTGTTGGATTGCCATCTCCATAACTACATTACAAGGATCACGGAGATGTAGTAGGGTTGCCCTAACAATCTCGGGTCTCAATCCCCGTATGAACCTCTCATTCCTCTTGATGTCAGTGTCTATAGTAGCATGCCCATATCGGGACAACCCATGAAATTTAGTAGCATACTCGATTACCGACATCTCTCCCTGCACCAAATCCATAAAATTTCTCATCAGCACTGACTTAGCAATTTCAGACAAAAACCTCGGTTTAAATATTTCTCTTAAATCTTCCCAAGTCAACTCCTCCTCGAAATCCCGGCAGTAACAATATTCCACCAATGAAGCGCTGCCCCTTGCAACTACCTAGAGGCCAGTCTCCACTTCTACTCATTGTCCAAACCCAAATCAGCAAAGATCCTCTCTCAATGCAACATCCAATCCACAACTTCTATGGTATCCTATGTTCCTATAAATGGTTTCCCACAAAGATTGGTGTAGTCTCTGCTCAGCTTAGCATAATTATTCCCAATTGAAGCCATAGGATTAGCTCCTCCAATATATCCAGCAACACCAACAGCAGCTCCTGATTACATCAGATTGATGAAGAACTGATACAACGCCCCCATATCCACTAGTGGATTTCTAGCACCCACATTAGCATCTGCGTTTTGGTTAGCATTAGCCTGTTGACCCGAGTTCCTTCTGGTGGGTCGAACATTTCCGTTGGTTGTGGTGCTTCCTCCATAGAGATTTCCTCTTCCGTTTCCTGCCTCCATATCTTCCTTCTCGTAAATTTGCATATGAGCCTTAGTAAGATACAAAAGAACGATCTAAGAAAGAGTGGAACACGTATATACATACATATATGTGTGTGTGTGTTTATATATCAAATACAAGTACGTTACTATAGTATTAACCCAACCCCAATCTTATTTTTTGGTTTGTTGGATTATGTTTTGAAAAATCTTTTAGGTTTAAATTTCTTGTTAGTTCACATAAACCAATGCTCTGATACCAACTTGTAACATCCCTCACTCAGGCGCTTAAAACTAACGGCTACGGATGCTGCAGTCATCCAAAGTTATTAATCCTCGATGACCAAATACAGTAATGTTAGATACATTGATATAACAGAAACACATGGATATGGAAAAAATATAAAATTATAAAAAAACTTTCATATTCCAATTCAATTCATTCCAAATTCATTACATAATCATAATGCAAGAACCAAGTTCGGAGAAAATATAATTATTACAACATGCACCAAGAGCGACATATGAAGACGCCCTATTGGACGACCAGAGTATATAAATAGGAAATTAAACTACTTTCCATTATAACAAAAACATAGAGGAATCAAAAATAGAAAAGAACTCTAAATAGCTATCATGCCTCCTGCACGTCTCCGAAAGCTTATTTTTCTAAATAGGTACCTAAAAAAACAACTCTCAAACTACTCAAAATCAATTAAGCACCTGAGTGTTCAAGGAGAAAACATAAATTTCGAGTTAGACATAAAGCTTGGTATGAATAATAATCTGCCATCTTAAACCATTTAGACATCTAATGAGACCACACCGCTTAGCGGAACAGGTTTTCGCCTCACTGGTATCCTAATCAAAACTTTAAAAACCCATTTAGTGTGCTCCTGCATCCTCAATGGTTAAAACATAGTGTTTCAAAAATATTATGATGATATGAAGACAAGTAAATCAATTTTGGATTATCCATCCCCATTCATTTTTGACTATCTATCTCAGTTATTGTTTTTAGGGTCACTATTGACCTAATAGTTTTCATGGACTGAGTAATAACCCGTCTAATACATATGGACTCCAAGTCTGGTTTCATAGTTTTCATGGGATCACTAAGAACCTATTGGCCTTTACCAATAATTTCATCATTCATGTGTTCTCCCTGAACCTATTGGTATCTCCAATAACTTTCTTCTTATCCTAGTTTTCATGGGTTAACTAATAACCTATTGACTTCTGTCAATAACTTAATCCAGGTATAGTTTTCATGGGTTCATTCCAAACCTATAGGCCCCTGCCAATAACTCTTTCTATTCATAGTTTTCCTGGGTTTAGTATGAACCTATTGACATCCTTCAATAACTTTCCTAAACATATTTTTTATGGGTTTACTATGAACCTGTCTATCTGACAACTTCTTTAATCAATATTTAGGCATCCTATATTCTGGTCTAACTGACCTCCTGGATGCAACTCTATTCATTCAGGAGTTAATTCAATTTATATTCACTACTGGGTCAACCAAGCTGGTTATTCTGCCCGTTTTTTCCAAAATGCAGTTATGGGCCCATTATAATATGAATATATATATATATATATATATATATATATACACACACAAACACACATATATACATATATATTAGAAGAAGCAAACATGTTAACATAACAATACCAACACCTGTGATTTCTCAAGGAAAGCTTTTACAAAAACTCCAATTTAAAACACTAGGCACATGCCTTTCGAAACACTTTAAAACCTCTCTTTCAAAAGATTTTAAATGTATTAAAGTATTACCATTCAATTATAGAAGCATAGCTTCAAAACCATTTTAAAGTACCCCTTTTGAAACCATTAGGGTTAATTTAAAACATATCTTATTGGGTCTAAGTGAATACAAGCGAAAGTACCCCTTTCAAAACCATAAAAAAAAGTTTGGGTAAAAACAAATAGCTTCTCCAGTATCCTTTCGGAAGCTCATAACATTTAAGTGAAACTTTTGAAGGATAGCTTCGAAACCCATTTCAAAGCCATTGCCTTCGAAACCATTAAACCCATTCTAAAGCTTTAGGAAGTAGCTTAGTACAAGTATAAAACAAAGCTACCTTTCGAAAGCATTGATGACATCTATCCCTTCGAAAGGCACATGGACGACAGAAGGGATTTCGACTTAGTCGAAACTACCCTTTCCGAAAGCATTGATTTTAATGCTCATTAACTCCTTCGAAAGCTACAATTCAAATAAGAAGCGACAATCCCTTTCATAAGTAATTTTTAAAAGACCCCTTCGAAAGTATATATTTTGTCCTTCGAAAGCATTTAGTAAAATAGCAAGCGCATTTCTTCGAAAAATAAAA
This sequence comes from Allium cepa, assembly GCA_030765085.1. NCBI lineage: Eukaryota > Viridiplantae > Streptophyta > Magnoliopsida > Asparagales > Amaryllidaceae > Allium > Allium cepa. The sequence goes on along the minus strand of CM060934.1, from coordinate 485,114,697 downwards.
CAAAAGTTTCGACCCCATTGGGAGCAATATTTTGACATCATGTCATCTGCCTTTTTCCAATCCACTACGTACCAATGTGTTGATACCTTGTATATTGGTTTCGGCATAGTTGGTTTCGACCTAGTAGGTTTCGGTTTGGTTGAAGGCGGAAGCATAGGGTCGAAAGGTGGCTTCTAAAATAGGTGGAATCCACTTTTCTGGGTAAAGACTGATTTAATGCATTTAAAGTAATTACTTTATAACTAACCTGCCTATTTGTAAACATTTAATTGGTTGCCATAAACTTTTAAAATTCTTTACCGAAATAACCGCCGCATAATTTCAGATCTAAACAAGATTTATTTTTACAATTAAGCCCTTCCATTACGCAAGACAATTAAAACAATTAAGTCCTTCATCTAAAATAATTTTTATTTCCATTGTAAATTACCTAGGAAAAATCCTCAAAAAATTATAAAAAATCACTTTCAATGTGTTATCTAACATATTAAAATTTCAGATCCAAATTCTTCATAAAATAACAGAATTTAATTTCTAAATCCAATTATTCATATTTTCCTTTGAAATTTCATAATAAATTTTCTATAGCCTGGAAAATTATAAAAATAAAAACCTATCTCAAAAATCATGTTTTACATGACATATAAATCCCTCATGGCATTCGAAATTCATTTTAAACGATTTTACTCTTAAAACCGTGTATAAACAATTATCAAACAATCTTGTTCGAATCAAATATGCTATAAAATCTAGGCATATCATCGTAAAAAATCATCATAATGGATTTAATCCTAAACCCGAAATTCAAATGATCAAAAAATATATAGATGGTTTTGATTATTATTTAACTTGATTAGGATAAGGACTTTGAGATTTAATTAAGATTAATCTTTCTTGCTTTAATTCTTTAGCTTTAGATTGATTTCCCCCTTTTCTAATTCCTTAGTAATAGCTTCCTTAAACCTTTTGATTTACGTTTATGAAATGAAAATGAACTTGTCTAATGAAGGAAACAAAATATATATAAGGGTTATGGTGCACAATTACCCTATATACCCTTGCATTAATTACTCTTCTAATTAACATATAAAACCATTTACAAGCCCTTTCTTTAATTTATTAATTTAGCTCAGCCTCTATTTTTAATTTCATATCTCAATCCCTTTATCACTCTAATATTTACATTATTCTATTTAATTTATCTAATTAAATCTTCCGAACAATGTTATTAAAAATTAGGGGTGTTACACGTGTAGACATCGTGTTTCTCCTAGATACTTCCTAGGTTATTTTGGTCAATTTCGATAGTCGTCTAATCGCCTATCAAGTACAAGATAGTTGATATAAATGGAAACCAAGTCTCATATACTTCCCATAAACAAATAAATACATAAAGAATGATCAAGTCATACAAAGCATGATTAAGTTACACAAAGCACGATTAAGTTACATGAGTGACTTCTAATATCCTTTTATTTAATTAATACTTTTTATTGATTAAAACCTTTCAATTAGTAAAAATTCTTTTATCTAATAAAAGTTCATTTGTCAATCACTATTATTCATTTGTACACTTTCAATACATCAAAAAGTATTCATATACTTATCTCAATTCATATACGTATATTCATAAATCAATAGCAAGATTTCTTACTTTAAACCTTTACTTTTTCTGTATTTTTCCAAAAAGATTCCATACATATAATTTCCTTCAAAATATCCATTTTAAGGATCTAAGTACTTTAACAAATCCATTCAGAAGGTTTAAGACTAATGTTACTCAAATATTGTCACTGCAAACCCAAAACTATTTTACTTATGCTTATCCATATATCATTCTTTTGAGGATCTATTTACATTCATAAGTATAATAGAAATGGTTAAAGATGAATGTTATTAACACATTGTCACAACAAATTCAAAACCAATTTTATGCTTATTACTGTCTTTAAAAGCATTTATTTAAAGATATAAGTAAATGTTCGGCTAAATTTGGTATTCGACTAGTCGACTATCTAGTTAAAACAATCGCATATAGAAATTAAGGTTCGTAGACTTATCACGTTTCCAGACTTCTTAACTTATACTATCACACAGTCAAGAGCAAAGCCAAGTAAGTTAGAGCATTGGTTAAATAACAAACCCTTGCCTAGGAACTTCATTCATGACTCTCACAAATAGACAACTCTACTTAGTCCACTTTTAGTGCTAAGTATAGTTAATTGCTTTTCAAACAAGTAATTTAAACAAAACACGATTTAGCAACTAAGAAATACCTAACCACTTTCTAAATCCTTTGTTTATGATATAAAGTTTTGAACCATTTTCCTTCCCCGATGATCAATTGCTCCAATTCATCATTTATATTCTGAACTATGGCTTCCCTTCACCAAAACACTTCACCATATAAATAACCCTTAGCCAAGATCAGACCAAATTACTTATCCTATCATTTTTCTTACATTTTAATCTTAGTACGTCCACTTAGAAAACTCTCACTACTTTTATTGTGCCTTGAGAATTCATTTCCATATTTTCATAGAATCAAGCTCAACCCTTGTTCATTCAATTTCTCAACACCTTGAGCAGTTATAGAGGTCTGTAAAGGAATCAAAAATAGTGTGTTGCATACATTATATTAGAAGAAGTTTTAATGTCTTGTTAATGTTTTATGCGAAGTCTTAGATAGGTTGAGATGACCCATAATTTTACATAGAGTTACATAGATAAAACTTGATTTGCATTACCAGATGACTTCAAAATGAGTAAAAACTTTACTTTGTAATAGAATGTGTACATTTTTGGGACCGAAACCCTGCGAAGACCATATATTTTGGTATAAGACGTATTCAGAGTATATTCTTATTTCAGATGAGAGATTTAGCTTATATCGATTTTATAGAGTGTTCATAGTACCAATTTATTACAACTGTTTGGAAGCTATGATTGTTCTAAGTTTTAGCCTAATTAGACGATTTTATAGTTGGGACAAAAATCCCATATTTTAGTCAGTTTTGTTAATTTCAGGTTTTATGGGTAAATGATGGTTAGACAGAATATTATACCACTTATTTTAGATTTTATAGTATCAATATCTCCATTAATATTTCTCTACCTAAAATCAACTAAAAAACTTACTATTTAAGATAAAGCAAGAGACTAAGAGGACTAAGCTTAGAGATATCATTAGATCTTAATTTATCATCCTTTTGAGAGGAAATATTTGTTTGTGTTGCTATCCAATTTAGATTCGCATTCATTTGGAGTTATTTGGTGATTTAATCATCATTCGGTTAGTGGTTTATAACCTTGTACTCTTATAATTTTAAACATATGTTCAAAAATGTTTTGGATCCACTTTTGAACCAAAATCCTATTTTTCATAACTGACCTAAGAGTGAATTTCAGATGATTTTGAGTGGTAAATATGTGTTTGAATTATTGAATGATTTTTATTTCTTGACTTTATGTTGTTTGTTGTATTTATTGATTGCATCTGTGTTTGAATGGATGGAAACACATGTTTTATGTGATTTGGAATGATGAAATGACTATTATGAGGATGGAGGACTCTTTGTTGTATGAGGAATGATATACATATAACAGTGTCATCGATGATAACACAAAGAAGAGGTGTTAAGATCATATAACACTTTAATGGATAACTTTAAGGATTTTAGAGCTAATCATTGCATAAGAATATGCATAAAGATCAAATAATTAAGATGAAAGAAGGATCGATTTTTGCAAACGAGGTTGAAGAACTTAGTGAAAATTTCAACAGGTATATGGATCAATACCAATCAATATGGATTGGTACTAAACTGTTTATGTAACGACCCAGAATTTTCGAACCCGAAAATTTCAGATAGTTATGAAAAGAAGAGAGAGATAGAAGAAGAAAAGGAACAGAAACACCAATAACTCACATTCGCAGCGGACAAAATATACTAATAAATAATAGTTTACAGAAGAATACTATATCTGATTATTACATGTAATATACATCGGAGTTACTCATATATACAGACACTGGAAATATACAAATCATGCCTCAGATACACAATGATATAAATACAGCGGAAAACACTTTATGCGCTATCGCACCCAGCTCGTCTCCTGAGCTCCAGAACGTACCTACCTGAAAATCTGTAGTACCCGGTCTGACCCGAGCATTACATCAAAGTAACACCCGGGTCAGGCTAGAAACCAGCATGAGTAAATCCATCTAACATGAAATACAAAAGTATACAACTCATATAAACCCAGGTCACTTATATCAACTTTCACTCCACAAGTTGTTATAGACATCACTTATTTCACACATCAATTTCTAAGTTCCAGATCTTAGATTATATGGTCCCATTCCACTTAAATCATTTCATTACACCCTATTGATTTCACGTATCAATTTATAAAGAATCGAAGTGGTTTCGGGTATTAACTAATACCCGACTCTGGTCTCTTCGAATCCAGTTCATCTTAACACATGTCATTCAAGTAAAATGCAATTCAACTTTAAATTAAAGATGCCACCTTTACTCAGAAAATCATCATTAATACATAACCCTGTTATCATTGCCCACCCAACACATCATATCACGAACCATTTCATATCACGGGTATCAATATCAATCAATTCAGAGCATTTAATTATCATTTAATCATACATAAGCAAGATACACTATCTTGAATAAATCTAATTAGCCATAATCGAATTAAATCAATCACCTTTAAGTCCTGCTTATTAATTAATCACACTCCAATTGATTTACCATCCCATAATCATTCATCTTAGTAAATTCTCCTTGATTAATTATTCTTTAATTACATTAAGATTTTCATCACTATCTAATTACCCCAATTAAATAATTATACTTAACCACATTCCATGAATGATTACCCTTAATTAGTTAATTGTATAATAAACTTAAGTTAACGTCCTTCATTAACAATTCTTTAATTACTTCTCTATAGTAATTAAATTTAGATTAACCGTTATTGATTACAGATCAATCTAATTATTCTCTAATCATCCATCTTAATTAATCACCCTTGATTAATTATTCTTAATTAATTTAATTAAGCTCCAATTAAATTAATTAACACATAAAGCACCTAGCTTATCTTAAATCTGACTTACTTATCATTAATTTATTTTGAATTAATTATTTAATCTCCCATAAATTTCCTTCCTTGATAAACCATCTCTGATTAATTAACCTTTAATTATATTAAGAAGTTTTTCCTTTAATTAATTAACCAATTCCATTAATTAGCCTTTAATTACTTTTATTAATTACATTAATTAATGATCTTCAATTTACTTATTAATTAACTATCATTAATTAATTATATTGATTAATTATCCATTCATTAATCAAGACCTATACTATCTTAAGATAAGTTATTATCTTACTTAATTTTCGTCACTAAGTTTTCATTTGAAAACACTTTTGAATAAAATTAGATAACTATCCTATTATAGAATTTTATTAAAACAAACAAATTAAATTCTAAAAAAAAACATTTGGCTTTTCTACTTGTATTGAGACTTGTTTAAAAACTTAACTCACTTATTATTCTTATCAAAAGAAAACTTGTCTAAAGGTTTATTATAAAACTTGCTAATCGACTTATACCTGTAAATTTGCTAACTCAAATTGCTCATGCCTTTAAACTTTGGTTCACGTTTTAAATTTTATGCCCAGGTTTATTTTCCTTGGAAAAAAATCCTTGGCTAATACCTTATTAATTGGAAACTTGAAACTTGATAACGTCCTGGATTGAAGCTTATCCAAATTCATTACTTAGCTTCAGGTCAAAGAAACCCAAACCAACAATAAATCACGCGAATGCCTTGAGAACGAAAACGAGATCCATCCTAAATTTCCCGAGAGTCTTCCCCTTCCTCCATTCAAACTCCAATCGATGTATCAGTATTCATGTGCACGTGCACTACGATCTCGGCAATCTACGATCGAAGTTCTGGCCATCGACCAGTCCGCTACGACCCACGCACACCACCAGAGCATCCAGTATCCCTAAACAACAACGAGATTTAAATCGCGCCATCTGACTCGCAACTGATCAAAACAACACACACGAAACACCCCCTTCCTCCTCCTCCAATCATCAGAGAGCACGCGCTCCATGTCAAAGCATCGCCTGACTTCCACGCTATCATCCCCTTGCATGCCGTGCCACTCGATCAACCCGATGTGGCGATATCACCTCGTTCCCAACCCTGTTCAAAAACGCTAGCTAAACCCTTTTTGTGCCTCGATCCTTCATTTCCCACAATATAAAAATTTATGAACATTTTTCCCGATATCAGTAGACGCTCCTCCATCTCCGGTCACATCCTTGACATCCCAAGATCCTTCGACCATCTAGAATCGCTCAAAACCCATTTATAGGTCATTTAGCCACTGCTCTCAGCATACTCAAAGAAAAATTACCATCCTTGTTTTAAAAATCTTGTTTTCGTATGGTAATTCATGTTATATGCTTGAATCAACAATTTATGACATTCGATTTTATCATGTATGTGCATGTTCATCAGGACTATGAAGTTTTCAGGCACACCTTGATCTTATTTTGCTGGAGATAAATTTTTAACTTCGATTTATGACCAAACAAACATTTTGTATTTGAAACTTTCAGCCTAACAGAGATCAAGGGGTGTGGTATTTGGGTTTTTGATCGAGCCTTTATGCTTTGAATCAAGAAACAGAGATGGTTTTCAACATAAACAGGCATTCACACCTACAAACATTTATACACAGAGGAAATTTATGTATATATATGCATAACAACGCAACTTCAAATCTCATACTTGGAAACAAATAAATATATATATGTAGTTTGATTTAAATTGTTTACTCACTTGAAGAAATTTGCGACCAAAGAACTCTTCCAGTTTTGAAAACCTATATTTTGATCTCCCCTTTGAATCTGTTCTGCCCTTCCCTTTTTTTTATTCAGCGGATGCTTTTGGACTTGAAGATAGAGTGATGTTTATATTTTTGGTTTACTATGTTTGTTTTGAACGAAATGAATATGGATGTATAAATAAAGGAAGGCTTTGTACAGGTAGGTGTTTACTGGAACAAGCAAGTTCTATTTCCTTTTTTATTTTATGATTTGATTAGAGATATTCTTTAGCTAAGGAGGCTGATATGATATTTGTTTGCCTCCTTATTTGACCATGCTAGATTTTATAAGAAATTTGAAATGATTCAATGTTGTGCTAGCATTAAATGTGAATGTACTTTATGTTTATATCTTCATCCTATTTTATCTATGTCCACGTACAAGATTTCTTTGCCTGGTTATAAATATATTTTGAACAGATCAAAACTTGGGTTACTCACAGTATGATATGCTTTAAAATATGCTGCCTGCTTCCTACTTGATCCATTCGAACCTGAGCTGCTTTGATTTTATTCTTTGTAGTGGCAGCTTGTTTACATTTTATTCTTCTCTGGTTATTCTTTCTTTTTGAATGCCAGAATATGGACAAGGCAAGAATATGTATCTACATACATAGTGAAAGCATGTAGTGTAAGCCAGAGACCTTTATACAGGCTATATTCTTTATATCTTTATTTTATTTTGAGTGATTTGATTCTTATCCAACCTGATTTGATTAAATATGTACTTGACTAGATATTTTCTTTTTTGATGATGTCTCCTACCTTGTCTACACACATTACTACCTGAATTGATATATAGATATGCAAACATATTCTCTTGTATGTGTATATACATAGCTCTGAACTTATCCTTTTATTCTTGCATTTGTATTTTCATTATCCTACACATATATGTTTGTGTTCATACCTATTTCATTTACTTAGACATAGTTATATACTTATGTTTATATATTTACGTTTATAACCATAAATTTGTTTTATATTTATGTTAATGATTTATAAGATCTATTTTATTTTAATCAGATATGTTGTTGTTAGAATAACTTCTCAATTTTATTTCTGTTTGAAATTTAACTATCAACTCTTTGGTTTATAACATATATATGCATTTATATATTTTATATTTATATTTAATATGGATAGAATTGTTTTATTCTAAATTTTCAAATCAATTTCCTTTCAAAAATACAAATCCATACAAATAAATGGCAATTATTTCAAAGGTCATATTCAATTTAAAATGATAAGTTTACTTTTTATTTAAATAAGATTAAATATCTATTAAAATAATACTGCTAAAATACTGGGTCGTCACAGTATAGATCAATGAAATAACATAACAGGGATTAGCACATGGATCCAAATATGACGGGAATCGATCACTAGCCAAAGTGAAGAGGAATGTAGCTAAGTAATTTAATTAGTACCAACCAATGTGGATCGGTTCAAAACCTAATTGCTTGCAAATTTGGGTACTTTTAAGCAATGTATGAAGAAGAGGTCAACCAGAAGGAAATGGTTGGCTAATTTAGGGATTGGTACCGATCCATCGTGGATTGGTACCGATCCATCGTGGATCGGTACCGATCGATGATTATTAAGGGAGGATGGTTATTATAGCATATGGTATTCGTCTGAATAGGCAAGTTCTATATGGAGATGACTTATGGAGTGAAACAAAGGGGTTCCACTATTAGTACATGTGTCAAGGGATTGCTATTGACCAAAGGATTGATGTATGCCCGCAAAGATGGGGAAGTTGAGGGCTCTCACCAAGGGTCACCTCAATGAATCCGTATCTCTAGGCCATCTGGGTAGGTCTAGCTCCCAACTTTCTACGTAGATTAGGATTCAAGCATTATAAGAGCTATGAAATTGAGTAGTAGTTGGCCTTTTAATGGTGATAATTTTTTTCATCATATATATAAATGCACTGTGAGTTCGAGAGATTCTTATTTGGTGGTTGCTATAGTTGTCTATGTGATGTAGGTATTATCGAGTCTAATACCCCAAACCTTAGTATGCACCGAGTATACCAGTGATTGTAGATTAGCATATTATGTTTTGTAGGTTCTAATTTGTTAGATGCAAGATGATGTGAGGTATGATTTTCTATACTATATTGCTTTTGTTTATGATATATTGAGTTTATATCTATTCATTTTGGCTTATAAATCACTCATAACATGTCTGACGTGAGGTTGCTTAATTTGCTTCTTATATTCATAATTTCATTTTAATGAGTAGACTAAGAGTTTGGTGTGATGATAGTGCATGGAGTTGTATGGAGGACGAGCGGGACGAAGGAATTGGGCTAGTCTGAAGCATACGAAATAGATAAAAAAAATTCTTATTTTTTCTTATTTTGGATCTATTGGTCCTATAAAGTCTAAAGCTTTTATTAGATCCAATCTAATAAAGTTTAAGATAAATCTTATTTTTTAATTTGCTTAAAAAATATTTTTAATTTATTTTAAATTAAATATACATTATAATGAGCGTGTTAAATGCAATCATATTTGTATAGTGCAAGTGCAACATATAAATAGTGTACGTTGTCAATGTATATGTTTATAGGTGCTGAGATTTACACCGCAACAGACAAATTCGTATTTTATATATGTCTTTGGTGTCTATTATTTTATTTTGAAAATATATAAAATAATAATAATATGTATATATACATAATTTACTTATACTTGTGCATAATTTATTATAATTTTTTTTGACTAATTGATAATATTTTACTTGCATGTACAATATGATAATTAATAAATTTAAGTGGGGATTTTAGAAGAGTAAAAGGTGGAGAACTTTTCTCCTTCATTTACTCATCCATTCAATGTTATTTCAAATCAACATTTGAACAATTAAACCTTTAAACATATTAAAATTAACCATCACAAGATTTATATGTTTTGAAATTTAAAATTAACATTTGAAATCTAGTTTTGACTTAGGAAAGATTCAATGTTAAATTTATGATTTTAAACAAAAGTCCTTTGAAAATTTTGATTTGAAATTATATATATATATATATAACTAAATTTTTAATTCAAAATAACATGTACATATGTAAAATTTATAACTTTATATGTTTTGAAATTCAATATTAACAATTTGAAAACTTGATTTGGTTTAGGAAGAATCCTAAATAATATCTATAATTTTATAAAAAAGTCCTCGTATAACCTTTGAGTTAAAACAATATATACAAAGATACGAAGATAATAACCAAATGTATTTTATTTTTTGAAACATATATACATGAACTTCTAATTTCATCAAATGATTTCAAGTAACTAATATATGTCGTTCGCTTATATTTGTATATGTTATAGTTTACAAAATTATTTCAACTAATTAAAGTTAGTTTTAGATGTGTATTTTTTATTAATCATTGATTTAAAAAACAATAATAAATAATAGATTGAACAACATTAATTCAAATGCTAGTTCGCCCGATCTTAGCTTCTAAGTGGCTGGTGTTGCTAGGTTTAATAAGTGCCAAACTGAAGAAGAATGCAGAAAGGTGAATGAAACAGATCATTACCAGTCCATACTGATCGATACCAAAACCATTTTGATTATGGTATTTTGCTTTTTGACCGATTGTCCTTTCTAAACAAGAAACGAGTCACAGGTCCCTATTTTTGATGCTGTTATAAGAAAAGTCCATGTATATATAAGTATGTAAATTTAGTCCCTATTTTCTGAAAAATAGAAAACGCAAGGTGCTTTGCACTTTTTTGATAGAAAATGCAAGCTAACTTGCAACTTTTATCGGAAAAGCACAAGCTAGTTTGCGCTTTTTTATTTTGATTTTTTTTAAAAAATTTTTGAATTTTTCAAAAAAAATTAAATTTTTGAAAAGCGCAAGTTAACTTGCACTTTTATAAGAAAAGCGTAAGATAGTTTGCGCTTTCTGATTTACAAAAAACAGGGACTTAATTTACATACTTATTATCACAGGGACTTTTCTTACAACAACATCAAAAATAGGGACCTTCGGTGCAAAGCCCCCTTTCTAAATCTTTAAATCTGTACTCATTGAACTTCAAATAAATTCTTGTGATTTTAGTGGTCAGCTCGTTTTATAAATACTAAGCCTATTGCAAATAGGAAATGATCTTTTGCTTGCTTACTAATTTTTGCATTGATACTCCATTAGATTCATACCCGAACAGTTTGAATCGAGTTGTACTTTAGTTGTAATTGCTAAAGCAATCACTAACAAAGTTGATAGTAGATGCATGCTTAAGATTCTAGCCAAACAACTTTAAAAATTGTGTATTCTCTATCTTTTTATTCTTAGTATTTAAATTTCACTCCTGCTTGGTCAATCTCATTTTTAATTTATTGGGGGATTGTGCCATTTATTGGCGCAACGTTTTTGGTATTTTCACCGAGAAAGAAGATACACAGGCTAAAATCTATGGCTTCTCCTTAGGTTTGGAGAAGTCTAAATGCAAGATCAAGAGAATATGGCCCAAGGAAAACCAGATGTGATGCGATTGTTGAAGGTGACGGAGATAACCATGCTGAAGAAGAAACGAATCAACGTTAGATAGCTTTTCCAAAAATCCTTGTCTCAGCAAAAAGCTATGACAAAGGCTAAATGGGATAAGATGGTGGTTGAGATAAACAAGAAAATGATGGAGAGCCAAAAGGCCCTCATGGATGAGGTGTAAAAGATTTTTTCTTTAATGTCCTAGTCATCAGAAAGGCGTAGGAAAGCCATAGAGATTTATCATCTTAAAACTTTAATGAAGAAAGTTTGTCTTTATTAGATTGGAATTGAAGTGATGGCAAGCAAAAGATGTGGAGGAAGGAAGCAGGAGCATTAAGGAAAGAAGTTATAAACGTTAGAGAAGAATGTCCACAACCTAGAATGATTGGTATCGATCAATCCCCGCAACTCAGTTCCAATTGGTTGATATGGTTATATTGAGTGACTCTGATGATTAGTTAGAAATAACTATTGATGCTGGAGTAAAGGATGAGCCAATGATTCTCAAGCTAGCAATTTTCAGCCCAACACTGTAGAATTGGCTAGAAGGGGACATAGCCAAACAAGGCATTGACAAGAGATGAGAAGAGCGGTTTCTTGAGAAACGTTGGAACCTAGATGCCATATAACTGATTGAGACCATTTGCAGAGTCAAACACTCCTAGACATTTATGACGATCATCATCCGATAACTCAAGGTAGTGTGGAACATATCATTGGTACGGTGAACAGGCTTTTGAGTAAGAGCAGCACAGACGGGATATGAGTGGGGTTATAGCAAAGCTGGACCACATTGATCAAAGACATCCTTGAAGGGAGTATCTAAATAGTTAATGATGCCAACTATAACAAACTATAATGGCATGATTGATCCAAGGCAACATCTATTGAAGTATGGATGGAATATGGATAGTGCTCATGCAAAAGATGTTGTCAGGTATAGGCATTTTCCAATATTCCTAAAAGGCATAGCAATAATGTGGTTCACTCGGCGCTCGGCAAAGTTCATGTCGCCATTTGATCAGTTTGCTAGAAAATTTATTTAATAATTCCAAATCCATATGGTTCAACCAAAAGATCTTATGGCGTTATCCTGTATGCATCAAAGGTCCAAAACCCTAAAAAAATTCTAGAGAGGCTCAACTCTACAATCATCGAAGTTTGTAACCTCAAGGAGGAGATTGTGCTGATAGTGCTGATAAATGGGTTTTAGCTGAAGACTGGCTTTGGTAGGTGGCTCAAGAGAAAGGAATTGTCCACTCTGAAAGAATTTTACATAAATCATCCCAATTTCTATTTGGAGGAGGCAGATTTGGCTCTAGGACTGGCTATTGATGGTCAGGAATGATTGAGTGGTGTGACGGAATGTAGCGTTATTGTAAAACAAAGCGGTTATATTGTTGGAAACATTGTAGTGAATGTTAGAAACAACAATAATGGAAAAACGAAAAAACCAAAACTCTGTTGATAAGAAATAGGATACCAAGAAGCGTACTAGGTATACTCATCCTGCATATCACATAGAATTAACTTATTTTGTCGATAATATTTACCTTGTTGCCCAAGGTATAGAGCATTATAAAAAATGCCTCCAAGAAAGGCGACTAAGGAAGAAAATGTTCAGAAAAGTATTGTTGCTTGCATGAGATCTATTAGCATAATACGAATGAATTCAGACGTTTGAGAGATATCCTTGATTCAAAAAAAGAAATTGCAATAGTATGTCATGAACTTGTAGGCTGGTGGGCAAGCGAACAAAAGACCCCAATGGCAACTTGCTCAAAGGAACTATGCTTGATCCAGCAGAGAGGGATCATGACAACTAGTTAGGTGAGTAGTGATAAATACTATTTATGGAGATCTACATCCTATGAAGGAGGACCAGAATGAAATGAAGTGCTAAGTTAGCTCGTTAAGGCCAATGCCTCAATAAATGAGTTTTTCCATAGAGGACAGGACTCCAATAAAGCAAAAAAGTATTGTAATCGATGATATTTTTTTAAATAGAGATGCTGACAGGGTTGACGCACTGACGCTTGACCCTATAATAATTACAGTTGTGATTGGGACAATAACAGTGCAGTGGGTCCCTATTGACCGTAGAAGCTTAGTAAATATATTTTTCAGATAAACCTTCGACAAGATGTGTCCCAATGAGAAGGATTAGAAGCCGTGAAAATCCTGCATCCAAGGATTTACTGTAGAGGCTAAGGAGTGGGTAGGGTACATTGAATTATCGGTTGAGTTGGAATAAGGAGGACTGTAAGGTTGTGCGAATACAAATATTTATTGTGGTGGATGGATTTTTGGCTTACAACGCTTTTTTGTTAATTAGACTTTGCTAGTTTTCGAATTTCACTTGCTCAATGGTGTTTGATGATGAAATTTCCTGCTGGGAATGGAGTGGGGTTGATTCAAGATAACCAGAGCATAGGTCGAGAGTGCTACATTGCAAAGCTCAAAAGGTGAAGAACCGAGAGAATGGAAAAATTCATAGAAATCTCTCTGCATAAATTCCTTTGATACATAGCAACTATCACCCAAGCCATAGGCTAGGTCCAACATAAAATTTCACGAACTAATGGGCCCATAAAAAGAGTCAGAGGATGCGAGGTGGCCTGACTAATTGGTGACCAGTATAACGATTGATGATGATAATCCTACACAGGTTCTTAAGATTGGATCTTAACTCGATTTGAAGATAATAAAATAGTTTGTAGGGTTCTCTAGGCGGACAGAAACGTGTTTGCTTTGGATGCATTCTAATATGTGTGAAATTTTGCCAAAGATAGCACGACATGAACTTAATGTGACACCCCGTGTAGTGAAAGGGGCACGGCATGGAACCGAGCGATCTGTGCGATAAAGGAAGAAGTGGATAAGATGAAGGCAAATGGCTTCATCTGCGATGCACTATTCCCAGAATGGGTATTAAATCCTGCATTGGTCAAGAAAGCGAATGGGAAGTGGCGGATGTGCATTGACTACCCAGACGGAACAAATTGTGTTGATTCCCCTTATCGAGGATTACCAACTTGTGGGTGGAATGGTCGAACGGTCAGACATGAACCGCTATCCTTTATGGATGCATACTTCGACTACAATCAAAGTGTGTACGCACATCCAAAATCAGGAGCATAAGAGTTTCATCATGGATTTGGGGCTGTATTTTTACCATGTCATTCGGTCTGAAAAATGCTGGAGCAACCTACCAACGAGGTGAATAGAATGTATATAGGTCAGAGTAGACAAATAATGGAGGTCTATTTGGATGATATGCTTGTGAAGTCATAACATAACACATGAAGGTTCACACAGGTGATCTCTTAGAGATGTTTAATATACTTTGAAGTATTAAATGAAGCTCAATCCACTGAAGCGTTCTTTTGGAGTTGCATCAAGAAAGTTTTTAGGTTTCATTGTAAGCTTAAGAGATTAAAACTAACCCAAAATATTAAAGCATTAAGAGAAGTTACTGCTCCAAAGATGTTGAGGTAAATGCAAAGCTTGAATGGTAAAATTGCCGCTCTAAGTCAGTTCATCTCAAAGTCAGCCAACAAGTGTGTACCATTCTTTGATTCCCTCAAGAAAGGGAAATAATAGTTTGTATGGACAAAGGAACGTCAAGTTGCTTTCTAAAAATTATTAGACAATATGGATAGACCACCGATACTGTCAAAGCCTTTGGAAGGAGAAGGCGTTATATCTACATAGTTGTGTCTGCTAACGCGCAAACACTACAACAAAAAAGACCTTTTGCAGCACTTCAATAATGCTGCTGTACTCATTCGCAATGTTTCGAATATCATGCTGCAATAGAGTCTGGAGCAGCCTTTTCAAAAATGTTGCTAAAAAAGAGATACTGAAGTTTTTATAAAATGCTGTTCTAAATTATTTGTGCAGCGTTTTTGAAACATTGCCAACTCATTTAGCAGCGTTTTATAGAATGTAGACTAAAGCTAAGCTTCAATAGTACCGATCCGATAACGGCATTTTTGAGTGCTGCAAAAGGAATTATTGCATCATATTAGATAATAGTTGCAGCCTTTCCAATCTATTGCGGCTTGTTTCTCTTCAACATTTGCATCACTTTCATAACGTTGCATTATATTAATGTTTTCCTACATTTAACAAGTACCACAGCAGTTTTAAAACAGTTATAATATCTAATAACATAAGCAGTTCTAAAATTAAACAGTATCAATGTTACATTTATTTCATGCACAAAAGTTTTAGTTATATACAATATTTCATGAGCAATGTTTTATGCAAAAATGTTAGCAACATAATCTAATTAAAAGACATGCTCAAAGAGCAAATAAACCGTGGAAAGTCCAAGCCCGTCTTCCTCAAGAGTCCAATATGCCTATAAGGAAAAAAAAATCAATTACAAAGCGGTAAAAGAGAGCAAATATGGAATTATTTAGCATAAAATATAGCAAGTTCAAGTTCAAGTTAATTTGACATAGATGCTTGAATACTATTCTATTTCATCTCATTATTTTTTGATGTTTCTTGTCAAAATTTAGAAGGAACTAAAACTCTGGTTGTTAGAAATCAAATGTAGAACCGCTTATCATTTTTAGCACGTAAATCTCATTATATGTATTTTAAATAAGCATTGGCTCTACAGTAGTAGCCATAGCAACCAAACATAGGAACGAATTTACAATGAAGAGTGTTAATTATTAATTGGAGAAGAAGACAATGGCCCAATGCTTGCTTAATTCTACAATGAAGATTGTTAATGACAACGGCCCAATGCTTGATCAATTGATTTTAATTAAAAACAGTTTATCCATGAAGGGAGAAAATAAATAAAAAAAGCCCGACCCACATTGGTGATGATTGAAACAAAGTGATTGGTTTGATATTCTAGATTGATATAAACTCTAAATCCAAATTATCACTATAAAGGAGGTTTAGAGAATAGTTATGATTTTGATTAATTAAATGACTGTAACTTTCTATATGTAATATTGACATGAGAATGTCACTTCAGCCTTTACATACTAATGCCATTAAAATTATACTTTTATACCCCAAGATTTTATTTCATTAATTGATTACTTAAATTATGCTTATTTAAAAGATACCATAACATCTTTAATTTGAGGCAAAATCAGAGGCCTCGGTTTTGAACTGGGGCAATTTGCTACATTTTTGGTGTTGATCCAAAACTATTCATGTAGTATATATAATGAACTAGTCTGATATTTATATGCTTGTTGTTCCAGTCAAAACTCAAAGTCCATATTCGATCAAGAATTAAGAAGCATGAAAGATGCAAGACAATAGTTTCAATCAATCAGTATTGGTTTACAACTAGTGAATTTCTATCCATATTCTTGATCAAATAAAGTGCTCGTAAACATGCAGTAACTACTTAACAACTATCTAGGGACTCGTACTGTTGGTTTACGTCAATAGAAAAGGTTGGGAATATGTATTGTTAAATTTGCTTAGGCAACTTGATGTGAAGAGTAACGGAAGGCTAAAGAATATGTAATTTAGCATATACAGACATATATAAAAAAATATACAAAATACGACGGAATTTTGTGCACATGGATGAGGATTAAAAATGAATTTGGGTCTAAAAAACCTCTACCAAAGGAAATTTTTATCAATTTTGGCAGATACTTCTCCTACACTATGAAGAAATACACTTTAAATAAGCATATAGTTACTTGTTGATGTTCATTTCTATCCAATCTAAATTTAACTACTGATTTTTATTTTATTTTAAAGAAAGTAAACTAACATTACCACTGTACGGTGAAAACGACCTATAATTTTCTATAAGTTACAAAATAAACATTAAATTCAAATTTAACCACTCAAATCCAGTTCCAAACATAACTGTCTTATTTTTGAAAGATATATTGTTGGGCGAAAATTAGAATTTAATTTGTTATCCCTCATCTGTACAAGACATTTACATATATTTATCTTTTCTAATATATTAAAATTAATTTTATCTATGACTACCCAGTCCTAATTTTAGCAGTCCTTGTATTTGAAAAAACTATTGTTAGACGTAAACTATTTTTTTGAACATTATTTAATTGTCGACGAGGGGATTCAATGCCAACGCATCTTCATGGACAAACAAGAGAGATACCACTGTCTCATAAAAGATATCCTGTTGGACAAAATATTTAAATTTTGAATAATATTCATTTATTTTGTACCGCACATTCATATATGACCTATATATTTTTGTTCTTGTTTAAAGGATCAATAATTTGGTTAATACCCAAACAGTATCATGATCATACACTTTTCTCTCTCTTGTATATACAAAAGACTTGTGCATCGCTTTGAAAAGAAAGCTAAACACATCATTTAAGAAATAACATTAGACGTATCATTTAAAGATTATAACTAACTTTCAGACTGATTCTTCAAAACGAGTAATGTATTTTCTAAATAAAATGTCAGGGGAAAAAACTGGAATAAAAACATTAGAAAACATATATGTATTATATTAGAGAAACAAATAAGTTTGTTAAGAAATATTGAATTTATGCGTAAAATCATTAAACTTGGTTGTCGAATTATTGAACTTTGTTTGTTATTATATGTATGTTGGATTTACATGGAAAATTACTGGCTTAATGCGCATATTATATTTTCTAAACGTTGTTCCTAGTTTTTAGGAAGTAAAAGTTCCGGTCAATACATAATTTTATTTGATTTCCCCGTGCTAAGAAAATACTCCATTTGTCGGTATGAATGGTATGAAATAATAACATATTTTACAAGTTGATTATTTCAAAAGCTTATAATTCTTGGTTGAAAGTAGAGTGTGCTACTACGCTGACATTTTTTCCCGAAAGGTATCGCATATTGAATATCAAATAGCAAAGGTTTGTATTATTATACACTAATTTCCTATATTTTACGACAAAATTAACAAAAATATCCACATTTGGAGTGAAACCAAGGGGATTGGTTTATGGGTTATGTTGTCTTTCAATGTTGCAATGCGTACACTCCACAACGCAAGTAATATTTGTTAAATATGTACTAGACACAGTCGTTGAAGTGGGTTTTTGGCCTAACTTTGACGAAAATTAAGCTTAGAAAAAATTCAAAGCTCAGCTATATTGAAGCTGTGAATGATAATTTCTCATGAATAACATATATATAGTGAGTAAGCTTCTACATCGATAGGAAAAATGTTTCACAATGTAAAATGGCAAAACAATTGTACCTTATCAATGTACTCTTGAAGCATTTTAATTCGTCCCATATAATCCTGATCTTCTACTGACAATGTTATATTAGCGCCAGCTCCAGGTCCCTCAAATTGAAGTGGATCAGGGTTTCTGTATACATCATCCAGTAGAAAACTAGAAGCATTTTTGTCTCACCTGAATCGTGATCTCTGAGAGTTCAAACAACTCCAATAACTAGTAAATTACACACAAACACAGTTACATACATACATATTACATACATGCACACAGTTGCATACAACACTCACATAGTTACATACATCACTCTTACATACATACATACATATTACTATTTCAATAAATATTACCTGAAACAATATTCAATAGCTTCTTATAAGCGATGCTTATATCCCTTACACAGTTGCATAGGGTAACATGTAAGATATTTTTGGTTTATTTGCAACTGTGTATTTCCTTATAGTTACAGGTCCCGGCCCTCTTCTCCTTATCGACATCACACCAAGTTTATCACACAAATTTTAACCTCAACTCCCGTATAAGTTCCTTTTGATAGGATTCTTCTTATTTTGAGTATGACTCATTACTGGCTAATACTTAACCTGCAGACTCTAGTTTACTCAATTGCTGGTTCTAGTGTGCAAAATTATTTTACTTATTATTTCCTTTCAAATCTTCTAGGAAGCTAGAGATGAAAAGAGTGAAAAAATAAACATATATTAGTATCTATGATAAAAATGGTAGTTGTAATGGTAACGGTCACAACGTAAAATTCTCATAAAACTAATATCTATCTTTAACAAAGATTATGTACTATCTTTGTCAATAGTATGCAGCTGTTAACACTAAACAATGCGAAGGTAGAAAATTATGTACCATGACCAAAGATTATGGCCATATAATCCAGAAATCTTAGAGTTTAACAAAGATTACCTGAAGAGGCAGATGTTGTCAGTAGCAAATAACATGATTTTAACCATCTTTTTATCCTGATGTTCACTAAAAACACAGTGGAAAAAAGATTGAAAAAAAACAAGTACTGATGATTTTTCCCTTCAATCAAAAATCAGCGAACATAAACATTCAAAATTTGGAATATACAAAACAATATTTAAATTATATTAAAGCTACTAGTACAAGGATTAACCTAAAAGACTTGTCCCATGGTCAGAAGAACACAGTAATAATAATAATATTATTAATATTGTAGTAAACTTGTAAATAGCTGATGCCATAAAATAATAAAAAATGAATTCAAAATACACAATTGAAGATAAGCATATCAAACTTACCAATAAGATTTGTTTTACCTAATAGCAAAAAATGAATTTAAAATACACAATCGAAGCAGAAGAGTTTTTTCTAAGTTGGTAAGTGGGGGTAAAAGAATATACTGTATGTAGATGTGATAATAAATAAATAGATAGATTGTAATAATAAATAAATAGATAGA
Organism: Allium cepa; assembly: GCA_030765085.1. NCBI lineage: Eukaryota > Viridiplantae > Streptophyta > Magnoliopsida > Asparagales > Amaryllidaceae > Allium > Allium cepa. The sequence goes on along the minus strand of CM060934.1, from coordinate 485,094,594 downwards.
TAGGATGAAATTTAATAGGAAAAAATCAAAAAGACCGACTACAAAATGTTTCCTCAAATAAATGAGATATGAGCTCATGACTTGAGATCAAATTGGGGAATGAGAATACAAACAGTGAAATATTGAATTTCTTATATGACAGGATATATGTAAAAAGGTACTTTTGGCGTAAATTCAAGGATCATAGATGCTATTACTTTTAGAATAATCCTTCACTTTCCAATTATTTATTGAAAAAAAAGATGGACAAATAAAAAATCTTTCATGTTCGAGTATATTATTTACTGATTTTGTTTACTAATGTTTTCTTTTTTCATTATTTTAACAAAAATTTGTGGTCTTCAACTTTGCTTCGCTTTTGTTTTTTAAAGATTGTAATATATGTGCTTTATTCCCTTAATAATAACTCTCACTATATTCCACCTTTGCAACTAATTTATTATAATTTTTAATAATAATTTTAATCTTCATTACTAACTTGAACATGTGTTTTTCTTCCACTATAGTCGAGCTATTGATTTGGAATGGCTTGTTACATCTTGCATGTAAATACTAATGATTAGCATATCTGTACCAATGACTAGCATATTTAGTTATATTTTTATTATACTTAGTGTAACGTCCCAAAAATTTTCGACTTTCGAAAATTCAACATCGATACTCACTTTATCGACTGCCGAGAAATCGAAGGCCGGAAACCCGAAATGTTATGGTTTTAAAAAGAAGAAAGAGGTAGAAGGAGCGAGAAAAAGATAGAAAAGGATAGAACATAACAGAAAGAAAAACAACAGAACAACAATATCAGAATCTCACCATTCGCAGCGGAACAACATATAATAATAAATGAATAATCTTTAAACAAAGAACTATATCAGTTATTACATTACATTTCATTTCATCACATCATATCATCAGAGTGTACAACAACAACAACAAACAGCGGAAAAGAAATACTATATACTAGTAATACGCCATGCCATCCAGCCTGCCTCCAGCAACTCCTGAATATCCAGAATATCCTGATAAACCTTAACTCTTGACTGCCCGTGTGGAAATTGGTGGGCACCCAGAGTTTAGGAAGGAAAACAATAAACTCCGAGTCAGTCATGTGACTGGTGTGAGAACTAAAAACAGTTTATTTATCTTTAAAATCAAAATAGAAGAATATTTTTAAAGTCAATTCGCAATGCTTTTAAAAATGAGACTACCATAAGGCCTCCCGCACACACACACAATGCAAACGCAGAATCGGAGGAGATTTCTCCTTATGATAGTCAAAGATGCTTGATACGTATTAAAAAGAATATTTGATATTATTACTAGTGCATAGTGTAGGAAAAATTTATTTCGAAAGTAGAATATAAATCTTAGCCAACATAGACATTCCGAACTATGCCTACTATAGCTACTATCCAAACAGTGGGGCGCCACCATAAGTGAATGATAGGTTCTACAACTAATACCGTACAAGATCGTATTGTTTCTTTGGACTTCCAACGAATGATCAGACCAAGGAACTTCCCATTGCCACATGAGAATGCCTCTGGATGGACATCCCCGAGAACCAAACCGGATCTCTACCAACACAAGGCCGGGTTACCCCTAACTGAGTAACAACTGACCGAATATGCCATCCCCCGGTCCTTTGGGACCTTTTCACCGAGATCTCGTAATCAATTCACACAATCATAAATAAAGTGTTTCAACATGAGTAAGTATCTGGGCTCCATACCATGATACCACCCTTTTCCAGAAGGAAATGCACACATCCTAAAGGGCGCTACCCCTCATAACCTTGCTGCATCTTTCCTGTTTTGACCATTCACGGGGTGTGAGGCTCGACGAAGTCACGTCCACAAAAACATACTTTATACAAAAGCCATGCTTTGGGTCAACAAATGATCATAGAAATGATCACCAGGATAGACGATCAAATAAACGATCCTATCACAAATAATCAACACAATGATCATTTACAGCAACACTCAGCATGTCACATTACCAAATTGGGAATATATCGCTGATAACCTTCAACTACATAACCTCTGAGCTCGTACGTCTCAGAGAAGGGTGTTAAGCTAAAAGAATAAATTCTCCGCCACCAACAGAAATATATTTGAAAGAAATTGGCTTTATATCTCAACTTGTAATGTCAGACATACAATCCATACAAGTCTGTTCCGGGCTCGAACAAAACCGAAGGCACTTCTCACGAAGCCCTTGCAATCCGGGTATTCACAATCCCGATCGAATTTCCCATCACTTAGGAAATCTCTATACCATGAGCTACCCAGTGCAAAGACAATCGATAGGTCATCCTATCGCTTTCGCAAATACTCGGTCTTCAACACCGGTCATCAAATGCAATTCATAACGACGTATCACATATTCGGAATGGGTTATACGCCCACATGGTCCTTTCCCGGTTAGCCCGAATAGTGAGCGCTTATTCAAAAATAAGTGTGGCATTCAAATTCAAACAAATCACATCAAATACCCATTCAAAGGGAAATATTGATAGTCGGTTATTGAACTATCAATGGATATGCACAACATCACCAGATTCCAAATAATTTTCCAAATTATTTATTTCACAAAATATCCTTACAAGATATATAATTTCACACTTCAAAAATAAATCTATATTTATTTTTAGACAAATTCCACTTTCTTTTATAAATTCCTTAGTGAATTTTCATGCCAAAATATCCACGAATATATGATTTCAATTTATCATTTCAATTTATCTTCAAAAAGATAAATTCTCAAAATATTCACTTTATATTGGAAAAACATTTCCATGCTTATTTATTCATAAGTAATTCACAAATTTTATTTATTTTCAACACTTAGAAAATATTCAATATACTTAAATCGAGATTAAGTATATATTTCATTCTTTAAGGAAATCATGCTCTTAAACATATTTATTTGGGCCAAAACGAATGTTACGTAAAACATCGTTACGACAACCCAAAATCACTAGTATATGGATTCGAAATTAAGATAGATATATAAATCCCAATACTAAACAAAACATTTCCTTTCGGAAATCATTTACTATAACAATAGTGTTATAGTCCACCATTTCCTTTTATTTCTCGAAAACGTTTATTTCAACAATAAATGTTGAAATCTATGGTTTCGAATCTCAACACATTTTAAAACATCGTTAGATCGTTTTAATTCGATTTAAAACATCACATTCAAAACAATTTCTTTAACATATTATTCACTATTCAAAAACGTGAATATACTATGTTAACAATTTCATCATTTCCATTCATTTTGTTTCAAAGGATTATTCACAGTCAAAAACGTGAATATAACTCCATTAATAGGTTTCAATAATTTACTTATCAAAATAAGTTGTTTACGAATTTATAAAACAATGTTTATAAATCCTATTTCTATTTATTTTATAACAATTTCCTTTATAAATTCCTTTATTAACCTATTCCAGTTTATAACTCAATTATAAACTAAAAGTTCATACTATAAGTTAAATGCTTATAAAACGATTATTTTACAAAATCGTTCTTTTAAACTTCCCAAATTATAGATCTTATAACTTATAAGATTCATTTATTTACTCAAAATCCATTTCTTTCAATAACTTTATAAATTCTATAAACCTACTACTTATAAAACTCCATTTATAACTTCACCGTATAAAATTCTATAAATTTCATTCATTTATGAAATTCATTCACAATCCATCCTAACACTTATAAAAGCTCGTTTTATAATGTCAATATTTCAATTTATAAATATCCATTTATAAATCTCTTAATATAAATCAATTTATATTATTCTTTTAAAACGTCTTTAAACTCCTTTATAATTTCACCGTTCTCTTGATTTATAAAATAATTAAATTTTATAAATCCTATATTTAAACTTTTCACAATAAATTCAAATTTCCCAAATTAAACCATTTTATAAAATTATTAACCCCATAATTTCAAAAATCAACTTTTAACTATATTTCTCAAAAATCATAATTTTATAACATTAAAAATTATATCGTTATTTATTTATAATGGATCGATTCCAAAAATAAAGTATATTTTCAAAAAAATCACTTTAAAAATCATTTTAAACTTCCAAAATTTGGTCCAATGATGCTACACACCAAAGAGTCAATCACGACAACAACGATATCATATATCGATATGATAATCAATCAAATATCAAAATATCTGAAATCCAATAAATACTGTTGAGGAATCCAGTTGGATCCCTCCAACCTGTTTTCCTGCATCCACAACATTAGCACAATACCAATTCCGCTCCAGTACGGAATTATCGCGGTATATGGGATTAATAATATTATCCGCTTAATAGACGGCGCAATAGGATCTCATCCGCTAAACAAATGCGGGAAATCAATAACTCCAATATATACATATGCCAATATATATATATTGCTATTATATATAATACCAATTTCACTGTTTATGAAATATTCGCGGTATATGTTTTTAATAAATAACATCCGCTTACTAACGGCGCATAATGTCTATTTTAACAATCAATAGATAACAATCATCATTCAAACATGCATTTAACAATTTTAAATCTAACTATTTAAAATAAAATCGAAACTGATTCGATTGAGTGAGAAGTTCTCACCTTGATTTCAATTCCGTTTTAGCTTTTATTTCGAATAAAATTAAACGCGCGTTTAATTTTACCCGAAATTCTCACTAACCCCAAACGACTCCAATCCAGTTGCATCGCGTAGTGCTCGTCCATACGATTCCAACGCGACTGGTTTCGCGCGTTTTCGACCTCGTATGAAAAAGTTATGAATTTATGAAGTTACACGATTTTTATATTCAATATTTACAACATAATTTCATTCAATTTATAACCTAGCTAAATCATGGCCCTCCATCCCAAACCCAAGCACATCAGACCCGTCCACTACACCTTCTTCCATCTTACGCATGATTTCTACAGGTTACAAAACGCACGGTCGAACCCAATTATACAAATTAGGGTTTAAATTTGCAACCCTCCACGCCAACTTCCAAGTCGATCAACAAGCACCACGTCGAAGCCCATCACCACCACAACACTCGGCCCAAAAACCAAGGAACTCGGCTGCCTGTAGCTCGAGAATGACGAGCTCGAACGCACGACAGTCGCACCCCCCTAGACGCCACCACGTCGCTCCATATTTGATCATGACCGTTGAACTTCAAGATCTCGTCGTGCTCTGCCACTTTCTAGTTGGAAGTTTTCTCTAATTGTTAGTGGATTGGAAGAAATCGAGGGGGAAAGAAGAGTGATTTTCGGCCTTCCATTGATGGTGGCGGCGGCTGTTTAGGGTTTTAGTTTTTTTTTTGTTTTTTTGTGAATTATGAGCCTATTTATAGGAAATATCGAACACTATTCATCCGGAAATTCCGAACTCTGATTTACGCGCCGTAACCAACGTTTCTAGGGTTTACCCCGCGTTCCGGACACAATGGAACAGGTTTCGAAAGCTAATTCGGACATCTGTGCGAGATATGGCAACAAACGATCAATTTAAATTAAACGATTTAAACCGATTTCGATGCGTTTTAATTCGTACCGGACAAACGGTAAATCCAATTGACACGAAATTTGAAAGCTTACAATAATATCACATTACGGATCCGATGAAACTGGTTTCGTCGAAATCCGAGACTATTTGAAAAATGGCTATTTTAACTCGCCAAATTAAAATTAAAAATAATTCGATGCGTTTTCGAGCTGCCACGGTCAAACGATAACTCCGATTGACACGAAATTTGAAATACGTTAATAACTAACTATTACGGATCCAATGGAATTAGTTTCGTTCAATTCTGAGACTGTTCAAAAATTGGCTCTTTTCACTAGTCGATTTTAATATTAAAATATTCAATTTTCACAAATAAACTTTTAATTCGATTTTAAAAGTTCTAAAATATCTTTCTAACTCCAATATGATAAAATAAAATTTTACAAATCATTTTCAATCATATTTAACTCTATTTTCAATTATTTCCATAATTTAACATATTAAATTATCGATTTAATAATCCAATTAAATCCAATAATTCAAATAAAAATTTATTTAACTTATTTATTCACTTATTAATATTTAAAATTAATTAAATATTCAAATTTTAATTAAATTAAAATTCTGGGTCGTTACACTTAGTTAATTTTTATAAACTTATTGAATTTTTATAAAACTTAGTTAATTTTACAAACTTACTAAATTTATTATTATTATTATTATTATTATTATTATTATTATTATTATTATAGACTCATTTAACTTTTATTAATATTATTATACATCTTAGTTAACTTGCTATTATTATAAATATTAGTCAAGTTTTATAAAGTTATTTATTATTTTATTATACTTAGTTAATTTTTTATAAAATTTATTACTATTATTATTGTTATTGTTATTATTATTATTTAGTTATATTTTTATAATACTTAGTTAATATTTATAAACTTATTGAATTTTTATAAAACTTGGTTAATATTTATAAACTTAATTAATTTATTATTATAATATTATTATTATAGACTCGTTTAACTTTTATTATTATTATTAAAAATCTTTGTTAACTCATTATTATTATTATAAATTTTAATTAATTTATTAGTATTATAAATCTTAGTTAATTTTTATAAATTATTTTTTTATAATTATACTCTGTTAATTTTTCATAAAATTAATTATTATTATTTAGTTATATTTTTATAATACTTATTTAACTTTTATAATCTTAATTTATTGTTATTATTATCATTATTTAGTTATATTTTTATAATACTTGGTTAAGTTTTATAAAGCTCTTAATGTAAACATTCCTTTTTAGAAATTAGCAAAATTAGTGATTTATGTTTTTTCGAGGTGACTTTGCTATTTTTTTGTGAGTACTAGCATACCGAATATGACAAACATTATAGAAAGGTTATTTGAAAATAGATATGTAGTTTAATTTTATCAAGAAATTTTTTGAATTAAATCAAGTTTTAAACTGACTTTCCTCCTTTATCGCAAGGTTGCCACTAGAGGTGGGTATGCCTCTGACCTAATACCCGTTTCGCATAAATAATTATTTAAAACATAAGCCAATTGCTTTTGGTTCGGCTAAAAGATAATAAAACTATCTTGATTGTGAATATTTGTGCTGGCATCATAATATATCTGCCTACTAGTCTATATCTGCCTACTACTCCACTGAGTGATGCAAAAGTAGTTAGTTGAATTAGTTAACCATCGTCAAACACTTGCTTAAATATGGTTAATTTTGGTCCTTCGGTGTGTCAGATCTAATCTGACTAAATGTGAACTAATACATTTAGCAACTATTTTGTAGCTTCAATTCAAAGTTCAACAAGTATGTCAAGTTAACCATCCGGTTCCCATCCCTAATAGTTTTCTCAAAAAGGCTCCATTTTAAACAAAAGTAACAAGAATTTCTTACACCATGACTAACTTTAAAAGGGAAAAGAAGGAAAAAATACATTGGGAATTTGTAATACCAAAGAGCAAAGGAACCCATAAATAAGTTTGATCATCTTTGTGCTCAGAAGGAGCTTCCTCGCTATTTCCTAGAAGACAATTCACATTCTTGTCGGAGCAAACAAGTCCTCCTGCAAGCTTAACAGCGCAGAGTCGAAGAAAAGCAATAACATTAAGGCTTGCATCATTGTTAAATCTGTTGTTGGTAAATGTAATTAGAACTTGACACAATCAGTGAAAGTCGTAGTTTCTATCTTCGTTATATATGGAAAATAATCTCTCATGATTTTCTCCATAGTTTCGAATGCAAGCAAAACAATAGTTTTCCGTTCGTCAGCCGCTGAAGCGGTAAAAATCTGCAATTGTTTGTCAGATATATTAGATAATATGGCACATATGGAATTTTAACACGATAAAATTATACTCTACCATACCATAAAAACACTTTTACATCCATATTTCACATTGTTGATTCTGCTCAAAACATCCGAGATATGCATTGAACAATAATTTCTCTAATTTCCAAGGAGTTGCTTTCTACATAATCACCACAAATGGCTCCAAAAATTCATTCTGAAAATTATAATTAACCAATTCCTCACGTTTAAGAAACTTCATGGCCAACTGTCTCAATGAATCAATTACAAATATTGCTACAGATAGATTTCTAATAGCCTAAATGAAACAAAGAAATCAGAAAGCACCGTCCAAATACGAGACCACACCAATCGAATGTGGTTCATATTGTAATGCCTATTGAAAATTCAATCAAACGATTAGAATAATGAAAAGTTAACCCATTTAACATGTTAAAAGAGATTTGGAATCTTACGTAATTTCCATTATTTTGTATAAGGCTGAAATCATGAGGATTTGTAGGAGACTGCAATTCAACAATGGCAACCTTGCAAAGAGCTTTTACAAATGCTACAGTCGCATTGCCATTCAATCGCTGACTATGGGAAAATACATGGTTTAGTTCCGAGCTTTTAATTTGGTCCATTAGATTTAAATTTGAAATGAAAGTATTAATTTGCTATGGAGTAACAAGTCTTAAAGTGTTCAGTCTAACTAACTTGCTATCGTAAGAACCTCCACGCACAATAGCCATCACCGCTGAAGTTCGAAGCATGTTGTTTTTCCTTTTTGAGTTTGGAACAGAAGAAGCTTTCTGGGACTTGTCCTCTTGATCAAAAATCAATAATAAGGCATCAGAAGGCCACCTTCTCCTGGCAGGTGCAAATGCTCAAATCGAGAAAGGCATGTTAAAAAATGTTCCCATGCTTCTTGCAGATGATTGTTATTTTCAATGGCGATTGATATAACGTCCTATTAGAAAACATAAAGAAATGGCTAGTGGCAAAAATAATCAAAGTACGACAGAGGATAGCCTCTCAATCTACTTAATACGCTGGGTAGGCCTAATATTTCGATCAAAGTAGTTTCTCAATTTTAGTAACTACAAACACTCTAGCACGGTCTACCCTCACAACAAAAGTGAGTATGAAACTAAATTGCTTTTTTGGGCCTCAATTCATTGACTGATTAACTGTTGATAAATTATTGGTATATATATATCTATATGTATATATAAAACCGACAAAAGAATCAGTATATAACTTATTATCTTCAAGAACAGATGAAAGTTATTGCATCATTCTTATACGTATTTATACCCATTTTTTTCCGAAAGAGGGAAAAATATCGATCATTAATTCACAATATTATCTCTATAGCTGGAGAACATTTTTCTCCTTCCCAGAATTCTTATGGAACTACCAAGTTTTGACTTACAAAGTAATTGATCATGAAAATCAATCTGAAAGTTGGCCACAGAACAACAAAAGAAGAAGGATGTATTGATCTTGATTAACAAAAATTGAAGTTTATTCTGACTCAACTAACTTTTGTATCCAGTTTTTCATACATATTGAGATGCCAATAATCAGGGGAATATTGTTGGAAATGTCTAGGAAAAGTAGAGTAATCAAGAACCGCGTCAAAAATAATTGTACACATCAACTTAATAATGGAGAGAAAATGGTTGGAGCATTGTTACATACCTTCAAAGACTGACAATGGGTAATTTGAGTGGCTGTTGAAGAACAAGGGCTTCTGGAGATCTGGAGATGTAGAGTGCTGTAAAATTTCTAAAGGTCGAGGAAGATGGAGGGTTGCTGGAGCTCGTGAGAGGTTAAATCAATGGTGGAACAGTGGCTCAAGGTTTCAGTGTGCGTGTTCTAGAGATCGACGATGGATTTGTGAGGGAGGAAGAAGACTTTGATTATTAATTAAATTTAGCATAAAGTATGTAGAGGATATGGTCAATGTTGAGCGATTTATGAGGGAAGCGGTATATTTCTATTTTCCCGCTGACGTTTTGCCGCTTCTTCCTGTACATTCTTAAGCAGCGTTTAAAGAATTGTTTATTTTTTTATAATTATCTACCCATATAAACGCAGCTCGTTTATTAAAACGCTGTGCCATGTTGCTGTGAATAATATATATTTTTGCGGTGAAAATGCAGCCTTGGTGTGTGAGTAGTCCAGAGTCTAAAGGCCAGTGTATTATATTGGCAAACAGTTTACTAGAGCAGAAAATATTCATCTAAAGTTGGTGAAACAGTAATACTATTTGTTGATTGCTGCAAAGAAGTTGAGGCCACACATCCAGGCTCATCCGATAATAGTGTTGACTGAAAAACCATTAGAATAAGTGCTACAATTGACCCAAAACTTTGGGTATACTGATAAAGTGGAACGTTGAGTTGAGCCAGTATGATATATCTTACCATCCTAGGAAGACGATTCAAGGACTAACATTGGCAGATTTCATTACCGAGTTCACCATCCGAGATAATGAAGTGGAAGAAGATTTTTGTCCAACTATCCCAGTGGAAGTTGTACGTAGATGGAATCTCCAATGAAAATGATTTCGAGGTAGCAGTGGTTATCGTGACATTGGAAGAACGGAGGATATGATACGCTATGAGACTAGAGTTTCGAGCAACAAATAATGAAGCTGAATAGGAAGCAGTGATCGTGAGACTCCATATAAAGCAATAATTATGGACTAATACGTTGAATACATTCCGCGACCCTCGGTTGGTGGTTTGCGAGTAAAGAAGGAATTTTATGCTAAGGGAGTGAAGGTGTTAGAGCCAGTTGATGATATAAGGCATTACACGATAATGCAAATCCCAAAAAAAAAAGAATGTAGATGCTAATTCATTATCAAAATTAGCAAGTTCTAAGGATACATAGCTTTTGGAAACCGTACCAATAGAGGTCTTGATGGCTCCAAACATTGATGATATGGACGTTGAATGAATCTTGGAGGCCAAAAAGGAGAATTAGTCGTGTGTAACTCCAGTCAAAAATTATTTGTTAAAAGGGACTCTCCCGAGTAGAAGGAACGAATGACGAAAGCTCCTGCATAAAGTGCCTTGGTTCATTATACAAGATGGAATATTATATTGGAGAGGATTCCCAATGCCCTTTCTGAGATGTATTGTCAAAGACGAAGCTAAATGATCCTTGTGGATGTATATGAAGGAAGTTGTGGTGATCACCCCATTAGGCAAATGTTGGCAAAGAAGGATCTTCACTATTGGTATTTCTGGTTGATAATCAACATGGATGCCTTCTCTATTCTAGAAGATTTGATAAGTGCTAAAATGTGCGAAGTTACCAAGAGCCCCTCCATTAAGCTAATGCATATGGTTAGCCAATGGCCGTTGGCAGTATCAGGAATATATACATTGATGTGCTACCGATGTCGAAAGGCGGAGCAAAATATGAGATAGTGACTATGGATTCCTTCATAAAATGGGATTAAGCAAAATTTCTTACAACGATCACTTTGAAGAAAGTGATCAAATTTGTGGAGAATAACATTTTGTGCATATTTGCAGGCCCAAAGATGTAACTAATAATGGATCTCAATTCAAGAGTGCTGAGTTCATAGAATTTTGCGCTCGATACTAAATTGGGAAAAATATCGTGGTGGTAGCATAGCCACAAGCGTATAGATGGTTGGAGATAATAAATAAGATCATCAAAGCCATCATTAAGAAGAGACTAAAAAGAGCTAAGAGCAACTAATTGGATGAGCTACCACCAGCATTTTAGGTTTATCGAAGAATCCATAAGTCCAAGATTGGTCATACTCCATTTTCTTTGGCCTTTGAAATTGAGGCCACAATACCGATTGAAGCTGAAGTCCCATCCACAGAAGATCGCACTATGGTCCTAAGATGAACGAGGAACTCTTGCAAGAGTCCCTTGGCTCGGTTGAAGAAAAATGAGAAAAGGTTGAATTGAGGGTAGCTGCTCACCAGATATGAGTAGTAAAACAGTTCAATGCCTATGTCAGAAACCTTACCCTTGACATAGGTGACTTCATTTTGAAATGGGCATTTCTAGGTATGGGAGCACTTGGTCCGAATTGGGAAGGTCCCTGTATGATTGTACAGAAGCTTGGAGATGGAATTTTCAAGCTATTGACTATTGATGGGTTCCCAATCCTATAGGCATAGAACATCAAGCGCTTTCGTTGCTACTTTATTTGATTTCCTTTTTGTAAATAAGGCAACCTATTCATCAAGATTCAATGTAATAAGGCTATGATTGTCATTCTTTCATTTATAAATAATGCCGATCCTTTAAATCAATGGAACTACATTCTTAAAGTCTAAATCTATGTTGTGTGATCAATGGCACAATCAGACATTTCGATTTTCGAAATATTAGATGTCATGGTGCATGGAGATAGGTACGGATGAATTCCTTTGTTTCATGATTGAGTCCTTAGAGTAGAATTATACTAGGGTTGATCGTACGATTCACCCTTGCACGTCAATATCTTTGATAAATGTTCGAATAAGTTAAGTAGGGTATGGATGCCTATAGATTGTAATCGGTGTAGAGTTGAACCTTTTTCCAGGTATGACTTTGTTTATAGCCAAATAAGGTACATTTTGGCCGATGATGAATATGGTTAATTTGTGAAATACAACATTATTTTGTTAAATTAGATGCGTTTGACCAATGATAAACAAGGCTAAATGACCAAAACAGTATAAAGAAATCATTGAGTCTTATTTATTTGGATAGAACTATAACAAAGTGGCATTGCATAGATCATAGGTAGGTATAGTGCATAAGAAATTGAACTACAGGTAATTTAATATCATACAAGAAGGTGAGTGCATAAACATAAAATAAAAGTGGGGCAAAATAAATATGACAAAGTTGAAAGGAAAACAATTTTGATTGCTTCTACCTTTTTTCTTAATTCAAGAGGCGGAGGCCTTACCCGCACATGAACGACTTTTGTACAAAATGTCCAAAAAGAAAATGAGAAAAAGATTTATCCTCACTAATGCGTTCCCCTCTTTGTTTTCTTCTATTCTTTCTTGAATGAAGAAGACTTTTTCTTAAAAGTGTCAGCTACCTATATAGGTGCAAGTCGGAATTCGGGATCCTCGCCTATTTGTAGTCGCTCTCTGAATCGGCATGGGACTTGGGAACTTCGACCAAAATCCCAACAGGAAGGAAAGTGGAAATCGAAATAGGGAAATGGGGAATCGGCAATGATACAGAAAGGAAAGTTAAAGCATTCATCAAGCCAGGTTTCATTTTTATGTTTTTTAATCTTAGACAAGTCAATGGCCTCAGTCTTTACAATCAATGGACCAGCTCCAAGCCTCTTAACCATAGTATTAAGAAAATATTTGTCATCTACCGAGAGTTCTGGATATCATGTGCCTTCAATGTTTAATGCGTTGCGCCCAATAATGGACCTAGTGGATGATGTTGGAACAAAGGAAGGTGTAGAAATGATGATAGACTCGGTAACTAAATTTTTAGGGCTGGGGACAATGATTACACGCCCAAGTGAACTATGAGAAACTAACCTAAAACTTGACAGTTTGTAACACCCCACATTAAATTACAATTATATATGTAAATAATTTAATTAAGTTATATATGTTTGAAATTTTAAAACAAAAAATGTTTGTAAATGGGGCAACTAAATAACATTATTTGGAATATGTATTTATGTATATATGTATATGTATGTGTGTGTGTATATATATATATATATATATATATATATATATATATATATATATATTCGTGCAACAATTAAATTAGAGAGAGAAATTATATAAAATCAATCAATAGGAAAGATTAATTGACGGTGTTTGTTTAAAAGGGAAATTAATATTCAGTTAATTAGTAGAGGTGATTAATTGACAGGAACTGATAAGAAAGGGAACATATATTGTAGCGACTAATTGATATGATTATAAACATATCTGTTAGTGCAAGAGAATAAAATAGAGGAAGAGTAATTTATGCAAGTAATCAATTGTCAATTAATAAACATGGAGACTTATGGTAACATATATAATTAAGATTGTGATTCAAAATTCAATTGTAGAACATGTGCATGCAATAATTACGGGAATAAAATAAATTAATATGCATATACATGACGAATTAATATGATGTTGATTGGAATATTAATTTGATAAGAAATCACAATGCAGGCAGAGGATTAGTTGGATCGTAAATTAATTCTTTGTATGTATGAAATCTATTAATTAGGTGATTAATAGGGGATCTTATTTAAAAGAAACGTCACACTTAAAAATATATGTTTTCATAGATTGCGAGAGAGAAGGGGAAAGTGATGAATGAAAAGATTGTTGGAGAATCAATTTGAAATAAAAACTAATGTAGAAGAAACATATTAATTTAATGTCCATAGACTGAGTGTACGCTTTAGATTTTAGGGTTTTATATTTAATGATTAACACTGATTTGAACAACTATAAATATAGGTGCAGAGCCTTATTTTTAGTCTCATTATTTTTCTCTTTCCTATAGAAGCTCTGCCATTTCTCTATCTCATCTACACTTTCTTAATAACAAAATTTTAGATCTAGTTCACACTAATTTTAATCTAAATGGAAAGAGAATAGTATTAATTAAGGAATTAGAAACTGGTTCACATCAGAAGGCTATGTCGCAGGTAAAACCCTAGATCGGAGTTTTATTTTCTATTTATAATCCAAATCTCTTCCTTTCTCTTTCAAATATTATAGATCTGTAAATATATCATTCGCAATTCCAAATAGGGATTACAAGGGATGTGAATACAGATGTCAGAGACAGATCTGAAATAAAAACAGGGAGATTTGAAAAGCTAGCAATGTGAGTGAATTTAATTATATCTTTTACTTTTATGATATATTACCATTAAATTCATGTTAAATAATTTTATTCTGTATTTCAGTAATTAATCTGTTAATTAGTTATGCTGAACTTTAAGAAATTTATAATTATTTACATCTAATTTGAAGTTATAATTTAGCCTAAATGCTAGGTTCTTTTTATTCTCTTTATACGTGAATAATATAGTTAAAAGGAAAATTCTCGATTATGGATTAAAATGGGAAAATACTCGATTAGATGTAAAATAAGAAAAGTTGGAATAAAGCTAGAAAAATTGAATTCTGCTATAAATTACGCTAAAACGAGAATAATAAATTAATCTAATAACTTGATTTGGAAGTAAGTGATAGATTAATTGGTTGGTTTAGAAAATATAATACATTTTTATAATGTTTAAAAGATAACGATAAATGTAGCTGCAAGAATAGAAGAAAGAAAAAGGGAACTAGTGTAAAATAGAGAAACCACAGTATTTTACACTATTCTAAAATAATAAAAGAAATACCTTGCAGTTACGAATTATTGTTTATAGTATTATTTAGTATTAAAATATGGAAATGGATTTTTAGTATAGTTTTCATACCCAACCAAATAAAATAGAAATACTTCCTAGAATAGAAGAAAATAAAGTAAAGTATGAAAGGATTCAAGTAAATTTTTAGATAATAATTTTAAGCTATAAACGATAATGAACCAAGATCTACATTTACTTCGCATACTATACAATAAGACAGTCATTATGATAAGTGAACTATATAGTATAAGAGAATTCTATATCATAATAAAAGTAGACGGCCTAGAATAGAAGAGAGATACTTGGAATCATATACAGATTATAAAAGAAGATAATATTGACAATTACAAGTTAAATTATAACATGAAGTTATAAAATGAATAGATTTTTGTAAAATAAAAGACGTATAAGTAATTAACTTATAAATTAGATTTTTGGTATAAAATTGAGTTATGAATTGAATTGGTTAGTAAAGGAGATTTATAAATCGAAGTTTTTATAAATAGAAATGGAACTTATAATACATTGTTTTATAAATCCGAAATTAATTGAAATTGACAAATTTAACATAAAAATTTATTAAAGGAGACATATTCGCGATTTTGGACAGCGAATTATCCTTTAAATAGAATGGGTAGAAAATGTTGAATTTGGATTAACGACGTATATTCACGATTTTGGACAGTGAATAATATATTAAAGAAATGTTCTGGGGAAGTGATATTTTAAAATAGAATTAAAACAATTAAAGATGTTTTAAAATATATTAAATATCGAAACCATAGATTTCAACATTCATTGTTGAAATAGACGTTTTCAATAAAGAAGGAAATGGTGGACTATAACACTATTGTTATAGTAAATGATTTATGAAAAGGAATTGCTTTATATAGTATTGGGATTTATAAATCTATCTTAAATTCGAATCCCTATATTAGTGATTTTGGGTTGTCATAACGATGTTTTACGTAACATTCGTTTTGACCCAAATAATGGGTTTAATAGAATGTTTTCCTTAAGGAATGAAATATATACTTAATATAATTTAAGTATATCGAATATTTTCCAAATGTTGAAAACAAATAGATTTGTGAATTACTTATTATTAAATAAGTATGGAAATGTTTTTCCAATATGAAATGAACGTTTTGAGAATTATCTTTTTAAAGATAAATTGAAAATGAAAATTAGATATCGATTTGGAAATCGTATATTCACAGATATTTTGGAAATGTAAATTCAATATGGAATTTATAAATGAAATTGGGAAAATTGGTTTAAAAATAAATGTCGATTTATTTTTGAAGTATGGAAATTATATATATATATCTTGTAAAGATATTTTTGGAAAATAAATAATTTGAAAAATTATTTGGAATCTGGTGATGTTGTGCATACCTATTGATAGTTAAATAACCGACTATCAATATTTACCTTTAAATAGGTATTTGTTGTGATTGCTTGAATTTGAATGCTACACATAGTTTTAAAATAAGCGCTCACTATTCGGGTTAGCCGGGAAAGGACCTTGGGGTCGTATAACCCATTCCGAATATGTGATACGTCGTAATGGATAGCATTTGATGATCGGTGTTGAAGACTGGATATTTGTGAAAACGGAAGGATTACCGTCGAATGTTTCTGCATCGGCTGATCTCCGATATAGAAATTTATTACCCTTTGTGATGGCAAGTCCGATCGTAATTAATGAATATCCGGATTGCAAGGGCTTCTTTGGAAGTGCCTTCGGTTCCGTTCGATCCCGGAACGGACTTGTATGGATGTGCGTCTGACATTACAAAATGAGATGTAAAGTTGGTTTCTATCAAATATATTCCGTTGGTGGCGGAGAATTTATTCTCTTAGCTTAACACCCTTAGAGTTTATATAGTTGATGGTTACTAGCAATACACTCCCAATTTGGTAGTGTGATATGCTAAGTGCTGTTGAGCATTTGTTGAAATAGCACAGCTTTTATATAAAGAGTAGCTTTGTGGACGAGACTTCGTCGGACCTCACACCCCGGAAATGGTCAAAACAGGAAGAATGCAACAAGATTCTAGGGAGTAGTGCCCCTTAGTGTATGTCATTTCCTTCTGGATAGAGGTGGTATCATGGTATGGATCCCAGATACTTAACCTATGTTGTGCTGCAAATTTATTTCTTTGTGGTTGTTGGAATCGAGGATCCTCGGATGAAAGGTTGTTACAACCGGGGAATGGCATACGCGTGTCAGAAGTTACCTACTTTTGCAGAGGTAACCCGGCCTTGTGTTGGCAGAGATCCGGTTAGGTTCTCGAGGCGTCTTTCCAGAGGCGTTTCCATGTGGCAATGGGAAGTTCCTTGGCCTGACCATTTGTTGGAAATCCAAAGAAACAATACGAACCCTTTACGATTGCAAATTGTATAACCTGCTTCCTTAGGAGGTAGCTATAGCGGGCATAATATAATGGTACCTATGTTGGCTAAGATTTATATTCTACTTTCGAAATTTTTTCTACACTATGCACTAATAATAATATCAAAAATGATTTGATTTTGCGTTGTAAGCATCTTTGACTAACATAAGAAGAAATCTCCTCCAAGTCTGCGTTTGCATTGTGTGTGTGGTGGGAGGTCTTATGGTAGTTACATTTTCAAAAAAAACATTGCAAATTGATTTTTAAATTTCTCCCGTTCTTTTTTCAAAGATAAATAACTGTTTAAGTTCTCACACCAGTCACATGACTGACCTGGAGTTTATTGTTTCCCTTCCGAAACTCTGGGTGCCCACCAATTTCCACACGGGCAGTCTAGAGTTAGGTTATCATGTCATTCTGGATTCGGGAGTTGCTGTAGAAATCTGGAGGCAAACTAGATGGCATAGCATATTACTAAGTGTATAGTATTTCTTTTCCGCTGTTCGTTGTTGTAAACTCTGTTAATGAATGTGATGTAATATATAAAATATACAGTTCTTTTGTTTAATGATTATTCATTTATCTATTATATGTTGTTACGCTGCGATTGTTAGATTCTGATATTGTTTTGTTCTTCTATCTTTTCTTTTTCTTAAACCCTAAGTGTTCGGTTTTCCGACATTCGATTGCTCGGCAGTTGATACGATGGACGTATTGATGTCGATTTTCGGAAGTCGAAGAATCGGGTCCTTACAAAGTGATATCAAAGCATATGGTTAAGCGACAACCATGGCTCTGTTGGGTGTTACTCATTAGAGATAGAGTCAGTAGTACTCTAGAATGAGTTTGAGTGTAATAATAGATATGAGTGCGTATTTCTTAGTAAATATAAGATGATTTTTATATTGTGTTGATTGATTTATTGAGTGGCATATGAACCTTCGTCAGCACGGTCTGCGCAACTATGCCGAAGGGGTTTCTAAACACTCGAGTAGAACAATTTGATACAATATTGTTTTCGAAAGGGGATGAATGAAATAATATCATCCAAATTATATTTTGATATAAAAAAAAGAAATGTTTTCTGAATTATTATATAACTTGGATGTTTTGAATGATATCATTATAGTCAAATAAGATTATAAAATCTGAAATAGCTTATATAACCAAGGAAAGCATTAGATTTGAAATTTTTGAAATTAAAATTTAAAGTGAGGAATTAAAAATGAAATTTAACTAAGATTAAAATGTGAAATTTAATTAACGACTGGAAGAAAAAAATGGAATGTGAGAATTAAACCCAAGAAAATTTAATTGAAGAGATTTTTGAAGCTAAAAATCAAGTATTGAATTATAAAATTTGGAGTAAACTAATTTGGAATAAATTAGTAACTTGAATATGTGGATAAAATTTAAAATTGGTTAAATAGAAGTTGAATGGTTTGAAGTACAAACAAAATCTAACTGAGTATAAATAAAGTGAAAATGGTCTTGTAATTAATCAAATAAGTTCGAGAATGAATCGAACATGGAAAAAGTTTTTAAATGAATTGAATAAATTAATTAATTGAGCTAAGTAGTAAATGGAAGAGAATTTATGGGCAAATGAGAATGAACCTATTTATGAAACTGGAATGATTTGAAGTAACTAACTTAAGTATAGAATTGAATGAAACATGGCTTACATGAAATTGGGGAAATGATTATTAAATTTTAAGCATGGAGGTTGTTGAGCTTGTTAATGAAATGGTTTTGAATAAAACCAAAGTGAATGTGAAATAAAATGCAAATATATAGTTTGGGAATAAATTGGAATGAAATTAAACATAAATTGAGTTGGAATCAATTTTAAAATGGTTATGCAACTAGAGGAATTGTTTGTTTGAATGAATATCGTCGAATTGCTTAAATTGGTCGTTCGACGTAAAAACGGTAGTAAAAAAAATCCTATGGAATAAAATAGTAAAGTGAATACGTTAATGAAATTTAAATTGGTTAAATATAAATCGAAGTTTTGAGTTAATAAATTGATTTTGAAATAGAATTTGAAATAATATTCAGTGTATATTGTTAATAAACTAAATTTGGGTATTGTCCAATGAATGAGTTGTTAATCACTTTAGTTGAATGCAAATAGTATGTGAATCAGTTAAAAACAAACGGAACTAGTTTGGAAACTATATAAATTTGTTTATGGAAGTATTTATAATGCATTACTTATGTTATTGATTGTTGTAGTTGTATAAATGAATGAAATGTTATGAACTTCATAAATATGTCGCTTATGTGTTTAAATTGAGTAAGTTCAGGTACCGGGAGACTGTATAGCGGGATTTGGGTCACGCTAAAATGCTAATATATAACTACTTTGCTTAAAAATGCTAAATAAGGTACGCCTACGCAATAAAAATAGGAAATATGAACTGTTTTTAGTTTTTCCGACCGTGTGGGTCGATGTATATATATTTATATCTTTTGTCAAATTGCAAAAGCTCCTCCATACAAAGGAGACTCTGCCAAAATTTTCCGAAAATTTTGGGAGTTAGAATTTTTTTTGAAAATAGTTGAAATTTTTTTTAGTTAACGACAAACGATTTCAAAATGGGAATTGAAGTAAGTTAGTAAATGAAACTAATTTAAAATAGTGATATGAATCATTTATAATTGAAAGATAAAATTTAATATTCAGAATAGAAGATAAATTGAATTCAAATAGAATTGAAATTATAAATTGAATTCAAATGAAATTGAAATGCAAAAATTGAATGAAATTGAATATATAACTTTAATAGAGAAGTTGGAATTGGAATTGGATACACTACTATTAGGATATACAGGTGTTATAAATAATTAATATTTTCTGATAATTTGAAATTCAAGTCAAACCATCATTCAAATATTTAAAATTAATTAAATATTTTCAATTTAAATTGTTCAAAATTCTGGGTCGTTACATATGTTATGGTACAAAGAACGAAAAGGCTTATTTAAGATTTAAATTAAGTTAATAAGCAAATAGAACAGAGATAATAGAAAAAGCTTATTTAATAACCTTAAGGCTTAAATTGAGTTAAATAAGCAAGATAATAGAAGTGGTAGTACAAACAACATTCCCTATTAGATCAATGGTGGTCTCATAATAGCCACAAGTAAGACGAAGGCAAATTAAGAAAAGTAAACTAAACGCAAATTAAAAGATTTGACTTAGGGTCTAATAAAAGAGTGAGATGCGTTTGGAGTAGCCCAAAGGATGAAGAGCCTAACGAAGCAGTTCATCACAGGTTTCAGCAAAGAAGAAGCACGTCCAAATTGTTTACTGTGGGCTAAAAGGAAGTACGAGACTTCAACAGGATGTAAGGATACTGTAGGATGGCCCTCTGTGTTGGCCTAACGAACTTGCATCCCCGGAGGCAGGTTTAATGGTATTCCATCAAGAGAGTATGCCTTGACTGCTTTTTGCATGGCAGGACCATTTTAGGCAGTCAGAAGGGGTTGGTGTTCAGAGTAGGATATTCGTATGTCCCAGTACTTGCAAATAAGTTTAGTGGGCAGGATCCATAAGGACACTTGCATGCGGATATCGACCAGCATCAAAACCAAGAGTGAGCTCGTGAAATACTAGAGCTAAAACCAAAAGTCCAACGGTTCTTTCACTATCGAGAGACTGGATGAGGGGCACCGCCAATTGGATGTTAGATTGTTTGCAGTAGGGCATGGCCACTTAACTCCTTAAAGGTCTTTTGATTTGTTGATGGGTGGCTATGTGGGGCCATAGCCACAATGAGAAAAGAGAAAGACCAGCTAGAATATCTGTATTGTAGGCCTAACGAAGCAGTCCTTTATAGATATAGAAAATCCTCGACCGAGTTTCGTTCAAGGTATACCTTGTTGGCGTGATTCAGAGATTAGACAGAACGATTACGTATAGTCCTCAATGTATGCAGTACGTTGCGGATGTCCAGGCTTTAGTATAGACTAGGGCAGACACAGTTTTATATTTCCATAGTAGACGACGAAACATTTGTATTGTAGGCCTCACAAAGTTGTCCTTTACAGATGTAGTCATAGAACGCTATAAGAGCAAGATGATGGAGTCCTTTGCGAGGAGGATACAGAAGGTACTATGGGTGATACTTAGGACCAATATGGTCATTGGGCATATAGCTACATATATATATATATATATATATATATATATATCATTTACTAGGTTTCAATCTATTAAAGAGTAGATGGGTACGATTCTCGCACAAAGGAGAGAGTATGACAAACCTAGTGAACGTAATATAACAGTAAATGGAAATAAAATGGTACATGAAGAATTAAGCTTAAAAGTGTATAATTTATCCATTCACCAGAACTTTAGTTCTGACCCCCTCCTCATAACATCCTACAGGTTAGGTAGATGGCAGAGACTTCCCAGCTTTAAGACACTTGTTCAGAAAGTGTTATTATATTGGTGAGTATTTACTTACTATTATATTTTAGTCAATTCTGCTGTGAGATATATAATTGAGCTCTAATATATTTGTCTTTTCCTATTTGCAGGATACCAGATTCCCAACTCGGGTTTCAATGGGCTTTGGTTTTAGCATTTTGCAAAAAATCCAGACCCACTGGAATTCGGGTTGTTTAATTTTTGGTATTAGAGCTAGTTTAGGATTCTTAGGTAGATAGTGAGTGAATGTATTTGTATTTTGAATACAATATAATTATGTTATGTACTAAGTCCAAATATTCCCCAACCATAGATTTTAACATATGGAAAGATTTTAGAAGTATATTTGTCCATAATTTGTTAGTTGGGTTTGGGATGACCCAAGTATGTAGAGCCCTATGTTATTACCGATTTATAGCGTACAAATAAGCCATGTTTTGAGAGAATTTGTGTCCATATATTTTAGGAAGTAGGGAAGTTCCTTAGGGATGGTAGGGAGAGTGTTTTTATTTCCGGAAGAATAAGAGGTTTTAGTATGAAGAAAATCCACTTTATGTCCAATCCAATAAAAATGAAACTTTTGAATTAAAAAAGTTGAAACATATAATTGTTAATATATTGAGGAAGTAAATATTTGTTTTTTGATAAAATAAACAGTATGAAACTTAAATTGGTTTTTATATGATGTAAATTTTGTTAAAAGTGAAATTCTTTTTAAAGAATTATAGAGCATGTATAGCTCACTAGTTTCTTTATAGGTAAACAATGATTTTAAATATAAAAATCTAGAGCGTGTTAAGTATCAAAAATGTAGGTTACAACATTTATTGCTGTAATAAATGTTTTCAGTAAAAATAAAGGATGCATAGACCATGACAATATTATTATAGTAGGTGATTCCCAAAGTAAATGTTTTTACATAGCATACGGGATTTATTAATATTTATTTTAATCGAATCCGTATATTAGTATTTTTGGGTTGTAGTAACAGTGTTTTACGCAACATCCGTTTTGACCCAAATGAGTTTTAAATAAGCACATGAAAATATTTTCTAGTTATAAAGAGGTTTTAAAAATGAGTTCCTTTGAAAAATAATGTATGGTAAATTAATGAATTTAGTAGGAAATATTTTATGTAAGTAAATACAGAGTAACATACCTTAATCTATTGAAATAAAATGAATAATGATATAATTTTCTATGAATCACAAATAGGCCTCTCAAAATATGAACCAACCGATTAACCCAACCCATTACCCTGCTTTTAAATGGGTTGGGTCAACCCATTTATGAATTTTATTAAATGGGTTATGAGTTGGGTTGACCCATTTTTAAAAGGGATATAACTGGGTAACCCATTTACCCATTCATTAAAAACATTAAATTTTAATACAAATTTGAAAAATAAGAATTTTGAACATGCAATGTAGTTTTTCATGAAGATTGACAGTTGTATTTAGAAAATAACAGGCCAATGCATCCTCATATTTGAACTTCAACTAGTACAAAAGCCACTGTTTTTTTGTTCAGACCGCAATAGCTTCTTCGTACTAACTCGAAATCAGGTGAGACTTTGATCGAATAACTCACACCTAATTTACGGACGGTATGAAACACTTGGATACATCATCTTATGAACGCCTACTGTAGTTCTTTAAGGGAACTAAAAGTTATACTTAGAAAATAATAGCCTATCACATCCCCATATTTGAACTCCGCCTAGTGCAGAAACCGCTATTTTTTTTGTTCAGACTGCAATAACTTCTTCATATTGACTTAGAATCAGGCGAGACTTCGATCAATTAATTCCCACCTAAATTATGGACAGTGTGTAACACTCAGATACTTCATTGTGTGAATGCATATTGTAGTTCTCAAAGGGGACTGACAGTTGTACTTAGAAAATAACAGGCTACTACATCCCCTATATGAACTCCGCCTAGTATAGAAGCCGCTATTTTTTTTGTTCAGACTGCAATAACTTCTTCATATTGACTCGGAACAAGGCGAGACTTCGACCTATTAACTCCCACCTAAATTACAGACAATATGTAACACTTGGATACTTTATCGTGTGAACGCACATTGTAGTTCTCTAAGAGACTGATAGTTGTGCATAGAAAATAACAGGCTACCACATCCCCTATATGAACTCCGCTTAATGCAGAAGCCGCTATTTTTTTATTCAAACTGCAATAATTTCTTCATGCTAACTCGGAATCAGGCGAGACTTCAACCGATTAACTCTAACCTAAATTACGTCTAGTATGTAACAAACGGATACTTCATCATGCGAACGCACACTGTAGTTCTCCAAGGGGACTGACTGTTATACTTAGGATATAACAGGCTACTACATCCCCATATATGAACTCCGCCTAGTGTAGAAGCCCTTATTTTTTTGTTCAGACTATAATAACTTCTTCATATTGACTCAGAATCAGGTGAGACCTCGAACGATTAACTACCACCTAAATTATGGACTGTATGTAACACTCGGATACTTCATCTTGTGAACGCATATTGTAGTTCTCCTAGGGACTGATAGTTGTACTTAGAAAATAACAGGTTACCACATCTCCATATCTGAATTTTGATAATAATTAGAATTAAAATTTAAAACATAAAATTTAGAATTAGAATTAATTTATATTTATTTGTTTTTTATTAGTCAAATCAAGTTTAAATCTTTAAATGGGTTAAATGGGCAACTCGCTTATTAAACGGGTTGGGTCATAAATGAGTTGGGTCATAAGTGGGTAAAAAAGAATGGGTCATAAATGGGTTGGGTCAAACTCGACCCAACTCATTTTGACCCGACCCAACCCATTTGACAGGCCTAATCACAAATAAAGATGTTTTGTGCAAGCTATAAGGAATATGTGAAAGAGATGTACAAGGTATGGAAAGCACCATATTTTGTATAGTCTACTTCGATAAAATAAAAAATAAATTCCCTATTATTTCACATAAACATGAAATCCTCCTTTAAAGGATTCATAGAAGGTTTTAGCGTTAATGGTTTCTCATAAGAGAAAGTAATTCCAATACATTAAGGTATAAAATCATTAAGTGTAGTAAATTAGTAACTCCTTCAAGTTTAGTAATTGGATGAGTAGGAAAGTTAAAAGATTTTTGATAAAATAATTGTTCTTATTTACCCAAGTTTTAGTAAATTTGAAAATCTATTAAAAAAAGGATATTTTGAAAACATGGGAGGACATTTTTTTAAAGTCAAGAAAAAAAGAAAAAAGTTCTAAGAATAAGCAAGACATGTTTAAGAAGAAAGATGGTTTGGTGGAAAAGTAAATAAGATTTTGAAAAGATAAAATTTTTAAGTTCTAATTTTTGAAGAAAAATTCATAAATACCAAACCAAATCAGACTTTTAAGTATGGAGTAGATAGGAATCATTTTATAGGTGTAACGGAAAAAGTACAAGGTTATAGCAGTAATTACTCTTAATAATAATAAAAGTTCTCGTAAGGTGTATTAGACACTAGTGAAAACCTAGAAATGTTACTTCGTGTGTGCAGACTATAGAAGAATAGTGAAATGATATTAGTAAGATGATAAGACATATGTGGTTAGGGTAGGCAGACCTTAGTTCAGGAAAAATGAAAGGTAAAGAGAAAATTTTTCCAAGATTAGTTGTCTTTTTAGATAGAGACTGCATAGATTGAAACCCTTATCCATTGCAGTAAATGAGACTTAGTTATTCCTTTCTGAGCATGGAATAGAAGAGATGAATAGATCTTATTCGTCATGAGTAATACATCGTAAGTTGGTAACAAGTAATAGGTGGTAGGAGGCGCATATGAGTAACTTGGATTCCTAGAGTAGGACCTTTCTATGTCAAAGTGGACATGGTCCTAGACCTCCTTGCCTAGCTGATAGCTATGTTTAGTTGATGTATATTAAAAAGAGTAAAAGCAGAATAAGATAACTAAAAGGAAAATAACAAATTTAAAGAAAGCGATAGAAACGTCACCAGAAAGATTTAAAAAGAGACATTTTCTTATGTAAACTGTGCTTAAGGAAGTAAATAATTTTTTTTCAGAATAGTAGCCTAAATCCCAAGTATGGAGGAAGATGTGCGCAAAAGAAAATCAGAGAAATATGAAGTTTTTCTGTTTTCCACCTTCTTTATAACATAAGAAATCGAATTTGGAAAATAAGAATTTTCTAAATTCGAAAATTAAAAGTTGTGTGGTAGGTTTGGACGTAAAAAATTTTTGAACCATGCTCCTATTCAGTAGGAGTGTGGGAAAAATTGAATGAAAAATATTTTGAGTTTTCAAAATATTGAATTCACGTAGAAATTGAAAATATATTTAGGATGTATGCAACATGTTTTAAAAGGAATTTCTAAAAGAAAAAGCATTCATATAGGAGGCACTGCATTGAAATTCTTGTACATGCGTTTATTTATGATGTATGCACTTTGCACTATGCACGGATTGTTGCAAAATTGGATGTGCACAAAATGGACGTGATTAATACGAGAAATTACATAATTGGACACATATCAAATTTCGGGAATGAAATTTCCTAATGGGGGGAGAATGTAACACCCCGCGTTAAATTACAATTATATATGCAAATAATTTAATTTTGTTATATAAGTCTGAAATTTTAAAACAAAAAAATGTTCGTAAATGGGGCAACTAATTAATAATATTTGGAATGCATATATATTTGTGTAGCAAATAAACTAGAGAAAGAAATTATATATAATCAATTAATAGCGAAGATTAATTGACGGTGTTTGTTTAAAAGGGAAATTAAAATTCAATTAATTAGTAGAGGTGACTAATTGATAAAAACTGACAAGAAAAGAAACATATATTGTAGCAACTAATTGATATGACTAGAAACATATATGTTCGTGCAAGAGAATAAAATCGAGGAAGGGTAATTTATGCAAGTAATCAATTGTCAATTAATAAACATGGAGACTTATGGTAACATATATAATTAAGATTGTGTTTTAAAATTCAATTATAGACTATATGCATGCAATAATTATGGGAATAAAATAAATTAATATGCATACATATGATGAATTATTATGGTGTTGATTGAAAATTAATTTGGTAAGAAATTACAGTGTATGCATGGGATTAATTGGATAGTAAATTAATTCTAGGTATATATGAAATCTATTAATTGGGTGATTAATAGAGGAATCTTATTTAAAAGAAACGTCACATTTAAGAATATATGTCTACATAGATTGCGAGAGAGAAGGGGAAAGTGATTAATAAAAAGATTGTTGGAGAATCAATTTGAAATAAAAACAAAAGCAGAAGCAAACATATTAATTTAATGTCCATAGACTGAGTGTACGCTTTAGAATTTAGGGTTTACATCTAATGGTTAGCACTGATTTGAACCACTATAAATATAGGTGTAGAGCCTCATTTTTATTCTCATTATTTTTCTTATGCTTATAGAAACTCTGCCATTTTTCTATCTCTTCTACACTTTCTTAATAACCAAATTTTAGATCTAATTCACACGAATTCAGATCTAAATAGAAAGAGAGTAGAATTAATTAGGAAATTTGGAATTGGTTCAAATCAGAAGGCTATGTCAAAGGTAAAACCCTATATCTGAGTTTTATTTAATAATTATAATCCAAATCTCTTTCTTTTCTCTTTCAAATATTATAGATCTGTAAATATATCGTTTGTAATTCCAAATAGGGATTATAAGGGATGTGAATATAGATGTCGAAGACAAATCTCAAATAAAAATAGGGAGATTTAAAAAGCTTGCAATGTGAGTGGATTTAATTATATCTTTTACATTTATGATATATTACCATTAAATTCCCGTTAAATAATTTTATTCATTATTTCGGTAATTAATTTATTAACTAGTTATGCTAAACTGTAAGAAACTACAGTTATTTACATCTAATTTGAAGTTATAATTTAGCCAAAGTGCTTGTTTCTTTGTATTCTCTTTATACGCGAATAATATAGTTCAAAAGAAAATTCGTGATTATGGAGTAAAATGGAAAAATACTAGATTAGATGTAAAATAGGAAAAGTTGGAATAAAGCTAGAAAAATGGAATTCTGCAATAAATTACGCTAAAACGGGAATAATAAATTAATCTAATACCTTGATTTGGAAGTAAGTAATAAATTAATTGGTTGGTTTAGAAAATATGATGCATTTCTATAACTTAATATTTAAAAGATAATGATAAACGTAACTGCAAGAATGAAAGAAAAAGTGAACTAATGTAAAATAGAGAAACCACTGTATTTTACACTATTCCAAAATAATAAAAGAAACAACTTTCCGTTACAAATTATTGTTTATAGTATTATTTAGTATTAAAATATGGAAATGAATTTTTAGTATAGTTTTCATACCTAACCAAATAAAATAGAATTACTTCCTAGAATAGAAGAAAATAAAGTAAAGTATGAAAGGAATCAAGTAAATTACTAGAAAAGAATTTGAAGCTGTAAACGATAATGAACCTAGATCGGCATTTACTGTGGAGACTATATAATAAGATTGTTGTTATGATAAGTGAATTATACAATATAACAGAACTGAAGAATTCAAATTCTATATCATAATAAAAGAAGGCCTCCTAGAACAGAAGAGAGATCCTTGTAGTCATATACAGATTATAATAGAAGATAAAAGTGACAAAAGATTTAAATTAAGTTAATAAGCAAATAGAGCAGGGATAATAGAAGTTATTTAATAAACTTAAGACTTAAATTGAGTTAAATAAGCAAGGTAATAGAAGTGGCAGTACCAACAACATTCCCTCTTAGATCGATGGTCATCTCACAATAGCCAAAAGCGAGACGAGGGCAAGAATATGCTAATAAGGGTAAATAAGTAGCCAACAGAATAAGAAAAGTAAACTAAACTAAATGCAAATTAAAAGATTAGACTTAAGGTCTAATAAAAGTGTGGGATGCATTTGGAGTGGCCCAAAGGAAGAAGAGCATAACGAAGCAGTTCATCACAGATTTCAACAAAGGAGAAGCACGTCCAACTTAGTTATTGTGGGCTAGAAGGAAGTACGAGACTTAAATGGGACGTGAGGATACTTTAGGATGGCCTTCTGGGTAGGCCTAAAGAAGCTGCATCCCCGGAGGCAGGTCTGTAGGTGTTCCATCAAGAGAGTATTCCTTGACTGCTTTTTGCATGGCAGGACCATTGTAGACAGTTAGAAAGGGTTGGTGTTCGAAATAGTATGTTTGTATGTCCTAGTACTTGCAAGTAAGTTTAGTGGGAAGGACCCAAAAAGATAGTCACATTCGGATATTGGCCAACATCAAAACCAAGAGCGAACTCGGGAAATACTAGAGTTAAAACCAAAAGTCCAATGATTCTTTCACTATCAAGACATTGGATTAAGGGCACCGCCAATTGGATGTTAGATTGTTTGCAGTTGGGCACGACCACTTAACTCTTTAAAGGTCTTTCGATTAGTTGAGGGGTGGCTGTGTGGGGCCATAGCCACAATGAGAAAAGAGACAGACCAACTAGAATATTTGTTTTGTAGGCCTAACGAAGCTATCCTTTATAGATATAGAAAATCCCGGACCGAGTTCCGTACAAGGTACACCTTGTTGGCGGGATTCAGAGAGTAGATAGAACGATTACGTATAGTTCTTAATGTATGCACGGGTGGTACGTTGCGGATGTCCGGGCATTAGTATAGACTAGTGCGGACGCAGTTTTACATTTTCATTGTAGACAACGGAACATCTGTATTATAGGCCTCACGAAACTGTCCTTTACAGATGTAGTCACAAAACGCTTGAGGAGCAAGACGATGGAGTCCTTTGCGAGGAGGATTCAAAGGTACTATGGGTAGTACCTAGGACCAATATGGTCATTGGGCATATAAGTACATATTCATATATCAATTATTAGGTTTTAATCTACTAAGGAGTACATGGGTACAATTCATGCATAGAGGCGAGAGTATGATAAGCCTAGTGAACCTAATATAACAGTAAATGGAAATAAAATGATATATGTAGAATTAAGCTTAAAAGTGTATAATTTATCCATTCACTAGAACTTTAATTCTGACCCCCTCCTCGTAACTTCCTATAGGTTAACTAGATGGCATAGACTTCCCAGCTTTAAGACACTTGTTTAGAAAGTGTTTTTATATTGTTGAGTATTTACTTACTATTATATTTTAGTCAATTCCGATATGAGATATTTAATAGAGCTATGATATATTTGTCTTTGCCTATTTGCAGGATACCAGATTCCCAACTCCGGTTTCAGTGGGCTTGGGTTTTAGCATTTGGAGAAAAATCAAAACCCACTAGAATTCGGGTTGTTACATAGTTAGAAAGGAAAATGATTAGAGACATCCTTAGAAGACATTTGAAGCTTCTCGAATACAGAAGAGGTCAGTGGCATATCTTAAGGAGACTATGTGGGAATCTGGAATGGAGTCTTAGTCTACCCTTCCTCTGGAATAAGTGGTAAAGCGGGAAGCTTAGAGGTGACAGCTAAACGGCTTGAAGCCGGGATCCTCAGGGTTATATGCCTCAAAAGATGAGATCAAGTCAACTGTTGTAGTGATCGTTGCTGATATAGTTACTACTGTTGTTCTAGAGGTAAGAACAACATAGATGGGTATGGATACCCTAGGAGTAAGGTCTAAGGAGTGACAATCATTGTCTGGGGTTCATGTTTGATAGGAATTAAGATTTCTAACAAATCCTTAGAGCTGGATTCGGGAAGAACCCCAACAGATGCCTGGGTAGAAGTTGAAGCTTCGAGAGCACGCCCTGCCTAACCCTTTCTAAGGGCCTCAAGATCTTTATATTGAGAAGGTTGACTTTAAGTTATTCTTCATCAACCATGCCAATGTATTCCTTCTCTCATCTAAGAATTTTCTTCCAAGCTATAATTAATGATTTAGGATGGCTGTCATCTAGCCATCTAAGGTTGCCAGATTTGATCATGTTCACAAAGAAATGCACTAGGGTGGCTTCAATTCTTTCAGATAATTCTTTCTTCTTTTTGGTCTCATCTGCTCGAGTTTTTAAAAGCTTTCTTCTCCTTTTTGGTGTTGAGGAGCTCGATCATATGATCTTCAACTAACATAAGGGATCATCCTTTTCTGTCTTTTCTTTTTCCCACTTGGCATTAAGGTTTGTAATCACAAGGGCTTGGGTGTCAATGTTGATTTGCAGTACCGCCTTCTCCTTGGACAACTCAACACTTTTGTGGTAGGCATTTTGAATTTACTCTTCCCACAGCTTCTATTTAGCCTCAAGGACTTTTAGCTCATCTTGGTGCTTCTTCTTGACATCCTCAAGTGCCTTTTTAGTTGACCTACTTCTCGAGCATAGAACTCATACATTCTCTAGTGGTCTTTTTTCTATCTCATGCCATTTAGATGATGTGTTGATTAGCTTTATTGGTAATGAACATAGCATGGGCTAGCCTTTACCAGATATAATGCTACTCAAAGATGTCATGAACGACGACTTTAGTTTATGTGGCCATCTCCCATGGGACATTCTTCAGTAGATAATCAAACTTGATCTCGGTAAAGCACAAGTTGGGAAAGGCATTTTTCATATCAATTAGGTTAGGACTTGTAGCCGAGGCTGAGGCAGCTGTGCTGACATATGTGAAAGGAGCTGCGGAGGCATGCTCTTTTCCTGACAATTACAAGATGGGTTCAAAAGTCAAAGAGTGTGTTAGCTCAGAAGCATGTTTGGACTTTTGTGAGGGCATGAGGGCCTGGTGTGAAGATTGTGTCGATACAGGAGAAGGGGACATTCTAATGGGAGGATGAGAACTAAAAACCTTGCAGAGTGTTGATCCTAGGGTTTTGGAAGTGGGGAACGATCACTTTGCATGGAATATGATCTCCTAGATGAACCAGAGCGGTTACGTGAGTCCCAGTTGCGTTCCATGCTATACTGTCTATCCTATTAATCTTTTCTTTCTCCTTCCATCAAAGCCATTTAGTCTCAGAATCTCAGATGAATCACGTCTACGGTGAAAATAACCATAGGGTCAATGGCCTAGATATCCTTCGATTTATTGCCAATGTCACTGAAGATCCTAGCGTGTCCCATTATACCTAAAAAGAAATAGGATCAAGTTTGCAATCGAAAATTTTATAATGGAACATATGCAGTGAGCATATGGTGATCATAAGTGTCGTGCAAGGTGTTAGTATATACCCTATTGATTCTATAGACCACGCTCATGGGGTCGACTGACTAGAGTTACTTCCACTACGGAGGTGTGAGGTACATCTGCCATAGTTCGAACTGGAGAGGAGATGTCTAGGAGACTAAAGTTTCCAATGTCATATTTCAAAATGAAATCCAAAATGTTATAGAGATCATTATGCATGCTAAAGATATCATTGGAGCCTAAGGATGAAGTAGCTTCTCAGGGTGAGGCCAAGTGTTGCTTGGGGACTGGTCGAGGAGATTTAATCCATATTCTTTTTGGCCAAGGAGTAAATGACGTAGTTCTTTCATCGCCATCTGTCTCTCCAATTAACTTATATGTAATGTTGACGTTTTTCATTGTCCTAATCTTCTCGTCTTTTCTTTCATCCGTATCCTCCTTCTATTGAGTAGGGATTTCCTTAATTGCATATGAAAATTCTAGCTGTGCAGGGGCTGGAAGATCAATGTCAACCTGAGGTGTGACTTATACAGCTCTTTATGTGAGGGGCCTGAGGCCAAGACCCTGACCATTATATAACAGCCGAAAATGGTGCAATCAAGAACTGTTCAAGAGGAGCTTCATCCTTCCCTCGTCGATTGTAATGCTCTTCAATTGTTAAAATGCCTATGCTAAAGCAATATTTTTGATCCTTTGATGGATATATATTAGAATTGAAGTGAAATAGAGACGGCGAGTTGGTGAAGTAAAAATCTTATAAGTGTGGTGTAATAATGAAACTTACATTCTGATAGCCACTTTTAAGTGAATCCGTCCACACAATGAACAAAGAGTATCATCCTTAAATTGGCTTATCTCGATGTAGAGACTGATGAAAATTTGACAGTCTTTAGAGGCTTCAAGGAGGATCTGGGATGGATGTTATTCCTCTTCTTGAAACTGTGGAGATAGTGGATTTCTTTAAGAACATGCATCTTGCCTAAGTTCCTAAGAAAGATCATGTGCATACAGTTCAATGCAGCTTACCCGTTCGAGTGAAGTTAAACAGGCGCAAGTTTCATGAATTAAACAATTAGTCGGATGAAGTGATTAAAGGGTGGAAAACCTCCAAAAAGACACATGTAGCGGTTTCATGTTGTGTAACCACATAGTGGATTATGTGCCCATTGATGAGGCTCCAGAGTTAGAGTTTCTTATATAGGGATTTCATTGGGGTCATATATCTTTTTGACGTTTATGGCTGTCAAAGTCAAGGCTGAAGAGTGTGAGGGATCATTAAGGATCATGCCTTCTATATCGACATCAAGAGAGACATTGACATGTGGTACTTCCATAGCAGAGAAGGGCATAATTTGAAGAGATCGTTCAGGTCAACGACAAAACTGCCAAGGCCTAGAGGGCATTGAAGTAGACATTAGGGTAGAAGATGCACCAGCTATCTAAGGAGTGAACTAGAATGTAAAGGGACTTGAATCCAAGGTAGAGATATGTTGAGAGCATCTAAGGTCCATAATTTACAGAAAGCTTGATACATGAACATTGCCATGTATGGTTTGAATTCAATGTGTACATTAATTAAGTCCCGTGTAGACAGTATATAGGATCCAATGGATGACAGCGTGTGTTGACCAATCGGTTCTATACATCGACGTGGGCAATGATATGTGACTTAACCAATATGGTGTGTGTCTTGTGTCCTCGGCACGATGAACGGATGCACTCTATATAAATAGCTTCTTATGCTGGCAAACAAGCTTTGGCACATGATGGAACTATGTGTCAGATGTTACTCACTAATGTAAGAATGACACCATTACCCAAAGCAGATTGAAGCTTCCTTTTGCAGGGCTGTATGGATACTATTTTGGATTTGGATGTTGATTGGGCGAATGTCCTATGAAGCATCGACCCGTGAATCCAATTTGTTCTAGAATAAGTTTGTAAAATTTTCTTAATTGTTGTCTATTGAACTTTGCGATGCTGATCCACATTCCGAGTCAACCTAAATGTAGTTTATCATGAATAAATTTTATTATCGAGTTCTTTTGACCTTCATCCCGGCAAGATATGGCACAAACCATGACAATTATGTATTCAAGGTGGTATGGTGAATGAAACCCAAGAAGCATGAAATTGATCGATTATGTATGGAGTTGGGATTTTGAACAGTAGGTAGTGGTAGCGGCATATGAAAATGCGACAGCTTCTACTCATCTAAGCCCTGAGGTATGAGAAGAAGGTTGTAGGGTCGAGATTTGATGGTTTTTGAGTTAAGGCTCGAGTGGATTGGCGATACTAAATTAGATAGATTAGAGCTTATAAAGTTTGTCAGAAATCGATAAGCATTGGATCTTGAGAGTAACTCGGTGGCGATAAAATTAGGGGGAAGGTGAAGTCGTGGACCTCACGAGAAGACGAAGGAAAAATTATTTAGAAAGTAAAGTTAATGCCTGGATTTTAAGTACTTCTTTTATATATCAACAAAATCAAATGGATTGGTACTAATCGGTATGAGATCATGTATATATAAAAGTGATGAATGAATGAATAGTGATGATGGATGTTGAATGCAAATGAGCTAGGAGTGGAATGGTGATAGATTGAAATCTATCTAACCGGAAGAAAAGGTTGCTTTCAAGTTTTTGAAGATTATTCAAGATCCTAGATGTAATACTTCCACTTTGATATTTGTTGAAGAGATGTGATTCTACAGTTGTTCGAAGCCGGGTGGTGATCATGTAGAGAGGCTATAATGTTTTGCGAAGGTGATTAAGAAGATAGAAATATCTCTGCAGATTGAAGTATGAATTTGGTTGCTTTTCTCAATCCGAAGTATGCTTTGTCGACACAAAGCATGCATTGGTGGGTAAGTGTTATGCCGTATTTGAACCAAGCGATATCTTTACAGACCTAAACTATTGAGTCATTAAAAAATGAATTAAGAAGTGCAAGGGATATCAGGAAAGAAGGATAAAAGAAAAATAACCGTTGAAAAGATCAAAGGGATTGGTACCGATTGATATGGATCAGTACCAAACCTTATAGAGAGCTGCTATACTTAGTTGTGTTAGGAGCCAAAGCTTGAAGATGGGAGATGAAGAGGGAAGTTCCAATCGACATAATGGATCTGTACATATCCATAAGGATTCGTACCGTACCATTAAAGTTCGTGATATGGGCCAATCTATGCATTGTTGAATACAAGGTCCAATTTGAAGAAGAATGTAGAAAGGACAAGGAAATTGGTCGGTACCAATCCATATCGATCGGTACCGAACCATTTTGATTGTGATATTTTGCTTTTTGACCGATTCTCCTTGCTGAATCTTAAGATTCGAAGATATAAACTTGTCAAAATCGATTCAAGCGATTTTGGCGGTCGATTTCGCCTATAAATACCAAGCCTATTGCAATTAGGAAAGGATCTTATAATTTCCTACTAATTTTTACATAGATACTCTGTAACATCCCCAACTTCGAAACCTAAAAATGAACGTCGATGATGCTACAGTCATCACTTGAGAGATTTTCATGCAACATAAGTGAGTTATGTTTAAATTAATAGTAATATAAGTAATCAGAGTAGCCAAAAGTTCACATCATAAAGAAATTACTTTTATATCTATTACATACAATATTTTCAAATTGAATCCCCATGGTCATGCCTACGCAGGGGTTAAATTACAATATAAGAATAACATGGTGGAGAGTCGAGTCAACATATGATGATTCCGTTTGCACTCTTAAAATAGTTGAAACAAACATTATTTATTATCTAGTAAAGCCCTTTGCTTTGTCTTCGATCTGCGTCCCTCAACTCCAAAAATGAACATGCCAAACTCATAAACTCATCCTACTCAACCGATATCGATTAGTTAATCGGGAAAATAATAATAAAAACATGGGTCGAACATAAAGTCTGGTGTGAAAATACCTTACCCAAAAGCATAATTTGTTTTGAGATTATGCCGCCATGTGTGTGGAATTGGTTTTACTCTCACTACTATATACATCCATCGTAAAAGCAATCAATAGCAAAGTGTAAGTTAAAACTGTGTGGAACACCTATCTTCTACAAGTACCTTACTCACAGTCTAGTTTCCAAGTGCTATCTTTGCATTACTCATTTCCAAAATGCACAATTCACATTAACCTAGTTCTTTTCCTTCCTTAGTTTATACTGCAAACGTTCGACCGCATGCAACCATGATTTATTCAATATACACTGCAAAGAACCAACCCCACATAGTTCCGTTCCATCTTATTTAATTTATATTATAATGTACGATACACATGTGGTTCCATTTTATTTTAATTTAAGCAGCAAAGAATCAACCACGTGCAGCCACATCTTATCTTGTCTAATATATACCATGAAGAATCAGCACCACGCAGTTTCATTCCTTTTATTTGATTTATACCACAAAGATCGAGCCACATGCATTCCTAACTTATTTTGATTTATACTGCAAAGTAATAGCTATATGAAGTACTTATTACTTTAATTGGAACTGCAAAAAAAGCCACATGTAGTTCTACGTTAGGACATCTCGTGCCTTTTGGAAGATGAATTCCTCTCCTCACCTTTTCAAGGTATGCATTCGAGTAAGCGTCCCCAATTAGTGTAATTGGTCCTTCCTGACTCAATCCCAACACACAATTTTCTCCTACTTAATTAATTTGAGCTCCCCGATCTCTTCCTAATTATCACACATTAGGTTTATTTCTTAATTAGTCTTGGCATAGTACAATTGAAACGACTCGACTTTCTCACAACAGAAAGTCGCATCATCTCGAAGAAAGAAAGGGATAGAAAAGAGAAAAGAAAGAAGAGAAAGAAGAAACAACACAGAATCTTAACAGCGAAACGAATAAATTATATATTAATAGCATAAGTATTACATAATATACAACACCAATCAGAGTTACATAGCATATACAACACATATTAGACAGTTATAAACACCAGTCTAGTATTTACAACTTAATACAAATACAACACAGAGAACACAGAGCGGAAACTATATATCTACAATGCAGAAGCCTCCTGCTCTATTGCACCTCCATAATTCGTCAAAGCTAACCTTAATCCCTTAGCTACTCGTAAAAATTTGAGTGCCCAAGAGTTTAAGAAAACAGAAGATAAACTTCGGGTCAGACATGGGTCTGGTGTGAGTAACAGGTTAAGGTTGCTTAACTTTCAAAAACCTTTTGAAAAGAAAGGTATCACGTAAGACTTCCCACACATAAACATGGAAAAGTTTTTACCTTAAGCTAACCAAAACATTTGATAGGAAATCCAGTGATATTATAATAGTGTCTAGGGTTTCAAGTAAAATACAGAAATAGCTGGAATGCTTACATCTCACGTTCCAACATAGTTGGGCACAACTAATACGTACGGCACTTATTGGATTTTGGATTCCATACAATGGCAGGGCTACCGAGGTACCGCCCGTCATAGTACATGGCCTAGATCAATGTACCGAGGATCACTCCCAATCCCCTGCAACACAAAGCCGGAACCATTCCTTACTGAACAGTTCCGAACAAGAAAACCCCGCGGTTGTAGCTAGCAACCGCCCACACAACCGAATAAAAAGGGACTCTTGACAGGGGTTCATCTTATCCTACTTGGGCATGACCCACTTAGCCTTGCTGCACCTCCCCTGTTTTAGCCATTCCCGGTTGATGAGGCTTGAGGCTATGATTACCTTTATAGAACACATCACTTAGAATACTCATCGTCCTCCTGACGATGTTCTGAAGCATTCAATCCATACAAGTTCGTTCCGGGTTCGAACGAAACCGGAGGCATTATCTCGTTACACTCATTTTGGAATCACCCTTAGAGTTAACGACAATAACCCTTGCACTCTGAATCATCATCTTCACTTGAAATTCACGACCTATCGTTAATTTGGACCGATGTGGTTTTCGGATATCCAAATCTGGAAATCCGATCCCGGTCTCATCGAAATCCAAAACGCCATCTTTTAGGTCCAAGTTGTTATAAAGTTTGAAACAATTCAATTATCTATATACACACAGATAGATAACTCACAAATCACAATAGATAAACAACATTATCATCATAAACAGATAATCCATACTATCATCAAAACAGATAATCCATGTTATCATCACAATGAAACCAAAGCATTCATATCACACCGCACTACTTATCTCATTTCTGAGATCATAAACCATTCAAGGCAATCAATATCACCCATTCATACATAAGCAAAGATTTACTTAATCACATCAAAATATAATTAATTTAAAATGAATTAAATTAATTATTTCCATCTCTGATTAATTTAAAGTGAATTAAATTAATTACTTCATCTTTAATTAATTTAAAATAAATTAAATTAATTACTTCATCATCATAAATCTTGCTTATCTAACCATTAATTAATTACAAGTCAATTAATTAAGCATTCAAATAAATTACCTTAATTAATCACCCTTGATTAATTACCCTTAATTACATGCAAGTAATTATCCTTTAATTAATTTCACAAATTAATTACCCTTAACCAAAAATAGTAATTAACCTTTAATTACTTCATTAATTAATTAACTATAATTAACCCTTAATTAATTACATTAATTAACTACCTTAAATCACTTGTCATTGATTAATTAATCATAATTAATCAACTTTAATTACATCATTGATTGTATTAATTAATGATCCCTAATTACATTTTAATTAATTACTTTATTTAAATTAATTACAATAAGTAATTAATCTTAATTTAACCACAATTATTAATCACTCCTGATTAATCACATTCAGTAATTAACTGCCCTTAATTAATTCATTAACTAAATTAATTACTCCTTAATTAATTTCTTAATTAATCCCTTGATTAATTACAAAGTAATTATACTCAAATTACTTTCATTCTTAAATCATCTTCCATTAATTACATCCAGTAATTACCATTAATTACTTCACTAAGCAATTCCAATCCATTAATTAATCTCTAATTATTTAATTAATTAAGTGTTAATTGTAACTTAATTAATCCTTAATTACCTGATTAATAATCATTGATTATAACTTATTGCTTAATTAATAAATCTTTAATCATTAATTAATAATCTTTAATTATCTAATTTATGATCTTTAATTACAAATTGATTAATCCTTAATCAATTATTTATTAATCCCTAATCATTAATTAATTAAATTAACTAATTATTCCTTAATTACCTCATTAATTTCATAAATTGCAAATAATTAAATCTTAATTAAATTTTAAGATAAAAACATTTCTTAATTATGACTAAATTGTCATCAACAAAACATTTGAAATCAATTTTACCTTTGAATTTACTTTAAAATTTCCTTTCAAATATAAGATTTAAAATGATTATAGTTTAACTTAACAAAGTTTTAAACAATTTATAAACCTTTTTAAATTACATAGTAAAGAAATGCTTGTCTTATACAAGAAATTTATAAGAGTTCAATTCAAATTCATTTCTAAATTCAATAATTTAAATTTACACTTTAACATACAAATTTATTTAAATCTTTCAAATTTAAAAACTTCTTTACTTCAAAATGAAATACCAATTTAAATCTTTGATTTCCAATTTTAAATTTAACTTTAAAATTTGCTCATATTTTTAAAACATCATTTTTTAAAAATTCAAACTACTTACCATTTTAAAGTAGTTTGACAAATTCAAGTTTAAAACTTTATTATTTTTATATTTTTTTTAAACTAAGATTAAATCTTAAACTTGAACTATAAATTTTTTTAAACTTGAATTTGAAACTTAGTTTAAACTCAAGCTTTACATTTAAAAACATCAGCTTAAAATTTTTAAAACAGACAGTACAGGTTTTGTTTAAAACCTGTAACATTCCCTTAAACCCGAGACACCCCAAAATGCTTCGAGTCTACAACCTATCCTTCCCGAGCAAACCGCCCCACAACTTCGAGTCCAACCTAAAATTACTCGAGTCAAAACCAACCACAACAAACTTCCATCAGAAAACAGGCTCTGTGCACATGCACGTAGCCCCCAGTCACCTCCGATCATCAGAGATGATCCTCCCACATCCAAAAACACTCCATCACCCCAAAGCGATCATCAGATCGAACTCTTAACCTCGAATTTGAATTCGAGATAACTCACCCAAACCTGGAACAAACTGATCCACACCAACCCAAACCTGAAATCGCCTCGCCAGCCCAATTCCAATCACCGTAGTTTCTACAACTCCGACCCTGATATCGACTATGACCAAACTATCATCCTTCAAAGCCTTACTGCACTCGATCAACCCAATCTGTCGTGGTGATCGATTCTTCATTCTTGGTTAAAAACTAGGGTTCCAACAAATCTCTCACTACTGCAACTTCCACAATGATTTCCATCACCAACAATAATTTTTCCTAGCAACTCCTAACCCTCCTCCATCACCTGGAAGAATCCCGAGCCTTCCAGTCACATAGATCACCAGAAAATTCCTAATATCCTCATTCCAGTCATCTCTTAACTGTACCTTCAACTAAATTCTAAAAATCTTGATTCTTGATTTAAAAATCATGTTTTAGTTAATGCTTTTGATTTAGAATACTGAATTAATAAGTTACACAGTTTGAATTTTGGTTAATATCAATTGCACTGATTTTTTATACTTCCAGATGCCATCAAGTTTTAATTTTAATTGATTAAAATCTTTAGACAATAACCTAAGTTAAATCAATCAACATTAGTTAAATAATCAGATCCTATCAATAACTAAATTAAGTGGATAAGGATTTTAAATGAGAATGTGAGCCTGGGAACAAAACCAGAGCACCATATATATACAGTATGCACAAAATCACACATTCACATTAGATTTTTTACCAATACACATGCAATACTATTTTATATTCAACCATACTAACATGCAACCTAATTATGTTTTAAAATTTTAAAAAGTCACTCACTTATTTTTTTTGTTTGAAGATGCAGAACAGAGCTTCCCAGATTTCAATTTTGCTTTTGAAACTTTTTAAAACTGCAGTTGCCCCTTTTTATACTTTGAACTCCTTTACTGACATGCTTCCATAAAAGCTTGTGCTTGAAAATGAAATTTTCTTTGAAAATGCAGGTGCATGCAGAATCCATTTCCCAGATTTAAGAAAAAAAATGATGCAAGCCTTTGAAGATGATTTCAGGTAAATGTTTGAAGATGTGCAGATGCTTTTTGTTTGAAAATGGCAGGTGCAGGGTTTTGAAAATGCAGGTTTGATTTGAAGATGAAGAATTTGCATATTGAAATTAATTGCAGGGATTGGATTTTGATATGAAGAGTTTGAATTTGGGTTTGTATGTTTCAAATTTGTTTTTCAGGGATTTTGAGAAATGAACAAGTTGAAGTTTTCTTTGATTAGGAAATGAGAAAAGAAATAAGAATGAAGGATGTGTACTTATATAGGTTAATTTTTTCTGATTTTATTAAATAAAAGAAAATGAAAACAAAATGCGACACTTGTAAATTATTTCAACATTTGTCAATTTAGGATGTTTATCTTTTAAAATTTGTTATACGAGGCTTTAAGAAATCAACACATGTCTTTTTAAAAGTAATTTGTATTTAATTTAAATGTTAATATATAGGTTAAGCCTAATTGATTAGTCAATTAGTATTTTAAATGTATATAAATTTTTAAAAGAAATAAAAACAAATTATTCTTATGAATAAAAGCTTATGCATATAAAAATCAAAACAATTAAAAATCTATACTTTGGATTCTAAAACTTTATATTCAAAT
Organism: Allium cepa; assembly: GCA_030765085.1. Taxonomy (NCBI): domain Eukaryota; kingdom Viridiplantae; phylum Streptophyta; class Magnoliopsida; order Asparagales; family Amaryllidaceae; genus Allium; species Allium cepa. The sequence goes on along the minus strand of CM060934.1, from coordinate 485,052,536 downwards.
TCAAATCAAATTCTAAAATCTGATATTTAAAAATCAAATTATATATACAAATTAAATTTAAAATAACAAATGCTATTTTTATTCAAAATCTATTTATACAGACAATACCTTATTAATATTATTTTTAGAAATGACTCATTATTTAATTAAAATAATTATAAAAAAAATTATTTCTTTATTAATAAATTACTTATTTTATTAAGCTATATTAAAAAAACAAATCTTTTTGTTAATTCATTTAAATTTAAAACTTAAGCCAAAATCATTTTAAACATTTAAACATCTGTCTTAATAATTTAAAAATCATATACTAATTATTAAATAGCTTTGGAAAAAAAATTAATATTAAATTAAATATAAATTTCCAAATTATTAATAATATTAGAATTTTAAATCAAGATTCATTTATTAAATTTGAACCAAGATTATTTATTTAATAACTTTGAAAAGCTTTATAATCTATATATAATGAGAATACATTGAAATGAAGCTTTTGAATTTACATAAATGCCCCTTCTTCCAAATAAAAAATTGAGGATATATTTGTTATTTTTGTATATTCATGATTACTAACCACTCTCTCCACTCACACATTCCATTACTTCTCCCCACGTAGCCACTTTTGCTCTTCATCTCACATTCACCTCCAAATCAAGTGGTTCAAAAATCCAAGTCCTGCACGCATTCTTCTTCTTTAATGATTTCCTGCTCCATTGTTCCTCTTAGGAACGTCGCACTATACGCATTATACTGTTCAAAATGTCTGGAACTTATATTGAAAGGGTAATTGGTTTCCGGTGAGGTTATGCTTGACTGTCACGTGCTCTATAAATTTATGCTAAGTGTAATCTTTCTCATGAGAGCATGAATGCATGATTATCTTATTCTATTATGCATTCTTCATTATTGATAATTTAGTTCTTAAACAAATATTTTTTAACCATTTTAATATAGTTATCGTATTGCATATAAGGAAAAGAATGCGTGAATGAGTTCGTAGCAAAAAGTTACAGTCTACAATTCTACATGTATATATCTCAAATGATAGCTTATATTTTATACGTCCAGCTTTCAAGTAATCCATTGATTGCAACAAGCAAGTTGTCAAGGAAAAAACATACGAAGGCATATGTATGCATATTTATGTATTATACGTTCAGCTTTAAAGTAATGCATTGATTGCAACAAGCAAGTTGTCAAGGAAAAAATGAAGGTATACATATGCATATTTATTATGTTGGATCAACGTTTTATCACTTCTGCACATAAGATAATCTATCTGTAAAGAAAAATATATAGTAAGGTTTTGTTCTGTTGGTATATGACGATGTACGAATTGATATCAGGATCAGGTTTTCTTACAAAGATTTGCTGCAAGTACGTAAATACTAAATCAATATATAAAATTCTGACTTTTGTACACAATATATAGTGTATATTTGTTCGAAAATTTTCCAGTCTAGATGGCATGATAGTAAGCCTTAATGTTTGTAAATAATTTTGAGATGTATTTGTAGTTGATGTATATTTATTGTTAGTGACTTTTGTACACAATATACAGTGTATATTTGTTCGAAAATTTTCCAGTCTAAATGACATGATAGTAAGCCTTAATGTTTGTAAATAATTTTGAGATGTATTTGCAGTTGATGTATATTTACTGTCAGAAGAATTAGACTTATTCATTCTTAATTATATAGCAGAGCGTACAATTTGACAGGTATTTGCATGATAGTGGTCGATAAACAGGTTGTCACTCACCAACACTATACGGTGACTATAGATGACCCTGGCAAGATGTGACGACACGTAATTGTCGTGCGTGGGAAGAAGCACCAAACAGAGGGGATGTAAACAATGCAATGGTATGTTCATATATCCAACGGTGGTTTCTTGCCGTGAATACAACACTTTGGGCGGTGTATAACCACCGTACAATTCCAGAAATGAAGTTATATAATTGACAGAACCAACGGTCACCCAAAATCTCCTCAAACTCGCGACCATGAATTACCGAACAGTAATGTTTACATAATAACAGTTTAGATCGGCCTTTCAGCGCCCAACGATCCTTCAAGCTTTCGACGTATATCCATCGTACGGTGGTAACTATGGCCATACAATATGACATGCAAGATAACAATATTCAAATGGCTCTGTAACTCCATGGTTTTCATTCTTCTATAGCAATTATATATCGAACAGTGACGTACTACGGCAGTTTACCACCGTTCAATCTAAATACCATCGCTTGATATTATGAACAAATATATAACAACAATATGTTCAACTATTCCTCATATTGGATTATGTAATGGAAAAAGATTAATATGTCATAGAAATCTCATTGATGCAGAAATTACAGTTGGTCATTATCGTGGTACAAGGGTATTTATTCCAAGTATCCCTCTAAAGCCTTCTGAAAATATTAACATGCCTTTTAATTTAATTCGCAAACAATTCCCAATTAAATTATTATTTGCTTTAACAATTAATAAATCACAATGACAAACCATTTCTTATGTTGGAATTTATCTACCAGAGCACGTTTTTAGTCATGGTCAACTATATGTGGCATTATCCAGAGTAGTTGAACGAAACTCAACAAATATTTTAGTACAAAAAGGAAAAATTCCACGTAACAAGTGAACTCACACTAGAAATGTTGTGTACAAAGATGTTTTATTGTCATGTAATCAAAACTTAAACTAATTAGAACTAAGAGTATCTTTTCTGCCAAAGTTTTTTAATGAACATTATTCATTTTCAAACTATCACTGAGTAATGTCATTCTACATTAACAAAGGGATTTCATAATTTCACTTATATTTCAGTTACTTTTCTTAACCATGTATTAATTTATGCCCAACTTTGAAACTTTCATCTACATCAAATATATAACAACGATAAATTTAAATTTTTACGATGATTATAGGAACATATATTATATAAAATTATACCTTAAAAAAAATTTAACTCCGCCATCACCTATTACTTACTGATGTCAGTCTCAAGCCCAGATAAAGAAGGAGAAAAAACATTTTATGAACAAATGGTGATTTTTTTTTCGTTCACGTCAAGAGACCGCAACAATATAGTCATGCAGGAATAGCAGGAAAATGATAGTATGAGTATGCAATCTAAATCGGTAAGCTGATGCAGCTCTAGGACAAGGTGTGTTTTGTATGTACTACTTTACATTAAAAAAATGTTAACTCATGGTTGTCTTTGCACACGTCCAACGGACGTGCCATACATACTGGTAAATAAAAACAAATTTCCAAATTACTAAAAATATTAGAATTAGAAAATATGCTTTATTTATTAAATTTAAAACAAAGCTAATCTATTTACAATATAAACCATATATTTATATTATAAATAGAAACCAATTTATTAGCTTTAAAAGATAAAATCTACCAATTAATTATTTATTAAAGAAGATTTTTAAATTAATTCAAATTATTATTAACAAAAATTATCAAATCAATTTAATTTTAATACAGATTATTAAATTGATGTTGTTAAAAATTCCGGGATATTACAACAATCTTGCCCATACCTATGTGGCGGCGCGTTGCTTCTCTTTTATATTGTGGCGTGGTATAATTCCTTACTTAGTCTCCTTGCTCCCTAAGCTAAATCTAACTATTATATTAAATTCTCACTTTCTCATATTGCGACGCGGTACCTTTCTGTTGCCCTTCAGCTTTGCCGCAACATAAGTTACTTATACTCTTAGTTTACACGAGCTTACTTCCTTGGCACAATTCTCATTTACTCCATCCATCCTTAGACATTTGCCTACGTTATGTCTTCTATCATGGGACTCCTTAGCATAGTATTGACCTTCACCCAAAGTTCAATGAGTTCCCATGGAAATTCACACCACAACCCTACATACTTGGTTATCTCCCGAATTGTCATGACTCTTTCGTTACACCAGAAAAGGCTTTTCGGGCGTTGAAAAACCACTATTAAAACTTTAGAAGCATTTCAGTAAACGTTGCGATACGACATGCAACTAAAAGTCTGAAACGTTTTGTAGCGTTATAGAAAACACAACCAAAACATGACCATTTTAGGATTTTAGAAATGCTACAAAAAGTTGTAGACTTTTAGTAGCATGTCATATCGTAGTGTTTACCGAAACGCTACTAAAAGTTTTGTTAGCGTTTTTTTCTACACTACAATAGCCGTACCTTAGCTGTTTACATCTATTTTCGTAGCATTTTTAAAACAATACTAAAAGTTATTAACTGTTTTGTAGCATACTCTCAATGCTTCCATTTCCTATTATTGGCTTGTACTATTTCAAGCCATCGCTCTATAATTGTCTTATTACAACTAGCAGTCAATCGCATAATCGTCGTATTCAAACAAACAATCAACCATTCAATCACATAATCATCATATTCAAATATTTAAAAAACCACGTTAATCACATAATCAAATATAATATCCATAGTCATTTTGATAATAGTTTTTCGACGAATTGAGCAAATTAACATAAAATCCGTAACCATTCATAAAATGTTTACACAAAAAGTACTAACAAAATTTTATAGTATATACAAAATCAAAGTCATGTTCATTACTTGATTACCTACAATTCATTGTTGCGGCTGGTCTTTACTCTTAAAAAGCTAATTACCTTTAGACAAGTTTAACAATCAACAGATGATTATGAAACTGTTTTGCATATTTAAAATATATCAAACATCCTTGGTTAAACTTATGTTAAATTTAAATAACTTTTATAAACCTTAATTAGCTTAGTTAAATTTTTATAAAACATGGTTAATTTTTACAATAAACTTATTTAATTTTTAAAAACTTGCCAACGTAGTTAAATTCTAATAAAACTTAATTTATGTAAATTTATTTAATTTTTATAAAACATTGTTAAATTATATAAAACTTAGTTAATTTTTGAAGTTTTGGTTGATTTTTATAAAAAATAGTTAAATTTTTATAAAGCTCGGTTAACTTATTTATAACTTTATTTATATTAACTCAAACCTATAAATCATCTCATTTTCCACCTTATATTATCTTAGTTAATTTTTATCAAAAATTTAGTTTATTAATATTAATATTATTATATTATTATAAACTTGTTATCATTATTATTATAAGGTGGAAAATGATGTGCATCTGATAACAGAAGATGAAAGCCACGATACAGGGCAACAAATAGGGATTAATTGTGAACAGCTCTTGAATCACAATCATAATGTAAAGGCCAATAATTCTGATCATAGAAAAAGGACAGAACTAGATAAAAATTACCAATAACAAAGAGCCGTCCGAACCAGAAATCCCACATAATGAGCAAAGCTCAGACCCTAATTCAGAATCAGACCAATCCACTACCTGTAGAAAAATAAATAAAACGAAAGGACAATCCCTCTCACACACTTAGTAAGTGAAGGCAGAATGATGAAGAAATAAGAGGATTTACCTTGTAAATAAAAGAAGATTGACATGGATTGATAAGTAGAAGAAATGAGGCAGTTGTCACATATTGAAGGTTGCTTTCACCTCCTTTGTATAGAATCCATCCTGCAATATCAATAATTTTATTGGTATTGTAGTGTAACCAATTTTAATTTTGATGTAGGTAAGTGGATAAGTTAATTGTAAAACAACCGGTGGATGATTTTTAAATTACATTGTAACAAGAATAGGAGCAGTACAATGGACAGACAACAGAGCTGAATGAATCACTATAACTTCCTCGGTGCTTATCAGCAAATTGAAACACCTGCATAACAAAGGAATCACTATGACACAAAGTGAACAAAATTTTATATATCGATTATGCCATGTGTGGTGACTACTTGTTAATTGAATTATCAGTACTAAAATAAGGTAAATATAATTTAAATTACAATATTCTAAGTAAATATAACTGGGTGAAAACATGCAGTTCTAATCAGTCCCTTATTACTGTTAAGAACATAAGATTAGTAAAGCATCTAACTCAACCTAATCCTACCGCATTACTACATCTATGCTTTAGGTGATACATCAGGCCCTACCTTCTACCCTGCTCATTCATATCATCACTACTGCACTACTACATCTATGCAAGTCTTGCTTATCATCACGCTACTTAGCTCAGCTAGCCATTCAACTTGCTTATTCAATTAGATAACACATTCAGCCAAATCAAACACTCATCCATCCAAATCACTCGATACTAATCAAGTTCTTGCTATTTGCTACATATATGCACGCATGCATACACACACTCTCTCTCATCACAAGCACTTCAGTTCATATTAACTTGCGGCCAAATAGCATTTAATATGGTTAACAATAATATATTTACATTTTAAAGCAAGTACATGTAAGCTGTTACAAAATTTGAATCACGTAATGTGTGCATGTATATATTTTGTTATAGACTTTGTATCTGTCAGATGCTATGAGTATAAATACATGCAGGTATTCTTTTAGTGTCGACCTTTTATGGAACAACATAATAGACATCTAGTGTAACACTATAAATAATCAATAGTAGTTTATAACAGAACTCTTTGTCTTTTGAATTATGTATTAATTTGTAATAATGAGTTATACTCCCCCACCTTACCAACTATGCCTTTTGATTTTAGCAAAAACACTATTCCCAACCAATTCAAATATTTAGAATCTTTAATGGGTGATTAATGTTGAAAAGCTTGAAAGTGGTAAGGATGGATGCATTAAATAGCTTGGATAATGTTAACACTTGCACATAAACTAGAAATGAATAAATAAATAATAGCATTGATAAGAAAAATGTGGGACATAAATTCAATCCCTTTAGAGTGTAAATAATGTATGAGGTTTAAATGGCGACCTACCTTAGTAATTTGGCAAGTGCATATAGATCTCATTTAGTAAGTGCAGAGACAAGAAGAAAATACTACGTGAAAGAAAAATAGTTGGTTATTGATTACAAATAAAAAAAACATTCACAAACAAAATTTTAACCAAATTCTTAAACACGTGACAAAATAGAAGTGAAACGCTGGGAGAAAAAAGTAAGAAAAGTAACTTATCATACAATATTTGGAGAACAGAATCTTAAATCTCTAATAGTAACATGATCAACAAACCAAAGCAATTTCACTGATGTTGTGCAATTGTTCTAAAATGCAGTCGAAATTTATCCAAACTGAAGACACCAAATTATTGGATTGAATCGAACAAACATTTTCCATACCGCCGTAATATATTTAAGTAATTGATGTAATTTTTTAGACCGAAGATCTACCAATTACACACACACATATTTATTATTATTATTATTATTTATGTTGCCACAACTAGCACTTGCACATGTGTATTTCTGTATGGGCTCAACAGGTCTTTGCACACATACATTTCTTCCTTCCAAAAACCAAAAGGAGAATCAAATGACTGAGATATCAAAAACTATCTTTTTCTATATTTTCTAATAGTTTGAGATATCAAAAACTATCAAAAACTATCAAATGACTGAGTAATCAATGTTAAGGAGTATCAAACTCAAGATATCTACATCCATGGTCTGGAGTTTTACCACTAGACTAGTTGTCGTGGACAACATGATTGCTCACATACTTTAATATACAAATATTATCTATTAAAAAGCATAACTCATAGGACACAAGCAGTTAGTTATGCCATTCAATAGAAGAATATGCCAAACAAATGGAAAGTTGTATATACATATTTGGCCATGTAATAGCTTAATATCTTCCTTGCTTTCCTTGTTACCAGACGTGGCTACTAAATGTTTTCTCACATTAGCATGAGAATAAGTGAACAGGACATTAGTAACAATTGATATTGGGGTTATCGTTCCTTCTATGTAAAAAAGGACACAACGCTGAAAAATAACAAATCATTTTAGAGGTTAGAACTTGATCGTATGTTTCATTTTTTGCAACAACAAAGATATTCAACACGATCCACTGCAATAAACACCCATTAATGATGTGTATTTGGAAAAATAAATGACATATTCTGACTGCATATTCATTGAAATGACTTACATGGGTATCCCGAGGATTACTAGGTTCATGGCTGCTATAAGTAACAAGGTATTTTTCTCCCATAGAGAAGTCTATCAGTTTCGTCTGTTTTAAGGAAAAATTATGCTCAATGTTAAATTTGAATCAGACATATGAAAAAATAGAAATAATCCATGAGAAAAATCAAAATGTGGATGTGCATATTGCATCAAACGATTGAAAGTTGAAGCACCTCCCCACACAGCAGCACCTTGCATGTGAACTGTAGCCAAATATGTTCCCAGTGGTGACCACCGGACAAAACTCTCGGTCCAATATTGCAAAACAGCAGCACATGATTATCAAGTAAACTAATAGGAGCATTCCTTCCTCCAATAATAATCAAGAAAAAGCAAGAACATTTGCATCTAGGGAGATGACAATGCATGGTAATCAAATCATTTTGATAATATTAGATACTATGCAAACACTTAAATCTAAATGAAATGCAAGCGACTGTAAAGTCTATTATATGTAATAACAACAACTCAATCATTCCCTTAATGATCTGGAATTTATTATTCTTCCATTTAATAATTTTTACATTTTTCTAACGTAGTTAGAGATCTGAGTATCAGTTTCACCAAAAAAGTTATTAAACTACATTTTTTCTATCACTATTTATTTTTTGCGAAAAGGTGATTGATCTTCATCTATCATAATAAAGTGAGTTCATTAGACATTGGGAGCCTAGAACAAGAAATAAAAATGCTATAAAAACAACCAAGCCCAGCTTGGAATAACTAAAATGCAGCCCAGTTCAAAACCAGGTTACACATATCATAAAATGTAGTATCTCTCAATTTTTCAGATACTCTACTCTACTTAATCCTCTATCCTCATCTAATATCTAAGTTTCTCCTAGTTTGGAATCTTCATCCAAATTGCTCTATTAACATTATATTCAAGTCATTTGAATTTTTTTAAAACCTCACAAATCTTAAATTTAACACAAATAACATCACTAATCAATCAAATTTCATGTAGTTAACCTTTTGTCTCTATTCAATCATCTCATGATGCAATTTTGAACCTTTATTTGTCATTACTATCTAAAAAAATGAAGAGTACCAATACAATAATTTGGAATTTCATGATTTTCCATTTGAACTAATCAACGAAATAATAAAATAGATCTATAATATCAATAAAAAATCAAGCTATTCCAATCTTAAATTTAATATAAAAATAAAAATCAAAACAAATACCTATAACATGGCACCATCGATGCTAAACAAAACAGCAAGGAATCTTGAGTAATCATCTAACCACGACAACATCTCCGGTGAACAATTTCTAATCGGCAATAGCTTCAAGGTTCACGAGACTCCCGATCCAACGATTCAAGATGAAGAGCAACGGGCAGGACGACTTCTTTGACAGTTTATATCTAACCAATGGCAACCGGGAGAAGCACAGGGCGTGAGTTTTCAGGCTGAAACTTTTTAGGCAGCGCGGTTTTGAGATTTGTGGAGATTGCAAATTTATTTTTATTATGAGAGAACAAAACTAAAATAGAAGAAAGCATGTAGAAGGGTTTGTGGAAATTGCGAAGTAAATAAAATAGTACGAAGAGGAAACAAAGAGGAGTAATGAACTGTTTGTGCAACATGCATTTTTGGCCCAAATTATTAGCGGGTTGGGCGGGAAACATTTTAGTTGCGTTAGAGGAACTTTTTTATTAACTGAAGTTATATTAATTGCACTTTTGAAAGAAACGCTGCTAATATATGCAACTGAAACTATATTTTCCTGTAGTGTTTCTTTTGACCATTGAAAGGTGGCACCAAATACATCCACGGTATTCCAGTACCGAACATCCAATCGTCAGAAATGTAGATTGTTAGGGTAAAATAAAAGGAGAAGACATAGGAAATATAATCTCATAGTGGGAACGACAACATATAATATAACAAAGATAATATAAACTGTTACTCCAAAATACAGGGTACATCAGAGTTAAAACCAACCTCATCGGCCTGGACAGTTATAACTTTCTGAGTTAATGGGTATATATATAGTAATATAATGGAAAATAAAAATATTATGGCAGGTATACATCTAGCTCCACTCTATGAGCTCCATGTCCCACTAACTACAACCTGGAATATATTCGGTCTGACCCGACATTATAATAAAATAACACCCAGATCGGTCTGGAAAATCAGCATAAGAAAACTCGAGTAATATGATGACCATATAAATTTTTTGTTAGACTATGCCACTAAACGCGAAACAAGTTTTTATCTCACAAGAACAACATCCATGCACGAAAGAGTGGAAATAAACAACCGAAAACAAATCCAAATATAAAGAATGGGTAGTAGTAAGAACTAATCTCATACTTAAGGAATGGGCATAAATAATATCAAAATCGAGACTTGAAAGAATGGAAATAATCTGAACAAAATCCAAGCTCGAAAGAATGGACAAACAAGATAAAAGTCCAGACTTGGAAGAATGGACATAAATAATTAAGCATTGAGAAGAGCACAAGGCGTTGCTAAACGTAATTAACGAAATAATTCAAATATTTGGATTAAATAAGGAAAGAGAGTTTTTCCAATAATGAATAGGAGGGTGCGCCCTTACTCAAAGTATACCTTTAGCAATATAATTGAGGACAAACGATGGCCCTTGGAAAATGTACAAGCCAGACCCTGCCTACCTTACTGAGTATTTGAGTATTTCACACCACAATGCGCAAAAATGATTCTAGAGTGATCTGAAAATACCTAATGGGAGCACCCCGCATAGCTTCACATCTATTCAAGCTTTGGTTTTAGTCATTTTCGACAAAGGATATCAAAGCTCAAAAGGGCAATAAATCATCTAGACTAGATGAGTCACAAAGAAGATAGCAGAATCGAAATCGATAGTCAATAAATTAAGTATCGGGAATAGCAAAGTGATTTGTGTGTGGAAATTAAATTGCATGCAATTACCACCAATAAATGAATCAAATTTTTGCAGCATTTGATTCACGCTTGTGCTTTATTTCACATTCCATTATTTGCAAAACACTTTAAAAACACTCTTTGAAATATTCCTTTAAAAGGACAAATAATAAGATTGAGTGGATAAAAACTGGGCAAAAAATAAATGTCATCAAAACATTGCTTACCATAAACCCAAAACAATTACACTTAGCTTTATTTTTAAGCAATTTCAAGGAACCGGACTTCTGACGGGCCAGCCCTTTTGATGCACCGCTTTACCATTTAAAAGATTTTTTATTTTATAAACCGACATTTGTAAATTCAAATCAAAGTTAATTTATCCTAAAGAATAATTTATATACAAACCTTTTATAACTTTAAAAACCAATTAATTTTCCTTAAAGAAAATAAATCAAATTAATATTCTTTTTATTAATTTTAAAACAACGTTAGTTATCCCAAAAGGTAATAATTAGTCACATTTATAGTCTCTTTTAATAAAATAGTCAATTACCTTTAAAACAACTTTCTTAAATTTGTTCATTAACTCTGAAACACTAAATTAGTTAATAACTTTCAAACACTTTTATTAAATTGGTTAATTTACTTTAAACTCTATTATAAAATTAGTTAAGTAAATTTTCAAACATCATTAATTAAAGTTATTAATTAAATCAAATATCATTAATCAAAATGATTAACTAAATTCAAACGTCAGTACTTAAAATGATCAAATAAATTTAAAACATCATTAACTAAAAATGATTAATTAAACTCAAGTATCATTTATCAAAATGATTAACAAAATTAAAATATCATTAATTAAAATGATTTATTAGATTCAAACATCATTAAATAAAATGATTAATAAAATTTAAAACATCATTAATTAAAATGATTAATCAAACTCGAATATCATTAATTATATTCAAATATCATTAATTAAAAAGATTACATAAATCCAAATCTCGTTAATCAAAATAATCAATTAAACTTAAACATCATTAGTTAAAGCGATCGATTAATTTAAATATCATAAATTAAAATGATCAACTAAATTCAAACATCATTAATAAAAATGATTGATTAAATCAAAATATCATTAATCAAAATGATTAACTAAATTCAAACATCATTCATTAAAATTATAAACCAAATTTAAAACGTCACTAATTAAAAATGATTAATTAAACTCAAATATCATTTATGAAAATGATTAATAAAATTCAAATATGGTTAATTAAAAAGATTTGTCAGATTCAAACATCGTTAATTAAAATGATTAATAAAATTAAGAACTTCATTGATTAAAATGATTAATTAAACTCAGATATCGTAAACTAAAATAATTAATTAAATGAAATATCATTAATTAAAATGATTAATTAAACTGAAATACCATTAACTAAAATTATTAACTAAACTCGAATATCATTAATTAAAATGATTAAATAAATCTAAATCTCATTAATCAAAATGACTAATCAACTTAAACATCATTAGGTAAAACGGTTAATTAATTTAAATATCATAAACCAAAATGATTAACTAAATTTAAACATTATTAATTAAATTGATTAATTAAACTCAAATTTTATTGATTACAATGATTAATAAAATTCAAATATCATTAATTAAAATGACCTATTAACTTTTGTTAAAATACAAGCTCAAGGCAACATACAAAAAGTTTATTGGTTGATACTCAATAGGTGACGGTATAACGAAAATTGCTATAACGACTTTTAAACAATTCAAATAGAATGTAACGAATTATTTTTAACAAAACAATAATATAAGCAACGCAAGGATGTAAATAGATTAATACTGGCGAGAAGCCCCATTTAGGGTCTCTCTACAAATGTTCCCTGCAAAAACAATGGTTATGAACAACATAAATAGTTATATGAGTTCACTACAAATTAGAAAATATGTCATCCTTTTTCCAAAATGGAATTTGACCAAACAGTCAATCAAACAACAGTATATTAACATCCAAGCATACAACAATAATCTATAGCATCACAGATATTATGTAGTTTAATCAATGGCGAGTTAATTCACTGAATTTCCAATAGACACTTTCGCATTTCGGTTTGAACTAAAATTGAAAGGGCATTCGATTTTAGAAAAAATATTCTACGAGCTCCATATTTAACTAATCCAATTTCAAAATGAAGATACCGTCAATATGAATGTAACGCGACATACCGCATCTGAATTTGGCCTTGTATGAAATAGATTTTGATTTTATAAAATTTTAAAATTAAATAATATAATTATATTGCCAATTACATTATTAACACTAATCGCCAAATTAGCTTACTCTAATCCATCTTTGTTTACAACCCAAGCCACACTTTTCAACTACTTGACTCTACTTCTCAACACGGCACCGCCACCCATACACCTCTATCCATCGCCATGTCATCATAGATGGAAGCCCTCGACCTCGCCATGTCCATCACCACAAGAGCTGCTCCTTGAAACACCTCCGTCATTAAAATCTTACTTCATGAACCAATTGTTGTTAAACTCAGATTCCAGTCACCACACGTCACCACTGCCCAATCCAACCGACTAACCTCTACGTCTCCCCAAGCCGCACAACTTTGTAGTTGACACGCAAGTCGAAAACTAATGGCACCGATGAACGTGGACCATCAGATGGAAAGGCTGATTTAGGGTTAGGGTTTTAGTTTTTAGGAAGTAGAAAGAATATGAGGTCTTATATACAAAATTCTCCGACTATTCACACCTGAAAATCATGAACTTCAAATGAGGCATGCTCATTGGCATTTCTAACTAAATATCCCTATTCTGAACTCAATGGAACTTTTTCTAGACTAAATTCCAAAGTATACAAAAGATAAATTTTAAAATCAAATTATATTATTGTTATTCTTTAAAATTTATCGTTGCGTGTTTCGAGCTAGCTCGATCACACGATACGTTCGATCATCATGAATCTCATCGGCATGCAACAATTCATTATTCCGAATCTAATGACACTAGTTTCATCAAAATCCAAAACAGTGCTTGGAGTGGTAGTTTCACACATTTAAATATTGTTTTATATTTTTGATCCAATTATCGATATTTATCTAAACTATTTATTATTGTAAATAAATTTACAAATTGAATTAACTAATATTATTTATTAGTTGAATGGAGTTAAATCAGACTATTAAATTCATTTAATTAATATTTAATGCACTATTAAGATATTTAAGCAATCCATATACTAGAATATAAGTTATTAAATTCCAAAATCTGATTATTTAAATATTTAGAACTAAATAAATATTTAAAATTCAATGACTAAAATTATGGGTTATTACATTATCCTCCCTTGTTTTGTCCTCGAAATTCACAAAAGTAGGAAAAATGCATCTAATCCCTTAAGATTTCAAAAACAATAAATTAAAATGGGTTACCAAATTATTATTAAATTAATTTTCAAATATCACGGAAAATTTTGGCAGCGTCTCCTCTACATGGCTTGATCAGAAAAACTACAAATCACCCCTACAAGCCCCATGCCAAGAAAGAAAACAAATGCCAAGTAGACTTCCATATTTGGGGTATAAAACCATCGAATAATTTCAATTTCTAAATATACTACATACCTTTTTGCATTTTATTTTTTTATTTTGGCAAGCAAATTATTTTCTTGGCATGGTGCGCCAAAGACCAAATAACAATCTCTTGTGTCCATGTACTTGCATAATCCAAAAGAGTTTCAGACCGACAAAAGCGCAATACACCAGCTTCTCTATCTCAAGCTCAAACAGTATAAACAATTTAACAATCATATGCAATAAGGCAATATGATGCAACAAATAATAATGATGTAACTCTGCATGAAAAAACTAGCTTGATAGAAATTTACATGCAACTTCCGGATGATATAAGCTACATTCAACCAAAAGCAATATAACAAGCATATGCAACCAAAAATATAGAAATTATTCTTTAATAAAATACTATGCATCCAACCATTACAAAAGATAAATTTCAAAACTAAATGCTCGAATTTTTATATTCAAAGTATATTTTCAAATTTCCTTCGAAGAGAATTAAATCAAAACCATAATTAATTATAACAAGGAAGGGGCTCCTCCTACCAAAGCATACTATAACTCTATAATCAAAACAACATGGAGCATCTAGTGGTATTTTGGTTGCTCCTAAAACAACACTAGAGAAAACAAATATACCTAACGAGTCTTCCAAATCAGAAAACCCACAATTCATCCAACTTTAGTCATGACTAAAAATATTTAAAAACCCATTTCATAAAAACTCTTTACAAATATCCTATAATAATAACAATAAAAATACTTTACTGTAGTTTAAAAAAATATTATTATTTCTTTTACAAATTATTTTAAAATCACTTTTTCAAATGCATGGGGATTTAAGCTCTAATAAACAAAAATTTAAAGCCTCCGTTTATTAATTCAAACTTTATAAACAATGATATACATAATCGCATAATATGTAACGACCGTGATTTTTGAATTACTGTTGTAATAAATATTTTAAAAATCTGTAACGACCGTGATTTTTGAATTACTGTCGGAATAAATTTTTAAATAGAAATTTTAAATTGAAGTTTGAAAAATAAATTTTGCAATGCAAAATCATTTACAAGTCAGTTGAACATATAAGTAGTAGTCAATTGCAAAATCAGTTGTAAAAAAATAACAACTAAGCTATGTTGTATTTATTTTTGGCCTTCACGTGTAAACCAAAAAGGGTCCATTTATAAACAAAAGTTGGAACAATTCACCTTGCAGCCACAAAGTTTTAAAAGCAAGTTGAAGTATTAATTCTTTGCTGTGACTAGAGTTATGAAGTCAATGTGAACACACACTTTTCACCATCATTTCTTTATATTTGCAGCATGTCCTTTTCTTCTATTTGCTCACGTCTACAATTTAATGCTTTTGTACCTTTGGCCTTGACCTGTACACATTTGGAAATATAGTAGTATAGCCTTCATCATTTCAGTTTGTTCAAATTTTTCCCAGTAGCATTCTTTTATCAAGTAGCTCCGCAAAAGTTTAATGGCGTCTCCATAAATTTCTTGCTTTCTCTACGAATTTGGGTTGCTTAAAAAATTTTGGAAGCAAATTAAAAGTGAGTGTAAAACTCACATTTCTAATTTATTCACCCCCTTGCTTTTGAATGCAAATTATATTGCTTTGACTGCTATGTGAATTCGGTTCATATTTCATAAAAATAGAAGCCATTATCTACTTTATTCACTACGTGCCAAGTGAGTTTGCATTTTTCTTTATCTGGTCAAATCTACAAAAATCATGCGTACAAATTATTCTTGATAGTGGGAGTTACTCTATAGATTATATTTTTGCATTCATGTGTATGTGTAACTTTCTAATTCTTTTTCTTCATGCAAACCATTTTTGTATCAATGCATATAACATACGGAAGAGTACCCAGGCTTGCATTTTTGGGTGCATAAGGTAGCATGTGCACGTGAAGTGTGAACAAGTATTACACGAGAAATGAAGGAAAAAAAAGAAACACATGCATGCGTTTGTGCATATAAAAGAATGACCTGAGTTGTACAAGCATTGTCTGTGAATGATATATTTGCCTAGGTAGAAATTTGCAATGGCCAATGAGTTGATGACAGTTTATGAAATCTTTACTTTGAACTTATTTTCTGGATGATGCCTGTCAATTGCAATCTTGATGTTAACATTTTATGGATGTTACCATACTTTTCTTTATTTAAAATATTACATTGTTTTGTATGAACTATCAGTTGTCTTGGGGTTAATATGCTGTAAATTATACTCTGAAAATATAGTAAGAAGTTG
This sequence comes from Allium cepa, assembly GCA_030765085.1. NCBI lineage: Eukaryota > Viridiplantae > Streptophyta > Magnoliopsida > Asparagales > Amaryllidaceae > Allium > Allium cepa. The sequence continues at coordinate 485,035,697 of CM060934.1, read as the reverse complement.
GAATGTCATTAGTACAATTTGTATCCTTTTTAGAGTCTTCACTGGAATGGAAAAAAAAACATCATCTCGCCAGCATTACTTTAACTGCCAGTGGAGTTATATGTTCCATAATTTATTTTATTTTTCGATCATCGTGTAGTAAAATATAACTAAAAGATTGCATGTGCTTCCTCTTAAATGGGTTGGAAATCTATGAATTCCACACTGTCAACCGGTTAATTAGTAACATAATTATATGTTAAACAGTGGCCGAGTCATTTTTATTTTTGCATGTATGTTTCATGCAAGCGTACATGCCTATGATCACATTCTTTGGTTATATTAGTTGCTTGCAAATGTGTTTTGGAATATTGCCTAGTCACCTGTTTTGTCAATTATGTAATAGCTATATACGAAACTAGGGTCAGGCCTTTGAAAATGTAATGTGTATGCTTGAAAATGGGTAAAGATGAATTACAAAAGAAAATGTGTAGCGTGTCCTTCAGGCATCAATGCTAAATACTGTAACACATGTACATGAGAGATTTATTGCGTGAATCATGTATGGGTATGTGGTGCCAAGTCATTTTGTTTTGAGTCCAAAATTGATATTTTGCATATATGTGTTACGTGCATGTAGCAGTGTGTGAAAGTGTGTCCAAGTTGCATGCGTCTAATTTAATTCGTGCGTTCACGTGTTAAGTCCAGGCAGTGCAATAATTTGTTAAAAATATAGTAGTGTAGTCCACTATTTAAATTTTAGTTGAACCGGTGTTACGTTTTTGAAAATGTATTTTACGCCGTTATTTTTATAACGGAATTTTTACGTCAGTATTATATTTTTGAAGCGTATTGTTTTGGTGATATTTTTGACGAATAAAAAATTACTGTTGTTTTGACTTCAGTAACCGTCAATTTTAAAGTGTATTTTTAAGCAGTTATCTCGCAAGGCTGATTTGATATCCATTTTTACGGTGTTTTGTGAAGCGCAATTTCTTTGTCGAAATTGCTATAGTTGTTGGTATTTTAATCACGTGTTTTAAAAATAATTCGATTTTTTTTACAGTTTGTGCTTTCAAAAGAACGAGGAAGCGATTTAAACGCTTCAGCAAAATTGAGGACTATGAACCCTTACTTTTACCGATTCGCTTAATTCCGGACTTGTCCGTTTGAGAACGTAAAATGTTATTTATATAAAATACACAATTTTGCACTTTCAAGGAAACGATGAAGAGATTTAAACGATTTAGGAAAAGTGCGGAGTATGGAACCATACTTTTACTATTTCGGTTAATTCCAGACTCATTAATTGAAATATTTGTTGTTTGATGATTTTGATGATTTTGTTGGGCTTTCGAGCCACTATGTTGGACTGTCGGGTCATATGATGGACCTTCGGGTCAATTACCAGTACTAGACCTTCCGGTCATTTGTTGGACCTTCAGGTCATTTGTTGGACTTTCGGGTCATTTGTTGGGCGCCAAAAATATAGTATTTGGTAGGCTTCGGCCATATGAGATGCACTTGTGGCGTAGCTAAAACTCGCCATCTGTTGGGATCGATCCGTCTTTTATGTTGATTTTCTAGTCATCTTATTTTGATTTCTATATTTTGTGAATGCTGATTTTGTAGTTATCTTAACTGATTTATAGATTTTTGTGTACTGCTGCTTTGAATTCAATTGTGAATTTGAAAGTGATTTCAATGGAGTTTAATGAGTTGAATTTGATGGAGTTTAATGAGTTGAATTTGATGGAGTTTGATGTGATTTCTTCATTTAAACTATGTTGATTTCTTATGTTGAATAGTCTCATTCGAGACCATTATTATTTTGCTTGATGTTATTTAAGATGTATTCACATCTAAGTTTAAATTAGACTGATCTGTTTATTATTTTCTTTTAAATAATACTCGGGTCAGATCGAGTTATTTCAAGATGGTCGCTATCTCTAATTCAGTTGCTGCTTCAGCTTTTGGGGATTTCACTCCATCTTTGATCTAGACTTCGAGGTGTTTCTTTTTGGTGCATTGACTATCGTCCCATGTATGTTGATACCTATGTATATGTACATTTGGTTCATGTGAACTATCGATTGTTTTAGCATGTATCCAGACTTGTCTTCCGCTATATATCTGATATTTCTATTCTGACGTGGCTTTACATATCTATGTTATTGTTGTTGTTATGAGTTGTTCTGGATTTATCTTTAGCCACCACAGTTTCGTTTTAGATTTGGATTGAATACATATCTTTGGGAGGAATTTACACAACTCCTATCGATGTAATCAATACTCGTCTAAGACATAACTTACAGATGGTCGCTTCTAACAAGCCTTATTCTTCGCAATAGCAGACGTTATTCCTTATAATAACTTTTGTTATTGTGAGCACAAAGGTGGGGCTTACAGCTTGGTATCAGAGCCGAGATTCAGAACAAATTATAATAAACACGGAACAGAAGCAGAATGGAACATGTGTTACAACTATTGAAGTGTTTTATCTGTGCCTTTCGAATCGATTCCTTCGTTGTTCTTAAATTTTTATCCTCTCTAACAAGTTGGAATACGTTTGGGAATATGTCTTATATTTCCTTAGTATTCCATTTGTTAAATTCCTTTTCAATCTTAGATTTGAAAGTAGGTCATTGGATTTCTGATTGTCCTACTGCTCCTAAGGGCTTTAAATCTAGGAAGCTTAATGTTGCTAAAGCTTCTGTTGATTCTTCTCAGTCCAAAGGTTTTACTCCTTCTGTTTTGGAAGGTTTTATTTTACTTCATTGTCGTTTTATTAGAGTTCTTTTCGATACGGTTGCATCACATTCATTCGTGTTGAAGGAGCATGTTGATGTTATTCCTTTGGATGTTATTACTCTTTGCGACCCTTTGAGGATTGTGAATCCTATTGGTGGATCCGCTGCTCTTGATTTGTTGTGTGTTAATGTTGAGATTATTCTTTGTGGTTTTTCCTTTCGTGCAAATCTACATGTTATGGATCATCTTCGTGTTGTTATGACTTTGGGTACGGATTGGCTCGTCCGTTATGAAGTTCAATCCTATGTCCCGAAAGAACTTTGTATCTCAAGCATCCCGATGCTATCGAGCAGTTATCTATTATATTTCGAAGTATGGACCGTCCTTCGAATGCTATCATTCTTCCTTCGAATTGGAGGCTGTTATAGCTAATATTCCGGTTGTTTGTGATTTTTCTATTGTCTCTGAGCCTATTGGGAGTTTGCCGCCGAATAAGGCAAATGAGTTCCATTTTGATCGTGTCTCTGGTGCTCATCCTGTCAGTCGTCCTCCCACGAGGATGTCTGCTAAGGAAAATGAGGAGCTTAAACATCAATTATCTGAATTGGAAGCCAAGCATTTTATTCATTATAGCTCATCTCCTTGGGGCGCCGCCGTTGTCTTCGTTAAGAAGCCAGATGGTACTCTTAGGCCTTGCATTGATTATCGCAAGCTTAATGAGCTCATTATCAAAAATAGGTATCCATTACCTAGGATCGACGATATGTTAGATCAATTAAGTGGAGCTAAGCTCTTCTCCCAACTCGACCTTACTACTGAATTTCATTTGGATACGAGTAGCAGAAGTTAGTATTCACTTTACCGCATTCCGCACTCGTTATGATTCTTATGAGTGACTTATTATGTCATTCAGTTTGCCCAACTTATTTCATCCATTCTATGAATCGAGTATTTTATGAATATCTCGATGACTCCATTTGTGTATTTTATTGATTTTGGATGAAAACAACAATTTAAAATTTTGAAAATCTTTTCATAAGATTTATTTACAAGTATAATTGGATTTGTGTTTATCATATAGAAGATGATTTTGTGATTGTATTGCCCATTGAGTGCTTTAAGAATTCTGTTCGATGCGCTTGATCAACGTTATCGATAGGAATCTCCTAAACGCTTTGATGAGACAATTTGACACAATAAATTGACCTATAAAAAGTAATTTTTTCTAGAAAATGATTTCGTAAAGATAATTGTAATTTTGGAAGTTTTAGCTTTTCAGGAATGAAGATTATTTGAAAGAACCTTTTTTCGATACTCTTATCCTAGTGGTTCCCGAAGGGAACCAAGACTTCATTATTTGTACCAATACTAGTCGTATTGGTTTCGGTGCTGTTCTCGTACAAAAAGATGTAGTTTCCTATGCTTCTAGACAACTAAATCCTAACGAGATTCGTTATGCTACCCACGATTTAGAGTTAGCCGCTATAGTCTTTGCTCTACAGATTTGGCGACATTATTTTTGGGCGAGCGTTTTATTCTCTTCACTGATCACAAATCTCTGAAGTATGTATTCACTCAGAAGGAACTTAATTTGAGACAACAGCGTCGGCTCGAATTTCTTGCTTCATATGATTTCGATATTCAGTATACCCCTGGTAAGGGTAATCGAGTTGTTGATGCGCTTAGTCGCAAGCAGCAAATTGTTGTTTTCATGATGCTAGCAGAGTGGAATATATTGGAAGCTTTATCTCTTTATGATATTAGAGACCGTCCTTCAGTTTCTGATTCTCCCATGCTTTTATTTAGCATGAAAGCTCATCCTAGTTTGTTGGATTGTGTTGCCGATGCCCAGAAACAAGATCCTAATCTCTCTTATCTTATTCAGAGTTGTAAATCGGAATCCCGAAGTGATAATCTAAAGGATTTCAATATTGATATTCATGGTTGTATTCGGAAGAAGGGAAGGTTGATCGTGCCTAATATTCATAATCTTAGAAATGACATTCTTAAGGACTATCATCGTTCTAAGTATAATATCCATTCGGGTAGTAGTAAGATGTATGCTGATATGAAGCGCTTATACTTTTGAAAGGGTATGAAGCGTGATGTTGCAAGTTATGTGAGTCGTTGCACGACTTGTCAACTTATTAAACCAGAACACCATCATCCTAGTGGTCTTTTGCAGCCTCTTGAGATTCTATTATGAAAATGGGATCAAATTTCTATGGACTACATTGATGGTCTACCTCGTTCGAGGTCGGGCCATATTAGTGTTTAGGAGATTGTTGACCGATTGATCAAATCATCCCATTTTATTCCTATCAAGTCCAATCGGACTGCTTCTTGACTTTGGAGATAGTTGGGAAGACCACTTATCTCTTGTTGAATTCTCTTACAACAATAGTTTTCAATCCAGTATCGGTATGGCTCCTTTCGAAACTCTTTACGGAAGACCGTTTTGATCACCATCTTGTTGGTTGAAATTGGGGGAAAAGTTAGTTTTCGGCCCCGATTATATTCGTGATTCTTCTGAGAGGATTGATATTATTAGACAGAGAATGAAGGAGGCTCAGAATAGGCATAAATCTTATGCCGATCATCGTAGGAAGCCTTTGGAATTTTCTGTTGGCGATCATGTATTCATTCGTATTTCCCCGATGAAGGGTGTGGTGCGTTTTAGTAGCTCCGGGAAATTGGCTCCTCGTTATGTTGGACCGTTTCCTATTACGGAACGCATTGGCCCTATTGTTTATCGTGTATCGCTACCTATCCAGTTTTTGGGAATTCATGACGTATTTCATGTATCCCAGCTTTGTCGATGCCTTCGAGATTCGGATTCTTCTATTGATCCCCATATGTTGCAAAATCCTGAGATCTCACCCGACTTGTCTATGGTGCAAAATCCTATTCGTGTGCTAGATTTGAAGGTTAAACGCTTTTGGAATAAAGAAGTCCCGCTTGTGAAAATTCAATGGTCCACAAATCCCCAAAAATTGCACTTGGGAAACCAAAGAATTCATCGAGCATTCTTATCCTAGTTTTCTCTCCTCTTCGGGTGGGGGTGAACATTCTTATCCATCTTTGCTATTTTAATATTTGTTGTGATGAATTATTTGTGTTATTGACTGCTTTTAGTATGAAAATTGCGGGGACGCAATTTTTATAAGAGGGGAAGTCTGTAACGACCGTGATTTTTGAATTACTGTCGTAATAAATATTTTAAAAATCTGCAACAACCATGATTTTTGAATTACTGTCGGAGTAAATATTATAAATAGAAATTTTCAATTGAAGTTTGAAAAATAAATTTTGCAATGCAAAATCATTTACAAGCTAGTTGAACATATAAGTAGTAGTCAATTGCAAAATCAGTTGTAAAAAATAAATTAACTAAGCTATGTTGTATTTATTTTTGGCCTTCATGTGTAAACCAAAAAGGTCCATTTATAAACAAAAGTTGGAACAATTCACCTTGTAGCCCCTAAAGTTTTAAAAGCAAGTTGAAGTATTAATTCTTTGCTGTGACTAGAGTTATGAAGTCAATGTGAACACACACTTTTCACCATCATTTCTTTATATTTGCAGCATGTCCTTTTCTTCTATTTGCTCACGTCTACAATTTAACGCTTTTATACCTTTGGCTTTGACTTGTACACGTTTGGAAATATAGTAGTATAGCCTTCATCATTTCAGTTTGTTCAAATTTTTCACAGTAGCATTCTTTTATCAAGTAGCTCTGCAAAAGTTTAATGGCGTCTCCACAAATTTCTTGCTTTCTCTACGAATCTGGGTTGCTTAAAAAAAATTGGAAGCGAATCAAAAGTGAGTGTAAAACTCACATTTCTAATTTATTCACCACTTTGCTTTTGAATGCAAATTATATTGCTTTGACTGCTATGTGAATTCAGTTTATATTACATAAAAATAGAAGCCATTATCTACTTTATTCTTTGCGTGCCAAGTGAGTTTGCATTTTTCTTTATCTGGTCAAATCTACAAAAATCATGTGTACAAATTATCCTTGATAGTGGGAGTTACTCTATATATTATATTTTTGCATTCATGTGTACGTGTAACTTTCTAATTCTTTTTCTTCATGCAAACCATTTTTGTATCAATGCATATAACACACGGAAGAATACCTAGGCTTGCATTTTTGTGTGCATAAGGTAGCATGTGCACGTGAAGTGTGAACAAGTATTACACGAGAAATGAAGAAAAAAAAGAAACACATGCATGCGTTTGTGCATATAAAAGAATGACCTGAGTTGTACAAGCATTGTCTGTGAACGATATACTTGCCCAGGTAGAAATGTGCAATGGCCAATGAGTTGTTGACAGTTTATGAAATCTTTACTTCGAACTTATTTTCTGGATGATGCCTGTCAATTGCAATCTTGGTGTTAACATTTTCTGGATGTTACCATACTTTTCTTTATTTAAAATATCACATTGTTTTGTATGAACTATCAGTTGTCTTGGGGTTAATATGCCGTAAATTATACTTTGAAAATATAGTAAGAAGTTGGAATGTCATTAATACAATTTGTATCCTTTTTAGAGTGTTCACTGGAATGGAAAAAAAAACATCATCTCGCCAGCATTACTTTAACTGCCAGTGGAGTTATATGTTTCATAATTTATTTTATTTTTCGATCATCGCGTAGTAAAATATAACAAAAAGGCTGCATGTGCTTCCTCTTAAATGTGTTGGAAATCTATGAATTCCATATTGTCAATCGGTTAATTAGTAACATAATTATATGTTAAACAGTGGCCGAGTCATTTTGATTTTTGCATGTATGTTTCATGCTAGCTTACATGCCTATGATCACATTCTTTGGTTATATTAGTTGCTTGCAAATGTGTTTTAGAGTATTGCCTAGTCACCTGTTTTGTCAATTATGTAATAGCTATATACGAAACTAGGGTCAGGCCTTTGAAAATGTAATGTGTATGCATGAAAATGTGTAAAGATGAATTGCAAAAGAAAATGTGTAGCTTGTCCTTCAGGCATCAATGCTAAATACTATAACACATGTAAATGGGAGATTTATTGCGTGAATCATGTATGGGTATGTGGTGCCAAGTCATTTTGTTTTGGGTCCAAAATTGATATTTTGCATATATGTGTTACGTGCATGTAGCAGTGTGTGAAAGTGTGTCCAAGTTGCATGCGTCTAATTTAATTCGTGCGTTCAAGTGTTAAGTCCAGGCAGTGCAATAATTTTTAAAAAATATAGTAGTGTTGTCCGCTATTTAAATTTTTGTTGAACCGATGTTACGTTTTAAAAACGTATTTTTTTTTTTTTTTTTGAAACTGGGTACTTATATTTACAAAGTAGGCAGCACACAAGTCTGCAAGAATCATCATGGCGCACAGTTTAATATGCCAGAGGCAGGGATCGAACTGCCGACCTTGTCGTCAACAGCCTGGCGTTTTACCACTGCACCAAGGCCTCGGACTTTAAAAACGTATTTTGCGCCATTATTTTTATAACGGAATTTTTACACCGGTATTATATTTTTGAAGCGTATTGTTTTGGTGACATTTTTGACGAATAAAAAATTACTGTTGTTTTGACTTCAGTAACCGTCAATTTTAAAGTGAATTTTTAAGTAGTTATCCCGCAACGCTGATTTGATATCCGTTTTTACGGTGTTTTGTGAAGCGCAATTTTCTCGTCGAAATTGCTATAGTTGTTGCTGTTTTAATTACGTGTTTTAAAAATCATTTTAAAATAAAATCGTTTTCAAAAGTTTTACAGTTTGCGCTTTTAAAAGAACGAGGAAGCGATTTAAACGCTTCAGCAAAATTGAGGACTATAAACCCTTACTTTTACTGATTCGCTTAATTCTGAACTTGTACGTTTGAGAACGTAAAATGTTATTTATATAAAATACACAATTTTGCACTTTCAAGGAAACGATGAAGAGATTTAAACGATTTAGCAAAAGTGCGGAGTATGGAGCCATACTTTTACTATTTCGGTTAATTCCGGACTCATTAATTGAAATATTTGCTGTTTGATGATTTTGATGATTTTGTTGGGCTTTCAGCCACTATGTTGGACCTTCGGGTCATATGATGGACCTTCGGGTCAATTACCAGTACTAGACCTTCGAGTCATTTGTTGGACCTTCGGGTCATTTGTTGGACCTTCGGGTCATTTGTTGGGCGCCAAAAATATAGTACTTTGTAGGCTTTGGCCATATGAGATGCACGTGTGGCGTAGCCAAAACTCGCCATCTGCTGGGATCGATTCATCTTTTATGTTGATTTTCTAGTCATCTTATTTTGATTTCTAGATTTTGTGAATGCTGATTTTGTAGTTATCTTAACTGATTTCTAGATTTTTGTATACTGCTGCTTTGAATTCAATTATGAATTTGAAAGTGATTTTGATGGAGTTTAATGAGTTGAATTTGATGGAGTTTAATGAGTTGAACTTGATGGAGTTTGATGTGATTTCTTCGTTTAAATTATGCTGATTTCTTATGTTGAATAGTCTCATTCGAGACTATTATTATTTTGCTTGATATTGTTTATGATGTATTCACATCTAAGTTTAAATTAGACTGATCCGTTTATTATTTTCTTTTAAATAATACTTGGGTCAGACCGAGTTATTTCAGGATAGTCGCTACCTCTGATTCAGTTGCTGCTTCAGCTTTTGGGGATTTCACTCCATCTTTGATCTAGACTTCGAGGTGTTTCTTTTTGGTGCATTGACTATCGTCCCATGTATGTTGATACCTATGTATATGTACATTTGGTTCATGTGAACCATCGATTGTTGTAGCATGTATCCAGACTTGTCTTCTGCTATATATCTGATATTTCTGTTCTGATGTGACTTTACATATCTATGTTGTTGTTATTATGAGTTGTTCTGGATTTATCTTTATCCACCGTAGTTTCGTTTTAGATTTGGATTGAATTCATATCTTTGGGAGTAATTTACACAACTCCTATCGATGTAATCAATACTCGTCTAAGGCATAACTTACGGGTGGTCGCTTCTAACAAGCCTTCTTCTTCGCAATAGCAGACGTTATTCCTTATAATAACCTTTGTTATTGTGAGCATAGAGGTGGGTCAACACATAATCAATCAAATCAAATTCCGTATAAGAATAAACTAACACTTAACAGTAATATTAAATGACCAACAAACAAATCTCAGCTTAAATTCAAAACTTTCTTGATTATCCAAGAATATAAATAATTTCCTGAGCATACCATTTTGCTCATCAGCCTTTGGTTATTGCTTAAATGATTTTCTAAGCTCCTTTCAATAAAATAGAAAGTCATATTCTAAATTTTCCTAAGCCACATAGCACAACATACAAATATACTTATTGGTTTCTTAACCACATCAATCTTTCTAACCCCTTCAATTTTTTTTCATTAGTATTTTATTCAACACTAAAATTGTCTATGAAGAATTTCATAAATTTTCATGTAAGTTTATCAATATTTTACAAAGTCATTTCTATATAAATCATCAAAATAAAAACTTTCTCCACTTTATTTACTTGCATAATATCCTCCTAAATCCTAAGACCATATATACAAAACACTAATTTGATTTTACTTTTCAAATTTTAGATGGAGACTTAACAAAATATGGGTCTTTTAAAACCAAGTCAACTTTTCGACCTCTTTAACTTAGAGTGTTATAATGAAAGATGTTTATGGGTTGACCCAATAACACCAAATAGTTTACACCATTTAAACGTTTTAACCAAAAGCTATGGTAAAACACTATCTATTAAAACCTCCCTATCTAATTAAATGCATTTTTAAAATTTATGTTAAATTATATCCTTAACTATTCAATGTTAAAAATCCATTTATCAAAACATCCTTTTATTAAAAGTACCTTTTATTTTGAAATCAGTTCCCTAAAAGGGAACTAAAAATTAAATACCCGGTTTATAATTTCAAAACCCATTTTTAAAAAACATACTATATATATATATATATTTCTTTTATGAAATAACTTCAACATTTTATTTACTAAACTTGCTTTTGGTTTGTCCTGATTTGAACTCATATTGATAGCAAAATGATAAAGAGAATAGTTTACTAAGTGCACCACAATGATCGCTTAAGCCAACGTCTGATCATCACATAGAAGATTATTCTCATTACCACAAAACTAATCGAAATGATTTCCTCCAAATTACCCTAAAAAAAAGCATTCTACATAAAATTTCTCTTTCAAAATATTTATATTTAGAATACTTCCAAGTAGTGCTACCATATTTTTTTCCAAAAACCTTTTGAAATTATTTCAAACGACTCCGAGATTTAAATTTAAAAAATCCCTTCTAAATTACATTTTGTAAATCAAATTTATATAGAATTACTTTAGATAAAATCAATTCATATTATAATAATCCTCCTTTATTATAATAAAACTTTCCCAAGTATTTATTTTCTAAATGTCCCATCATACCACTTAGATTATTTTAAAAATTATTATTAAAAGTTTACTTTTAACCCAAAATTATAATCGAACACTTTATAATCAGACTGGGAAACTTAATTCACAAGGGGTTCGTTTATAATCAAAACAATAAATGCATAAAAATAAGCTTAGCACAAATAATCAACAAACAACAAATAACAATCAACACTCCTAACTTAATTGAGCATGACTGATTAAATAATAGCGATGATAAATAAATATTATCACATTCAAACAAACAAACACGCTATATAACTACATAAATTTTGAAAATTATTCCTTTATATATATATATATAAATCAAGGTAAAGTATTTCATTTTCTAATTTTTAAAAGTCGACATCATGTATGTTTTCCTTTTCAAGTATTTATAAATCCTAACCGACACCGTGGCAATCCACGTCGTGACTAGAATTCACAAACAATTCGATAGAGCAATTAACACAATAGGTTTCTACAGCATCAACAAATACGCACTCGTATATATTACACTCCCAATTCATTCTAAGGTGTCACTCACCCTATCTCTAATGAGTTACTCATTTTAGGGCATTATTAACCCTATCTTTAATGAGCCATACCCTACCAAAGCCAAGTTTCTCGCTTAAACTTCAATCTGATACAAAGTTGTAACGGCCTGTCTTTTCTCCTATCAAAAGTTGACACCAAATATATCCACGGTACTCCACTGCCGAACATCCAATTGCCAGAAATGCAGATTGTTAGGGTAAAATAAAAGGAACAAACAAAGGAAATAGAATCTCATAGTGGAAACGAAACATATAATATGACAAAGATAGTATAAACCATCACTCCAAAATACAGGATACATTAGAATTAAAACAAACCTCATCAGCCTGGACAGTTACAACTTCCTAACCTTATAATTGATGATGGGTACATATATATAGTAATACAGTAGAAAATAAAACTATGGTAGGTGAACATCCGACTCTACTCTATGTGCCCTATGTCCCACCAACTACAACCTGGAAATATACTCGGTCTAATCGAGCATTATAATAAAATAACACCTGGATCAGTTTGGATAAGTAGCATGGGAAACTCAAGGAATATGATGACCATATAAAAATTCTGTGAGACTACGTCATTAAACGTGAAATGGGTTTTTATCTTACAAGAACATCCATACATGAAAGAGTGGAAATAAACAACAAACACAAATCCAATATCAATTATGAGTACTAGTTTGAACAAATCTCATACTTAAGAAATTGGCATAAATAATATCGAAATCCAGACTTGAAAGAATAAAAATAATTTGAAAAAATCCAAACTGGAGAGAATGGACAAACAAGATAAAAGTCCAAATTTGAAAGAATGGACACAGATAATTAAACATTGAGAAGAGCATAAGGCAGTTCTCAATGCAATTAAGGACACAGTTCAAATATTTGAATTAAACAAGGAAAGAGAGTTTTTTTCAATAATGACTAGGATGGTGTGGGCCCATCACCGAAAGTATACCTCTAGAAATATAACGAGGACAAACGATGGCCCTTGGAAATGTACATGCCGAACCCCATCAACCTTACCGAGTATCCTAGTATTTCACATCACAATGCGAAAAAACAAATCCAATCTAGAGTAGGTATGAAAATAACCTAATGGGAGTAACCCCACATAGCTTGACGTCCATTTGCGCGTTGGTTTTAGTCATTTTCGACAAATGGATATCAAAGCTCAAAAGGGAAACAAATCATCTTCAATAGATGAGTCGCAAAGAAGATAGCAGAATCGAAATCAATAGTCGATAAATCAACTATCGGGAATAGCAAAGTGATTTGTGTACGGGAAATAAATCGCATGCACTTACCATCAATAAATGAATCAAACTTTCAAAGCATTTGATTCACACTTGTGCTTGATTTTTACAATTACATTGTTTGCAAAACACTTTAAAAACACACTTTGAAATATTATTTTAAAAGGACAAATTATTATACAAAGTGTATTAAACAAGGGTAAAAAACAAATGTAATTAAAAAAATTCTTATCGTAAACCAAAACTATTTACACTTGGCTTTATTTTTAAGCAATTTTTTGAAATATTTTCTCTTTTTTAAACCAGCATTTATTAATTAAACACTGTAATTTTCCAAAAGGATGAATTTTGTACAGCTCTTTTATAACTTTAAAACCACATCAATTTTCCCAAATGAAAATAAATAAAAGTTTAAATTCTTTTTATAAATTTTAAAACAACATTAATGATCCCAAAAGATAATTAATCACATTTATAATCTCTTTTAATAAACCAATCTGTTATCTGTAAAACACCTTTATTAAATTAGTTCATTACTTTGAAACACTACATCATTTAATAACTTTTAAATCAGTTTATTAAATCAGTTAACTTACTTTAAACTCATTTATTAAATCAGTTAATTAACTTTTCAAACATCATTAATTAAAATTATTAATTAAATCAAAATATCATTAATCAAACTGATTAAATAAATTCAAACATCATTAATTGAAATGATTAACTAAGTTTAGAACATCATTAATTAAAAATTATTAATTAATCTCAAATATCATTAATTAATATGATTAATAAAATTAAAATATCATAAATTAAAATGATTTATTAGATTCAAAAATCATTAAGTAAAATGATTAATAAAATTTATAACATCATTAATTAAAATGATTAATTAAACTTAAATATCATTAATTAAATCAAATATCCTTAATTGAAATGATTAATTAAACTCAAATATCATTAATTAAAATGATTTATGAAATTCAAATATTGTTACTTAAATCCAAATCACATTAATCAAAATGATTAGTTAAACATAAAAAACATCATTAGTTAAAACGATTAATTAATTCAAATATCATAAATCAAAATGATAACTAAATTCAAACATCATTAAGTAAAATGATTATTTAACTCAAAATATCATTAATCGAAATGATTAAGTAAGTTCAACCATCATTAATTAAAATGATTAACTAAATTCAAAACAACACAATTGACAATGATTAAGTAAACTCAAATATCATTAATTAAAATGATTTATTAGATTCAAACATCATTAATTAAAATGATTAATAAAATTTAAAACATAATTAATTAAAATAATTATTTAAACTCAAATATCATTAATTAAAATAATTAATTGAATAAAATATCAGTAATTGATATGATTAAAATAACTCAAATATCATTAATTGAAGAGAGTAGTTAAATTCAAATATCATTGCTTAAAATGATTAATTAAATCCAAATCTCAACCATCAAAATGATTAATTAAACTTAAACATCATTAGTTAAACGATTATTTAATTTAAGTAACATAAATCAAAATGATTAACTAAATTCAAACATCATTAATTAAAATGATTAATTAAACCCAGATATCATGATTTAAAATGATTAATAAAATTCAAATATTATTAATTACAATGTTCTATTAACTTCTGTGAAATACAAGCTCAAGTCAACATGCACAAAAGTTTATAGGATGATATTCAATAAGTGATGGTATAGCGAAAATTTCTGTAAAGACATTTAAACAATTCAAATAGAATGTCATAGTTACTTTCAGCCAAACAACAATATAAGCAACGCAAAGATGTAAATAGATTAATATTAGCGAGAAAGTCCCTTGGGGTCGCTCTACAAATGTTCCCTGCAAAAACAATAGTTACGAACAACACACTATAAATTAGATAATATGTCATCCATTTTCCAAAATGGAAATCCATCCAAACAATCAATCAAACAAAAATATACTAAAATCCAACCATACAAAAATAATCTATAACATCATAGATATTATATAGTTTAATCAAAAGTTGAGTTAACTCATCGAAATTCCAACGAATGCTTTCACATTCCGGTTTGAACTAAAATCGAATGAGCGTTCGATTTTAGCATAAAATAGCTACAAGCACCAAATCCAACCAATCCAATTCCAAAACGAAGATATCGTCGATACGAGTCCAACGCGACTAACCATGTCTGAATTTGACCTCAGATAAAATAATTTTTGTTTTATAAGATTTTAGAATTAAATAATATAATTATATTACCAATTACATCATTAACACTGATCACCCAATCAGCTTACTCTAATCCATCTTCATTTACAAGCCAAGCCACGCTTTCAACTACTCGACTCTGCTTCTTGACACGCCGCCATTACCATACGCCACCAACCAACGTCGCATCATCGCAGATGGAAGCCCTCGACTTCACCCTATCCATTGCCACAAAAGCCCCCTAAAACACCTTATTCATCGAGATCTTACTCCATGAAACCATCGTCATTAAACCCAGATTCCGATCACAACATGTCAACGCCGCCCAATCCAACCGACCAACCTCCATGTCTCTCCAAGACGCACAACTTTGTAGCTGTCACCCAAAGCCAGACAAAACCTCCAACGAGGCCGATGAACGTGGACCATCGGATGAAGAGGCTGATTTAGGGTTATGGTTTTAGGTTTTAGGAAATAGAAAGAAAATAAGGTCCTTATATAGAAAATTCTCTAACACTATTCACCCCTAAATTTACGAAATCCAAATTAGGGGTGCTCACTAGCGTTCCTAACTAAATACAACTATTACGAACTCAATGTAACTATTTTCAAGACCTAATTCCAACATATACAAGAGTTAGCTTTTACAATTTAATTATATTCTTATAATTCTCTAAAATTAATCGTTACGCATTTCGAGCTGGGTTGATTATACGATACGTTCGATCGTCACAAATCTCATCGGCGTACAACAATTCATCATTCTAGATCAAATGGCAGTAGTTTCATCAAAATTCGAGATGGGCCATGGAATATAATTTCACGCATTTAAATATCAATTTATATTTTCGATTTAATTACCGATATTCATCTAAACTATTTATTACTGTAAATAAATTTACAAATTGAATTCACCAATATTATTTATTAATTGAAAGGAGTTAAATAAGACTATTAAATCCATTTAATTAATATTTAATTCGCCATTCAGATATTTAAGTAACCCCTATATTTGAATATAAGTTATTAAATTCAAAAATCTAATTAGTTAAATATTTAAAATTAATTAAATATTTTAGTTCAATTATCAAAATTCTCGGTTGTTACACTAGCTCTCATTCAATTCCTACTCCATATGTGACAAAGTCCGGCACATCTGCCTCCGCTTTTACACATGTCGCCATCTGATACATTGGGAATCCACTTAAAGTTATTAACAGTTTTCTTATTTAACATTATAGCATTTCTGTAGATCATGTCTTCTATTTATTTAATGCTTACTCCTAATGTATTAATAAATTCCAATTTTTTACGCAGTACACATTAGCCAGTGCAATTTTCCTCCACTAAGATGTCTATTTAGCTAAGAAATCTTATATAATATAATATTTCTAGTAAATTTGTGTATAATTCTTTTAGCATTTTTTTCTCTTTAAATTCAATTTTCCATTTATTTCTTATATATATTTTCTAGCTATTTTCCTCCAAAAATTCATATTAATTACATGGAAAATTCTTCAAATTAGAAACCCATTTCTAAATTCACGATTTAAACATCATACTAAATATTCATAGTTTTCGAAAGCATTAGAGTAAGGATATACATCTAAATACAACATGTTCATTTATATTTCACTAAAACAATCATTAAAACATTATTTGCCTCTTTAAAGTGCTATTCCACATGAACTCCATCGTAATAAGTTAAAACCGAAATTAAACATACAAAAAAGGGTAAAAAGGGTTTAGTATTACTCACTTAGATCTTTGAAATATCTTGTTTTAATATTCTTAATCATTCTTTAGCATGCATTTTCCTCTTCTTCTTCTTCTTCTTCTTCTTATTTGCTCTTTTTGGGCCACCGCCGTCAATTTTCCTCTCAAGCTTTAATTATATTTTAGTAGAATGAATGAAGGAATGGAAAAGAGTCATACTTATTATCCCGTAATAATTGGGGCCTTGACCCTCATACCCTTTTTCATTAGTCCATTACCCACTTCTTAGTTCAATTTGTCGTTTATAACATTTTCAAGCTTATCTTAACTCTCTAATTAATTAATTAGTTAATTACGGGGTGATACAGGCTTCCCCCCTTGAAGGAACTTCACCTCCAATATTCAACTAAGCAACGGTAGTGATTGCTAATCTACCCCTTTCTTAGCATTAGCATACTTATGATTTTCAATTCGAATACCACAATTTGAAAATGTACTAGTGCCAACTACTAATAAAAAAAATCATCCATAATAATCATATGTATATATATATGGTCTATAACAGTACAATATATAGCTAACATATGCTAAGCCAAACAACTAACTCTAGATAGGTCCTCTTAAACTTATCCTCCATTTCCCATGCATAGTCCTCCCGATTCGCACTCCACTGTAAACATACTAACTTCACTACCTTATTTCACAATAGCGTCATCTCGGTCCACTATTTGAACCGATCTCATCATATAGGTTATGTTTAGCTCTATGACCAAGTCTTCTACCATCCTCTGATTCACTATTGCACATGGATCCCTAATACGCTTCTACAAATGTGATATTTGGACACATTATGGATTCTTGCAAAAGCACTTAGCCATTCAACCTTATATTCCACCTTCCCAACCTTCCATGTGATCAGAAACAACCTTAAATATTTAAGTGCTAACTTTCTAGCCTTCCCAAAGTGCATCAGACAACGCATCGAAGAAACTTTCATGAACACTTGATCGCCTATTAGAAAATCCATTTCTTTTCTTCTTGTGTCGGCACAGCTCTTCTACCTAGATTGTGTCGTCTACATTCTACTTCAGATTCGTTCTAGTTTCTCAATAAAATCCCTAACCATATCTAGTCCTAACCCAAGTCTATCACCTATCCCTAACCAACATACGTGCGACTTGTACGACCTTCCATACAACGCTTCTAATGGGTTAGTCCCAATATTAATCTGGTAGCTATTGTTGTATAAAAATTCTACTAAGTAAATGAACTAACACAGTCCTCCAAAATCTAATATACAGGCTCTTATCGGATCTTATAGAATCCTATTGACTCTTTTAGTCTGCCTATCCATCTATAGATGATACGTAATATTCATGCACAGCTCTGATCCTAAAGCACTCTACAAACTATGCCAAAACTCTGGCGAACAGTGGGTCTCCTGTACTAATAATAATAAGAGGCACTCCATATAGTTTCATTACTACCTTAATGTATATCTCAGCCAACTTCAACGCAGTTCTTGTAGCCCTCACTGGAAGAAATGGTCATACTTAATTAGTATATCAACTATGACCCATATACTTTATAACACCTCCTAATTTTAACGCTACCTATTAAAAAAGGATTTAATAAATAAGTAATAACACTAAAAATAGAATTTGTACAAACGTTAGAATTTGGTTATGAAACTTGCACTATTTGGTTCGTGGTGACTTTTTGATCAATTTTCGTATGTAAAGTTTTTTGATTGGAGTTCAAATGAAAATGTAATTAACATTTGAACTTCCAGAGTCAGAAATATTTATATATATAATTATGGTAATAAAAGTTAATTAACGCTAATTAGTAAGTTAATGGAAACTTAGATGTTTTTAAATGTTAATGTTAAATTAAAGTCAAGGGGATATATATAAGAGGAAATAAATTATTGCAATAAGGTTTATAAAGGGATCAAACAAGTGCAATCATCTAAACAAAGAATAAAACATATAAAATCAAAGCACGCTAATTAATTCACCATTGACGGGTAAATTGAAGATATTAGAGCATAAATAGAATAATAGAGATGCAACCAAATATTTATCTTCCATGCCAAGTTTTTGATGTACATCTTTGGTTAAATAAGGATTGCATATGGTAAATCTAATGCTCCAAGTTAACACTAAACATCTATAAACATATACCTAGTTTCACACTTCTCTTTTCATATTTTTTGGGTCAAGAGTAAAACTCTATCATTCACTTTTCTCTACAATCTATAGAACTCTTTAAGTAGTAAAATTATTATATTATATGTATAACGATCCTTACTCGACCTTCAGAAATCGGCACCGAATACGATACTCGTATTCCAATGCCGTAGATCCAAACGTCGAATCTGGTTCACTGGAGCTTATAACATCATTAAGTATAACACAGTGGAAGAAAAAAATGAATATCAATATACAACATTTGATACAATATCTGATACAATAGATGATACAACAGATATCAACATATATCAGAGATACAAGGAATAGCAGCGGAAAGAAACTGTCTTCAATGCCAAGCTCCATCTCCAATCCAAAGCTAGCGAGAACTCCCATATAGTCGCACAAAGCTAAGCAAGGCCAGCTATGAAAGCTGAAGTGTAGAAAATGCGATCCACAAATACAAAAGACTTCGAAGGCTATCTAATTAATTCTTATAATTCGACTATCTGAAAAACCCAACTCTAGACTGCCCGTGTGAAAAATATTGGGCAGCCAGAGTTTAGGAACGGAACAATAAAAACTCCAGGTCAGTCATGGGACTGGTATGAGTAACAAAAACAGTTTTATCTTTTAAAATAATAACAAAGGAATTTAAAATAAATCCGTAATGCTTTTTAGGAAATGAAACTACCATAAGGCCTCCCGCCACACACACAATGCAAACACAAACTTGGAGGAGATTTCTCCTTATGATAGTCAAACATGCTTAATACGAGAAAACCATTTTGATATTATTATTAGTGCATAGTGGAAAACATTTCGAAAGTATAATATAAATCTTAACCAGCATAGGTACCATTATATTATGCCTGCTATAGCTACCATTTTAAATGACATGTTCTACAACTAAAACCGTACAAGGCTCGTATTGTTTTGTTTGGATTTCCAACAAATGGTTAGGCTAAGGAACTTCCTACTGCCATATGGGTACGCCTCTGGCGGGACATCCCGAGAACTTAACCAGCTCTCTGCCAACACAAGGCCGGGTTACCTCTGTAACTAGGTAACTACTACATGAGCATGCCATCCCCCGGTCCTTTGGGACCTTTATCCGAGGCGCCTCTAAACGACAAAGCAACAACCACACAGAAATGAGATTGAAGCCCACCACATAGGTAAATATTTAGGCTCTATACCATGATACCACCCTTTACCAGAAGGGAATGACACACCCTAAAGGGCGCGACCCTGATAACCTTGCCGCATCTTTCCTGTTTCGACAATTTCCGGGGTGTGAGGTCCTGATGCAGTCTCGTCCACAAAGCTACGCTTTTGCACAAAGCCATGCTTTGATCACAAATGATCAACAAATGATCATCAACACACAGCAGCACTCAGCATGCCACACTACCAAATTGGGAGTATATCATTGATAACCTTCAACTACATAACCTCTGAGCTCGTACGTCTTAGAGAAGGGTGTTAAGCTAAGAGAATAAATTCTCCGCCACCAATAGTTATGTATTTGAAAGAAATCTGCTTTATATCTCAAAGTTTAGTGTCAGACATACAACCATACAAGTCTATCCCGGGTTCGAACAGAACCGAAGACACTTCCGAAGAAGCCCTTGCAAATCCGGATAATCCCTAATCACGTCCGGACTTCCCAGCACATATGGAGTCTCTATACCGGGCATCAGTTGATGCAGAGACATTCGACGAGTTATCCTTTCGTTTTCGTAAATATACGGTCTTCACTACCGTCTTTGAATGCTATCCATATCGTCGTATCATTATTCGGAATGGGTTATATGACACAAGGTCCTCTCCCTGCTAAACTGAATAATGAGCGCAACATTTAAAAACATATGGATATGGGATTTTAGTCAAGTCACAACTTTTGAAAACCCAAAACCTCCTTTTCAAACGGTTTAAACAAATTACCATTTTCAAATCTTTAAACAAAAAGATTCATTTCACAAAGTTCTCCTCGTTTCACAAAGATCCATTCATAGATTTCAAAACAATTTCCATTTCAATTGGATTAACTCGTTAAATCTTTAAGTCAAAGGTTTATCTAGTAGCTTTCAAAACTCTTTACAAAGATTCATCCATAACTTGGAAGACCATTTTCATTTTAGACTTGAAATCCCTTTTATTAAAATTGGAAATTCATTTCTTATATGAAAGTTTTTATCATTTGAAAACAAACAGTTTTCATTTCGGAAAAATCCATCTCATTTATACAAGTTAAAATCTTTGGGTTAATTCAAATTCCCAAAATAACACTTTAAAAAATGGTTTAAAACCCATATAAATTTTATGCCCTTTTTTTACATCATAATTTCTCAACATAGAATTCAATTTCAAATTTTGAATTCAAATTTAAATCAAATTTCAAAACTAAATCAAGTTATTCAAAAAAATAACTTTAATCTTTGAAATTCCCTTCCAAAAAACTTTTCACTTTAAATCCGATCTATTTTCAAATCCATTTGAATTCAAATTTTCTATTTAAAATCATTTCAAAAATCTATGACTTAATCGATTTCCTCGTGAAATCCATATTTGTGTGTGTATGGTGTGGTCCATGGGTTAAACACAATAGTGCGACATCATTCAACCATCACAGATCAAAACACAGAAATATAGTTGATAGGCGGTATAAACTATAATGCTTATCGTTCATTCACAGATTCACAGTTAATATACAAATGTATCACAAATAAATGAATAAATTATACACAGCTCAATCCACAGAACAAAATATCACAGATCAGATAGGACAAACAATTCAAGGCATCTCATGCAATACAATCATTCATAAGTAAGGTCAAGCATTCAATAACCATTCATAAGTAGGATTAATTAATTGTTTAATCCTAATTAATTCAATTAATTTCCAATTAAATTAATTACTTATGAATTAATCCAATCTTGATTAATTAATTACAAATCATTCTATATAAATTACTTAATCAATCACCTTAATTAATTACATCAATTAATCACCTCATTATTAATTATTCCTTAATTAGTCCATTATAAATTACATCATTAATTATATTAATTAATGATCTCTAATTATATTTAAATTAAATTACTTTATTTAAATTAATTACATTAAGTAATTAATCTTTAATTAAACACAATTATTAATCACCTTTGATTAATAACAAACCATAAATTAACTATCCTTAATTACTTATTAAATAAATTAATTATCATAGAATTAATTATCTTCATTAATTAATCCCTTGATTAATTACAAAAGTAATTACCCAAATTACTTCATTTATAAATCATATTCACTAATTACATCCCAGTAATTATCATTTATTACTTCCCTAAGTAATTATCTCCATTAATTACACTAAGTAATTACACTTATCCAATTATCAAATGATTTTCTTAAATTAATTAAACTGAATTAATTAACTTAAATTAATCACATTACCAAAATTAATTACAATAAGTAATTAATCCCTTAATTACTTTCATTAAGTAATTACATTTCAAAATGTATAATTGATTATCTAAATTAATTAATCTAATTAATTATAAAAATTAATCACATTAATTTAATTACTTAATAATCCCTAGTTAATTATCTTTATTAACTAATAACATTTCTTTAATTACTTTCTTAAGAAATTATCTTAGATTAATTCATTATTAATCATTTCTAATTATAAATTAATCTAAATTATTTATTTATAAATTAAATAAATCATTCTTTAATTACCTTATTAATTAAATCATTTTATTACCTTAATTATCTCTAAGATAATTAATTTCTTTATTAATGATTTCATTAACATTTAAGTGTATTTTAAACATCACACTTTAATTTAAATTCAAATTCCAATTTGAATTTAAGATTCAAAATGATTATATATTTAAACATTTACTAAATTTAAATATCCACTTATAAACCTATATAAGAAAAGTTCTAACTAAATTACTTAAATTTTTATTTAAAATTTAAGCTTTAAAATACATTACATTTTATCTTGCAAATTCAAGTTAAAACAATTTATTTAACTCTTCACTCAAAATTAAGAAAACCATTATAAAAGAATTTTATCAAAATCAAGTTAAACATTTGTCTGAAAACAAATATAGTTTCAAAAGCTATTTAATTTAAACTTGTTTAAAACACATTTAGATTTAAAAATAATTTAGATTTCCAGATTTGGATTCAAAGAGACTTGAATCCATATTTTAATTTTGATTTAAAACTTTAATTTAAAACTTTGTTTTAAAATCTTGATTTACAACTTTAATTTAAAATCCAAATTTCATTTTAAAACTTTAAGATTGAAAGTTCCATTTGAATCTAACTTCATACTAGATTTAAACTTTGTTTACATCTAGCTTAAAAATTTAAATTCATTTAAATTTGTTTTAAATTTAAATTTGCAGATAGGTTTACAAAAATCTACGCCCAGACTAAACTAACCCGAGACAAACCAAGCTTGCTTCGAGTCAGACCTCCCAATGCTTCGAGTAAACTAATCGAACAACTCGAGTAAAACCCGAGTCTATTTTCAAATCTTCTATAAAAATTAAGTTCACCAGAATTCATCTGCACGGTGCACATGCACCGTGGCTCTAGCCAACTCCAGCCACCTTCGACAACCTTCACACATCGCCGACCATCTCCAGGTATGATCACAATCACCCAAATCCACCACAGCAACTCGAATCAAAATCGAGTCCTCCAGCAAAACCTGGAACTCGGGAAAGAAACTCACCCCAAAACCTGTCAACGCGCCATCCACGACCCTCCGACCACCAGAATTCGTGCAACTCCAGCCACGACCTCATCTACAACCAAGCTTCCATCACCCAGAAACTCGCTGCACTCGATCAATCATAGGTGACGAATGAATTGGAAACTTAAGCCTTGCTAAAATTAGGTTTACGAATTTAAGATGTTCGCCACCTCCACCATAATCATTTGACCATCACCACCGTATTTTTCCTCGACCCTCCGTCCGTCCCTCCATCATCAGACAAAATCCCGACCACTACAAGTCAGTGGATCGCCAGAGATCACCAGTTTACCCTTTTCTGGTTAAACCATAAATGCTCATTCAAACCATTTCTAAATATTTTAGTTTTAGTTTTAAAAATCATAAGTTTGGATGGAGTTTCAGATTGCATGACCGAAACATTGAATCATGATGTTTGGATTTTCACTTATTCTAAGTTAATTCTGTTCCTTTAAGTTCCCAGAGACATTCATGTTTTAATTTAACTTAATTAAATTTTTAAACATTGTTCTATAATTAAACAAACCAATTTTATTTAGATCTTAAGTCCTAACAACAATGGGTTCTGGTGGATGTGAATTTTTTTCACAAAACTTGAGCATGAAACTGTAAACAGAGATACACAAACACCACAGCCATGCACTCATAAATACCTCCAGATAATTCATTTATAAAATCACACAACATATTTGGCTTCAGATATTTATCATGCAACCTTATTTCATATACTTAAATTTTTTTAATGATGTTACTCACCTCAATTCCAGAAAAGTGAACAGAGTTGCTCTATTTGAAACCAGCTTGAATTTGCTACCTGAAAACCCTTCTCTTGATCTTTAATTTGAACTGAGTTAGATTGTTGTTTAAGTTGAAGTTTTATTTAAGTATGAAGCAGTATTTACTTCAGCTTTGCTTAATTTTAAATGAACGAGACTGAAATGTGAGAAGTTGATATATATAGAACATGAGTTTACAGGTAATTATTATTGGTTTGTATAATAGGGCAACAAAACATTTTAGTTTGTACAAATATATCAGAGATATTTATTTTGTATGGTGGCTGATATAATCTAAGTTGTGTATTAAGGATTCATGCATTAATTGCTAAGTACTTTATGTTTCTACTTAAATATATATTTGCTGTCTCCTTATGTCTTCTCTTGCAAGCTTACTTAGATATTTATATTTTTACTTTGCCTATTATCTTACTTCTTGCCTTGCATTACTATTTACAGGCTACATACATATATATTTTACTTGCCTTCATAACTACTTCACATTCATATTTACTTTTGCCAGGTTTGGTTTTATACTTCATGTACATATATACTTAGATTTTGTTTCATACTTAAGTATATTTATTTATTTCTTTTCTTTTGTCTTGTTACTTTGGAATATAAATGAAGTCCTATTTTAATATGTTGTTTAAATTTAGCTATGTGTTTACTTTATATTATCTATTTGGAGGGAGGGGTGGTTCGCTTTAGGTACAGGTTTGGGTTGTTTAGGAATTCGATGCACAGATTTGAATGAATATTGCTCGTGGTCAGGGAGTTGGATGGTAAGAAGGTGATTAGCAGATCTGTTGAGGCAGAGGGGGTACGGAAATGGTAATGTGGAGGAGAAGATGATTTGTGAAGCAGCTGGACTTTTGTATTTTGAACTTGCTATGAAGGATGTGCAGTTGTACGACAATGGTTTGGAAATGATATTATGGGTTGATGTTAGTACTGTAGTGCACTATATGTGTAGTAGATGAGTCAAGGAGGTAAATGCAGGGTGGTGATTGGCAAGGTGTAGTGTAGGTAGAGTGGATGCAAGGCAGCGATGAGGTTGAAGCAGTAGGTGGTAGATGTTGATGGTGGCAAGTGTATAGGGAGGTGACAGAGGCCGTAGAGCAGAAGCAGGGGGTTCGCTGTGTTGCTCTGATTTTTGGTGTTTGAATTCAGGTGATGTGGTAGTTGGAAATTCAAGGAGAGGCTGCGTTGATAATGTTGCAGGCTGAAGGTCATACGGGAGGTGATTAGTTATGGTGGTCACTGATTGTGAAGTTGTGCAGATATGATGGTGGAAGTGGTTGGTGATAGTTGCTTTATTGCTTGTCTTAGTTTGTTTTTTTGGCAGTAGGCGGGGAAGAGGGAGTGATTGTTGAGTGATGGTGGTCATTGTTTGAAGGGTAGGAAGCAATGTTGATTGATGTAGGCAGTGTTCTGGAGTTGTGGATTCGTTTCAGGCGCTTGATGGTTCAACTGTAGTTTGATATGGTAGTTCTTTGTTGATGTAAGCAGTTGTGTGGAATGATGTCAAGGATTTTTTTTCTTTTTCTGGATAGCAAGTAGGCAATGTATGTTCAGGGATGTTTGTTTGGGAGAAAGTTGTATGGATGTGGAAGGATGAGCAGGGTAGTGATGTGATGATGTACTAGATGCTTGTTGTGTGCACTAACAATAGATATGCAGTGTTGTTGAATGATTGTATGTGGAAGAGACTTGTGAGTTTTGATGTTGAAGGTGACTGTAATGTGAACAGAAGTGGAGTCTGTGGATAGAAGTGGTGTTGAATGTGGTCAAGAAGAAGTGTAATGCAGCGATATGAAAATGGTTAGATGGAGCAGTTGTCAATTGTGAGTCGAGATGACTGTTGGAGACTGTGATGAGTTCACTGTTTGGAGTGGATGTTGGCCATTTATCATCAAAAGCAAGTAGCAGCGCTATAAGAACTAGCAAACTAGCAAACTATCAAACAAGGATTGGAGTCGCTGTTGTAGGAGGTGATTGAGGTGTTCGACTGGGGCGAGGCGATTGGTCACAGTTTTGGGTGAAGAAAAATTGGTTGTGGCATTCCATCCTTTTGGTCGCGATTGGGTTGTAGAGGCGTTTGGATGAAGGTGTTTTCGAGTAGTCGAGTTTGGGTTTCGAAGTGTCGCGAATTGGATGAAGGAGGTGATTGCTGTTGCGTTCTCTAGCGATTTTGTGGTTTTGGGGAATGTCAGGCAGGGTAATTTGATGAGGCGTGGTTGTGTGGATGCTGCAGTTATATGCAACGTGAATGTGTGAATGGAAATGTTGTTCGAGGAGATGAAGTTGATGAGAATAATGTAACAGTGGCAGGTATGTGGATGTTTGGTGAGGTTGAGTGACAGTCGTTGTTTGATGGGGGATATGACTATGATACATATGATTGCGGTAGGAAGAAGTTGAGGGTGGATCAGTGATTGATGGAATTTAGTTGATAAAGCAATGTTCAGGGTTGTGGTCAGAGGATGGTGTCGGCAGTTTTACAATGGTTGACAGTTTTATGTGTTGTATATGCACAGGGCTATGCAGTTGTATATGAGGAGTATTACAGTGAGTTGCTTGTTCTTTTGGTGATGACAGTGGTGCTACAACAGTAGTAGAAATGGTGGAGGAGTTCGGTGATATGATGGAGTGTTTCAGAGGTAGTTGTTGGAGTAGAGATAAACTAATGAACTGTGCAGTAGGATGAATTAGAAGTGGATATATAGTGTTAATATGTATTATTGATTGCAGAGAGAAGTGGAGCAGGCAATAGGATGAATTAGAAGTTAGCAGTAGGATGTAGGAGATGGTAGTTGGTCGAACATAGCTATAGTGTACTGCAATTTTGTATGGACAATGAAGTGGTGGTTGTATGATGGCTGGATGTTATTGTGGTGACCGAAGGTGTGAGCAAGGAGTGGTAAGGCAGGGAAGTTGATGGTAGTTTGGATGAGATGAAGTCAGAGGGGTATGTGGTGGTTAATGAAGTGGAAGTGGTCAGAAATGTTTGTGCACGTGTCAGAGGGTGGTAGGATCTGCAAGAGGATGATGTATGTGCAGGGATGAATGTATGTTGATAGCAAGTAGGTGGCAGTAGTGTTAATAATAAATGTGGGTGAAATGGCGATGTGATGACAGAGGCAGGTTGCGTGTTTGGTGAAGGAAGTAAGGTTGCTGGTGGTTATGTTTGTGGATGATCAATGATGAATGAAGAATGACTAGTGGTAGACTTGAGCAGTGAAAAATGAACAGAGGCAATTAGCAAGTTACAACTGAAAATCGTTTTAGGCAATGTTTATTAATTTTTGAATTCTATTTATTTAGCTATTAGTTTTTTATATGCATTGTTTTGGTCACAACTGTATTTTTGTAGACAGGTCTGGAAGTCGATTCTAATGTAGTTACTAAAGTCATTATGGAAGAGTCGCTGATCATTTTGAAGGTGTCAAGTCTTTGGTCGGGGTGGTTGGGGTTAATGGAAAATTTTCCAAAGAGATCTATAAAGCTTTTCCAGGTAATAAGTGCACATTCATATCCTTAACTTAGCTTGGTTAATGATTTACTTGCTGGGATTAATTAATAATTATTAACTTAGTTGTGCATGTAAATTAAGGAACCTAACATGCACAACTAGTGGATATGATTTGATCATTCCACTAAGTTAATCAATAATAATAATAATATAATTAAGTTAACCGCGTTTTAATAATAATAATAGTAATAATAAGTCAATTAAGTTAACTAAGTTAATGAAAATTAATTATTAAAATTAAACAAGTTTTATAAAATTAACTAAGTTTAAGTTAACTAAATTTTATAAATAGTAATAATATAACTAGTTTAACAAAGTTTTATAAATAAAGACGATGATAACAAATTAACTAAGTTTATAACAACAACAATAATAATAAATTAACTAAGTTAACCAGTTAATAAAAATTAACTAACTTTTGTTAAAATTAAATAAGTTTTATAAAATTAACTAAGTTTAAGATAACTAAAATTTATAAATAATAATAATAACTAATTTAAAAAAGTTTAAGTTATAATAATGACGATGATGAAGAATTACTAAGTTTATAATATTAATAATAGCAATACAATTAAGTTAACTAAGTTTTAATAATAATAGTAATAATAAATTAACCAAGTTAATTGAGTTAATGAAAATTAACTAAGTTTTGTTAAAATTAACAAGTTTTATAAAATTAACTAAGTTTAAGTTAACTAAATTTTTATAAATAATAATAATATAACTAATTTAACAGTTTTATAAATAATAATGACGATGAATTAACCAATTTATTTTAAAAATTAACTAAGTTTATAATAATATAATTAAGTTAACCGAGTTCTAATAATAATAATAATAATAATAATAATAATAATAATAATAATAATAATAATAATAATAATAATAAACTAAGTTAACCAAGTTAATAAAAATTCACTAAGTTTTCTTAAAATTAAACAAATTTTATAAAATTAACTAAGTTTAATTTAACTAAATTTTATAAATAATAATAATATCACTATTTTAACAAAGTTTTATAAACAATGAAGACGATTATGATGAATTAAATAAGTTTATAAAAATTAACCAAGTTCATAAAAATTAACTAAGTTAATAATAACAATAATATAATTAAGTTAATCAAGGTTTAATATTGATGAAAATAATAAATTAACTAAGTTAACCAAGTTAATAAAAATTAACTAAGTTTAAATTAACTAAATTTTATAAATAATAATATAACTAATTTAACAAAGTTTTATAAATAACGATGAGATGATGATGATGATGAATTAACTAAGTTCATAAAAATAACTAAATTTATAATAGTAATAATATAATTCAGTTAACCGATTTTTAGTAATAATGATAATAATAATAAATTTACTAAGTTAATAAAAATTAACTAAGTTTTGTTAAAATTAAACAAGTTTAATAAAATTAGTTAAGTTAAGCTAACTAAATTTATAAATAATAATATAAATAATTTAACAAAGATTTATAAATAATAACAATGATGATGATGAATTAACTATGTTTATAAAAATTAACTAAGTTTATAATAATAATAATATAATTAAATTAACCGAGTTTTAGTCGTAATAATAGTAAATTAACTAAGTTAACAAAGTTAATAAAAACTAACTAAATTTTGTTAAAATTAACTAAGTTTAAGTTAACTAAATTTTATAAATAATAATAATATAACTAATTTAACAAAGATTTATTAATAACCATGATGATGATAAATTAACTTAGTTTATAAAATTTAACTATGTTTATAATAATTATAATAATATATTTAAGTTAACTGAGTTTGAGTAATAATAAAACATTAAGTTAACTAAGTTAATAAAAATTAACTAGGCTTTGTTAAAATTAAATAAATTTTATAAATTTAACTAAGTTTAAGTTAACGAAATTTTATAAATAATAATATAACTAATTTAACAACATTTTAAATATAACTGTAAGATTGGACTTTATTTATTTCATTTCGTTTACAACTTTGATTTATTTATATGATATTATTTATAATATGATATACTCATACAATGTTGCAGATGTTTGATATTAGATTTGAAGCCCTACGAATTAAAATAATTGTTTGACTATATATTGTGCTTTCACTTGTGTAGGCATAGGATTTCTGATGCATCTCAGGACAGAGAGGAAAATATGCAACAGAAAATTCTTCAAGAGTTAAGTCGTACACGACTTAAGGAAGCAGCTATGAGTCGTCCACGACCTAACATGAGTCGTCCACGACTTAACAGGTCGAGTGAGGGGGAGCTACGACCTAACGAAGAAGTGGCACGAGATAACAAGCACGTAGGTTGCGTACGAGTTAACGAGAGCAGAGAAGAGAAGCGGGTCAAAGCAGGAAGTGGTTTAAAGCTGAAGGAAGGAGTTCACGACTCAAGATAGGTCGCGCACGACCTAACTTAGGTCGTAAGTCGCAGATGTTGTATCTCGTAATATAGCCGCATGTTGTAACTGCTGAGTCGTGAGTCGTTAGGTCGTATACGACCTAACTGTTGTAAACATGTGAGTGTGTGGTGATGTAATATGCTCAGCCGTGTGAGTTAAGTCGCTGCCGACTTAAGTTGAGTCGTATGATGGTCATGTGTATATATGAGTCGGTTATGTTGTTCTTGAGTCGGAAGGTTTCTTAAGTCGGTCGTGTGTTAGGTCGTACTTGGTTAAGTCGGCCATGTTTTGAGTCGTTTGCATTGTGCTGTGTTGTAAAGAGATTGGGTCGCCATTGTAATAAGTTGGTACCGACTTAGTTAAGTCGTAAGTCGTATACGACTTATGGTCTGGGTCAAAACTCTATAAATAGGGAGTGAGTTGTACATTTTGTAGTAGTTGTTGATTTTGAATAAAATTCTTGTTGATTGCTGTGTGCTTTCATCCTAAATTGGTAGTTGAGTGTAATCTCCTATCTCCACTTTCGGTTATTCGAGTGCGCTCGAATCAACGATTGTTGAAGCCGATTCGCGGAATCAAGTGCGCTTGATCAACGCTTGAAGAATTGAAGATCTTCTTTCACGGTATCGTGCGCGATCAACGTGTCGAGGATAGCTAGAATTCGGTATCTTTGTGATCAACGAATTTGGGCATTTCAGTATCTTCAATCCACCGTTTGCTACTTTCATCGATCTATATCATTTTGTTAATTTCCGCTGCGTCAGTTTTTGGTATCAGAGCTTGACTTAGCCAATCATAGCTAAGACGAGTCTTGGAGCCAAGGAATTGAAGTTGAAGTTCATCGTGTTCATCTTGAAGTTGCAACAAGTTAGAAGCTTTCGATCCATTTCATTTTGGATCAAAGTTGGAAAGTTGTTTGAATTTAAGCCGAGAGTTTGAAGAGTAGGCCGTGTATACTTGTGAGAAGTAGCCGAGCCTAGGTGAAGTTTGATTTGTGTTGAAGTGTTGAGGCCGAGCCAAGTTAGTGGTTGAGCCGTGACTTGCTTGTGTTGAAGAATTATTGAAGTGTTTGTGATTGTGTAATCATGCCACCGAGAAGAGCTAATCGTCATCAGAATGTTGAAGCGTTGTATAGAAGAGAAGAAGCCGAGCAAATGGAACAACGTATTAATGAGAAATTTGATGAAGGCATTGGAAAGTTAGAGAAATTGATAAATGATTTGAATCAAAATCAAAGGAGGAGGTCACCTATCTCGAACCATGGAGGAAACAGAGTTTCGCCATCGGTTACGGAAGCGAGGAGGGTATCACCGCAATCTTTTAGAGAGAGAAGAGAAACATCAATTTCATCGAGGAGAGATCACCATGACTATGTACATGAAGAGAGAAGAACTCCACAAGAGTTTGAAAATGAGCCATATAGAGAAGAAGAAAGACATAGTAGAAGAGACATGCGTGATCGAAGGGATGTTGATGGTCGAGATCGATATAGACGTACATTTGACTTTTATGAAGAGGGTGATAGAGCTAGCATGCATTATCGAGATCGAGACCAGGTTCGAAATTCATATCGAGATGTTGAAGAGGATCGTCGATGGGAATCGGGGTTGAAGATGGAAATTCCGGAATTCAAGGGTGGAGTGGTAGCAGAGGAATTCTTGGATTGGTTGTCCAATGTTGAAGAGATCTTTGATTTCAAGGAAGTCCCGGAGAATCGTCGAGTGAAGTTGGTTGCTACTAGGTTGAGGGGGAGAGCTTTGGCATGGTGGCAGCAAACTAAACTTATGAGAGAAAGAATGGGGAAGTCAAAGGTTGAGTCTTGGGATAAGATGAAGAAGTTGATGAGAGCTACATTTTTACCTTACAACTATCAATCACTTATGTACCAGAGGTTGCAGAATCTAAGGCAGGGGACGAAGTCAGTTAATGATCATGCAGATGAATTTTACCAACTCATTGTCAGGAATGATATTATGGAGACAGAAGAACAGCTGACTGCCAGATTTGTTGGAGGGTTGCGAATGCAGATCCAGGATATGGTTAATATGTTCGATCCAAGATCTGTGGCAGAGGCACATCAGAAAGCGTTGGCTTGGAAGAAGCAGGGAAGGCGTGGAGGTGGTGTGTTTACTAATTCCAATAATCCAGTGAAGGGTGCCAGTGGAAGTTCTAGTGTTTCTAAACCTATCAGTAAACCAGTTGTGAAGGAGGCTGAGAAGGCGAAGGTTAACAGTGGTTTCAAGTGTTATAATTGCTAAGAGTTGGGTCACAAAAGCAATGAATGTCCGAAGCCGAAGAAGAGAGCAATGGTTACTGAGATTGAAGAAGAGGATGAAGATGCAGAATGTTCTAATTCATTACCAGTTGAGAAGGAAGAAGAATTGTCCGGAGATGAAGGGTGTAATTTAATGATGAGGAGAAGTTATTTGGTACCAAAACAAGAAGAGGAAAGCAGTTGGTTGAGGAATAACATATTTCAGTCCACATGCACTATCCTGGGAAAGGTTTGCAAGTTCGTCATTGATGCTGGGAGTTGTGACAATATTATCTCTACTGAAGCAGTAAGGAAGTTGAACTTGAAAACTGAGAAGCATCCTAAACCGTAGAAGTTAGCATGGCTAAGGAAGGGTGGTGAAGTGAAGGTTGGACGAAGAGCTTGTGTGAATTTTTCAATTGGGAAGAAATACAAAGACGAAATTTGGTGTGATGTTGTAGACATGGATGTGTGTCATGTGTTGTTGGGCAGACCATGGCAGTTTGATAGAGCAGTACAACACGATGGTCGTGCTAATAGTTACAGTTTCATGTTTGAAGGTACTAAGATTATTTTAGTCCCTAAGAAGCAACAACAGAAGGAAAGCAAGTTGGAGGAAATTGAAGAGCTGAAAACTTTGCTATCTTTGAAGGAGTTTGTTAAAGAAGTTGAAGAGGAGCCTGAAGTCTATTTGTTGATTGGACGAGAGAGTCATGAAGAGGTTGAGATTCCAGAAGAACCGAAGCCAGTTTTGAAAGAATTTGAGGATGTATTTCCAGAAGAGTTGCCTAAGGAGTTACCACCACTGAGAGACATTCAACATCAAATCGATCTTGTTCCGGGAGCAGTATTACCACATAGACCACATTATCGAATGAGTCCGAAAGAACATGAAGAGTTATGAAGGCAGGTGGAAGAGTTGTTAGAGCAGGGACGTGTTCAGGAAAGCTTGAGTCCTTGTGCAGTACCAGCTTTGTTGGTGCCGAAGAAGGATGGAACATGGAGAATGTGTACCGATAGTAGAGCTTTGAACAAGATTACTGTTCGCTACAGATTTCCTATGCCAAGATTGGATGACTTGCTAGATCAGTTGAGTGGGGCTACTATCTTTTCGAATATTGATTTGAAGAGTGGATATCATCAGATTCGAATTAGACCGGGAGACGAATGGAAGACCGCATTCAAGACAAGGGAAGGATTGTATGAATGTTTGGTTATGCCGTTTGGTCTATCGAATGCACCGAGTACATTTATGAGGGTGATGAACCAAATTTTCAGACCGTACATTGGAAAGTTTGTTGTTGTTTACTTTAATGATATTCTGATTTATAGTGCGAGTACAGAGGAGCATGTAGAGCATTTGAGGAAAGTGTTAATTATTCTTCGTGAGGAACAATTTTATACAGCTACGAAGAAATGTGTGTTCATGACTCGAAGTGTTTTATTTTTGGGGTATGTTGTGTCAGGAGAAGGTATCCAGGTGGACCAGAATAAAGTTGAAGCAGTCAAAAATTGGCCACAGCCGAGAACAATTACAGAAGTGAGAAGTTTTCATGGGCTAGCGTCATTCTACCGAAGATTCATTCCACACTTCAGTAGCGTGATGGCACCAGTTACTGATTGTATGAAAGGAAAACAGTTTTCTTGGTCTGAGGAAGCAGGGTTTGCTTTTGAACGAATCAAAGGACTTTTGACGACAGCCCCAATTCTTGTATTACCAGACTTTCAGTTGTTATTTGAGTTACACACTAATGCTTCTAAGGTTGGGATTGGAGGGGTGTTGAGTCAGAAGGGACGTCCTATTGTATACTTTAGCGAGAAGTTATCAGGAGCAAAGATGAGATATAATACGTATGATGTGGAGTTTAATGCTGTGGTGCAAGCAGTGAAACATTGGAGACACTATCTATTCCATAAGGAGTTCGTTCTTTACACAAACCATGAAGCTTTGAAACATTTGCAGGGGCAGGATAAGATTTCAGCGAGACATGCATCGTGGAACGCATATTTACAACAGTTTACCATTGTGGTGAAGCACAAATCAGGGGTGACAAATCGGGTTGCTGATGCTTTGAGTAGGAGGAGTCATTTGTTGACAACAATGAAAGTAGAAGTAACAGGTTTTGAATTATTGCCAGAACTGTTTGAAGAAGACCCTTGCTTTGCAAAGTTTGTTGAGAAAGTTAAGGATGGGAATACTGATGAATTTGGGTTGGTTGATGGTTTCTTATTCAAAGGGAATCGATTATGTATACCAGAGAGCAGTTTGAGAATGAAGATTATCAAGGAGTTGCACGAGGAAGGACATGTGGGCCGTGATCGTACATTGTATTTGATTTCTCAATCTTACTTTTGGCCATCAGTGAGAAAAGAGGTTGAAAGGTTTGTGGAGAGATGTCATATCTGTCAGGTTTTGAAGGGAACAGCGACAAATGCAGGATTGTATATGCCATTACCTGTACCGACTAAGCCGTGGGTTGATATCAAGATGGATTTCGTTTTGGGTTTGCCTAGAACTCAAAGGGGGAATGATTCTATATTTGTTGTGGTAGATAGGTTTTCGAAGATGGTACATTTTATAGCTTGTAAGAAGACGGCGGATGTTGTTCATGTTGCTCAATTATTCTTTAAAGAGGTGTATCGATTGCATGGTTTACCAGAATCCATCGTTTCTGATCGAGATACTAGATTTTTAAGCCATTTTTGGTTGAGTTTGTGGAAGATGGTCGGAACAAAGCTGAATTTTAGTAGCGCTTACCACCCGCAAACAGATGGGCAAACAGAGGCGGTGAATAGATCGTTGGGGAATTTGTTACGGTGTCTTGTGAAGGACAATCTGAAGAGTTGGGATATGAAGTTATGCCAGGCAGAGTTTGCTCATAATCATACAGTGAATCGTAGTATGGGATTCAGTCCATTTCAGATTGTATATTCAAGTTTGCCAAGGGGACCGTTGGATTTGGCAGTAGTACCACAACCGAAGGGGACGGTTAAACGAGCTGCTGATTTTGTTGAAAGTTTGACGGAATGTCATAGAATCGTTCAGGAACGATTGGAAAAGTCGAATGAGTAATATAAGAGAGTTGCAGATTTGAAACGAAGAAGTGTTGAATTTAATGAAGGAGATATGGTATATGCTGTGTTAACGAAGAATCGTTTTCCAGTAGGCGCTTATAACAAATTGAAAGCCAGAAAAATTGGTCCTATAGAAATTGTGAAACGGATCAATGAAAATGCTTATAAGTTGAAGCTGCCAAAGGATGTGTACACTTCTGACGTGTTCAATGTTAAGCATCTTGTGCCATATTATGGAGATGAACAAGCTGAGGTAGAAGAATTTACAAATTCGAGGACGAATTTTTCTCAACCAGGGGAGGATGATCCAGCCCAGGACAGAGAGGAAAATACGCAACAGAAAATTCTTCAAGTGTTAAGTCGTACACGACTTAAGGAAGCAACTATGAGTCGTCCACGACCTAACATGAGTCGTCCACGACTTAACAGGTCGAGTGAGGGGGAGCTACGACCTAACGAAGAAGTGGCACGAGATAACAAGCACGTAGGTCGCGTATGTGTTAACAAGAGCAGAGAAGAGAAGCGGGTCAAAGCAGGAAGCGGTTTAAAGCTGAAGGAAGGAGTTCACGACTCAAGATAGGTCGCGCACGACCTAACTTAGGTCGTAAGTCGCAGATGTTGTATCTCGTAATATAGCCGCATGTTGTAACTGCTGAGTCGTGAGTCGTTAGGTCGTATACGACCTAACTGTTGTAAACATGTGAGTGTGTGGTGATGTAATATGCTCAGCCGTGTGAGTTAAGTCGCTGCCGACTTAAGTTGAGTCGTATGATGGTCATGTGTATATATGAGTCGGTTATGTTGTTCTTGAGTTGGAAGGTTTCTTAAGTCGGTTGTGTGTTAGGTCGTACTTGGTTAAGTCGGCCATGTTTTGAGTCGTTTGCATTGTGCTGTGTTGTAAAGAGATTGGGTCGCCATTGTAATAAGTTGGTACCGACTTAGTTAAGTCGTAAGTCGTATACGACTTATGGTCTGGGTCAAAACTCTATAAATAGGGAGTGAGTTGTACATTTTGTAGTAGTTGTTGATTTTGAATAAAATTCTTGCTGATTGTTGTGTGCTTTCATCCTAAATTGGTAGTTGAGTGTAATCTCCTATCTCCACTTTCGGTTATTCGAGTGCGCTCGAATCAACGATTGTTGAAGCCGATTTGCGGAATCAAGTGCGCTTGATCAATGCTTGAAGAATTGAAGATCTTCTTTCACGGTATCGTGCGCGATCAACGTGTCGAGGATAGCTAGAATTCGGTATCTTTTTGATCAACGAATTTGGGCATTTCAGTATCTTCAATCCACCGTTTGCTACTTTCATCGATCTATATCATTTTGTTAATTATCCGCTGCGTCAATTTCTTAAGAGAGCAAGGTTGGACTTTTGTGGTGCTAGCTTTCACTTATGCATACAATAAAGAATTATGGGTAATCAAGCGTTTTGTTAGCACCAGTTTGGTATAACATTTTATTAGTACTAGGTGTGTAAATTTGTATATGAATGGTTACTGTATGTGAGTTTAGTCATTTTATCAAAAAACTATAGTATTAGAATGGTTATGGATATCTTATTTGATTATATGAATAATACGTTTTTTTAATTGTTTTAATACGATGATTGTGTGAGTGATTGTTGATTGATATAGTAGAAAAAAAATATGCCATCAACATGAAATAATAGCATGAAAAAATGGTGCAAAATGATCAACAACTTTTAGTAGCGTTTCAAAAAGGCTACAGAAATACATATAGTGGAGTTTTGTAAACGCAACCGTAAAGTAGGGGCAAAATTGGAAACTCTATTGGCAGTGCCAAAAAACCTTTTGGTGGCGTTTTTAAAACGCTACAAAAGGATTTATGGTGGCATTTGAGAAACACTGCAGTAGAAGGATTTATTGTGGCGCTAATATAAATGCAACTAAAATTCATGAATTTTTAGTTGCAGGCTTTATCACGGCGTTTATCAAAATGCTACCATAAGTTTTGGTAGCGTTTTTTGTGCGCCACCAAAAATAAAATTTCTTGTAGTGTCCCTTGGATGAAAGCATTCTGATTATAAGAAATAAGGTCATTCATATAAGGTTTTGGTCGATTGCATGAAAGATTGGCTAAAATTTTATAAATGACATTGCAAAGAGATATAAGCCTGAAATCAGGCAAATCAGCGCCTTAGGCTTTTTAGGGATTAGGCAAATGAAAGTGTGATTAATTTTTTTAATAATTTTACCCGAAAAAAGAATGACATTCATAGCATTCAAAATATCATTCTTCGTGTCTTCCCAATGAATTTTAAAGAACTTAGAATTTATTCCATCTGGGCTCGGAGTACTGTTATCATTAATTTGATGTATGGATTCTTTAATTTCCTTTAACTGGAAAGGCTTTCATAGATTGTGTCTTGCATTATCGGAGAGGATTTTGTTACAAGTGATGCCTGGGAATTGATTTGTGGTCTGTGATGAACAGAAATATTTGAGAAATAAGTTACCGCATTTTTTGCCAAATATTCTGATGTTGAACTCCAAGATCCATTAGTGTAGAGAATAAAGTTGTTTTCTGAGCACGCTTAGGTACTAATCCAATTGTAGAAATAATTAGTAGGCCTATCTCCTTTAGTCAACCAATTGAATTACATCCGTTGATCATTCTCATCTGCAATTTTTCTCATAAGTGATTGAATCTGTCAGTTTTATAAGAATATTGTTTTATCAAATTGACGCAGCGGATTAACAGAAAATCGATATAACGATGAAAATGTAGCAATCGGTGGATTGAGTATACTGCAATGCCCAAATTCGTTGATCCGAAGATACCGAATTCTAGCTATCTCTGACTCGTTGATCCGAAAATACCGAGAAAGAGATCTACGATTCTTCGACGTTGATCTTACGCACAAGATTCCGTGAATCGGCTTCACAAACGAAGATTCGAGCGCACTCGAATGTCGAAAGTGGAGATAGGAGATTACACTCAACTACCGATTTAAATTGAAAGCACAAAGCTAACAAAGAGAATTTTATTCAAAAATCAACAACCCAAAAAGTTACAACACACTCGCTATTTATAGTAGTTTCCAACCCCTGACCCTTAAGTCGCACTCGACTTACGACTCATCATAGGTCGCTAGCGACTCAACATCACGCGACTCATTTATTACATGACCTAAGACAGTACAACACTAGTATATCACCACATACGACTTAAAGAAGGTCGTCTCCGACCTAACACAACGTTACATGCAACTCAACAAACCCAGTACACGACCTACGACTTAGTTTAGGTCGTACGCGACCTATCATCCAGCGACTCAACAAGTTACAAAGCAGAATTACAACATCTGCGACTTACGACCTAAGTTAGGTCGTACGCGACCTATCTTGAGTCGTGAACTCCTTCCTCCAGCTTAAACCGCTTCCTGCTTTGACCCGCTTCTCTTCTCTGCTCTTGTTAACTCATACGCGACCTAAGTGCTTGTTATCTCGTGCCGCTTCTTCGTTAGGTCGTAGCTCCCCCTCACTCGACCTGTTAGGTCGTGGACGACTCATGTTAGGTCGTGGACGACTCGTAGCTACTTCCTTAAGTCGTGTACGACTTAACTCTTGAAGAATTTTCTGTTGCGTATTTTCTTCTCTGTCCTGAGCTGCATCATCCTCCCCTGGTTGAGAAAAATTCGCCCTCGAATTTATAAATTCTTCTACCTCAGCTTGTTCATCTCCATAATATGGCACAAGATGCTTAACATTGAACACGTCAGAAGTGTACACATCCTCTGGTAGCTTCAACTTATAAGCATTTTCATTGATCCGTTTCACAATTTCTACAGGACCAATTTTTCTGGCTTTCAACTTGTTATAAGCGCCAACTGGAAAACGATCCTTCGTTAACACCGCATATACCATATCTCCTTCATTAAATTCAACACTTCTTCGTTTCAAATCTGCAACTCTCTTATATTTCTCATTCGACTTTTCCAATCGTTCCTGAACGATTCTATGACATTCCGTCAAACTTTCAACAAAATCAGTAGCTCGTTTAACCGTCCCCTTCGGTTGTGGTACTACCGCCAAATCCAACGGTCCCCTTGGCAAACTTGAATATACAATCTGAAATGGACTGAATCCCGTACTACGATTCACTGTATGATTATGAGCAAACTCTACCTGACATAACTTCATATCCCAACTCTTCAGATTGTCCTTCACAAGACACCGTAATAAATTTCCCAACGATCTATTCACCACCTCTGTCTGCCCATCAGTTTGCGGATGGTAAGCGCTACTAAAGTTCAGCTTCGTTCCCACCATTTTCCACAAACTTAGCCAAAAATGACTCAAAAATCTGGTATCTATGTCTGAAACAATAGATTCCGGCAACCCATGTAAACGATAGATTTCTTTAAAGAACAACCGAGCAACACGAACAGCATCCGCCGTCTTCTTACAAGCAATAAAATGCGCCATTTTCGAAAAACGATCCACCACAACATATATTGAGTCATTCCCCCTTTGAGTTCTCGGCAAACCCAACACGAAATCCATGCTAATGTCTACCCACGGTTTTGTAGGAACAGGTAATGGCATATACAATCCCGCATTTGTAGCTGTCCCTTTCGAAACCTGACAAACATGACATCTACGCACAAACCTTTCAACCTCCCTTCTCATTGACGGCCAATAATAAGACTGAGAAATCAACTGCAACGTTCGATCTCTACCCACATGTCCTTCCTCGTGTAACTCCTTGATAATCTTTAATCTCAAACTGCTCTCTGGAATACATAACCGATTTCCTTTAAACAGAAAACCATCAACCAATACAAATTCATCAGTACTTCCTTCCTTGACTTTCTCAACAAATTTCACAAAGTAAGGATCTTCTTCAATCAGCTCTGGCAATAATTCAAACCCTGTCACTTCAACTTTCATTGTCGTTAATAAATGACTCCTCCTACTCAAAGCATCAGCTACACGATTCGTCACTCCAGATTTGTGCTTCATCACAAAAGTAAACTGCTGCAAATAAGCAATCCATGATGCATGTCTCGTTGAAATCTTGTCTTGCCCCTGCAAATGCTTCAAAGCTTCGTGGTCTGTGTAAAGAACAAACTCCTTATGGAACAGACAGTGTCTCCAATGTTTCACTGCTTGCATTACAACATAAAACTCAACATCATAAGTACTATATCTCATCCTTGCTCCTGACAACTTCTCACTGAAATATGCAATAGGACGCCCCTTCTGAGTCAACACCCCGCCAATCCTAACCTTCGAAGCATTAGTGTGTAACTCAAATAACAACTGAAAGTCTGGTAATACAAGAATTGGTGCTGTCGTCAAAAGTCTTTTGATTCGTTCAAAAGCAAACCCTGCTTCCTCCGACCAAGAAAATTGCTTCCCTTTCATACAATCAGTAACTGGAGCCATCACGCTACTGAAGTGTGGAATGAACCTTCGGTAGAATGATGCCAATCCATGAAAACTTCTAACTTCAGTGATAGTCCGCGGTTGTGACCAATTTCTGACTGCTTCAACTTTATTCTGGTCCACCTGGATACCTTCTCCTGACACAACATATCCCAGAAATAAAACACTATGTGTCATGAACACGCATTTCTTCGTAGTAGCATAAAATTGTTCCTCACAAAGAATAATCAGCACTTCCCTCAAATGTTGAACATGCTCCTCCATACTCCTGCTATATATCAGAATATCATCGAAATACACCACCACAAATTTCCCGATAAATGGTCTAAAGATTTGATTCATCACCCGCATGAACGTACTTGGTGCATTCGAAAGACCAAACGGCATCACAAGCCATTCGTACAACCCCTCTCTTGTCCTGAAGGCTGTCTTCCATTCGTCTCCAGGTCTAATCCGAATTTGATGATAACCGCTTTTCAAATCAATCTTCGTAAAGATAGTAGCTCCGCTTAACTGATCTAGCAAGTCATCCAACCTTGGCATAGGAAATCTGTATCTCACAGTGATCTTATTCAATGCTCGACTGTCAGTGCACATCCTCCATGTTCCATCCTTCTTTGGTACCAATAAGGCTGGAACCGCACAAGGACTTAGACTTTCCTGCACACGCCCTTGCTCTAACAGTTCTTCCACTTGCCTTCACAACTCCTCATGTTCCTTTGGACTCATTCGATAATGTGGTCTATGCGGTAATACTGCTCTCGGAACAAGATCGATTTGATGTTGAATGTCTCTCAGTGGCGGTAACACCTTAGGCAACTCTTCTGGAAATACATCCTTAAATTCTTTCAAAACTGGCTTCGCTTCTTCTGGAATTTCAACCTCTTCATGACTCTCTCGTCCAATCAACAAATAGACTTTAGGCTTCTCTTCAACTTCTTTAACAAACTCCTTCAAAGATAACAAAGTTTTCAGCTCTTCAACCTCCTCCAACTTGCTTTCCTTCTGTTGTTGCTTCTTAGGAACTAAAATAATCTTAGTACCTTCAAACATGAAACTGTAACTATTAGCACGTCCATCATGTTGTACTGCTCTATCAAACTGCCATGGTCTGCCCAACAACAGATGACACACATCCATGTCTACAACATCACACCAAATTTCGTCTTTGTATTTCTTCCCAATCGAAAAATTCACACAAGCTCTTCGTCCAACTTTCACTTCACCACCCTTCCTTAGCCATGCTAACTTGTACGGTTTAGGATGCTTCTCAGTTTTCAAGTTCAACTTCCTTACTACTTTAGTAGATATAATATTGTCAC
Source organism: Allium cepa (assembly GCA_030765085.1). Lineage (NCBI taxonomy): Eukaryota > Viridiplantae > Streptophyta > Magnoliopsida > Asparagales > Amaryllidaceae > Allium > Allium cepa. Next base: position 484,993,001 of record CM060934.1, on the reverse strand, counting down.
AACTCCCAGCATCAATGACAAACTTGCAAACCTTTCCCAGAATAGTGCATGTGGACTGAAATATGTTATTCCTCAACCAACTGTTTTCCTCTTCTTATTTTGGTGCCAAATAACTTCTCCTCATCATCAAATTACACCCTTCATCTCTGGACAACTCTTCTTCCTCCTCAACATAAGGTGAATTAGAACATTCAGCTTCCACATCCTCTTCTTCAACCTCTGCAACCATTGCTCTCCTCTTTGGCTTCGGACATTCATTGCTTTTGTGACCCAACTCCTGACAATTGTAACACTTGAAACTGCTATTAACCTTTGCCTTCTCAACCTCCTTCACAACTGGTTTACTAATAGGTTTAGAAACATTAGAATTTCCACTGGCACCCTTCACTGGATTATTGGAATTAGTAAACACACCACCTCCACGCCTTCCCCGCTTCTCCCAAGCCAACGCTTTCTGATGTGCCTCCGCCACAGATCTTGGATCGAACATATTAACCATATCCTGGATCTGCATTCGCAACCCTCCAACAAATCTGGCAGTCAGCTGTTCTTCTGTCTCCATAATATCATTCCTGGCAATGAGTTGGTAAAATTCATCTGCATAATCATTAACTGACTTCGTCCCTTGCCTCAGATTCTGCAACCTCTGGTACATAAGTGATTGATAGTTGTAAGGTAAAAATGTAGCTCTCATCAACTTCTTCATCTTATCCCAAGACTCAACCTTTGACTTCCCCATTCTCTCTCGTGTAAGTTTAGTTTGCTGCCACCATGCCAAAGCTCTTCCCCTCAACCTAGTAGCAACCAACTTCACTCTTCTATGCTCAGGTACCTCCTTGAAATCAAAGATCTCTTCAACATTAGACAACCAATCCGAGAATTCTTCTGCTACCATTCCTCCCTTAAATTCTGGAATTTCCATCTTCATACCCGATTTCCATCGACGATCATCCTCTACATCCCGATAAGAATTTCGAACTTGGTCTCGATCTCGATAATGAATACTAGCTCTATCACCCTCTTCACCATATTCAAATGTTCGTCTATATCGATCTCGACCATTATCATCCCTTGGATCACGCATGTCTCTTCTACTATGTCTCTCTTCATCTCTATATGACTCTTCTTCAAACTCACACGGAGTTCTTCTCTCTTCATGTCCATAGTCATGGTGATCTCTCCTTGACGAAATTGATGTTTCTCTTCTCTCTCTAAAAGATTGCGGTGATACCCTCCTCGCTTCCGTAACCGTTGGCGAAACTCTGTTTCCTCCACGGTTCGAAATTGGTGATCTCCTCCTTTGATTTTGATTCAAATCATTCATCAATTTCTCTAACTTTCCAATGCCCTCATCAAATTTCTCATTAATACGTTGTTCCATTTGCTCGGCTTCTTCTCTTCTATACAATGCTTCAACATTCTGATGTCGATTAGCTCGCCTTGGTGGCATGATTGTACTTCACAAATACTTCAACAAATACTTCAAACTCGGCTTGAACAAGCAAGATGATGCACGGCTCAACACTTGACACAAAGTTATGTTCGGCCTTCACTCAAACACTTCTCCAACTTTGATCCAAAATGAAATGAATCGAAAGCTTCTAACTTGTTGCAACTTCAAGATGAACACGATGAACTCCAAACTTCAAACTCCTTGGCTCCAAGACTCGTCTTAGCTATGATTGGCTAAGTCAAGCTCTGATACCAAAACTGACGCAGCGGATTAACAGAAAATCGATATAACGATGAAAATGTAGCAATCGGTGGATTGAGTATACTGCAATGCCCAAATTCGTTGATCCGAAGATACCGAATTCTAGCTATCTCTGACTCGTTGATCCGAAGATACCGGGAAAGAGATCTACGATTCTTCGACGTTGATCTTACGCACAAGATTCCGTGAATCGGCTTCACAAACGAAGATTCGAGCGCACTTGAATGTCGAAAGTGGAGATAAGAGATTACACTCAACTACCGATTTAAATTGAAAGCACAAAGCTAACAAAGAGAATTTTATTCAAAAATCAACAACCCAAAAAGTTACAACACACTCGCTATTTATAGTAGTTTCCAACCCCTGACCCTTAAGTCGCACTCGACTTACGACTCATCATAGGTCGCTAGCGACTCAACATCACGCGACTCATTTATTACATGACCTGAGACAGTACAACACTAGTACATCACCACATACGACTTAAAGAAGGTCGTCTCCGACCTAACACAACGTTACATGCAACTCAACAAACCCAGTACACGACCTACGACTTAGTTTAGGTCGTACGCGACCTATCATCCAGCGACTCAACAAGTTACAATGAAGAATTACAACATTTGTGACTTACGACCTAAGTTAGGTCGTACGCGACCTATCTTGAGTCGTGAACTCCTTCCTCCAGCTTAAACTGCTTCCTGCTTTGACCCGCTTCTCTTCTATGCTCTTGTTAACTCGTACGCGACCTAAGTGCTTGTTATCTCGTGCCACTTCTTCGTTAGGTCGTAGCTCCCCCTCACTCGACCTATTAGGTCGTGGACGACTCATGTTAGGTCGTGGACGACTCGTAGCTGCTTCTTTAAGTCGTGTACGACTTAACTCTTGAAGAATTTTCTGTTGCGTATTTTCTTCTCTGTCCTGAGCTGCATCACAAATCCTCATTTAAAGAGTCGTAACTAGATGGTTATAGATTTGATTTGCCTCTTCTTTATATTGGGAAATCACTTTTTGGATGTTTCTTTTGTTTTTCCTCCAAGTCTTCATTACGGTTTTTGCATTTTTTAGCCTGCACAGCAGAACATGAAGTGGGTTTCCTTGGAAATTCCTGTTCAGAGCATCTTGTATTGAGTTATGGTATCCAGATTGCACATGCCAGGAGTTGTTATGTCTGAATGGTACTCTACATTTCATTTTATTTTTCAAAGACAATTTGATATTAATCTTAGAATGGTAACTTATAGAGTGATTTCCAAAATGAACACCAAACTGCGAAAATCTATTCATCCTTAAGTTATTAACAAACACTCTATCTATTTTACTATGAATAGAAAAATTTAGTCCTCCTCACCATGTGAAATAATTTCCAGTAAAATCCTGTTATGTGAGAGTAGATGAAGAAATACATTCAATAAAATCTTGATCACCCATAGAATTATGTTTACCATTATTCTATCTATCATAAGTCAATAAAATAGAACTAAAATCACCTGCCACTATCCACTGGAGGTTAAAACTTTTCGATTGCTTGGCAATATATTTCCCTAAATCCATTTGATTCATCTCTTCATTGGATGCATAGACCGTCGTGCATAAAATACTTACACCATTAGCATTGTGTGGAATAAATGAAATGTATCGATCGTTATAATTTAGAATGATATTGGACCATTGAGATGATTCCCATGAAATAAATATTCTACTCTTGTTTTCATTGGAGATATTATGTGCATACTTCCACTTATTATTAATTTTGTTCATGAATCTATCAATACTTTCAGTCGTCAATTTATTTTCAAGAATACCACGAAACGATATATTTTTATTATTTAAAATATGTAGAATTTTTAATTGTTTGTAAGGGGCACTCATACCCCTGATGTTTCAAAAAAGGAACTCCATCTATAAATTGTTATCAGTACTGCTACTATTTATCAAGGGGGTAGCTTCCCCTACCGTCTTGTGTTTTTCGTCTTTTTGTTTTTCATTTCAGCTGATTAACCAGAATATTCCATGCAGGATTCTCAACAACATCGTTTGCATTTGTGGCTTTGAATTCGAACGGTTCTTCCTCTGGTCTTACTTTTCTGATGGTTCTCGGTCTGGGGGTATGAATTGATGCAGCAAATTGGTCTACAGTTTCAGTATTAGGCGCTGTTTCTTTCTGTAGATTAATCCGTTCCTCAACCTCAATGTCCATCTCTGGATTTAAGTTATCATCAGCTTGAGAATCCATGTCCAATGTTACATTCTGAGTTGTATTATTTGTAAAAGTATTGATAGTCATTGTCTTTGATGCCTACTGGATAATTCGATTTTTATCTAGTGTAATATTTTCCATGCAGTTACTTTTACTTACATTCTTTCTATAGTTGACTGAGAGTAAATGACCTTGATATTGTACTTGAGTCTGATTTGTTGTACTCACTGGATTGATTGTCAATTCATCTACCTGATCCTTTTGTTTATCATTTTCATCTACTAGCATTTTGTTATTTTCTTGTAGTTGATGTTGGGGGGTGACTTTTAATCTCCATACTTCGGTAAACTAACAGTGGGTTTTAGAATGACCAAAACTAGTACAATTACAGCAGGTGATAGTTTTCCATTCATAAGCTATTTCTTGCCAAATAATTTCATCTTTTTCCGAGATAGTAAGGATTTTGTTTGGAAAATCGAAGGAGTTGTTAGTTTTAATTAGAACTCTAGCATATGTTATTTTTATAATACCTTCAGTGAATTTATCCAATTTGATGGGAGTTCCAAGAACTGATGCAATACTGCTTATTTCCTCTTCCGTCCAATAGTCAAGTGGTAAATCAATGAAACGAACCTATATCGAAATAGAATTGAGGAGTTCCTTGTTGAGTTGCATTCCAAGAGACCATCTCTTCATCATCATCAATTTTTTTTATTATAGTAGTAGGGTCCACCTTCTAAGACTCTGTCACAATCTTTATTGCTATTAAATTTAATAACATAAAATCCGTTCTCTTTCGAGAAAATAGAGAAGTCCTCTTCAAGCTTCCACACTCTAATAATATAGTCTTTAAAGTACGGATAATATGGTTTTGGACCAACTACATATATCACAATGATATTATCCTACCCTTTTTTTTGCTTCTTGAACAACTTCATTAGACATTTTCGCGCATTTCTTTGAATTGAATTCTCGAGGTTGATAGAAATTTAAAGAATAGATACTGGAATATTATTCCCTTTGAAAACTTCGTTCCACGCCCTAGTAGTCGATGTTGAAAAGTTCCATTTAATCGATATGGATTTATTTTCGTGATGTGCAGACTAGACGGGGAAATTGGTTTTTTGAGCAAGGTTTGGAGCAACATTTGCATTCACATAGGAGTTTACATTTGGGTTTTGGAAATTGGCGAGGCCGGATTTTGGGGAGTACAGCGTTTGCACTGATTTAGACCGGTGCTTCCATTTCTTCGATCTAACTGGGATGAACTCATCATCGTTCATCATGGGGTCGGGCGGTGTAGCAAGGCTCTGATGTGGGCTGAGTGGTGTGAAGCCCGAAGGGATTTCTGGATTCCTTGGAGGAGGATCTGCGGGTGGAATCATGCTATGCAAGTTTATTATAAGAAAAATTCCTACAGAACGAATTTTTAAATTTGGTTCCTATTTTCGAATAATAGAAAACGCAAGGTATCTTGCACTTTTCTGACAGAAAATGGAAGGTAACTTGCACTTTCCTAATTTTGAAATTTTTCTGAAATTTTTGAAATTTTGAAAAGCGCAAGATAGTTAGCGCTTTCTGAAATTGATTTTTTTTGAAATTTTTGGAACTTCTGAAATTTTTGAAAAGCTCAAGCCAACTTGCACTTTCTACCAGAAAAGCGGAAGCTAGTTTGTGATAGTTGATTTTGAAATTTTTGAAGAACGCAAGTTAATTTGCGCTAAGTGCAAGCTATTTTGCACTTTCTAGTTTAGAAAAAGTAGGAAACTAATTTAATATTCATTTCTATAAGTATTTTTCTTGCAACCACATCAAAAATAAGGACCTTATGTGTTAAGCCCCTAAAAAAATATAAAAAGATAGATGTTTTTTAATGGGAGATTGAAAGCACGTCTAGATTAGAAACCCTACTATGTAGATACAAAACACTTATATTTATTTACATATGTGCAAGTAGACAAATACAGATAGACAAACCAGTAAAATAGCTTTTCATTCGGGCATGTCCAGTTTTACACTCTTTAGCTAGCCAGGTACCATGCACTAGTGCATTATACCATAGTTTCGAAAACCGAATCATGAATTGAACCGTGCAGGTGCAAGGTCAAAGGTTCTGATGGTTCAACCGGTTAGACCGTGACAACTCCATTGATCGGTGTTTTCTATTTCTCTTATTTAAATGTTAAATTATTTCAGCGAGTGGTAAAATACAATCAATTATAATTAATATATTGAATTTTAAAACAATTATTTTTGAACATTTCATAACAGATATTGATTGGAACAATTCTATAACAATTATTTTAGCACAAAATTGTTAATTTCCTTATTTTTAAGATAAAAGACATTTAGTTTAACAATGATTTATAAAATGTACGTTAATAGTGTATTTTGTTGTCCAAAGTTGATAAGATAATCAAATAATTTAGCGGCTAAGATTATGAAATTATATATCAAATAAATTATGTGAAAAAAAAGAGTAAAGCGATAGTTTTTCCTTAAATTTGGAGAACCATTTGAAAAAAAGAGGTCAACTTTGAAGGTTTTTTTAAGGTTTTGGGGTTAGACCGTCGGATTTATGCACGTGCAAAGCTATTTCAATTTCAAAGCCGTAGTGCTCCAAGGTTGATGGTTAATCGTGGTCGAACCGAGGTCAAGTTGGGTCTTTAAAACACTACATTATACATCACCTTTATCCAATGAATCAGTATATCCCCTAACAAAAAGGCCTAAAATTAAATTATCTTATTATAGGGAAAAAATAATAGGCACATTTTCCAAGTTTAATAAGCTAAAATCGAACTATTAAGTTTTCGATTAAAGGGACAATTAATGTAAGATGTTTGCTTAATAATCAATGGCTCAATATTAGCTTTACAACATTTTGATAATGTAATGAAAGTTGAAAAAGCAGTGAAAATCCAAGCTGCTCATCTATGGCATACAGAGCATCACAAGAACTAGAACCATTTCTAGTATGCAAACCTTACGCTTAATTAATACTCTTCAAATAAGGAAAGTTCCTCTAAGAATTTTATTTTTAACAATATACCATTTATATTATTTATATATATCTTGATGTAGTAAAAAATGTTGCATTCCTCGAATCACCCATCACTGTAGGCTTTTCTTATACAAACATAACATCAGCTTACAAAAGTCTTAAATACGATTTTATAATATTTTGGTTAAAGAGGTTCCTAGATTTCAAATCTCTTGGTTTTTTTACCATTCATGAGAAATTTAAGCAGGTAAAGAAGATTCTCCATTTTTGAATATTTTATATTCATTTGAGAGTTCACATTGAGTATGTCCATTTCATGACATTATGCTCCACAACCAGCAAGGCTTAAATATGATGGAAACAAAAAGACTTTAAAATAGTCCTATGTCAATCTAAAAGGCTTTGTGGTAGGTTTATCACATTCATAACCATAATTAAAAGAAACAGGCGAGTAATTATGGGATAGGGTGAAATTAATAGATAGGAAATGCTGTGCGAATTGATGAAAAGAACCAAATGAGAATGGTAGAGTATGCATGGAGCCATGCCATTATTCTAGACGAGTTATTCAATGTAGTTTGAACTAACACAAAAGACAACGAACATATCATAAAGACATGCTCTTCGCCTCTCAAAGTTTTTCTTCAAGCATATTCTGACATTGACAAATATGGTGTTCACACGCCTGCTTGCCTCTTGCCTTTTGATGATAAGCTCAAAAAGAAACTTAAACTTATTTAATGACACATTGCCTCTTCTCACAACATTTAAGTTATGATAAGGCTCATAGTATTTATTACACGTAATTTTTACAGTTTAAAGGTCTGATTGTGTGAATTTGTACATAATTGCTAGGAGCAATGGTACAAGATGAAATGGCGGTTTTAGCAAGATAAAAGCCTGCTGATTACAGATTCAGCTCTTGAAATTTATGGAGCTTTTCAAAAGCTGCCGATGGAGTAGTCATATATTACGAATTTTGTTGAAAATAAATCCAATTTTTATATAAAAATTAAAGTTTGAACCAAATTTTAAATAAACTAAAATTCAAACTATAATGGTGTATCATAAATGCTAAATCCAGCAACTAAGAGAAACATAGTTAATATTTGAATGATTATGTTAAGGAGGACATAAACAAAAAAGATAACATCAAGATATATGGGTAATACAAGATACAAAACTTCTAAAACTACATTCGGTTAGGTTGTTTTTCCCTAAAATTCAAACTTACTTCTCTTGTGTATTACCATACCGATCCAAAGGCAGTGAAATTAACTATTTCAAGATCAGCCAAAATTAAATTCAGTATAAAATTAAATTTAATAAATAGTTGGAAAAAAATCTAATTCAACTCCAGGTCTATTTGTTTGTAATGCTGAATTTTGAATCCTATTTGTCAAACTCTGAATTTTAAATATTGACTATTTAATTTTGAATTCTAATTAATCATCTACTTGTTTATTTGTCATCTGATACTTTACGATTAAATTTAATAATTATACTTCTTTAATAATAATGCTATATATATATATATATATTAATTGGTTTTTAAATTAAGATCACTAGAAGGGAATTTGGAATTTTATACTTTAAATTCTTTAAATTAACATAAGGTTGAATTAAGAGAATGTTGAATACTAAAAAATGTTGTAGAAATGCTAATTTTGGAAGATTGGTATTTTCTCAAAATTAATTATGAATTACTATTATTTGAAATTATATATTCTAAAAGCAAAAAATTTGAGCAATTTTTTTTGTAAACTTAAATTTATCAATCTTGAATTGTCAAATTTAGAACTTCTAAAAATTTGGATTTTAAAAGTATTCTAGATTTTTCTTATAACAAAAGTATACTGGATTTGGAAATTTGATTTCTTTTTTTTTAAATTTGAGTTTTCAAATGTTAATATTAAGTTTCTAATTCACATTACTTTAATAAGGGTATAATGTGAATAAATTACCAATCATCATTTTGAACTAAAAATAAACAAGAATTTATTTTTGAATAATTTTCTCTAAGCAGTTGGTTTTAGCAAGAAGTCCTACTAAAAAAACAACTGAAAAAGTGTCTAGTTAAAATTGAAGAATTTGATTCAAAACTTCTTAATAAAAACAAATACGACCTCAATAATGAAAGGAAAAAAATTAATATCACAGGTAAAAAATTGCAAGGACTGAAATAAATAAAACATCTATAAGTAATAAATTTTACCTTGAACAATTTCCTTCTTTACTTTCTTCACCATAACTTTGAATTCAAATTAATGTTAAAATAATTTGATTGATATCAACCTCGATCAAAATAAGAATGTTCTTCACTATTATACTCTAAATTGGAAGACCTTGAAAAATAAAGAAATATTGCAAAAAGAATTTGAATTATCAATTTGACTGTAATTCAAAGAACGTGGGTGATGGAATCCGCATGGGTGTGAAGTAGGCGCACGAGAGATCATGCAAGGAGGGGAACAAAATTTTTTCGTGGGAGACTAAATGAGTAATTTTGCATGTTTTAAAAACTTTGTTAGCGAAATTTTTTATAAAATATTTTGTGTGAATTATTTTGTTTTTAAATAAGAAGAAGAGAAAGAGAAGAAAAATGGATTGAGAATAGTCCCACATTTTAGAATACGATGAACTTTATTTATTTAAATATAGATTCCTTAAGGGAAGTTATGCCCTTTAGCCACCCAAAGCTTGCTCTTTGTGAGGAGGAAAGCCTTGCATCACAACCACACATGCATTCACCGCCGCAGTCCATCCGACTGACCAGGCCGGGTTTGGTTTAGGTCCAAATGATATTTTTTGACAGAATTATTTAGATTAAAATAGGCTAAATATTAACCCTTTAACAAGCCTAGAATTCAAAAGTTAAATAGACAAAAATAGCGTGAGATGTGCTATTGCAAACAGCGGAAAACATGATCATTGACGTTTAAAACGAATGGACACGGCTGGGAAAAGTGGCCGTTGCAAACAAATGGATGCTCTTCTCACAAAGAATAGTCACTTGTTTGCAACTATAAATAGAAATTCCTAGAAAGCATTGCAATACTAATTCATTCTTCTCTTTGCAATCAGAAATGCCTCACAAGTGTTTCAAATCAAAAACGCCTTAAAAGTGTTTTAGATGTCCTTCTCTCCTTCTTTCTTTTTTAAATCATTTTGCATTTGTGATACTGTAAATCACAAATTCGATGCTCTTGTCGCTGTTGACAATTTAGAAGATAGTTTGAATTGATTTCGACAATGTTATCGCAATCGACGAATATTAATAAAATGGTTGCTACTGCTTATATTGTTGACTCCTTTTCTTTATGGCATAGTAGCTTAGGGTATGTTAATATTCAAAGTATGGAGAATATGATTTTGTTAAATATGATCCCTAAATATGAAAATAAATTTGAAGATAAGTGCATGATATGCTCATTAATCAAAATAACTAGAAAAGCATTTCCATTGAAAATCTATTAGTAGCACTAATGTATTACAGTTGATTATAGTGACAGTTGATTATAGTGACGTTTGTGATATGCATAGTACTCCTACTAGAAGAGGAAAGAAATATTTTGTCACATCGTAGATGACTAATGTTATGTTTATTTAATGCATACTAAGGATGAAGTATTAAGTTCATTTATGACCTATAAGACTAAAGTAGAAAACCTATCTGATGTTAAAATTAAGACCCTTAAATCTAATAGGGAGGTGATATCGTTCCCTGCATTTTGTGAATCTATTGGAACCATACATGAGACATCTATAGCTTGTTCTCCACAACAAATTGGAGTAGCAGAATGTAAATTTTGGACCGTGGCTGAAAAGGTTAATGTTAGGTTATATAATTCTGGTCTTAATACTAGTTTCTAGGGTGAGGCACTACTTACTACTTGTTACATCTTAAACATAGTACCTTATAAGAAAACCAAAGTTACATCTTATGAACTTTGGAAGAAACACAAGCCAAATCTTGATTATTATTGAATTTGGGGCTTTTGAGCCACTGTTCGATTACCTAAACCAAAAATCAAGAAATTAGGATAAAAGGGTATTGAGTGTATTTTCTTAGAATAAGCTCAACACAGCAAGGGTTATAGGTTTCTAGCAATAGAACCTAATAATTTGATTGAGGTAAACACAATAATAGAATCTAGAGATGCGGCATTATATGAAAATAGATTCATATATATTCCATCAAATCCTTCTATTTATGAAACGTTGGAGGTTAATACACTTGTTCGTAAAATAGTGGAGGTCACTGAACCTATTCTTGAATTTAAAACACTTAAGAAAATAATGATGAAACTAGTGAAACTTTTAGGAGAAGCGAAAGAACGAGGATTGGAATGTCATTCAGACCATATTTTATTACTTATTTGGTCAAAGGATCAATAAATGGAATTAGACATTAAGTCATGATTTCTACAACCATAGATTCTAATCCATTAACATATATTGAGGCCATAAGGTCTTAGGGTTTGAATTTTTGGCAAGAAGCCATAAATGATGAAATGGATTGCTATGGGAAATCAAACGTGGAAACTAGTAGACTTACCTCATAGTTCTAAACCAATAGGATGTAAGTGGATATAAAAAGAAATAAAGAACAGATGGTACGACAGAAAAATTTATGGCTAGATTGGTTGCTAAGGAATACACCCAAAAAGAAGGAATATATTACTTTGATACCAGTGCACCTGCAGCTAGAATTCCAATAATTAGGACATTAATTGCATTAGCATCTATTTATAAATTTGAAATTCATCAAATGAGCGTCAAGACCGCATTCTTAAATGGAGAATTTGATGATTATATATATATATATATGTATATGAATGTATGTATGTATGTCTCAACTAGAAGGTTTTGTGATACCTAGACAAGAATGTAAAGTATGAAAACATATTAAATCACTTTACAGTCTTAAATGAGCATGAAAATAGTGGCATGAAAATTTTGATAAAACCATAGTATCAAATGTTTTTAGGATTTGCGAATCAAACAAATGTATCTATAGCAAATTTCATGCTGGAAAAGGTGTAATCATATGCCTTTATGTCAATGATATGTTGATATTTAGGACTAATACCTCGGGTGTTGAAGAAACAAAAATATTTCTATCTTCATGCTTTAACATGAAATATATGAGGGAAGCTAAAGTGATTCTAGAAATAAGAATCATGAAAACAGTAGAAGGGTTGGTTATTAACTAGTCTCACTAAATAGAGAAGATTTTATAAGGGTTTAATCGATTTGATTACAAACCACTAAGCACTCCATTTGACCCAAATGTGCAGCTATATTCTAATACTGGTTGATCAACATATCAACTTAAATATGTTGTTGTATAAAGAATTTTAAAATATTTAAAAGAAAGCACGGACTATGGTATGCTATACAGTGAGTATCCAAGTGTAATAGAAGGGTACACGGATGCTAGTTGGAACACTGGAAGAGAGGATAGTAATAAATCAACCAGCAATATCCCGGGCCTCAAAGAAACAAACATGTATTGTAGATACTACCATGACTGCTAATTTTATAGCACCGAATTCTTGTGGTAAAGAAGTAGAATGGTTAAGAAATTTACTAGTATAAATTCATGTATGGTCAAAACTAATGCCTCTGATATATGTGCTATGTGATAGTCAAGAAACACTATCAAGAGTATATAGCCAGGTATATAATAACAAATCTGGGCATGTTGGCCTAAGACAAGCTGTAGTGAGGCAAATGCTTATTGATGGGGTAATTACCATAAATTTCATGGGATCCAACCAAAACTTGGCTGATCCGTTTACTAAAGGAATGTAAGAAATTTGGTGTTGAAAACATCAAAAGAAATAGGTTTAAAGCAAACATATAAATCACCTATGATGGAAACTCAACTCAATATAATGAAATTTATTATCGTGAGATCAATGAGAAAAAGTACATTATATGATATGATCTGAAGCACTATAATATTAGTTAGAACCACTAATAGTATATCTATTCCAATAATAGTGCTTGTTACCTATAATGATATAGTAAAGGTTGTACTACTTAGTACTTAGTAGGTTTATAACAGAAATACCGTTGAAGAGTGTAGTGATAGGTCACTTGAAATGAACCTATCTATATGAATGCATGACGGTGGTACCCCATTCTATGAGACTATGGCTTAAGTCTCTTAGGGCATTCCATGAAACCAAGATATAGACGTAAGGCCAATCCACGTGTTGGCTTATGAACTATCTGAAGAAAAGAAAACGACTGCGCAAAGTACATCCGATACATCACATAAGATCGTTGGTTCAATGCTTAGTCAACCATTCCATCATGACATGCGCTGATAGGTTATCACTATGTAAGGATTCAAGTCCATAAGACATCTATACTTATGCATAAATTTTTCTACAACAAATGATGAGAAATTTTATTAAAATTTGGTACAGGATTTTTAGTGAAATTTTTTATAAACTATTTTGTATGAGTTATTTATTTTTTTAAATTAGAAGAAGAAAAGGAGAAGAGGAAGTGGGCTGGGAATCCACATCTTAAAATATGAGGAACTATATTTTTATAAATATAGATTTCTCAAAGGAAGGTTGGGCACTTTGGGCTCCCAAAGCTTGCTCTTTTGTGAGGAGGGAAGCCATGCATCACAACCACACACGCATGCACCACCGCCGACCATTTAACCGATTGAGCCTGGTTAGGTTTGGGTCCAAATAATATTTTTGGACTGAATTATTTAAGTTAAAATGTTCCAAATCATAACCCGTTAACAAGATCAAAATTCAAAAATTAAATAGACAAAAATGGCAGGAGATGTGTCTGTTGCAAACAGCGGGAAACATGACTGTAGATATTTGAAACAAATGGATGTGGACAAGAAACATGACTGTTGCAAATGAATGGATGCATCTTTTCATAATGAGTAGGCACCTATTTGCAACAATAAATAGGAATGCCTAGAAAGTGTTGCAATTATTAATTCATTCTTCTCTTTGCACTTAGAAACGCCACACTAGTGTTTCAAATCATAAATGCCTAATAAGTGTTTTAGATCTCATTTTCTTAATATGTCTTCATTCTTTCAAATCATTTCCGGTTTTTGACAGTGCTGATCACAAATTTATTACTCTTATCGCTGCAGACAATTCAGAAGATGGTTTCAATTGATTTCGACAGTGCTATCACAATCAATTGAAGAGATTCTTCATCTCGACTCCATTGTATTTTAGAGGATGATTTTTCTTAACTCACATCACCCATTTTTTTGCTCAAAAGGGTAATGATGATAGATAACGGCTTAAGGAAAGCATCATTGACGTTCCTTAGAGTGACCTCAACATATTTGGTTTTACCACTGCTGTGCCACTTCATTAGAAATCCAGAAGCATCCACCAACAATTTTTTTAATTAGTAGACGTGAGGGAGAATCCTAAGGCATCTCCATCCACGGTAGCAAGAGGAAAAATGATGCTTAATTTCCCCTGCAACAACAAACAGAATTTGACTTCAACTAAAAAAGAGCGTGAATTCTATAATAATCAGTTTAAGAAAACTACTTAGAGATAAGTAGATTATTTTAAATGAAATATCCACTAAGCAGTTTTTTAAAAATTGTTTATTGCTTAAATGGCTTTTCAAATGGTATCATTCTAAATGGGAAGGGTGTTATTATTTACATTCATATAAATATTCACTAATACACTTAGTTAAACCATAAAATATACTAAAATAACCCCAACTTGAACTTAAATGCAAGAAACGTGAATGGTTAAGAATAATTGAACAACTTAGAAGTAGAATGAAATATAATCTTCAAGAAAAATTATTTTCGATCCTATACACCATTAATGAAAGAAGAATATTATTATCTAATATTTGAACTAAGGAACATTTTTGTGGATCTGAAGTGTGAAATGATGAAGGAATTGATCAAGATGCTTGAAATATATCAAAATTGTAGATTAAAGAATTTTATAAGTGTTTATACTAGAATGTGACATGGATACCCAATAAATTAAAGTAGATACTTAAATGGAGAAAATTAGAGGAAAATGAGGAAAATTGTTATGCATAAACTTTATAGTGGTTTGGCTAATTGATTCCTATTTCCCATTAACTTTGTTGATGATTATCTTGTTGTTTATAAACAATGTTCTTTTAGATCGGTAATGATCCTCAGGAGTATAAGAACTTATAGAGAAATTTGCAAACAACTGGAAAAGATCATACAAAATATTCCCCTCTATCTCTATTTATTACTTAAGGTCGCTAGAAATCCCTCCACCATGTTCTAAAACACTTTCTCTACGTTCTACGTTCAGGAAGAAAGATGCATGGATGATCGTGGCCATGTCATCCATGGCTACAGATCAGTACCGATCCGTAGCCATGGATAGGTATCGATCCATAAGATTGCATTATGGATCTTTCTGACAGTCTTGAGTTGATGCTTATTTCTGGGCCAATTATTTGGATCAGTGGTGGAATGAAGTAAGTACTTGACTTTGTATGCTCAAGCTGCTTGATGGTGAATTGCATGTTAATGAAGTTTTAGGGCTTGAAATGGGTTGCTATCACCTGGATTTGGAGTTAGTGGGATGTGGAGTGATATGGTGAAGTTATATAGTTTGGTACCGATCTATACAATGGTTCGATACCGATCCATTGCTTAGGTGGCTAAATGATATTGCACTATGCATTAAGCTTGTTAGCCTGTTTATACTTAGCTTCTTGATTTGTTAGCTATCTCTCTAGGCTTTCGGCCTTAATAACTTCCAAATCTGACTAATCAGGTTCACGCAAATATGGCCTGGTCAAAAGGCTGGATAACACATGCCCCAAAAGTACATTTTTCTTTCAACATGATGTGATTTGAATCAAGACAAGTCATGATTGTTGCACCAGATTTCAATTCGTACTTTGAATCTTTGCCATCTTTTCTTTATACCATTTCAGTGAAGTATGCATCTTTGGTTCTTCATTGCGATACTTTGCTAAGTTCATGCCTTTTGGCACTTGGTACTATAAAAACTGGAGTGCGCCATCGTAATTTGTAACGACCCAGGGTTTGGTCGCTTTAACTAGGAAAATATATATAATTTATATTAGTAAATAAATGGATTTTCATTGATAAATGAACTCATTTCAATTAATTGCTAATGATGGAAAAATCGTTTTCAAAATATGTTTACCAAATTAAATAGTTTGTAGAAAAATGGAAAATATGGCCGAAAAATGTTTTCCGAAATTTCAACCTTTCGACACCGAAAAGCTGTCGAAAATGTTGTTCGTCTTTATGCACTATATATATGTATATAAGAGTTAGTTAACCAAACAATAATAATACACTAATAGTATATTATTTTATGTTAATTGTGTTTAGCAAGTGATGTGACAAGACATGGTTTTAAAATAATAACTTAAACGTATACACACTAAATCATATTATTATCTCTTGTCATTTCCTTAAGTACCATCATCATTACCCATCATGGCTTAGGGAATATGACTAAAGAGGGGGAGATGTAGAAAATGTGGGGGAGGAAGGTGGTGATGTGACATGTCAGAATGATGACATGTTATGATAGTTTAAATAAAGGATAAAATGGTAATTTCTTCACATTTCTTCATCTATAAATGCGCATCCATACACACACATTTTTATTTACATTCTCTCTATCATTTTCTAAAGCTTCCTCTCTAAAATTTCCATGGCTTCCAAATCCTTTCTTAATGTTTATAAATCCTAACTTTTCACTTTAAATCTGTTCTGAATCTAGCTTAAACTTTTCTATATTCATTTCTTCACTTTATTCTTCAAGAAACCAAGCCAACACCCACCCCAAACCACTAGGCCAAGCCCCACACCATCAGGTCGAGCTATTTGAAGCTCAAAACTCTGAGAAAATCATCACTCTTTGAAGCTCGCGTGTTGTTTCCAAAGTCTAGTCGAAGTTCGCTTTGTATTTGAGGAGTTTCGGTGAGTAAACTACTTTATTTTTGGAAAAGGTTTTTTTGACTTTACTATGTGGTGTATTGTAATGAAACATAATGTGCAATTGAATGGTTATTGTGTTGGTTGATGTTGATTTGATGGATGTTGGTGTTGAATTTGAGATTAGAATGCGGCATTGTCAAGTTAGTAAGCATCTAAACATATATTTTATATGCATTTCATTGTGATGTTAAAAAGAATAGTGTGTGGATGTGTGGTTGTGATCCAAGAACCATATTATGTTGCGTTGAGTCAACATTAACAAATTTGTGTGTTGTGAAAGACGTGTGATCCGATTCGAAAATCAGAAACTATGTTTTCTTGTTTAAAAGTTTGGAAATTATTTCAAAGTTTCTATCTTTGTTTCTATATTTCAACAACTTTAAAAGTTATGTTTAAAAACATGAAATAGAAAGAATCAAGCAAGTTTTTCACTTAAAGTATGTTTAAGCCAACCGCTCATAGCGATAGTCGCTATTGACGCAGTTCGACAAAATTTCCGATTTTCATTTTAAAATGTTTTCTTATGAAATGGTTTTGCATAAGTTTTTCAAATTTCATTAGTAATAAAAAGTGATTAAGTTTAGTTAAATAGATATTTTTTTATTTAATAAATTAATTAAAATAAATTATTACTTATTTGATAATTAAGTAAGTGATTAAGGGTTAAGTAACACTTAAAGAAGATTAATGACTCATTAATGATTAATAAAGTTTTAATTAGTGATTAATGAAGTTAAGAAGTAATTTGATGATTAACTATTTAATTATTTAATCAGTTAATTATTATATAATAAGTGATTATTTAATTTACTTTTAATTAATCAGGGTTTAGCTAATAATCTATTGTTTAAACCTTAACTAAGATGCATTAAGAAGTTAATTAGGACTAAACTAAGTTCATTAGGTTAATTAAAGTTTAATTATGAATTAATTTTGATTTGATTAAGGTATAATTAGGGTTTAAGTCAATTAAATGTACTTTAAGCTTTTCAAAACTATTTTTAAACTTAATTGGTTATGTTTTAAATTAATCTACTTTTCAAGTTAAGTGATTTTAAAATCAAAGGATCTCATCGTCTGGACCATTAAGTAGCTAAATGAATTAAAGTAGTGATTATTAGATATTTACACATTTTATGGAAAGTAAGTTGGCTTATGTTTAGCATAAACGCTGAATATCAGTAACATGATAAACACAAGGAGGTTTATTTCGATAAGCATGTCATGATAACTTAAGTATACGGAGCGTATGTCTATATGTAAATCTTGCACCTGATAGTGAATTTGTTCACTATCAAATAACTTGACCATTTAAGATTATCGAATTTTGGTTTGAAGAGACCGGAATCGGATGGCAAATAGTTATTCGAAAACCACTTCGAGCCAACGTAAAGCATTCAACTTGAGTCTATCGAAGTCATGACCAAGATTCAAGACTTAAAGTGCAAGGGCTATCTTGCTAGTAACCTTGAGGGTGATTCCAAAATGATCGTAGTCAAAATAGTGCCTTCGGTTCATTCATCTCCAGAACGACTTGTGTGGATGAATGCACACACTATGTCAACATCATGAAGGCAATGTTAGCATTCCAAAAGAGATGTACTATATGTGAAAGGTAATGACGTAGCCTCAGGCCTCATTAACCAAAAATGACTAAAACATTGGATATGCAGCAAGGCTATGTGGGTCGCACCCATTAGGGTATGATCATTTCCATCTAGTACGAGTCCCTACTCAGATATAATATAGTCCCAAATGGTTGCTGATCCTAACCAAGGGGATGATCATATTTGGTACTATCCAGCAAAGGTTAGGCCAGTCCTATGTTGGCAGGGATCATTCGATACAATCTCGGTATGCTAATCTAAAGGTGTACTATGGTAGGCGGTACCCTAGTAGCGTTGTCATTTTATGGGATCCAATCTCCAATACGTGCCTTTATAGTTTTAGTTGTTAGGACAAGGACAAACTTTTGAAAAAAATTAGGCTGAAGGACACCAAGTTTCATTTTGGGCTGAAGGACAAACTTTGAAAGAAAATTAAACAGAAGGACAATGCTAATTCTAACTAGCATTATATTTGATTTTTACACTATACAGAATGCTAGTTATAACTAGCATTATATTCATTTTGAAATTATACAAAATGCTAGCTATATTTAGCATTTTTTTCAGCCTATTTTTTTTTAAATTTTGTCATTCAGCCTAAAAATGAAATTTGTTGTCCTTCAGCCAAATTTTTTTTTCCAAAGTTTGTCCTTCAGCCTATTTTCCACTATACGAAAATATGTTAGAGTGTAGAGATGCAAGTAATTCAGCTATGTTCTATATTTATTTTAAACCCTTAAGCATTATCATAATATCACCTGTTTTAAATAGGAAGTGTTTTTGGTTATCGTTAGGTAAAAACCCATCCTTGTCTAGGTGCAGTGTGGTCTTATGATACCTTTTGTTTTCCAGTGGAATTTTCAAATAAAAATATTGTTATTTGAGTTTTCTCACACTAGAACCATGTCTAATCAAGATTTTTTTCCAAAACTCTTAGGTACTCTATGAGTAGTCAAGTGGTCTAGGTTTCCCTCGAAAACATGTTGGAGGATCTGGAGCAGGTGGCTTCATGGATAGCAATTATTAGTATAAATTATTCCACTGTGTATGTATGCATGATCTACATATTTTGTGGACAAGCAATTGTAGTTTGTCCTAGTTTGGAACTTGTATTATTGAACTCTGATGTAATATTTTGGCTATGACTATATAATATACTACATTTTCTATTATATATTGTTCCCTGCGTGATAAGATTCGGTGCTTGACTAGTCTTCTTCTTATCTTTCTCATTTCTTAAACCTATAATGACTTATCTTTCGAATGCAAGAAAGGTGGTTCGTTACATTGGTATCGGTGCATTAGGTTAAGCGAGCCACTAATTATCTTTGGGTTAGGGTCAACTTCGAGAGAGCGTATTTATAATTTTACTTGTATATATAAATATATATCCCTGATAGGTAGATCATATGTAATAGTTTGATTAGTGTTCTCA
Source organism: Allium cepa (assembly GCA_030765085.1). Lineage (NCBI taxonomy): Eukaryota > Viridiplantae > Streptophyta > Magnoliopsida > Asparagales > Amaryllidaceae > Allium > Allium cepa. The sequence goes on along the minus strand of CM060934.1, from coordinate 484,973,044 downwards.
TTTTTGGAATTTATCTCGTCTAAGGTATTCTAACAAGTATCTTGCAATGTCCTAGGAGTAAGAAATGAGCATTAGACGCAGATGGGATAGAGGAACTAGTAGCACTACGGCCACCAGTAGTCGGACTCAGATTGGAAGGGTCGGAACAGTCGATGAGCCAACACCATGGCTGCCAAGGGTGAATTTTGCAACTGATATAAGGATTTCACAAATCTGGAAGGGAAACTGTTTAAGGTGAGCCGAGTCTATCGTAGAAGTTTAAGCTTAGTTACGCATGTGTGAAAAGATTTTCAAAGGTCTAGATATATCAGATGAGCAGATGATATTTTTAGCATCATGGCTATTGTAGGAAGGAGCCGCAGCTTGGTGGGACTCGCTTATTGCCAATGTTCCAGAAGAGGAGTTTATTGGGCTTGTTTTAAGGAATTATTTGAAGATCAGTTCCTGCCTGCAGCTGGTAAGATTCAGATGTACAGAAATTTCTTGGACTTGAAGCAGGGAGATTCATCTGTGGCAGAATATCAGGCAAAGTTCAACGAGCTATCTTGTTTTGGACCAAAATTGGCAAACAACCCGCTAAAGAAAAATAAGATTTTTATTTTGGGAACGAGGGACAATTTCCATGAGATGATGACTATCCATGTTAAGGATTCATTTGTGGACTTGGTATATGTGGCGTTAAGTTATGAAGTCTTGGACAAGAAGGAGCATACCCCAGCGGCAACAAATGACAATGGAGGCAGTAACATTCGAACAAAAGGAAATTCAACCGAAATTGGATTAAGCAAGGTAAAGGAAATGGAAATCCAGGAGGGAATAAGAGGAACATGTTTAAGGATACCAGTTGTTATATCTGTAAGCAGAAGGGTCATATTACCAAATTCTATAAAGACTTTGAAACTTTCAAGCAGTTAGCAGGACCTATCTCTCCAATGGTCTAGAAGACATTATGCTTCAATAGCTTGGGCATATGATAAATGACTGCACACTCATGAAGAAGATGCAGTAAGCTAAAGTCTATGCGATTAAGGACGAGACATTATCCTCAAGATAAAAATGGAAAACGCATTTTTAAAGGTACCCTATTAATTAATGGTATTTTTGTTCGGGTTTGGTTTGATAATGGTGTCTCCCACAGTTTTATCTCTTTAGAAGCCATAAAGAAATTTCATTTTATCCTCATATTGTAGCAAATCCTATTTTCATATCTAATCCTATAGGAGGTGTAACCCATTTGAGACTAGTGAGTTAAGACGTACCAATTTCTTATTTTTCCCATAATTTTACTTGTGATCTATGTATCTTAAATTTTAAGGGACTTGACCTCATTCTTGGTATGCATTTGTTATTAATATATGAGGCTATCTTAGACTGTAGAGGAAGAACATTAACATCAGTAACCAAATTGGGAAATATTGTTAAAGTACCTTGTGAGGACCTTGATATTCATATGTGTAGTTTCCTGTATACCTTGGAAGCATCTCAAGAAGGGTTATGATCCATCAAGGTTGTTAAGAACTTTCCTGATGTATTTGAAGAAGTTAGGAATTTACCCCCATATAGGGAGATGGAATTCCACATTACTCTAGTTGCTGGTGTAAGACCCATATTTCAACCTAAGAGAAGAATGGCTCTAAGGGAAAGAGAGGAGTCAGTAAAGCAAACCCAGGACTTATTGGATAGGGGATTAATTAGACCTAGTCAGTCAAGCTAGGGATCGGTGGTAGTCTTTGCGACTAAGTCGTATGGATCTTTAAGATTGCTGTGGACTATAGAGAGTTGAATAAGTTGACTATTAGAAATAAATATCCCTTACCCCATATCAATGACTTATTTGACCAACTTCATGGAGCTACGGTATTTTTGTAAATGGATCTAGCTTCCGTATTTCACCAATTAAATGTTGCTGAGGATAGTATACCCTTAACTGCCTTTAGGGGCCTAGACTTTTTCTTTGAATGGTTGGTTATGCCTTTTAGGCTGACCAATGCACCTACATATTTCATGGATCTTATGAATCATGTTTTTCGAGAGGTTCTAAATAAGTTTGCGCTTGTTTTTATCGTGATATTTTAATTTACTCCAAATCGGAATAGGAACATGGATATCACATGGAAGTAGTTTTAGAAACCTTAAGGAGGCATGTTTTGAAAGCAAAGTTTTCTAAATGCCATTTTTGGCAATCAAAGGTAAGATTTTTAGGGCATATTGTATCGAGAGATGGTATATCAGTGGACCTGATAAAAGGTGGAAGCATTACAGAAATGGAAGCGACCTTGGACTCCTACCATAGTTCGCAGCTTCTTATGATTACCCGGTTATTATAGAAGATTCATTTAGGATTATACTAAAATCTCCTCACATTTGACTAAGTTGTCTAAGAAAGGTGAAAAGTTTGAATGGACTCCAAAATGTGAGGAAATTTTTGGAGAACTAAAGAAGAGACTGACCGGTGCATCGATTCTTTCTATCCCTGATGGAAATAGTGGGTTTACGACGTTTACCAATGCATGTGGAGTTGGATTGGGAGTCTTTCTAATGTAGAATGGAAGAGTGATTGCGTATGCAAGCAGGTTGTTGAATCCATATGAAATGAACTTGCTACGCATGACTTAGAGTTATTGGCTACGGTCTTCGCATTGAAAATATGGAGGCATTATTTGTTGTATAAAATTCTTACCTTTCTTCTTGATCTCTTTCTTTCTTCTTTATTTAGATATTCTAGTAAGTAGGGTTTTCTTCTTCTTCAATTTGGTGAAAAGTTCAAGCTCTAAACTAATCATATGTCCATGAAGTATCTTTTCACCCAAAAACACCTAAATCTCAAACAACAATGATGGTTAGAGTTCTTGGTGACATATGACTTGGACACATATGCTGAGAAAAGCTAAGGTATTCGTGGACGTTTTAAGCAGGAATGCATTTTTGTTTCTTTTGGAAGTTACCCCGACTCTTCAGCTAAGGATAATGGAGAACCAAAGGAAGGATAGTGCTATGGAGAAGTTAATTCGAGGAGTCTAGGAAGGTCAATGTACAGATTTTGAGATGGATCACCAAGGTGTTTTAAGAATCAAGGGAAGATTGTGCGTTCCAGATATAAATGGGCTGAGACAGGAAGTATTGAAATGTCATAAATCTATATTGATAATTCACCCTAGAGTTCATAAGATGTATAAGGACATGAGGATAGTCTTTTGGTAGCCAGGAATGAAGAAGGATATCTCCACCTTTGTGAGCAGATGTGCGAGTTGCAACAAATTAAGGGTGATCATCAGAAAACGGCCGGAATACTTCAACTTTTGGAGATCCCTAAGTGGAAATGGTAGATGATATCAATGGATTTAATAAATGGTATACCTAGAACCAGGAAGGAAATGAAGGAGTGTGGATCATCGTGGACCAGTAAATAAAGAGTGCACATTTTATTCCGGTCAAGCAAATTAAAACAACAGCTTCGTTGACAGAAATTTACATGAGGGAAATAACTTGTCTACATAGAGTTCCAATAAGCATAGTAAGCGATCGAGATCCTATCTTCACGAGCCAATTCTGGGGAGCTCTGCAAACAGCTTTGTGAACGAAGTTAAGTCTAATACCGCATACCATCCTCAAACCGATGGCCAAACTAAAAGAGTTAATCGCATTTTGGAAGATATGCTAAGAGCTTGTGCTCTTGATTTCGCAGGATCATATTTACTTGGTTGAGTCTCTTATAACAATAGCTATCAGGTTAGCTTTAGAATGGCGCCTTATGAAGCTCTATATGGAAGACCGTGCAAATCACCGTGTGTTGGGTAGAATCTGGATACTGTTTTGTTCTTGGTCCAGATATGATTCGAGAGGTGACAGAGAAAGTTGAAATGGTAGAAGAAGGATGAAGAAAGCTCAGGATTGTTAAAAGATTTATGTTGACAATAGAAGGAAGGATTTGGATTTTGAAGTCGGTGAAGCTGTGTATATGAAGATAACTCCCATCAAAGGAATCATTCGATTTGGAAAAGCTGAAAAGCTAGCAATAAGATACATTGGACCACTCAAGATCCTAGAAAGGATTGGACTACTCGCTTACAGAGTTAAGTTGCCAGAAAAGTTTTTAGGAGTTCACAATGTGTTCCATGTGTCCTATTTGTGGAAAAGCATGCATGATCCATCTTTAGTGGCGGAAACTTCAGTTCAGGATGACTAGGAAATAGAACCGAACCTTACAATAGTTGGGCATCCAGTTAGTATTGTAGATCAAGATAAGAAGAAATTGCGCAACAAAGTGATGCGACTGGTTAAGATTCAGTGGGGCGATGATCCTAGAGATTTCACTTGGGATACTGTGGATCACGTAAAGGAAGCTTATCCTAGATAGATGTTAGGATAGTTGTTATGTACGCTTCATGGATGTATTATTGTTTTGGATTCTTGTATACCTTTTGTAAGAATTTTATGGTATGAATACATGATTCATTTTATGTTAACTCTTGTTAGTAATTTCAAGGGGGTAGAATGTAATGACCCAGGGTTCGGTCGCTTTAATTAGGAATATATATATATATATATATATATATAATTTATATAGTTAATAAATGGATTTTTGTTGATAAATGAACTATTTTAATTAATTATTAATGATGGAAAAATCATCAAAATATGTTTAACAAATCAAACAGTTCGTAAAAAAATGGAAAATATGACCGAAGAACGTTTTTCAAAATTTTGGTCTTTCGACATTGGAATGTAGTCGAAAACATTGTTTGTCTTTATGCACTATATATTCATATATAAGAGTTAATTGAACAAACAGTAATAATGCACTAATAATGTATTATCTTATGTTATTATGTTTAGCAAGTGATGTGACAAGACATGGTTTTAAAATAGTAACTTATATATATATATATATACTAAATCATATCATTATCTCTTGTCATTTCCTTAAGTATCATCATCATTACCCATCGTGGCTTAGTGGCTGTGACTAGAGAGGGGGAAATGTTTCATATGAGGGAGAGGAATGTGGTGATTCCACTTGTCAAAGTGATGACATGTTATGATATTTTAAACTAAGGATAAAAAGGTAGTTTCTCTACTTTTCTTCATCCATAAATACACATCCGTACACACACATTTTTATTTACATTCTCTGCTTTAGTTTCTAAAACTCCCTCTCTAAAATTTTCATGGCTTCCACATCCTTTCTAAATATTTAAAATCCTATTTCACTTTAAATCTCTTCTAAATCTAGTTTAAACTTTCCTATATTCATTTCTTCGCTTTATCCTTCAGCAAACCAAGCCCACACCAACCCCAAAACACTAGGCCAACCCCACTCCATCAGGCCAAGCCATTTGAAGCTTAAAATTCTAAAAAATTCTTCACTCTTCGTAGCTCGTGTACTGTTTCTAAAGTCTAGCCAAAGTTCGCTTTTATATTTAAGGAGTTTCGGTGAGTGAACTACTTTATTGTGGAAAAGTTTTTGTGACTTTACTATGTGGTGTATTGTAATGTAATATGATGTTCAAATTGAATGGTTATTTCATTGGTTGATGTTGATTTGATGGATGTTGGTGTTTGGTGTTGAATTTGAGATTTGAATGCAGCATTGTCAAGTTAATAAGCATCAAAGCATATATTTTTATATGTGTTTCGTTGTGATGTTAAAAAGTATGGAAGTATGGATGTGTGGTTGCGATCCAAGAACCAAAGTATGTTGTGTTGAGTCAAAGTTAACAACTTTGTGTCTTGCGATGGATGTGGGATCCAATTCGAAAATCAAAAACTATGTTTTCTTGTTTAAAAGTTTGGAAATTACTTCAAAGTTTCTATCTTTATTTCAATGTTTTAAAAAATTTAAAATTTATGTTTCAAAACAAGAAATAGAAATGAATCAAGCAATTTTTTTGCATAAAGTATGTTTGAACGAAATGTGCTCATAGCGATATTCGCTATGTATGCAGTTCGACAAAATTTCGAATTTTCGTTTTAAAACGTTTTCTTGTGAAATGGGTTTGCAGAAGTTTTTCAAACTTAGTTAGTAATATAAAAAGTGATTAAGTTTAGATAAATTGATATTTTATTAATTAATAAATTAATTAAAAATAATTATTACTTAATTGATAATTAAGTAAGTTGTTAAGGGTTAAGTAACACTTAAAGAAGGTTAATGACTAATTAGTGACTAATAAAGTTTTAATTAGTGATTAATGAAGTTAAGAAGTAATTTTATGATTAATTATTAAATAATTAAGTTAATTATTTAATTATTATATAATAAGTGATTATTTAATTTACTTTTTAAGGTTTAGCTAATAATAATTGTTTAAATCTTAACTAAGATGCATTAAGAAGTTACTTAGGACTTAACTAAGTTCATTAAGTTAATTAAAGGTCAATTATGAATTAATCTTGATTTAATGAAGATATAATTAGGGTTTAAGCCAATTAAATATACTTTAATATTTTTCAAAACTATTTTTAAACTTAATTGGTTATGTTTTAAATCAATCTTCTGCTCAGGTTAAGTGATTTTAAAATCAAAGTATCTCATTGTCTGGACCATAAGTAGCCAAATGAATTAAAGTAGTGATTATAAAATGTTGACACATTTTATGAAAAGTAAGTTGATTTACATTTAGCATAAATGCTGAATATCGGTAACATGATAAACACAAGGAGGTTAATTTCGATAAGAGGGTCATCATAATTTAGGTATATGGAGTGTATGTCCATATGTAAATCTTGCACCTGATAGTGAAGTTGTTCACTATCAAATAATTTGACCATTTAAGATTATCGAATGTTGGTTTAAATAGACTGGAATTAGATGACAAACAGTTATATGAAAACCACTTCGAACCAACGTAAAGCGTTCATATTGAATCTATCAAAGTCATGATCAAGATTCAAGGCTTGAAGTGCAAGTGTTATACTACCATTAACCTTGAGGGTGATTCCAAAATAGGTGTAGTGAAAGTAGTGCATTCAGTTCATTTATCTCTTGAATGACTTGTATGGATGAATGCTGAAATTGTGTCAACATTAGGAAGACAATGTTAGCATTCCAAGAGAGAAGTGCTATGGTGGTAAGGTAATAACGTAGCCCCAGGCCTCATCAACCAGAAATGACTAAAACATGGGATATGTAGTAGAGCCATGTGGATCGCACCCATTAGGGTATGATCATTGCCATCTAGAGCGATTCCTTACCTAGATATACCATAGTCCTAAATGGTTGTTGATCCCAACTAAGGGGGTGATCATATTCGGTATTATCTAGCAAGGGATAGGCCAGTCCTTTGTTGGCAAGGATCGTTCGATATGATCTCTAATCTAGAGGTGCACTATGGTAGGCAATACCCCAGTGGCTTTGTCATTGTATGGAATCCAATCTCCAGTACATGCCTTTACAGTTTTAGTTGTATGCCTAAATACATCGGGATGTGAGATGCAAGCATTTCAACTATGTTCTATAGAATCACTTGCTGACGGACAAGAGGAGGGTGGGTGGACGGTGCGGCAGATGAAGATGATTTTTGGGAGTGGAAGTAGTTCAGGCAGGCCGGGCTTCCCACTCCCTCTCACTTGATAAGATGGGTGGCTCCCCGTTCGATCCATCGCCGCGACTACACCTAACCATGGATAGAAGTCTGACCTAGTATGTGATAAAGTCAGGAAGTTCATTTGGTGCATCTCCCAGAAGTGAGTTGAACCATTTATTTCAACGGGGCTGGTAGGAACGAATGAAGAAGGAAATGGTAATAGGCGCTTGTGATCTTCACTTCCTACTATTTTAAAGCATTAAGCATTATCATAATATCATCTATTTTAAACAGAAATTTTTTTGGTTATCGTTGGGTAAAAACCCATCAAATCTAGTGTGGCTTGGTCTTATGATACCTTTTGTTTTTCAAAGGAGTTTTCAAATAAAAATATTGTTATTTGAGTTTACTAGCACCGGACCCATGTCTGACCCAGCATTTAATTTTCTTTTTCCTAAACTCTTAGGTACTCAATTTTAGTCATTCTCGATTGATGAGGCTTGAGGCTAAGCGTTACCTTTCAAGAAACAATTCCTTTTAGAATGCTCATCGTCCTCCAATGGTGATGTTCTGCTAGCATTCGTCCAAACAAATTGTCCTGGGTCTAGACAAACCGAATCACCGTCTTCATCATCTTCACGGTATTCATTTGTTACGTTCAAACCGGATCGAAGTGGTTTTCGGATAATTAAATCCGATCTCGATCTCTTCGAAACGATTAACAAAATTGGCCAATATCGATAGTCAGTTATTTAACTATCAATAAAACATCCATAAGCGGACACTAGGCCTTATTTTATAATTCTTCAAAACCATTATTCAAAATACTTTTACTAAGATATATGTCCAAATCTCTTTCAATATTTCTATATTTGAAAACAATTTCAACACTTGTATTCGTAACATGATATTTCACCATTTCAATACTTAGAAATATTTCCAACCTCCATTTTTATAACACTTAGAAAATATTTCTTTTCCTAATCATTTTCTACTAAAAACATTTCCAAAACCTTCCTTTCAATACTTAGGAGAATATTTATATGTAAGATTTCTAAAATCATTTTAATATTAAACTTGGAAATATTTCATACTTATCTCATATGTCTTTGGAATTTTAATAAATTCTTCCTACGATTTCCAAACTGATTATACTTATTTATAGTCCAAACCAGCCATTTATAACTTCTTTAAAAGAATTCAAATCTTTTTGAAGTTATCGCATCTAAACATTGGAGATTTTCTTAAGTCTCTAGGATTCTATTTATAAGATTTCTCTAATAAAATCTCATCCTTACATTACGACCTGTTTACACATCTTGAGAGAATTTTATAAATAAATTGTCAATCACTTCAAACTATATGTATATAATGAACATTTTTAAAGAATAATAATTTAAATTTATTTTTCAAATATGTTTAAGTTATTATTTAAAATATTTAACACTTTTATTAAACCATCAATAACTCATTTAAAAGTGAACAATTAAACTCACAAAGCTGATTATAAAATTAAATTTTTATTACAATAAATATTAAATATTTAAAAATCCATATTTCGAAGTATTCCAGTATTAACTAGTTTAAATTCATAGTTTAAATAATAAAGTTTTCCATCTAAAAAATGAACTTAACTTCTTAGAAATAAAAATATATTTTAAAATCTCAATAACCAATTTAATTTATAACTTCCTCTCGATTCCACAACATATCGATTCATTTTCGATTTCCGAACCATTTTTAATTCAAAAATAGAATCTACTTTTTTTTCTCAATTCTGTTCCCATAATCTAATATAAATAAACCCTATGAATTTATATTCCCAATTATCATCTAATATTGAATTCCGTTGTTTATAAACATCGTTTATAAATTTTTGTAACCCCGTTGGTTTTACCTATTTGTAAAAAAAATCTTATTTATGAAATTCCATTATGTAAATTTATTTCTTATAAATTCCATTTATACTTCCAATCTATTTTTAACATTGATTTTAGCAATGTTCATATTCCTAGAATACCATTTATAGATTCTTTTATGTTTCATTTTTAAAATCTCTATTTGATAATTCACAATAGTTAAGCATAATCAAAAATCAAATATATTATTTTTTTAACTCATTTTCTTTAAAATAACCTTGATTTCAATATATATATTTTATATCAACAATTCCCTTTAATTCCTTCAATTTTAAAAAAAATTGTGGTATTTAAAAATATTAAAATTCAGGCTAGTGCTACAATAACATCCTATAATTTCAATCGCTAACATAATCTATAATATATTTTCTACACAATTCACATATCATAATATATGAAATTAAATTCAATATTTTGAGGATTCTAGTTGGATCCCTCCAACTTGTTTCATTGCAACCACAGATGTTAATACAACATAAAAAATACCAATCCCACTTAATTTTGTGAGTATACTTATGCGGTTGAGATAAGTATATCAGTATTTTCAAGTATTGAAAAGAGTAGAGTAGGTTTGTGAATATATCCCTGTAAAAGTATATTGATACATGTATTTCAAAGTGGTTTTAATTAATAAAAGGATTCATTAAAGAGGCTTAATGGTTATTTATGTGCTTAACCAATTTATTTTCCTTACGACATTAAATCTCTGGTTAAACTTTTTGTTTATTTGATAGTTATATAACCGACTATCAAAACTTGGTTAGTTTTTAAACTATTGTTGTCGGTTTGGAAAGACCAACATTAGATATACTATCCAAAACCACTTTGAACCGGTATAAATGTCCAAATTCGAGACATCTTGAAGTAGATGGAATCAAAGATGAATTTCTTTAAAGTGCATGGGCTACTTTCTACTATTTCTGAGAGTGATTCCATAGTGGATGTAGTAGAAGTAGTGCCTTCGATTTGTTTATATCCTGAATAATTTTTATAAATGAATGTTGGCATTGCATTGTTGTCTATATAGTAGTGTTAACAGTCCAAATAGGATTGCTATATAAAAGGACGCCTTGGAATGGCTCAAATCAGGGGAGATGCAGCAGGTCTATGTGGGTCGCACCCATTAGAATATGCATCACCCTTCTATATATATATATGTATATATGTATGTATGTATGTATGTATTTGGTTGTGCATGAGAGCTCTCGAGGAATAGGTTATAGAGCAACTAGGGTGATGACTTATTCGGTATTATCCAGTAAGGTAGGTCAGTTCTATGTTGGCCTGGGTCGAGGTGAGGCGCTCAGATACATTTTCTAAGATGTACCGTGGTAGATGGTACCTCTGTGCCTTATTATTCTATGAAATTTGTAAAGACCCGTAAATCCGTACTCCTTGAATAGACGCTAATCTCCATTGATTAATTCAAGATGAACGAAAAAACGAACCCTTAGGGGTTTAAGAAAAATTTAGGAAAAAAAAAGAAGAAGAAAGAAGAAAGAAAATAGGAAAGAAGGAAATAAAAAATAGAAATTAGAGAGAATAGAAAACAGAAAAGAAGATAGAACATTTTAAAATAGAAGGAAAAGAGAATAGAGGAAAAAAAAACAGAAGAAAATAGGACGGGACAGAAAACAAGAACAACATCAGAATCTCACAATTCGCAGCGGAACAACATATAATAATAAATGAATAATCTTTAAACAAAGAACTATATCAGTTATTACATTTTATACATTACATTACATCATATCATCAGAGTGTACAACAACAACAACAAATAGTGCAGCGGAAAAAGAAATACTATATAAACTAGTAATACGTCATGCCATCCAGCTTGCCTCCAGCAATTCCTGAATATCCAGTATATCCTGATAAACCTAACTCTTAACTGCCTGTGTGGAAATTGGTGGGCACCCAGAGTTTAGGAAGGAAAACAATAAACTCCAAGTCAGTCATGTGACTGGTGTGAGAACTCAAAACAGTTTATTTATCTTTAAAATCAAAATAGAGGAATATTTTTAATCAATTCGCAATGCTTTTAAAAATGAGACTACCATAAGGCCTCCCGCACACACACACATGCAAACGCAGAATCGGAGGAGATTTCTCCTTATGATAGTCAAAGATGCTTGATACGCATTTAAAATAACATTTGATATTATTACTAGTGCATAGTGTAGAGGAAAAATTCATTTTGAAAGTAGAATATAAATCTTAGCCAACATACGACCATTATCGTATGCCTACTATAGCTACCATCCAAACAGTGGTGACCACCATAAGTGAATGGCAGGTCCTACAACTAATACCGTACAAGTTTCGTATTGGGAATTGGATTTCCAACAAATGGTCAGGCCAAGGAACTTCCCATTGCCACATGAGAATGCCTCTGGAAAGACATCCCCGAGAACCAAACCGGAACTCTACCAACACAAGGCCGGGTTACCCCTAACTGGGTAACTACTGACACGAGCACGCCATTCCCCGATCGTAAACGACCTTTCTCACGGGATCCCGAAAACCAACAACCACAAAGTAATAAATTCGTAGTAACCACATAGGTTAAATATCTGGGCTCCATACCATGATACCACCTCTATCCAGAAGGAAATGTACATACCCTAAAGGGTGCTACCCCTCATAACCTTGCTGCATCTTTCCTGTTTTGACCATTTCCGGGGTGTGAGGTTCGACGAAGTCACGTCCACAAAAACATACTTTATACAAAAGCCATGCTTTGGGTCAACAAATGATCAACACAATGATCACCAAGATAGACGATCAAATAAACGATCCTATCACAATAATCAACACAATGATCATTTCAGCAACACTCAGCATGTCACATTACCAAATTAGGAATATATCGCTGATAACTTCAACTATATAACCTCTGAGCTCGTACGTCTCAAAGAAGGGTGTTAAGCTAAAAGAATAAATTCTCCGCCACCAACAGAAATATATTTGAAAGAAATTGGCTTTATATCTCAACTTGTAATGTCAGACATACAATCCATACAAGTCTGTTCCGGGATCGAACAAAACCGAAGGCACTTATAAAGAAGTCCTTGCAATCCGGATATTCACAATCCTGATCGGATTCACCATCACATATGGAGAACTCAATACCGTAGCTACTCGGTGCAGAGTAAATCGACAGGTCATCCTATCGCTCTCGCAAATACCGGGTCTTCAACACCGATCTTCAATGCAATTATAACGACGTATCACATATTCGGAATGGGTTATACGACCCCATGGTCCTTTCCCGGTTAACCCGAATAGTGAGCGCTTATTCAAAAATAAGTGTAGCATTCACATTCAAACAAATCACATCAAATACCCATTCAAAGGGAAATATTGATAGTCGGTTATTGAACTATCAATTGATATGCATACATCACCAGATTCCAAATAATTTTCCAAATTATTTATTTTCCAAAATATCTTCACTAGATATTAAATTTCAATACTTCAAAAAATAAATCAACATTTATTTTTTTAAACCCATTTTCCAATTTCACATATAAATTCCATAATGAATTTATATTTCAAAATATCCATGCATATACGATTTCAATTATCCATTTTCAATTTATCTTCAAAAAGATAAATTCTAAATATTCATTTCATATTGGAAAACATTTCCATACTTATTAAACATAAGCAATTCACAAATCTTTTTATTTTCAACACTTAGAAAATATTCAATATACTTAAATCGAATTAAGTATATATTTCATTCTTTAAGGAAATCATTCTCTTAAACATATTTATTTGGGCCAAAACGAATGTTGCGTAAAACATTGTTACGACAACCCAAAAATCACTAGTATAGGGATTCGAAATTGAAATAGATATATAAATCCCAATACTATACAAAAAATTTCCTTTCGGAAATCATTTACTATAACAACAGTGTTATAGTCCATTATTTCCTTTTATTTCTCGAAAACGTCTATTTCAACAATCAACGTTGAAATCTATGGTTTCGAATCTCAACACATTTTAAAACATCGTTAGATCGTTTTAATTCTATTTAAAACATCACATCTAAAACAATTTCTTTAACATATTATTCACTATTCAAAAACGTGAATATACTTCATTATCCAATTTCATCATTTCTATACCTTTTATTTTAAAGGATTATTCACAGTCAAAAACGTGAATATATTTCATAAATAAATCATAAAAATTTTCTTATCAAAATAAGTCGTTTGTGAATTTATAAAACACGTTTATAAATTCTATTTCTATTTATTTATAACAACTTCCTTTATAAATTCCTTTATTAACCTATTCGATTTATAACTCAATTATAAAACAAAAGTTCACATTATAAGTTAAACACTTATACTTTATTTGTTTACAAGAATCGTTCTTTTAAACATCTCAATTCATAAATCTTATAACTTATAAGATTTGTTTATTTATCAAAACTCCATTCTTTCAATAATTTTATGAACCTACTGTTTATAAAATTTCATTTATAAGTTCACTGTTTATAATCCTGTAAATTTCATTCATTTAGTATTCATCTTCACTTCATTCAAACACTTATAAAAACTCGTTTTATAATTTCAATATTTCAATTTATAAATATCCATTTATAAATCTCTTAATATAAATCAATTTATATTATTCTTTTAAAACGTCTTTAATCTCCTTTATTATTTCACCATTTTGATTCATAAAATAATTAAATTTTATAAATCCTATATTTAAACTTTTCACAATAAATTCTAAAATCCCGATTAAACTCTTTTATAAAATCAATAGCATCATATTCTCAAAAATCAGTTTTTAACTATTTTTCTCAAAAATCATAATTTTTATAACATTAAAAATTATAACGTTTATTTATTTAACATGGATCAATTCCAAAAATATTTTATAAACGTATACTTTCAAAAAATCACTTTGAAATCACTTTAAAATTCCAAAATCTGGGTCCAATGATGCTACACACCAAATAGTCAATCACGACAACAACGATATCATATATCAATATGAAAATCCATCAAATATCAAAATATCTGAAATCAAATAAAAACTGTTGAGGAATCCAGTTGGATCCCTCCAACCTGTTTTCCTGCATCCACAAACATTAGCACAATACCAATTTCGCTCCAGTACGAAATTATCGCGGTATATGTTTTTAATAAATATTATCCGCTTAATAACGGCGCAATAGGGTCTCATCCGCTAAACAAAAATGCGGGAAATCAATAACTCCAATATATACATATGCCAATATATATATATATATATATTGATATTATATATAATACCAATTTCACTGTTTATGAAATATTCGCGGTATATGTTTTTAATAAATAACATCCGCTTACTAACGGCGTATAATGTCTATTTTAACAATCAATAGATATCAATCAACATTCAAACATGCATTCAAATATTTTAAATCTAACTATTTAAAATAAAATCGAAACTGATTCGATTGAGTGAGAAGTTCTCACCTTGATTTTAATTTCCGTTTTAGCGATTTATTTCGAATAAAATTACGTTTAATTTTACCCAAAATTCTCACTAACTCCAATCGACTCCAAACCAACTCCATCGCATAGTGCTCGTCCATACGATTCCAACGCAACTGGTTTCGCGCGTTTTCGACCTCGTATGAAAAAGTTATGAATATTTAAAGATTGTACACGATTTTATAACTTAATTTACAACATACTTAACAATTTTAATACCCTAAGCAATTAACAGCCGTTGGATCCAAACAAAACCCATCAGGGCCGTGCATACCCCTCCCCCTTCTCCTTCCTCTCCCCACGTCCTCTACAGGAAATCACGCAACCCATTAGCAACAATTTAGGGTTAATTATTACTACCTCATTTCTCGACGAAATCACATCAAACCACCTTCATCTCGAAGCTCCTTCCACAAGCTATGCACGGCCTGAACCATACGAAGCTCGGCCTCACCCCCTGCATGGAATTCCGTGCGCAAGTTGAGGCAAACGGCCCCATTTATCTCCCTCTACGATGCTCCATTTCCGATCATATCTGTATGGATTGAAAGCTCTCGCCTTGCTCTTCATCTTTGTAGTTGAGCACTTCGCGTAATTCTTTACGGATTGAGAGAGATTAAGAGATGATTTTGGGACAATTCTGGCCGTTCTTATAGGGGGTGGCGGCTAGGGTTTGTAGTTTAGGGTTTATTTTTTTTTCTTCTAAATTATGAAGAGGTGGGTGCTATTTATAAAGAAAATTCGAACACTATTCATCCCGGAAATTCCGAACTCCGATTTACGCGCCGTAACCAGCGTTTCTAGGGTTTACCCCGCGTTCCGGACACAATGGAACAGGTTTCGGAAGCTAATTCGGAAGTATGTGCGAGTTATGGGTAAAAACGCTCAATTTAAATTAAACCGATTTAAGTCGATTTCTAGGCGTTTTAATTCGTACAGGACAAACGGTAAATCCAATTGACTTGAAATTTGAAATCTTACAATAATATCACATTACGGATCCGATGAAACTAGTTTCATCGAAATCCGAGACTTTTTGAAAAATGGCTATTTTGACTCGCCAAATTTAAATTAAAAATAATTCGATGCGTTTCGAGCTGCCACGATCAAACGATAGCTCCGATTGACACGAAATTTGAAATTCGGTAATAACTAACCATTACGGATCCAATGGAACTAGTTTCGTTCAATTCTGAGACTGTTCAAAAATTGACTATTTTCACTAGTCGATTATTAAATATTAAAATATTCAATTTTCACAAATTAACTTTTAATTCAATTTTAAAAGTTCTAAAATATCATTCTAACTTCAACATGATAAAATAAAATTTTACAAATCATTTTCAATCATATTTAACCCAATTTTCAATTATTTCCATAATTTCAAATATTAAATTATCGATTTAATTATCCAATTAAATCCAATAATTCAAATAAAAATTTATTTGACTTATAAATTCACTTATTAATATTTAAAATAAATTAAATATTAAAATTTTAATTATCAAAAATTCTGGGTCGTTACAATCTTCCCCCCTTAAAAGAATTTCGTCCTCGAAATTATTAAGTAAGAAAAGTTACAGAATCTATTAATTTTCCCAAAATTCATAGTTAAACTTCTTACAATACTTTACTAAGTTTTCCAAATCATAATTAGTTATCTTTTCAAAAACAACTACTATTGTTTAACTTTCAATTCCAAAATCAAAGTTAAAGTTTTTCAAAACTTTCCATTTTTCTCAAATTTTTCTAACGCCTTAAATTTTCGGAAAAATTCGCCATAGTCTCCTTTGCGCGGCTCGATCCAAAAAAAAATGACAGTATATATATCACAAATATACATCTCATCAAGTAATGAGGCATCCCGAAGGGAAAAAAGTGTAAAAGTACGGTATGTAATCCGAGATATGTACCTTATATTTTATTAGCGAGCATATACGGCTAATATAGCGCGAAAGCGAGCTCCAAATGCGAAGCAAACGCGATCCGCACCTACTAATCACTCAACAAACAACATGAGAACATGCATATAGACAATAGTATCAATATACAACATATAGCAACATAATAACTATATATGTCAACATAGCAAATGCAACTAAACCAACAAATGCAAACATCAACCAACTATCATCCATAACCAATAAATATTCATTTATATTCTCATTAATATTCAATGAAATAGGTTTTCAATTTAAATCACACTTGATTCATTAACAGTGGATGTTCTTATTAACATTCATTCTCAATTAGTTTATATTCACTAATTTATATTCAAGTTGGTTCACTTCCAAATCAAATTCAATTCTATTCAAATTTATTTACTTCTAATTTGAATTTAATTACATAGCTTTAAATTTCACTAATTCACTTTCATTAATACTTAATGAATTATATACAATCATCTAACAATCATATTCAATATCAATGCATATTAATTACAATCAAATTCCTTTGCTTACAATTGGTTTAATTTAATTGATTTTCATTCAATTATTCAACTTTCTAATAACATTAGATTTTAATGAATTAACACTTATATTCATTATTTCATATCAATTATTCACATTCAATTGATTTATATTCAATCCAATTTCTAAAGTTGAATTTCATTTCATAACTTTAGTTCACATTCATTTTTATTTACAACTCATATTCATAAATATATTCATATAGTTTCACTTCTTATATATATAAGTTTATTTCACAATTGTAATTCACTTTAATTATAATTCAATTCTTATAATTCATTTGCTTATACAATTATTCTTTTATTTAGATTATTCAAACATCTAAACAATCAACTTATATACACTTTAATAATTCTGAAAAAATATTTCTTTATATATAAAAATATACTCAAGTAAAATTATTTCATTTACCAAATTTAAAAACCAATATTGTGTCGAATTGTTCTATTCAAGTGTTTAGAAACCCCTTCGGCATAGTTTGACAGACCGCGCTGACGAAAGTTCATATGCCACTCAATAAACCAATCATCACAATATAAAACAAATTTATATTCACTAACAAATACGCTCTCATATCTATTATTACACTCAAACTCAATATAGAGTACTACTGACTCTATCTCTAATGAGTAATACCCAACAGAACCATGGTTGTCGCTTAACCATATGCTCTGATACCAAATGTAACGCTTGCGATTTTTCGTTGCCGAAAAACCGAATAGTTATGGGTTTTAAAAAGAATTTATGAAAAGAGAAGAGAAGAAGAGAGGAAAGAAAATAGAAAATTTTTAAAATAGAAAGAAAAGAGAATAGAGGAAAAAAAAAACCAGAAGAAAATAGGACGGGACAGAAAACAAGAACAACATCAGAATCTCACAATTCGCAGCGGAACAACATATAATAATAAATGAATAATCTTTAAACAAAGAACTATATCAGTTATTACATTTTATACATTACATTACATCATATCATCAGAGTGTACAACAACAACAACAAATAGTGCATCGGAAAAAGAAATACTATATAAACTAGTAATACGTCATGCCATCCAGCTTGCCTCCAGCAATTCCTGAATATCCAGTATATCCTGATAAACCTAACTCTTAACTGCCTGTGTGGAAATTGGTGGGCACCCAGAGTTTAGGAAGGAAAACAATAAACTCCAAGTCAGTAATGTGACTGGTGTGAGAACTCAAAACAGTTTATTTATCTTTAAAATCAAAATAGAGGAATATTTTTAATCAATTCGCAATGCTTTTAAAAATGAGACTACCATAAGGCCTCCCGCACACACACACATGCAAACGCAGAATCGGAGGAGATTTCTCCTTATGATAGTCAAAGATGCTTGATACGCATTTAAAATAACATTTGATATTATTACTAGTGCATAGTGTAGAGGAAAAATTCATTTTGAAAGTAGAATATAAATCTTAGCCAACATACGACCATTATCGTATGCCTACTATAGCTACCATCCAAACAGTGGTGACCACCATAAGTGAATGGCAGGTCCTACAACTAATACCGTACAAGTTTCGTATTGGGAATTGGATTTCCAACAAATGGTCAGGCCAAGGAACTTCCCATTGCCACATGAGAATGCCTCTGGAAAGACATCCCCGAGAACCAAACCGGAACTCTACCAACACAAGGCCGGGTTACCCCTAACTGGGTAACTACTGACACGAGCACGCCATTCCCCGATCGTAAACGACCTTTCTCACGGGATCCCGAAAACCAACAACCACAAAGTAATAAATTCGTAGTAACCACATAGGTTAAATATCTGGGCTCCATACCATGATACCACCTCTATCCAGAAGGAAATGTACATACCCTAAAGGGTGCTACCCCTCATAACCTTGCTGCATCTTTCCTGTTTTGACCATTTCCGGGGTGTGAGGTTCGACGAAGTCACGTCCACAAAAACATACTTTATACAAAAGCCATGCTTTGGGTCAACAAATGATCAACACAATGATCACCAAGATAGACGATCAAATAAACGATCCTATCACAATAATCAACACAATGATTATTTCAGCAACACTCAGCATGTCACATTACCAAATTAGGAATATATCGCTGATAACTTCAACTATATAACCTCTGAGCTCGTACGTCTCAAAGAAGGGTGTTAAGCTAAAAGAATAAATTCTCCGCCACCAACAGAAATATATTTGAAAGAAATTGGCTTTATATCTCAACTTGTAATGTCAGACATACAATCCATACAAGTCTGTTCCGGGATCGAACAAAACCGAAGGCACTTATAAAGAAGTCCTTGCAATCCGGATATTCACAATCCTGATCGGATTCACCATCACATATGGAGAACTCAATACCGTAGCTACTCGGTGCAGAGTAAATCGACAGGTCATCCTATCGCTCTCGCAAATACCGGGTCTTCAACACCGATCTTCAATGCAATTATAACGACGTATCACATATTCGGAATGGGTTATACGACCCCATGGTCCTTTCCCGGTTAACCCGAATAGTGAGCGCTTATTCAAAAATAAGTGTAGCATTCACATTCAAACAAATCACATCAAATACCCATTCAAAGGGAAATATTGATAGTCGGTTATTGAACTATCAATTGATATGCATACATCACCAGATTCCAAATAATTTTCCAAATTATTTATTTTCCAAAATATCTTCACTAGATATTAAATTTCAATACTTCAAAAAATAAATCAACATTTATTTTTTTAAACCCATTTTCCAATTTCACATATAAATTCCATAATGAATTTATATTTCAAAATATCCATGCATATACGATTTCAATTATCCATTTTCAATTTATCTTCAAAAAGATAAATTCTAAATATTCATTTCATATTGGAAAACATTTCCATACTTATTAAACATAAGCAATTCACAAATCTTTTTATTTTCAACACTTAGAAAATATTCAATATACTTAAATCGAATTAAGTATATATTTCATTCTTTAAGGAAATCATTCTCTTAAACATATTTATTTGGGCCAAAACGAATGTTGCGTAAAACATTGTTACGACAACCCAAAAATCACTAGTATAGGGATTCGAAATTAAAATAGATATATAAATCCCAATACTATACAAAACATTTCCTTTCGGAAATCATTTACTATAACAACAGTGTTATAGTCCATTATTTCCTTTTATTTCTCGAAAACGTCTATTTCAACAATCAACGTTGAAATCTATGGTTTCGAATCTCAACACATTTTAAAACATCGTTAGATCGTTTTAATTCTATTTAAAACATCACATCTAAAACAATTTCTTTAACATATTATTCACTATTCAAAAACATGAATATACTTCATTATCCAATTTCATCATTTCTATACCTTTTATTTTAAAGGATTATTCACAGTCAAAAACGTGAATATATTTCATAAATAAATCATAAAAATTTTCTTATCAAAATAAGTCGTTTGTGAATTTATAAAACACGTTTATAAATTCTATTTCTATTTATTTATAACAACTTCCTTTATAAATTCCTTTATTAACCTATTCGATTTATAACTCAATTATAAAACAAAAGTTCACATTATAAGTTAAACACTTATAATTTATTTGTTTACAAGAATCGTTCTTTTAAACATCTCAATTCATAAATCTTACAACTTATAAGATTTGTTTATTTATCAAAA
The DNA here is from genome assembly GCA_030765085.1 of Allium cepa. Lineage (NCBI taxonomy): Eukaryota > Viridiplantae > Streptophyta > Magnoliopsida > Asparagales > Amaryllidaceae > Allium > Allium cepa. Next base: position 484,951,960 of record CM060934.1, on the reverse strand, counting down.
CTCCATTCTTTCAATAATTTTATAAATTTTATGAACCTACTGTTTATAAAATTTCATTTATAAGTTCACTGTTTATAATCCTGTAAATTTCATTCATTTACTAAATTCATCTTCACTTCATTCAAACACTTATAAAAACTCGTTTTATAATTTCAATATTTCAATTTATAAATATCCATTTATAAATCTCTTAATATAAATCAATTTATATTATTCTTTTAAAACGTCTTTAATCTCCTTTATTATTTCACCATTTTGATTCATAAAATAATTAAATTTTATAAATCCTATATTTAAACTTTTCACAATAAATTCTAAAATCCCGATTAAACTCTTTTATAAAATCAATAGCATCATATTCTCAAAAATCAGTTTTTAACTATTTTTCTCAAAAATCATAATTTTTATAACATTAAAAATTATAACGTTTATTTATTTAACATGGATCAATTCCAAAAATATTTTATAAACGTATACTTTCAAAAAATCACTTTGAAATCACTTTAAAATTCCAAAATCTGGGTCCAATGATGCTACACACCAAATAGTCAATCACGACAACAACGATATCATATATCAATATGAAAATCCATCAAATATCAAAATATCTGAAATCAAATAAAAACTGTTGAGGAATCCAGTTGGATCCCTCCAACCTGTTTTCCTGCATCCACAAACATTAGCACAATACCAATTTCGCTCCAGTACGAAATTATCGCGGTATATGTTTTTAATAAATATTATCCGCTTAATAACGGCGCAATAGGGTCTCATCCGTTAAACAAAAATGCGGGAAATCAATAACTCCAACATATACATATGCCAATATATATATATTGATATTATATATAATACCAATTTCACTGTTTATGAAATATTCGCGGTATATGTTTTTAATAAATAACATCCGCTTACTAACGGCGTATAATGTCTATTTTAACAATCAATAGATATCAATCAACATTCAAACATACATTCAAATATTTTAAATCTAACTATTTAAAATAAAATCGAAACTGATTCGATTGAGTGAGAAGTTCTCACCTTGATTTTATTTTCCGTTTTAGCGATTTATTTCGAATAAAATTAAACGGACTTTTAATTTTACCCAAAATTCTCACTAACTCCAATCGACTCCAAACCAACTCCATCGCGTAGTGCTCGTCCATACGATTCCAACGCAACTGGTTTCGCGTGTTTTCGACCTCGTATGAAAAAGTTATGAATATTTAAAGATTGTACACGATTTTATAACTTAATTTACAACATACTTAACAATTTTAATACCCTAAGCAATTAACAGCCGTTGGATCCAAACAAAACCCATCAGGGCCGTGCATACCCCTCCCCCTTCTCCTTCCTCTCCCCACGTCCTCTACAGGAAATCACGCAACCCATTAGCAACAATTTAGGGTTAATTATTACTACCTCATTTCTCGACGAAATCACATCAAACCACCTTCATCTCGAAGCTCCTTCCACAAGCTATGCACGGCCTGAACCATACGAAGCTCGGCCTCACCCCCTGCATGGAATTCCGTGCGCAAGTTGAGGCAAACGGCCCCATTTATCTCCCTCTACGATGCTCCATTTCCGATCATATCCGTATGGATTGAAAGCTCTCGCCTTGCTCTTCATCTTTGTAGTTAAGCACTTCGCGTAATTCTTTACGGATTGAGAGAGATTAAGAGATGATTTTGGGACAATTCTGGCCGTTCTTATAGGGGGTGGCGGCTAGGGTTTGTAGTTTAGGGTTTATTTTTTTTTTCTCTAAATTATGAAGAGGTGGGTGCTATTTATAAAGAAAATTCGAACACTATTCATCCTGGAAATTCCGAACTCCGATTTACGCGCCGTAACCAGCGTTTCTAGGGTTTACCCCGCGTTTCGGACACAATGGAACAAGTTTCGGAAGCTAATTCGGAAGTATGTGCGAGTTATGGCTAAAAACGCTCAATTTAAATTAAACCGATTTAAGTCGATTTCTAGGCGTTTTAATTCGTACAGGACAAACGGTAAATCCAATTGACTTGAAATTTGAAATCTTACAATAATATCACATTACGGATCCGATGAAACTAGTTTCGTCGAAATCCGAGACTTTTTGAAAAATGGCTATTTTGACTCGCCAAATTTAAATTAAAAATAATTCGATGCGTTTCGAGCTGCCACGATCAAACGATAGCTCCGATGGACACGAAATTTGAAATCCGGTAATAACTAACCATTACGGATCCAATGGAACTAGTTTCGTTCAATTCTGAGACTGTTCAAAAATTGACTATTTTCACTAGTCGATTATTAAATATTAAAATATTCAATTTTCACAAATTAACTTTTAATTCAATTTTAAAAGTTCTAAAATATCATTCTAACTTCAACATGATAAAATAAAATTTTACAAATCATTTTCAATCATATTTAACCCAATTTTCAATTATTTCCATAATTTCAAATATTAAATTATCGATTTAATTATCCAATTAAATCCAATAATTCAAATAAAAATTTATTTGACTTATAAATTCACTTATTAATATTTAAAATAAATTAAATATTAAAATTTTAATTATCAAAAATTCTGGGTCGTTACAAAATTCATTATCCACTATGTGCCTTTACGAACTTAGGTATATACCTATTAAGTAATATAACAATTTTGGCACGATTCAATATTTATTTTAACCCGTAGACATTATTATAATATCAGAAGATTTCCTATGAAATTGTTTGGTTATCATAAGGTAAAAATCCATCAATATTTATGTGCACTGTGGTCTTGTGAGATAGCTTTATTTTGAAAGGTTTTTATTACATTAAAATTCATATCATGTGTGTTTCTTATGCTGGTTAATCAGACTGATTTAAGAGTTAGTTTCTTATAATGCTCGGGTTAGACCAAGCATATTTTTAGATTCGGTCATGGATGCTTTGGAATTTCAGGAGACAAGCTGGATATCTCCATGACATATTCACGTGTATTTTTTTCTACTGCATTGGTTGTTTATATTTATCAAGGCTGATGATAGATAATTACTTTGATTGATGTATGTATATTACAGTTTTCTTTTGAAAGGATCCGTTGCATATTGTATTTTACTTATCATGATGTGAGTTTATATTTTGTCTTTTCTTTCTTTTTCCCCAATAATCCATCTTTCTGGCACATGGATGTTCGACATGTGAATACCATGGATGTATTAGTACCAAATTTTGAGGGTCGAAAAGGTAGATCATCACATATATATTACATTTTATATTTTTCTCCCTCTTTGTCATCAACAAAAATGGGTGAAAAGGATAAACTCTCTCTAAATGACATATTTGAGTGATAATGTTGCCTATGGAATCAAAATAAACAATAATTGAACAATAATAATTCAAAGAAATAACTATGCACATATACAATCTAAAATTATTTATGTTTTAACGAAACATCAGAAATTCTATATTTATTAATTACATGAAAAAGTACAAATACAACTTGAGTTGTTACACAAATATGTCTAAATTGTATAGCAAGTACAAATTATTATAATTTAGTATTAAAAAAGTTAAAAATATAAATTAAAATAAATAAATTAAAACCTAGATATTCTTGGGAATGCCCATCTATCCTTTGGATAAAACGATAGGTTTGGTGTTTGATAACTTCCCAATATTCATCACCCGCTTTTGCTTTAGAGTTCGAGCATTTAGGAGTGATGCTTTGAACTTGTTTAGCGAAACTGGAAATGAACTATAAAAGAGGATTAAATAGTTGTTCTGGTTCTTTGATCATCTATATTTGACTCAACTCCTAGTGTTGTTGATTGCGAAAAATGAAGCAAATGGCATTTTTTAAAGATTGAAGAGTTTCTTTTAAACTCTCACTCCAAAAACTAACTAACTTTTTATGTTCCAAAAATTAGAAAACTATTAGGTATATGCTAACATACCTGTGTCCTATATGTCGACATATATCCAGAAGTTTGTATATTTCTTATTATTATTTTAGTTTTTATATATTTTACACTATCTCAATTTTTGAATTCCAAAGAATGTAAGAACATTATTAAATAGCAAATTTCTAAGTAATTTTCATTAATATAAAAGAGAAGTACATGGACATAATACAATACTACATGAAAATAACATGAAATAAAACCAAAAAAACACATAACTAAGAGATACAAAAGTAGATAAAAGATCTAAAAAAGATGATGATGAAAAAGAGTTTCCACCAAGTTTCCCAACGATCTTCCTAAAGTATTTCTCCATTTTGTTTGAGAGTGAAGTGAACATTTTACTAAAGAAGCGTTTAAGTTTCTTTGGTTCTTGAGAAGCTTTTCTTGGTTCTTGAGAATTTCTTTGTTGGAACAATGAGAAGGTTTGTCAAAGCTTTCTAGAGAAGTGTCCATATCCTCCTCTTCTACTTCTTTCTCTTCCTCCCCTTCAATTTCCATTCAATAACTTTATTCATCTTCTTCCAGAGTCTCTTGCTCTTCAAATTTAAGAGGAATTTTCATAGGAGAGAGGTAGGTCATGTCGAAAACTTTGTGAGGCAAAATGTTCTCACCTCTTAGATCGATACCAAAATAATGAAAATTCTAGTAAGATAGACATCATGCTAAAATGTGTTCGCATGCCTAAAGGTTTTCTTTTGAACAAAGTCATCCAAAATTACTTGATCCAATTTTATATCATATTTTTCAAAAATGGCAAAAGGAGCTTGGAAACCTTTTGAGTCAAGTTATCGTAATTCCCTGTCCTCTTTGTAATACTTTGTTGTAGAATAAGACTCATTAATCTTGCTTTAGGCCTAAGGTTCTTGCCTTTAAAACCATACTCTTCATCATTAGGAAATAAATCTTGCATAACTTCTCCATTACCATAATCAATTTCTAAAGTGGAGAGGTCATTTCCACTACTTTTACATCCAAAAATTTGTCCAAAAATTTCACAATCTGAAACAATAGCAGTGTCTTTTACACTATTCCAAATTTGACCTTTTTCTCCTTGATTTTTTTTTTGATTCAAATAAGCACAATTTTTTTTAAGCAAATCTGGATAGTAATCAAAATCATTTTGAGATAAAGCAGTTAAACCAAAAATACCATTTTCAAAAGCAAGATCTTATATACCATAAGAATTAAACTCATTAGAATTTACAAATCTTTTGAAAAATACTTTCCATAAGTAGCATACTCAATATAAGTTTCAATCAACTCTTGATTATTATAAAGTTGACTTTTGATCTTCTTGGTAAGTCAATGGCTTTAGATGAGGAAGGTTGGTACGAGGAAGGAAGTTTTGATTTGTTATGGAGGAAAGAGAGCGAAGAATAATTTTGAATTTTGAAATTATTTGTGTGTAGAAGATGAAATAAGGTAGAGTGAATAAATACATATTGAATAGCTATATGACAGGTGAAAAGGTAGAAATTCGTAATTAGAAATTAACAAAAGAGAGGGAATTTCAAATGTTTGATTTGGAAAGATTCTCTTAATTCTTCTATGTATTTCAACATGTGGTTCGAAATTTCAAAGCTCAAACTAAGTAATATTTATATTACACATATATATGCACACACACATAAATGTTCACATATATTTACTTATATATTTATATACACTTACTATTATTATTATATTCCTATAAAATTTATAAAACAAAAAAAATGTTAGAAGTACCGATTTTTCCATTTCCATTGTTTATTTTGATTAATATTCCATTATCGTGAAACACATTTTGAAATTTTCAATATATGGTTCATTGTCACTAAATGTAGTACCAAAATCATCCAAAGTTGCATTGTAAGCTCTTTTTCTCTTTCTGAATGAATCGGTGTTTAATATTATGTTTGGATGTGGAAGGTCTATTCGTAGATGGCCAGATTCACTATATTCATTACACTAAAAACATTTCCATTTTCGAAAATTATATCTACAATCTTACGAAAGTTATTCATCTTTCTGTACTTCTGAAATTTTCTAAAATTTTGAGTCATAACTACAATCTCCTCATCATATCATTATTATATGAATCCTAATTGTCAGTTGTAGCATTGAATGCAATTGATTTCCTTTTGGTTGTCTTGCTTTCCTTTCTACCCTGCAATCGTACTTCATAGGACAATAGATTACATAATAGGTCTTTAATTTTCAATATACTAATACCGTCGGCGTCCTTTATTGCTTATGTCTTTTGATCCCATTTTGGAAATATGGAATTAAGAGTTTTTTTGACTTGATCCTCTTGGAAGAAATGTTTACCTAATGACACGATGAATGAACTATATCTTGAAATTTGGTATAATATCAAAAATAGACTCATTTAGTTTCATTTTAAATAGAACTATTTGGTTAGTATAGAAATCTCAGTTTGTTTTACTTTACTAGTGCCTTCATGTGTGAATTGAAACGTTCTCCAAATTTCATATGCAGACATATAAATGGAAACTCGATTAAATTCATTTTTATCTAATGAAAAAATATAAAATATTTATGGCCTTAGGATTATTAAGTGCTTGTATATTTTGGTCTGGTGTCCAAGTTAAGTATTTAATTTAGGATTTAGTGTACACACTTCTTACAGTATTTCAAAAATCTAAACCATTAGATTATAAATAAATTTTCCTCCTTTATGGCCAACAAGTGTAATTACTACCATTAAATAATGGGGCCTACCAGTCGATTTTCTTTCTACAAAAGTATTAAAAATGTACTACCAGTGTTACTAGCTATTTATACATTTCAAAAATCAAATAACGAAGTTTTGAAAACTAAAATCTGTGGTGAATAGCATTTTATAACTTATATGAAATTTTACAAAATTATTTTATGGTTTAAATTCAGACACAGATAATCAACACACACACACAGAGATATATATATATATATATATATATATATATATATATATATATATATATTAATAGGCGGTCATAAATACACACATATATACATTAAAAGTAACATAAAATTAAGAGAGATGACCCAGGAGTTTTTATACTGGTTTTAATCATATATCCAGTATTGTACAATGTATGTATAGACTTCTTTTCCAGTGCCTACTTTAAACAGGTAGCAAGCAAGCCAGAATACAGTCTCGATTTCAAAGAAAGAAGACACAACCTCTTGATTTACGAGTTCAGGGTAAAGTCTATTGCTTTAATGGGCAATAAGTTCACCCAATTGATTGCCGAGCTACAAGCATATCAACTTGATTTAAACGGACAATAAGCACACCTACTTGATTTGAATGGGCCATAAGCATAACTAGATAAACAATATTAGAGGTTGTTGATTCCAAATACAAACAATTGTACCTTGGATAAAAAATATCTTATAGCCCATTTGATGGCATTCTGATATCTGATTTAATGAGAGAATACTTTCAAATTATTAAATAGATTGTAGAGAATGAATGTAGCAAAGAAGAGATTAAAATATAATGAATTATAAGAGTTTAAAAGTGGATTTTGTGAAATACATAATAAGAATTTGGAGTAAGACAAAAGTAGAGAAAGTAGTTAATAAAATTCAGTTTGTTGTCCCTTTTATATAGTGTATGAAGGGATGTCATTTTGCGAAGATAAAATTTTTGAATAATAGGAACACTTTAAATGTGTTACAAAATTATAAACTTTTGTAAAATTGTTTAAACATAGTTTTTAAATACTTTAATATATAAAACTCTTATAAAATATTTTTGAATATAAATTAAATATTTTGAATAATAAATAAATTTAAAGGAAATAATTTGATAAGAGTGTATACAAAGAACAGATGGTTGCTATCCGAGAGCTTTAACAAATTATTCTAATGTATATTAACTATAAATTATAATTTTGAAATTTTCATGTATTTATCTTTAAACTCACGAGTCTTCAGATATCTTGGTCATCTCTAAATCTTTATCTCCAAGCTTTTTATTGATCGGTCTTCAAACTTGATTATCATGTTCTTGTATAAACTTGTGTAATACTCTACAGAATAATCTAGACAAGTAGGAATATCATCATCCTTATATTTATATGGTTATTGTCATCAAAATCAATATCTATGGTATTAACGTAAAGGAGTTCTTCCTTGGGGATCCCGTATATATAATTTATCAAAGCTAGAGACGTTTCACATCAATGCTCCTCCCTAAGGGATTTCAATCCTTTTAAAGCTGCGAAGCCTTTAGATACTTCCTAAGTTAATATTTAGCCAAGTTCGATAGTCGACTACCTTTTCTAGAAAATGATTGCTTATAAAAATCAAGTTTCGTATACTTAACACATATCCTACCTTACAACTTAACTATTCCTCAGTCAAGAGTAAAGATGATAGGTTCGAGCACTATTGCTTCTAAATTTTACTTGAATAACATTCTTAACTCCCACAAGTAGATAAGTGTACTATGTTAGTTTTAGTTTTAAATATAGTAATAATGACTTTCCGTAAGTTTAAACAAACAACTATGATTAAGCCACTTGAGCACTCCTACACCACTTTTATAAAACATTTTTTATAACTTTGAAACATTTCAAAAAATGATAAAGATGTACGTATAGTAATTTATTTATAAGATATTTGAAAACAACTTAACAAGATAATACATTACAGAATCTTTTAATAGTTTACTAAAATAATTAAGTAATTTTATAAAAAAATTATATGCTTAAAATATACTTTAAAATACTTATAATATGTTTTAAAACATTACTTAAAAATATCTACTTTTCTAACATATTTTAAACTTGAAAAACTATATTTTCCTCTATATAAAATAAACTTTTTACTTTAAAAATTCATAATTAATTCTTAATAATATATAAAAATTCCAAGCTACCTTTTAAACACTCTAATATATGTTAGAAAAAACTACTAAAAGATTGAAGTAAAATACTTAAGTCGAAAGTAATTTCAAGGCAATTTAAGGTCTCAAACAGAAAAGAATACATTTCCATAATGTTGAAAAAAGGTACAAAGGAAAAAGATAGCGTTTTTAAACTGCTGCAACTGACTGTGTTGAATGGCTATGAACTGGAACAGTTTTATAAGCATAAATTTTTTATCACTTTTCGATATGCTAACAAACTCTTTAGCATTCAAACTATCTGCAGTAATTAGTATACACAGAATACTTCATAAATATAAAAAGAAAACCTAAGGATCTCTCTACAAAATATCGAAGAAAATGCCGAACACAAGGTATTTCTAAAGTGTTTATAGCGACTATTACTATAAAACTTCCAAACTCAAGTCCAACTAACCTTTTTCAACCAATTCTTATGCACCTTGTTTCAAGGCCATGCATTATGTCATATGAGGCCATGAATCAACAACCAGAAACATACTAGTACTACCTCGAGGGAAAAAATGAAGTTCGACAAGTTAGGGTAGTGTTGCTTCTTATCTTGACTCAACAACATTATTAGCTTTAAAAATAGCAAGAGTTTAAATGCCCCTAGTGAGCACCAAAATCATCTTGAATTGATGGACACAAAGAAGATAGCAGGATAAATAGTTAATGTCAATTATCAAGAATAACAATTCAGGAAAACAATGACTCACACTTGTACTTGATTGTTACATCAATAATTATCCGACCCACTTTTACGTACAGTTCAAACTGAAAATTTGCCACACTTGTCCGGCCCAAATTGCACAGAAAGGCGGATAGTAAGAGAAAGAAAGTAGAAGGTAGTAAGAAGCCAAACAACACAGAATCTCATAGAAGAATGAATATCTATAATACCGAACAAATCTTTACACAAAACAAAACCGTAATGTTTATACATATACATACATAAATCAAAGTATACAAACCTATTCAGCATGGACAGCTATGACAACCTGCCCTCACAATAGCTAAATAATATACAACCATGGAAGCGATGGAAAATATAATCATCTACGTGAATACGTCTCTGGCCTCCAGATCCTCTCCCGAAGCTCCAATTATCCATCTAAATCTGGAAATATGCTCGGTCTGACCCGAGCATATAGGAAAAACCAAGCCCAGGCCAGTCTGGTAAAACCAGGATGAGAATTAAAATCACAAGAAATTTTATTCATTATAACAAAATCCTTTAAAATCAAATGTATCTCATAAGACCATGTCACACACAAACACGACGGGTTTTTCTCTAACGATAATCAAAACCTTTTTAAAGAAAATCCAGTGATATTATAATAATGTCTAGAGGTCAAAGTCAAATATAGAAAAAGCTAAAATGTTTGCATCTCACATTTGAACATAGTTGGGCACAATCAAAACCGTATGACGCTTATTGGAAAATGGATTCCATACAATGACTAGGCACTAGGGTACCACCTATCACAGTACACCTCTAGAAAAATGTACCAAGGACCTCGTCGGGATCCCCTGCAACACAAGACCGATCCTACCCCTAACCTGGATAGTACCGAATATGCTAGCACCCTGGGTGTTCCCACCCTTACCGAGTTCTTCCGCACACCATAGTAATAATATCCTAGGGTATCTAGAAATGTGATAGCATACCCTTATTGGGTGCGACCTACTTAGCCTTGCTGCATCTCCCCTGATTTTCAATCATTCCTGGTTGATGGGGCTTGAGGTTACGATTACCTTTTTAAGGGATCTACACTTGGAATTCTCATTGTCCTCTAATGATAATGTACGGATAACATTCATCTATATGAATCCGTTTTGGGTCTGAACGAAACCGAAGGCACTATTCCTACAACATCCGTTTTAGAATCATCCTTAGGACTAGTAGCAACTAGCCCTTGCACTTCAATACTCCATCTTCGATTTCTATACTCTTGTCTTTACGTTGAAATCATATTCATTGGATCGAAGTGGTTTTCAGATAACTTATCCGATCCCAGTCTCTTCGAACCAACGTTCGATATTTCTGGTAAACTCAACCCTAGTTCTTTAGGAAATAAACAGACGAAAATAAGATCAAGGATTATCTCCTAACCTTTAGTGGATGGATTTCCTTATAATCATCCTAGAAGAACGAAACGAGTTTATACATACAGTAAGCACCTTCGACGGTAACTGTACCACATAATCCCCGTGTTTCTCCTAGATATTTTCAAAGTTACGTTTTGATCCAGATTTGATAGTCAGTTATTTAACTATTGAATAATAATCATTCAACCAAAGATTTCATTTTCCACTGAAATCACTAAGCCTTATTTAATTTAAATTCAATGAATTAAATCTCTTCATCAAAAAGGGTATTTACTTACACATTGAAAAACGTACATTAACTAATCATTTCCTTCATTATTATTTGAAAACCCTTTTAAATAAATATGAAAAGTAATCCGCGATATCAACCATGGATTCGCAGCTCAATGATTACTTCTTTATCTTACAGAAATCCAAACTTAACTGTAGGCATTCTCTGCCTCCCGATTACTCCATGAAAATATAGCATTACTTCCCGAAAACTTTATTTAATATTTATCTCAAAATAATAATGATAAGTTTCCTACTCATCCACCCGTACCATCTCTCATCCCAGACCCCCCTCCCGAGTACCTGCTTCCGTTCCAGCCTTACCCTCTCTTGTACCGTCTCTTACCATCAAGCCTCCCTTCGATTCCCTCAACTGCTCTGTCCCTACTGCCATGTCCCCCCTTCCCCTCATCCACCGACCCCCCGACCCAACTCCTCTCCTCCCTCTTCCCTCGGCTGCCATTTCTTCTTCGCCCTCTCTTCTTCCTCGTCAACCGAAATGGACTTCCTTGTTAAAGCATAAACCACATAATGCTGGGTAGTACATCCCGATTAACATTAATCTTATCATCATTGATGGTGCCATGAAGCCACCAGAGGAGGTTATCCAAGTAGGCTCTAATGTTTGGGGTGACTTTTTAGTTGGTTTCTTCCTTGACAAACCACTATCTTTCTCTGTAGTGGTTCAACGCTTGAAATTTATATGGAAGTTAAAGGGCTCAATTAAGGTAAAATCAGATGGTGCTATCTTTTTATTCCTTCTCTCTTGTCAAGAAGATAAAGAAAGAATTCTACATGGTGATCCTATTATCATGAAGAAAAAGCTTTTTATAATCAAACCATATAACTCAAAAATAAGTAATGTGTAATAACCCGGATATTTTAACGGTTTTAAATTAATTTAATTAACTGAATTTGTATGAAATTTAATAAAAAAATAATAAAAATAAAATTTTGAAATATAAATTTGATATTTGGAATGCATCTAGTTAATCATAGCAACTGGTAAATTTTCGTCCGAAAAAATGAAAGTTTATTTCGTGCATAAATTTACTTTAATTTAATCAGTTAAAAAGCGATGAAAATAAAACGTTTTCGAAACCTAAATATTTTTACATAGAAAAATTCTAAACCATCTTCTGAGCAAGACGTCATTTTTCGTTTTTCGAAATTCGGACATTTTTAGCTCGTCGACCTTATTTTTCTGTGATTTTCATGCATTTTCCGCTATTAGAAAATTCGAATTTTTGTAATTCAATCGTACCACCGATATCCGTATACCGTTTTGATCGTCTCATCGTACTGATCTCAAAAGTGTATTCGTTTGTGTATTTCGGAAATTCAATATGCGTTGAAGCCGTGTAGAGATGCTTTCACTGAGAAAAGCCGATTCAGGAGAAGTTGAATTTGAGGACTTAAGAATTCAGATCTAAGAGCTATGACAAGACAAACAAGTAAAAGACAAAGGCCAGAGAGAAGTCAACATGAGGGAAGTCAAGAGGCTTCTTCCGAAGCAAACCAAGCTTCAGTCTTCATCACCAGGGACGAGATGGAGACAATGATGAGAAGACAGGAAGAAATGATCCAAAATTTGCTTCAACGGATTAGACAACTTGGAGCACAGAATCTAGGAGAAACTGGAGTTCAGAATGGAGCATGACCTTCTGAGGCAGCGCCAGAACTAGGGGGCACTCATCTAGAGCACGCAGGCCCAACACCAGGAAGAACATCAGGTGGATTCGAAAAGCATAGCGTTGGCAGAGGAACAGAAGCTCAGCCGGGAGGACAGATTCCGAAATTCCCTCGTCAACTCGGGGGGCAAGTCGAAGGCAATGGACGAAGACCGCAGCTAGGAGACAATGACAGGCTGGCGAAGATAGTCAGGCGAGCCATGAGAGGCGGATTAATAAACAAAGATTTAGACGATGTTAATTGGAGCCCTTTTACCACGGTAATAAAACGAGCTAGGAACCCACCAGATTTTAAGTTACCATCATTGGATATGTATAATGGGAGGACAGACCCTACAGTTCATCTGACAAAATATATGAGGCATATGGAGGTGCTGGGGGAATCAAAGGAGGTTATGGCCCGGTGCTTTCCATTATACTTGGTAGATATTGCGGCGTTATGGTTTAGACAGCTGCAGAGCGGCTCCATAGGAACATGGGAAGATTTAATTGAGAGATTCATGAGGCAATTCAGGGTTCACATTGGAAGACCCAAAAATGTGATGAATTTGGCAACTCTAAAACAGAAAGCTGGGGAGACTTTGAGGAATTTCCTGACGCGGTTCAATGCGGCAGCAGCCTCGGTGGACGACCAGATCCATCTATGGTTATGATGGCAGCTGTGTCTAGAATAGTTGACGGAATAGATTTCAAAAATTCGCTAACCAAAGATCCGCCTATGGATTTAGGAGAATTCTATCACGAGGCAGAGAAGTATTTACGATTGGAAGATGCTAGTGCGGAAAGAGAGGAGGAAGTCAACATTTACGCAGTCAGGAGCGGAAATCCACCTGGAAAGGGTGTGGAGACTGGTAAAGGGAAAAGAAAGGCTGAGAACAATGATGACAAGTCAAAACGACCATGCAGGGAGCCGCGATTCACCACCTACTCTAAGCTGAACGAGAGTTTGGAGCGAATTTATCAGGATACAAGAGAGCAAGTTCCCTATCATAGACCAATGCGAAGGGATCCAACTTATGACCAGAGGAAATCAGATAAGTATTGCATATTCCATGAATTGAACGGCCATTACACTAATGATTGTAGACATCTGAAGGATGATGTGGAAGGGCATATCAGGAACGGTATGCTACTTCAGTATGTGAGGAGGCGAACTCCAGCGATGGAACCAGAGCGACCACCGTCTACATCAGCTAGAGGTGACCTTGATTCGGGACAATGTTTGATTATCAATTGATTAATTGACTGAAATAATAATGAACAAGTCGTAAACCTCTCATTAACACAGTAAGATCATTTACACATGTAAGCGATCACGCACGATCCATAGGCATGCTCTGAATGACTATTGACCACACCATAGTGAGAATTTACGCTTTGACATCCTTGCTCTGCTTTTTGCTTTGATTTTGATTTGAATTTTTTGACTCTGCTTGTTTGGACATTTCTGTTATGGGATTCGTATGGTTATTGCTTTGATATTTGCAATTCTGTGAAAAGGTTTACTTGTATGCCCGTTGGATCGCGAACGGTCCACGAGCACCTCTTGTATGGCGATGAACCGCCAAATGTCTTTGATTTAGAAACTCCCCCGAACATGAACTCCGGCATCGATAATACTAAGTCCCCCCCGGGCACACATAATTTGCCTCGAACGGCACACGATCGCGAACGGTCACAATTTGCCTCGAACGGCACCTGACCGCGAACGGTCACGATTCACTTATTATGATTCCGACCTCGAACGGTCACAATTAGCCTTGAACGGCACTCGATCGCGAACGATCGATATTCGCAACGAATGGAATCTGACCGCGAACGGTCCCATGTTACCATCTTCCACGAACGGCATATGACCGCGAACGGTCCCATTCCATCATTCACCGTGAACGACATCAACCGCGAATGGTCCCGATTCATCTCAAATGGCACACGATCCCAAACGATCGTCATTTAAGGTCATATGAAACTATTGAGCTCCTTACAGGTTGTTGACAGGATATGAACATCCAACTCAAGGCATTATAAAACACACATTCCTACGGCAAGGCATGTTTTGGGGGGAAAATGTTATCCCGCCTTTTGGCAAGGCCGTGACACCAAAAAAGTTGGCTGGAAACTAAAAATGGTTCATCGTAAAAGTTCATTATACACTGTTTCACCATGGATATCGACGAATTTTGTCCGAGCCCAGATCAAGCTACAATTGATAGAACACGGCAGGCAAAATCATGGAAACCAGCGTTCCAAATTTCAGGTTAATCGGAGTTCATATGAATGAGATATGATCGATACAAGTTAGAAAGAGCATGCTGTTCGTATCCATGGAGAGGTCGAGGTGATGGTCCATTTGAATCCATCGTGTTCGAATCCATCAGGTTCGAATCCATCAGCATGACATCGCTTCGCTCCATTCGAATCCATCGTGTTCGTATCGATCAGAACGGCCACACGTTCGTATCCATCAACCTCGCATCGATCCATCTCGTATCCATCAAGTGATCTCATTTCGTATCGATCGCATACCACCTACTTCGTATCCATCGGTTGGAGGTCCTGTCGTGTCTAGTTCGTATCCATCAAGTGGTCATACTTGTGTGGTTATTCGTATCCATCAGGCCAAAGCTAATGCTGCTCGTTCGTTTCCATATATTCCGATCGATGCGAACGAGAGTTGGTTTGAAGGATGCGAACGAGGCTACCTCTATCGATACGAGTTAGACATCTACCCAGATCCAATATATATAACGGTCATCAATGCAAACGAGGAGAGGTTGGTGGATACGAATCGGTCAATGCGCCACTAAAATCGGATCGATCCAGGCAACTCGCTCCACGTCACTGCGCGCACGCGCTTCCAATCAATGCGAAGGCCATCGATACGAAACCATGGACTCGAACAGGGCAGTGCACACGGAACTTTAACCTCGTATCGATCATATCTCATAAATCCCTGGTCCAAATGCTATGAAATTTTCACAGAAGCTTCCATGCAAGGTAAAGATTGTTCCTGCCAAGTTTCAGCTCGATTGGGTCATTTTTTGATGGATACGAAATCACTTCGTATCGATCTCAGATCGAGTCGAAACTTGGTTGGGTCGGTCGCGTGGGCCCACTCACGTGCCATAAAATGTCTCCCAAAGTTTGAGCGAGATCTGAGCCTCCTACGCCTATAAATAGCACCCTTAAGCCTACAGAAAGGGGATCTTTTGGGTCATTCGATGTCCAGACTCTACCGGATTCAATTCTACTCTTCATTATCGCTGGTGTAATCAAATTTCAAAGCTATCATCAACTGTAATCCGCTGTAATCAATTGAAATCATCAAGTGAATCAATAAAGACATAAACTTCAGAGTGGACATAGGCAAGATCGCCGAACCAATATAAATCTTGTGTTTCTGATTGTTATTGTTGAATTGCCGTGCTTGATATTGCTTAGATCTGAATTTTGTGTTGATTATTGCTGATTTGTGTTCATAAACGGGTGCTTTCACGATATTGGGGTTTGTGACCAATTTTGGTGCAAACAAGAGATTAGCCGTACTGACACCTGTTGAGTTTTTTTGAATCCCTGTGTCTTTTCATTTTTCAAACAGCTGTTTGCTATTATTATAAACAGATATCGGCTTTATACAGCTGTTCTCATTTATGTCTCATGAATTCTCGGATGCTTGACGTTTTGTTCACTGTACATACATTCATTTACTTCACCGTTGGTTCGCCTAATTCACTTTCTCTCCCATCTTTCACGTTCTTGTCTTCTCCTTATTTTTATTTTTCTTTCACCTCTCCACCTTCTTTGCTCAAGCCATATAGCCGCTCGCCTCCAGCTTCCTTCCTTCAGCACGTGTCTAGATTACGATGCCTCCATCTCAGCCTATCACTTCGCCTCAGTTGACAGCACCCCACATCCAACAAGCAGTCTGCATACAACATTCCCCGCTTTGCTTCCCGAAGCCACTGCCTTGCACTAATCCCCGATGTTCGGCCTATGCTGCTCCAAACCGACCACCATCACACCCCTCTCCCCGCCTTGCGCCACATCATCGCAACCGCCTCCACCAAGCTCCGACCAAGCCGCTCCTCGGCCACATACTCCTTCCACCATCGCTACCCTTAGCTGGCCGAACACTCTGACCCCGACCCACTCCACTTGCACATGCCGAAGTCTCCATCATCCACTTCCGGCCTGCGTTTCCTCCCTACACTCTGCCGAGCAGCCTTTTCTCTCACTTGTGAGCTCTGGCCTTCTCTCTTTTACAGCTGCGTGCGTCTGTTGTTTTGAGGTATAAAGTTATAAACATACTCTCACTTATCTACAGTATATGTGGTTGTTTGCACGTTTAATACAAAATATGTTAGCGTACATATATGTTTACTGAAGCATATGTATGTTGCAAAGTATATAAAAGTAAGTTCTATTTGGTGATTTGAGCTGTGTTTTATATATAGAGTAAAGAAAAGGCTTACGTTGGTTTGTAAAATCTATTATATATAAATATTGATATGATGATATTCTAGTTAAATAAAAAAAAATTGTGTTATAGATCTCTGTATAGATTTGTATACGTATATGGTTAAAAAGGCCTTTATAAAATGTTAGCAGTACTAGGTATGTTATATTATAAGTGGTTCATAAACTTGTTAGTCTATACGCATATATATCATTTACATTTGTTTGTTTTAAAAGTTTATAACATTATATCTATACGTATACTACATATTGTATATATATAGTTTATATGCTTATAGTCTGTTGTTTGTGCAAGTTTTAAACTACGTGGGTCAGGTGTAAATTTGGTTATTATACATGATTTAGTTTTGATACAGTTTTGCAAGTATAGATGAAGAAAGATATGTTCATATCTTATGATTTACGAGCTGCCATATAAACGTCAGTTTCCTTGCTTTGGGTATAAAGCTAGTGTGAAAAAAAAGAAAGAAAAATGTAGCATGTATTTCAAGTAACAGCTAGTAATTACAGGAGTTTGTTACCCTCTGACTTTACTGTTCTTCTTAGTATATTTTATTGTATTATGTTAGTGTTGTTATGTATGTTTTATTTTATATGTTAAAACTACTGATTTGTGTATTATAAATGTAAATTTTATATCTACTTCGACTTCAAATTTATATATTATATCTACTGATTTTCAGCCTTGTTCGTTCAATTCATGTCAATCCTTCTTTGCGTTGAAATTCATGCTTGGGTTCGTAACTCAATTCAGTGTCATCTCTCTAGCCTCGAAAGGTGAGCAATCACTCGCGATTAATGTTCTTTATTTATTAAATTTGATTTTAATTGAAATGACAATTGAAATATGTTGTTGTTAGTTATTTACACTGTCATATATATGTTATTACCTGTATCGGTTCTCCTGTGACATCTGACACCATTATCTGTTAATTATACGACGATAATACCGTTTGGTTGATAATTGATTGATTGTTTGTTGTTTATATTGGATGTTAAATTTTAATGAATAAAGTGATAATATTATGCAATTGAATCTGATGTAGGATAGTTAAAAATTTGAATCAACATATGTGTTAAATTTGATTAGTTAAATTTGTATAATATGACTCCTTAAATGTTTAATTATTCGACACGTAGAAAAATGGATAATTACCTTTGAACCATCTGGATTCATGTTGTATTAATTGATTTAGTATGAAATTGAATAATTGATGTCAAGTGTAGAATTGCATAGAATAATTAGTGTAATAATCTTTAATCTACATGAAATGATACTGTAGATTCTCGAAATAATTATATTAGTTTGCACAAACAACAATGTGAATTAATACGATTATTTCAAGATTATTGAATAAATTTTTTGGATTGTTATTGCTTGTTGTTATTGCTTGTTTATTTACTTTGACACCATCCCAGTTATCACACTGCAAGTTCCCTTTGTTGTGCTTGATTTTGAATTGAAATGGAATCGGGTTGAAATGATAAATACCCAAATTAACTTGACCTAGGATAGAGAATTAAATAAAACCTGATTGGTCAAAATTGATTTAAAAATAAAATAATGATTTTATTTGAATAAAGAATAAGGTTTGAAATAAAGTTGGAATCTGAATTTTTATGAAAGGAAAATGTTAATATTAATAATCTGAACAAAATATTAATAAAGTAATTTATGAAAGAACATTGTTTAATTTAAGAAATGATTGAATTAAGTTTTGAAATTATTTAATAATTAAGATTTGAAATTATTTAATAAATAAGCTTTGAAATTATTTAATAATTAAGTTTGGAATTATTTAATAATTTAGATTGGAATTATTTAATAATTAGGTTTTGGAATTTAATTGATAATTAAAATTTGAAATGTTTAATTAAGGTTTGAAATTATTTAATAATTAAATAAAATTGAATTATTTGATAATTAAATAAAATATGAATTCTTTGATAAGAAAATTTGAACTTTTAAATAAGTGAATTTGAACTTCGTTAATAAATAAAATTGGGTTTCTTTATTTATCAAGTTTTGGAAAATTATTTAAGTAGGTTAATAAGTGAAATTGAACTTCTTAAATATGTGAAATTTAGTTTCTTTATTAATTGAGTTTGAAATGTGTAACTAAGTAAAAATGAGTGAAATTGAATTTCTTAACAAGAAATAAATGTGTTTATTTGAAATTAATGGAAGACTTGAAATTTAAAGAACTTGATTGACAAATCTAATTGAATTCAATTGTACGTTGATATAATGAAGTTGAATTTAAATAATGGATTTAATGAATTGGAAATTTAATAGAAATTATTTGAGTGACAAATTTACTTAATGAATATTGAATGAAGTCGATAAATGAGTTTAAATTGATTTGAACGTTAAAGTAAATTTTATTTCGAAATAAAACTTATATTCGAACTTGAATCAATATTTGAATTGTTTAAATAAAAATTGAAATTGAATTATAAGATTTTGAAATGGTAATTTGGAAGTTTGAAACGTAAATTATGGATATTGATTTAGAAAGACAAATGAAGTGTGGATTTAAAATTCTAATTGAATTTGATTTGGTTTCGAAATTTATTAAACGACCGATCGGTGAATAATTACGAAAGTTACTAAAGAAACCGGAATCGGTTATGGACATACTCTCTGTCTAAACCGAAAACCACTTTAATAACTATATGCGGAGTGTGATCCAGAATGAAGTGGTTGGAATGATGTACGTGATGACTGAAGAAAGAGAACGATAATGGATAGCCTTGACACTTGTGTCAAATTGGAAATGACTAAAACAGGAGCCGTACCGGGCCAAATGGGGTTAGCCACCTCGAGCAAACACACTTCTTCGTAAACTACTCATTACTTGTTATTGATTGGTGCACCCTCGAAATTTTGGGAGTGTTGTTTTGCGGTGTTGCAATCGTTGCGGCGATGCGTTCTCACCAGTTCGGATGAGGCAAACAGTAGTTTCACTACCTTGGGTATTGCCTCATGTGCCTTGTCATACTTTTATCCCTATGTATGCTACCACTACGAATTTATTTTGTGTTATACTTATGGAGTACTCCCTGATATCCCACCAGTTTATGGTGGAGTTTACAGTGCTGTATAGACTATAACGCTTATATAAAGTGTGTTAAGGGGGGAAATGGTAACGCCTTAACACTATTTTGATATTTTATATTGCTGATAGACATTATCTATTTAGCATATATTACTAAAGAGTAGATAGTTTAACGGATCCTTAGAGGATGGTCATTCCAGCATCCTTTGAGTTACTTGTATTTCAGTTGTTATTTCACTTGAGTTGGATTTATTGATATGAGAATGTTAATCCTGACTCGAGTGTTTTGTATTTTCTTTACGCTCGGGTCAGACTGAGTGGTTCAGCTTTTGAGACTCACCTTTAGAGTTGGAGCTTCGCTTGGAGATCCAGCTATCTATCAGCTTTCAGATATTCAGTTAATTCCAGTGATTTATTCTGTTTATTGTATTTGACTATTGTATTCGAGACTTCTGTTGTAACTTATTTAACTCTGTTATATATATAGTAGCGTCATGAACTACTATCTTTTGCTTCCGCTGCATATTTGTAACAACCAGTGCATTTGGACCATTTAAATTGACAATAATCCACACATGTCAACTTAAATAGTACAAAACACGAATCATTATGGGATTATAAATACATAAATGTAAATGAGAATCAATACAACATCACATATACAGAACGGTCACATAATAATGCAGCGGAAAATACATCGTCATAATAGCAGTTCATGAAGCTACTACATGAAGTACAACAATGTCACAACATAAGGTGACTTAAAGGAAATACATAAATGCCCAACAGGCTAGTACATCAATACTGGACTAGAAATAGACAGATAAAGATAAATGCTAAGTCTTCAGCATCTTCAACCAACCTTGATCGGCAACTGGATAGCCTTAGACTGACCCGAGCATATACAAAAGAGAAACACTCGAGTCAGGACTCAAAATCTTATACAGGATAATCAAGTGCAGGGAATAAAGTCCATAACTCAAAGATGAATAAATTAACATCTCTAAGGGTCCGATAAACTATCTATATATACAATAGAATACGATAGGTAGATAATGTCTCATCAGTAAAGTACGATATTAAAATAGCGTTAAGGCGTTACCATAATTCCCCTTAACACATTATATAATGCCATAGTCTATACAGCACCGTGAACCCCACCGTAAACTAGTGGTTATCAGAGGGTACCCCATAGGTATAACACAAAACAAAAGTGGTCGCGAATAGGATAATCAATATGACAAGGTACATGAGGCGATACCAACTAGGATATTAGTAGTTGCATGATCATGACTGATGTTGAGCATAGCCAGCAGCTACCTCAGCACCGCGAAACAACACTCCCAAATCAAGGGGTGCATCCAAATTGAATCACAAAAGTAATAGATATGGTATCGAAGAAGTATGTCCGCTAGAGGTGGCGAACCTCAATGGCCCGGCGCGGCTTCTGTTTTAGTTATGTCAGGGGTAATCCAATATCGATCTCTTTCTTTAGTCAACGCGTTCACCAAACCATCCACTTCATTATGGATCAACACTCCGCGTATAATAGATTTTAAAGTGGTTTTCGGTATCGAAAGAGAGTATGTACATTCCCGATCCCGGTCTCTTTAATAACTATGTATTTATTACCCGATGGTCGGTGAAATTAAAGTTTAGACAAATCAAAGTCCAAAAGTCAAGGTGCAAATTTGACTTCCAAAATTTGACATTTCACGATTCAATTTATTTCAGATATTTAAATTCATATTTCCAAATGAAATTTTAGTTCAAACATTTGAGTTAACACTAAAATTAAGCATTCAAGTTCAATTGAATAAGATCTAAATTTTGCTTATTAAATTTAGTTCATAATCAATGAATTCAAGCTAATGGTCAATTTAGTTCGAATTATTAAATCAATTTTTTTTCATTTCAATTCATATTTACATTCACTGTTATCATAAATTCGATTAAATCAATTTCATTAACTAAATTATTTTTTATCAAAACTTCATTTGATTTATTTACCAATTTAATTAAATTTCTTTTTAAAGAAACCCGTTTCCATTTATTTGGTTCAATGATCTACACATCACAAATAAGTTATTTCCGAGCTACAAATCAACTCAATCTATATTCCGTTTACAATGTCCGGATTTGATTAATTCATTAAATTTAAAATCATTTAAATTTAAATTATCACTTAACTAATCCATAAAACTTTTAGTTAGTTTTGTATTCCACTTAAGTCAAAATTTTCTTAATCTCAAATTAAATTTATAACAAGTTTCAAATCTATTTAATTAAAACCGAGTTTAAATCTAAATTTAACAAATTTATAACAAGTTTCAAATCTATTTAATTAAAACCGAGTTTAAATCTAAATCTAACAAATCTAATAAAATTTTAAATTATTAAATTCTAGAACTTACTTGTTTCTAAATCTCATTTCAATTAAATTTGCCAATTCATTTTATTCAATTAAATAGGTTTATTAATCCGTTCAATTAAATCCATTAATTTATTTCAATTTAGTCCATTAATTTATTTCAATTTAATCCATTAATTTATTTCAATTAAATCCATTAAGTTCGTTACTTAATTTCCAAACAAATTGTTAAGTTCATTCCTTAGTTTAAAATATATTTCAATTTCAAAATGATTTTTGTTGACCAATCGGGTTTCTTATTTTTAATTTATCTATCCTAAGCCAGGTTGTTTAATTGGGTATTTATCATTTCGACCCAATAACATTCAATTAATAAAACAAAATCTAAGCATAGCAAAGGGAACTTGTAGTGTGATAACTAGGATGGTGTCCAAGTAAATAAACAAGCAATAACAACCATACATAACAATTCAACAATTTATTTAAATAATCCCGAAATAATCGTACACATTTACATGTGTTATTTATGCAAATTAATATAATTATTCCTAGAATCCACACTATCATTTCATGCAGATTAAAGATTATTACATTATGGTTTTCACTTGGTGCCCATCATCAAATTACTACACCAATCATACATTCAAGGGTTCAAAGTGAGGTTAACGCTAATTCCACGCGGCGATTTATTTAACATTTAAAGGAGGTCAAGGTCAACATATATAATCCATTTTACATTGTTAACTATCCTATATCAAATTCAATTTCATATTAATTATTGCTTATATTAACAACCAAATTCAACATCACATAGCAAATTTAGTGTCACAACTATTTACCATAAACCAACATCAAATCATAATTTATCACGTTAAATCTTTTTAAACAATACATGGCGTCAATTTTAGAAATTTTAAATTCTATCAATACTCAATTTTAACTTGTATAGAAATTAACAGTTTAATTTCAACAATTTTAACAATCAACAATTTAATATCCAAATTAATATTAACAACAATTATCACTTGATTATCGTCGCATAATAGATTTGAGTCGTGAATGAAATATTCACCTTGCGTGGTTAAAGAAGATGACGGCGAAGCACGAAAATGAGTAGACTAGATAGACGACACTAATAGGCACGATGCAAAATGAGCCCATACATCTATCAAGAGCAAGATCGAACAGAGGGGTGATACTAGCCTAGATCGCTGGATTAGCCTCAACTGGAACTACACAAACAAGGTATAAGTGAGCCCATAGATCACAAACTATGACTGTTATATAATTTAACATATTATATATACATTACTATATACAGGAACTATATAAAATGGATGCATATGTATATATTAATATAAACATGGTTACACAGAACTGCTTTTAATTTTTTTTTCAAACTATACTGTACTTATACAAAAAATATTTAAACTGTTTTATATATAAAAGCGACAGTGTAGTGGAAAGTCGACCGAGGCCAAGTCATCGGGCTAAGGCCAAGGCGGAGGTCTAGGATGGTGATGGAAGTCAGGCTTTGCGGCGACGTCAACTAGTTGGCAGCGGGTTGGGTGTTTGGAGCAGCTGTTCGGGTTACGGGTTGAGGCAGATCTGGGTGGTGGGTTGATGTCGGTTGCTGGAGGTATGGTCGGGGTAGCTTGGTGTGGCGATGTCATGGCGTCGGTAGGTCGAACTGCGGCACGGCGAGGCAGTCAGGGTCTAGACGTGGGCTGGGCGTGGATGTGGGTTGGTCGCTGGTGATGTGGGTGAGTGGGGACGCAGTGGGTGGAGGCGAAGGCAGTGAGTGGACGCGGCCGAGTGGGGGAGCGGCAGCGCAGGCAATGTGGAGGCTGGACGCGGTTGAGCGCGGACACAGGCGGAGCAGTGGGGTGGGACGCGGAGAGGCTGGCGATGTTGCAGGGGCGGAGTGGATGCGGGCGGAGGGTGATGCAGAGCGAACTGAGTGGGTGGTCGTGTGGGAGAGCGGGCGGAGGGTGGGTTGGAGCAGGAGTGGGTTTCATTTTTTCTGGAGGGAGACAAAAAATATAAGCAGATTTATGAAGAGAAGGGAGAGAGAGTATGTACCAGGGAAGTGAGCAATTAATGAACTGAGTAATTAATGAAAGTAGAGGTAGAAGATATATACAGAGAGGTTTAGAGTCCCAAGGTCAATGCACTGATGTCCTCGATAAACGTGATGGCTATTGGGTTTCTTAGAGAGATGAATGGTCAAAGGACTCCTAGAATTCTGAACAGTGTAGAAAGTTGGGTACCAGTTTGTGCTGCATAACGGACCAGTTTGTAATCCATTAAACAATTATAATTCGCAACGTCTTACTCCGATTGACATAAATAAATATACCGTTTCGATCAACACGACGAGGCGGACACAACGATATGAAGATATTGATGGTTTTACATTGTTTGCGAAGTGGTTAATCTTATTGAACCATTTGCTCGTGTGAACAATTTAACTAGAAATTAAAGCGAAATTTGACGAAACGAAATGCGCAGTCATGATCAGACTATTTTTCTTATGCAACATTGTGAAAAATATTTTAGTTCGAAAAATAGGAAATTTACACTTAGAATTCAAACTAATATGTAAATTGCGACGAACGAAATTAACTTCATTATTTTTTATGAAATTTGACGTACGCCTATGTCCATCTTGACGCATACCAAATGTGAAGTTTGGATAGCAACGGAAGTTATTTGTGAAGATTCGAATTTCAACACTAAATAAGTGATTTTAAAATTTTAAACTGGGTCTGAATTTCAGGGTCGTTACATTCTCCCCCACTCAAAACTTTTCGTCCTCGTAAAGAACGATGTAATGAGTAGAAGAATAGATAGAAGAGACACGATGGATATATAATAGATTATGGAACATAATATAGAATATAGAATGGAGTTTACCTTCAACAAACAATTCTGGATTAGAATCCCGAATACTCTCCTCAGTTTCCCAAGTACAATCACGATCATTGGGACTCCATTGGACTTTGACTAGGCTGACAGATTTCCTTTTAAGCTGCTTCATATCTCTATCAACAATACGAAGTGGTATCCTCTCTATAGTCAAATCCGGCTCAATATCTACCTCATTTAACTGAGCAATAGGAATGGTCATGGATGGATCGCGCACAACCTTTCGAAGATGTGAAACATGGAATACATTGTGCACACCCTCAAATTTCTCCGGTAGTGCAACTCTGTAGGCTAGTGTACCAATCCTTTCAGTGATAGTGAATGGTCCAACAAATCTAAGAGCGAGCTTCCCTCTTCGACCAAATCTAATAACATTCTTCAAAGGCGAAACCTTAAGGAATACCTCATCCCCAACCTGGAATTCCAAATCTCTTCTACGCCTATCAGCATAGCTCTTTTGCCTATCCTGTGCGGTCTTCATCTTCTTTCTGATCTCATTAACCTTCTCGGATGCTTCCATAATCATATCTGGGCCAAGAATTAATCGATCATCAGGCTCAATCCAACAAGCTGGCGATTTGCATGGCCGTCCATATAAAGCTTCGAACGGTGCCATGTCGATACTTGCCTGATTATAAAGATAGTTAAATTTCGATTCAATTTTACTTATTCAAATTGAAATTTTTTGATTTACCTGATAACTGTTATTATAAGTGAATTCAACCAAATGGAGATGGTCTTCCTAAGATCGACCGAAATCAATAATGTAAGCTCGGAGTAGATCTTCCAAAATCTGCTTCACCCTCTTAGTTTGACCATCTGTTTGAGGATGATAAGCTGTGCTCAGATTCAGTTTAGTGCCCAAGACGTCCTGAAATGCCTTCCAGAATTTACTAGTGAACAAAGGATCTCTATCGCATACAATACTAGATGGAACTCCATGAAGTCTAACAATCTCTCTCATATAAATCTCAGCCAAACTCGAAGCAGTACGAGTGGTCTTAACAGGAATAAAGTGAGCATATTTGGTCAACCTATCAACAATCACCCATATACTCTCGTTACCTTTTTTGGTCCTCGGTAATCCGTCAATGAAGTCCATAGAAATCTGATCCCATTTCCAACATGGAATCTCTAGGGGTTGAAATAATCCTGCCGTCTTCCGGTGATCGGCCTTGACTTGCTGGCAAGTGGTGCATCTAGTTACATATATAGAGATATCTCTCTTCATCCCACTCCACCAATATAAACGCTTCATATTTCGATACATCTTGGTGAATCCAGGATGAAATGAAAGTGATGACTGATGGTTCTCTCTAAGCACTTCTTGTCTCAATCCATAGACATTAGGAACACAAATACGGTTGTCAATCCTCGGAACTCCGTTACTATCTATCTGTGCTCCCATTTTACAGTCAGCATTTCCAACTCTACTAAGAACTAACTCCTTCATGCGATAGAACAAGGTGTCCTCATATTGCTTAGCTTTGACGTGATCCATAAGAGATGGGGAGATAACAAGCTGAAATAACATGCCTTCTACAAGATTACAACATGACAATGCTTTGCTACGGCTCAAAGCATCGGCTACAACATTTGCTTTCCCCGGAGTATAATTTATGTCGAGATCATATGAAGCTAAGAATTTAAGCCATCGGACTTGTCTCTGGTTCAAATCCTTCTGAGAAAAAATATACCTCAAGGACTTATGATCAGTGAATAATTCAAATTTTGTTCCCAAAAGATGATGCGTCCATAGTTTCAAAGCAAATACAACGGCAAGAACTCTAGATCATGAGTGGCATAGTTTACTTCATGGGTCCTTAACTGACGACCAACATAAGCAACAACCTTACTATTTTGCATCAAGACAGCGCCTAAACCTTTTTGACAAGCATCGGTATATACAGTTAATCCTTCACTCCCGTCAATTACTGCAAGAACTGGGGCTGAAGTTAACTTACGTTTCAACTCATTAAAAGATGATTCGCACTTCTCACTCCAAATAAACTTGACATCCTTTCGAGTTAAAGCAATAAGTGGGGCAGAAATCCGGGCAAAGTGCTCAATAAATCTGCAATAATAACCGGCCAAGCCCAAGAAGCTATGAATCTCTGTAGGAATTTTGGGAGTCTCCCAATCCTGTAGATAAGTTTTCAAATTAGAAAGGAATAAGATGGATCGAATAGAAATAACGAATAGGATAGAGCTTACATTGATTATGGCGATCTTAGCTGGATCGACTGAAATCCCATTTTCCAAAACAATATGGCCAAGGAATCGCACTTCGTCTCGCCAGAAGTGGCATTTCAAGAATTTGGCTTTAAGCTGATGATTTCGGAGAGTTTCCAGAACATAAGCAAGATGTGTCTCATGCTCTTTCTCATCTTTGGAGAAGACGAGAATATCATCAATAAAGACAAGAACAAACTTGTTAAGGACATCACGAAAAACTCGATTCATCAAATCGACGAAATAAGCAGGGGAGTTGGTTAACCCGAACGGCATAACCAACCATTCATAGAATCCGTTCTCAGTACCGAAAGCTGTCTTATGGATACTATCTTCTGCTACTCTGAGTTGGTGGAACCCAGTGGCTAGATCAAGTTGTGAGAAGACTTTAGCTCCATGGAGTTGATCGAATAAATCATTTATGCGAGGCATCGGATAGCGATTTTTGAGAGTGCGTTTGTTTAGTTCTCTGAAATCAACACACATGCGAAGAGATCCATCTGATTTGGTGACAAATACAACTGTGGCGCCCCATTCAGAACAACTTCTCCTAATCAAACCCTTAGCAAGCAGATCATCAATTTGAGTTTTTAGTTCAACCTTTTCCTTAGGAGCCATCCTTCTATGAGGGAGAACTACGGGAGTAGCTCCAGGAATAAGGTCAATGCGGAAATTGATCTCCCGTTTAGGCGGTAGAGAGTTGACCTCTCCAAATACATCGGGAAATTTTTGAAAAATAGGAGTGGTACTAAGATCATTCGGGTGAGCATCAAGAGAGAATATGAAGCTTTCGGCATATTTCTGAGGTGATTTACATTCAATGACAAGCGGTAGGCCCTTGTCATTGACTAGAGAAACAGAACGAGCTTTGCAAGAAATAACAGCATCGAATTTTCTTAACCAATCAGCACCAAATAAGATGTCAAATGCTACGAAGCCAAGCACATAAAAATCCCAAGTGAATCGATATCTTCCATACAAAAGCACAACCTCTTTACAAATTCTACTGAGGTTGGCAAGTCCTCCGATAGGGTTGGAGACAAATAAGGAAGTAGTAGCAAGAGTAGGTTCTAATTTGAGCTTATTACAAAGATCAATAGATATGAAGCTATGAAAAGCACCAGTATCGAATAATACCCTAACAGGTAAATCATGTAATGAAAAAGTACTTCGTAAGGTACCTCGGTCATCCTGAGAAGGTGGTGGAGGTGGTGCAGGAGTGGTGATAGCAAATACTCCAGATGGTGTGCCTCTCTTCCGCAATGGGCAGTCTCTCTTATAGTGACCAGGCTAGAGGCAGGCATGGCATAAATCACTGCGCATCTGAGAAGGTGGTGGAATAGGAGCTCCGGTAGATGGACTGCTATTAGCATAATGGCCCTTCTTATCGCATTTGAAGCAAGTGATATTAGCAAGGTCGATTGGGCTTTTCTGGGCATATCCTAATCCGGTAGTCTTTTGCCAAGCTTTCTTTTGTTGGTCAAAGTTCTGCTTCCTCTTTCCGAGCTGGCTAGAAGAGGACTGAGTAGGAGTGGCCTTGGCAGTGGGTCCCCTTGGCTTTACCTCATATCTAAGAGCAAAATCAACAAGCTCTGTGAAAGTGCAGTGAGTGTGGCCAGTAAGCAAGTCATAATACTCTGGTCTAGCTCCCAAAATGAACTTCTCATTCTTTAGAAGTAGTGTATCAATCAAGCCAGGTCCGAACTTGGAGAGTTCGTTGAATTTCCTCTCATACTCAGAAAAAGTCATACTGCCTTGCTTAAGGTCCATAAAAGCTCTATAAAGTTGGGTTCTCCCAGCAGCTGGCATCCATTGTGCCGAGAAAGTATCCCTAATCAAAAGATAGACTAGATGAATAACATTTCAAAGATTGAAAGAAGAATTTAGACTACGAAATCTAAACAAATTTATACCTAAACTGGGCCCAAGCGATGGTTTCTCCTCGATACGAGAAGTAACGGATTCCCACCAATCTTGTGCGGCGTCCTGAAGTTGCCAAGCAGCAAGCTGACGCTTCTGAGCATTAGTGATTTCCAATCCAGAAAATATCTTCTCTAAGCCTTTGAGCCATTGCTGAGCTTTGATAATGCCCTCGGATCCGGAAAACTTAATACCCCCTACCCGTGTATACTCCTTACTAAGAATGGTGAATTTGACTGGAGCTGGGGCGGCAGGTGCAGCCCGGGCACGACCGTTGCCTCTTCCTCCCCTATTGTTTCTTTCAGTACTCATCCTGAAATATCGAAAGAGATTTAGAACCAAGGATAGAAAAATCATAGAGCTTTAAGGAAAATCTAATTAACATATCAAAAGAAGTTTGAATTAAAAGGATCTGGATATTGAATTGATTCTCCTCATTCTAGGGTATTGCTACCCTATCTTTAATGAGTTTATATAACCCCAAACTAAGGTTTTTTTAGGGAAACCAAAGCTCTGATACCAACTGTAACAACCCGTATATTTGGACCATTTAAATTGACAATAATCCACACATGTCAACTTAAATAATACAAAACACGAATCATTATGGGATTATAAATACATAAATGTAAATGAGAATCTTACAACATCACAGACACTACACAGTCATAGAATAATGCAGCGGAAAATACATCGTCATAATAGCAGCATGAAGCTACTACATGAAGTACGACAATGTCTCAACATAAAGTGACTGAAAAGAAATACATAAATGTCCAACAGACTAGGACATCAATAGTGGAATAGGAATAGACTGATAAAGATAAATGCTAAGCCTTCAGCGTCTTCAACCAACCTTGATCAGCAACTGGATAGCTTCAGACTGACCCAAGCATATACAAAAAGAAACACTCGAGTCAGGACTCAAAATCTTATACAGGATAATCAAGTGCAGGGAATAAAGTCCATAACTCAAAGATGAATAAATTAACACCTCTAAGGGTCTGATAAACTATCTACATATACGATAGAATACGATAGGTAGATTATGTCTAATCAGTAAAGTACGATATTAAAATAGCGTTAAGGCGTTACCATAATTCCCCTTAACACATTTTATAATGTCATAGTCTATACAGCACCGTAAACTCCACCGTAAACTAGTGGTTATCAAAGGGTACCCCATAGGTATAACACAAAACAAAACGTAGTGGTCGCGAATAGGATAATCAGTATGACAAGGTACATGAGGCGATACCAACTAGGATACTAGTAGTTGCGTGATCCGGACTGATGTTGAGCATAGCCAGTAGCTACCTCAGCACCACGAAATAACACTCCCAAATCAAGGGGTGCACCCAAATCGAATCACGAAAGTAATAAATATGGTATAAAAGAAGTATGTACGCTAGAGGTTGCGAACCTCAATGGTCCGGCGCGGCTCCTGTTTTAGTCATGTCAAGGGTAATCCAATATCGATCTCTTTCTTTAGTCAACGCGTTCACCAAACCATCCATTTCATTCTGGATCAACACTCCGCGTATAATAGTTGTTAAAGTGGTTTTTGGTATCGACATAGAGTATGTCCATTCCCGATCCCGGTCTCTTTAATAACTACTTATTTATTACCCGATGGTCGGTTAAATTAAAGTTTAAACAAATCAAAGTCCAAAAGTCAAGGTGCAAATTTTACTTCCGAAATTTGACATTTCACGATTCAATTTATTTTAGATATTTAAATTCATATTTCCAAATGAAATTTTAGTTCAAACATTTGAGTTAACACTAAAATTAAGCATTCAAGCTCAATTTAATAAGATCTAAATTTCGCTTATTAAATTTAGTTCATAATCAATGAATTCAAGTTAATGGTCAATTTAGTTCGAATTATTAAATCAAATTTTTTTTTCATTTCAATTCATATTTACATGCACTGTTATCACAAATTCGATTAATTCAATTTCATTAACTAAATTCTTTTTTATCAAAACTTTATTTGATTTATTTACCAATTTAATTAAATTTCTTTTTAAAGAAATCCGTTTCCATTTATTTGGTTCAATGATCTACACATCACAAATAAGTTTCCGTGTTACAAATCAACTCAATCCATATTCCGTTTACAATGTCCGGATTTGATTAATTCATTAAATTTAAAATCATTTAAATTTAAATTATCACTAAACTAATCCATAAAACTTTTAGTTAGTTTTGTATTCCACTTAAGTCAAATTTTTCTTAATCTCAAATTAAATTTATAAAAAATTTCAAATCTATTTAATTAAAACCGAGTTTAAATCTAAATCTAACAAATCTAATAAAATTTTAAATTATTAAATTCTAGAACTTACTTGTTTCTAAATCTCATTTCAATTAAATTTGCCAATTCATTTTATTCAATTAAATAGGTTTATTAATCTGTTCAATTAAATCCATTAATTTATTTCAATTTAATCCATTAATTTATTTCAATTTAATCCATTAAGTTCGTTACTTAATTTCCAAACAAATTGTTAAGTTCATTCCTTAGTTTAAAATATATTTCAATTTCAAAATGATTTTTGTTGACAAATCGGGTTTATTATTTTTAATTTATCTATCTTAGGCCAGGTTGTTTAATTGGGTATTTATCATTTCAACCCAATAACATTCAATTAATAAAAGAAAATCTAAGCATAGCAAAGGGAACTTGTAGTGTGATAACTGGGATGGTGTCCAAGTAAATAAACAAGTAATAGCAACCATACATAACAATTTAACAATTTATTTAAATAATCTCGAAATAATCGTACTAATTTACATTTGTTATTTATGCAAATTAATATAATTATTCCTAGAATCCACACTATCATTTCATGCAGATTAAAGATTATTACATTATGGTTTTCACTTGGTGTCCATTATCAAATTACTACACCAATCATACATTAAAGGGTTCAAAGCGAGGTTAACGCTAATTCCACGCGTCGATTTATTTAACATTTAAAGGGGGTCAAGGTCAACATATATAATCCATTTTACATTGTTAACTATCCTATATCAAATTCAATTTCATATTAATTATCGCTTATATTAACAACCAAATTCAACATCACATAGCAAATTTAGTGTCACATCTATTCACCATAAACCAACATCAAATCATAATTTATCACGTTAACTCTTTTTAAACAATACATGGCGTCAATTTTAGAAATTTTAAATTCTATCAATACTCAATTTTAACTTGTATAGCAATTAAGAGTTTTATTTCAACAATTTTAACAATCAAAAATTTAATATCCAAATTAATATTAACAACAATTGTCACTTGATTATCATCGCATAATAGATTTGAGTCGTGAATGAAATATTCACCTTGCGTGGTTAAAGAAGATGACGGCGAAGCACGAAAATGAATGGACTAGACAGACGACACTAATAGGCACGATGCAAAATGAACCCAAACATCTATCAAGAGAAAGATCGAACAGAGTGGTGATGCTAGCCTAGATCGCTGGATTAGCCTCAACTGGAACTGCGCAAACAAAGTATAAGTGAGCCCATAGATCACAAACTATAACTGTTATATAGTTTAACATATTATATATACATTACTATATACAGGAACAATATAAAATGGATGCATATGTATATATTAATACAAACATGGTTACACATAACTGCTTTAATTTTTTTTTCAAACTATACTATACTTATACAAAAACTATTTAAACTGTTTTATATATAAAAGCAGCAGTGCAGTGGAAAGTCGACTGAGGCCAAGTCGTCGGGCTAAGGCCAAGGTGGAGGTCTAGGATGGTGATGGCAGTCAGGCTTTATGGCGACGTCGACTAGTTGGCAGCGGGTTGGGTGTTTGGAGCAGCAGTTCGGGTTTCGGGTTGAGGCAGATCTGGGTGGTGGGTTGATGTCGGTTGCTGAAGGTATGGTCGGGTAGCTTGGCGTGGCGATGTCATGGCGTCGGTGGGTCGAACTGCGGCACGACGAGGCAGTCAGGGTCTAGACGTGGGCTGGGCGTGGATGTGGGTTAGTCGCTGGCAATGTGGGTGAGTGGGGATGGAGTGGGTGGAGGCGAAGGCAGCGAGTGGACGCGGCCGAGTGGGGGAGTGGCAGCGCAGGCAATGTGGAGGCTGGACGCGGCTGAGCGTGGACACGGGTGGAGCAGTGGGGTGGGACGCGGAGAGGCTGGCGACGTGGCAGGGGCGGAGTGGATGCGGGCGGAGGGTGATACAGAGCGAACTGAGTGGGTGGCCGTGTGGGAGAGCGGGCGGAGGGTGGGTTGGAGCAGGAGTGGGTTTCATTTTTTCTGGAGGGAGACAAAAAAATATAAGCAGATTTATGAAGAGGAGGGAGAGAGAGTACGTACCAGCGAAGTGAGCAATTAATGAACTGAGTAATTAATGAAAGCAGAGGTAGCAGATATATACAGAGAGGTTTAGAGTCCCAAGGTCAATGCAATGATGTCCTCGGTAAACGTGATGGCTATTGGTTTTCTTAGAGAGCTGAATGATCAAAGGACTCCTAGAATTCTGAACAGTGTAGAAAGTTGGGTACCGGTTTGTGCTGCGTAACGGACCAGATTGTAATCTGTTAAACAATTATAATTCACAACGCCGAACTTTGATTGACACAAATAAATATACCGTTTTGATCAGCGCGACGAGGCGGACACAACGGTATGAAGATATTGATGGTTTGACATTGTTTGCGAAGTGGTTAATCTTATTGAACCATTTGCTCGTGCGAACAATTTAACTAGCAATTAAAGCGAAATTTGACGAAACGAAATGCGCCGTCATGATCAGACCATATTTCTTATGCGACAATGTGAAAAATATTTAAGTTCGGAAAATAGGAAATTTATACTTAGAATTCAAACTAATATGTAAATTGCGACGAACAAAATTAACTTCAATATTTTTTTATGAAATTTGACGTACGCCTATGTCCTTCTAGACGCATTCCAAAAGTGAAGTTTGAATAGCAACGGAAGTTGTTTGTGAAGATTCGAATTTCAACACTAAATAAGTGATTTTAAAATTTTAAACTGGGTCTGAATTTCAGGGTCGTTACAATATTATTACTCTGTGTCTGTGATTCTGTGATCATTTATTTACTGTATATATTCAGTTTTGCAAAAATTTAAATTAACAGTTTGGTATTTTGAATTATTCAAGTCCAACATGTGCGGATACGAATAGTCCAAAATAGCGGTTCGTTACAGTTAGTATCATAGCTCTGGTAGCTCTAGGCAAAACTTAGCATATAGGGTAAATGTATTTACAGGATCTCTCTCTTTCGAGTTCCAATATCTTCCTTTTGACTCGATTCCTTTGAATTTTCGAAACGTCCCTTGGTTCCGAAATTCATTCTTGTCCCTCACTATTTGTCTTCTTTTAATTCCGGAGTATCCCATAAAATCCACTTCAAATGATCTTTATAATGAGTCGGCGGTCTCGCCAACCTTTCAATTATTTGTAAATGGGTGAAACTCCTTTACAATAGACATCGATTTACTGGAGATTTCTATATCCTCGGTTTACGATGCTATCTATCTCCTGCAATGCCTGAATTATATTTCTTGAGATCAAATGTCAATTTGCCTCGGAATTCTGCATTGATCTAATTCTTGAGGTCACGGTTGACCCGGTTAAGGTTGCCCGTGAATTAAATAAGCTTATCCATCTCCCGATTCTGTTAATTGAATTATCTTATCTTCTGTTTCGAACTTATTATCAAATCAAAATTCTCTTTGATTTGATTTCCATCAAATTTGAATATCTATATTTATTTTGAAATCCATCCTTGTATCATCGAACGAGGAAGTGAATTTGTAAATTAATGTTAGAAATGGTTTATATATTGTGTTGTTTGATTTGTTGATGATGATTTGGATTTTCGGTCGAATTGTCTGATCAACGCTATCGATAGGATTTCTAAAATATCGAGCACAGCAAACTGACACAATATTGTTTTTCAAATTTGGTAAATAAAATAAATTTTGTATGATTATATTATACATAAGTATAATTTTTTTTTGAAATTAAATTGTTAATGAATTTGTTGCCTAGAAATAATATTCAATTTTCATTTATTGTTTGTAAATCATTGACTATTGAATAATATAAATAAATAAATTTATAAAACTGGGTTAAAATTGATTTAAAATCCAAATGGATTTAAACTAAAATTGAGAATTTAATATCCGGTGATTTCAAACTTTGGTTTGAAAGTTTTAAAGTGTATAGTATTTAAAATAACTTCGAATAGAAATCATTTCCAAAGAATTTTAAATGTATAAATTAGTGCTCTTCTCTTTGTCGCTGGAAAATAATTTCGATGATGGCGGCCGCATCATCGACATTCATTTCGAGTTTTGAGGTGGAGAGACCATTATGTAGCTTTGCTACAGTTTTTCTTTGGAATTGAATTTGATTTGAATTTCTAAAGGATGACTTGATTTAAAAAATATATTAGTATTTGATTTAGACTTGACTTGGATAAATTGTATGTATATAATTATCTCTAAATTGTTTAAAGTTAATCGGAGATTTAATTCTTAAAATTTGGGTAAAAGATGATTTCAATAATAAATGAAACCAAAACTTTGAATTAATATTTAAACTTGAGAAAATTGAATTAGAAAGTTACTTGTATAATACTCAATTACATTATATATAACTTACCTAAAATTTCAAAAGTTAACTATTTAATTGAATATTACACAGTATAAAATGATGTTAAAAGAATATTTAAATAAATTTGAGTAGTTATAATTAGTGTAAATATACTTAATATATGTGATAAGATATATTAAGTGGAATAAAATTTAATAATAATTTGGAATAAAGAAGAATAAAATTTGTTGAATAAAGTATAATTTTAATAAATGACTATTCAAATTTATGATTTTGAAACTGTTAATTAAAGATGATTGGATAATAAGATAATCAATTTAGAAATAGTTAAAGCTTGATTTAACTTAAGAAAATCAAATGGATTAGATAAATTGCTGAATATAAATTAATTATATGGTTTAAATTAATTGGTTTATTTGTTTTCCAATCTATATTTCTTTTGGTTGTTTCTATCCTCTACCTCCTTCCTTTTCGAAGACGAAAAGTTTTGAGTGGGGGGAGTGTAATAAAAATTAATTTAATTAACTGAATTTGTATGAAATTTATTAAAAAAATAATAAAAATAAAATTTCGAAATGTAAATTTGATATTTGGAACGCATCTAGTTAATCATAGCAATTGGTAAATTTTCGTCCGAAAATATGAAAGTTTATTTCGTGCGTAAATTTACTTCAATTTAATCAGTTAAAAAGCGATGAAAATAAAACGTTTTCGAAACCTAAATTTTTTTTACATAGAAAAATTCTAAATCATCTTCTGAGCAAGACGCCATTTTTCGTTTTTCGAAATTCGGACATCTTTAGCTCCGTCGATCTTATTTTTCTGTGATTTTCATGCATTTTTCGCTATTAGAAAATTTGAATTTTTATAATTCAATCGTACCACTGATATCTGTATACCGTTTTGATCGTCTCGTCGTACTGATCTCAAAAGTGTATTCGTTTATGTATTTCGAAAATTCGATATGCGTCGAAGCCGTATAGAGATTAGCCGTACCGATACCTGTTGAGTTTTTCTGAATCCCTGTGTCTTTTCATTTTTCAAACAGTTGTTTGCTATTATTATAAACAGCTACCGGCTTTATACAGCTGTTCTCATTTATGTCTCATGAATTCTCGGATGCTTGACGTTTTGTTCACTGTACATACATTCATTTACTTCACCGTTGGCTCACCCAGTTCACTTTCTCTCCCATCTTTCACGTTCTTTTCTTCTCCTCATTTTTATTTTTCTTTCATCTCTCCACCTTCTTTGCTCAAGCCATATAGTCGCTCGCCTCTAGCTTCCTTCCTTCAGCACGTGTATAGATTACGATGTCTCCATCTCAGCCTATCACTTCGCCTCAATTGACAGCACCCTACATCCAACAAGCAGCCTGCATACAACATTCCCCGCTCTTCTTCCCGAAGCCACTGCCTTGCACCAATCCTCGATGTTCAGCCTATGCTGCTCCAAGCCGACCACCATCACACCCCTCTTCCCGCCTTGCGCTACATCATCTCAACCGCCTCCACCAAGCTCCGACCAAGCCGCTCCTCCGCCGCATGCTCCTTCCACCATCGCAACCCCTAGCTGGCCGAACACCCTAGCTGGCCGAACACCCTGACCCCGACCCACTCACTTGCACATGCGGAAGTCGCTATCATCCACTTCCGGCCTGCGTTTCCTCCCTACACTCTGCCGAACTAGCAGCCTTTTCTCTCACTTGTGAGCTCTGGCCTTCTCTCTTTTACAGCTACGTGCGACTGTTATTTTTGAGGTATTGAGTTATAAACATACTCTCACTTATCTACAGTATATATGTGGTTTTTTATACGTTTAATACAAATTATGTTAGTGTACATATATGTTTACTGAAGCATATGTATGTTGCAAAGTATATAAAAGTAAGTTCTATTTGGTGATTTGAGCTGTGTTTTATATATAGAGTAAAAAAAAGGCTTATGTTGGTTTGTAAAATCTATTATATATAAATATTGATATGATGATATTCTAGTTAAATAAAAAAGATTGTGTTATAGATCTCTGTATAGATTTGTATACGTATATGGTTAAAAAGGCCTTTACAAAATGTTAGCAGCACTAGGTATGTTATATTGTAAGTGGTTCATAAACTTATTAGTCTATACGCATATGTATCATTTACATTTGTTTGTTTTAAAAGTTTATAACATTATAACTATACGTATACTACATATATTGTATATATATAGTTTATGTGCTTATAGTCTGTTGTTTGTGCAAGTTTTAAACTATGTGGGTCAGGTGTAAATTTGGTTATTATACATGATTTAGTTTTGATACAGTTTTGCAAGTATAGATGAAGAAAGATATGTTCATATCTTATGATTTACAAGCTTCCATATACACGTCAGTTTCCTTTCTTTGGGTATAAAGCTAGTGTGAAAAAAAAAGAAAAAAGAAAAATGTTGCGTGTATTTCAAGTAACGGCTAGTAATTACAGGAGTTTATTACCCTCTGACTTTACCGTGCTTCTTAGCATATTTTGTTGTATTATGTTAGTGTTATTATATATGTTTTATTTTATATGTTAAAACTATTGATTTGTGCATTATAAATGTAAATTTTATATCTACTTCGACTTTAAATTTGTTTTAAGAATACAATATTGATTTTAATGAAATAACAAACATTTTTTTTGCATATATCAGACTGTTTTTGATTCAGTTCATCAATTCTTGATTTTCAGCCTTATTCGTTACATTCACGTCAATCCTTCTTTGCGTTGAAATTCGTGCTTGGGTTCGTAACTCAATTCAGTGTCATCTCTCTAGCCTCGAAAGGCGAGCAATCACTCACGATTAATGTTCTTTATTTATTAAATTTGATTTCAATTGAAATGACAATTGAAATATGCTGTTGTTAGTTATTTACACTGTCATATATATGTTATTACCTATATCGGTTCACCTGTGACATCTGACACCATTATCCATTAATTATACGACGATAATCCCGTTTGGTTGATAATTGATTGATTGTTTGTTGTTTATATTGGATGTTAAATTGTAATGAATAAAGTGATAATATTATGCTATTGAATCTGACGTAGGATAGTTAAAAATTTGAATCAACATATGTGTTAAATTTGATTAGTTAAATTTGTATAATATGACTCCTTAAATGTTTAATTATTCGACACGTAGAAAAATGGTTAATTACCTTTGAACCATCTGAATTTATGTTGTATTAATTGATTTACTATGAAATTGAATAATTGATGTCAAGTGTAGAATTGCATAGAATAATTAGTGTAATAATCTTTAACCTACATGAAATGATAGTGTAGATTCTAGAAATAATTATATTAATTTGCACAAACAACAATGTGAATTAATACGATTATTTCGGGGTTATTGAATTAATTATTGGATTTTTATTTCTTGTTGTTATTGCTTGTTTATTTACTTTGACACCATCCAAGTTATCATACTGCAAGTTCCCTTTGTTGTGCTTGATTTTGAATTGAAATGGAATCGGGTTGAAATGATAAATAACCAAATGAACTTGACCTAGGATAGAGAATTAAATAAAACCCGATTGGTCAAAATTGATTTAAAAATAAAATAATGATTTTATTTGAATAAAGAATAAGGTTTGAAATGAAGTTGGAATCTGAATTTTTATGAAAGGAAAATGTTAATATTAATAATCTGAACGAAATATTAATAAAGTAATTTATGAAAGAACGTTGTTTAATTTAAAAAAAATGATTGAATTAAGTTTTGAAATTATTTAATAATTAAGCTTTGAAATTATTTAATAAATAAGCTTTGAAATTATTTAATAATTAAGTTTGGAATTATTTAATAATTTATATTGGAATTATTTAATAATTAGGTTTTGGAATTTAATTGATAATTAAAATTTGAAATTATTAATTAAGGTTTGAAATTATTCAATAATTAAATAAAATTGAATTATTTGATAATTAAATAAAATATGAATTCTTTGATAAGAAAATTTGAACTTTTAAATAAGTGAATTTGAACTTCGTTAATAAATAAAATTGGGTTTCCTTATTTATCAAGTTTTGGAAAATTATTTAAGTAAGTTAATAAGTGAAATTGAATTTCTTGAATATGTGAAATTTAGTTTCTTTATTAATTGAGTTTGAAATGTTTAACTAAGTAAAAATGAGTAAAATTGAATTTCTTAACAAGAAATAAATGTGTTTATTTGAAATTAATGTAAGACTTGAAATTTAAAGAACTTGATTGACAAATCTAATTGAATTCAGTTTGTACGTTGATATAATGAAGTTGAATTTAAATAATGGATTTAATGAACTGGAAATTTAATAGAAATTGTATTAATGGCAAATTTGCTTAAAGAATATTGAATGAAGTCGATAAATGAGTTTAAATTGATTTGAACGTTAAAGTAAATTTTATTTCGGAATAAAACTTATATTCGAACTTGAATCAATATTTGAATTGTTTAAATAAAAATTGAAATTGAATTATAAGATTTTGAAACGGTAATTTGGAAGTTTGAAATGTAAATTATGGATATTGATTTAGAAAGACAAATGAAGTGTGGATTTAAAATTCTAATTGAATTTGATTTTGTTTCGAAATTTATTAAACGACCGATCGGTGAATAATTACGAAAGTTATTAAAGAAACCAGAATCGGTTATGGACATACTCTCTGTCTAAACCAAAAACCACTTTAATAACTATACGCGGAGTGTGATCCAGAATGAAGTGGTTGGAATGATGTACGTGATGACTGAAGAAAGAGAACGATAATGGATAGCCTTGACACTTGTGTCAAATTGGAAATGACTAAAACAGGAGCCGTACCGGGCCAAATGGGGTTAGCCACCTCGAGCAAACACACTTCTTCGTAAACTACTCATTACTTGTTATTGATTGGTGCACCCTCGAAATTTTGGGAGTGTTGTTTCGCGGTGTTGCAATCGTTGCGGCGATGCGTTCTCACTAGTTCGGATCAGGCAAACGTTAGTTTCACTACCTTGGGTATTGCCTCATGTGCCTTGTCATACTTGTATCCCTATGTACGCTACCACTACGAATTTGTTTTGTGTTATACCTATGGAGTACTCCCTGATATCCCACCAGTTTACGGTGGAGTTTACAGTGCTGTATAGACTATAACGCTTATATAAAGTGTGTTAAGGGGGGAAATGGTAACGCCTTAACACTATTTTGATATTTTATATTACTGATAGACATTATCTATTTAGCATATATTACTAAAGAGTAGATAGTTTAACGGATCCTTAGAGGATGGTCATTCCAGCATCCTTTGAGTTACTTGTATTTCAGTTGTTATTTCACTTGAGTTGGATTTATTGATATGAGAATGTTAATCCTGACTCGAGTGTTTTGTATTTTCTTTACGCTCGGGTCAGACTGAATGGTTCAGCTTTTGAGACTCACCTTTAGAGTTGGAGCTTCGCCTGGAGATCCAGCTATCTATCAGCTTTCA
Source organism: Allium cepa (assembly GCA_030765085.1). Taxonomy (NCBI): domain Eukaryota; kingdom Viridiplantae; phylum Streptophyta; class Magnoliopsida; order Asparagales; family Amaryllidaceae; genus Allium; species Allium cepa. The sequence continues at coordinate 484,909,960 of CM060934.1, read as the reverse complement.
GATATTCAGTTAATTCCAGTGATTTATTCTGATTATTGTATTTGACTATTGTATTCGAGACTTCTGTTGTAACTTATTTAACTCTGTTATATATATAGTAGCTTCATGAACTACTATCTTTTGCTTCTGCTGCATATTATTACTCTGTGTCTGTGATTCTGTGATCATTTATTTACTGTATATGTTCAGTTTTGTAAAATTTTAAATTAACAATTCGGTATTTTGAATTATTCAAGTCCGACATGTGCGAATACGAATAGTCCAAAATAGAAGGTCATTACATAATGTCTGTGGTACTATTTCTTCTACGCCTGTTTGGGTTCACTTGCATAATATTCGTTTATCTGTGTGGTCGCATATGGGAACAAACTGGCTGTCGAGTAGAATAGGAAAGTTGGTATGTATGGATCAAATGACAAAGAAGCTTGAAAGACTTTAGTATGCTAAGTGTCTCATTGATGTTACTCCTATGACTGACCTTGTAGATAACTTTATGATTAACTTGGTTGATGGTGGTCAACAAAAAATCTTAGTTAATTATTTATGGAAGCCAGACATATGTAGTATCTGTAAATGTTTTGGACATGGCAGTCATATTTGTGACCAGTCACCTGAAAGTATAGAGAGCACGGAAGAAATGCAAGAGAATTCCAAAATTGATGAAACTAAGCAAGTTAAAAAATAATAAAGAAGCCGAGGAAGACAACGAGTAGATTACACAAAATGGCATAGGGTGGGCAAATTTAAGAGGAAATATAAGTTGAGGCCCAACTTTCATTCAAATAGGACTGATACTGTAGTTGCTAACTCAATGGATAGAGTTGAAGATGATATTCAAAAAATAAATGGAAATGAAGAAGGTGAAATTCAGATTGATCAGGAAAAGGAAAAGTATGATAGAAATGAAAGTATTTTGGAGAAGGAAATAGAAAGACAAGAGGTTGTTCATGTAGGTGAGACAACTGGATTGGTGGACACTTTCTTTCCTCTGAACTATCCCATTGATATCATGCATAGAGATAATGGTGATACTCAAAATAATGAAAAAAAGGTGATAGCTGAGGAAGAGCATGAAAATTCTGTTGCATTGAATACAAATCATGTTGAAAGTGAGGTTGTAATAGCTGAAAAGGATACTCATGCTAATCCAACATTAACTAGTAATAGATTCGAGGTGATTATGTTTGAAGAAGTTTGTACTATGAATAATGAAAAAGAAAAGGAAAACAACTCGAGTCAATCTAGAGCAAAAGGCATTAATACACACAAGGAAACACCAGAGAAAAACTTCAGCCCCAACCATAAGTCCAACACCTTGGCCCCAAGCAACTGCCAACTGAACAATATAACATCTATTAATGAGCAAGTGGTGAACTGTCAAGATATTAATATGAAACAGTTTTCTAAAGGAAAAAGGATAAAAAACCAAAACTCAAATCAAAAGCAAGATAGGAACTACAAAAACCACAAAAATAACAATTGCTGCTATGTGCACATGCATTCTGAAACTTGCATATGCTCAACCCCTCCCTTCTCTTCTCACTTTCCTTCCTTACCCTCTGCGTCCTCACCATCTCTCTCTCTCCTCTTCTCACTCATTTCAACACATTAAACCTCACCATGCTTTCATTCAGCCACCTCTTTCTCTTTCTACCCAAATACAGCAAACTCCTAGCTCTTTGAATGGTATAGTATCACCAAATAAAGGATGCAGAAGTCACTCAGTTAATGAAGCAAGGAATAACACTTACTCCCAGTTCTCTGATACATTTCCTAAATGCGTAAACTCCAACGTGCAGTGACTAGGAAAATGAAACAAGAATTACTCAATGCAACAGAGTTTGATCTATGACACAGCACATAGGAATATGGAATATTAGGAGGGCCCACCTTGATATTAAACTTGAACAATGCAAAGCACTGATAAAAAACAATCAACTGTGTATCCTTGCAATTTTGGAGACCAAACTAAACTTGAAGCTGACTCATAGAGCTGCTAGATTCATAAATCCTAATTGGAATCTTATTCACAATCATGATGCTGCTATATTTGGCAGGATAATGGTTGTATATGACCCAAACTCACTCCAAGTAACCCCTGTCACAACAACTGATCAAATAATTCACTGCCATATTTTCCATACCCCTTCATATACCTCTTATTATCTCTCTTTTGCTTATGCTGCAAATTTCTATCAATGCAAGAGCTCATCTCCTCAAAACTATCCCATTTCTTAGGCAACACACTCATCCATGGATAATTTGTGAAGATTTCAACTGCTCCATAAAAATTTCTGACCGCATAGGAGGTAATCCCCAATCCTCAAATTAAATCAAGCCCCTCAATGCTACCATCCATGATGCTTACCTCATTGAAATCAAAACATCTGGAGCTGAATATTCTTGGAATAACAAAAGAAGAAATAACATTAGAACCTTCTCTAAAATTAACTATGCCTTTTGTAATCAACCCACCCTTGCTAAAGGCCATCTATTCTCAACCACCTTCCTCCACCCTTTCTTTCTAACCACTCACCTCAAATCCTTCTCCTTGGAGGGCCTATTATGGGAGGAAAAACTAGTTTCAAAATTTTTAATTCTTGGATTGAGGAGCCTGACTTTTAAAGTATTGTTAATACTATGTGGAATATACCTAACCATGGCAATCCTCATTTTGTTTTGCAGAAAAAAAGCTTCTTGCAACTAAAGAAACACTTAAACATTAGGCCAAGGCCAGGTCTGGTAATGGAAGTAAGATAACTGAAAAATTAAAGCACCAACTTGAAGACACACAAAGGAGTATGCTTATTGACATTAACAATCCTGTTCTTGCCAACATGGAGACTGCTCTTTCTGCTCAGTACGCTGAGGCTTTAATCATAGAAAACAAAATGATCAGGCAAAAGGCCAGACTTAAATGGAAGGAGGACGGTGATAGAATTAGTTCCTTCTTTCATGCTTCCCTTATATTAAAGTAGACTAAAGAAAATATCACTACTGTCACTGACAATGAAGGCCTTCATCATGACAACCAAGCAAGTATTGGTCTAGCTTTCATTCAACGCTTCTCTGGCCTCTTTGGTAATGCCTCGAATTTTGTTCCATCCATTGATGATATGTGACGACTCGAACTCGATGTCCGACAAATAACATCAAATTCGTATCGCCGGAGCTTGCAACAACATTAGATGATAAATAACACAGCGGAAATAAAAGATGATATCACTGATACAACATAAATACAATATCCAATATATCAATTTGATACAATGATAATCATCAACATCAGAGAATATACAACACAAAATATAGCGGAACACGATATAATATGAGATGAGTCTTCACCGAATCTAATACCGCAACTCTAATCCAAAACTCCAAAGCTAGAACTCCAAAACTTCAAGCGAGATCCACCATCAAGGTTGCACAAAGATAAGCAAGGTCAGTCGTCCAAGGGGTGAACTAGCACCAAATAATCTACTAAACCTGACTATCTGAAAAACCAAACTCTAGACTGCCCGTGTGGAAAATTATGGACACCCAGAATTTAGGAAGGGAACGATAAACTCCAGGTCAGTCATGGGACTGGTATGAGCAAACAAAAATAGTTTGCCTTTAAAAACAATCGAAATAATTTAAATTTGAAATCCGCAATGTTTTTGGGAAAATGAAACTACCATAAGGTCTCCCGGCACACACACCATGCAATCGCACACTTGGGGGAGATTTCTCCTTATGATAGTCAAACATGCTTGATATGCAAAATCCTTTGATATTATTATTCGTGCACAGTGGAAAACATTTTGAAAGTATAATATTAATTTTTTCCATCATAGGTACCATTATATTATGCATGCTATAGCTAGCATTTTAAATGGCAGGTTCTACAACTAAAACCGTACAAGGCGCGTCTTGTTTCTTTGGATTTTTCCAATAAATGGTCAGGCTAAGGAACTTCCTATTGCCACATGGGAACGCCTCTGGAGGGACGCCCCAAGAACCTACCCGGCTCTCTGCCAACACAAGGCCGATTACCCCCTTCTCGGGAAGTAAAACCTAAGATATGCCACCCCCTGTCGTTTGCGACCTTTATGCGAGGATCCTCTACACCAACAACATCACACAGTAATAAATATACCACAGTGTCCACATGAGTAAGTTTCTGAGCTCCATACCATGATACCACCCTTTTCCAGAAGGAATGGACATACCCTAGGGGAGCTACCCCTGAAACCTTGCCGCATCTTTCCTGTTTCGACCATTACCGGTTTGTGAGGCTCGATGAGGTCTCATCCACAAAGCTACGCTTTTTCACAAAGCCATGCTTTGATCACAAATAATCATCAACGTAGCAGCACTTAGCATGCCACATTACCAAATTGGGAATGTATCACTAGTAACCATCAACTACATAACCTCTGAGCTCGTACGTCTTAGAGAAGGGTGTTAAGCTAAGAGAATAAATCTCCACCACCAACAGAAATGTATTTGATAGAAACCAGCTTTACATCTGAAAGTGTAACGTTAGACACACATCCACAAAAGTCTGTCCTGGGTTCGAACAGAACCGAAGGCACTTCAGAAGAAGCCCTTGCAATCCAGGTATTCACAATCCCGAACGGACGTCCCATCACTTAAGGAATCTCTATACCGTAGCTACTCCGTGCAGAGACAATCGATAGGTCCTCCTATCGTTCTCGCAAATAACCGGTCTTCAAATGCTATCCATAACGACGTATCATTATTCAGAATGAGTTATATGACACAAAGGTCCTTTCCCGGCTAAACCGAATAATGAACGTAATATCTAAAAACATATGGATATGGGATTTTAGTTAAGTCACAACTTTAAAATTCAGAACTTTCTTTCAAATGGTTTAAACCAATTACCATTTCAAATCTTTTAAATAAAAAGATTCATTTCACAAAGTTCACCCGGTTTCACAAAGATCCATTCACGAATTTCAAAACAATTTCCATTTCTATTGGATTAACTCATTAAATCTTTAAATCAAGATTTAACTTATAGCTTTCAAAACCCGTTTCCAAAGATTCATCCATAACTTGGAAAACTATTTCAATTCAAACTTGAAATCCCTTTAATACAAATTGGAAATTCATTTCTCATATGAAAGCATTTATTATTTGAAAACAAACTGTTTTTATTTTGGAAAAATTCGATCTCATTTATACAAGTTAAAATCTTTGGGTTAATTCAAGTTCCCAAAAAAAACAAGACTTTAAAAATGGGTTAAAACCCATATAAACTTGTATACCGTTTTTAAATCATAAACACCAAATATAGAATTCAATTTCAGATATTGAATTCCAATTTAAATCAAATTATTCAAATTTCAAATCTTTATTTAGTTATTCAAAATAACTTTCATTTTTAAACACCTTTTTAAAAGCTTTTCACTTTAAACCCAATCCATTTCCAAAACCATTTGGATTTAAAATTCAAATTCAAAATTATTTTAAAAATCTGTGGCTTAACCGATTTCCACGTGCAATCCATATTTGTGTGTGTATGGTGTAGTCCAGGGGTTTAACAAAATAGTGCACAACATCAATCATAACAGATTCAATCATATCAATCTCGATAAGAAATATAATCCATAACGATTATCTTCATTCACAGATTCACAGATAAAGTAAATTTATCAATCACAAAGATTCATCATTACAATTCGATGTGGGTTTCGGATAACCGACTGAGATCCGACTCCCTGTCGCATCGAAATTCAAATGCCGTTTTACGGGCATAGGGGTTTTCATATACATACATGAACAAATCACAAATCACAGTTCAGCATAAAGCAATTCACATCATACAGTATCACAATCACAACAGAAATATCAACCTAATACACAACATTTGATGATTGACTTAAATTAATCAAATTAAACTCAATTAATTACAACGAGCAATTAATTTCTTAATTACTTTCATAAAGTAATTACACTTACACAATTTCATAAATGATTATCATTAATTAATTAATCTAATTAATTGTTAAAATTAATCACATTAATTAATTATTTAAATAATCTTAGTTAATGACCTTCATTAACTAATAACAATTCTTTAATTACTTTGCTAAAGAAATTACTTACATTAATCATTATTAATTAAAATTGATTAACCATTAATAACTCATTAATTAATCCTAATTGTTTAATTAATTAAGTATTAATTGTAACTTAATTAGTTCTTAATTACAATTTAATTATTCCTTAATTAAATTAACTTAACTTTAATTAACAAATTTAAACTTGTAATTACTAATTTAATTAATACAAACATTAATTAACCATTCTAATTAACTTAATAATTTATGAATTACAAATCAATAAGTTTCATTAACTTTAAAGAAAACTTATTAATGATTTCATTTATCACTCACAAATATGTTTGAAAACATTTATTTTAAGTTTACTTTTGAAACTTTATTTCAAATTTTCAAGTTTTAAAATGAATACCAATTGATCTTTAAATCAATTTTAAAACTAACTTTTAAAACCTTTAAATTACAAGTTAAAGTAATACTTTTGTTATGAAAGAAATTTAAAAGAGTTTGAAATCAAATTCCCTTTAAATTCAAAATATTTAAACTTGTTTAAAACATTTAAATTTATAAACTTTCTTTCATTTCAAAATCTGGAATTCAAATCGTAAACTCAAGTCCAGGTTAAAAAAATTTGATTTAACTTGTTTCTTACAATTTCAAACCCCATTTTAAATTCAAATTCCTTTTTATTTCACTTACTTACCTAAACACCTTTATTAAAACAATTTGAATTTAAAACTTTATTTATTTCCAAACCAAGATTCAAACTGACTTGAATTCATTATTAAACTTTGATTTAAAAAACTTATTTTAAACTTTGCTTTGAAATTTTAAATTCAGTTTTAAATTCAAAAAAAAAACAGGAACTGGTTTGTTTTAAAATATGTACAAAACATTTACCCAAGTCACACCTAAAATTACTTCGAGCCAAACCGAAACCCTTCGAATAAAACACTCGAACCACTCGAGTCAAATACGAGAATTCATCCCTGCTTCCACCCAAATCAACTAAATTTCCAGATGCCAGAACGCAAGCGTACCGTGCACGTGCACGTTGCCGTTGATCGCCTCCAGGCGACACCACATCGTTGAGCAAGTCGACGATGCTTCACGCATCAATTCCCAATTGCCATAACTTCGCCCTCATCTCGAAATCGAATTCGAGCTCAACATTGAAACCTGGAAACTTCATCACAGGAATCATCAAAACCTGGAAACAACTCGCCTCCGCACCCTCGACCACCAAAAGACCTGAAACTCTGGTCAAAACTTCGTCCACAACCCATTACCATCTCCCAAAAGCCCATCACACTTAATCGACTGACGAAGAAGAACGAATCAAAACTTGCACACTCCACAAAACTAGGTTTCCAGACTTCTCGATCTCGCCGCCGCCACCACAACCGACTACACCCCATTCCAATATTTTTCTCAGAACCCCCGTTCGTCATTCTATCACCAGAAGAAGTCCCGACTACTTCAAGTCAGTGCATCCCCAGAAATCACCAAAAGAATGAAATTCGAACAAACCTAAACTGCTCCTCAATCCTAAGCCTAAAAATTATGATTCAAGTTTTAAAAATCATGTTTTAGTATGAGAATTCAGTTTATATACCTGAATTCGTGAATTAAGAAGTTTAAATTTTGACTTATTTAAAGCTATGCTCAATTCTTTGATTTCCAGAGACATTGACAAGTTGTTTTAACTTGAATAAATTTTTAAAATTTAGTTTATAATCAAACAAACAACTTTTGTTTTAACCCTAAGTCCTAATAGCAAGTAGAATAAGAGGAAGTGATTTTTGAAGCAAAAGTTTTTGGTTTAGAATTTCAAATAGAAGACAACATGAACAACAGCCTGTACATAGTTCATCCATTCTCCGAATATACACAGAGAAACATATATATACACAAACATATTCATTCACACACATATATATATATGCAACAGATTCAAGCTTTTAAATTTTAAAAACATATGTTACTCACCTTAGATTCCAGAAGAATGAACAGAGTTCTATTTGAAACAGGTTGTGAAAATGCAAGCTGAAGCCCTCTTCTTTAATCTCTGCTTGAGTTGATTTGTATTGTTGTTATAATTGAAGTTTTGTTTAAGTTTAAGTTGTAGTTCACTTCAAATTTTACTTAGCTTGATGGACGGACTGAAATGGATGGATTGATATATAAGAAATGAGTTACAGGATGTTGTTATATTATTTTTTATTTTGTACAATCAAGGATCAGAAGAATTTTTTTTTTTGTTGACTAGCCGATTTCCTTTGGTGGCTGAAATGATACATATGGTGTGCTAAGATATCTTGCATTAATTGCCATTTGTCTTTTCTTGTTTTGTTTTCTCAAGTCTACACTTATCTTCTTTTGCAAGCCTTTATATATATTTTTGTTTCTTCGTTTTGCAATTGTACGTATTTAAACTTTATTTGCTTCTACATACTTGAACATATTTCTTTCTTTAATTTCCTATGTGTAGATATTTATATTTTTCTTGGAAGTACATTCATATGTAACTTTTTTTTCCCTTGTTTCATATTTGAATTTGGAGAAACTCAAATCAATTTACCAATTAATTTCACAATTTTTATTTAAAAATTAAATTAATTATCAATTTAAACTTAGTAAAAATCCGGGATCGTTACAATATAGACCCCTCCATTCTTCTTCAACTCAGCGCAACATAACATAACTCCCTAAGCCTTGATATTATTGATGGGGAAATCAAACAAGCCATTTTTTGTCTTAAAAAAAATTCCTGCGTGGGTCGTGATGGCTTTAATGCTTATTTTTACTTTTCTTGCTGGCCAATTGTTGGAGATATTGTGTGCAAGGCTGTCACATGCTTTTTCAAACATTCTAAAATGGTGAAAGCCTTTAACTCCACTAACATAGCCCTGATACCAAAGGTTGAAATCCTACTACTCTTAATGACTTCAGACCAATCTCATGTTGTAACATGATTTATAACTGTATATCTAAAATTCTTGCCACTAGAATGAAAATAGTTCTGCCTTCATTTATTTCATCTAACCAAGCTGCCTTTCTTCCTGGCAGAGAAATTCTGGATAATGTGTTTCTATCTCATGAATTACTCCGTGGATACAATAGAAATAACATTTCACCTAGAGTTATGTTGAAACTTGACATTATGAAGGCTTTTGACACGATTCAATGGAATGCCAATGTTAGAGTTACGTGATATATGAACCTTCCTTCTCACTTTATTTCTTTGGTTTTTGAGTGTATCTTCTCTGTTCAATTCTCTATCATCATTAATGGGTCTAGTGAGGGCTTCTTAAGTAGTAAACAAGGGATTAGAAAGGGTGATCCTTTGTATGCTTATATTTTCATCATGGTTATGGAATACTTAACTCAAATGCTCAGGAAAACTATTTCCCTTAAGACCTTCCCAACTCACCCCAAATGCAAAAGTCCCGAGGTTACTTCTCTTCTCTTTGATGATGATCTTGTTATTTTTTGCACTCCTGATGCAACCACCATTTCAACAATCAATAACACTCTCTCCAGCTTCCATGATATGACTGGCCTCAGAATTAATATACAAAAAACTGATATCATGACAGCTGGTATCAGTGATGCTCAAGCTCATAACATTTATGCTGCTACTGGCTTACATGCTAATCACGGGACTGTTTCTTACCTTGGGCTACCTCTAACCACTGCCAAAATAACCACTCTCCAATGCTTACCACTATATGAAAGAATCACAGCGAAGCTTAATTGTTGGTTCAATAAGAAACTAAGTCAAGCTAGAAGGGCAACCCTTATAAAATCAATTATATCTTCCATGCAAGTTTATTGGTCTAGAACTTTCATCCTCCCTCTAAAACTCCTTTGTTTGATTAGATCGGCCTTCATGAAATACTTATGGTCTGGGTCAGTGCATGGTCGTTACCAATCTCCTATCTCCTTTAAACACACTAAAAATCCCTTAAAAAAGCTGGGCTTGGCATTGTAAATATAATAAGTTGGAACAAGGCTGCCTTTGCCCAACATATTGATAGTTTTTTAAATAAGAAAGAAAGCTTATGGGTCAACTGGTCCCTTACTCATATGCTGCATAATGGTAAATTCTGGTTAATGCCCATACCTCAAAATTCTAGCTGGACATAGAGGATTATATTTAATCTTTGTGAAACTGTACTTCCTCTAATCCAGTATGCCATATCCAATAATAATGCAGTTCGTTTTTGGGAGGATCCTTAGGTTGAGCATGGTCTGATTCTTAAGCGACACCTCAATCACAATGAAATAACTCGGTCTGGAGTGCATAAGTCTACCTTAGTGACTTCAACTATTCAAGGTAGGAGATTTATTCTCCCACATTCTTCAAATCTTCGGATACGTGATGTCTGGAACAAAATTCTTAAAATTCCAGTCCATGACACTCATGATGATCTGGTCTATTGGTTTGACAAATGTAAGAATTTTAAGATTGGTACGTTGTATAGGAAAATTTCGTATTTTTCTATATTACCTAATTGCAAATGGAGAAAGATAATTTGGAAGACTGATATTAGTGCAAGTGACAACTTCACTCTCTGGAAAATCATTAATAATGCCATGCTTACTAAGGTCAAGCTCTTCAGTCATGGTACGAACGTGAGTATATACTACACTTTCTGTAACTCGCTGCCTGAAACTCTGGACCATATTTTCTTCTCTTGTCCACAAATTAATGCCTTATGGACCAATATCTTAACTGGTATGAATGTTGCTACCATGAATAATGGTCTTGAACTTCAATGGAAACAAATACATAAGCTATCAGGAGGCCATGAAGGGAATGCAAGAGTCTTTACTTTGTGATTAAGAGATTCATTGTGGCCATATGGAAAAAAAGAAATTCAAGGATATTTACCCCGGAGAAAGGTAAGTCGATGCAGCAGCTTCATCAGTTTATTGTCACAGAATTAAAAGTAGGGCTCAAGTTTCTTAACTTATGCTTGTCCCATGAATTTTGGATTATTTACGATGTCTGCTTCGTGTCATCCCTGTATATTTCTTCAGTTTCTCGCCTCCTTCCTTTGTTTATTTTTCTGTAGCATTTTCTCTCAGTGATTGATGCACCATGTTTCTGTGTTTGCTCTGTGCATGCCCAATTTCTGGCATGTGTTTCTTTATAACTTCTCTTTGGTGCTTCAAAAAAATAGTAGGGTTCCTTCAACCCCGTCGGCTATGCAAAAAAAATACTTGTAGGTTTCTATATAAATTTTTCCAATTTTAATTTAGGAAAACTACTCTTTTATAAAAGGTTTGTTATGTAATATATTATTTTAAAACATTATTAGTATTTAAACAAATTATCTTTGAATTAATAATAATATCTTAATATTAATTAATTCTTAAGTAATAATTAACCTTAATCAAATCATTATAAATAATTTTAATAAATAATTTATATGCTCTTAACAATTAGAATAATTAAATAACTTTGAAACAATGATTAAATACTTTTAAATAATTTTTAGGAATCATAAATAACTAACTTAAATCATTATAAATTAATTATTAATTATCTTTAAAATATTATTAATTAATAATAATCATCCTTAAACAATTTCGTTTCAAAAATTAACTTCCAAATCGAAGAGAGGCTTATCAATTTCAATGGTACTTAATCAAATTACCAACAATAACAATTCAGAATAACAGATACATATATTCACATCAATCTATTTTTAATGACTAATTCAACTTCATATTGCCCAATACAATCATCAGGATAATAAATAGATGTACGTACAAATATAATAGCAAAATAGGGTTTTATTTCTGCTAGTCGATGTTCAAAACATATATACTCAGTAATAATGGCAGAACGGTGATTTATTCTGCCAATAAGTGTCCAATTAAATATAATTAGCGGAACGGTGTTTTATTCTGCTAAACAGATGTCAAAACATCGTAATTAACTTAAATTAACTCATTGTCATATTTATCTGGCCAAATAACTTCAATAGACAGATCATATATATTTTAACGATGTTATTTGTTTTAATTGATTACTTAAAATTCTCTCTGTTTCAAATTGCTATAAAGTTTCACTTGTTCAAACTTGACAACAGATTGTACGATGTCGTAGTGTTCATCGATACAAACCTAATGCAAGGAATCTCGTGTAAATCGGAATTCATAAGAGGAAGATATAGTTTTTTTAAAAATTCTAAACAATATATACATATAGAATTCTAACATTTTAATTTATTTATTTTTCTTTTCTTGCCTGGGCCGATGCACATTACAAATGACCAAACCCAATTTGCCTTCTCCCCTCTTCTCTTTCTCTCCTTTTTTTTTCAATTCCTTAGCCAAACCAAACAAAATCAAAATCAAAACAACAACTTCGATCGACCCAACTACCAAAACTTTGACAGAAACAATGTATGAACCATCGACCCAAGGTCGAACAAATACGACCGCCTAGAAGCCTCTTCCACACCCCTTACTCTAATTTTCCATGGACAAACCTCGCATGTACGTGCGCACATCACGTGCATAACCCACCTCGTCGATGGTTCGACTCTTGAAACCCGCACCAAGTCACCCTTCGCCTGCTCCTCACAAGACCCCTAACCTCCTGACCACTACCTCGTCGAAAACCCAATTCGATCATTGCAATTCCCATACTTCAAAGCATCATGCCCAAAATTCAACCCCACCTCATCGAAGTACTAACATTTAGAACATGCCGCCACTACAGACGAAGCCGCCTACTCTTTCCCCCGCCTCCGAGCTCCCCGGCACCTAGTCCGATGCCCTTTTTTTTCCACAAGCGATGAGAAACCGAGCCCACCCCTAAAAAGTCCTTAAACCCTAAAAACACCACGTCATCACCAACTAAGGCCGAAAAAAGGATTTGGCCACAACAAACCCTGCTCCTCTTAGAACCGACCACACAACCTCTCGTAGGCCACGTCGCTGGCAATTTTATTTTGAAAATTGATCAACTTCAAAATTCTCTCTATGTATTAACTTAAAATTAGTGATTTTACCACCAAAATTCCTAACTCGATAAGAAGAACAGGATTACGAACTTGATTCGATGATTTTAACACAATTGAATTTCCCCAAAAATTAGGTTGTTTACTGTGTTCCCACAATTTTACACAACCTATGTATATACACTCCTTTTGACGTGAATAATATGTTTTTGAACAGGGTTTTGGCTCAACAGATTTGAAAACCTATGAAATGTTTTGATGGGTTGATGGATGTAACGACCTGCTATTTTCAACCATTCGCATCCGCACATGTCAGACTTGAATTGCTCAAAATATCAGATTGTTAATTTATATTTTGCAATCTCAACATATACAATAAATAAATCAATCACAGAATCACAGACACAGAGTAATACAATAATATGCAGCGAAATAAATAAATAGTAGTTCATGAAGCTACTATACAAATATCAGAGTTAGAAATAGAATACAACAGAATATCTCAAATACTGCAAACTCGTCAGTACGAACAGATGACTTCTCTGAATCAATCAACTGGAAAAGCTGAATCGATAGTTGGATCTCCAATGAAGCTCTAAACTCCACATGTGAGTCTCAAATGTTGTATCACTCAGTCTGACCCGAGCGTAAAGCAAAAACATAAAACACTCAGGTCAGGATTAACGTTCTTATATCAATAAATCCAACTCAAGTGAAATATCAATTGAAATACAAGTAACTTAAAGGATGTTTGGGATAACCATCCTCTAAGAGTCCATGGAACTATCTACAAGGTAGAAATATACACTATAACACCGAGGTCATTTCAAATTAATTTATACTTCACAACAAAATATCATTTCATTTCAAATATATATATATATATATATATATATATCCATAATATATATAAATATTTTATAAAGTAGAATATTTGTAATTTCCTCAAACTTAACAAATTGAAAGAAGCTATATGGTAGGATTGTATAATATGGAATAGTGGAATGATCTAGGTAGATAGCAATAAGCAGTAAGTAAAGTAGACACCAACACTTTATAATGGTTCGGATCTCTTGTCCTACGTTCAGTCCCTAAGCTCCTGTTAGGAATTCAACTAACCAACAACCCTCACTTAACCCGAAGGAATAGGTTTACAACTTACCCGAAAAACGAACGGGATTTCTTTCCTCAACTACCGAAGAGGACTTCAACTAGATACAAAGAGTATTTCTGACTTGTTGTGTTCTTGATAACACTAATGAGTCTAATTGAGTACAACTTTCCTATAATCTTATCCTCAAGAATATGAGATGTGTTTATGAAGATTTAGGAAATATAAATTGCTATGAATCAAAAGAGTATTTAAGATAAATCAGAGATTCAAGCAATTGAAGTGGTTTGTGATTGCTTTTGAAAACTTAAGAAATATGAAAATATGATCAAGATAATAGAGAGATAAAGCAATTAGACTTCGTAATTTGCAAATGATAGAATCATGTATTTATAGGTGTAGAAGAGGTGTATCTATTTGCAAAAGGTTCAGGCAAGAGATGCATCCATTACCATTGGAGAATGGTTGCAACTCCTGGGAAGAAGAAGGTGTCTTTACATAAAAATTCGTAGGTTCGAATTCAGTCGACTGAGCAGGGAATTTCAGTCGACTGAAACTGTGCATGTTGTAATTCTGTAACAGGTTCAGTCGATTGAAATTTCATGTTCAGTCGACTGAACTGGTAGTTTCTGCACAGTGAACACTTATCTAAAATATTAAGTTTATGAAATGTGTTCTTGTGTTTGTGCAAGCTTCTTGAGGATAGATTTTAACAATAAAACTAAGACTAAGACCTATATATAATAAGTACTCGTGATATCCTTGGTCTTCATAGTCCTTCCTTTAGCTTTCCACATATCTCTTCCTTTTTGTTGAAGCACATTGTCATTGATCAAAATATAGCGTTTCAACATTCTCCCCCTTTTTGATTGATGACAATACCTATGTTTGTAGAGATGTAATTATCTTTCCTCCCCCTGAATATATGCACTACCTTTACTTCAAAACAAAGTTAATGACATAGACTTTCCCCCCTTTGTCATCGACAAAAAGGAAGTAATAATTTGTAGAAGTATATAATTTTCAAACAAAGCAACCACATGCATGCATAACCATAGTGTGAATCATACAAACCATAGAGTATCATGAATAAAAGAAGGCTATTTATACAAGCCTTTTCAGAAGTGTTTGAAAATTAATAAAGAGTTCAGGAAATCAACCATCAAAATGATCAAGGGTCCTTGTCCCAATTATAAGAGTCTTCACCTTCTCCTTCTGGTTCACGAATATCAGGGCCACCGGTTGGTTGTCTAAAAGCTCCTCTTCCTTGACCACCACTGTTTCCATTAGTGCTGCTTCTCGGATTCTCCTCGAAAGATGTCCACGTGAACGTTGGAGCTGGGCGCTTGCCGCATGAGGTAGAAGCAGAAGTGGTGCTGGTGCATGAAATGGCATCCCATAGTTTGTTGAAGAACCCTTTTACCCTATCGAGTTTGTGATCAACCTTTTTGAGACGAGTATCAAGGATTTGTTGATTCCTTGATACAATTCCCAACGATTGATTTGTAGTAAAATCTAGTTGAACAAGACGGATTTGATCATCTTGATCAAGATGATCTTGGGGAGCTTGAGGTTGAGGTTGGTGAGGTTCTTGTTGACGTGCTTCCCGTTCGGCTAGAGACATGATATGAGGAGGCCTTACCGGTAGTTGCATGAGGCTTATAGTCTGATGGTTGATTTGATGAACCATCGTATTTTCTGAGTTCGGTAGTGGCGTATCAACGTCTAGGAGAAGTCGCATTATGTACTCGCCAAAATATATCGTTCTCATTTTCCCATTGTTGAAGGAAAGAAATTCATCAAGTATCAATTGCACCCAATTTTCTTTAATATTTCCCCATATAACATAAAGTGCCCGATAGCTATTCGGGTACACTATTTCATAGGAGCCGGTGCATGGGGTAATGGTCCTCATAAGGGCTCTGTGTATAAGCCTAGCTCTTGGTCTTAAGGATGTGGATTTGATATCTCGGTTATCGATCTCATCCTCTAAAAATTGATGATTTATATTGTCACGAATATGAGGATTGAAATCTATTTCCTCAAGCTTTCTACCAACGTTTGGGGATCCTAGAATATGAGCAATGCGATCAAGTGAAAACCATACCTTTTTCCCGTATACCATACTCCAAACACTGGTCTGTTAAAGCTTGAACATTGTAGGTTTGAAGACCTTGGAAATCAACAAATTAGTGCTCGAAGATCCTTGACTTCTTCATCTTGTTCCACCGAGTGACAGCAACTCCATTGTAAAGCCATTGAGTGATTTGGGCATCAATTGGCTCAGAGGAGGTTGAAGTTGAAGCTCTAGAACGTTTAGGAGGCATAATTGTGGAAATTTTAAGGAAAAAATTGAGAAAAAGTAGAAATTGGGGGCTAGGGTTTTCTTAGAAATGGGGAAGTTGAAGTTTGTAAGCGGTAAAAAATAAAAGTAAAAATGAAAAAGATGGATAAGTAGGGTAAAAAAACTGGTAAACTGCGTTCAGTCGACTGAAAATCACTGTTCAGTCGACTGAACTGGAAGCCGAAAGTTTTCTGGCTAAAATTCAGTCGACTGAACAGAGATTTTCAGTCGACTGAACAGAGATTTTCAGTCGACTGAACTGATGGCTGAAAGTTTATGTCATATATTTAGTCGACTATGCAGAACTATTCAGTCGACTGAATTTTGCATTTTTGGTTTTTTCTTGACTTTTTGAATGCAAATGTTTTATTTAATGAAGTAATTACAATTACATAGTAATATTATGATACAACAACATTATTTTGACCACAAAACCATCATTTCTTGGGGGATGGAGTCTTCTTCTTTGGTGTTTTATATCCCTCATTCGCCATATAGTTCTTGTCCCATGAATTTGGGCTATATTGAGGTATTTGTGGCGATACCCAAGGGTTTATCGGATCGATTGATGTCCGATATGAAGAAGATGGATCAAACGAATTAACTGGTCGAGGTAAGGGCTCACTCACATCCTTTTTCTTCGAGCTGCAAAATTTTAAACCAATTTGCTCAAGAAAGCTTAAGCGTTTAGTTGTTACTTTCTGTTCAAAATACAATTCACGTTGAAGGTCTATTTGCTTCTGTTGATAATGATGAATTTCATCGATCTATTTCTTCGTATCTGGAGAGATAAATAGCGAACGTTTGGCCTTCTTGGAATCCGGTATATACCCGGTTCGATAATTTTCCCATTTATAAGTAGGCTCGTGTTTTGGTGTCGGCGTAGGAAGATGAGGTGATGCGGTTGAGCTATCGGTTGAGAAAGTTATGACGATGGGTGAGTTTTATTTATTGGAGGACATTTTTCTACAAAGTTTGAAAATAATTTGTTATATTTTGTTTTAGTTTTTAACATGTATATATAGGCTTAGAGTTATAAGGAAGGTGTGGTGTAGAATCAATAGGAGTTTAGAGCCCTGAATTGAATTCTCGGTTAATAATTGATTTTTAAATGAATGGTCTTAGAAGGTGTTTTAGTTTATGTAATATTATGTAGCTAATTCAAGCGTATAGCTCAAATGGATAAGTTTTTTAAACCCATAGTTAAGTGGACTAAACTCATGTGTGACTTTTGTTTAGATGAAGTATATTCTAGCTAATTAAAGTACGAGATATATTACTCATGTATTATATTCCTTACCATGATAATTCTTGTTATAAAATATCTTTGAAATATATTATTCCTAATTCTCTTCGTAATTTTATAAATGAGTTTTCTAGTAATGGTTTAGTAAATATATCGGCAATTTGATTTTCGGTAGAAATATATCAAAATTGATAATTCCTTTTTTGATATTGTCACGTAGAAAATGGTGACGAATATCAATATGTTTTGTACGAGAGTGATTTACCGGATTTTTAGATAAATTTATTGTAATTGTATTATCACAATATATTGTAGAATTTGTTAAATTTATATTAAAATATTTAAGTGTTTGTTGCATATATATGACTTGAATACTAGCTAAAGCGGCAGATATATATTCCGCTTCACGGGTTGAAAGCGAAACATAATTTTGTTTCTTACTAAACCAAGATACAAGTGATTTTCCAATGAAATGGCACGTACCACTTGTACTTTTTCTATCTGTTTGAGATCCACCAAAATCAGCATCACTAAATGAAACTAACTCGAATGGACAATCTTTTGAATGGAAAAGACAAAAGTCCTTAGTATTATTAAGATATCACATAATTCTTTTTACGGCTCTTAAATGTGATTCTTTAGGATTAGCTTGAAAACGTGCACATAAACATACACTCATCATTATGTCTGGTCTACTAGCGGTTAAGTGAAGTAAAGAGCCTATCATACTTCTAAACAACTTTTGGTCTACACTCTTGCCATTTTCATCTCGATCGAGATGAGTTGTGGTACTCATAGGAGTGGGTTTACCAGAAGTGTTTTCCATTCCAAAACGTTTAATTAGATTAGCACAATATTTTTCTTGTTTTAAGAAAATTCCATTTGCTAATTGTTTAATTTGAAGTCCGAGAAAATAAGATAATTCCCCCATATGTGACATTTCGAACTCCTTAGTCATTATATTTGAAAATTCTTTACATAATTTTTCATTAGTTAAACCAAATATAATGTCATCTACATATATTTGAATTATTAAAATGTCTTTAATAGTGTTTTCAATGAATAGAGTTTGATCTACTTTTCCGATTTGAAATCTCGAGTCTAGTAGATAGCTCTTAAGTCTCTCATACCAAGCATGAGGTGCTTGTTTAAGACCATATAGGGCTTTCTTTAATTTATATACATGATCCAGATATTTTTCATGAATGAATAAAGGGGTTTGTTCTACATTTACATTTTCTTTTATAAAATCATTTAAAAAGGCACTTTTAACATCCATTTGATAAAGTTTAAAATTGTGAAACAAGCAAAGGCTAATAAAATACATATTGCTTCAAGTCTTGCAACTGGAGCAAACGTTTCTTCGTAATCGATTCCTTCTTCTTGATTATAGCCTTGTGCTACTAATCTTGCTTTATTTCTAATAATATTTCCAAATTCGTCTGCTTTATTTTTATAGACCCATTTAGTTTCAATAACTGAATGGTCATCAGGACGAGGAACTAACTCCCAAACATTATTTCGTTCAAACCGATTTAACTCTTCTTGCATGGCAATAATCCAATATTCATCTGTTGAAGATTCTTTTGAATTTTTAGGCTTAATAGTTGAAAGAAAAGCAACATGACCCATTTGGTTTAGTTGACTTCTTGTTTGAACTTGCGAATCAATCTCTCCAATTATATTTTGTGTAGGATGATCTCGTAGGATTCTAGGAGGAGATCTAATTTTATTGTTATTGAATTGATTAATATTTTCATTATTTTCAAAACTTATATTTTCTATGTTGGATATAATTTCTTCATCGTCTTTGATGATTGTATTTTTATTAAAGTTTTCATCAAAAGATACATGTAAAGTTTCTTCTATTACATTTGTTCGTTTATCAAAAACACGATATGCCTTACTTCGTTCTGAGTAACCTACAAAAATACCATGGTCAGCTTTTGGATCAAATTTTCCAAGTTGGTCTTTTGTGTTAAGAATAAAACATTTTGACCCAAAGATTTTTAAGTACGAAATATTAGGTTTTCTTCCATTAAAAAAGTTCATATGAGGCATTTTTAGTTAAAGGTCACATGGAAATACGATTTAATACATAGCAAGCAGTTGCTACAGCTTCTGCCCAAAAATACTTTGGTAATGTACTTCCATTTAATAACGTTCTTGCGCATTCTTGAAGATTTCTATTTTTCCTTTCTACAACTCCATTTTGTTGTGGAGTTCTAGAAAATGAAAAATTATGATTTATTCCTTTCTTTTTACAAAATAATTCAAATGATTCATTTTCAAATTCGCCTCCATGATCACTCCTTATATTTTTGACTTTTAAATTCTTAATATTTTGAATTCTTTTAACAAAATTTTTGAAATAATCAAACGTTTTGTTTTTCATAAATATCGTCCATGTATATCTTGAGAAATCATCAACTATTACAAAAATATTTCGCTTATGGTTAATAGATTGAACCTGTGTTGGTCCGAATAAATCCATATGTAATAATTCTAATAGTTGTAAAGTTGAAATAACTTTCTTAGATTTAAAAGATGATTTAGTTAATTTTCCTAATTGACAATCATCGCAAACATTATTTATTTTAAATTTTATTTTTGGTAAGCCTTTGACTAATTCATTTTTTGAAAGTTTTTGAATAGATTTAAAATTAATATGACAAAATCTTTTGTGCTATAACCAAGGATCATTATCTTTGACCATTAAACACATATCTTTATTATTATTAATTTTCATTTTTAAAACATAAATATTTCTATCTCTCTTTCCTTCAAAAATAAGATTTTGATTTTGATCAAAAACACAACATTTATTTTCAGAAAAAGTTATTTGAAAACCTTTGTCGCATAGTTGACTTATGCTTAATAAATTATGTTTTAAATTTTTAACTAAAGAAACATTTGTAATAAGGGGTAAATTTGATATACCGTAGTTGCACACATCTCCTTTGCCAATGATGAAACCTTTTGAGTTATCTTCGAAGGTAACAGAGCCACCATCAAAGTATGAAATATTTGTAAGCATTTCTTTGTCTCCGGTCATGTGTTTTGAGCAACCACTATCCAAAATCCACTTTCTTTTCTTGAGTGGGACCTGCAAAAAGTATTAATGAATATATTGGCACCCACCTTTTAATAGGGTCCTAAGAGTTAGATCTTAGGAAACCAAACCCAAGTGAGTTTAGTATCCCTTTTATAAAGATAATTACTATTTTGTGAACCGTTTCTATAAAGGAATTTATATATTTGTTCCGAATTAAATTATTGTTTGTTTTCGGAACCCATATTTTGATTCCCTTTTTCTTTTTAGTGTGTCTTGATATGTTATTTTTCAGTACTATACTATGTTTTGAATTATCTTCCTTCTTAAAATTAGCATTTTTCTTTGGAAGAATTTTTGGTTCCTTTTTAAAACCTAATCCATTTTTATTTGAAGAGGACTGAGAATTTTCGAGAATTTTAGATAAATTTTCTCTTCCCTTATTAAAATTAGAAACATTTTTAGTAATGTTATATAATTTAATTTGAAGACTGGTATTTTCTAATTCAACTTGTTTTAGTTTATTTTTTAAATTGTGATTTTCAGAAATAATTTCATCATTCTTTGTCTTTTGAGTTTCAATTTCTTGGCTCAAAAGTAAAAGTTGACTATCTGAATTTGAGAGAGATTCTTGAACTTTTTTAAGTTCTTTTTCCAATGTTTTTTTCTCATCCACTAACATATCTCTTTCAAATTCAGCTTTGTTTTGATTTTCACGTGTCTCTTTAAGTTTCTTTTTAAGAATTTTTATATTATTTAAAAATTTAGTGTTTACTTCTATTAAATCATCATAAGATAAATCACTAACCTCAGATTCTTAAGCCATGAAGCACACATTTGCTCGTTCATTGTCGCTATCACTGTCACTATCTGATGAATCTGAATCTGAATCGTCCCACGTGACAGAAAAAGCCTTCTTTTTAAATTTGTCTTTGTTATTCTTGTTGTTGAAGTTTTTTTGATTCACCTTCTTAAGATTCGGACAGTCTTTTATCATATGACCTTTCTTGTAGACAATTAAAACATTCCATATTTGAGGATGAAGGTTTGTTCAAGAAAATCTTTTTGAAACCATTTTTATTTCCTTTTCTATATTTTAAGAATTTCTTGAAATTTTTGGCAATAAATGCTAGATCCTCATCTTCATATTCCGATTCTTCCTTTTCTGCGTGAAAAGCCACATTTTTTCTTTCCTGTGCTTGATCTTTCTTAGCTTGCATGTTAACTTCATAAGATATAAGGTTTCCAATTAATTCTTCTGGTTACATTGTAGATAGATCGTTTGCTTCCTCGATTGCTAAGACTTTTCTCTCCCATTCATCAGTGAGTGAATTTAGGACCTTAGATACAATATCAAAATCCGTATACTTTTCTCCTAATCCTATTAAGGCATGATGAATGTCTTGAAATCTCGAGTACATGTCATTGATGGATTCATTTTGTCGCATTCTAAAGTTTTGGAACTGGTTCTTTAGCATGGAGATCTTTGTTTGTTTGACCATGTTTGTGCCTTCATGTATGATTCTAAGTGTATCCCATATCTGATGTGCAGTAGTACAAATGCTAACATGATTGAACTCATTTCTATCCAAAGCGCAAAATAGCATATTCATAGCTTTGGCATTTGCACTAGCTTCATTCTTCTGAGTTTGTGTCCATGCAGGGTAATCAGTTGTGGGTACAACGAACTCTGCTTGAGTTGCATTTCAGGCTTCAAAGCTTGTTGCTTGCATATAAATCCTCATCCTTGTAGCCCAATAATTATAGTTTAGTCCATTGAATAGAGGTGGTCTTTGGGTAGATTGTCCTTCTGTAAATGTAGAGCTATAGGCAGTTGTTGTGCTTGTGCTTGTGTTATTTTCCATATTATCAATATGTCAAATAACGGTGTTATGGTTATAGGACAACCTCGCTCTGATACCAATTGAAAGAAGCTATGCGGTAGGATCATATAATATGGAATAGTGGAATGGTCTAGGTAGATAGCAATAAGCAGTAAGTAAAGTAGACACCGAGACTTTATACTGGTTCGGATCTCTTGTCCTACGTCCAGTCCCTAAGCTCCTCTCAGGAATTCAACTAACCAATAACCCTCACTTAACCCGGAGGAATAGGTTTACAACTTACCCGAACAATCGAACGGGATTTCTTGCCTCAACTACCGAAGAGGACTTCAACTAGATACAAAGAGTATTTCTGACTTGTTGTGTTCTTGATAACACTAATGAGTCTAATTGAGTACAACTTTCCGATAATCTTATCCTGAAGAATATGAAATGTGTTTATGAATATTTAGGAAATATAAATTGCTATGAATCAAAAGAGTATTTAAAATAAATTAGAGATTCAAGCAATTGAAGTGGTTTGTGATTGATTTTGAAAACTTAAGAAATATGAAAATATGATCAAGATAATAGAGAGATTAAAGCAATTAGAATTCATAATTTGCAAATGATAGAATCATGTATTTATAGGTGTAGAAGAGGTGTATCTATTTGCAAAAGATTCAGGCAAGAGATGCATCCATTACCATTGGAGAATGGTTGCAACTCCTGGGAAGAAGAAGGTGTCTTTTCATAAAAAAATCGCAGGTTCGAATTCAGTCGACTGAACCGGGGATTTCAGTCCACTACTGTGCATGTGGTAATTCTGTAACAGGTTCAGTCGATTGAAATTTCCTATTCAGTCGAATGAACTGGTAGTTTCTGCACAGTGAACACTTAACTAAAATATTAAGTTTATGAAACGTGTTCTTGTGTTTGTGCAAGCTTCTTGAGGATAGATTTTAACAATAAAACTAAGACTAAGACCTATATATAATAAGTACTCGTGATATCCTTGGTCTTCATAGTTCTTCCTTTAGCCTTGCACATATATCTTCCTTTTTGTTGAAGCACATTGTCATTGATCAAAATATAGCGTATCAACACAAATCACTTCAAAATAAACCTGGCTTCCCTATTCAAGTTAAATTCAATCTCAATTTATCAATTTCCACTCAATTCAGTTTCTAACCAAACAAGTTCAAATTATATATATTTCAAATACAGATCTAAATCACAAATTAACCATTTAAATTCTAGTATATTTCAAAGCTTTAATATTCAACATTCCAAAGTTCAATTTAACAGTTTCATATAGATTTCGATTTAACCTTATTATTTAGTCTTGAAATGTTCACTTAATAAATTCAATATTTATTAAATAACCTAAATTTATCTTTAAACTAAATATTCCTTTCGATTTGTCTAAACTTGAAACTTCCATTTTTATTTAAATCGAAATCAAGTTATAAATCAAATCTTAAATTTCAAATTCAATAGTTCAAATCAATCCAATTAAGTAGAATTCTTAACTAAATACCATTTCAAATAAATTCAACTTTATCTTCTTAACCTTAACTTATTCAAATTATTACAACAATCAATTTTGAAATATAAATTTAAATAAATACTTAAACATATTATATGGATTGATTCAATCTCAACAATATTATTATTAAATCTATAAATAAAATTTCCATTTATGTATAATATTTTAAGAACCAATATTTATTAAAAACCATATATTTCCTTTCAAACTATAGAAATTATTTTCAAACATTTATATATATATATATATGGACCAACGGTGTTTATATATAATTTTCTACCCTATGGTCAAGGGATACAGATATTTATCATTTCAATCTGAAATTTAAATATACGGGTAGATATCACTTCGACCCGCAATCCCAAATTCAATTGAATTGAAAATCGCTTGGGTTCATCATTTCAACCCATAGCGAAATTCTCTTATTCTAAAGTCTATTCAGGTATGTATCATTTCAACCCATAGTGAATTCTAAACTACAGGGAACTTGCAGAGTGATAATAGATAATAAAATAAAATAACAAGCATATATCATCAATACCAATATAATATAAACAACAAGATATGGTGTCATATCCCACAGGTGAACAATTGCAGATAACAACATATATAGCAATGTAAATAACTAACAGCAGCATATTTCAATTGTCGTTTCAATTGAAATCAAATTTAATAAATAAAAGAACGTTAATCGTGAGTGATTGCTCACATTTCGAGGCTTGAGAATACATAAGATGACATGGATAAACACATTGATATGGATATTGAAATTGAATTATAAATCCGAGTATGAATTTCAAAGCAAAGTAGGATTGGCACGAATTGGACGAACGAGGCTAAAAATCAAGAATTGATGAATTGAATCAGAACCAGTCTGATATATACAGAGATTTTTGCTATTTTAATAAAAATCAATATTGCATCTCTAAGAAAATTTAAAGTCAAAGAAGATATACATAATTTACATTTTTTTAAACTCAATACATAAACCAATAGTTTTAACATATGAAATAAAACATATGTTAAAAAAAATCTTTAAATTTTTCCAAACCATTTTAATTTTTTACACATAGGTCAAAATTTCTATTTACAAATCAAAGACCCAACCACCACATACAACCTTTGCATATAATATCATTAAGATTCATATTTTTAAATAAGATAAATATATAAAACTTCAACAAATTACACTGTTGAAATCTCATTTATAAACTACTATATATAACATCTTACCTTAAACCCAATTTGACACATATATAATAGTATGAACATGTAAATAACTTTATTGCACTGCAGCATACTTTAACAATTAAAAAGTATAATATATTATATGTAGACTCACAGACCACATATAAACAGAGTATACAACAATCTATAAAACTCATTGATCGAAACACAATATTGACCATAATATAACAAAATATGTTACTTTTAAAATCTGACCCTCTGTTCTTTATTAACAGCACCTCAAACTCTTCTATATGGATGAATATATAAGCACATATATACTTATATATGTTGGATTATGTAGACCAACACATATGCAACAACTGTTGAAACGACCCGACTTTCTCACCACAGAAAATCGCATCATTTTTAAGAAAGAAAGGGATAGAAAAGAGAAAAGACAGAGAAGAAGAAAGAAACAACATCAGAATCTAAATAGCGGAACGAATAAATTATATTAATCACATAATACATTACATAGTATCATATACATCAAAGATACACAGCTAAAATAACACATACTAGACAGTTATAAACACATGTCTAGTTATACAACTCAATATAACTCAAAGACAAATGACTCAGAGAACACACAGCGGAATAATATATAGCTATACACAGAAGCCTCCTGCTCCATTGCTCCTTCAGAATTTGTCAAGCCAACCTGAACCCCCTGACTACTCGTAAAAATTTGAGTACCCAAGAGTTTAAGAAAACAGAAGATAAACTCCGGGTCAGACATGAGTCTGGTGTGAGTAACAGGTTAAGGTTGCTTAACTTTCAAAAACCTTTTGAAAAGAAAGGTATCACATAAGACTTGCCACACATAAACATGGAAAAGTTTTTTACCGTACGCTAACCAAAATATTTGATAGGAAATCTGATGATATTATAATAGGGTCTAGGTTTTCAAATAAATATGAAATAGCCGAAATTGTTACATTACTAAATTCCAGCTACTAGCCACAAAAGTGGGTAATACAATCAAAACCGTTGGCACTTATTGAATTTTGGATTCCATACAATGGCAGGGCAACTGGGGTATCGCCCGTCACAGTACGTGGCCTAGATCAATGTACCGAGGAGTACGCCCGCTTCCCTGCAACATAATGGCGGAACAATACCATACTGAACAGTTTCGAACAAGACAACCCCGCGGTTGTAGCTAGCAACCGCCCACACAGGAGATTGTAAAGGAACAACTAGACAGGGGTAAATCTCACTCTCCAGTGGGGGCTACCCACGAAGCCTTGCTGCACCTCCCCTGTTTTAGCCATTCCCGATTGATGAGGCTTGAGGCAACGATTACCGTTAGTGAACACATCACTTAGAATGCTCATCGTCCACCTGACGATGTTCTGAAAGCATTCAATCCATACAAGTTCGTTCCGGGTTCGAACGAAACCGAAGGCATTATCTTGTTACACTCATTTTGGAATCACCCTCAGAGTTAACGACAATAACCCTTGCACTCTGAACCACCATCTCGAACCTGTAAGTACTATTTTCGTCAAACTCATCACGGAATCACCCCTAGAGTTATATTGATGAATAGTCCTTACAACTCGAGTCTTCACAAAGCTCCACTTGGATTCACGACCTAACGCTCAATTGGAATCGATGTGGTTTTCAGATATCCAAATATGGAAACCCGATCCCAGTCTTATCGAAATCCAAAGCATGTCTTTTAGGTCCAAGTTGTTTTAAAGTTTAAAACAATTCAATTATCTATATACTCACAGATGGATAACTCACAAATCACAATTGATAATCAACATTATCAAATACACAGGTAATCCACATCATCATCACAATAGATAATCCATATCACAATGCAACCAAAACATTTATACCACACAATATTACTTATCTCATTTCTGAGATCACATCCATTCAAGACGATCAACGTCAATCATTCATATATAAGCAATGATTTACTCATCACAGTATAATTAATTTAAAATGAATTAAATTAAATATCTCTATCTCTAATTAATTTAAAGTGAATTAAATTAATTACATCATCTTTAATTAATTTAAAATAAATTAAATTAATTACTTCACCAATATAAATCTTGCTATCTCAACCATTTAATTGATTACAATCAATTAATCATTCATTATTAATCACCATAATTAATCACCCTTGATTAATTACCCTTAATTACATTCATGTAATTATCCTTAATTAATTTCACAAATTAATTATTCTCAACCAAAATAGTAATTAACCTTTAATTACTTCAATTAATTAATTAACTATAATTAATTACATTAATTCTTAATTAATTAATTACCTTTAATTACATATCATTGATTAATTAATCATAATTAATCAACTTTTAATTACATCATTAATTATAATAATTAATGATCCTTAATTATATTTTAATTAATTACTTTATTAAAATTAATTACCTTAAGTAATTAACTCATAATTATTAATCATCCCAGATTAATTACATTCAGTAATTAACTAACTTAATTCCTTTATTAAACCAAATTACTTATTCCTTAATTAATTACTTAATTAATCCCTTGATTAATTACTAAGTAATTACATTCCAAATTACTTCATTCTTAAACATCTTCAATTAATTACAACCTGTAATTATCAATCAATTACTTCACCAAGTAATTTCTAATTCATTAATTACATAAAGTAATTATTTTTAAAACCTCAAGTGTTTAAAATTAATTAAACTTAATTAATTAAATTAAAAAATCATATTTAACTCAATTAATTACCTTAAGTAATTAATTACTTAATCACTTCATTAAGTAATTATACTTACCATTCACACATGATTATTATTAAATTAATCTAATTAATTATAATAATTAACCACATTAATCAATTATTAAATAATCTTAGTTAATGATCTTCATTAACCATTCTCTAATTATTTTTATTAAGTAATTAACTTAGATTAATCGCAAATTAAATTATCTGTAATTATCTATTAATTAAAGTCTAATTATTTAATTAGTTAAGAGTTAACAGAAACTTAATTAATCCTTAATTATTTAAATAAATTAACCTTGATTAAAACTTAATTACTTAATTAAGAAATCTTTAATGATTAGTTAAAAAAATTAATTAATGATCTTAATTACAAATTGGTTAACCCTTAATCAAAATTTATAAACTCCAAATTGTTAATTAATTAAATTAATTAACCATTCCTCAATTACTCCATTTATTATATTAATTTCAAAACATTAATCTTAATTAATTTTAAGATAAAAAATTTCCAAATTATGTTTAAAAACAAATTTATTTAAAGCAAAGTACTTTTGAACTTCCTTTTAAATTTCATTTCAAATACAAGATTTAAAATGAAATTAATTTAAATTTAAATCAAAGTTTAATCAATTTAAAACTTTTAAAATTGCAAGACAAACAAGTGTTTGTCTTAGAAATGAAATGCAGAAGAGTTTGAAATCAAAATTCATTTCAAAATTCAATAATTTTAAATTCACATTTCGTTTAAATCTTCAAATTTAAATCTTCTTTTAATTTAAAAACTGAAGTTCATATTTGATTTAGATTTCCAAATTTAAATTTAATTTAAAACTTGCTCATATTTTAAAGACTTTATTTTCTAAAAAGTTCAAACTGCTACTTACTAAAATAAAGTAGTTAATTAAGTTCAAGTTTTAAGCTTTTACTTTTATTTAAAACCGAGGCTTTTAAATTAAACTTGAATTCTAAATTTCAAAATTGAATTTAAACTTGATTTAAAACTTTCCTTTACATTTAAAAGTTTCAGAGTTTACAAATTTTAAACCACAGAAGCTACAGGTTTTTAAAAATATAAACACAAAGTCTACAGGTTCTATAAAACTTGAAACAAACAAATCAACCCGAGAACATATATTAATCACTTTGAGTTTACAGCCTACACTTCCCGAGTCCTTCACCCTATAACTTCGATCAAACCCAACAACTTCCCTGCAAACAAACTAAACCCTAAACACTTCATCACCGTGCATATGCACGGCGACTCCGGCCATCATTGGTCGCCATTGATGTTCGCTTCTCATCAGAAACCAACCCTAAAACACAACACGAACATCAAATCGAACCTCCACCCTAGAAATCAAATTCAAAAGCAAAATCTTCAAACCTGGGAACAAAAGATTAGGTTTCCCTCAAAACTTGTCAACGGCCATCTCTCGCCGCTCCAACCACCAGATGAACAACCCCTCCGGCCTCGAACTCATCCATGACCAATCTATTGATTCCCAAAACATCATAGCACTCGGTCACTCCTTCATCCTGAAATGATTGATTCAAAAGTCATAGTGAAAACTAGGGTTCCAAATTTATTTCCACTTCCGTAACCTTTCTGGGAAATTCTATCACCATAAATTATTTTTGCCTTACTCCCCACTCAATCTACTTCCCTCAGAAAGAAACCCGAGACCTCCCCATTCAAAGATCATCATAATTTGCTTAAATTCCATTTGTAGTTCAACCTCTAACTGCATCTTTAACTTTACTCTAAAAAATCCCAATTCTTGATTTAAAAATCAAGTTTCAGTTAGTGCTATTGATTTATGATACTGAATACAAAGTTAACATGTTTTAATTTTGGTAAGAATCAACATGCATTGATGTTTCTTTGTGTTTCCAGAGTCAATACTCATATTTTAACTTACTTGAAATTTTTAAACATGAACTTAAGAAAATAAAACAACTTTACTTTGTATTTTTCATTATAACAGAAAACTAATTAAAAGGTAAGTGTATTTAATAAAACTTTTGCCTGGAAAATCAAAACAGATCAGGCAATAGAAAGAACAGCATGGGCACAAAACATTTTCACATCAACAACTACTTATAACACAAACAATACTACACCATTTCAGTATAATCATGCAACCTATTTCTTTTTAAATTTTTAAATTTAAAAAGTTACTCAGATTTTTTAAAAGAAGGCAGAGCCTCAATTTGCAGATTGAAAAACTGCTTGCATGTTGTTGAAACTGGAATGCCTAAGCTTCCTGACCAAAATTACTTGCATGTAGGCATGATCTTTCAACAATTGCTTTTACAGGTTGAAGTGAAATGCAGTTGCTTTATTGTCCAAGTTGCAAGCAGATTTGTTTTGCTTCCAGGTTGCTTGCAGAGTTTATTTTCCAGGTTTGAAATTAACGCAGACCCTTTTTGATTTCAAAGGAATGAATGCAGTTGCATGCAGTTGCATGCAGAGTACATTCATTTCCAGATTGCAGAAAAAAGAAATGATGCAGATTTGTTCATTTCCAGGTGCATGCAGATTCATCATTTCCAGATTTATAAAAAGAATGCAGGCCCTTTTTTTTGATAATTAGGAATTTGTGAAGGTTTGTGCAGGGTTTTGAGAATACAGGCCATAATTTATTTTAAAGAGGAGTTACTGATTTGGAAAGAAATGAAGAGTTTTGATTATTGAACATGATTTCTGGGTTTGAACATGCAGGGTTTTGAAGATGCAAATTTGATTTGAACAGGGATTTTTGAATATGCAATTTTGATTTTGAAGATGTGTTTTTGAAGTTTTTCTTTTGATTTAGGAAATGAGAAAGAAAACAAGTATGAATGAAATGCAAGTTTATATAGATGTAGTTTTCAGATTTAACTTAATAAAAGAAAATTAAAAACCAAATGACACTTATATAAAATATTCAACACTTGTCAAATTGAATGTTTATCTTTCTAACATTTGTTAAATAAGGCTTTAAGAAATCAACACTTGTCTTTGTAAATTAATTTACAAGTTAATATGTATATTATGCTTAATTGATTAATTAATTAGAATTTAAATATGTATATAAATTTATAAAAAGAAATAAAAACAAACCATGTTTATAAATAAAACTTATACATAAAAAAATTAAAACAATTACGATTTATACTTTGGAATTTTAAATTCAAATCAAATCCAAAATCAATTATTTTCATATCAAGTTTTGTATATAAATTTAATTTGAAATAACAATTGCAAATTTTATTCAAAACCTGATTGTAAAACAATTGATATTGTTTTTATAAATATCTTATTATTAAATTAAAATCATTTAAAAAAATATATATTTTTATTAATAAATTATCTATTTTATTAAATAATAAAACTTTTTGTTTGCTAATTCATTTTAAATTTAAAACTCAAGCCAAATTATTTGAAAACATTTAAATATTTTTCCTTATCAATTTAAAAATCATATATTTATTTATTAAATAGTTTAAAAACTTAATACTAATTTAAATCTAAATTTCCAAATTAAAATGTATATATTAGAATTTTTAAAACATGATTCACTTATTAAGTTTAAACTAAGATTTATTTATTTAACTTTGGAAAGCTTAAATATTAAATAAAAACAAATTTTCAAATTACTACAAATATTAGAATTAGAAAATATGCTTTATTTATTAAAATTAAAATAATGCTAATCTATTTAAAATATAAACCATATATTTATATTATAAATAGAAACCAATTTATTATTTTTAAAAGATAAAATAACCAATTAAATAATTATTGATGAAGATTATTAAATCTATTTGAATTATTATCAACAAAATATCAATATCAATTTAATTTTTAATACAGATTATTAAATTGATATTGTTAAAAGTTCCGGGATGTTACAATCCTCCCCCTCAAAAGAATTTCGTCCCCGAAATTTAAAACAAAGATAATTTAATAATTTCATTAAAGATTTAATTTTAAAATACAAGCATATATTAAACATATGCTAACAACCATAGCAACCAATTCAACCAATCAAACAAATCTAATTATCCAGACAAATTCTGGATAGAATTTCTTAGAGTTTCCCCAAGTATGTGTGTGTGTGTGTGTGTATGTGTGTGTGTATATATACCGGGATACTCACTCTGGAGAATCCAAACAATCAATACTATGAAGCTATAAAAGCTCCTATTCAACTATATCTATACACTAGACAAGATATCAGACTACAAACGGGTCTGACTCAACAAATCAAAACTACAGAACAGCTGGTTCCAAAACCAGAGATAGATCATACACGTATTCCCTTAGAGATACGTGAAACTCATCGAATCCCAGTTATCCAAACTGGCAATCCAATCCTGTAGATCAATCACTTATTCTCACAAGAATACAGAAAAGATCCAAAACACTTCAGAGCTAGCTTCTCAGTGTTACCCAATTTTATAGCTCCTTTTTGATCGGGGAAAATTTATCCAAAATTAAATCTCCGACTTCAGAAACAAATTCCTTCGTCTCAAATCCACAAAACTCTCCGACGATCCTGGGCTGCCTACTATCTTACTGATCAGCTCATCCCTTGACGATGCCTCTAAAAACAACTAGACCAATCAACTCAACAAAATGATCTCCTCAAGATCAACCAGAATCAAATCCTACTCTTCAAACATCAAAAGACAATAACTTCTCTTATCCGGAAAAGAAAAGCAGATACACTTCCAAACTGCTTCCGCTGCTCAACTCTGATCCGAAGTAGAAGAGAATACTGAAGAAGAACACGAGCACAAACCGGACAACACATCCCGAAATATGGTTCAACAAATCCATAAGAAAAATTCATAAGTTCCTCCAAAACTCTAAGCTGCTACACCAACTCAATCTCCAGATGCGAACAAAATTCTGACTTCTCTGAAGACATCCAGAAAAACTCAGATAACCCAAGAGAACACTTAAACAATCGCAAGTCACTTTTGCGATCCACCAAACCAAATCCAAGGAAAACTGTTCTCCCTTTACCAAACAGAACAACTTAAACTTAACTAGCCAACCCATTGAAGAAACGGGTCCACTTAACTGCTTCTGAACTCCACTCCAGAAAAACTACTAAGCCAGAAGATCTCTTTCCAACACCGAGAACACTCCAAGCTGCACTGCTGCCGCAGATGCCAAAGATTTCCAAATCAAAGCTCTTCGAGAAACTCGAACTTCAAAGCAAACAGAAACACCAGCTGAACACATCCACAACATCAAAGCAAACTCACTTCCTTAACTTGTTTCAAAGAAAACATCTTTGGGAACATCCATAGTCACTGCATCTCATCACGCATCTACTATTCCCTGAGGTATCAAAATACCATTACTTGCTTCTGCCTAACTGATAGATCCAAATTCTCAAAAATCCGCTCACACGAGCGCGATCAAACTTACACTACAAAGTTGAACACCAAACCTTAACAGGTTTCCTACAGAGATCAATGAAACCCTTCATCACTACAGAACTCACTCGAGACGGTATTAGGTCTACAGTCTCGACAAATACACTTCCAACCTCAAACATTCAAACTCCAACCAATGGTAGTCGTGTTACACACACTACTACCCCATCTACCTTTATAACTTATATTGGGAAAACCTGAACAGGTAACCCAACAGATAGGTAGAATAAATACATTTATATTTAAAATTACAAATACGCTCTCTCAAGAAAGACTCCACTACAGAGCCTAGGTATTCACTCAACCTAATGCTCCGATACCAAGTGAAACGACCCGACTTTCTCACCACAGAAAATCGCATCATTTTTAAGAAAGAAAGGGATAGAAAAGAGAAAAGACAGAGAAGAAGAAAGAAACAACATCAGAATCTAAACAGCAGAACGAATAAATTATATTAATCACATAATACATTACATAGTATCATATACATCAGAGATACACAGCTAAAACAACACATACTAGACAGTTATAAACACCTGTCTAGTTATACAACTCAATATAACTCAAAGACAAACGACTCAGAGAACACACAGCGGAATAATATATAGCTATACGCAGAAGCCTCCTACTCCATTGCTCCTCCAGAATTCGTCAAGCCAACATGAATCCCCTGGCTACTAGTAAAAATTTGAGTACCCAAGAGTTTAAGAAAACAGAAGATAAACTCTGGGTCAGACATGGGTCTGGTGTGAGTAACAGGTTAAGGTTGCTTAACTTTCAAAAACCTTTTGAAAAGAAAGGTATCACGTAAGACTTCCCACACATGAACATGGAAAAGTTTTTACCTTACGCTAACCAAAGCGTTTGATAGGAAATCCGATGATATTATAATAGGGTCTAGGGTTTTCAAATAAATATGAAATAGCCGAAATTTTTACATTATTAAATTCCATCTACTAGCCACAAAAATGGGTAATACAATCAAAATCGTTGTCACTTATTGGATTTTGGATCCCATACAATGGCAGGGCTAATGGGGTACCGTCCGTCACAGTACGTAGCCTAGATCAACGTACCGAGGAGTACGCCTGCTCCCCTGCAACACAAGGCCGAAACCATTCTTTACTGAACAGTTCCGAAAAAGACAACCCCGCAGTTGTAGCTAGCAATCGCCCACACAGCCGAATATAAAGGAACCTCTAGACAGGGGTAAATCTCACTCTCCAGTGGGGGCTACCCATGAAGCCTTGCTGCACCTCCCCTATTTTAGCCATTCCCGGTTGATGAGGTTTGAGGCTACGATTACCTTTAGTGAACACATCACTTAGAATGCTCATCGTCCACCTGACGATGTTCTGAAAGCATTCCATCCATACAAGTTCATTCCTGGTTCGAACGAAACCGAAGGCATTATCTCGTTACACTCATTTTGGAATCACCCTCAGAGTTAACGACGACAACCCTTGCACTCTGAACCACCATCTCGAACCTGTAAGTACTATTTTCGTCAAACTCATCACGGAATCACCCCTAGAGTTATACTGACGAATAATTCTTACACCTCGAGTCTTCACAAAGCTCCACTTGGATTCATTACCTAACGTTTAATTGGAATCGATGCGGTTTTCAGATATCCAAATTTGGAAACCCGATCCCGGTTTCATCGAAATCCAAAGCATGTCTTTTAGGTCCAAGTTGTTTTAAAGTTTAAAACAATTCAATTATCTATATACTCACAGATAGATAACTCACAAATCATAATTGATAATCAACATTATCAAATACACAGGTAATCCATATGATCATCATCACAATAGATAATCCATATCACAATGCAACCAAAACATTTATACCACACAATATTACTTATCTCATTTCAAAGATCACATCCATTCAAGATGATCATTCATTCATATATAAGCAATGATTTAATCATCACAATATAATTAATTTAAAATGAATTAAATTAACTATCTCTAATTAATTTAAAGTGAATTAAATTAAGTACTTCATCTTTAATTAATGTAAAATAAATTAAATTAATTACTTCACCAATATAAATCTTGTTATCTCAACCATTTAATTGATTACAATCAATTAATCATTCATTATTAATCACCTTAATTAATCACCCTTGATTAATTACCCTTAATTACATTCATGTAGTTATCCTTAATTAATTTCACAAATTAATTATTCTCAACCAAAACAGTAATTAACCTTTAATTACTTCAATTAATTAATTAACTATAATTAATTACATTAATCCTTAATTAATTAATTAATTACCTTTAATTACATATCATTGATTAATTAATCATAATTAATCAACTTTTAATCACATCATTAATTATAATAATTAATGATCCTTAATTATATTTTAATTAATTACTTTATTAAAATTAATTAACTTAATTAATTAACTCATTATTATTAATCATCCCAGATTAATTACATTTAGTAATTAACTAACTTAATTACTTTATTAAACCAAATTAATTATTCCTTAATTAATTCCTTAATTAATTC
Organism: Allium cepa; assembly: GCA_030765085.1. Lineage (NCBI taxonomy): Eukaryota > Viridiplantae > Streptophyta > Magnoliopsida > Asparagales > Amaryllidaceae > Allium > Allium cepa. Next base: position 484,873,849 of record CM060934.1, on the reverse strand, counting down.
CTTGATTAATTACTAAGTAATTACATTCCAAATTACTTCATTCTTAAACATCTTTAATTAATTACAACCTGTAATTATCAATCAATTACTTCACCAAGTAATTTCCAATTCACTAATTACATAAAGTAATTATTTTTAAAACATCAAGTGTTTAAAATTAATTAAACTTAATTAATTAAATTAAACAATCATATTTAACTCAATTAATTACCTTAAGTAATTAATTTCTTAATCACTTCATTAAGTAATTATACTTACCATTCACACATGATTATTATTAAATTAACTAATCTAATTAATTATAAAAATTAACCATATTAATTAATTATTAAATAATCTTGGTTAATGATCTTCATTAACCATTCTCTAATTATTTTTATTAAGTAATCAACTTAGATTAATCACAAATTAAATTATCTTTAATTATCCATTAATTAAAGTCTAATTATTTAATTAATTAAGATTTAACAGAAACTTAATTAATCCTTAATTATTTAAAAAAATAACCTTGATTAAAACTTAAATACTTAATTAAGAAATCTTTAATCATTAGTTAAATAATTTAATTAATGATCTTAATTACAAATTGATTAACCCTTAATCAATATTTATAAACTCCAAATTGTTAATTAATTAAATTAATTCACCATTCATTAATTACTCCATTTATTATATTAATTTCAAAACATTAATCTTAATTAATTTTAAGATAAAACATTTCTAAATTATGTTTAAAAACAAATTTATTTAAATAAAGTACTTTTGAACTTCCTTTTAAATTTCGTTTCAAATACAAGATTTAAAATGAAATTAATTTAAACTTAAATAAAAGTTTAGTCAATTTAAAGCTTTTAAAATTGCAAGACAAACAAGTGTTTATCTTAGAAATGAAATACAACAGAGTTTGAAAAAAAAATTCATTTCAAAATTCAATAATTTTAAATTCACATTTCGTTTAAATCTTCAAATTTAAATCTTCTTTTAATTTAAAAACTAAAGTTCATATTTGATTTAGATTTCCAGATTTAAATTTAATTTAAAACTTGCTCATATTTTAAAGACTTCATTTTCTAAAAAGTTCAAACTACTACTTACTAAAATAAAGTAGTTAATTAAGTTTAAGTTTTAAACTTTTATTTTTATTTAAAACCGAGACTTTTAAATTAAACTTGAATTCTAATTTTCAAACTTCAATTTAAACTTGATTTAAAACTTTCCTTTACATTTAAAAGTTTCAGAGTTTACAAATTTTAAACAACAGAAGCTACAGGTTTTTAAAAATTTAAACACGGAGTCTACAGGTTCTGTAAAACTTGAAACAAACAAATCAACCCAAGAACATTTATTAATTACTTCGAGTTTACAGCCTACCCTTCCCGAGTCCTTCACCCTATAACTTCGAGCAAACCCAACAACTTCTCTGCAAACAAACTAAACCCAAAACACTTCATCACCGTGCATATGCACAGCGACTCCGGCCATCATTGGTTGCCGTTGATGTTCGCTTCTCATCAGAAACCAACCCTAAAACACAACACGAACATCAAATCGAACCTCCACCCAAGAAATCAAATTCGAACGCAAAATCTTCAAACCTGGGAACAAAAGATCAGGTTTCCCTCAAAACCTGTCAACGGCTATCTCTCGCTGCTCCAACCACCAGATGATCAACCCCTCCAGCCTCGAACTCATCCACGACCAATCTATCGATTCCCAAAACATCATAGCACTCGGTCACTCCTTCATCCCGAAATGATTGATTCAAAAGTCACAGTGAAAACTAGGGTTCCAAATTTATTTCCACTACCGCAACCTTTCTGGGAAATTCTATCACCATTAATGATTTTTGCCTTACTCCCCACTCAATCTACTTCCGTCAGAAAGAAACCAGAGACCTCCCCATTCAAAGATCATTAGAATTTGCTTAAATTCCATTTTTAGTTCAACCTCTAACTGCATCTTTAACTTTACTCTAAAAAATCCCAATTCTTGATTTAAAAATCAAGTTTCAGTTAGTGCTATTGATTTATGATACTGAAATACAAAATTAACATGTTTTAATTTTGGTAAGAATCAACATGCATTGATGTTTCTTTGTGTTTCCAGAGTCAATACTCATATTTTAACTTACTTGAAATTTTTAAACATGAACTTAAGAAAATAAAAAAACTTTACTTTGTATATTTCATTATAACAGAAAACTAATTAAAAAGTAAGTGTATTTAATAAAACTTTTGCCTGGAAAATCAAAACAGATCAGGCAATAGAAAGAACAGCATGGGCACAAAACATTTTCACATCAACAACTACTTATAACACAAACAATACTGTTCCATTTCAGTATAATCATGCAAACTTTTTTTTTTAAAATTTTTAAATTTAAAAAGTTACTCACATTTTTTAAAAGAAGGCAGAGCCTCAATTTGCAGATTGAAAAACTGTTTGCATGTTGTTGAAACTGGAATGCCTAAGCTTCCTGACCAAAATTACTTGCATGTAGGCATGATCTTTCAATGATTTCTTTTACAGGTTGAAGTGAAATGCAGTTGCTTTATTGTCCAAGTTGCAAGCAGATTTGTTTAGCTTCCAGGTTGCTTGCAGAGTTTATTTTCCAGGTTTGAAAATAATGCAGACCCTTTTTGAATATGAGGAAGTTGAATATGCAGGCTTTTTGATTTCAAACGAATGAATGCAGTTGCATGTAGAGTACATTCATTTCCAGATTGCAGAAAAAATAAATGATGCAGATTTGTTCGTTTCCAGGTGCATGCAGATTCATCATTTCTAGATTTATAAAAAGAATGCAGGCCCTTTTTTTGATAATGAGGAATTTGTGAAGGTTTGTGCAGGGTTTTGAGAATACATGCCATAATTTTTTTTTAAAGAGGAGTTACTGATTTGGAAAGAAATGAGGAGTTTTGATTATTGAACATGATTTCTGGGTTTGAACATGCAGGGTTTTGAAGATGCAAATTTGATTTGAACAGGGATTTTTGAATATGCAGTTTTGATTTTTGAAGAGGTGTTTTTGAAGTTTTTCTTTTGATTTAGGAAATGAGAAAGAAAACAAGTATGAATGAAATGCAAGTTTATATAGATGTAGTTTTAAGATTTAATTTAATAAAAGAAAATTAAAAACCAAATGACACTTGTATAAAATATTCAACACTTGTCAAGTTGAATGTTTATCTTTCTAACATTTGTTAAATAAGGCTTTAAGAAATCAACACTTGTCTTTGTAAATTAATTTACAAGTTAATATGTATATTATGCTTAATTGATTAATTAATTAGAATTTAAATATGTATATAAATTTATAAAAAGAAATAAAAACAAAGCATGGTTATAAATAAAACTTATACATATAAAAATTAAAACAATTAAGATTTATACTTTAGAATTTTAAATTCAAATCAAATCCAAAATCAATTATTTTAAAATCAAGTTATGTATATAAATTTAATTTGAAATAAAAATTGCAAATTTTATTCAAAACCTGATTGTAAAACAATACACAATTGATATTGTTTTTATAAATATCTTATTATTAAATTAAAATCATTTTAAAAGAAATTATATTTTTATCAATAAATTATCTATTTTATTAAGCCATAAAACTTGCTTGTTAATTCATTTTAAATTTAAAACTCAAGCCAAATTATTTTAAAACATTTAAATATTTTTCCTTATCAATTTTAAAATCATATATTTATTTATTAAATAGTTTTAAAAACTCAATACTAATTTAAACCAAAATTTCCAAATTAAAATGTATATATTAGAATTTTTAAAACATGATTCACTTATTAAGTTTAAACCAAGATTTATTTATTTAACTTTGGAAAGCTTAAATATTAAATAAAAACAAAATTTCAAATTACTACAAATATTAGAATTAGAAAATATGCTTTATTTATTAAAATTAAAACAATGCTAATCTATTTAAAATATAAACCATATATTTATATTATAAATAGAAACCAATTTATTATTTTTAAAAGATAAAATAACCAATTATATAATTATTAAAGAAGATTGTTAAATCTATTTGAATTATTATTAACAAAATATCAATATCAAATTAATTTTTAATACAGATTATTAAATTGATATTGTTAAAAATTCCGGGATGTTACAGTTGTATATATTATATATTATATAGCTAAATATATAACATGAAGACCATAGCCTCACACTCAAAACAAATGAACTTTTATAACCTGTACATATATTCACAAATATATATAGTTTGTAAACTTTTATATCTAATTATACCAGAACGCAAAGACATTATATATATATATATATATATATTATAGCTTATATATTATACTAACTTTATAGACTAAAGATTTTAACGCATAACTCTATATAAAACAGCAACCTAGTGTAGCCGATTATAATATATTATATAATAGGAAAACATCATGTTGTAAATCAAATAACTCATATTACATATTAACTAGATAACTTTAAATTTAACCAATAACAAGCTATTTAACCCTTTAAATATAATACTGTAATCCAAATAACTTACTTTATTATTATTAGAAAAATTTACTCGTATATAAAAATTTAATATATCTCCTACTAAAATGCATGCCACTGTATGAATTCAAAATTTTCTTGACAAATGACTAAGTTATCAAATACTTACATGACATATGATACACATATAGAGTCATATATGCACACAAGTTCAAATGCAACAGGCTTCATGCATCAGCTCCCTACAGTTTGATGGCACGTCAAAAGAAAAGAGCTCGTAGCAGAAAAAAGTGGCCACGTGATGGGAGAGGCGGAGGAAATGGCGAGGTGGGGAGAAGAAGTTGGAGGCGGGTCTGTTGATGGCTCGGCAAAGAGTGGTTGTGCGCGGTTTTGGAGGTAAGGAAGGCATCGATGGTATTATTTTTTTATTCTAATTTTTTTTTCCCTTCTCTTCTTGCCGAGTGAAATATGAAGATGGATTTTTCAAATATATTGAAAGCAGAGGACAGGGAGGGGAAAAGCAAAGAAATATAATATGGGTAAAGTGGAAAAACTGAACTGTCAAAAGTTAAAAAAAGAAAAAAATGTTTCAGCGGTTAAAACAAGTAACGTAGGAAAAACGAATAAGCACAAATTGGGAACTGTATCACATAAATAATAAATATAAAGTAGCAGGTGAGGATTTTAGGCAATAAATATTCACGTTGATTTATACACGCAAATAAAATATGAGCTGTAGCCAAATCAAATAACAAGAAGAGGAAAAACGAACGTACGTTATACAGTTCTTCCAGTGATCGTGCAGAACAATAGATAAAGGGAGAACTTTGCGCTGAGGGAAGAAAAAAAATGGAAGATCTCATAAATAAATTCGAATATTAAATCAAATTTAATAGTTTCAAACAATGAATAGTCAGATGAAGATAAACAAATAGGAACCGTCAAATCCCTTGATTTTCTGAAGGTTAATTAAAGCAACAAATTGATTGGACAGCACGTTTTGAATTTTTTTTTAAACGGAAGGAAATTGAAGAGTCAAAATTTTTGGTACCGTTCACAATTTAAACTGACACAGATAAGGTAAGGAATACGTATATAAATTTTGTACAGAATATGATACGTTTGTTGAAGACAACAGCACCAAAAATCAAGGAATGAAAAAAGGCAACAGGAAAAGAACGGAACGAATAGAAATGAAACGTATCAAATTAAATATGAGCAGTTTTAGAAGCAACAGTCAAAAAATTTCTTCCAAAAATCGCGGCTACTGATTTGTTTTCAGTAGCTAAGGTACGAAATTTATGAGCGTGTAATAGATGCAGAATTTTAATTGAAATGTACACTCAAATAATTAACAAAAGTAACGTGATTATAAACTATTCGTTTCTTATTTATTTATTTCTTATATAGTTAGTACAATATACGCTAAATTTATAACAAAAGTAACGTATCTAAATTTATACGTTACTTATTTATCCTCTACCTATTTTTAGTAAAATATACGTTTTAAAGAATATTCATTAGCTACGTACCATTTATATGTTAACTAAATAAATCAAACGGATATAACGTACAAATTAAAACGTGTATTTTAAATAGCCTATTTATACTCTATTAACTTTAAAATTTATTACTTAATTAACTTTTGATTTGTTTACATTGGTTTGATTTACTTAACATTTAACACATAACCGACGTATGTACGTAAAAAAGAAAACGTAAAATTTATTTCCTATATATTATTCGATTTAAAATTTTATTTATTAATCAATTAACTAAGAAATAAATGTATATATGTATAAAGTTTATTTCTTTTACAGAATATTAATTACTTGATTTAAAGTTGTATAACCAATTTTTAAAAGAACAAAAGTGGAAATAAAATGTTGTTACCAATATATTCAGTTAAGTAAAAAGATTTGGAAGTTAGAATTTAAAAGATTTAAATTCCAATAAACGTTAAACTTTAACCAAAAATAAGAATTATAGAATTGGCTTATATTAATAAAATTTTGGCGACTATTTATAATTAAATTTAAAAAAAATTCCACCTTTTTGTAAATTGAAACCCCAAAGTTTATAAATAAAAGAATAAAATTCTTGTTATAATTTTTGGGTTGTTACACTCTCCCCTACCGAGAACTTTTCGTCCTAAAAAAGGAACAAAGTAGGAGAATAGAAACAACCAGATGAAAAATTAGACTTTGGAAAACAAATTAACAATTTATTTAAAACCATATAATTTTTTATTTAATATTTAATAGTTTGGTTAAACTCATTTTATTGTATCCATTCAATTATTTATGAGATCAATTATTTATATAAAACACTAAATTTTTTACGATAAAACCAGGTAGTATATAAATAAACAATATTTTAAAGATTATATTCAAAAAGGAAAGGAAGGTAGATTCAGGAAACAGAATATAGGTGAATAAATAAGCTGAGCAGATAAGGTAGATCCAAAAGAATAGTATCGGGCACGAATCGTAAATATCAAACCATAAGAGTCTCAATTTCAAATATTAATACAAAATTTCTTTGTTGAAAAAAATACTTTTATAATAAAATACCTTTATATAGAAACAAAATTTTCTTTTGAAAATACTTTTATAACTCGATGTTTCAACAAGTTTATCCTCGTTCTTGCAGACTCTGGCCATGCGTTGATCAGGCGCAAAGCTAGAATTCTTCAGGTACTTAGTAGACCTGTATCAACACCCAGTGAAAATACTGAAAACATATAAAAACAGATATGGAAAGTACAATCTAAAAAAATCACCTGGATGGCAGGATACGTAACAATGGTTACGCCTAAATCCCCTAGGAAACATCCATATCCTTTAAGCATTCACTGCCTTGCGAATTACGCCATGATAAACAAAACCCATGGATCGCAGGATACATAACAATGGTTACGCCTGGATCCCCCAGGAAACATCCATACCCTTTAAGCAATCTCTGCCTTGCGGATTACGCCACGACAACAAAACCGGTAGACCGCAGGATACATAACAATGGTTACGCCTAGATCCCCCAGGAAACATCCATACCCTTTAAGCAATCTCTGCCTTATGGATTACGCTACCCCAGAAAAAAAAGACCGTGGGTTACGCCACGGTACAACACTCGAGTATCACATTCGAAAAACCGAAAATAAGAGAGAATAATATCGATAGAATGAATACACAATGTGGCCATAGAGCGGATATCAAGCAGACGGCACTTTCTATATCATTACTTCAAAAATATATATCATATAGTACCTTTTCAAATCACTTTCAAATATCATACTTATATAAAGTCCATTATATATAAGATTTCATTTTCAAATCGAATACGTTTCAAAATCAATAGTATATCAAATCACACTTATATATACTTCGCCTATATAAGATAACACCATTCAAATTGAGTACCTTTCCAAATCAATAGTTTTCAAAACAACTTCATACTTATACAAATCAATTCTATATAAGTTCGATAACTCTCAAATCAAGTATTTAGTAAAACAAGGTTCTTAATTTCAATTTCTTTCAATATCGTTTCGGTTTCAAAATCATATATGATTTCACCAAATTATTTCTTCCATATTTAATATCTTCAGTTTCAAAATTTCCAAATAATAGGTTTAGAAAATAATCCTAGTTTCCAAATCAACATAATTTAGGTCAATCGAATTCATTTCCAAAATCATCATATAAATACTGGGTTTTAAATTCCAAATCTTATTTTTCGAAACCAAATATTTTCTAAAATCAATTATACCCAAATGATTTTCAAAGTTTATAATCACCCGTTAGAAACCTTTAAACTATTTATAAAGCATTCAAAACCAGATTTCATATTAGTATAATTCAAATTAGTCCTATCCATTTACTTAACAAAGTAGTTTTAAACTTATATACTTTATCCACTAATTTATACTTTTTGAAATTACTTAGCTTTAAAATTTTAAACCTTGATTTGGAAGTGTTCGAACCTTCAAAATAGTCGATAAAATCAAATTTCAAATCCAAGAGTTAGAAATCAACAACAAATCAGTAAATTAATTTTTATAAATAGAGTTATACTAAATCAAATCGAAAACTCAAGGATTGAACACCGGCTTACTTTAAATCATTTCAAATATATATACATATATCTTTTGAATATCGAATTATACTTCAGAATTTGAAATCAAAATTGGTTTCACAAAATCACTCGCATAGCGAAGCTATTAAAGTGGCCTCTCCCCCAGTTTGAAACTCGAAAATCAATGTCGATGATGCATGCACTCATCACCGAAATCATTCTTCAACGACATAAGTGAGTTTTGGACTTCTATTTTCTTAAAACTTCTTTGAAGTTTCTTTGAAATCATTGGAACTCGTTTGAGTCATTTGAAACACTTCTTATTTGGAAAATGCTTTCAAATCGTATTATTATATATTTTCAAAAATCTTAAAACCAATTTCAAAATACAGGAGTTCAATCTCTCAAATTTAAAATTCGAAACCCTTCAGTTATAAATCAGTTTTATATAAATCAAATTTCTTATAAAATTTTCAAAATTTCAAATCCTTTTGAAATTTCAAATTCTAGTTTTTTAAAAGGTATAAAATCCTTTCGAAAACATTTTCACTTTCATATATCGAATAAAATCATAGTTATCAAAATAATAATTTCGGTATATAAAATAATTTCTAAAATACAAACAAAGCCCGATTTTCAAAGGATGATTCAATGATGGATTTCAAAACAAAGATAGAGATTCAAATTAGAGGAACTCTAATCAAATAGAATTATGATTCGAAGCTAGGCCCAAACGAAGATGAGATAATTAAATTTCAAAATAGAAGTTGGATATTAATCGTGGGCGACCTTGACCGGGTCAACCGTGACTTCAGGAATATGATCGATGCGGAATTCCAAGGCAAATCGACATTCGATCGCCAGATATAGAATTCGGCATAACCAGCGATAGCAGCATCTAAATCGAGGATATATAAATCTTCGGTGATTCGATGCTATTGTAAAGGAGTTTCACCCCTTTACAATCATTCAGTGGAGCTATGGGATACTCCAGAATCTAGAAAACACGAATAGGGAAAGACAAGAATGGATTTGGAACCGAGGGGGATGTTTCAAAATTCAAAGGAGAACCGAATCAAATAGGAAGAGATTCAAGCTCGAATGAAAGTGATTCTGTAAATAAATTTACCATATATGCTAAGTTTGCCTAGAGCCAAAGCTTTGATACGAACTGTAACGACCTGCTATTTTCAACCATTCGCATCCGCATATGTCGTACTTGAATTGCTCAAAATATCAGATTGTTAATTTATATTTTGCAGTCTCAGCATATACAGTAAATAAATCAATCAAAGAATCACAAACACAGAGTAATACAATAATACGCAACGGAATAAATAAATAGTAGTTCATGAAGCTACTATACAAATATCAGAGTTAGAAATAGAATACAATAGAATATCTCAAATACGGGGAAGTCTTCAGTACGAACAGATGACTTCTCTGAACCAATCAACTGGAAAAGCTAAAAGCTGAATCGATAGTTGGATCTCCAATGAAGCTCCAAACTCCACAGGTGAGTCTCAAATGCTGTATCACTCAGTCTGACTCGAGCGTAAAGCAAAAACACAAAACACTCGAGTCAGGATTAACGTTCTTATATCAATAAATCCAACTCAAGTGAAATATCAACTGAAATACAAGTAACTTAAAGGATGTTTGGGATAGCCATCCTCTAAGAGTCCATGGAACTATCTACAAGGTAGAAGTACACACTATAACACCGAGGTCATTTCAAATTAATTTATACTTCACAACAAAATATCATTTCATTTCAAATATATATATATTTCCAAAATATATATAAATATTTTATAAAGTAGAACAATTTTAATTTCCTCAAACTTAGCAAATCACTTCAAAATCAACCCGACTTCCCTATTCAAATTAAATTCAATCTCAATTTATCAATTTCCATTCAATTCAATTTCTGACCAAACAAATTCAAATTATATATATTTCAAATACAGATCTAAATCACAATTAACCATTTAAATTCTAGCATATTTCAAAGCTTTAATATTCAACATTCCAAAGTTCAATTTAATAGTTTCATATAGGTCTTGATTTAACCTTATTATTTAGTCTTGAAATGTTCACTTAATAAATTCAATATTTATTAAATAACCTAAATTTACCTTTAAACTAAATATTCCTTTCGATTGTTTAAACTTGAAACTTCCATTTAATCATTTAAATCAAAATCAAGTTATAAATCAAATCTTAATTTTCAAATTCAATAGTTCAGATCAATCCAATTAAGTAGAATTCTTAACTAAATACCATTTCAAATAAATTCAACTTTATCTTCTCAACCTAACTTATTCAAATTATTACAACAATCAATTTTGAAATATAAATTTAAATAAATACTTAAACATATTATATGGATCGATTCAATCTCAATATTAATATTATTAAAGCTATATATAAAATTTCCATTTGTATATAATATTTTAAGAACCAATATTTATTAAAAACCATATATTTCCTTTCAAACTATAGAAATTATTTTCAAACATTTATATATATGTGGACTAACGGTGTCTGTATATAATTTCCTACCCTACGGTCAAGGGATACAGATATTTATCATTCCAATCCGAAATTTAAATATACGGGTAGATATCACTTCGACCCGCAATCCCAAATTTAATTTAATTGAAAATCGCTTGGGTTTATCATTTCAACCCATAACGAAATTCTCCTATTCTAAAGTCCGTTCAGGTATGTATCATTTCAACCCATAGTAAATTCTAAACTAGAGGGAACTTGCAGAGTGATAATAGATAAAATAACAGGCATATATCATCAATACCAATATAATATAAACAACAGGATATGGTGTCATATCCCACAAGTGAACAATTGCAGATAACAACATATATAGCAATGTAAATAACTAACAGCAGCATATTTCAATTGTCGTTTCGATTGAAATCAAATTTAATAAATAAAAGAACGTTAATCGTGAGTGATTTCTCACCTTTCGAGGCTAGAGAATACATAAGATGACATGGATACGCACACTGATACGGACACTGAAATTGAATTATAAATCCGAGTATGAATTTCAAAGCAAAGTAGGATTGGCACGAATTGGACGAACGAGGCTGAAAATCAAGAATTGATGAATTGAATCAGAACCAGTCTGATATATACAGAAATGTTTGCTATTTTAATAAAAATCAATATTGCATCTCTAAGAAAATTTAAAGTCGAAGCAGATATATATAATTTACATTTTTCTAAAACTCAATACTTAAACCAATAGTTGTAACATATGAAATAAAACATATATGTTAAAAAAAATCTTTATATTTTTACAAACCATTTTAATTTTTTACACATAGATCAAAATTTCTATTTACAAATCTAAGACCCAACCGCCACATACGACCTATGTATATAATATCATTAATATCTATATTTTTAAATAAGATAAATATATAAAACTTCAACAAATTACACTGTTCAAATCTCATTTATAAACTGCTATATATGACATCTTACCTTAAACCCAATGTGACACATATATAATAGTATGAACAGGTAAATAACTTTTATGCATTGCAACATACTTTAACAATTAAAAAGTATAATATATTATATGTAGACTCACAGACCACATATAAACAGAGTATATAGAAATCTATAAAACTCATTGATCGAAACACAATATTGACCATAATATAACAAAATATGTTACTTTTAAAATTTGACCCTCTGTTCTTTATTAACAACACCTCAAACTCTCCTATATGGATGAATATATAAGCACATATATACTTATATATGTTGGATTATGCAGACCAAACATATGCAACTACTGTATATATTATATATTATATAGCTAAATATACAACATGCAGACCATAGCCTCACACTAAAAAAACAAATGAACTATTATAACCTCTGTATATATATATATATTCACAAACATATATAGTTCATAAACTTTTATATCTAACTGTACCAAAACACAAAGACATTATATATATATTATAGCTTATATATTATACTAACTTTATAGACTAAAGATTTTAACACATAACTCTATATAAAACAACAACCTAGTGTTGTCAATTATAATATATTATATAATATGAAAACATCATGTTGTAAATCAAATAACTCATATTACATATTAGCCAGATAACTTTAAATATAACCAAAAATAAGCTATTTAACCCTTTAAATATAATACTGTAGCAGGTGAGGATTTTAGGCAATAAATATTCACGTTGATTTATACACGCAAATAAAATATGAGCTGTAGCCAAATCAAATAATGAAAAGAGGAAAAAACGTACGTACATTATACGTTTCTTCCAGTGATCGTGCAGAACAATAGATAAAGTGAGAACTTTGCGCTGAGGGAAGAAACAAAATGGAAGATCTCATAAATAAATGTGAATATTAAATCAAATTGAATAGTTTCAAACAATGAATAGTCAGATGAAGATAAACAAATAGCAACCGTCAAATCCCTTGATTTGCTGAAGGTTAATTAAAGCAACAAATTGATTGGATAACACGTTCTGAATTTTTTTTGATTGAAGGGTCAAATTTTTTGGTACCGTTCACAATTTAAACTGACACAGATAAGGTAAGGAATATGTATATAAATTTTGTACAGAATATGATACGTTTGTTGAAGCCAATAACACCAAAAATCAAGGAATGAAAAAAGGCAACAGGGGAAAAAACGGAACAAATAGAAATGAAACATATCAAATTAAATATGAGAAGTTTTAGAAGCAACAGTCAAAAATTTTCTTCCAAAAATCGTGGCTACAGATTTGTTTTCAGTAGCTAAGGTATGAAATTTATGAGCTAGTAGATGCAGAATTTTAATTGAAACGTACGCTCAAATAATTAACAAAAGTAACGTGATTAGAAACTATTCGTTTCTTATTTATTTATTTCTTATATAGTTAGTACAATATACGCTAAATTTATAACAAAAGTAACGTATCTAAATTTATACGTTACTTATTTATTCTCTACCTATTTTTAGTAAAATATATGTTTTAAAGAATATTCATTAGCTACGTACCATTTATATGCTAACTAAATAAATCAAACGGATATAACGTACAAATTAAAACGTGTATTTTAAACAGCCTATTTATACTCTATTAACTTTAAAATTTATTACTTAATTAACTTTTGATTTGTTTACATTGGTTTGATTTACTTAACATTTAACACATAACCGATGTATATACGTAAAAAAGAAAACGTAAAATTTATTTCCTACATGTTATTCAATTTAAAATTTTATTTATTAATCAATTAACTAAGAAACAAATGTGTATACGTATAAAGTTTATTTCTTTTATAGAATATTAATTACTTGATTTAAAGGTGTATAACCAATTTTTAAAAGAACAAAAGTTGAAATAAAATGTTGCTACCAATATATTCAGTTAAGTAAAAAGATTTGGAAGTTAGAATTCAAAAGATTTAAATTCCAATAAATGTTTAAACTTTAACCAAGAATAAGAATTATAGAATTGGCTTATATTAATAAAATTTTGGTGACCATTTAAAATTAAAAAAAATTCAACCATTTCGTAAATTAAAACCCAAAAGTTTATAAATAAAAGAATAAAATACTTGTTAGAATTTTTGGGTTGTTACAATGGATTAAATTGAAGTGGCTGAAGTGATATAATGTTTGAGCTGAAAAGAAGTTAAGATAATAGTTTGATCTTTCCTATTTCTAACCAGACATGCAATATGTTTGTATATTTACTTTTCTTCTTTCGTAGCTTTGATTTACTATGTTGATATATATATATATATATATATATATATATATATATATATATATATATATGCATCAATATTCACATCCTTTTTGTTTTGCTTGACCAGGCAAATGTTTATGTTTTTCTATTATATGGTTATATATTTGTTTTACTTATTTTTTGCCCATTTGTTTTACCTTTTTACTAGTCTGTTTTTGCATGCTTTGTTTTGCTTTCAACTTGAAATTTTGACTTTACCTTTTTACTTTTTCAACTTTTGATTATTATCATCATGTTTTTACTCTTTATTTACTTTTTACTTTCATTTGATGTTAAACATGCTTTTTTTATATTTTTAAACAACATGAAAAGTGGTTTTTCATAAGCCATTTAAGTCTTCTCATTTACACACACACACACACATATATAACTCAAGGCATTTAAAAGTCTTGTCATTCCATTTTTAATAAAATAACATTTTCGTTTTACCTTTCTTTTTATATTTAAAAATGTATATCTCTCAATTCTATCATCATATATTTTCATGTATATCTCTTCTTATACATCTACATTTATTTGCTATGAATTTGATTACGAATTGTATACATAAATTCTATTGTTCTGAATATATATATATATATATATATATGAATTTTCAATAAATCAATTTCCTATTTTATATATAAAATCTGGAAATTTAAAATATTATCTTGGTTTTAAAATGATATATTATTACTAACTATTATTTGATAGGAATTTATTTTAATTAAAATACTGTATTATTGAATATTAGAAAAATAAATATTCAAAACTCAAGACGACAAAAATTTCGGGTCGTTACATTCCTCCCCTCTTAAAAGAATTTCGTCCACGAAATTGCCGTAACCAGGCTAGTAAATATAACTAACTGAATTTTAATTTATTAACGAATTAATAAACAACCATATCACACAAGTTCAATCATATATATTTATATCCCAAAATATCAGTCGTACAGAGTCAACTAAGATACTTTTACAACTACAGTCGCCACATACATTTATAGGAGACATCTATAACCATTAGCTAGTTATATATATATACATATATATACATATATACCCATTACCCAAGCATCTACTAAAATACTTCATTAAGTTACACATCCATGATGTCTATGGCTATTTATATGACCTAATAGGGTACACATTACTAAGAGAACTAATCCAAACCCATACTAACAATCACACTGGACACTCTCCATCGGAGTCCTCCACTTTCGTTCTCCAACTCCATAGATTCAACATCATTGTCCGAAATCCATGCAAACACCGGGCTTGGTTCCCTTCGAAAGTTATCCCATCCACAAGGGGCTCATTATCAATCTTGCCCATTTCCCAAATGATAACGTCATCATTTTTTGATTTGGGCTCTTCTTCTACTTCAAATTCCTCTTCTTCCTCCTCGAATTCCTCTTCGTCTTTGAATTCTTCTTCTTCCTTCTCGAATTCTTCTTCTTCTTCGAATTCCTTTTCTTCCTCCTCGAATTCCTCTTATTCATCCTCGAATTTCTCTTCAACTCTTATCTCGGGCTTCACTTCATGAAACGATGGCTGCTTGATACGTTCCTTTTCCTCTTCTAACTCCTCCTCATGTATCGATGGTTGGACAAGATCCTTCAGAATTTGGTTAGCCAAGTCCTGAACACTAGGCCTCCTGGCCTTCATAGGTGCTCCTCTAACCACGATGGGAGTTCTCTATAATCAGTTAACTAAACCAAAGAATGAGATCCAAAGGTAGAAATTTACATAAGCTAAAGAGTATATATAGGTACACACTTCAAATAACTCTTCTTTACATGACTATCTTTTAAAAATTTACCTAAATAATTCCGAATAATTTTTCTTCAAAAATTTGTTTAAAACAATTCTTCCAAAATCTCTGAAGTTTTTAATCCTCAAATATCTCTTTTAATAAATCATTTATTATAAAGTTAGCTTTTATATATGAAAAATCTTCCTAAAATATTTATCTAAAAATATTCCAAACTTATTTAGTAAACAAAACTTATCCAAAATTTCAAAATTTCCAAGGCTTCTATCTATAAGACCCAGATTCTAAGGAAATACGCAGGGCAGAAGGTCAGGCAATAGAGGGTACTCAAAACTAGATGGCTATGACCACTCAAATCCTAGATGATAAAAATATTATCATCACTTATCAAACACATCTCAAAATACTATATATTTTGAAAATCATGACCTTTTATATATAAAATATATCCTGGGTAAAATTATTTAATTTACCCTCTTAAAACAATATTTGTTTGTTGGCCTTGTTCAAGTGTTTAGAGATCCCTATCAATAATGTTAGCTACTCGTATTGACCAGAATCCATATGCCACTCGACAAATCAATTAACACAAATAAACATTTTATATCACTAACAAATACGCGCTCTCATATATATACACACACTCAAACTCATTCTAGGATACTACTGACCCTATCTCTAATGAGTAATTCCACCAAAGCTTAGGTATCTGCTCAACCTAAGCTCTGATACCACTATGTCATAACCCATTTGTAACGACCCGAAAATTTTGGTAAATAAATTTGGTCAAAATAATGAGATTTTGTAAGTAAATTTAGATAGATAAGAAAAAAGAATAATACTAAAATATTTATAAAATTTGCAAATAATAACTATGATATAGTGTAACGATGATTATTAAAGCTAAAATTGTTATGGATCAAATGAAACTACAATAAATGAAATAGTGTAAGCGTTATACCTGGATGTAAATTGAATAAAAAATATAAAGTAGGTATTGAATTAGTTAATGAAAGAACACATTGTTACATTATTGAATTAAATTAAGGAAATTAAATATTAATAAATGGTCATTTAATAAAACCAATGTTCTGGGAATAGTTATAATAGTTGTTTGAAATATGTACAAACTTTGATTTGGAAATCAATTGGATTTAAAATGAAATTTGGTATTACATTTATGAGTTTAAATGTTTGTTTATTTTGTAAAGTAATAAATGATGTGATAAAAGAGCGAAATCTAGATAAATTAATTTAATTGAGACTTTAATTAAATAATGGGCGGAATAATAGGATAAATGGTAACATTGATATTGTATGAAATAAAAACCCTTTTAATGTATGAAAACTAAGGCAAACATTTAAGTTATAAATGTTATAATAAATAAAAGTAAAATGACCATTGTATAAGGATTTGGCATATGAAAATAGTAACGGTTGTGTGTAAATATTAGAGTAAAGGAACCTTAATGTTATATTAATAAGAATTAACGCAATAACTAAATTAGTGCACACCCTATTAATTGAAACAGATGGTAAAGTTAGGATTGATTGAAATTAGTAAATTGGAAAAGGAATTCAAAATTATGTTAACTGATGAAGAATGCGTAATAAATTGTAAATTTATAAAATAAATGTCCGTTAAGTAGTTATAATATTTATAGTTAATAATAAACGTTACTTAGTGATTATTAATATAATAACGGGAGGAGTAAATGTAATAATTGAATAATAGGAATTGTAAATTTATACCTATTATAGTAATCGATATAATGGAAAGTATGAACCTAAGTAAATGAATTTATTCAGAATGTAAAACGCAATTAGCGTGTATATTCGTAGAAATGTAATAAAATGAAAACATGGTAGTTAGTACGGAGGAAAGATGAAAATTTGGACTTACTAATGTATAATAGGGAAAACAAAGGTTACCTTTGTTTATTAAATAATTATTTATGAAATAAAAAGGATTTGGAGTTAAATAATATGTTATTTGAAATAAAGATTATATGAGAAATTTATGTAATAGTTTTGTGTGACGCCCCACCTCTATACCCACGCTAGCCAAGGACACTACGGGGTACTGCCGTCAACTAGCACGGAGAATAAGGCTGTTGAAGAGCGACCATCCGTGCAATTTCTTTGTGCGAGCACCGCTATGTCGGATAGTATAACTGGCATTTGAATTCGAGAGGAAATCCGACACACCGATACAAACTCAAAGCTACTACATAGTGGCTATAATAATCCTCGGAAACAAATATAGAAATAAGCATAACACAAATCAGTCACAGATAATTCATATCACAAAGGAAGAAGAAGATATGAATATATAACTAACACATGAAAGTGTATATCAGAGTAGTGGTCAAAAAGATCCACAATATCTCAAAATCATAGTTACAAGAACTGCACAAAAGAATGAGTATACATTATGGAGTCTATATCTCAATTGTATACAATCCAAAAACTACTAATCTAAGTAGTTAGCCAAATGTCAAGGAGGTAAACCCGGACGTAAAGTCAAGCAGAAGCACCTGTAACATCTCGGTCTGACCCGAGTATTATTTAATAAGAAAATAATAAACGTATCAGTCTAACTATAAATATCAGATGAAACGATATAGAATAAGAGATATGACTAAACACATAATAATCACAATGCCGAGCTGTGAAATATATAAGTAATTGAAAATCAACAAGAGATTAATCAATATCACAGAATCTACACAAGAATCAAAGAAATGTCATACTCCTTATTTTGTTCACCAAACCATAAATATTGACGATTATATCAATGTCAATCACAAAAGTCAATGACACACGAATTCACCAATGCACAAAAATTGATAAATCATATCAATAGAAACCACAAAAGTCAATGACACACGAATTCACCAATGCACAAAAATTGATAAATCATATCAATAGAAATCACAAAATTCAATGACACACAAATTCACCAATGCACAAAAATTGATAAATCATATCAATAGAAATCACAAAAATTGGTGAAGCATAAATTCCAGAATTCAACACACGAAATCCAGAAATCACAAGAAATGGGGGAAGGCCTATCACACGAACGGGAGCATTAAAGCTCACCAACATATGTATCACACGAACGAGAAGCTATCTCATGGTAGCTAGCCATTAATTTTTGACACACGAACGGCCCGAAGGCCATGGGGAGCTACCCCACAAAGAATTGAGACGAAGCTCAATAAAATGAGTTACTGTCCTCCACGTGGACAAAGAGACATCGCACAATTGCTAGTCTAAATCACAAAAATGATCGTTATGATCATCAAGAAGTGTCAATTACAGTAAGCTAGTAAATATATGAGCTTAGCTTCATGTCCCATAACCACTAGCTTAACTTAAATATTTACGAACAAATTGTATATCTCCACTAGAAAATTGTCACAAGAGTTTCAACCGAACAAGTCCAAGAATTAACCGGCGAAGTAAACGCAAGCGTTTCATACCACTTGTTTTACTAAGCCGTTTAATTACATTTCTCATACGAGTGAGGTAAAGGTTTGTATATACTAGTAGATTGGAAAACAGTTTTATAAACGAGTTTGGTATTGAAAATAGAGTTGAAATGGTTTTGATGAAAGAATTTTGATATTTACTACTAGTATAGAAAACCTTTATATTTTTAAAGTGACAAATCACAAAGAAGATTGTAGGAACAATCAATCACTAAAATTCACATACGAAGATGTGAATAAAATCCAAAGAAATCGCTATCGAATCCATCAAAATGGATTATTCCCGAAAATCACGATGAAAATGTCATCAAAGTCCATAATAATTGATAACAACAAAAAGGGAATCAACACGAATCGATTAAAGTTGGAAATATAGTCAAAAAATAGCCAAACAGTTCCAGACGTCTGGAGGTCATCCAGGCGTCTGAAAACCAATCAGACGTCTGGTTTAGAATCAAGACGTCTGGATTTGTTCTCTGGGAACAATCCAGGGAACACCCAGACGTCTGAAACTTCAAGTCAGACGTCTGAGACCTAACCAGACGTCTGATCCTAAATTTCAGACGTCTGAAATTAGTCTCTGCCTTTTTTTTATATTCTGCGTGGCTATAGTTTTCCTCTCCAGGTCCAAACCAGACGTCTGGACTTGGTCACCAAACGTCTGGTCACCTGGTCTGGGCAACAATTTGCCTAGGCCAAAGTGGCCAAAAAGTATCGGGAGCGATCGGACGAGCAACGATGACTAAGGATTTATGCCTAGCGACAACCCAGCCTTAACGGCTCCTCAATACACCCCGAATATCATTGTCCAAATGTCCATAGAAGGATTTTCATAAAATTGGACCCAAAACACAAAAAGTTGGAAAATTCACCAAATCAATTCAAATCAAAAGCAAATGAATATGCACAAATGTTTGGAACTCATACCTAACCACCAAGATAGATATAGAAAAATATGTGAGATAAAAATCTCACCTTTATGCACAAGAACAAGGAGGAAGAAGCTATAGAACAATAACAATGACAATCACTCTTCAATTCCAACTCAACAAGCTTGAATCTAAGCTAAAAAGAGAAACATCCTAAATCAGGTTTAGAAATTTCTGAATTTGATAAGAGAATGAGTTGGAGAAGAAGAAGAGAAGCTTACCAATGGGTTCTTCTATTAGTTTGGAGCTAGAGCTTGATTTGCAAAAGAAAACTAGGGTTTTGGAGTTTTAATTTCCCATCTCTCCCACCATTGATGCTTTAGAGCTGAAAAGACGAGAAAGTGAGAGTGAATGGGGAGGAGTGGTTCTGATTTGAGTATAAGTTAAACATAGGGCTGAACCCAAACCCAAACCCAAAGTGAAAAAGTAGCAAAACTTGACTAACTCCAAACATATCGAAGCTTACACTCAAAAAGGTCGCAAACGGCATTTTAAACTCAATGGGAGTAGTCCCGAGTCCTAAATTGACCGTATGCAAAAAGTAGCTTTTCAGACCAAATTCCGAGTATCGATAAAATATTTAAATAAAATATTTAAATATAAAAATCGATAAATATGCGGGTTGTTACAGACTCTCCTCCTTAAAGAAATTGCGTCCTCGCAATATTTAAGAAGAAGATATATAGTAACAAACATAAAAGGATATTCAACACAAAAGAAGTTTGAAATAAGAAGTTCACCTCAAAGAGCCCGAGAAAGTAAGTTCGGATGTATTCGCTCGATGAACTCTCTAGATTCCCAAGAACAATCCTTAGGATTTGAAGACCATTGAACTTTAACAAGCGGAACATCTTTATTTCGAAGTCGTTTGACTTCCGAAGCAATGATACGAATAGGATGTTGCTCATAAGTTAATTAGGCGAAACTTCAATCTCTTCCACAACACCTGGCTCGAGAATAGAATCGGAATCTCGAAGACATTTCCGAAGTTGAGAAACGTGAAACACGTCATGGATAGCAGAAAATTGAGCCGGTAACAAAAGGCGATAAGCCATGGAACCAATACGTTCAGTGATAGGAAATGGCCCAATATATCGAGGCGCTAACTTTCCCGATTGACTGAAACACACAACACCTTTCATAGGTGAAACACGAATAAAAACAAGATCTCCAACAGAAAATTCTAATTTACTTCTTCGGTTATCGGCATAGGATTTTTGTCTACTCTAGGCTTCTTTCATCCTATGTCGAATAAGGCCAATTTTCTCTGTGGAATCCCGAATAAAATCTGGACCTAAAACCAACTTCTCACCGGCCTCAAGCCAACAAGAAGGAGATCGGCATGGCCTTCCATAGAGTGCCTCAAAAGGTTCCATACCAATACTAGATTGGAAGCTATTATTATAGGAAAATTCAACAAGGGAAATATGATCTTCCCAACTTCCACCGAAATCAAGCACACAAGCACGAAGAAGATCTTCAAGAGTTTAATTCACACGCTCGGTTTGTCCATCGGACTGGGGGTGATAAGCGGTGCTAAAATTAAGCTTCGTTCCTAAAGCTTTTTGAAGACTCTTCCAAAATCCACTAGTAAACAATGGATCACGGTCGCTAACAATAGAAGTAGGAACTCCATGCAATTTAATAATCTCTTTAACAAAGAGTTTGGCCAAAAGAGGAACGGTTCGGTTAGACCGAACGGGAATAAAATGGGCAGATTTAGTAAGTCTATCAATGATCACCCATAAGCTATCATGACCCGAACGAGAACAGGGAAGGCCGTCAATAAAAATCTGATCCCACTTCCAAATTGGAATTTCTAAAGGTTGCAATAACCCACCGGGCCTTTGATGTTCGGCCTTAACGAGTTGGCAAGTCATGCAATGCTTAACGAAGTTAGCGATGTCAAGTTTCATTCCCTTCCAGTAATAAAGTCGCTTCATATTCGCGTACATTTTACTACTACCGGGATGAATGGTAAATTTAGAACGATGGGAATCTTCTAAAATATCTTTACGAAGATCACCAATATTTGGTACGATAAGTCTACCAAATCTCCGAATGCCGCCACGAGAATCGATATCAAAGTCTTTCAAACCTTCAACATCAATTTTATCCTTAATATTTTGGCCAAGAAGAGCCAATTCGGGATCTAGCCTTTGAGCTTCAAGAATGCGGTCTAGAAGAGAAGGATGAGCCTCAAGGCTACATAAAATAAATGATGAGCATAAATCGGATACGCGGTCTCGAATCTCACAAGTGGATAAGATCTCGAGATCGTTTCATTCGGATATCATCATAGAAATAACAGCTTGTTGTTTACGGCTAAGGGCATCGGCGACACGATTACCCTTACCGGGGGTGTAAAGAATATCAAGATCATAAGGAGCAAGGAACTCGAGCCAACGCTGTTGACGCAAATTAAGTTCCTTTTGAGAGAATAAATACTTCAAGGACTTATGATCGGTATAAAGAACAAATTTCTCTCCCAAAAGATAATGACGCCAAATCCGAAGAGCGAAAACAATAGCTGCGAGTTCTAAATCATGAGTGGCATATCTAGTCTCGGCTGGCTTTAATTGCCTAGAAGCATAAGCAATAACACGTTCTCTTTGCATAAGAACGGCACCCAAACCAATGCGACTAGCATCGGTAAAAACAACAAAATCTTGATTCCCCTTGGGAATAACAAGAATAGGAGCATCAGAAAGGAGTTCTTTTAATTTCTGAAAAGAAGTTTCACATTTGTCCGACCAAATGTATTTAACACCTTTCTTCGTTAAGCTAGTGAAAGGCAAGTCAATCTTAGAAAAGTCTTTGATAAAACGGCGGTAATAACCCGCCAATCCAAGAAAACTACGAATCTCCATCACACTCTCCGGTCTCTTCCAATCTTGAATCGCTTCAATCTTTGAAGGATCCACGAAAATTCCGGATTCGGAAATAATATGACCGAGAAACTTCACACGAGACTGCCAAAAGTGGCATTTAGAAAACTTTGCTTTTAATTGATTACTCCTAAGAGTTTCCAATACAATCCGAAGATGCTTTTCATGCTCCTCCTCGGTTTTTGAATACATAAGAATATCATCAATAAAGATGAGAACAAACCGGTCGAGGAAGTCTTTGAAAACTCTATTCATAAGGTCAACGAAATAAGCTGGGGCATTCGTCAACCCAAATGGCATAACAAGCCATTCATAAGATCCATAACGAGTACAGAACGATGTCAAAGGAATACTATCCTCAGCAATACGAAGCTGATGAAAACCGGTAGCCAAGTCCAACTGTGAAAAGACTTTAGCACCACTAAGCTGATCGAATAGATCATCAATCCGAGGTAAAGGGTATTTACTCTTGATAGTGCGATCATCAAGTTTGCGGTGGTCAACGCAAAGCCTAAGTGTACCATCGGATTTGTTCACGAAAATAGCCGAAGCTCCCCAAGGCGAGGAACTAGAGCGAATAAATTGCTTCGTCTCCAATTCGGATAATTGTTTATGCATCTCCTCGTTTTCTTTATTGGACATACGATAAGGAGGACGAGTGACAGGTTGAGCTCCAGGGATAAGATTAATTCTGAACTCAATTGCTCGCTTAGGCGGTAATCCTAAAACGGGCTCAAATATGTCGGAAAATTCACGAACAACGTGAATAAGAGAAATAATATCTTCCTCATCATCATTATCATCATCATGAGGATTTAAAGAATATAAAGATGCAACCAAGCTGGAATCCAAATCTTTAAGATTAATAGAAATATGCTTAACAGATTGAGGATGTCGAAGATGAATAGTCTGCTCGGGACATAGGATATGAGCTTCATAACGGTTAAGCCAATCCATTCCCAAAATCATTCCAAAGCCTAAATAACGCATGACATGCAAATCGGCTAGGAAAGGAAAATCACACAAAATAATCTCCACACCTTTACAAAGCAAACTAAGAGTTGTGGATCCACCAACCGTATTTGCAATTCTCAAAGAAGTCATTAAAGAAACAACACTTAAAGAAAAAGTATCAACAAGCTCTTTTGATATAAAAGAATGGGACACGCCCGTATCAAAAAGAACTCGAATAGGATGATCACGAAATAAAATAATGTCATCAAGGATAGAATGAGAAATACCTTGGCCATGAGATGTGTTGCCAAGGGCTTGAGCAACATTTAACTTTCCCTCCTTCCTGCCCTGAAGCTTGGGGCAAGAAGATAAATAATGATCCGGGCTTTTGCAATAGCGACAAGTACGAGGCTTTGAACACTTGTTCGCAAAATGGTCTCTTGAACCACAGTTAAAGCATTTCCCTTCAGTAGAGGAAAAGGTCTTTGCAGCAGGAGTTGCTTGCCTCCCTTTCTTATTGGGATAAGGACCTTTGAATTTGTTTGGCCTCTCCTTGTTGTTGAAGTTTGGTTTGGAACCCACCACTTCAACATCATTCTCCCTATCAGCCTTTTCAAGACGAAGAGCGATATCAATGAGTTGGTCGAAGGAAACTTCTAATTTTAGAAGTAATGGCTTCTTGAGATTTTTTTTAAGCCATAGACAAATCTCTGATTTTTCTTCAATGGGGTGCTGATGTATTCTACCCCATATTTGGAGAGAGATTCAAAAGACGCGACATAATCTGCCACGGAAGATTCACCTTGAACAAGGTCTATAAAACGGCGAGCCAAAGTCACCTTCTCAGCTTCTGGTATGAATTTTAACTCGAAGCGCTCTCGGAATTTCTCCCAGGTGAGATCCGCTTCATTAATCTCAGAAATAAGAAGTTCGTACCAGTTCAATGCTCTTTCTTGGAGCATACTAGAAGCCACCTGAACTCGGTGAAGATCAATGAGGTTCATGCGAGAAAAGATTCGATCGCATGTCCTTAACCAAGACTGGACTTCAATAATAGTTTCGGAACCTTTAAATGGCTTCCCGCCCAGGTTGGTGTAATCACTGCACAAACGTGCAAACCCAGATTTAGGGTGAGTAGGTTCCGGATTAGAACTAGTTGCTTGAGCATTCGTGACAAGGTCAAGAAGTTGCTGGGTAGTCATAAAAACTCCATCTTGGGGTGGAGCACTAGATGGTCCAGCTCTGGGACGACCAGGTCTAACCATTTCCCTTCTTCAAGAAAGAAAGAAGAGGAAAAAGTTATTCTCAAGATAAATATCAAGCAAATCTTGATAGATAAAACAAGGAATCATAAAGAAAGTAGGATGAATCGGTACGAAGACTCGAAGTAAATCCTAAGGCACGACTCCTAAGATGGACTTAGGACGATGATCCTTGTTATAATATTCCATACTGTTCTGAAGTTTGGCAATGATACCAAGCTATGACGACCCACCTCTATACCCACGCTAGCCAAGGACACTACGGGATACTGCCGTCAACTAGCACGGAGAATAAGGCTGTTGAGGAGCGACCATCCATGCAATTGCTTTGTGCGAGCACCGCTATGTCGGATAGTATAACAGGCATTTGAATTCGAGAGGAAATCCAACACAGCGATACAAACTCAAAGCTACTACACAGTGGATATAATAATCCTTGGAAACAAATATAGAAATAACATAACACAAATCAGTCACAGATAATTCATATCACAAAGGCAGAAGAAGATATGAATATATAACTAATACATGAAAGTGTATATCAGAGTAGTGGTCAAAAATATCCACAATATCTTAAAAATACAGTTACAAGAACTGCACAAAAGAATGAGTATACGTCATGGAGTCTATATCTCAATTGTATACAATCCAAAAACTACAAATCTAAGTAGTTAGCCAAAAGTCAAGGAGGTAAACCCGGACGTAAAGTCAAGCAGAAGCACCTGTAACATCTCGGTCTGGCCCGAATATTATTTAATAAGAAAATAATAAACGGATCAGTCTAACTATAAATATCAGATGAAACGATATAGAATAAGAGATATGACTAAACACACAGTAATCACAATGCCGGGCTGTGAAATATATAAGTAATTGAAAATCAACAAGAGATTAATCAATATCACAGAATCTACACAAGAATCAAAGAAATGTCATACTCCTTATTTCGTTCACCAAACCATAAATATTGACGATTATATCAATGTCAATCACAAAAGTCAATGACACACGAATTCACCAATGCACAAAAATTGATAAATCATATCACTAGAAATCACAAAAGTCAATGACACACGAATTCACCAATGCACAAAAATTGATAAATCATATCAATAGAAATCACAAAAGTCAATGACACACGAATTCACCAACGCACAAAAATTGATAAATCATATCAATAGAAATCACAAAAATTGGTGAAGCATAAATTCCAGAATTCAACACACGAAATCCAGAAATCACAAGAAAGGGGGGAATGCCTATCACACGAACGGGAGCATTAAAGCTCACCAACATATGTATCACACGAACGAGAAGCTATCTCATGGTAGCTAGCCATTAATTTTTGACACACGAACGGCCCGAAGGCCATGGGGAGTTACTCCACAAAGAAATGAGACGAAGCTCAATAAAATGAGTTACTGTCCTCCACGTGGACAAAGAGACATCGCACAATTGCTAGTCTAAATCACAAAAATGATCGTTATGATCATCAAGAAGTGTCAATTACAGTAAGCTAGTAAATATATGAGCTTAGCTTCATGTCCCACAACCACTAGCTTAACTTAAATATTTACGAACAAA
The DNA here is from genome assembly GCA_030765085.1 of Allium cepa. Classification (NCBI taxonomy): domain Eukaryota; kingdom Viridiplantae; phylum Streptophyta; class Magnoliopsida; order Asparagales; family Amaryllidaceae; genus Allium; species Allium cepa. The sequence goes on along the minus strand of CM060934.1, from coordinate 484,846,605 downwards.
TTGTATATCTCCACTAGAAAATTGTCACAAGAGTTTCAACCGAACAAGTCCAAGAATTAACCAGCGAAGTAAACGCAAGCGTTTCATACCACTTCTTTTACTAAGTCGTTTAATTAGATTTCTCATACGAGTGAGGTAAAGGTTTGTATATACTAGTAGATTGGAAAACGGTTTATAAACGAGTTTGGTATTGAAAATAGAGTTGAAATGGTTTTGATGAAAGAATTTTGATATTTACTACTAGTATAGAAAACCTTTATATTTTTAAAGTGACAAATCACAAAGAAGATTGTAGGAACAATCAATCACTAAAATTCACATACGAACATGTGAATAAAATCCAAAGAAATCGATATCGAATCCATCAAAATGGATTATCCCCAAAAATCACGATGAAAATGTCATCAAAGTCCATAATAATTGATAACAACAAAAAGGGAATCAACACGAATCGATTAAAGTTGGAAATATACTCAAAAAATAGCCAAAAAAGGCAAATTAAACAGTTCCAGACGTCTGGAGGTCATCCTGGCGTCTGAAAACCAATCAGACGTCTGGTTTAGAATCCAGACGTCTGGATTTGTTCTCTGGGAACAATCCAGGGAACACCCAGACGTCTGAAACTTCAAGTCAGACGTTTGAGACCTAACCAGACGTCTGATCCTAAATTTCAGACGTCTGGAATTAGTCTCTGCCTTTTTTTATATTCTACGTGGCTATAGTTTTCCTCTCCAGGTCCAAACCAGACGTCTGGACATGGTCACCAGACGTCTGGTCACCTGGTCTGGGCAACAATTTGCCTAGGCCAAAGTGGCCAAAAAGTATTGGGAGCGATCGGACGAGCAACGGCGACTAAGGATTTATGCCTAGCGACAACCCAGCCTTAACGACTCCTCAATACACCCCGAATATCATTGTCCAAATGCCTATAAAAGGATTTTCATAAAATTGGACCAAAACACAAAAAGTTGGAAAATTCACCAAATCAATTCAAATCAAAAGCAAATGAATATGCACAAATGTTAGGAACTCATACCTAACCACCAAGATAGATATAGAAAAAGATGTGAGATAAAAATCTCACCTTTATGCACAAGAACAAGGAGGAAGAAGCTATAGAACAATAACAATGACAATCACTCTTCAATTCCAACTCAACAAGCTTGAATCTAAGCTAAAAAGAGAAACATCCTAAATTAGGTTTAGGAATTTCTGAATTTGATAAGAGAATGAGTTGGAGAAGAAGAAGAGAAGCTTACCAATGGGTTCTTCTATTAGTTTGGAGCTAGAGCTTGATTTGCAAAAGAAAACTAGGGTTTTGGAGTTTTAATTTCTCATCTCCCCCACCATTGATGCTTTAGAACTGAAAAGAGGAGAAAGTAAGAGTGAATGGGGAGGAGTGGTTCAGATTTGAGTATAAGTTAAACATAGGGCTGAACCCAAACCCAAACCCAAAGTGAAAAAGTAGAAAAACTTGAATAACTCCAAACATATCGAAGCTTACACTCAAAAAGGTCGCAAACGGCATTTTAAACTCAATGGGAGAAGTCCCGAGTCCTAAATCGGCCGTATGCAAAAAGTAGCTTTTAGGACCAAATTCCGAGTATCGATAAAATATTTAAATAAAATATTTAAATATAAAAATCGATAAATATGCGGGTTGTTACATTTTGAATCCAATATTTAATCCATCTATTTGATAGGAATGAATGGATTAACAATTAATTTATTTAACTGAATGGAATTTTGGGAATTTTATTTATAATTTGTGAATTTAATGAAATTAATTATTAAAAGTGAGGTTAACGTTGGAATTGATGAATTAATCAACTCTAATTTGACATTTAAATTTGTTTAAATCATTGTAAATGATTAAGAAGTTAAAAATGTTGAAATTTGTCAATTATCGAAATAAAATTGAAAATTTGATTTAATTAATTAATTATTAATTTATTTAATTAATGGAAAATAGCCATTTTGGCCACTGACTCGGATTGCGACGAAACCAGTTTCATCGAATCGGTAACGGTGAATTATTGTAGGGTTTCAAGTTTCGTAGCGATCGGACTTGTCGGTTGATCGTACGGACTCGAAACGCCTTGAAATCAATAAATTAAAACCAATTGAAATCAATTTGAAAAATAATGATTTTAGCATAACTTCTTCCATCGCATTTAAAATATTTTTAAACACCTATTTTGATATATGGGTTGGCCCAATTTCGTTCCGGAGTCAGAACGAGCTTTTTTAGGCCACTTTGTCGTTAGCGCGTACATCTATCTTATCCGATCCATTCTATTTCCAACATCGTCTATTTAAACCATGTTATAAACCCTAGCAGTCTCCATTCCTCATTTCTATACGTACAGAAGCTGCTGTGCTCCTCTTCCTCAATGGATGTAAACCCTAATTTATCCAATTCAAATTCAATTCAAAAATCAACTTCAAAAATTTCAAACTCCTCTGAAAAATTTGGAAAAAATATATATCGAAGATCTCAATGGTACGAACCTACATCTGCTGTTCGTTTTTCAAGATAGTGACTAGATTGATCAAAAATCGCGGTCAAAGGCAAATTGGGCGTTTTTGTTTGGGGCGACAATTGGAAAATCAGTTTCTGAGTATTGTAGATCTCATCAAGGGTAGTCGTTTGGTGGCGGTCGCAGCCTCAATTGGTGGCTGAGGCATCGGAATTTGGCGATATAGGGTTTCGAAACCCTAGAAAATGGACGGCGGCGCGGCGATCTATGGGGCAGCGGAGGCGTGTAGCCTCAGGCCGAGGATAGAGGAGAGCGAGGCGAACAAAACGGTGGAGGCGACGTGGTGAAAGATGGTCGGAACGGTGGAGCTTTGACTGGTCAACACTGGGCTCAGGTCGTGAATAACGGGTTCGTATGGGTTTCTTTAGGCATGCGTAGGAGAGAGAGGTAGGGGGTGACGTGTTGTGGATTTTTTTATTTAATTTATTTGAATTTAACGCTCAACTCGCTCTAACAGCAATAACTTTTACATATGAACTCCTTTTCACGTGCGATTTTTTTTTGTTAGGATCGAAATAAAATTCCGTACATTTTAGCGCTGGTTTGGATGGATTTGGAGACTATCCAATTTTTGGGTTTAAATTGAATATAAATTCAATTTAAATTCAAAAGGTGAGTGTTTTAACCCATTCACAACTTCTAAAATTTCTTATGTTTGCTAAATTAATATATGATGTGATTTAAAATTTATTTATGATTGTTTGGCATATTTTTAATCATCATCTCAGTTAATCTCATTTATTTAAATTAAATTGCTATTTAATTTATTCATTGCATCTAAACTGCCAATTAAATTTGTAAATTAATTATCATATAAACTGCCAGTTAAACAGTTATTTAATTTATTATTGAATTAAACTGTTATTTAATACCTATTGTTTATTTTTCGTTATATATTGATGCTATTGATTTAATTGGATGATGATTGTGATAAATGGTTGATGGTTGATATTGGATGAATGAATGTTGTATTTTATATTTTTATAAACTGCAAGTTATTTTGCATTTTCATTTCATTCGGGATTGCGGTTTGAAATGATATACAACCACATTTTTATTTTAAATTGTGGATTGAAGTGATAAATATCCGTATCACTTGACCATATGATAGAAAATTATATACATGCACCGCAGTATGTATATATATATATAATTATATATAATTATTTTGAAATGATTTTTCTATGGTTTTGGAAAGAAATATACGGTTTAATAAATATCAATTTTTGATGTTATATAAATATTATTTTATATATAAATATATATATAGTTAAATTCTTGAACTTAAGCTATGTATAAAATTGATTAATAAAAATGAGTTAACAATGGAGTTTGATTGTTTAATATTCTATGGTTTAGTACCTATTTAAGATAGAGGTAAATAGGCACAAGGAAGAAGTTGTAAAAAAAATTAGTCTCAAGGACAAAAAGTTTGATTTTTAGTCTGAAGGACACTTTTTAGTGTAAAATGAAAATGATAGTTACAACTATAATTCTGTGATTTACACTAAAAAGTGTCCTTCAGCCTAAAAAACAAACTTTTGTCCCTGAAACCAAATTTTTCTCTAACTTTTTCCTTAAGCCTAAAAACCCCTTTAAGATGTTGTAAATATAGAGTTTTTAATTGACTTAAATGAAATTTATGTTGGAAGATAAATATGAAATTGGTTAAATTGAATTATTTAAGAATTATACTTGAATAAATTTGATTTGGAATCTAAATAAAAATGGAGATTTTTAAAGGATATTATTCTTATAACTTGATTTGGTTTAAAGTAATTTAAATGAATATAAAGTTGAGATAAATAAATTTATCAAGTTAAATAAATTGAAAGAATATCTAATTGTTTGAACTTAAAAGTTCTACTTAATTTTTTTTTGAATTTTTTAAGTAAACATTGAATTTGATATATTTGGAATTATCTAAGAATTAGTTTAAAGGGTTGGATATTTAAGCTTTGAAATATATTGAAATTGAAATGGTTTATTTAGAAATTCAAATCGGTATTTGGAATTTATTGGTGAAATTAAAGAAGCTATCTGATTATATAAATGGATTAAATATTTAAACCTTTTAAGTATTAGAAGTTATGTTTCAAAGCTATGGGTTTCAAAGTATATAGGTTTGAAAGTGCTATGATTTTGGAAAAGATATATTTTGAAATAAAATGATATCAAAATGATTTGGGTTTTAAAACAAAAAAATGATATCATAATTATATGGTTTTGAAATGGATATTTTATTCTGGGGTTTTAAAGTATAAACTATTTTGAAAAAAAAAAACCGCGGTGTTATAATAACGGTTGGTTGTTAATGAGACCGGGATCGGAAGTTGTCATACTCTCTGCCAACCCCGAAAACCACTTTAACAACCGTGTACGTGGTGGAGATTCTAGAATGAAGTAGGATGGTGGCGACGTTTTCCTTTGAGGTAAATACGTGGATCCGACTGCCGTGAGTTGGCATAAGGTGGCTAAAACAGGAGCGGTTCTCGGGCCAATGAGGTTATTCCTCTGATCGAACACATCCCTTCGATTTTATACTTTGACTTTTGGATTGATTCGGTGGCGACTTTTGGTTTTCTTTTTAGGGGTGTGGCTCGAGGTGGGCGGTAGCTGCGCGCTACGCGTTACCACCAGCCCGGATGCGTAATTGGTATATCTACTCTGGCATTGCCTAGTTGTGCCGTGTCATCTAACCTATCGCGCCTTGTACGAGTTTCTATTTGTGTCGTACTTATGGAGTGTCTTCTCGTAGTCTCCCGATCAGGAGATATGCATGCACTGTATAAACTATTGGCATTATTTTTGTTAAGGGATATATGGGTAACCCCTTAACGCTATTTAAAAGTAAGTTTATTTTACTAATAGACACTATTATAATAGCGAAATATACTGCATAGTAAATAGTTTAGCGGATCCTTAAGAGATGTAAATCTCGAGCATCTCTTGAGTTACTGCACTCATATTTACTTCTGTTGATTTAACTACATAAGGTCTTTTAGTTTTGACTCGAGTGTTTTGTCTTTTCAATTCACTCGGGTCAGTCCGAGCATTTCAGGATCGAAGACTGTATTTCTGGAGGACGAAGATGAAGATTTTATTATTATTATTATATTATATTCCACTACACTGTATTCCGCTGCATCGATTTTATTCGTTGGTATGTGCAACTCTGATATATATTGTATAAGAAAAATTAAATATTTTGTAAACAGCTTCATGAACTATATATTTGATTATTATATTTTATCCTTCCGCTGTGAGATTCTGTTTTGTTTTATTTCTTTCTCGTTTTTCATATTTACCCCATAACAATCCGTCTTTCCGTATGATTTGAATTGGCACGCATGTCGATTTAAAGCGTGCGAAAAGGCGGGATGTTACATCTGGTATCAGAGCTTTGGTTTAGCGATAAACCTTAGCTTTGTGGGGTCTGACTCTTTATTAATAGGCTAGTAATACCCTATGGGAGTCGCTGGGTGTATATATATGAGAGAGCGTATTTGTTAGTGTTATAAAAGGTTTTAATATTGTGTTAATCTATTCCGTTTTGTATTTATAAATTCTGGTTGATGCATGAGACGCTATGACATCAATAGGGATTTCTAAACACTTAATAGGACAAACCGACATAGTATTTGTTTTTAATATAGGTGAATGAAATAATTTTGCCTATTATATTTTCTATATATAAATATTTTTTTTTGTAAAGATTATATTTGGTTGCAATATGTTGGTTGTTAGGTAAGAAAATTTATAAATAATAGTCGAAATAAGATTGAAAAAAAAAACTAAAATTTGGAAATTTTAAAACTTAAGCTCCGGGGCTTTGGAAATTTCTTTCAAATGATTTTGGAATATGGTAATAATAGTATTAGAAGTATTTTTTTGATATAAATATTTCAATATAATTTGAAAGAATTATTTTAAAAGAAACTTTGAAAAGAAATAAATTTTGTACTCCCCTCTCTGCCGCTTGAAAATAATTTCGGTGATGAGTGCACGCATCATCGACATTCATTTTCGAGTTTTGAAGTGGGAAGGCCACTGTAGCAGTTTTACTGCAGAGTTGTTTTGATAAACAAATATAAATTTTAAATTGTTTTAAATATAATTTGATATATATAAATTTGTAAGAGTATATTTATTTGTTATTCTAAAATGTTTTGAATAAAACCCGGTATTTAATTCTTAAGTTTCCATTGATTAATAGTTTCAGTTATCGTAGTGAAATTGAATGTAACTAAAATTTGAACCTTCAATTAAAATAAGAAATTTAATGCTAAGTTAAGAATGGAATCAAAAGAAATCTGAAATGTGTAACCTATAATACAAAGGATATAATTATTGAACATTGAATATATTTTAAAAGAAATAAGATAAACTTGTATAACTTTCAGTTACAGTCTTAAAGGCATGTCTATAACTTACCAAAGATCTACAAGTTGAAATGTTAATAAGAAAATGTAATGGAAATTGTACAAGTAAAAGTATGTAATGAAGTGTTCAATAAATTTCTCCTATTTATAAGAATTGATGTTATAAAGTTATAAATTTAAGTAAATGGTTGAAGCTATTATAAATAAAATAAGTAGAAAAGATGAATGCATTAAATATATGATTGTAGACTAAGGTAATGCATTAAGATGCTATGTAAACGAAATTGAGAAATGAATGCATGAAATGCAAATAAATGAAAAGGAATCAAACAACAAATATTATGAAATAAAATTGATAAAAATTAACTGGTTCTATGGGAATTGTTGTTTGTTTGGTTTATGGTTGTTTGGGCAAGGATACTTTAAGATTGTTGGATGTATGAATAATCTATTTCGTTTCATCTAAGACTGTTGAGTAAAAGGTGCAACTAGTGGTTTATTCTTCGTTATGCACAATTTAAAGTTTTGAACCCGAACAACTACCTGTTTTGTTTGATAGGAATGAATGATTGATTATGTTGATTCTGTATGATGGTTGTATGTTGTGATTGCAAGTGATTGTTGTGTTGACATTGCTTTGTTTGTTAGTGTATGAAACAAAAATAATATTTCATTTTATATAATTGTTAACCTTTGGATTATATAAGTGAAGTACAGGTTATGGAAGCAATTGCTACTGCTTTTGGTCTCGTAATTAAGCGTAAATTGCCCGACTAATAGGTACATTCTCGGATTACGGTTTATAGCGTTATTTTATTATTTTCCCGAGTTGGGATATTTATTATTGTGAAAAATACATGTTGTATATTGTATTTTGATATTATATTTTCTCCCAAGCCTCCCCGTACAAAGGAGACTCTGCCGAAATTTTTCGAAAATTTTGGACTTAGAAAACATTTTGAATTTTTTTTTCAAACTTTACTAATTTAAGTATAAAAGATTTAGGGTTATAAATGGGTATATTTTATTTAAATTATTAATTTTTTTTAAATTTATTTGGGTATAAATCTAATATTTTAAGTATGATATGTTGATTTCTTAATTCTTCCTTTCCCTTCTTTTCCTTTTCGGGGATAAAAAGTTTTGAGTGGGGGAGAGTCTAACGACCTGAAAATTTTGGTAAATAAATTTGGTTAAATTAATGAGATTTTGTAATTAAATTTAGATAGATAATGCGATGTCCCGGAAATTTGGGCAGTATTTATTTAATAATTTCCATTAAAAATTATTTTAAAATGTGAAATATTGTTTAATAATCTAATTCAAAAAGAAATTATCTTTTGAAAACTAATAATTACTTAGTTTGACAAATGTTATCTTTTCAAAATTTATAATAATGATAATAATAATTTAATTTGGGAATCTTATTCTTTTCAAAGTTAAAAATAACTAAATGATAAAATTATCTTTCTAAGCTAATTTAAAGGATATTCTATTTATAATGTATATATGTGTATACATTGTAAATAGGGAGTTTGATGTTAATTTAAATTTAATAAAAATATTTTCAAATTTAATATATATATGTGTATAACTTGTGAATTGGAAAATTTGATTGAAATTAGTATGTAAACTTTTTAAAAGTTTGTTTAAAAATCTATCTGATATTTTCAAAAGAAATTAAAGTAAATATTTATTTTGTTTAAAAAAATTATAATAGTTTAAATTGTATATTATAATAAAAATTTATTTTGTTTTCTTTTAATTTTTTTTTTGTAATAGACTTAATTCTTATATATTAAAGAATAATATTTCAGTTTGAAACTTTAAAATAAGGTTTAATTCAATATTTTTTTCTTTTTAAATTTTCTTTCTTGAAAATTTAGCTTTGAAAATATTATTTTAAAAAGTTATAAATAAACATTAAAATATGTAATTTTATAGAGGAAATTTACGTGTAAACATTTAAAGGCTAAGCAGAAATAAACATTTAAAAACATGTCAAAATAAATAAGAAATTGATTTAATGGATTTAAAAACATTTATAAAATAACGAAATTTATTATAATATTAAAATGAACATGTGTAAGACACTTGTAAATCACTCTACTACCTAATGTAACAAGTGGCATTTGTGTTATTTATTTTTGAAAACATTTTATTCAAAATATATTAAGTAGAAAACTTGGAAATTCATTTTAGATTCAAACATTCTCTTCAAAAAGGAAAAAAAACTGAAATCAGATTTTAGGAGAAATTCAAAACCAAATACAACCCAAAATCTAAATCAGTTCAACTTCAAAATCTGCAAAACAAATTCCATTACAAATCTGTAATCTAAAGGAAGATCAACTCAAAACTCTAGCAAAAAGAAATGGAGGTCAGCATGCAGTTTTAAAATCAACTACAACAGCTGCAAAAATTCAATTCAATAGCAAGCAAATTAAAAACTCCAAATTCAAAATCCAGAGCAAAATAAGTTCCAGGAAAATGAAAATGCATCAGAGTTTGTCCTCTGCTTCTTCAATGTTGGTGAGTAAACTTCTGTTTTTAAAAACAGTTTTTTCTTTTTAAAATCAAAGCTAAACAAATTCCTGTACTCAAGTTTTAAATTCAAACTGTTTTTTTTTCAAAAATTAAAACACTTGTAAGTAAACTGCTCTGTCTTCATTTTAAGTTGAGTAACTTCACAATTTAAAAAGCTTAAATTTATCTGTTGCATGTGGATAAATAGGAATAAGTATGCTTCGTATGATTGTATTGTGATGAATCTTCTGTGTCTATATATATATATATATATATATATATATATATATATATATATATCTGTGTGTGTGTGTGTTGCCAAGTATCTGTATACCTGTTTTTGTTTTTAAAACTAAGATTTTAAATAGAAATCCATTACCACTTGATTTGATCTCAATTAGGATTTGAGATGTAAACAAAAGTTGTGTGTTTAGTATGGATTTATGTTTATAAATTATAATTAAGATAAGTTAAGATTCTGTTTGTCTCTGTAAACTGTAAGAATAGTTATTGTTGAAAATAAGCAAAATCTCAAACATCTTAAAATATTAAATCAGGTTTATAACTTGAATGCTTATATGAAATCATGATTTTTAAAACTAAAATCACATTTTTTAGTTAAGTATGGAATGAGCATTACTGGGTTGACCAGAAAATGGATTTTGGGGTTTATCTGATGATCTAGTGGATCTGGAATGTAGTAGTTCTTCCTGGAGGTGGAGGAATGATTGGTGAGTGGAGGAAAAATGTCAGGTGGATGGTTAGAGATAGGTGGCGACAGTGGTTGCTCTTTTCAGTTTCTAAACCTAGTTTTTGGGTGGTCGGTATTTTGTTGCTCCTCGATTTCTCTGTTGCATCGAGTGTTGCAAGGTTTTGGGAATTGGAAGAGGGGATGTAGATGGAGGGTTGGCCGGAGTCGTAGGTGCTCTGATGGTGGGAGATAGGTTGTCGAGGTGTTGACAGGTTTTGGGCTTTTGTTGTAGTGTCGAGTTCCAGGTTTGCTTGGCTAACTCAAATTTGATTTTCGAACTACTGTGGGAATTTTGGTGGTCGTGATCAGGTGTGGAGATGGTCGGCGACGTGATGAAGGTGGTGATGATGGCTGGAGGTTGCCAGAGCGACGGTGCATATGCATCGTGCATATTTTACTTCTGGTGAATTTTTGGGTTTGTGCAGAGAGATGTAACTCGAGATTTGCTCGGGTAGATCGAGTATTTTACTCGAAAGAGTTAGGGTTATGACTCGAAGTATTTGTTGGGTGGTCTCGGGTCAAGTTTAGTTTCAGGTTTATAACCTTACAGTGCTGGGATTTTGAAATTTAAATGAAAATTAAATTTTAAAGCAAGATTTAAAACAGGGGTTTTAAATTCAAAAGTTTAAGTTTGGATTCAAATGAACTTTTGAATCCTAAGTTTTAAAATGAAATTTTAAATTTAAAGCAAGGTTTAAATCAAGTTTTAAAAATCAAGTCTAAATATGGTTTCAAGTTTACTATGGATTCAAACCTTGATTTAAATCAGTTTTGTAAATTTAAATGTTGAACAAGTTTAAATGTTTTAAAGTTGATTTTAAAAATGAATTTGTTTTCAAATAAATGTATAAACTTGATAAAACTCTTTCCTTTAATATTTGAATGAAAAGTTATGAAGTGTTTAACTTAAATTTGGAAGTTAAATAATCAATTTATTTTAAAGATTGATTTCTTTTAATAAAATTAAGTAATTTAGTTTAAACTTTTTCTTATATAAGTATCTTATATAAGTAATGAATGTTCTTTACTTTTATTTTAAGGTTTATAAATTTATTTAAATTTGGATAAATGTTTAAATGGTTAAACATTTTGAATCTTAAATTCAAAATGGAATTTGAATTTAAATTTAGAAGTGTAACGTTTTAAATACACTTGAATGTTAATGAAGTCATTAATAAAGTAAATGAATTATCTTAGGAAAAAGAATTAAGATAATAAAAGAATTTAATTTATAAGAGAATTAAGGAATGACTTATTTATTTGATTTTAAACTAATGATTTAGATTAATTTATGATTAGAGATGATTAATAATTATTAATCTAAGATAAATTTCTTAAGGAAGTAATTAAAGAAAATGTACTTAGTTAATTAAGATAATTATCTAAGGATTATTAAGTAATTAATTAATGTGATTAATTTTGATAATTAATTAGATTAATTAATTGAAGATAATAAATTGTAAATTGTTAAGCATAATTACTTGATAAAAGTAATTAAGGGATTAATTACTTATTGAAATTAATTATGGTAATGTGATTAGTTTAAGCTAATTAATTTAGTTTAATTAATTTAAGAAAATCATTTGATGATTTAATAAGAGTAATTACTTAATGTAATTAATAGAGCATAATTACTTAGGGAAGTAATAAATGATAATTACTGGAATATAATCAGTGAAAGATGATTTATAATGAAGTAATTTGGGTAATTACTTTTGTAATTAATCAAGGGATTAATTAATGAAGATATTAATTATGGAATAATTAATTTATAAATGAGTAATTAATGGAAGTTAATTACTGGATTGATATTAATCAAGGATGATTAATAATTGTATTTTAAATTTTGGATTAATTACTAAATGTAATTAATTTAAAGAAAGTAATTAATTTAAATATAAATTAGAGATCATTAATTCATATAATTAACGATGTAATTAAGAACTGTTTAATTAAGGAATAATTAATAATAAATTGATTAATTAATGTACTTAATTAAGGATAAATGTAATTAATTATAGTTAATTAATAAATGAAGTAATTAAATGTTAATTACTAGTGATTAAGGTTGATTAATTTGTGAAATTAATTAAAGACTAATTACTTATTGTAAATAGAGAATGATTAATCAAAGGTGTTTAATCAAGATGAATACTTAGAGATTGATTAATTAACTAGGTTAATTAATTAATGGTTATATAAGCAGGATTTATAGATGTAGTAATTAATTTAATTTACTTTAAATTAATTAGAGATAGAAGTAATTAATCTAATTCATTTTAAATTAATTATAGATGATGGTTAATAAATCACTGCTTATGGATGATATTGATATTTCATTGAATGGTTGTGATCTCAGTAGTGAGATGAGTAATATCTATATGATATGGATGCTTAGTTAAAGTATGATAATATGGATTATCTGTTTGTGATGATTATCTGTTGTGATGACAATACAGATTATCTATTTATGATGAAAATGTGACTATCTATTGTGATATGTGAATTCTCTATCTGTGTGTATATAGATAATGATGAATTGAATTAATTGTTCAAACTAAAATCACTTGGACATTAAGATGGTGTTTGGATTTCGATGAGACCGGGATCGGGTTTCCAAATTTGGAATTCCGAAAACCACATCGATCCAAATTAAACGTTAGGTCGTAAATATCAAGTGAAGAGTGAAGACTCGAGGTATAAGGACTATTCGTGTTAATGCTCTGAGGGTGATTCCAATACGAGTTTAACGGGGGGGAGGTGGGGTAGTACTTTAAGGTTCGAGATGAAGATTCAGAGTGCAAGGGCTATTGTTGTTAACTCTGAGGTTGATTCCAAAATGAGTGTAGCGAGATAGTGCCTTCGGTTTCGTTCGAACCCGGAACGAACTTGTATGGATTGAATGCTTTCAGAACATCGTTGTAGCAACCCGCATATTTTACAATTCGAATATTTAAATATTTTATTTAAATATTTCATCGTTAGTCGGATTATAGTCCGAAAAGCTACTTTTTGCATACGGTCGAATTAGGACTCGGGACTACCTCCATTGAGTTCAAAACGTCGTTTGCGATCTTTTTAAGTATAAACTTTGTTATGTTTGCATTTAGTGGAATTTTGCTACTTTTTCACTTAGGGCTTTGGTTTGGGCTGAGCCCATTAACCCCACTTATTAACTCATTCCCAACCCTCTCCTCTTCATTTACTTCCTTTCTATTTTCCTAATACTCAAGCTTTTACATCAATGGAGAGTGGAATGGGAAATTAAAACTCAAGCCCTAGTTTTCTTTTGCAAATCAAGCTCTAGCTCCAAAGTAATAGAAGAAACTTTGGTAGGTCTCTCTTCTTCTTCTCCAACTCATTCTTTTATCAATTTCAGAAATTCATAAACCTAACTTTGGGAATGTTCTTCTTTTTTAGCATAGATTCAAGCTCATTTGGGTTGTGTTTAAGAGTGGTTGATTCTCCCTTAGCTTTCAAGCTTCTTCTTCATTTGTTTTTGTGAAAAGGTGAGATTTTTATCTCACATCTATGCTTATATCTATCTTTGAATGTTGGGTATAAATTCCTAACACTTATTCATGTGCATTTGCTTTTGGTTTGGATTGAATTGGTGAATATTCCAATTTTTGGTATTTTGAGTTCAAATCTTTAAAAATCATAACTTTGATGTTTTGATCATGTTTTGGTGATGAATCGATGAGCTTATAGGACCGGGTAGCCGATAGGCGTAAACCCTAGTGTCTGTGCTTGTCCGTTTGCAAATTGAAGGAGTTTGCACCTCATTTGAAATGGGTTTCAAATCGCAGAACATCAGGTTCGGCCGACCGGACCCGTGGGCCAGCCGACCGACCTGCTACCAAAGTGCATAGCACTTCTCTGTTTCTGGTCCGGTCGACCTGCTACAGAGCTCAGTCGACCGACCTGCTTCCCGAGAAATTTTCCAGAACAGGGTCCGGTCGACCGAGCTATGTAGCCGGCCGACCGACCTATTGCTATTTTGCATATTTCGCTTATTTTGCATGGTTTCCAAATTTAATCGATTCGAGTTCTTTACCTATTTGTTGTTATCATTTGTTATTGACTTTGATGACTTCTTTTCTTCGGGAATTTTAGAAATATCCATTTTGATGGTTTCGGTATCGATTTCTATGGATTTTTATTCAAGTCTTCGTATGTGAATTTCGGTGATTGATTGTTTTACAATCATTTTTGTGATTTGTCACTTTAAAAATATAAAGGTTTCTATACTAGTAGTAAATATCAAAACTCTCTCATCAAAACGATTTCAACACTATTTCAATACAAAGCTCATTTATTAAAACCGTTTTCCAATCTGTTAGTATATACGAACCTTTTCCTCACTCGTATGAGAAATCTAATTAAACGGCTTAGTAAAACGAGTGGTATGAAACGCTTGCGTTTACTTCGTTGGTTAATTCTTGGACTTGTTCGATTGAATCTCTTGTGACAATTTTCTAGTGGAGATCTATAATTTGTTCGTAAATATTTAAGTTAAGCTAGTGGTTATGGGACATGATGCTAAGCTCATATATTTACTAGCTTAGTGTAATTGACACTTCTTGATGATCGATGATGATCATTTTTGTGATTATGACTAGCAATATGCTATGTTCCTTTGTCCACGTAGGGGACAGTACCTAGTTTTATTGAGTATCGTCTCATTTTTATTATAGGCTAACGATCTATTTATTTTGGAGTTTCGGCTCAATTCTTGTGGGCTAGCGACCCATATTATTTTATGGAGTTCGATTCATTGGACGTACCGTTGTACTGCGTCGATGTTACGATCTATTCGAGTTTCAGGTCCCTCGGGCGTATCGATATTGTACTATGTCGTTGGACCGGCTCTATGGTTAGCGACCATGGGATAGCGTCCCGTTTGTGATACACGTGTTGGTGAGTTTTCACGCTCCTGTTCTATGATAGGCCTCCCCCTTTTTGTGATTTCTGGATTTCTATTGACGATTTCTAGAATTTGTGTTTCACCAATTTCATGATTGGCATTTATATGTTGTCAATATTTGTGCCTTGGTGAATGAAATAAGGAGTATGACATTCCTCTTTATCTTTGAGAAGATTTTTATGATATTGATTAATCTCTTGTTGATTTTCAATTACTTATTTATCACAGCTTGGCATTGTGATTATTATAGGTTTAGTCATATCTATTATTCTATATCATTTCATCTGATATTTATAGCTAGACTGATCCGTTTATTATTTTCTTATAAATAATACTCGGGTCAGACCGACATGTTACAGGTGCTTCTGCTTGACTTCTCTTCTGGGGTTATCATCCTGACTTTTGGTTAACTACTTAGATTAGTAGTTTTTATCGTATACATTTGAGATATAGTGTAACATCCCGTATTTTTAAGCCGTTGAATTTGAACATTTATTTTGTTTTAAATGTTTAATGTGGATTCTTAATTGATTTTGCAATGAATGAATTCGGATTCAATCAATGAAATAAGCTATAATTTTTAATTTATAGTAATTCCGGTTGAATTTGAATAAGGGAAAATAATAATTTAAATATTCGGAATTGAAATAAAAGTAAATCTAGATGTAAATAGTGATAAAAATAGTTTTAAAATTTATTTTGAGTTATTTGAGTGTATATAGCGTGGTGGGAATTTCAGAAGAATTTTTAAGTTGATAAGTTAATATTTAGGATTTTATATTAATTTAATAAGAGAATTTAATATTATAAAATATTGCAATTAATCCGATTTTAGTCCAGAATGAGCCAGAATGATTTTTATTGTGCTTATAAATTTCATATGATTTATTGTTGAGTTGATAAGATTTTAAAAGTGAAGTTTCAATTGATTTCGTCAATTTTGAAAATCGCCCGATTAAATAGACGAATTAAAATAGCCTTCCGGGGCACAGTCTCGGAATTCGACGAAACCAGTTTCATTGGATCCGTAATAGTTAGTTATTATCGGATTTCAATTTTCGTAGCAATCGGAGTTGTCGTTTGACCGTGGCAGCTCGAAACGCATCGAAATCGTTTTAATCGGTTTAATTTTAAATTGATCGTTTAATTTCGTAACTCGCACATACGACCGAATTAGCTTACGAAACATGTTCCATTGTGTCCGGAACGCGGAAAAACCCTAGGAACGCCTGTCGGAACGTGAAATTTGGAGTTCGTTTTGCGTGAGTGGTAAAATGCTGGAAACGAAAATAAAATAATATTAAATAATATTTACATACACTTAATTAGCAAAACCCTAGCCTTATATCTCAGGCCACCGCTAGGGCTTGTTTTAATGGCCGAAAATCAATTCGTTTCTCCTCCAAAAATCTCTCAATCCACTAATTAATTTCGAAAACTTTCTACATGAAGATCGTAGCGCTCGACGTCGGCTTCACATCCGTACGGTGGAGTGGCTCGGAACTTGCTGTGGAGGTCAGGATCGCCTCATGTAGGTCTTACGCTTGGACGCGTTTTTCGAGACGAGCTCACTGCCGAGCTTACGCGTGCGCGGGGTGTGGGATGGGGCTGGATCGAGCCTCTCCGTGGTGGTGTTAGATCTTGTTCGTGGCGTGAATGGTAGATGCGGCATCAAACCCTTATACGTGAGTTTGGGTTCGAGCTCGCCTGTAGTTGCGTGAGGGAGGAAGAAATGGGGGAACGGCCTGGATTCGAGTTTGATTGTGCGGCCCTGATTGTGTGATTGAGGCGATTCTGGAAGCGTTGGAATCGCAGAAGCGAGTGCTACGAGATGGTGCAGATTCGGGAACCATTCCGGGCAAGTAGAAAATTTGGGTTAAATCGAACGTCGTTCGGTTTAATTCAAATTTCGAACGCTCGCCGAAACTCAAGGTGAGTTATTCTCACTCACATCTGGATACTAGTAAAGTTAGACAGCTAATATTGACTGTTAGTTTGGATGTTTAGCTAAATATGTTGATTATTTTCAAATTGAATCGATATATTTATAGTTGTGCTAATATTTGTGGGTGCAGGGAAAACAGGTTGGAGGGATCCAACAGGATTCCTCACATTGTAGTAATTATCTTTATAATTGATAATGATGCCTGTTTATATTTTGGTTGATAAATTTGGATTTAAATTGTATTGTGATGTTGTTGGATAAACTGTAAACCCAGAATGATAATTTTAAAGGAATTTGGAGTTTTAATTATAAAGAAATTAACTTGGGTTTCAAAAGAAATTAAGAAAATTAATAAATAAGGAATTTAAAGGAATATAAAACTTAGAATCTGATGGATGGAAAAACTGAAATAAAGTTGTATTGGAATATCGCTGGTTAAATTATAAATCCATAATTTAATTATAAATGGATAAATTGAATTCTAGAGAAATAAAGATATTATTAAATAATGAATTTAAAAGAATTGATATTTTAAATCTATTTAGAATGGAAATTGAAAATTTGTAAAATCTGGAATGATAAACAAAGAGAAATGTTATCAGTTGATAAATGCGAAAGTAAATTTATGTTATTTAACTATAAAGCTAAATTGAAATAAATTGACAGAAATCGTGAGAAGGATTTCTGTGATGTCTAAGTGGAAATGAGATTCCTTGGGATAAACCAAGTTCGAGTTTAAACTGATTTTATAAAGAGAAAGTTTTGAAATTTGAACTTGTTTAAAAGAGTGTTTGGGAATTATTATTTTAAAGTAACTAATTATAAACTAGTAATAGTAAAGTAATTATTCCTTTACAAATGGATTTGTTTTAAAAGCTAGTTTTGACCTAAGTATATTGAAATAAGTATTAATCTTTTTACAACTCTATTTTTAAAATATAGTTTAACTAAAACCTTAGTTTAAATCAAGTTATATCTTATAAAATAGTTTTGCTTTAAATATTTTGAAATTATATTTTGAGTAAATAACTAGTAGTAAATTTACCTATTTTAAAGTATATTACATAATAAAATGTTTTAATTATTTTAAATCTAAAATGTTTTGAACTTGGTTATTTCCAATGGGAATATTATGGTAAAGGATTTACCTTGTAAAGGAAGAATTTTGGGAAATGTTTTCAAATGAGCTTTGGAAATTTGAAATATATCTTTTAAAGATATTTGAGGTAAATAAATAATATGGAATATTATTTATTGTGTGATGGATGTTTATGGATGTTTATGAATATAAATTGATAGTTAAATCACCGACTATCAATATTGGACAAATGCGTTGATCGTTTCGAAGAGACCGGGATCGAGATTTATTTCTCGAAAACCACTTCGATCCGGTTTGTACGTTTCGTGCGAAAAACATGTTCGGAGTCGAAGATGGAGCAGTGAAGTGCAAGGGCTAGTCGCTACTAATCCTGAGGATATTTCCAAAATGGATGTAGTAGGAGTAGTGCCTTCGGTTCCGTTCGAACCCGGGACGGACTTGTATGGACGAATGCTTGCGAAACATCGTCAGGTGGACGATGGGCATTCTAAGTGAAAACATTCTAAAGGTAACGCTTAGCCTCAAGCCTCATCAACCGGAAATGACTGAAAATCAGGGGATATGCAGCAAGGTTAGGTGGGTCATGCCCAAGCAGGACAAGATATTTCCCCTGTCTAGATGTCCCTTATATATTTCGGCTTAGTGGGTGGTTGGTCGCGCCAACCATGGGGTTTATCTTGTTCGGGACTGTTCAGTAAGGAATGGTTCCGGCCTTGTGTTGCAGGGGATGAAGGGAGTAATCCTCGGTACGGTGATCTAGGCCCCGTACTTTGACAGGTGGTACCCCAGTGCCTAGTCATTGTTGGAAATCCATTTTCCCTACGAGCCTTGTACGAGTTTTGTTTGTATTACCCACTTTTGTGGCTAGTAGCTGGAATTTAATCATGTAACAATTTCGGCTATTTTGTAAGTATTTGTAAATAGACCCTATTATAATATCAGAGGATTTCTATAAAAAGTGTTTTAGCTATCGTAAGGTAAAAACCCGACATGTTTATTTGTGGCGTGGTATTACGAGATGCTTTTGTTTTTCAAAGGATTTTTGAAACTTTAATAATCAAGTTGGATGCATATTTAGTATCAGCTGGTATTCCAGACTGACTCGGGTGTTATTTCATTATAATGCTCGGGTCAGACCGAGTATTATTTGTTCAGGTCAGGATGCTATGGAGCAGGAGAGGAGCTGGAGTCCGAGACGTCTTATATGTACCTATATATATATCCGCTGCTATGATTTCATGGTATGTCTGATTGGTGATGGTTGATGTATGAGATACTCTGATGATATGATGTATTAAAACAGTGATAGATTTCATTTTGTGTAAAGTTCTATATTTACTATTATATTTTATTCCGCTGCGACTGCGAGATTCTGATATTGTTTTAGTTTCTTCTTCTTCTATCTCTTCTTCTTTAACCCTAATGGTTCGTATTTCTGTGCCACTTGAGTTAATAGAGGTAGAATAGTGTTGATTCAAGGGGTACAGATTTGCGGGTTGTCACACTTGGTATCAGAGCTTAGGTTGGCGACAACCTAGGCTTTGGTGGGGAAATTACTCATTTAATAGAGTCAATAGTACTCTATAATGAGCTGAGTGTAATAATAGATATGAGAGCGTACTTGTTAGTGAATATAAAATTGTTTTTATACTGTGTTGATTTATCGGTTGAGTGTTTATGAATTCTGGTCGGTGCGGGAAGTACAACCGTATCGATAGGGGTTTCTAAACTCTAAAACAAGATAAACCGACATAGTATTGTTTTTAAAGTGGGTAAATGAAATAATTTTACCCAAAATTATATTTTGATTTAAAAGAAATTATTTTCTAGCTTATTATATATTGGGTGTTTGTTGGTTGTTAATACCATGATCAAGTAAGAATCTTGAATTTGATCAAAATTTGAAATAATAAGCTAATAAGAATATAAAATATTAAAATGGTTTATAACCAAATAGAATTAATTAAATATAGTGCAAATAAGAATCCAACATTTAATCTTAAACTTGAAATGGTTGTAATCTAATAAAATTCTATAGGTATAAATTATACAAAAGAGAATAACTAAATTTGAATTAAACCAGAATTTAAAACCTGGAAGTTTTGGAAAGGATTTTAAATGGAATAGAAATAAAAGTTTGGGAATGTTTTCCAATGTATTTGGAGGCAATAATGGAATATTGTTTTGGGTAATATTTTTGAATGGAAACTGTTTTGAAATAAATTTGGGAAAGTAAGAAGCATTGAACTCACTTCAGTCGCTGGAAAATAATCCTGATGATGCTGGCCACATCGTTAGAATTCATTTTCGAGTTTCTAAAGTGATGGATTGCTTCCTTAATACTTGGTTATGGTATTGTTTGGATTTGTTGGGTATATTAGTTGTTTTGGGAATTTCAAAGGTGGAAATTGTTTTGGTACAACCAAATGGTTTTGGAAATCTGAGATTTGATTGATATACCAAATAGGTATATATATTGATATAATTCAAAATGGTTTTGAAATAAAACCGGTAAATTGAATTCTAGGAAAAAAAAATTCTATTTAGCTAATGTGTAAGATTAAAATGAACTAACCATTGAACTTATTAAGTGAAGTGATATTAATTAGAAGGAAATGAAAATTTTAAACTTGAAATTAAAATTTAACCTGAGTAAATGGAAGTGAATAAAATATATTGAAGTAAATAGAAAATTTGAATTTTTCTTGGATAAGTAAAATAAATTGGACTTAAATAAAGTTAATCTGAATTAAATTAAAATGTAAGATGACCTTGGAATTGAGGGTCATTGTGAAATGAATTGAACTCCTGAGCTATCAGGTGTTATGCTTATATTTTGAAACTGTGAATTTAAAATTTGCAAAGAATTAAGGTGAAAGAAGATTGGTAACCTTAAAAATTCAATGATATATATATGTGAATCTGAAATTGTGATTATAAGTTGTAGATGGATTAAAATGAGCTATATAAGCTTTAAAATAAATAAGTTGGTGAACTTATAAAATAGAAATGGAAACTATAATCACAATGGGAAATAATGGAATGGAAGGGTGGATTCAAAATCTAATCTCAAATGAAAGGTGAATTGAGATAAGGTAAAGTGGGATATAAAGAAGTGAATGAACTTCACTTAGTAAATAAGTTTTGAACTTGTATTTGGAGAATTAAAATTGTGAATTTGAAGTAAATCTAAATGAAATGGAAAATAAAATTGAGAAATTGAAATTTAATTAAATCTAAATGAATTAGAATTAATTTGAATTGGATATAAAGGTGAAATGTAAATTGCTTATAATTGCATAAAGAAAATCATATTCTTAAGTTATATATTATAATTTGAACTTGTGATTATAAAATAGAAGTGGACTTAAATGAGAAACTTAAACTCTTGAATGGAAGTGAAATTGAAATTCATTAATGAAAAGAGTTGAATGGTGAGACAAATTCAAACTTGACCATAAATGAAATGTAAAGTGTAATAAAGCAAATGAGTATATAAAGGTGGATGTTCTTAAGTTAGCAAATAAGTCTTGGACTTATGTTTGGGAAAAATGGTGATATTATAAATGAATTCAAAATGAATTGAGAAAGTGAATTAAAACCTAATATGGATTAGGTTAGTGGCTAAGTTAAACTACAATTAATTGGGAATTGTATTGAAATGAATAGATTTTGATAGTTGGTCAAAATTTGGAAAGTAAATAGAAATCCAACTGTGGCATGAGATTTAAATTTGTGGTCAGAAATAATGAAGTGTGAATGAAAAAAAATTGGGATTGAATGAATATATGAATCAAGATTAATGGAATTGGAACTTGATTGAATGAAAATTAAATGAAAATATTGTGAAGGATGCTTAAGCAAAATAAATAATTGTAATTAAGCTTTATAATGTGGTCTTGGGTAAATTTGTGTAGATACTAAAATGGACTTGCAAGTGAAATGGATTTAATTGATTATTGTAATAGAATATGAAAGTATGAATTAAAGATGTGTGAGAGTTGAAAATAGTCCAGGATGAATTAATTTAAACTTAAGCTGAATGTTTAAGCTAGATGGATTGAAATTTGTAAATGGTTTGATTTGGTAAGAATCAAATAAAATGGAAACAAATTGAGATATTATAGAATTGAAATCATTTAAGAAAGATGATGAGAAGGTTATTTTTAAGCTTATGAAATAGCTTTAAATGAAATTTGTTTGGACAATAAAAAAATTTTGAATGCAAGCAAATGACTTTTAAGATTGTAATTGTAAGAAAGGAAGAATATATGAATCGTAAATAAGAATGGTATGATATATAAAACTATATATAACTATAAGAATAATATAATAACATAAACTTAAGATGATTCATAAAGTTGAAAAGTGAGAGTAAGGATTGAGTTAATAATTGAAATGGAATAAGAATGCTTGGATTGTGAACCATGCAGCATTTGATAAATTAATATGAATCTAAGTGGAAAATAATTTAAAATTATTATAAGCTTAAGTAATGGGTTATTACATGAATAACATGTAAATTTGCATGGTAAATTTGTCGATTTGTGGTAAATAAAGATAAATAGTAAAGTAAGCAAATAATTGGTTTTTGAATAAATTGGAATGGATTGTAATGTTATTAAGTAATTTTGCAAAAGAATGAAAATGAATTATAAAAGAAATGCAAATGCTACAAATTTGAAATAAGAAATTGGTTTGTGAATCAACTTGATATTGAAATGATATAGAAAGATGTTAGTGAAGCACATGTTAACCATATGTTAAATAACAATAAATTGGTTGAAATAAATATGAATTGTGTATAGTGGACTTGGGTATAAATCATCCAAGTGAAATAAAATGAAGTTGGACTTGAGTAGGTAATTTGAAAGGTGATTTAAATCTTTGAATTGTTAGTAAATATGGCTAATATTGTTAAATGATGAAGTTTACTTGGTTTGGCTATGCAATGGATATGTTTGGCTTATACTTATATTGGAAATGTTGTAAAATGTTCATATTTTTGAAACCTGATGAGTTTGTTGAGTAAGTGCAGGAATGCGAGGCGTTCGAGAGGTTTGGAGCACGTATATGCATTATATATTAGCTACTTGCTTTTAAAATTTGCTAAAAATGTACGCCTACGCTAATAAAATTAGGAAATGGTATATAATTGTGATATATTGTGGTTTCCGACCGTGTGGGTCGATGTATATATATTTATTTGTATCGCGATATCGCGAAAGCTCCTCCGTGCAGGGGAGACTCTGCCAAAATTTTTCGGAAATTTTGGGAGTTAGAAAATTTTTGGGATTTTGGGAAAATTTGTAATTAACTTGGAAAGTTACAAGTTAAAATTTAAGCTTTAGAATAAGTACAGCAAATGAGTTTGGGGACTTAACTAAAGAATTTTGGGAAAGTAAATATATGCTTTTAACTAAGCAAATTGGGTAAGTAAATGGGTTGAAGGGTATTTTCTACCCTAGCAAATTTCGGGGACGAAATTTTTATAAGGGGGGAGGAATGTAACATCCTGTATTTTTAAGTCGTTGAATTTGAACATTTATTTTGTTTTAAATGTTTAATGTGGATTCTTAATTGATTTTGCAATGAATGAATTTGGATTCAATCAATGAAATAAGCTATAATTTTTAATTTATAGTAATTCCGGTTGAATTTGAATAATGGGAAAATAATAATTTAAATATTCGGAATTGAAATAAAAGTAAATCTGGATGTAAATAGTGATAAAAATAGTTTTAAAAATTTATTTTGAGTTATTTGAGTGTATATAGCGTGGTGGGAATTTCAGAAGAATTTTTAAGTTGATAAGTTAATATTTAGGATTTTATATTAATTTAATAAGAGAATTTAATATTATAAAATATTGCAATTAGTCCGATTTTAGTCCAGAATGAGCCAGAATGATTTTTATTGTGCTCATAAATTTCATATGATTTATTGTTGAGTTGATAAGATTTTAAAAGTGAAGTTTCAATTGATTTCGTCAATTTTGAAAATCGCCCGATTAAATAGACGAGTTAAAATAGCCTTCCGGGGCACAGTCTCGAAATTCGACGAAACCAGTTTCATTGGATCCGTAATAGTTAGTTACTATCGGATTTCAATTTTCGTAGCAATCGGAGTTGTCGTTTGACCGTGGCAGCTCGAAACGCATCGAAATCGTTTTAATCGGTTTAATTTTAAATTGATCATTTAATTTCGTAACTCGCACATACGACCGAATTAGCTTACGAAACCTGTTCCATTGTGTCCGGAACGCGGAAAAACCCTAGGAACGCCTATCGGAACGTGAAATTTGGAGTTCGTTTGCGTGAGTGGTAAAATGCTGGAAACGAAAATAAAATAATATTATATAATATTATGCATACACTTAATTAGAAAAACCCTAGCCTTATATCTCAGGCCGCCGCTAGGGCTTGTTTCAATGGCCGAAAATCAATTCGTTTCTCCTCCAAAAATCTCTCAATCCTCTAATTAATTTCGAAAACTTTCTACATGAAGATCGTAGCGCTCGACGTCGGCTTCACATCCGTACGGTGGAGTGGCTCGAAACTTGCTGTGGAGGTCAGGATCGCCTCGTGTAGGTCTTACGCTTGGACACGTTTTTCGAGACGAGCTCACTGCTGAGCTTGCGCGCCCGCGGGGTGTGGGATGGGGCTGGATCGAGCCTCTCCGTGGTGGTGTTAGATCTTGTTCGTGGCGTGAATGGTAGATGTGGCATCAAACCCTTATACGTGATATTGGGTTCGAGCTCGCCTGTAGTTGCGTGAGGGAGGAAGAAATGGGGGAACGGCCTGGATTCGAGTTTGATTGTGCGGCCCTGATTGTGTGATTGAGGCGATTCTGGAAGCGTTGGAATCGCAGAAGCGAGTGTTACGAGATGGTGCAGATTCGGGAACCATTCCAGGCAAGTAGAAAATTTGGGTTAAATCGAACGTCGTTCGGTTTAATTCAAATTTCGAACGCTCGCCGAAACTCAAGGTGAGTTATTCTCACTCACATCTGGATACTAGTAAAGTTAGACAGCTAATATTGACTGTTAGTTTGGATGTTTAGCTGAATATGTTGATTATTTTCAAATTGAATCGATATATTTATAGTTGTGCTAATATTTGTGGGTGCAGGGAAAACAGGTTGGAGGGATCCAACAGGATTCCTCACATTGTAGTAATTATCTTTATAATTGATAATGATGCCTGTTTATATTTTGGTTGATAAATTTGGATTTAAATTGTATTGTGATGTTCTTGGATAAACTGTAAACCCAGAATGATAATTTTAAAGGAATTTGGAGTTTTAATTATAAAGAAATTAACTTGGGTTTCAAAAGAAATTAAGAAAATTAATAAATAAGGAATTTAACGGAATATAAAACTTAGAATCTGATGGATGGAAAAACTGAAATAAAGTTGTATTGGAATATCGCTGGTTAAATTATAAATCCATAATTTAATTATAAATGGATAAATTGAATTCTAGAGAAATAAAGATATTATTAAATAATGAATTTAAAATAATTGATATTTTAAATCTATTTAGAATGGAAATTGAAAATTTGTAAAATCTGGAATGATAAACAAAGAGAAATGTTATCGGTTGATAAATGTGAAAGTAAATTTATGTTATTGAACTATAAAGCTAAATTGAAATAAATTGACAGAAATCGTGAGAAGGATCTCTGTGATGTCTAAGTGGAAATGAGATTCCTTGGGATAAACCAAGTTCGAGTTTAAACTGATTTTATAAAGAGAAAGTTTTGAAATTTGAACTTGTTTAAAAGAGTGTTTGGGAATTATTATTTTAAAGTAACTAATTATAAACTAGTAATAGTAAAGTAATTATTCCTTTACAAATGGATTTGTTTTAAAAGCTAGTTTTGACCTAAGTATATTGAAATAAGTATTAATCTTTTTACAACTCTATTTTTAAAATATAGTTTAACTAAAACCTTAGTTTAAATCAAGTTATATCTTATAAAATAGTTTTGCTTTAAATATTTTGAAATTATATTTTGAGTAAATAACTAGTAGTAAATTTACCTATTTTAAAGTATATTACAGAATAAAATGTTTTAATTATTTTAAATCTAAAATGTTTTGAACTTGGTTATTTCCAATGGGAATATTATGGTAAAGGATTTACCTTGTAAAGGAAGAATTTTGGGAAATGTTTTCAAATGAGCTTTGGAAATTTGAAATATATCTTTTAAAGATATTTGAGGTAAATAAATAATATGGAATATTATTTATTGTGTGATGGATGTTTATGGATGTTTATGAATATAAATTGATAGTTAAATCACCGACTATCAATATTGGACAAATGCGTTGATCGTTTCGAAGAGACCGGGATCGAGATTTATTTCTCGAAAACCACTTCGATCCGGTTTGTACGTTTCGTGCGAAAAACGTGTTCGGAGTCGAAGATGGAGTAGTGAAGTGCAAGGGCTAGTCGCTACTAATCCTCTGGATATTTCCAAAATGGATGTAGTAGGAGTAGTGCCTTCGGTTCCGTTCGAACCCGGGACGGACTTGTATGGACGAATGCTTGCGAAACATCGTCAGGTGGATGATGGGCATTCTAAGTGAAAACGTTCGAAAGGTAACGCTTAGCCTCAAGCCTCATCAACCGGAAATGATTGAAAATCAGGGGATATGCAGCAAGGTTAGGTGGGTCATGCCCAAGCAGGACAAGATATTTCCCCTGTCTAGATGTCCCTTATATATTTCGGCTTAGTGGGTGGTTGGTCGCGCCAACCACAGGGTTTATCTTGTTCGGGACTGTTCAGTAAGGAATGGTTCCGGCCTTGTGTTGCAGGGGATGAAGGGAGTAATCCTCGGTATGGTGATCTAGGCCCCGTAC
The DNA here is from genome assembly GCA_030765085.1 of Allium cepa. Taxonomy (NCBI): domain Eukaryota; kingdom Viridiplantae; phylum Streptophyta; class Magnoliopsida; order Asparagales; family Amaryllidaceae; genus Allium; species Allium cepa. Next base: position 484,819,567 of record CM060934.1, on the reverse strand, counting down.
TGTGACAGGTGGTACCCCAGTGCCTAGTCATTGTTGGAAATCCATTTTCCCTACGAGCCTTGTACGAGTTTTGTTTGTATTACCCACTTTTGTGGCTAGTAGCTGGAATTTAATCATGTAACAATTTCGGCTATTTTATAAGTATTTGTAAATAGACCCTATTATAATATCAGAGGATTTCTATAAAAAGTGTTTTAGCTTTCGTAAGGTAAAAACCCGACATGTTTATTTGTGGCGTGGTCTTACGAGATGCTTTTGTTTTTCAAAGGATTTTTGAAACTTTAATAATCAAGTTGGATGCATATTTAGTATCAGCTGGTATTCCATACTGACTCGGGTGTTATTTCATTATAATGCTCGGGTCAGACCGAGTATTATTTGTTCAGGTCAGGATGCTATGGAGCAGGAGAGGAGCTGGAGTCCGAGACGTCTTATATGTACCTATATATATATATATATCCACTGCTATGATTTCATGGTATGTCTGATTGGTGATGGTTGATGTATGAGATACTCTGATGATATGATGTATTAAAACAGTGATAGATTTCATTTTGTGTAAAGTTCTATATTTACTATTATATTTTATTCCGCTGCGACTACGAGATTCTGATATTGTTTTAGTTTCTTCTTCTTCTATCTCTTCTTCTTTAACCCTAATGGTTCGTATTTCTGTGCCACTTGAGTTAATAGAGGTAGAATAGTGTTGATTCAAGGGGTACAGATTTGCGGGTTGTCACATATAGACTCACAGTTGTGTACTTATTATTTTGTATAGCACATGTTGCTATTCTTTTGTGTCATTGTGGATCTTTTAGATCACTACTCTGACAAACACTTTTATGTGTAATATATATTCATGTCTATTTCCGCCTTTGTGATATGAATTATATGTGACTGATTTGTGTTATGTTTATTTCTATATTTGTTTCCGAAGACATTATTGCCACTGTGTAGTAGCTTTGAGTTTGTTTCGGTATGTCGGATTTCCTCTTGAAAAGAATGCAAGTTATATTTTATCTGGCATATCGGTACTCGCACAAAGAAATTATACAGATGGTCGCTCCTCAACAGCCTTATTCTCCGTGCTAGTTGACGACATTACACCGTAGTGTCCTTGGCTAGCATGGGTATAGAGATGGGGCGTCACAATCGTCAGGTGGACGATGAGCATTCTAAGATTGGTGTGTCCTACAAAGGTAATCGTAGCCTCAAGCCTCATCAACCGGGAATCGTTAAAACAGAGGAGGTGCAGCAAGGCTAAGTGGGCCATGCCCAAGTAGGATGAGATTTACCCCTATCTAGAGGTCCCTTTTTATTTCGGCTGGTGGGCAGTTGGCGACAGCCATCTGCGGGGTTGTCTTGTTCGAGACTGTCCAGTAAGGGATGGTTCTGGCTTTGTGTTGCAGGGGATTGGGAGTGATCCTCGGTACGGTGATCTAGGCCACGTACTGTGACGGGCGGTACCCCAGTAGCCCTGCCATTGTATGGAATCCAAACTCCAATAAGCGTCGTACATTATGATTGTGCCCAACTATGTTGGAACGTGAGATGTAAGCATTCCAGCTATTTCTGTATTTTACTTGAAAACCCTAGACACTATTATAATATCACTGGATTTTCTATCAAATGTTTTGGTTAGCATAAGGTAAAAACTTTTCCATGTTTATTGGTGGGAAGTCTTACGTGATACCTTTTGTTTCAATGGATTTTCAAAGTTAAGCAACTTTAAACCCGTTTAATCACACTAGACCCCTATCTGACCCGAGTGTTTATTTTCTGTTTTATTAAACTCTTGGGTACGCATATTATGTATGAGCAGTCAAGGGATTCAGGATTGCTTTGACGAATTCTGGAGGAGAAATGGAGTAGGAGGCTTCAGCGTGTGTGTGTGTATGTGTGTGTGTGTGTGTATAGTGGTTCCGCTGTGTTTGAGTTGTATCTGTTTTTCTGTGATGTACTTGAATTGTAATAGACAGGTGTTTATAACTGTCTAGTTTGTGTTGTATTAGTTGTATAACTTTAATGTATATGATACTATGTAATATTTTATGTGATACAATATAATTTATCCGTTCCGTTGTGAGATTTTGATATTATTTGTTTCTTTCTTTTCTATCTTTTCTCTTTTCTATCCCTTTCTTTCTTCTTAATGATGCGTCTTTCTATGGCATGAAAGGCAGGTCGTTACAGATAAAAAAAAGAATAATATTGAAATATTTATAAAATTTGCAAATAATAACTATGATATAGTGTAACAATGATTATTAAAGCTAAAATTGTTATAGAACAAATCAAACTACAATAAACGAAATAGTGTAAGCGTTATACCCGGATGTAAATTGAATATAAAAATATAAAGTAGGTATTGAATTAGTTAATGAAAGAACACATTGTTACATTATTGAATTAAATTAAGGAAATTAAATATTAATAAATAGACATTTAATAAAACCAAAGTTCTGGGAGTAATTATAATAGTTGTTTGAAATAAGTATAAACTTTGATTTGGAAATCAATTGGATTTAAAATGAAATTTGGTATTACATTTATGAGTTTAAATGTTTGTTTATTTTGTGAAGTAATAAATGATGTGATAAAAGAGTGAAATCTAGATAAATAAATTTAATTGAGACTTTAATTAAATAATGGGTGGAATAATAGGATAAATGGTAACATTGATATTGTAAGAAATAAAAGTCCTTTTAATGTAAGAAAACCAAGGCAAACAATTAAGTTATAAATGTTATAATAAATAAAAATAAAATGACCATTGTATAAGGATTTGGCATATGAAAATAGTCATGGTTGTGTGTAAATATTAGAGTAAAGGAGCCTTAATGTTATATTAATAAGAATTAACGCAATAACTAAATTAGTGCACACCCTATTAATTGAAACAGACGGTAAAGTTAGGATTGATTGAAATTAGTATACTAAGAAAGGAATTCAAAATTATGTTAACCGATGAAGAATACGTAACAAATTGTAAATTTATAAAATCAATGTCCGTTAAGTAGTTATAATATTTATAGTTAATAATAAACGTTACTTAGTGATTATTAATATAATAACGGGAGGCGTAAATGTAATAATGGAATAAAAGGAATTGTAAATTTATGCGTATTATAGTAATCGATATAATGGAAAGTATGAACCTAAGTAAATGAATTTATTTAGAATGTAAAACGCAATTAGCGTGTATATTCGTAGAAATGTAATAAAATGAAAATAGGGTAGTTAGTACGGAGGAAAGATGAAAATTTGGACTTACTAATGTATAATAGGGAAAACAAAGGTCACCTTTGTTTATTGAATAATTATTTATGAAATAAAAAGGATTTGGAGTTAAATAATACGTTATTTGAAATATAGATAATATGAGAAATTTATGTAATAGTTTTGGATCCAATATTTAATCCATCTATTTGACAGGAATGAATGAAATAATAGTTGATTTATTTAACTAAATGGAATTTTCGGAATTTTATTTATAATTTGTGAATTTAATGAAATTAATTATTAAAAGTGAGGTTAACGTTGGAATTGATGAATTAATCAACTTTAATTTGACATTTAATTTTTTTTAAATCATTGTAAATGATTAAGAAGTTAAAAATGTTGAAATTTGTCAATTATCGAAATAAAATTGAAAATTTGATTTAATTAATTAATTATTAATTTATTTAAATAATGGAAAAACAACCGTTTTGGGCACTGATTCGGATTTCGACGAAACCAGTTTCATCGGATCCGTAACGGTGAGTTATTGTAGGGATATAAGTTTCGTGGCGATCGGACTTGTCAGTTGATCGTACGGACTCGAAACGCCTTGAAATCGATGAATTGAAATCAATTGAAATCAATTTGAAAAATTTTGATTTTAGCATAACTTCTTCATACAATGGAATTTGGATGTCAAACTTTTTCCATCGCGTTTAAAATATTTTTAAACACCTATTTTGATATATGGGTTGACCCATTTTCGTTCCGTAGTCAGAATGGGCTTTTTTGGGCCACTTCGTCGTTAGCACGTACATCTATCTTATCCGATCCATTCTATTTTCAACATCGTCTATTTAAACCCTGTTATAAACCTTAGCAGCCTGCATTCCTCATTTCTATGTGTACAGAAACTGCTGTACTCCTCTTCCTCAATGGTTGTAAACCCTAATTTGTCCAATTCAAATTCAATTCAAAAATCAACTTCAAAAATTTCAAAACCTATGTCTGCTGTTCGTTTTTCAAGATAGTGAATGGATTGATCAGAAATCGCGGTCAAAGGCGAATTGGGCGTTTTTGTTTGGGGCGACAATTGGGAAATCGGTTTCTGGGTATTGTAGATCTCATCAATGGAAGTCGTTTGGTGGTGGTCGCAGCCTCAATTAGTGGCTGAGGCATCGGAATTTGGCGATTTAGGGTCTCGAAACCCTTGAAAATGGAAGGAGGCGCGGCGATCTATGGGGCAGCGGAGGCGTGCGGCCTCAAGCCGAGGATAGAGGAGAGCGAGGCGAACAAAACGGTGGAGGCAACGTGGTGAAAGATGGTCGCTACAGTGGCATTTTGGCTGGTCATCGGTGGGCTCAGGTCGTGAATAACGAGTTCGTGTGGGTTTCTGTAGGCATGCGTGGGAGAGAGAGGTAGGGGGTGACGTGTTGTGGATTTTTTTTATTTAATTTATTTAATTTTAACGTTCAACTCGCTCTAACAACAATAACTTTTAATATGAACTCCGTTTCACGCGCGATTTTTTTTGTTAGGATCGAAATAAAATTCCGGACATTTTGGCGCTGGTTTGGACGGATTTGGAGACTGTCCAATTTTTGGATTTAAACTGAATATAAATTCAATTTAAATTCAAAAGGTGAGTGTTTTAACCCACCCACAACTTCTAAAATTTCTTATGTTTGTTAAATTGATATATGATGTGATTTAAAATTTATTTATGGTTGTTTGGCATATTTTTAATCATCATCTCAGTTAATCTCATTTATTTAAATTAAATTGCTATTTAATTTATTCATTGCATCTAAACTGCCAGTTAAATTTGTAAATTAATTATCATATAAACTGCCAGTTAAACAGTTATTTAATTTATTATTGAATTAAACTGCTATTTAATACCTGTTGTTTATTTTCCATTATATATTGATGATATTGATTTAATTAGATGATGATTGTGATAAATGGTTGATGGTTGATATTGGATGAATGAATGTTGTATTTTATATTGTTATAAACTGCAAGTTATTATGAATTTTCATTTCATTCGGGATTGCGGTTTGAAATGATATACAACCGCATTTTTATTTTAAATTGCGGATTGAAATGATAAATATCTGTATCACTTGACCATAGGATAGAAAACTATATACAGGCACCGCGATATATATATATATATATAATTATTTTGAAATGATTTTTCTATGGTTTTGGAAAGAAATATACTGTTTAATAAATATCAATATTTGATGTTATATAAATATTATTATATATATATAATTAAATTCTCGAATTTAAGCTATGTATAAAATTGATTAATAAAAATGAGTTAACAATGGAGTTTGGTTGTTTTATATTCTATGGTTTAGTACCTATTTAAGATATTGTAGATAATAAAGTTTTTAATCGATTTAAATGAAATTTAAGTTGGAAGATAAATATGAAATTGGTTAAATTGAATTATTTAAGAATTGTACTTGAATAAATTTGATTTAGAATTTAAATAAAAATGGAGATTTTTAAAGGATATGATTCTTATAAATTGATTTGGTTTAAAGTAATTTAAATGAATATAAAGTTGAGATAAATAAATCTATCAAGTTAAATAAATTGAAAGAATATCCAGTTGTTTGAAGTTAAAAGTTCTACTTAAATTTTTTTGAATTTATTAAGTAAACATTGAATTTGATATATTTGGAATCATCAAAGAATTAGTTTAAAGGGTTGGATATTTAAGCTTTGAAATATATCGAAACTGAAATGTTTTATTTGGAAATTCAAATCGGTATTTGGAATTTATTGGTGAAATTAAAGAAGCTATCTGATTATCTAAAGGGGTTAAATATTTAAACCATTTAAGTATTAGAAGTTATGTTTCAAAGCTATGGGTTTCAAAGTATATAGATTTGAAAGTGCTATGATTTTGGAAAAGATATATTTTGAAATAAAATGATATCAAAATGATTTGGGTTTTAAATCAAAAAAATGATATTGCAATTATATGGTTTTGAAATGGATATTTTATTCTGCGGTTTTGAAGTATAAACTAGTTTGGAAAAAAAACCGCGGTGTTATAATAACGGTTGATTGTTAAAGAGACCGGGATCGGAAGTTGTCATACTCTCTACCAACCCCGAAAACTACTTTAACAATCGTGTACTTGGTGGAGATTCCAGAATGAAGTAGGATGGTGGCGACATTTTGCTTTGAGGTAAATACGTGGACCCGACTCCCGTGAGTTGGCATAAGGTGGCTAAAACAGGAGCGATTCTCAGGACAATGAGGTCATTCCTCTGATCAAACACATCCCTTCGATTTTATACTTTGACTTTTGGATTGATTCTGTGGCCATTTTTGATTTAATTTTTGGGGGTGTGGCTCGAGGTGGGCGGTAGCTGCACGCTACGCGTTACCACCAGCCCAGATGCGTAATTGGTATATCTACCCTGGCATTGCCTAGTTGTGCCGTGTCACCTACCCTATCGCGCCTTGTACGAGTTTCTATTTGTGTCATACCTATGGAGTGTCTTCTCGTAGTCTCCCGATCAGGAGATATGCAGGCACTGTATAGACTATTGGCATTATTTGTGTTAAGGGCTATATGGGTAACCCCTTAACGCTATTTAAAAGTAAGTTTATTTTACTAATAGACACTATTATAATAGCGAAATATACTACATAGTAAATAGTTTAACGGATCCTTAAGAGATGTAAATCCTGAGCATCTCTTGAGTTACTGCACTCATATTTATTTCTGCTGATTTAACTTACATAAGATCTTTTAGTTCTGACTCGAGTGTTTTGTCTTTTCAATTCGCTCGGGTCAGTCCGAGCATTTCAGGATCGAAGACTTTATTTCTAGAGGAAGAAGACGAAGATTTCGTTATTATTATATTCCACTACACTTTATTCCGCTACGTCAATTTTATTCGTTGGTATGTGCAACTCTGATATATATTGCATAAGAAAAATTAAATATTTTGTAAACAGCTTCATGAACTGTATATTTGATTATTATATTTTATCCTTCCGTTGTGAGATTCTGTTTTGTTTTATTTCTTTCTTGTTTTTCTTATTTACCCCATAACAATCCGCCCTTCCGTATGATTTGAATTGGCATGTGTGTCGATTTAAAGCGTGCGAAAATGCGTGATGTTACACCATTTTCCATACAGTTCAAACCAATAATTTGCCATACATTTCTAGCCCAAATTGCACGGAAAGGCAGATAGTAAGAGAAAGAAAGTAGAAGATAGAAAGAAGCCAAACAACACAGAATCTCATAGTGGAACGAATAATCTATAATATGGAACAAATCTTTACACAAAACAAAACTGTAATGTTTATACATATACGGACATAAAAATCAGAGTTACCTACCTATTCAGCACGGACAGTATAATAACCCGCCCTCACAATTATTGAATAATATACAACAATGTAAGCGACAGAAAATATAATCATCTACATGAATACGTCTCTTGCCTCTAGCTCTTCTCCAGAAGCTCTAATTATCCATCTAAACCTGGAAATTTGCTTGGTTTGACCCCAACATAAAGAAAAAACTATACATGGGTCTGTCTGGTAAAACCAACGTGAGAATTTAAATCACAAGAAATTCCATTCATTATAACATTCATAAATCCTTTAAAATTTAAGGTATTTCGTAAGATCACGTCACACATAAACACGAAGGGTTTTTCCCTTACGATAAACAAAACCTTTTTATAGAAAATCCAGTGATATTATAATAATGTCTAGAGGTCAAAGTATAATATAGAAATAGATGAAATGCTTGCATCTCACATTTCAACATAGTTGGACACAATCAAAATCATACGACGCTTATTGGAGAATGGATTCCATACAATGACTAGGCACAGGGATACCACCTATCATATTAAACCTCTAGAAAAATATACCGAGGACCTCGCTGGGATCCCCTGCAACACAAGACCGGTTCTACCCCTAACCTGGATAGTACCGAATATGATATCAACCCGGGTGTTCCCACCCTTACCGAGTTCTTCCATGCACCATAGTAATAATATCCAAGGGTATCTAGAAAGATGATAACATACCCTAATTGGGTGCGTCCCACTTAGCCTTGCTGTATCTCCCTTGATTTTCAGTTATTCCCAGTTGATGAGGCTTGTGTCTACGATTACCTTTTTAAGGGATTTATACTTGGAATGCTCGTTGTCCTCCAATGACAGTGTATTGATATCGTTCATCCATAAGAGTCCGTTATGGGTCTAAATGAAACCGAATGCACTATTCCTACTACATCCGTTTTGGAATCATCCTCAGGATTAGTAGCGACTAGCCCTTACACTTCAATACTCCGTCTTTGAATTCCATGCTCTTGTCTTTACTTCAGAAACATATTCATTGGATCGAGGTGGTTTTCGGATAACTTATCCAGTCCCAGTCTGTTCGAAACAACATTCGATATTTTTGGCAAACTCAACCCTGGTTCTTAAGGAAATAAACAGACGAAAATAAGATCGGAGATCATCTCCTAACCGTTAGTGGATGGATTTCCTTATAATTATTCTAGAAGAACAAAACTAGTTTATACGTACAATATAGCACCTTCAATGGTAGCTGTACCACATAAACCCCGTGTTTCTTCTAGATATTTCCAAAGTTACGTTTTGGCCCAGATTTGATAGTCGGTTATTTAACTATCAAATAATAATCATTCAACCAAAGATTTCATTTTCCACTGAAATCACAAAGCCTTATTTAATTTAAATTCAACGAATTAAATCTCTTTATCAAAAAGGTATATACTTATCCCATCAGAAAAACTATATTCACAAACCATTTCCTTCATTAATATTTGAAACCCTTTTAAATAAGTATGGAAAGTAATCTGCGATATCAACCATGGATTCGCAGCTCAATGATTACGTCACTATCTCAAAAAAATCCAAACTTAACTGCAGGCATTCTCTACCTTTCGATTACGCCATGGAAGTATACCATTACTTCCCGAAAGCTTTATTTAATACTTATCTTGAAATAATACTTATAAGTTTCTACAGAAATTTTACCAGGTTTAATTTAGGAAAAATACTCTTTTATAAAAGGTTTATTATGTAATATATTATTTTGAAAACATTATTAATATTTACAGAAATTATCTTTGAATTAATAATAATATCTTAATATTAATTAATTCTTAGGTAATAATTAACCTTAATCAAATCATTATAAATAACTTTAATTAATAATTTATATGCTTTTAATAATTAGAATAATTAAATAACTTTGAAACAATGATTAAATACTTTTAAATAATTTTTAGGAATCATAAATAACTAACTTAAATCATTATAAATTAACTATTAATTATCTTTAAAATATTATTAATTAATAATAATCATCCTTAAACAATTTTGGTTCAAAAATAAACTTCCAAATTGAAAAGAGGCTTATTAATTTCAATTGTACTTAATCAAGTTACCATCCATAACAATCCAAAATAACAGATATAGATATTCACATCAATCTATTTTTAATCATTAATTCAACATCATATTGCCGAATACAATTATCAAGATAATAAATAGATGGCCGAATGGTGATTTATTCTGCAAACAGGGGGTCCAATTAGATACAATTAGTGCAATGGTGTTTTATTCCGCGAAGCAGATAACAAAACATCATAATTAAGTTATATTAGCTCATCGTTATTTTTATCTTGGCAAATAACTTCAATAGACATGTCATATATATTTTAATGACGTTATTTGTTTTAATTGATTACTTAAAATTCTGTCCATTTCAAATTGCTATTAAATTTCACTTATTCAAACTTAACAGCAGATTATACGACGACGTAGTGTTTGTCGATACGAACCAAATGTAACGAATCTCACGTAAATCGAAATTCGTACGAGGAAGATATAATGTTTTTTCAAAATTTTAAACTATATATATATATATATATATAATTCTAACATTTAAACTTAAATTTTTTTTCCTGCCTGGGTCAAAGCCCATTACAAATGACCAAACCCGATTCCCCCTCTCCCCTCTTCTCTTGCTCTCTCATTTTTTTCTTAATTCCTTAGCCAAACAAAACAAAATCCAAAATCAAAACAACAACTTCGATCGACCCTACTACCCGAACTTCGACATAAACAATGTATGACCCATCGATCTAAGGTCAAACAAATGCGACCGCCTGGAAGCCTCTTCCACACCCCTTACTTCAGTTCGTGATGGATGAACCTTGCTTGCGTGCATGCACGTTCACATGCATAGCCTACCTCGCCAATAGTTTAACCCACAAAACCCCCACCAAGTCACCCTTCTCCCGCTCCTCAAAGGACCCCTAACCTCATGACCACTGCCTTGCCGAAAATCTAATTCAACCATCGCTATTCCCATACTTCAAAGCATCGTGCCCAAAAGTCGACCACACCTCATCGAAATACTAACATTTAGACCATGCCTCTACCACTGACGAATCCGCCTACTCTTCCCCTCGCCTTCGAGCTTTCGGGAACCAAGTCTGACACCCCCTTTTTCACCAGCGACGAGAAACCGAGCCCATCCCTAAACATGTCCTTGAACCCTAAAACACCACGTCATCGCCAACCAAGGCCGAAAATAGGATTTGGCAACTATGAACCCCTGCTCCACGATTCCCTGCTCCTCCTCGAAACAACCACACAACCTCTTGTCGACCACGTCGTCGGCATTATTTTTTTTGAAAATCGATCAACATCAAAATTTCCTTAATTTATTAACTTAAAAATCATGATTTTACCATTAAAGTTCCTAACACAATACGAAGAAAGGGATTATGAACTCGATTCGATGATTTTAACATATTGACTTTCCACAAAAACTGGTTTGTTTACTGTGTTCCTACAATTTCACACAATATACAAAATAGGCAAACTTCAAACTATTTTTGATGTGATCTGGATTCAAAAACAATCACTTCATCCGTTGACGTTATCGGAAAACTCGAATCAAATTTGGAGATAATGATTTTTAAACTTTAGGTATATATAAAGTTTAGCTTTGTTAACATCTTACAGAGGAAATTAACACTTCCCGACATTTTTTTAATATATATATATATATATATATATATATATATATATATATATTCTCACCATAAACATTGCTAAGATCTTTACAAAGCTCCCCCTCGATCTTTATTTTATAATCTGAACTTGAAAATATTGCCTTGATTCAGAAGAGAATGCTTCCTTCTTCTTTACTCTTTTACTATTTTGTGTTTTACAGAGCTTTTGTGTTTACAGGCTTTTGAAACTGAAGCCTACATACAAACAACCTATATATACACACACGTTTGGACGTGAATAACATGTTTTTAAATAGGGTTTTGGCTCAAAAGATTTGTAAACCTGTATAACTTTTTTGATGGGTTGATGGATTTAATTGAAGTGGCTGAAGTGATATAATGTTTGAGTTGAAAAGAAGTTAATATAATGTTTTGATCTTTCCTATTTCTACCCAGACCTGCAATACATTTATATACTTACTTTTCTTCTTTCTTTTCTTTGATTTACTGAGTTGATATATATATATATATATATATATATATATATATGCATCAGCCTTTACATCCTTTTTGTTTTGCATGACTAGGAAAATGTTTATGTTTTTCTATTACATGGTTACATATTTATTTTACCTATTTTTGCCTATTTGTTTTACCTTTTTAGTAGTTTGGTTTTGCACGCTTTGTTTTGTGTTCAACTTGAAATTTTGACTTTGCCTTTTTACTAGTTAACTTTTGATTGTTGTCTTCATGTTTTTACTCTTTATTTACTTTTTACTTTCATTTGATTTTAAACATGCTTTTCTTATATTTTTAAACAACATGAAAAGTGGTTTTTCATAAGCCATTTAAGTCATCTTATTTACAGATACATATTTCTATTAATATATATATATATATATATATATATATATATAACTCAAGGCATTCAAAAGTCTTGTCATTCTACTTTCAATATATAACATTTACGTTTTACATTTCTTTTCAAATTTAAAAATGTATATCTCTCATTTCTGTCATCATTTATTTTCATATATATCTCTTCTTATTCATCTACATTTATTTGCTATGAGTTTGATTCCAAACTATATATATAAATTCTGTTGTTATGAATATATATATATATATATATAAGAATTTTTAGTAAATCAATTTCCTATTTTATAAATAAATTCTGGAAATTTAAAATAATATCTTGGTTTTAAAATGATATATTATTACTAATCGTTATTTGATGGGAATTTGATTTGATTACAATACTGTATTATTGAATATTAAAAACAAATATTAAAAACTCAAGACGACAAAAATTCCAGGTAATTACATAAATATTTGTAAAACACCTTTAAACAAAATACTTTTCAAAATATTCTTTCTAAAGAGAAAATTATAATTCTAAGTGTATTAAAAAGAAGAGTAAAAATAAATGTCATTAAAACATAGTTTACTATAAACCCAAAACCAGTTACACGGCTTTATTTTTAAAACTTTCCTTTTAGAAAAAATTTCACACTTATAAACTACCATTTATAAATATAAAAACAGCATTTATTATTCGAAAGATAAAAAATCAATTTAGAATGTTCTTATAAACATAAAACAATGTCAATCATCCCGAAAGATAAATGTATAACTCTTTTCAATATCTAAAACAAAATTAATTATCCTGAAAGATAATTATTCAGTTTATATTCTTTTTATAAATTAAAAATAACATTAATTATCCCGAAAGATAATTAATCAAATTTGTAATCTTTTTATAAATTTCAAACAACATTAATTATCTCGAAAAAATCACTAATTAAATTCAAAATATTTTTATAAATTTTAAAACAACATTAATTACACCGAAAGATAATTAGTTAATTTATAATCTTTTTATAAATTAGAAACAACATTAATAATCCTGAAAGATAATTAATGAGATTTATAACCTTTTCATAAATTTTAAACATTAATTAAACCAAAGGATAATTAATCAATTTGTAATATTTTTATAAATTAAAAACAACATTAATTATCTCGAAGATAATTAATTAAATTTATAATCTATTATAAATTTAAACAACACCGTTTATCCTCAAAGATAATTATTCAAAATTATAACTTCCTTTATAAATTCTAAACAACGCTTATCCTTCCTTTCAAAATTCTTAGAAATACTTGAAAATGTAGTTTAAATTACTTTCAAAGTGAAATAACGCGATCAAACATTCATTTTCTAAAAATATAAGCAAAATTCAATACATACAAAGGTCTAAGGGATGACATTTAATAAGTGATGGAATAATGATAACCGATATATTGACACTTACACAAATCAAACAGTATGTCATAAATACTTCAAACAAACGTCAATATAAGCAACATAAAAATATAAGTAAATCAATATTGGTGCGAAACCCCCGAAGGTCTCCCTACAAAGGTCTGATATAAATCAAACAACAATAAATATATTATCATCCAAGCATGCAGTAATAATAATCTATAGCAACACCGATAACATATAGTTTATTTAGAGTTGAGCAAAGTCACCAAAACCCTAGTTGATGCTTTTATGTTCCGGTTCGATCTAAAATCTAACAACATTCGATTTTAGCTCAAAATTCTACTTGCTTCAAATTCAATGAATCCAAATCCAATGCATTGATATGAGTCCAATGCAAAAGACAATGTTGAAATTCGATCTCGTATGCAAGAGTTACCAATTTTATAAGTTTTGAGATTATTAAATTAATTAATTAACATTATTAACACTAATTACCCAAATAAACACTTTCTTTCCCAAATTAACTTCATGTACACAAGAACACTAATACACCCATACTTATCGTGCATCTCCTCACCCTCGCAGGAGCTACGAAGCTTGAAATAATGAATGTACTTCGCCATCGAACTTTTCTCCTCGAACTCGATACGTCCAACCCATTCATCTCGAGCTTGGCCTCACCATCAATGGCGCAACCTTCTACCATCCACCATCATAGGATGATGTCGTGATTCAAATGAGGCCGTCGTACCTCCCATTGAGCATCCAAACAGGCTCATCTTTGATCCTAAAATCCATTTCTATACTCCGATTTGCCTAAAGCCAACCCAAACTCCAACATGCCTAAACCTGTGCAGTTAAAGCGCTCGGCATATTCAATGCAGCAGAGGTGCAAAAAGTCATAGCAGGGATACAGTGAGGATAGAACAAGATATAGCGGATGACTCTAAAATAGCATAAAAACTCGTATTTAATGTTGTTACAAATATATAAATGGTAATTAAATGAAAAATTAGTATTCAGTTGACTTATAATTAATACATAAATAATTTTAGATAAAAACAAGTGCAAAAATCCTGTAAATAAGCGTAAAACTATTATATAACATAATTGAATTTAGTAGAACACCAGAGTATTTTCATTTCTGAAAATATATTAAAAATTCAATTAAATTAATTAATTTCATAATTTTTATAATGTATAAATGTCATTTTTCAATTCATTTCTACTAAGGAAGATATATCAAAATATAGCAGGAATAATGGGATATAGCGGAAATAACGGGGCTTAAGCGGATAGGCTATATTTAGGGCTATATTGAAAAATCGTAGTGGTAAAAATAAACTATGAGACATAGTGGGGTTATAGCGAGGAAATAGCAAGGCATTAACTGCACATGCCTAAACCCCAGCTCGCGTCGACCATGTCGTACACAACCAAAAACCATCACACAAAATGAAATGGCTATGGATTTATAGATCTTGGTCTCATGAATTTGAAGAATCTAATGTTATAATTTTCCGTTAAGTATATAATTTGATTTTGACTTTTAAAGAGGAAGATTGCTTTTCTTTTTAGTTTACACGAAAACGAATAAAAGAGGAGAGGAAAAAGAATTGTCAAAGTGAATGAAGAATAGTCTAAGGTTGATGTTTGGTTTATTTTACCAATCCCAGTACTTCGCTACACAACATTCTATTTGCGTACGAACTGTGAACGACAAAAGCAAAAACAGATCGCGCACAAAAATATGACATGATCCCAAAACAATACTAAAACACACTGGTTATCTTGTTTTGTGAAATTTCAAAAATACCATCGTTTGTTGAAAAATACGTCAAATGATAGTTTAGATATTTTCCAAATCAAAAAATTATGAAAAATCTTATAAATTCATTTAAATATACATCAATAAAAATCAAATTGTTTTATTAACAATTGATTTTTGTTGTTGTTTATTCGAACTATTTGTTATTGTAAGTAAATTTACAAATGAATTCACCGTTGTTATTTATTAATTAAAAGGATTTAAATAAGGCTATTAAATTGATTTAATTAATATTTAATTCGAAAATCAAATATTTAAATAAATTTTTTATATTTAAATATAAATTAGTTATATTTTAAAACCAATTATTAAATATTTAAAATTAATTAAATATTTAAAATTTAAAAGATAAAATTACGGGATGTTGCATTCTCCCCTTTAAAAGAATTTTTTCCTTGAAATTCCCAAAGAAAGAAATGTCCTATCACCCTTTGATTTTTAATGTTTTTTACATTATGGAAAATTTCGACAACACCTCCTTTGTACATCTAGATCCGAAAACACAACCACTCGCCAAAATTGGCCTAAATTAACAGAGAAAACAAAAATGGCTTTCCATATCTGGGGTATAAATCATCAATCAATCACCAATTGATAAATCTACCACATGCATCTTTTGTGTTTTCATTTATATTTTTGCAAGCAACTTACTATCTGATGCGAATGTAGATGCGCAAGAAATCAAATAGTAATCTCTTGCTTTTCTATACCTATCTTGTACTTACATAATTCAGAAGAGAACCAGGCTGACAAAAGAGCAATATACAAGCTATTTCTATCATAAGCAATAGCAATATTAACAATGCAACAATCATATGCAACAACCATATGCAACAAGGCAGTAAGATGCAACTTATAATAATGATGCAACTCTAGTATCACATAAAACCACATATAACCAAAAGCAATATAACAACCATATGCAACAAGAGTACAAAGAATACTCTGAAATAAAATAATACACTCCAGATCTTTAAAAGATAAATTTAGTACCAAATATTCAAAACATATTTTCAAATTCCTCCGAGAGAAAAATATATCAAAACCAAAATCAATCATTAAAATGGAGGACTCATTCTACCGAAGCATGGTATAACTCTAGAATCAAAATAATATGAAGCATCCAATGGTATTCTGGTTTCTCCTAAATTAATAAGTGGAGTAAATAAATATATCTGACGAGTTTTCCAAATCGAAAAACCCGTAATCACTTAACTTTAATCATAACGAAAATATTTAAAAAAAGCGCTTCGCAAAAACTCCTTTCAAATATTCTGGAAAAATAATACCTGACCAAAATTTTCAAAACAATAATAATATTATTTCTTTCACAAATTTTTTTCAAATCACCTTTTCAAAAGTGTAAGGACAATTTTAGAAATCATAGAATATATATAGCCACATTATCAATGAAATAAAATTCCATAAAGGAATAAACTAACACTAAACGTTATTTAAAATGTTAAATGACCAAAAAATAAGATTTATAGCTTTTCTTAGGTTGGCAACTTTCTCGATCATCTAAGGATATAAATAATTTCCTAAATATATCATTACGCTCATCAGCCTTTGGTTATTGCTTAGAAGATTATCGATGCACCCTAAAAAATTGAAAGTCACTCCCCAAACTTTTCGAACTGCACAACAAAGCATTCAAATATACTTAAACATGTCTACTCCATATGGTCTATGTGCTACAACCAACAACCTGGAAAAACTCGGTCTGACCCAAACGTTATAATAAAATAACACCCGGATCAGTCTTGAAAACCAGGTTGAGAAAACCCAAGAAATATGGTGAACAAATAATAATTCTATGAGACCATGCCACTAAACACTGAACGAATTTTACCTCACAAGAACAACATCCATCGATGAAAGAATGGAAATAAGTTGGAACAAAATCAGACTTCAAAGAATGGATACAAATAATTAAACACCGAGAAGAGTTCCAGGCACTTCTCAATGCAATTAAGAAAATGATTCAAAGATGTGAATGAAGATAAGGAAAAGGAATTTTCTAACAATGACTAGGAGGGTGCATCCCCCTTACCAAAAGTATACCTCTAAAAAATATACTTGAAAGGGTCGTCTACTCTATGACTCTCTCGGAAAATGTACAAGCTGGGCACCTCCAACCTTACCAAGTATCCAAATATTTCACTTCTCCATGTGCATACCACCAAATCTAATCTAAAGTAGATATGAAGATACCCTAATAGGAGCAACCCTACATAGCTTCACTTCCACTTGCGCTTTTGTTTTAGTCATTTCCGGTAAATGATATCAAAATCCATAATCGATGAATCAACTATCAAAAACAAACTTATACTACATCAAGGAAAAAATAAAGCCGGACAAGTTAAGACGGTGTTTCTTCCTATCTTGACTCGATAACGTTCTAAACTTTAAGAATTGCAAGAGTTTAAATGCCTAGAATGAGCAACAAAATCATTTTAAATTGACGAACACAAAAGATAGCAGGATCGATAATCAATAAATCAACTATCGGGTATAACAAATAGAGAAATAATGACTCACATTTGTGCTTGACTATCACATGACAATTATTTTTAAAACACATTAAAAAAACACTCTTTCAAATATTCTTTCTAAAGACCAAATTACATTTCTAACCATATTAAAAAGAAGGAGAAAAAATATCATTTAAACGTTATTTATTGTAAACCCAAAACAAATTACAATTAACTTAATTTTAAAATATTTATTATCCAAAAACAACATTTATTATCGCAAAAGATAATAAATCAATCTAAAATGCTTTTACAAACTTAAAATAACGTTAATCATCCCAAAAGATAATTGATATGACACTTTTATATATTTAAAACAACATAACTTGCCCAAAACGATAATTAATCAGTTTATACTCTTTTTATAATTTAAAAATAAAATTAATTATCTAAAAAGATAATTAATCAAATTTATAATATTTTTATGATTTTAAAACAACATTAATTATCCCAAAAAGTTAATTAACTCAATTTTTAATCTATTTATAATTTTAAAACAACATCAATAATCCTGGAATATAATTAATCAATTTATAATCTTTTTATAAATAAAAAACAACATTAATTATCCTGAAAGATAATTAATCAAATGTATAACCTTTTAATAAATTTAAAAAACATTAATTATCCCTAAAGATAATTAATCAATTTATAATATTTTTATAAATTAAAAATAAAAATAATTATTTTGAAGATAATTAATTAAATTTATAATCTTTTTTATAAATTTAAAACAACATTAATTATCCTAAAAGATAATTAATCAAACTTATTAATCCTTTTATAAATTTTAAATAACACTTATCCTTTATTTCAAACTCCAAAAAATATTTGAAAATATAGTCTAGTCAACTTTCAAATTGCAAAAATGCGACCAAATATCCATTTTGTAAAAAATTACAAGTTCAATATATATAAAGATTTAAGGAGATGATATTTTATAAGTGACGGTACAGTAATAATCGCTATACGACATTTACATAAAATAAACAACATGTCATAAATATTTCAACCACACATCAGTATAAGCAACATAAGAATAAGTAAATCAGTATTGGCAATATACTCCTTAGGTCTCTCTACAAAAGTCCCATGTAAATCATACATATGTATGTGAATTTTAAAGTGCTTGGTAGCGACCTATTCGCTATGTACACTTCAACTTTCTTTTGCTTTTGTTTTCTGCAAAACAATGGTTATTTATACCATCTTCTTCTAAATGGGAATCAAATTTAGACAAACAATCAAACAACAATATATAAACTATCTTCCAAGCATTTAGCAAAAATCTATAGCAACACAAATATCATATAGTTTATTTAGAGGCCAGTATACTCGTCACCGCCCTAGTTGATGCTTTCATGTTCCATTTCAACCAAAATTGAATGACATCCAATTTTAGCTTATAATTCTAATAGCTCCAAATTTAGCGAATCCAACTCCAATGCCTAGATAATATCTATATGAGTCAAATGTAGAAAATTGCATCCAAATCTGACCTAGTATGTAAGAGCTATCAATTTTATAAGATTTGAGATTAATTAAATTAATTAATTAACATTATTAACACTAATTACCCAAATAAACACTTTCTTCCCCAACTTAACTTCTTGTACACAAGAACGCTAATACACCCAGGCTTGTCGTGCATCTCCTCAACCTTGTTGATGTTACAGACCATGAAACGATGAACAGACTTCGCTGTTGAACTTTTCTCCTTGAATTCGACATGTTTGACCCATCCATCTTAAGCTTGGCCTCACCATCGATGACGTGACCTGTTGCAATCCCTACTGTACTTTGATATCTCGATTCATATAAAGCTACCGCACCTCCCATCGAGCATCCCAACCGACTCGTCATCGACCGCAAAATCCGTTCCCACACTACAATTGCCTAAAACTAACCCAAACTCCAATGCTTAAATCCTAGCTCACGTCGACAATGTCGAGCCTAACAAACACCATCGCACAAAATGAAATGGGTATGGATTTGTAGATCTTGGCCTCACGAGTTCAAAGAATCCAACTTTACAATTTTTCGTTGAGTATATAATTTGATTTTGATTTTTAATGTGGATGGTTGCTTTTCCCTTTAGTTTATAGGAAAACGAATCAAAGAGGAGAGGAAAAAAGTCAAAATGAATGAAGAATTTTCAAAGGTTGATGTTTGGTTTATTTTACCAATCCCGACACTTCGCTACACAGCATTCCATCCGTGTACGAACCGCTAACAACAAAAACAAAAATACGATCATGCACAAAAATGTGGCATAATCTCAAATAATAATAAAATACATTGGTTATCTTATTGTATGAAATTTCAAGAAATACCATCGTTCATTGAAAAATAAATCAAACGATAATTCAAATGTTTTCAAGTAAAAATTATGGAGAGATCCTGTAAATTCATTTAAAAATACAACAATAAAAACCAAGTCATTTAATTAACAATTGATTTTCTTGTTGTTTATTCAAACTATTTATTATTGCAAATAAATTTACAATATGAATTCACCATTGTTACTTATTAATTAAAAGAAGTTAAATAAGGCTATTGAATCTATTTAGTTAGTATTTAATTCAAAATTAAAATATTTATATAATCCCTATATTTGAAAATAAGTTATTTATATTTTAAAAACCAATTAATTAAATATTTAAAGTTAATTAAATATTTAAAATTAAAACTATAAAATTATGGGATATTATAGATGGGGGGGGGGGGGTTATTTGCTCCGAATCTTTAAGCTTGGCTTGATGGAAGGTGTTGTAGAGGTGTAGTAGTCTTATACAAGAAATTTGAAGAGATTTGGTGTTGTTTTGAGTAACTATATATTTAGGAAATTATGAAGAGAGTAGAAATGATAGAGAGCTAGTTTATGAACTTGTCAAAGGCTTGAAATGAGTTATGCGTGCCTTTATGTTGGCTTCAAATGAGTTATGCAACTCCTCCAGTGGGGCGAAGTTGGGCCTAGTGGTGATGGGCGTAGGCAGCTTGAAAAAAGACTTGTTATCAATATAATAACTGGTGGACATCATCCAACCAAGAGGAGTTAGAATGAGGTGGAAAGATGTGGGAGTTCCCTAAAGTATGTAGTACAAGAGAGTTGCTTTGCCTTTAAAGACGGAGCTCCAGTAAAGCAACTGAAAACTATGTAAGATGACATTATGTTCAGAAGCCATGATGTAGACATGGTCGAGGCTCTTAAACATGATTCGTTAGTTATAGCGTTCATGATTGGGACAGCCACTATGGAGAAAGTGCTTATTGATTGCATAGTTCTGTCAATATATGATTTAAGAGACCTTATGATCAGATGATGATGGATGGTCAGGATTTGAAGCCTTGTAATTTTGAATTCAGGTTTTTACCAAAGAGGCTGCAGAGCCATGGGGATGTGCAAACCTACTAGTGATTTTAGGAGAAGGTGACTGCAAGAGAGTGCGAGCTATGACCTTCATGGTGATGGACATATTTTCAACTTGTAATTCCTTTTTGGGCCGACCGCTCTTCACTAGTTTCCAACTGGAACTGGCTCCATAATGCCCGATAACAAAATTTCCGATAAAAAATAAAAGGGGGTCATTCAAGGTGATCATAATGTTGGATGTGAATGTTGCATTTTAGGGCTGAGAAAAGCAAAGTGACCTGTAAAAGGAAGGGATGTAGAGAAGACTCTCTACGTCAATCAATGAACACATAGCAACTACTGCTAAGCCTTGGTTCGGTCAGCATAGTAGGTTCCACAAAGCTATGGATCCAAGGAGAGAGCCAAAGGAAGTGAGCGCGTCCACATCTGAGTTGACATTCTACATCCCGGTTGGTCAGGATAATCCTACTCATGTCCTAAAATTTGGGACTCACCTCAATATGAAAAGAAACAATTGACGTGTTTTCTCTAGGAAAACCAAGATGTGTTTACCTTGGCACATTCTGAGATCTTTAGAATATCGCTAAAAATAATGTGTCATGCACCGAATGTAAACCCTAGATGTCTCCTTGTGAAACAGAAGCAACATAGCTTGGGTCCATAACGATCCGCTGCATTGAAAGAAGAAGTGAATAAGCCAAAATCCCATAGCTTCATCCGTGACACTCTATCCCCAGAGCAGGTATCCAATCCAATCTTAGTCAAGAAGTCTAATGGGAAATGCAGAACATGCATCAATTATTCAAATCTGCATAAGGCATATCCAAAAGAGAGTTTTTCACTATCAAAGATTGGCTAACTAGTGTACTCGAACATCGGCTGCAAATTGCTAACATTCATGGATGCTAACGTGGCTATAATAAAAATTTAGTGCATATTCCAGTCTAGGAACATATCAGCTTCATAATCGATCTGGGATTATATTGCTATCTTGTCATGCAATTCGATTTAAAAAACATCGGAGCCACCTAATAGAGACTGGTGAATTCAATGTTCAATGATTAGATTGAACCATTGATGGAAGTCTACATAAGTGATATGTTGATAAAGACGCAGTGATTAGAGAACCATGTAGAGGACTTGTTAGAAATGTTTAGCATGCTCTAGAGATATAGGATGAAGCTCAACCCGCCGAAATGCTTGTTCGGAGTTGCATCAGGGAAGTTCTTGGTTTTTTTGTGAACTTAAGAGGGATTGAGACCAATCTAGAAAAGATTGAAGCTTTGAGGAATGTTGAGGCCCTAAAGACGATAAAGGAGGTACAGAGTCTGAACGGGAAAGTAGCTATGCTAAGCTGATACATCTCGAAGGAACAGACAAATGTATACCAGTCTTCAATGTTCTCAAAGTGGGGAAAAGAAACTTCATCTGCACACAATAATGCAAGGATGCTTTTCAATTCTAGGTTAATCATCTAAAAAGTTTGCATGTTCTTTCAAAGCCTTTAGACGGAGTGGATCCAATAGTTTACCAATCACCGTCTGTTCACGCTTTAAGTGATTCCCTCGTATGTGAACAAAAAGAATTTAGAGGCCAGTATACTATATCAATAAGCGATTGACAGGGGTAATAATAAATTGCTCGAACCTGGAAAAGCTGGCTTACTGCTTGTTGATCGCATCGAGGAAACTCCATCCCTTCTTTCAATCACATCCAATTAAGATGTTGACAGACCAGCCTTTAAGGAAGGTCCTACAGTGACCTGAGCTTTTGGGATATTGTTGAAATGAAACATCAAACTGAGTTAGAATGACATATTGCATCATCCCAAAAAGCAGTCAAGGGCTAAGCACTAGCCCATTTCATTATCGAATTCACCATCGAAATGATGAGAGAGGAGGCTATGTAGCAGAGTGCTCAATGGAAGTTTTACACTGAAAGAGCATCCAACAAACATCACTCAGGGGTTGGAGTGTTTCTGATAACCCCATAGGAGAGATCAGTTTGCTTTGCCCTAAAGCTTGAGTTCCCCACAATGAACAATGCAGCCGGGCATGAAGCACTAATCATGGGACCTAAGATACAAAAGAATTGGAGCTAAGACCTTGCATATTATAGTGACTCTGAATTGGTGGTCTACTAGATGAGGAAGAAATTCCAAGTAAAGGGAGCAAGGCTAGCCCCTTATCTGAAAAAGGTTCTAGAATTTCTCAACGATTTAAGTATTACACGATAATGCATATCGTAAAGGAGGTAAACATGAAAGCCAATTCTTTATCCAAGTTTGCTAGCTCCATGGATGCACAACTCATGGGTTTAGTTTCAATGGAGGTGTTGTCATCTCTGTGCATCGACTAGGTGGAAGTAGATTGGATCTTAGAGGCCGAATTTGAGAGAAAATCATGAACGACTCTAATTAGGGAGTATCTACTGAAGGTAACCCTTTTGGTTGAAGAAGTGAATGAAGAAAGCTTCTATGGTAGGCTCTGTGATTTATTGTTCTAGATGGGTTATTATTTAGAAGTGGGATCTCTATTCTCTTACTACGGTGTGTCGCCAGTGAAGAAGCCAAAAAGATTCTTATGGATGTTCATGAAGGAGCCTGTGGAAATCACACTAAGGAGCAAAAATAAACAAAGAAGATTCTTTGCTTTGGATATTTTTGGCCAACTGTCAATAGAGATGCAGGCCATTAAACAAGAAGGTGTGATTGATATCAGAGATTCACAACAATTCCTAGAGCTCCATCTATAGAAATTACACAAATGATCAACCGATAGCCATTTGTCATAAGAGGAATCAACATTATTGGTGTGCTATCGATGTCAAAGGGCAGAGCAAAATATGTTATCGTTGTGGTTGATTATTTCATGAAGTAGGCTAAAGCATAACCGCTTGCCATGATTACCATGAAGAAGATGATCAACTTCGCTGTTAGAAATGTCATCTATCAATTTGGGATCCCACAAAAAATTATTTCCTACAACAAGATCCAAATTGATAGCGCGGAATTCAAGTACTTCTACAGCAAATATTGGACGGTGAAAAGATATTTTATAGTTGCATATCCATAGGCGAATGATTAGGTGAAGCGGTGAATAAAATCATCAAGTCCATTTTGAAAAAGTGATTGACAATGGCCAAAGGCAAATGGTTCGATGAATTACCTATGACATTTTGGGCCTATCGAACGAATGATCATACTCCATTCATTTTTGAATATGGATTAGAAGCCATGATTCCAATTGAATTAGAAATGCAATCTCATCGAAAGATCCATTATAATCCCGAAACGAACGAGAAACTCCTGCTTGAGTCCCTATATATGATTGATGAGAAGCACGATGAAATTGATTTGAGAGCCACTACTCAACGAAAACATATAGCTCGGCATTACGACACAAAGATCGGGAACCGAACCTTCGAGATCGACGATCTCATTCTTAAATGAATCTTTCCTAGTCCAATGACCATGGGCCCGATTTGGAAAGGTCCATATGCTATCGAACATAAGCTTAGTGATGGAATATTCAAGCTAACAATTGTTGATGGAACTCCACTTCCAAGGGAGTGCACTAGCAAGCATCTATGATGTTACTTAAATACTATCTTTCTACATATTTTGTTGATTTCAATGTAACAAGGCACAATTTTCCATCATTGTGAATATAAAACAAATTGGTTTTGTGGATCGATCAGTTTATATTCTTATTAGCTAAATATTTCGCTATAAACAACATTATGATTGAATAACTTACACACACACGTATAGTTCATGAATCCAGTTGCCCAAAGATGGGTGCCTGATGAATTATATGGTCCGTGACTTTACCAAAGGGATATGTTTGTTCTGGGGCATCCAGAGTTTGATTCCAATTAACTCCTCTAATCCACAACTCAAGCATTGGAAAACAAGAACATAAGGGCCGATTGAGACAGTCCGCCCCAAGAACTTTGCCCACAGATAGGAAAAACGTCAAACTAATGCCTGGAGTTTGGAAAAAATAGTGATCAATGCTTAAGGTTAGGTGGAATTTGATACAAACATCCAAGGATAAACATTGTGATGCCCAAAGATAGACATCATGATAACATAACCCCATGAATTGGGTATAATTGATCGATGTCTAGAGTTGAGGGAGATTAGAAAAAAACATCTAAAAAATAGGCGTACAAAACGCCATGGCCGACGCCTGTAGATCGGTAAGACCAAACTTGGATGCCTAGAATTAGTTACCCAGGCTATAACTCTATTAGCGCATAGAGGACTATATACTCTATAGCTTTTGCAAGTCAAATGTAGCTCGGCTGAAGACGGATGAAACAAGTTACCAAACTAGCTAAATGGAAATTTTCTCGATACATGAACAGATCAACACAAGGTTTGAAAGAAAATAAATCTATTCTTTATTGACAGGCTTCTTTAGCAAAAGAGCAAGGGTTACACTTGCACAACATTAGCCTATTCACATGAGATTTTGAATAAACAAAAGATGACAAAAAAGCAAAAAAGAATGCAGCTAGGTCTTCTTTTTCTCGTTTTTCCCTTCCACAAAAGATTGAGTGCCAAACAAGATGGTTTCTTCCAACTTGTCCCTTTACCTTTGCTTCCCTTACCAGAATAACCCTTTTGGTCCTCCTCCCAATCATAATTGCTATCTGAAGATTCAAAAGTCACGCCTTGAACACCCTATGACGTGGAAATGCTAATGGGAGCAAAGATCGATTCCATGGGAAACGAGAAGGACATAGGAGGTGGAATGCCGTCAAATTTTACTATCTTGATCTCCTTAGTAGTCATGCCTTGGGATCGTTGCACCTCTTTCATAGTAGGCCCCAATGAATTCCGAACGACTCCGGTAATGATGATATCTTCATCTCCTTGGCCTTTGTGAAGGTCACCAACGAAATTCTCTTCTAAACCATGAATCATTTTGACATCGGGACCAAAACGATGCCTATTGGATGAGCCAGAGTCGAACGAGGGAAAGATTCGATGATAGATTCCATTAGAGTGGCCTATGTTCCCATTGACAAGCTTCTAGCAAAAGGACAGTGATGGGATGACCTGAAACTTGAAAAACATAAGAGTATAGATTAGTGACGTCGACCACTATCATATAAGTTATCTCAAATATCGGCGAGGTTAATGATATAACTCCGGGAGATATGGATTCAATATGTCCAGAAGTGCCACCAGAGGGTCCCTTCAAAATGAGAGATAAGATGGTAAAATTTGGAAGCAAGGGCTCATTATGGTTATATTTAGCATCCAATGAGGGTGTCGAAATAATTAAAGCATCAAAAGCTACCCCGGCAGTAGAAACAATAGTAGAGCTAAGAAGAGAAGTGATCTTTTCAATAATTAGTGGCTCTAATGTCAACAGAGCAATAATGTCTGCTGGTGAATCATGATGAGCAGACCAAAACTCTCACCTCAATCTTTCTGGTCATCGATAGTTAGTTCAGAGTGCGACATTCTCGCTGACCTTGAGCACTTCTAGATCTTCTGCATAAAAAAGGTTGAGTTTTAGCTCCTCTTTGTTAACCTCGACTCCATGGAAGTGTTCTCTCTCATGTCTCATGATCTCTTCCCAAGTCAGGGACAAAGCTTAAGGATATCCCTTATCCAACCATTTCAAGTTACCACACTTGATTTTTCATTATACTGCACAAGAATAGCATCAAGATCGGATTTAACTCTGTTCATCGCAACCTCTACAAGCTCCTCAACACCCTTTTCCCAAGATTCTATGTCATCTTTTGCTAGACGAGCATCTAGCAACTCCTCACCAAAACTCCAAGCCTGGGTATGGGCATTTTCTTTTTCCTTCTTTTCATCTTCCAAAAATGTTTTTAACTAAACTATTTCGAAGGCTTGCCCCTCCATAGTCATCTTGAGCTTCTCATTATCTAATGATAGAGTATGGCTCCTATGACAAGCGGCCTTGACATTCTTTTGCTGATGCAGACGATCCTGCTCAGCAGACTTAGCCAGGTCTTCCAACTACTTCTTGGCCTTAGCCAACGAAGCATTGAGCCTTTCAACTTCCTTTTCAAAATGAGAGATGATGCATTTGTCTTGTTCTTGCATCCATTTCACCCCATCAAGCTCCACTTTTCTCTTGTAGGAGGCCTCGAAAATGGCCCCAGCTATACTTTTCCCCTTGAAGTATTGATCATATACATCGTTTACATAGGCCATGATATTTGGCCTAACCTACAGAGGGATATCCTACAGTTAAAGAAAAAAATAAACATCATCAAAGAAAATCTTCGAAAAAGCATGCTTCAGGACAACCATGTGAGGATTGGAAATATCTTTGGTCTTCACCATAGTGGTAGGGTTTTCAATCAGCCTGTTATCAGATCTCAAACAAAGAGAATCAGAGGAAAAATCCAAAAAACTACTTTGAGCATCATAGCAAGTGAGAGGATGTCATCGTGTATGTTAATGGTGGGATTGAAATAGGGGCGGTCGGTGTCTCAATGGACGACATAGGATTGGGTCTCGTCGAGAGCTTTCCATGTTGTGTAGCAAGGACGAATGAGACCTGCGCCATGGAGATGACTCATAAGACCTATATCCTCTGTCTTGATACCTACAACCTCGGCCTGAGCACCTTTCAGAATCAGAGTCATGGGATGAACCATGAGAATGGCCGGTCGATCCAAGCTTTTCTTAACCATATCCCTGGCTTTGGATGGTGTCATATAAATTCCTACACCTTGTCGAATCTTTTAAAAAACATGAACAAGTTAGCGCCAACAAAATAGAAATCTAGTGTAAACATAGGAAAAGTGCAGTATTGTGTAAGCATGGGTATGTCCTAGTACCTTCTATGGAACACGGATTTGGACCTTGCAAATAGGGGTTATTCTCCAGCAAGAGTAGTAGGCACTTCTTCAAGCAGGCGAATGGGAGATCCAATATCCCCCATGCTCATGTTCCAAAGGCAAAAGGAGCCAATTTCATCTGGAGTACTTCCTAAGGACCCAAAGATATCCCTAGAATGTGGGATGGGGTCCTCCTTTTTTGTAGTAGCTGTTGGAGGTTGAACGGCCATTCGAGATTAACCAATCTTTATTATAGGTCATCGAGTTATGAGGAATGCATGGTCGTCGTCATTCCCATTACTAGAAGACTTATAGCCAATGTCGGCATCATCGTTGCCTCCAACATTACCCTCTCCTTCCTCCACATGCTCACCCTTTTGGCTTGTTTTGGGGCCACTAATCAGGTTCAGAATGGAAGGAACCTCGCGACCTTCACCGATGTCCGTGGTGGCAACGTGTCCTTGAAAGGATCATCACCACCACCACCATCATCATCCTAACTTCTAGAACATGATCGACACTATGGCCTTCCTCTAACAAGTTATAAGCCCGTAGATTCTTATATGTGAGAAGCATTCTCCTTTCCCTTTCTTCAAGCGGGAATTGATGGAGATCTGCAAGGGCACTTGCTAAAGCTGCACCGCTAGGCCTTTTTGTATTATCTGCAATCACAAGGAATGATGGTGTGAATAGTTGAAGCTATTGTATCCGCATAAAAAAAGGTGAAAATGTGAATTACGTCTAGAAAACCACCTTTATGCAAAGCCAGGTGAACAATATACAAAAAGAATTCATCTTTGAATAACTTAACTTATTCCAAAGGCCCGGTACTATTCGGCAACTTCTAGAAGCTTCCTAGAAGATAAGTGAGGGAGATCATTTTTGGCGGTTAAAGCTGCACGGATAATAGATCTCTTAGGCACTGGACTCACGATTCAAATGGAGACAAAAATTATATATATGCTGTTCAAAAAAGCATAGTTGTTCGGATGTAGTTAGGCTGGAGCTAGCTTCATAAATTGCATAATCTTGCAAATGAATTGGTCAAATAGGGGAACAAAACCGACCATACCCGTGTATCGATTGTAGGTTGTATATCCTATAGGTGAAAGATGCACCTGCTAATCGCTGATAGCGCATAGGAACCAACACATCTTTATATGGAATACCATGCTTCAATTCGGAGAGTCTTGGGGTCGTCCAGAATAATAGCATCGCCCATATCTATATTGCGGGCAACACCAATTACGAGCTCTTTGGCCAAAACAAATGGAACCATTTCTAAAGGCTATCCTGCCCGATGAATGGTCGATTGGGATTGAGACGGAGCAGAAGTGGATTTTGTCATAGGCATAGTTGTCGAGTTGAATTAAGTATCAGACTCGGCATATCGCGATGTTGAAGGGTCTATGACCACAGCGGAGGGACAGAAGGAGCGTCTATGATCCATAACTATCAAAATTTCGCATATCATAGATATCAAACATATTAGAAGTTGTAGCCCTCATGGTGGAAAAAGAGCCTTGTATAGTCGGTATATAAAACCCGACAGATACAAACATGCGTAAATCGATCAGATCTCGTGCTTCAATCGAGGGCAATAATGTGCAGTTAAAGTTGTGTAGTGTGTGCACCTAAAATTGTGCAATGCATGCATCTAATGTCATGCAATTCAAATCCATCATTATGCAAAGGATTAATGAACAATTCATTTAATCGTCGATTTATATTCAAAGTGACTATTATTAGAACCATCCTAATGAATAATAAATCATCGATCACTACTTGACATAGTCGACTATGGAACTCCATTTAAACATTTTTGAGATTGTTTGGTCAATCATACATTATATGTTGACGCCATTGTGGAAAATTTGGGTTCTCTATGGGTAAAATTTGGGGCCGATTCGAGTTAAAGCTTGTAAAATTCAAAGTCAAATCATGCCGAGAAAAATGCTCTCTTCTACGAGTATAACCATGAGTTTCCATGTCGCCATCCCCATATTCCAATCTCTACTACAAAATCCCATGTTTAGGGTCGATCTTGATGCCTAAAAGGTGAGAAATGAGGTTCAATCAACTTTCAAGCATGGTCGAAATTACAATCGACGATGAACACCGCTAGTCAACATCACCACCTACCTAGATTCAAAGACAATAATGGGATAAAAAGAGTTTGAGTTAACAAGCCCAAATCATTCGAATTTGGTTTGGCATTCGTGAGTTAAGGTTGTAAGTCGATGACTCTAATGGCATTAGCAGCAAAGAGAAGGCGACCGTTCAAAGTCAAAGGCCGACACGGTGATGCAATGATGGAAGTTTAGTCGATGTTTTTGAAATTTGGATGGCGGTTCTAGCAGCAAGAGTCTCAAGACAGAAAGAAAATGACAAGTGAAAATAACATAACTATGGGTTCTCTTTATGTATAGGTCGACCCGTATGGGTAGGCAAAGGAATCGCTTATGTTTCAGGCACCAATGGTCGGTACCGATCCATGGCTCATGGATCGGTACCGATCCATGGCTCATGGATCGGTACCGGACCATAAAAACTATAAACAAAGGAGATTTATATAAAATAATATATATATATGTGTGTGTGTGTGTGTGTGTGTGTGTGCGCGCACGTGTGTACGCATGCATGACAATAGACAGCCAGAGATCCAAGAAATCAAAGTCTTATCTGACTAATTCAAAGAAGGAAAGTGTTGGAAACATTCTGAAATTAGAATGACGGAATCAAAGAATAGGTTCCATCTCTTTTACACCTCAAGAAATACTAATTCAAAATCATCCAAAATCGTTCAGCAACTGGTGGAAGACAGAATGCTTTATGAAAACAGCTCAAAGGAAAAATGGCATCTATTCGAAACAGGATTTGGTACAAATGATCGAAAATCCATAGTTTTTCTTGTTCCAAAGCATATCTTGTTAAAACGAGACATACTTTAGGAGGAAAATTTTATCTAGCCTTATGACCAAGCCATGTCCAGATATACCAGATTGATTAAATAAATGAATAGCTAAGCAGGAATCCAGAGCGATAGCTGCCAAGCTCAAGTGTCAAGCAAGGCCAAGAGTTAAAGTCATAAGCTACCCAAGAATCTTCAAAAATGACCTGCATACCACCCACCATAAGTACCAAGCCCAAAATGCAAAGATCAAGTAAAGTCACATACCGATATCGATCCCTAATATTTTCCAAAACTTGTCATATAACTCATGCCATGCAATGTTAGAATACTTGTTAATTAGCATATGCGAATATGGGATGGTTAATTAGCTCATTATGACTCGAACGATGGATGGATAGATCAAACGCCTCTGTCCAACCTCCGAACCAAGGAATCCACTCAAGTTCAAGCTCATAACAATGCAATCGATTGTCGAACACAAAGATACAAGCCAACTAAATGTGACGAGTGTAACGATTCGACATTTCGCTACTTCGAAAATGAGAGATTTCGTTTGTTTTAAATTTAAAAAGGTTTAAAACTTAAATAAATGAGTTATACATAATAGATAATAATATAGAAATTATTTATTCTTATAGTTGATAATTTAAAAAGTATAAATTTGGATTTTAGAACAAATCAACAAAAGTTAAGTTTTGTTAAAAATAAATAAATGCTTAAATAAATAGGTTTAAATGTTTATTTAAAAAGATAAATCTTATTAAAAACATCTAATAAAGATAATAAAAGAATATTAAAATATTTAAAAGTATGTTAATAATCGTTTTACAAAAACAAGCAAATTTTGTCGCATTTTGTCAGTTTTACATACACCGTAAAATTAGAGATTTTGATGTTATTTAAATATGATTTCAAAATATAAAGAGACATGTTTTAATTTATTTAAAGAAGTAAAAAGTTCATTTTTAAATTTGGTTTACATAAATAAATAGTTTAACTAAAACATCAAAATATGGCCGTAAAACATTTTGTCAAAAAACGACGTTTTGCCGATTAAAAGTTGTCGCAACATCGTCGCACCTTTATTTTTTTATATAGGAACATATATTCAAATAGTATAAGTATTAATTAATTTACTAATCCAGTTTACTTTTACTAAACAAGGTTATAAACTTCTAGAAAACAATTAAGAAAAAGTAAGCACAAAAAGACAGAAATGTCATTTCAAAGCAAAAGGTAAAACAACAAATCAAAGAAACCTAATTATTACTTATTTTACTTAATATCTAAGTGAAAATGACATAAAGTAATGATTTGAAATGTGATGTAAAGTGTTGAGAAAAATAAGATTACTTTAGAAGAAAGTAAGGTTATTTTGGTAATTTGGTAAAGGAATATTTTGGTAATTTACCACTTTATTTCTTTTCCATAAATACCAACCATTTTCTCACTTTTTTCACACTTTTCATTCTTCTTCTTCTTCTACCTTTTTTTAATCTCTCTTCTTCTTCTTATTCTTTATAGCTTTAATGGCTTCTTCTTCTCTTCCAAATGTTTACTAACTTTTCAAAATCATATCAAATCAACTCCAAACACCACCAAACTTTGCCAAAGAACTTAGAATACCATTAGAACATGGTTTAGCATCTAAGAAGTGAAGAAACAAAGGAGGAAGGGGAAGAGAAAAGTGTGGCTGAACATATGTAAGGGAAGGAGCAAGTCGTGAAGTTTCAAAATGAGAAAAAGAGAAGGAAGTGCTGCCAGGATCAAAAGGAAAGTCTAGAAAAAAGACTTGGTGAAGATAAAAGGATTTAGTGAAGTATTGGATGATATGAATGTTGGTAGGAAGTGAACAATTTGGTTAAAGGTGAGTACTCTTATTTACTAATAAATTCATAAGTTATTTCACGTATAATAATTTGAAAGTTTAAATATGTTGAATAAATGTTTGATAACTTGGTTGATATTATGGTTGATTATATGTTTGTGATTGGGTTGATAACTTGTTTCATAAATGATAGGAGAAATTATTAGTAATTAATCATATTTAATTAAATGAGAATTAAATCCATATAAGTGTATGGAAATTATTTTACCTCTTAATGATTTTAAATGAGTTAAAATAGTTTAAATATGGTTTAAAACAAATTTGAAGTGTTTCGGACAAGTTTTGAAGCAATTCACAAAATTGGTCAAAATCGAGCTTGTCGCGTAGCGGTAGTTCGTAAATTTCGACCCGTAACTTCAAATTGATGTAGAGAATGATTTATAAGTCGGATTTCTATGAAATAAAAAATTATTTGGTCCATAATGATAATAGTTTTCCAACGAAGAAAGAAAATCAAGATTTCATCAAGTAGATTTTGAAATATGTCCAAAACAATTTTCTAAAAACATCGCGGTTTTGCAGTTCGGAATCCAAAACAAGATTTCTTTATAAATGATATTTTTAAATGACTAAAAATATGAAATAAATTTGATAAATCTATTAAAATGGTTCAAAAGAGATTTGGAATGGAAAATATGAATTTTCAAATATTAAAAAGTTGTTTAAAATAAATAAGCTTATATAGCACTTTTTGCAGCACTTTTATGCTGCGAATTCTATAGCATTTTGAATATGAGTATAAACGTAACGATATTTTCTAGAATCAGTTATGAATGTTTTTTAAAGAATAGTTAAGTGTTTTAAATGATGATTTGGAAGTTTAATAAATCATTTCTAAAATGAAGATTAATAACTGAGTATGCGGAAACGACTAGTACATTTGTCCCGCCTGTGAGATCTGGGAAGATAAAACAAGGTGCTTAACTAAGGTTAGGGATGGAGCAACTAGTGCCCTGAACATACCTGGCCTATGCTTTCTCTTTTTAGGCGAGGGGTGGAATAGATCGAAGGGAGAGCCCGAATGCTCTAAAAAGATAATTTTTAAATTTTTCCAAGATAAAAGAAAAGAAACAAATTCTTTGAATTTTAATTAACTATTTAAAATCTTTTGTTCGATGGTTTTACAAAGAAACCGAGATCGGATTTGGATGGTTCTTATCCGAAAACCCATTGAAACTAATTTTTGAAATAAAAATTATTGAAGACAAAGATCGCTAAAGATATTTAGAATGTAGGATTACTTGCCATTAGTCCCTAGAAGTGAAACTTGCCATTAGTCCTTAGAGGTGAAACTTGCCATTAGTCCTTGGAGGTGAAACTTGCCACGTAACGACCCAGAAATTTCAAACCCGAAAATTCCAGATAGTTAGAAAAAGAAGAAAAGCGAAAGAAGGAAAGAAGAACAGAAACACCAACATCTCACATTCACAGCGGATAAAATATAATATCAAATAAACTAACAGTTTACAAAGAAGAACTGTATCAGTACATTTACATTTTTATATATATCAGAGTTACAACATTTACACAACACTGAACAGTTCTAAACAACTTGTCCTAGATATACAACTATATATCACCGTGGAAATACCCCATACGTTCCTGCCATCCAGCTCGCTTCCTGAGCTCCATAACGTCCTTACCTGAAAATTTGTAATACTCGGTCCGACCCGAGCATTAAATCAAAGTAACACCCGGGTCAGGCTGGAAACCAGCGTGACTAAACCCATAAAACATGAAATACTAAGTTATAACATACTTAAATTTTGGTGTAACTCGTACTCCTCTACGAGTTCATAACTTGTTATTAGTCAACACTTATTTCACAAATCCATCTCTAAGTACCCATACTTAGTTTCAATGGTCCAGTACATTTAGACTATTTCATTCCAGCCTACATATCAAGTCTCTAAAGAATTAGGGTAGATTAAAAATCGAAGTGGGTTCGGGTATTTACTAATACCCGACCTCGGTCTCTCCGAAATCAATACCATCTTAACCCAAGTACTTCAAGTGAAACACAAATAAGACTTCAAATACAGGGTGTCACCTATATACAGAAATTCATCATCGATAGATAACCACATTATCTCAGTTTAAAACCAACGTATCACATCACACAGCATCACAAATCACATATCCGGGATATTAACTAATCTAAGGCATTCAATATCATTCAGCCATCCATAAACATAGATCTATTAATCACACCATCTACAATTAATTTAAAATGAATTAAATTAATTTCTTCATCTCTAACTAATTTAAACTAAAATAAATTAATTACTTTCATCACATAAATCTTACTTACTTAATCATTAATTAATTACAAACCAATTAATTAATCACCCTCTATTTATCCATCTTAATTAATCACTCTTGGTTAATTTTCTGTAATTACTTTAAGTAATTAGCCATTAATTAATTTCACAAATTAATTATCCTTAACCATTTACAGTAATTAACCTTTAATTACTTCATTAATTAATTACATTAATCCTTGATTAAATACATCACTTAATTATCTTCAAATAACTTTATTAATCAATTCTTAAATTAATTACACTAAGTAATTAATTATTAATTACTTTCACTAAGTAATTATCCTTCATATTAATTACAAAGTGATTAAACTCAAAACTACTTCCAATCTTCAATTAATTACATCCTGTAATTACCATCACTAATTACTTCACTAAGTAATTGCACTTTATAAATTACATTAAGTAATTGTACTTAACCCATCATCCAACAATTATTTTAAATTAATTAAACTAATTAATTAACTTAATTAATTAACTTAAATTAATTACATTAACTAAATTAATTACATTTAGTAATTAATTCCTTTAAGTACTTCATTAAGTAATCATATCTAATCCAATTCCACAAATGATTTTCCTTAATTTATTAATCTCTATTTTTAGATTAATCTAAATCATTAATTAATTAATTAAATTAATTAATTACTCCTTAATTGCCTTATAAACTTAATTAATCATTAAAATCTTAATTATTTTTAAGACAATCATTTCCTTTGTTAATGACTTAATTATCATTAACATAAGTATTTAAAATAATTCACGCCTTTAAATCTACTTTTAAATTCCATTTTTAATTAAGATTTAAAAATGATTTAACTTATCAAAATTTAAAAACAATTTACAAACCTCTTAAACAAATGTAAAGAAACATTTATTACTTATAAAAGAAACTTATATAAGGACAAATTTAAACTAATTTACTTTATAATCTTCAACCTTTTAACTTGTTTAAAACTTCTTTTGAAACTAGTTATTTAATAACTTTAAAACCTTAAAATTTGTTTAAACACTTTACTTGGAATTTTTAATAATATTAAGCTTTGATAACTTGATTTTTGTTTGCTTTAAACCTTTGAAATTTTCTTTACATTAAATAAACCTGGTGCACTTAATTCTTATGAAACCAGGTAACTCAACACTCTGAAAACTCGAGCCAAAACATGATCATTCTCCCCTGTAAACCCGAGCCTATCCCAAGACAACCATCAAAACACATCTGCTTCGAGTCATTCCTTCTCTCGCACGAGACCAAACCCGAGTCGAAGCTTTCTTCCCCAAAGCTTGACAAAACCCAGACAGCAATGCTCGCGTGCATGTGCACACGCCCCTACCTCTACTCTGATCACCTCTGATGATGCCTACAAGTCACCCACGACCACTACCACTGTTCCAACCATCCAACTTTGTCGATCTCACCCTGAGTCGAAATCGAACAGTATCGAGCAAACCAGAACCCACAGAACCATCGGAAAATCATTCATTGCCGTCAATCTCATCCACGAGGTTACTCGCCGACATCACCGGACCTGCACCTCATTGCCTCGCATCTAAATTATCTCACGCGATCACCTCTGGTGATCGATTGACGCCACACGAAGCTCACAAACCCTCTCGTCCAAACAAGACAACGAACCCTATTTCGTCAAAATCCCATCGCCTCGATCATCGATAAAAACTTCCAGCTTTTTTCTTAAAACCCCCATGCCTCAGACCAACCTCGACTACAACCTCGCCTTCATCCACCGTGCCAATCAACATTAGTTGGCCCAAATGTCGAAAACGATCAACTCAAGAATTCTAATCGAATATCAATTTAAAAATCATGAAATGTATGTTAAAATTCATGATTTCCAATCACAAACGCATTCATGCAATCCAAATCAGAGATTAAGATTGTTGATTTTTATCACAAATATGAATTCCACTGTGATTTCCATTTTTATTAATTATTTACTGAATTTAAAATATTGATTCTATTTTTAAAATCATCATCATACATTAACAAACAACTTCCGTTTAAACATCAAAGTCTTATATTGATTCTATTGGGAGATTTGAATTTTTGAAGCAAACAAAATTATGAAACAACAGAGATCAGGCATCTGTATATATATCTACAAACTTGCTAACATATATAAATATATCAATTCAAATAGATTCAAGCAGAAGAACTTCCATTTAAAACAAAATCATCACATGCATTACATATAAATCAAAATTAAACTGTTTTTAATAGAAAATGTTTACTCACAGTTTTAAAGCAGAGAACAGAGAGCATGTTCTTGTTTCCAAGCTGTTAAATCTTGAATTTCTTTTGCTTCAGTTGAATTTGAATTGTTTTGTTGTTGCATCTTTGAAGCTTGTTGTTAATCTTCATTTTGATTTGTAAAATCTCAGATTGCATTTGAAAATTTGAACAGATGTTGAATTTTCCTTATCTTCTTTTAATTATTCCTTCTCAGATTTAGTTTTCAGAATTGCAGATGATTTTTTTTTCTTGGATAGAAGTATCAAGAGAAAGTGAACAGCCTACTTCTTTTTCTTAATTTATTTTTGTACAAAAAATTTAATTTTGTACAAAAAAATTAATTTTGAAAGAGGATAAGTATGCTACTTGCAAATGTAAATTCTCCTTTGGCTTACAAATGTACAAACACCCTATTATTATTACAGGTGTATTTTGCATGTTATAAGGGACTTACAAATGTTAAATAAAAGGTTTTATGTTTAATTCCTTATTTATAAATTCCTTATGTTTATAAATTTTGGGTTTTATGTATTTAAATTATATATAAACTATACTTAGCACGTGTAATTAAGAAAGAAGAATATTAACTCTTTGATAAATTCTTGTTTAAATTTTATATTTCAATTGCTACACTTGTATGTTTTTATGTTAAAAGATTAACTTTTGTTAATTTGGGTGTTAACATCTTTACACTTGCCTTTATTTAAAATGTTTTATAACGCTTTGGTATTTATTTTACTATTTAAATCAAACTATATTTAAGATATACTTCTTTTAGATTTTCAAATTTGAATTCAAATTTAAGTCCAATCAAATTTATGAATCAATACAAATAATACATATATTTTAAATAAACCCAAATTCAACTTGTAATTAAAAATTTTACTTAAAAATTAATCTATATTTAAACAACCCATTATCGTTATTGTTTGAAAATAATAATTTTGTCAAATATAAATAATTTATAAAGGAGATTACCACATTTATTTGTCCAATCTATAACCCCGTATTTTAATAGTTAATTCAGATAATTATCCAATTATCTGATGCTCAAAAATCCGGGTTATCACATGCCATTAGTCCCTAGAGGTGAAATTGACCATATCTAAGATGGCAGTAATGCTCTATTATGAAAATCTTTGATTTGCAAGAATCTGATTTGAAGTTAAGAAAGAAATCTTTGACTAAGATTTAATAAATGATTTGGGAATATTTTCCGTAAGTTAAAAGTTGTAACTTGAATATAAGATATCTTTGACTAAGATTTAATGAATGATTTGGAAAAGTTTTCCTAAGTAAAAGAGAAAATGATTACGATTTAAGAAAGGTTTAAATAAACAAAATGATTTGATAAATGAGGCTTAATGATTCCATATACATTTGAAAATAAAATGGAATAACTTGAAAAGATTATATCTAAGAAAGATATTTGATTAGATAAAGGATGAAGTAATTAATTGATGATTGATATCCACATATGAACTTAACATGTTTTTAAAAGCGATGATTGATTTCGAAGGAACTGGAGTCGGATTTGGATGATTCCTATCCGAAAACCACTTCGAACCAATGTAAACGTTCGAAAGTGAAGACATGTTAAAGATGATGATTATTGAAGACCGTGGATCTTCATAGCGTGAAGACTGCTTGTTGAACAAGCTCTGGGTAGCTTCCATTATAGAGTTATTTATAGCAGTGGTCTCCTCGTGATGGAAATTTTTCGGATTGCAAGGACTACTCGTTAATAATGGTACTATGAGAGTGCCTTCGGTTTCGTTCAGTCCAAGAACGAAGTTGTATGGACGAATGACCGACATTGAATTTCTGAGATACAGCGTTTGTCTTTTACAAATGTACATCATAGGTGGCGGAGAAGGAAACTTCTCTTAGCTTAACAAACTCCTTGAGACGTACGAGCTCAAGGGTTGTATTTTTGTGGAAGAAAAATAATGATAAAAGGAATGGTAGTGTGGCATTCAAAGTGGAACCTGTTATTATCAAAGCGTGGTTTTGTATGAAAAGCGTGTCTTTGAAGAAATTGAGCGTAGCCTCATGAGCCTCACACCCCGGTTATGATGGGATTCTATGTGGTCAGATGTATGCTCGCATTTCGGATAGTAGTGATTTGGGTTATCAGATGTTCTAAGCCCTAGGTACCAGATACGTCTAGGACTCATGGCAGGGATGCGTGAAGTTCGAGTCCTTGGATGTTATTCAAAGATTGCATCCACTTTTATCCATTTGTGTTGTTGTATAACTACGTCCGAGTCATGGACGTAAGCCATGGATACAGATTGATCTTTCCACTAATTCCCTATCATGTTGGAAATCCAATCCCAATACAAGATTTACGGTTTTGATTGTATTCCCAAAATAGCTGTAATGACTTGCAAACATCTCAGCTACCCCTTTTGATATCATATATTCCGTTGACCTAGTCCGGGATATTACCTTAGACATAGTCCAGATATTGATACCTTATTGTAATAAGTTTATTTGAAAAGTGTTTTCAAAAGAATGTCATTAGAAATAATATCAAACGTTTTGATATATAAAAGTGTTTTGGTTATCATAAAGTAAAAACCTGTGAATGTTTATGTGTTGGCATGGTCTTATGAGATACCCTTCTTTTTAAAGATTTTGATAATATAGTAATTTAAATTTCGAGTATCTCACGCTGGTCTATCAAGCCTGATCCAGGTATTTTTAAATACTCGGCTCAGATCCGAGTAGTTTCAGGTTGAGTTGAAGATAGTTGGAGTTTCCAGAGGAGAGATGGAGATCTTCGTCATTGTATGGACATATTCTATTGTCCACTGTACTTAGTGAAGTTCATACATGATAGGGGGTTCTTGCTTCTTGTTAGGTAGAGAATAGATGACTCTTACTCCTACATGTCCCTGAGATCGAGTATCGAAGGTTTGGTTTTAGCCGAGAGGCTGGCCGTAAAAGCAAAGCGTGAGGTACCAATGTAAGCTATGGCGGAAAGTGGCCATTTGTCGATGGTTGAAAAGCCTAGATCATTACATTTGGTATCAGAGCTGAAGGTTAAGCGAGAACCTTGGCTTTGGTGGGGTAAAGACTCATTAGAGATAGGGTTAGTAATACCCTAGGATGAGTAACTCATTAGAGATAGGGTTAGTGGCACCCTAGAATGAGTTTGAGCGTATTATATATGAGCGCGTATTTGTTAGTGACTAATAAAAATATTTTGTGTTGATTTATCCATTGAGTGATTTATGGATTTTGATCGATGCGCCTGATCACCGTTATCGATGAGGATTCCTAAACACTTGAATAAGGCGAACCGACACACTGATTTTGAAAAAAATTAGTGTATGAAATAATTTTACCTAGGATTATATTTTGAATATAAAGTATATATTTTAAAAAGATGTATAGTTAGAAATCAGGATCAGTGAAATTTTAAATATGAACATCTTGTGATTAGAATTTCACAGTTTGACTATAAGATGTTTCACAAAGATAATCGATAAGTAAGAAATCTGATAAGGCAATTAAGATCTTTGATACCTATTCCAAAATAATAAATTAAGAAATAATAATGCTAAGTTACTATCATAAATTGATCAATTGTTTCATTTAAAAGTTTAAGTACAAATACCTTGTGAATTAAGTTTCACGATTTGACTATAAGGTATTCGATAATGAGATTTGTTTAAGGAATGAATATATAAGATGAAAATTTATTTAAATAGTAGAAAATGATTCTGTAAAAGTTCTATATAGAAGGAATGAGAATTTAAGTTCGATTAAAACAATTGTGGTAATTTAAATGAAGTTAATTAATATAAGATAAAATGAATTTATAAGATATGTTTTACAAAGTAATCTCTAAAGGATTTTGAAAATGGTATTATTTCAAATATAAAAGAGATATTTTATGAAAACTAATTTGATTGGCTCAAAAATAAACTAAAAATGGGCAAGAGATGTGTTTGGATGTTAAGCACTTCTCTTAAGTATAACTTTTCTTGTTAAGATGACATATGATACTATTGGTAATACCCATTTCCTTGGATTGTTGCAGAGTTACTCGATCTATATAATTTTTTTAAGTTAAGGAAATAATGTGAATCATTAACTGATAAATTGATTAGTAATCTTTATACAAGTATTTAAACCAAAGATAAATTTGGATCGCAAATTGATAAGATAAAGCGGGATTCTCGACGATTTTGGACAGTCGAAAATTTCCGAATCATACCTAACTCAGCGCTAAGAAATTTGTGAAAACATTTGGTAAAAGATTGTGAAATACCTTGAGTAAATGAAATAAGATATGGATAATTTATAAATCTGATTTATAAAAGAAAAGAGAGATTTTAGAGTATGAGGATTTAAATACGTGTGGTTTTAAAAAAAAATTCAAAGCTAGAAAAATAATAATAACAACTCCTCAAAAAGGTAATTATAACCTAGAAAATGTTTTATTAATTAATTCTAGCATTAATTAAGAATTTGACTTAAGTCTTTAGAAAGTGATTGATTTACATAAGTTATAAGATGTAACAACTGAAGTAATAGTTTTACGAATGATTTATAAATAACAATAGTGTTGAAGGAAATATACCAAGTTAAAAGATGTGGGAAGACTCTTTTAAAAGATAAATTATCTTTCGAGCGAAAAACATGATTTCTTTGGGATATTTTCATTTATTAAAAATATTTGGAAATAAATAATTAAAAGAGATTATATAAAGAAGCGCCTTTATAAAGTGTTTGATCTTAAAATGAAGTTTTTATGTAAGTTTTTGCGGGTTAATAAATACATATGTTATATGTAAATCATTTCATCACCCAAATTTTGATCCAAGGTTCGAGGTCCGGACTTTGAGGTGTTTACCCTACTCCAAAAAAGGATTTATCACTTGATTCTTGACGGCGAACATTTATTAGGGTTTTGTGACGATCCCCTGTTCTGACCGCCTCCAGTCGGTAATTAAACCAACTAAAAACGTTCAAAATGACGGATTGTTATTTAGTTTATAGAATTTAAACAGAATCAGCCACAGAATCACAGAATAATAATAACATTTCACATAAATGAATTATTCTTTTATATACAAATATCAGAGTTTATACAATGCATTTAAATTTTTATACAGCGGAATATCTCTTTTAAGCACAAAATCCCTGAAAGCTAAAGCGGTATCCCCCCTCCCACTCTAACTTCACTGCCCGAAAATCTTCAAGCTGTAAAATACTCGGTCTGACCCGAGTATTACATTCAAAAGAAAATAATACACAGGTCAGTCTAATTCAAACTCAGTTATTAGTGCATAGAGGCAATAATAATCAACAACAATTAGACGACGGTCAAAGATAAATTTACCTATCCGACCCTTTTAACAAAGAAATCGGATAACAGTAATTATAACACTTAACTGTGTTAAACAATAAATCAGTAGATTCAATTTATCAACGAAGATAGATGAAGGGATTATTATTGAAGATAATTTAGAAAAACATCAAAATTGCCTAAACGGCAACTTACACAAAATCATAAATTTAAAACAAATCAATTCAAATAATTGAAAAGTTACTTAAAAACACCGAAACTGATTGGCTGCAGTACACGCACGCGTGCACTGCCTCGCCAATACATTGAATACTAACAGCCATCAAAACTGCAGAGGTCAAGTCACAACTATCATGACTCAACACAACTGCAGCAATCAAGGGCAAACTACAACAAAAATGTAGCCACCACAAGTATACAGGGGCACAGCAAATATACAAAAATGAATAG
The DNA here is from genome assembly GCA_030765085.1 of Allium cepa. NCBI lineage: Eukaryota > Viridiplantae > Streptophyta > Magnoliopsida > Asparagales > Amaryllidaceae > Allium > Allium cepa. The sequence continues at coordinate 484,776,307 of CM060934.1, read as the reverse complement.
CATCAAGGCACAAAGGTCACAGGTTGGCAACAATTGATTTGCATGCTACAGAGAACAAAATGACCAGAGGTAATAACAAGAATGGCCAAAGTCAAGTATGCTACAGGTTATGAAATGACAAATTTTTGCAAACATAAGTTGCCAAACTAAAATACAACTTTGTTTTCTAAACTTTATGTAGAAAATATGTACGAACATAAATGCTCGATTGTATCTGCATATTGAACATGCAAACAAAAAATGCAGTGGGACTACAAAGTACTCGAGTGTAAGTACACTGAAATGCAAGTTGCAGTGAAACAATAAAAAGGCTTAAATCAACATATATACCCAAAAATGCAACAAAAATAGAACTGCAGTAACCACACTAATACAATCTCAAGTGAAAGTGCTCAATTAATAAAAAAAGGCAGTGGACAGGACAAGTGACCGCAACAACCAAATGCAGACTGCAAGTACAACTGAAATGCACTATAATGGAACAACACTGGACCTGTTCCCACATAAGTGTGCAAGAGCAATGGACAGCACAACTACATGTTCAAATTTAATTAAACTGGTCTTCAACAAGATCAAATGCAGACAGAACTAGGGTAGTGGTAGGAACTACATGAAGTCAGATGCACAAATGGCACATGTGCACAAATGATCAAGTGGTCAAGTACTATGGGAATGACATCAACAGCGCACCGCATGCATGCAACTACAAAACTGGATTCAAGCAAGTTCAACAGGTCAAGGCAGAAGCATTCATTCTAACATAAATGCAAACTGAACGACTCAAGTGAAACAAATTATATGCTCTGTGCACAGAGAAATTCAAGTGATACAACTCGAAACAATGCACCATGTCCATACAACAACACAAGTGCATAGGGCAATAAAATAAAGACTGTACTCAGGTGGACCTATCAACATATGATCAATGGTATGCATACAAATATACAATGCAAAATTGAATAATAATATGCTACAGTGAACACTAGATGAAGCTGGACAGTGCCAGTGTAAAACTTATGAATGCAAAGTGCTATACAGTGCAAACATGGATGTCAAATGCAACTACGACAATTACTGCTGAAGCAAAAAGAAAAGATATATTGCTTCTTCAAGACAAAATGCTGGACAATGCAAACAACAAATGTGCAAGCTACAACTTCAAATGAAACTGTCCCAAAGCAACAAGCAGCATTATGCAAAATGTTTAAAAGCACATATATGCAAGAGTCATATGCAAGCACCAGGTCGAGCACTAAGGAATGCAACAGTCGAGTACCATGTCAAAAATACAACATAACAATGCAGACTCAAATACACCAATAAAGACTACAAGTACACGTCCATTTACAACAAAGAGAATGTAAGTCGAAGGCCACAGTGAAGAATGACCAGTTAAATTTCAACAGTATGGCCAAAGTAAATTAACATCAAGTCAAAGCCGTGAGTCATTATCAAAATAGATCAAGTGACATGATGAGGCCGAGCAAAACCAAAAGAAGCTCAAATGCAAACATGACAGTGAAACAGGTCATAGTGAAGATAGCAAATGCAATGACCAGCTACAATATGCTCAATTACTACCATGATTCCATGCAACTTAAAATTTAATCAAACGCACTGCATCACGAGCACAAGATATAGTGGACTCCAAATAATATAAGTGAATTAATAAATCAGCAAATATCACTAAAGCACAGTGCAGACGCAAAAAGGCAAAGGCCAATCAACATTGAAATGGATCGAGCCAGTGCAACACATAAAATATATTGCTTTAAAGCAATTACAAAGAAAATAAATTCTCCTCTAAAAAAATGTTTTCACAAAATCCTGCCTGCAGATTTCAACCAAACTCAGAACATGGTCATGCCGAAGCCAACAGAGAAAATGACATAGTTACAAAATGTCAGAGAATCATAACAGTGGTAGCACGTTCGCGAAAAGCTCAACAACATGCGGTTAAGCAACAATAATGTACAAGCCAATGAAGTTTCAAGTCAAAATCAAAGTCATCAAAAAATTCACGAACTAAAAAATGCCAGAAATCAAAACCACTGATAGCCAAGAAATCAAGCCGTGACAAGCAAGCAATTTATACAAATTGAAGAAATCAGTAACCATCAGAATTTGAATCAAATGTGAGTGATGAGAAACCACTCACCTTTGCAAAGCGAAGCCGAGGTGAACTCGACCAATTAGAAGCCGCCAAGCATCTCAGAGACGAGCGACCATTCGAGCAGGAAATCGCCTTCGACTCAAGCCATTGAAATCGGCATCAACTAAATACTCAAAACCCTAATTTTTGAGGGACGAACGAAAAGGAACGAACGATCGTGGCTGCCATTTTTTTCTCTCTTTCGTGTGTTTAAGATTTAAGGTTACGAATGAAAATTGAGAGGGGATCGAGTATAGCCTTAGATAATATTACAGCACTAAGCAAAACCATGGGCTAAGAAAATTGTAAAGCCCACCTAATTCCTTAATCAAATTATTAAAGAATTATAACTCAATTTTAGAGGAATTCAACCTTTTAAAATTCCAACAGCAATTAGGCACAATTTATAATTATCATTCCTTCATTATCTAGATATTAACTCAAAACAATTTATAAAAGAAACTATCTCTTTATAAATAAACAACATAATTTATTTGAATTTGGAAAAACTCAAATCGATTAACTAATTAATCTCACAATTTTAAATCAAGAATTAAATCAGTTATCAATTTAAAATAAATTAAAATTCGGAACCGTTACAGTCGAAAATATTTTTTTTTCTTTTTAATCAGCTTAAAATTGAAGATTCAAATTTTTATTCAACTTTCAATAGATTAAATTCTAAAATTAAATCGCCAATTTCATCCTGATAATTTGAAATCCGATTCAAACCATCATTCAAATATTTAAAATTAATTAAATATTTTCAATTTAAATTGTTCAAAATTCAGGGCCGTTACAATCTCCTCTCCTTAAAAGAATTTCGTCCCGAAATTACAAGTTAGGAAAAATGATTGTTAAAATCTCACCGATATTTATACCCTACACAATTTTACCAAGCTCGAATCTTATTAAAAATTAATAAGTATAGGATTCATTCCATTTGTTTTATCTCACTAGCTTTGTTCATTAATTTCTTTTCGTTCATTAATTTCTACAACCAAGACGCAAAAGTCTTTTACCAAAATTTTCGACTTACAAAACTCAGATTTAAACTTAAAATTCTTCACGTTAGAGATTTGCATACTATATCTTTCCCAAAGCTGTGGACTTTCAAAATATTTCAAAAATCCTCTTCCTTAGTTTATTAGGTTGGAATTATGTAATTTTAATTTCAGACTGTTGATTTGCTATTTAAAGTTTGAAAATACTTGCTAACTCGAAATTTAACAAGTCTATCGTCGTTCTTAAAGACATTAGGCATACGCTGGCCAGGCGCAGGACTAAAAATCTCCAAGTACTAAATATACTTGCTTCAATTCCCAGTGAAAATACTTTTTAAAAAATTCTTTTAAAAATGGATATGGAAAGCACGTTCCCTCATAGATCACAGTTACCCGGCGGTTACGCTACTATCCCAGTAGAATCGCTTGTAATCGTAGATTTCTCATCTTTCTTGAATTTCGCCATGGTTGTTGCCAAAGATCGCGGTCCACACGGCGGTTACGCCACTATCCCAGTGGAATCGTTTGTAACTGTAGGCATCTCGCCCCTCAAATTACGCTAGCCAATCCAACTAATGGAAAACAAATGGCCAATCCAACTAATGGAAAACAAATGGCCAATCCAACTAATGGAAATCAAATGGCCAATCCAACTAATGGAATTCAAATGGTCAATCCAACTAATGGAATTCAAATGGTCAATCCAACTAATGGAATTCAAATGGTCAATCCAACTAATGGAATTCAAATGGTCAATCCAACTAATGGAATTCAACGTAGCTACGATTTTCAAATGGACACTCATATCGAGTTCCAACAACCTTAACAAATTTTAAATGGAAGGTACTTTTCCATATCCTCGGTTTAGAAAACATAATATCATGTATATGTAGTACTTCACCTTTCGTACATATCATACCTATGTAAACCTACATAGGTTTTCCATAACAATTACTTTCCAAACTGATGGTTTTCGAATTCACTACATTCTCATATATAAGTTTCGAAACCACAATATCTCATACCCATAACAAATAGAGGATTCATGAGTTTTCCATCTCATTACCGATTTAAAATTTTCCTCTAAGTCGATTTAGAATTTTAAGGTTATCTCAAACCTAGTTCACATTCAAAATTCAATTTATTATCGACTTCACACTCGATTTGGATTTCACGTGACATCGTAAATTCTCAACACATAATTGATGTCTACCGATATATAACCTCTGAGCTCGTATGTCTCAGAGAAGGGTGTTAAGCTAAGAGAATAAATTCTCCGCCACCAAACAGATATATATTTAATATAGATCAATTTCTATGTCGTCAATTCACAATGTTAGACATACAATCCAAATTGTCCATCTGAAATTCAAAACTCAACTTATATTGTTTTCGGTGTCGAAGTTAAACTCAATTTAACTCAAGATTCAATCTTTTTGGAAAAATTTCCAAGTTGAACTAATTGTTCAAATTTCCCATTTAACTTTTTCAACTTCGACTTAATTCATAGTTTGAATTCCGCATACTTTTCACAATATTGGTTTTAAACCAACTTCAAATTTTCCCAAAAATATCTTTACCAGATATATAGTTTTCCACACTTAACTATTTGAAAACAAATTTCAAATCATTTTTCACCTTTCAATCTTTGAAAACAAATTTCAAATCAATTTCCTTAAACGGAAACACTTCCTAATATTTATCCATTTTAAACTTAAAATGATTCATTTAAACCAATCAAATAAATCCTTACCGATTTATTTTAAACTTACGTTCCAAATCCGTAAATTTATTTGCACACTTCAAAAATAAATCAATATTATTTTTTACAAATTCCTCTTTCTTTTGTAAATTCCATAGTGAATTTACATTTCCAAAATATCTATGAATGCACGATTTTCAAATCGATTTTTTTAATATTCATTTTCAATTTATCTTTTAAAAGATAAAATTTCAAACCTTTCACTTCATATTGGAAAAACATTTCCATACTTATTTAATAATAAGTAATTCACAAATCCATTTCTTTTCAACACTTGAAAAATATTCAATATACTTAAATCATAATCAAGTATATATTTCATTCTTTAAGGAAAGCGTTCTTTTAAACACATTTATTTGAGTCAAAACAAATGTTGCGTAAAACATTGTTACGACGACCCAAAATCACTAGTATAGGGATTCGAATTTAAGATAGATATATATAAATCCCAATACTATATAAAACATTTCCTTTTATTTCTCTCGAAAACGTCTATTTCAACAATGAATGTTGAAATCTATGTATTTGATACTTAATGCATTTTAAAACATCTTTAAAACCATTAACTTCATTTCATAATATCACTTCCCTAAAACATATCCGTTTTATTTAATAATATATTCACTGTCCAAAATCACGAATATACTTCGTTAACCAATTTCAATATTCTACGCATTTAATTCAGAATTATCCACTGTCCAAAATCGTGGATATAATTCCTAACCAAACTCTTATTATCACAATGTTTAACTTAAAGGATAATTCGCTGTCCAAAATCACGAATATATCTCCTTTAATAACTTCTATGTTTCATTTATCAAATTCAATTGGTTTCAAATTTATAAACAGTCTTTACAAATTCCATTTCTATTTATAAACTTCGATTTATAAATATCCTTTATTAATTCAATTCAATTTATATAACTCAGTTATATACCAAAAGTCCATTTATAAGTTAAGTACTTATAATTCATTTATTGACTAAATCGTATTCTTCAAAACATTTGAAATCAATTTTCAAAAGAATTCAGAATCAAATTTCCAAGTTATAGTTCAATTATCCCCTTGGCTATAACCAAATTGACATGTCATTTTGTTTTCCAATTTATTACTTTGGAGATATTCAAAATATTTGATTTAAACCAATTCATTAATTCACTTAACTTATAATTTATTTTCCATAAATCTCAGCAATTCGATAATGGGTTTTCGAATGATTGGAACTCAAATCTAAGGAGACCTTACCGAAGAGAAACTATCGCAAACCTAAATTTAGAGAGGTGAATTTCCGAAAACGATTTGAATTTTCAAAATTACTTTATTTTCAAAGAAAACAATTTTATACTTCTTTAGATTTGAAAAACGCTTTCTTTAAAGTGATTCTGGTAACTATTCATATTAAACGCCATAAACTATGCTTTGTATAAACCAAAGCTCTGATACCACTTGTGACGGTCCCCCGTTCTGACCGCCTCCGGTCGGTAATTAAACCAACTAGAAACGTTCAAAATGACGGATTGTTATTTAGTTTATAGAATTTAAACAGAATCAGCCACAGAATCACAGAATAATAATAACATTTCACATAAATGAATTTTTCTTTTATATACAAATATCAGAGTTCATACAATGCATTTAAATTTTTATACAGCGGAATATCTCTTTTAAGCACAAAATCCCTGAAAGCTAAAGCGGTATCCCCCCTCTCACTCTAACTTCGCTGCCCGAAAATTTTCAAGCTGTAAAATACTCGGTCTGACCCGAGTATTACATTCAAAAGAAAATAATACACGGGTCAGTCTAATTCAAACTCAGTTATTAGTGCATAGAGGCAATAATAATCAACAACAATTAGACGACGGTCAAAGATAAATTTACCTATCCGACCCTTTTAACAAAGAAATCGGATAACGGTAATTATAACACTTAACAGTGTTAAACAATAAATCAGTAGATTCAATTTATCAACGAAGATAGATGAAGGGATTATTATTGAATATAATTTAGAAAAACATCAAAATTGCCTAAACGGCAACTTACACAAAATCATCAATTTAAAACAAATCAATTCAAATAATTGAAAAGTTACTTAAAAACACCGAAACTGATTGGCTGCAGTACACGCACGCGTGCACTGCCTCGCCAATACATTGAATACTAACAGCCATCAAAACTGCAGAGGTCAAGTCACAACTATCATGACTCAACACAACTGCACCAATCAAGGGCAAACTGCAACAAAAATGTAGCCACCACAAGTATACAGGGGCACAACAAATATACAAAAATGAATAGCATCAAGGCACAAAGGTCACAGGTTGGCAACAATTGATTTGCATGCTACAGAGAACAAAATGACCAGAGGTAATAACAAGAATGGCCGAAGTCAAGTATGCTACAGGTTATGAAATGACAAATTTTTGCAAACATAAGTTGCCAAACTAAAATACAACTTTGTTTTCTAAACTTTATGTAGAAAATATGTATGAACATAAATGCTCGATTGTATCTGCATATTGAACATGCAAACAAAAAATGCAGTGGGACTACAAAATACTCAAGTGTAAGTACACTGAAATGCAAGTTGCAGTGAAACAATAAAAAGGCTCAAATCAACATATATACCCAAAAATGCAACAAAAATAGAACTGCAGTAACCACACTAATACAATCTCAAGTGAAAGTGCTCAATTAATATAAAAAGGGCAGTGGACAGGACAAGTGACTGCAACAACCAAATGCAGACTGCAAGTACAACTGAAATGCACTATAATGGAACAACACTGGACTTGTTCCCACATAAGTGTGCAAGAGCAATGGACAGCACAACTACATGTTCAAATTCAATTAAACTGGTCTTCAACAAGATCAAATGCAGACAGAACTAAGGTAGTGGTAGGAACTACATGAAGTCAGATGCACAAACAGCACATGTGCACGAATGATCAAGTGGTCAAGTACTATGGGAATGACATGAACAGCGCACCGCATGCATGCAACTACAAAACTGGATTCAAGCAAGTTCAACAGGTCAAGGCAGAAGCATTCATTCTAACATAAATGCAAACTGAACGACTCAAGTGAAACAAATTATATGCTCTGTGCACAGAGAAATTCAAGTGATACAACTCGAAACAATGCACCATGTCCATACAACAACACAAGTGCATAGGGCAATAAAATGAAGATTGTACTCAGGTGGACCTATCAACATATGATCAATGGTATGCATACAAATATACAATGCAAAATTGAATAATAATATGCTACAGTGAACACTAGATGAAACTGGACAGTGCCAGTGTAAAACTTATGAATGCAAAGTGCTATACAGTGCAAACATGGATGTCAAATGCAACTACGACAATTACTGCTGAAGCAAAAAGAAAAGATATATTGCTTCTTCAAGACAAAATGCTGGACAATGCAAACAACAAATGTGAAAGCTACAACTTCAAATGAAACTGTCCCAAAGCAACAAGCAGCATTATGCAAAATGTTTAAAAGCACATATATGCAAGAGTCATATGCAAGAATCAGGTCGAGCACTAAGGAATGCAACAGTCGAGTATCATGTCAAAAATACAACATAACAATGCAGACTCAAATACACAAATAAAGACTACAAGTACACGTCCAGTTACAACAAAGAGAATGTAAGTCGAAGGCCACAGTGAAAAATGACCAGTTAAATTTCAACAGTATGGCCAAAGTAAATTAACATCAAGTCAAAGCCGTGAGTCATTATCAAAATAGATCAAGTGACATGATGAGGCCGAGCAAAACCAAAAGAAGCTCAAATGCAAACATGACAGTGAAACAGGTCATAGTGAAGATAGCAAATGCAATGACCAGCTACAATATGCTCAATTACTACCATGATTCCATGCAACTTAAAATTTAATCAAACGCACTGCATCACGAGCACAAGATACAGTGGACTCCAAATAATATAAGTGAATTAATAAATCAGCAAATATCACTAAAGCACAGTGCAGACGCAAAAAGGCAAAGACCAATCAACATTGAAATGGATCGAGCCAGTGCAACACATAAAATATATTGCTTTAAAGAAATTATAAAGAAAATAAATTCTCCTCTAAAAAAATGTTTTCACAAAATCCTGCCTGCAGATTTCAACCAAACTCAGAACATGGTCATGCCGAAGCCAACAGAGAAAATGACATAGTTACAAAATGTCAGAGAATCATAACAGTGGTAGCACGTTCGAGCAAAGCTCAACAACATGCGGTTAAGCAACAATAATGTACAAGCCGATGAAGTTTCAAGTCAAAATCAAAGTCATCAGAACATTCACGAACTAAAAAATGCCAGAAATCAAAACCACTGATAGCCAAGAAATCAAGCCGTGACAAGCAAGCAATTTATACAAATTGAAGAAATCAGTAACCATCAGAATTTTAATCAAATGTGAGTGATGAGAAACCACTCACCTTTGCAAAGCGAAGTCGAGGCGAACTCGACCAATTAGAAGCCGCCGAGCATCCTAGAGACGAGCGACCATTCGAGCAGAAAATCGCCTTCGACTCAAGCCATTGAAATCGGCATCAACTAAATACTCAAAACCCTAATTTTTGAGGGACGAACGAAAAGGAACGAACAATCATGGCCGCCATTTTTTTCTCTTTCGTGTGTTTAAGATTTAGGGTTACGAATGAAAATAGAGAAGGGATCGAGTATAGCCTTAGATAATATTACAGCACTAAGCAAAACCATGGGCTAAGAAAATTGTAAAGCCCACCTAATTCCTTAATCAAATTATTAAAGAATTATAACTCAATTTTAGAGGAATTCAACCGTTTAAAATTCCAACAGCAATTAGGCACAATTTATGTGATATCCCGGAATTTCAGACAATATCAATTTAATAATCTTGATATAAAATTAAATTGATATTGATAATATTTACTAATAAAATATGTTTTGGTTTAATAATCAGATTTTAAATAATATTTAATTTGTGAATTTATCTTTTAAATGCTAAAATAAATGTTTTAAATTATAATGTATATATACATATTTGTATATATATTATAGTTTATCTTTGTTTGGGATTTAACTTACATGATAATAAATAAATAAAGTTTTGTTTTTAAATTCTAATAATATATTGAGTAGCTAGGAAATTATGTTTTAATTAATATTAAGCTTTTAAAAATCTATTTAAATTAATAACTATATGATTTGTAAATATTTATAATAAATGTTAAATTGCTTAAAATTTGTCTTAGCTGATTTTGTTTCTTTTTAACATATTATTTGATTAAATCTGAATTGAGACTATTTTATATAAGTTTAAATATAAGATGACATATGATTTTAATTCATTTAAATATAAAAGTGATTTATAATTTCTTTATAAATCATATAAAATTTGTTAATTAGTTATTTTTAAGTCATATTAATTTTCATAAATATAAAAAAGGAAAATAGAATCTTCATTTTTAATTTGAATAAATTGATTTTTATTTTGATTTCAAAGAATTTATTTGAATTTGGAAATTTTATTTTGAAACCCAAATTAATAGATTTTTTAATACATTTCTATAAGTTTTAATTTATTAATTTGTTTTATTTACATTTTTCTTTAAATAAGAAATTTACATAAGTATAAAATGAATTAAAGAAAGACTCTTCATAAACATTTAAATTTATAACTTAATTTCATAAAGACAAGTGTTAATAAGTTAGTAACTTAAATAACATGTGTTAAATGGTGAATCAAGTAAAATGACAAGTGTCATTTTATTTTATTCTTTTCTTTATTTTTGTTAAAATATTTTCAGCCCTCTTTTAAAATTTTTTCATTTCCCCTCATTCTCCTTTTCAAAACAAAGATAAAGAAATCAAAAGAAAACTTCACTTAAAATCTGAAATCTTCCCAAATCAAAACCTGCATTGCAAACTTTGAAATCTGTAACTCCTTTTAAAAAGTAAAACCTGTAAAAATAAATCCCTGCAATTCAAAATTCTGCATTTTCTAGAGGCACATGCAACCTACTTTCACACAAAACCTGGGAACTAACTACATTTTCTCTGGAAAATCATGTTTGCAAGACATATCTGCAAATTCTTTTCAAAAAGGAATTTCTGCATCTTTATCAAATCCTGTATTTTCATCATGACCTGCATGCATCAAATTTTTGGTTGAAGTTACAAATGCAAACTGCATTTCTTTTCTACCTGGGAATAAATTCCTGCAAAATCAATCTGCATATCACCTCTGGATGAAGCCTGCATTTCAATTATGGCTTGCATGCATAAAGTTTTGGGTCAGAGTTTAAAAACCTCAAGCCTGCATTCATGAATGATATCAAAAGTAGGCTCTGTTCTTCAAGTTTCTGGTGAGTAACATTTTTGTTAAAATAATTTAAGTAACATGGTTGCATGATTGACTTCTATAATGAATATGACTTGTGATGAGTAAATTTGTCTATATATATCTATGAATTATCTGTAGATATGTGGATGATATTGTGTGCATGTTTGCTAGTATATTTCATCCCCTCTGTTTCTTGCTAAACTCGTTTTTTTTAATTTAAATCCCCTATCTGATGAACTAGGCATTGTTAAGAATTGTGGTACAAACAAGAATTGTTTGTGTAATCATAAGCTTGAGTTTAAAATTTTAATTAAGTTAAAACAGATACAATTTTCTCCGGAAACCCAATATGATCAGGAAAATATGAATTTGTTTAAAACTTAAAATCCTTGATTTATTAAATTTAGATTGTGATCTGGAAACTTAAGTGAAAACATGATTTTTAAATCATAAAACAGAATTTTTAGTTAAAGATTTTGGGGTAGTTCACTTCTTTCTAGAAGAGAGGAAATTGAGAAATTTAGATAAATTAGGGATTTGGAAGGATCGGGGTAGTTACTGGAGGAATTAGGGCTTATGGTGAGGCCGAGGAAATTGTCAGAAGGGAAAATAGATCATCGTGTTAGTGGCGGTGAGGGGTAGAAGTCTGTAGCCCTAATTTTGTTAGGTTGGGTATTTTTGGTTGTCACGACTTCAATGGTGAATCGAGTGTGCTCAAACTTGAGGGAATGAAAGTATGGGGGTAAGAGATGGTGTGGCCGGAATTTTAGCTTGAACGATGGTCGGAGTGATGTGAATTTGCCGTTGACAGGTGAGGAGTTTGGGTGGCACAGTGGTTTTCCAGGTTTAGAAGTAGAGATGTATGCTCGAGTATGTCCCGGGTAGTACAAGATTTTACTCGAAGAAATCTAGTTTATGACTCGAAGTAAAAATAGTTTTACTCGGGTAGTTTTTAATTTGCAGAAGCTTATTTCTGTAACCTGAACAGTTTTAGGTTTCAAAACTTTAAAACTATATTTAAAAATAAGCAGAGCAGGTTTAAACCTATATTTGAAGTAAGTTTAAAATTGTGAATTCAAATAGATTTGAAATTTCAGATTTTAAATAGAAAATTTGCAGAAAATAAATATTAGAAAGTTGAAACTTGACTGTATGAAGGTTTTAAAATTTTAAACTAAATTCAATATAAAAGGGAAGCAATGCAAGTTTAAAACCTAGCTTGAAGCAAGTTTAAATTTGAATCCAAATGGATTTGAATTCTAGTATTCAAATAATGAATGTGCAGAAATGAAAATTTAAAAATAAACCTGCACAGTTTTTTTTATATTAAGTGATTTTTAAATCTGGGATTAAAAATTTAAACTAAGTTTTAAATTTTTAAGTTAAATCTGAATCTTGAATTCAAATTAGGGGTTGAATCAGAAGTTTCAAATTTAAAATAAGTTATAAATTAAATGTTATATTCAAGTTGGATATTTTTTTAGGAATTTATAACATATGAAATGGAGATTTAAAATAGAGTTTTAAACCGTAACCTTTGAATTTGAATCTGAAGTATGATTTAAATTTTGGTTGTAATAAGATTTGAAATTTTTATGTTTCAATGTCACTTGAAATATTAAGGGATTTTAAATCTTATTTAATCTGAATATAGGCAAAGTTAAACTATTCTTTTAACACAACTTTAAAAAAAAAAGTGATTCTTTAAGATGAAAACTAAAGAGTTTTAAATACTTAAAATCTTGTTTAAGTTTAAATTTAATTTCATTTTAAATTTTAATTTTAAATTGGAATTTATAAAAATGTAAAAGCAAATTTGTTTTTAAATTACCTTAATAATGATAACTTAATCATTAATGAGATTATTGATTTTTATTGTTGAAACTTAATTATTTGATCAAGGTAATTAAGATTTTAATTAATTTAATTAATTAATAATTAAGATATTAATTAAATAGTTAAGGGTTTATTTAATTAATAAAACATTAAGTAAGTTACAGCATAGTCTTGCGGACCACGCTGATGAAAGTTCATATGCCACTCAATAAACCAATCATCACAATATAAAACAATTTCATATTCACTAACAAATACGCTCTCATAGCTATTATTACACTCAAACTCATTCTAGAGTACTACTGACTCTATCTCTAATGATTAATACCCTACAGAACCATGGTTGTCGCTTAACCATCAGCTCTGATACCAAATGTAACAAACTTAAATTTTGGACTTTCGAAAATTCAACATCGATACTCACTTTATCGACTGCCGAGAAATCGAAGGCCGGAAACACGGAATGTTATGGGTTTTAACAAAAATTTTAAGAAAAGAAAAAGAGAGAAGTAGAAGAAGATAACAGAAAATAGAGAGAGAGGAAGATAGAAAAATAGAAAATTTGATAATAGAACATAGAGAAGAAGGAATAGTTATGGGGTTTTTAAAAAAAAGAATTTGAGAAAAGAAAAAGAAAGAAGAGAGAAGAGATAGGAAATAGAGAGGAAAGAAGATAGACAATTTTTAGAAAACAGAGAAAGAAAACAGAGAATTTGAAAAATAGAAGATAGAAGAATTTTAAAAATAGAACGGACAGAAAGGAAACAACAGAACAACAACAGAATCTCACAATTCGCAGCGGAACAACATATAATAATAAATGAATAATCTTTAAATAAAGAACTATATCAGTTATTACATCACATTATATTTCATTACATCATATCATATCATCAGAGTGTACAACAACATACAACAATAAACAGTGCAGCGGAAAAGAAATACTATATAAACTAGTAATACGCCATGCCATCCAGCTTGCCTCCAGCAACTCCAGAATATCCAAAATATCCTGATAAACCTAACTCTTAACTGCCCGTGTGGAAAATTGGTGGGCACCCAGAGTTTAGGAAGGAAAACAATAAACTCCGAGTCAGTCATGTGACTGGTGTGAGAACTCAAAACAGTAAATTTATCTTTAAAATCAAAATAGAGGAATATTTTTAAATTCAATTCGCAATGCTTTTAAAAATGAGACTACCATAAGGCCTCCCGCACACACACACATGCAAACGCAGAATCGGAGGAGATTTCTTCTTATGATAGTCAAAGATGCTTGATACGCATTTAAAATAACATTTGATATTATTATTAGTGCATAGTGTATAACAAATTCATTTCGAAAGTAGAATATAAATCTTAGCCAACATACGACCATTATCGTATGCCTACTATAGCTACTATCCAAACAGTGGTGACCACCATAAGTGAATAGCAGGTTCTACAACTAATACCGTACAAGTTTCGTATTGGGAATTGGATTTCCAACAAATGGTCAGGCCAAGGAACTTCTCATTGCCACATGAGAATGCCTCTGGATGGACATCCCCGAGAACCAAACCGGATCTCTACCAACACAAGGCCGGGTTACCCCTAACTGAGTAACAACTGACCGAATATGCCATCCCCCGGTCCTTTGGGACCTTTATCCGAGAGCGCTCTCTAATCAATTCACACAATCATAAAAACAAAGTGTTTCAACATGAGTAAGTATCTGGGCTCCATACCATGATACCACCCTTTTCCAGAAGGAAATGCACATATCCTAAAGGGCGCTACCCCTCATAACCTTGCTGCTTCTTTCCTGTTTTGACCATTTCCGGGATGTGAGGCTCGACGAATTCACGTCCACAAAACATACTTTATACAAAAGCCATGCTTTGGGTCAACAAATGATCAACACAATGATCACTAAGATAGACGATCAAATAAATGATCCTATCACAAATAATCAACACAATGATCATTTCAGCATCACTCAGCATGTCACATTACCAAATTGGGAATATATCGCTGATAACATTCAACTATATAACCTCTGAGCACGTACGTCTCAGAGAAGGGTGTTAAGCAAAGAATAAATTCTCCGCCACCAACAGAAATATATTTGAAAGAAATCGGCTTTATATCTCAACTTGTAATGTCAGGCATACAATCCATACAAGTCTGTTCCGGGATCGAACAGAACCGAAGGCACTTACAAAGAAGTCCTTGCAATCCGGATATTCACAATCCTGATCGGATTCACCATCACATATGGAGTTTCTATACCGGCGCGACTCGGTGCAGAAACAATCGATAGGTCATCCTATCGCTCTTGCAAATATCCGGTCTTCAACACCGATCTTCAATTGCAATTCACAACGACGTATCACATATTCGGAATGGGTTATACGACCCCATGGTCCTTTCCCGGTTAACCCGAATAGTGAGCGCTTATTCAAAAAAATAAGTGTGCATTCAAATTCAATCAAATCACATCAAATACCCATTCAAAGGGAAATATTGATAGTCGGTTATTGAACTATCACTGGATATGCACACATCACCAGATTCCAAATAATTTTCCAAATTATTTATTTTCCAAAATATCTTTACAAGATATAAAATTTCAACACTTCAAAAATAAATCAATATTTATTTTTCTAAACCAATCCCACTTTCATTATAAATTCCATAATGAATTTATATTTCAAAATATCCATGCATATACGATTTCAATTATCCATTTCAATTTATCTTCAAAAAGATAAATTCTAATTATTCACTTCATATTGGAAAACATTTCCATACTTATTTATTCATAAGTAATTCACAAATCTCTTTTATTTTCAACACTTAGAAAATATTCAATATACTTAAATCGAATTAAGTATATATTTCATTCTTTAAGGAAATCATTCACTTAAACATATTTGTTTGGGCCAAAACGAATGTTACGTAAAACATCGTTACAACAACCCAAAATCACTAGTATAGGGATTCGAAATTAAATAGATATATAAATCCCAATACTATACAGAACATTTCCTTTCGGAAATCATTTACTATAACAACAGTGTTATAGTCCACATTTCCTTTTATTTCTCGAAACATCTATTTCAACAATAAATGTTGAAATCTATGGTTTCGAATCTCAACATGTTTAAAAACATCGTTAGATTGTTTTAATTCTATTTAAAACATCACATTCAAAACAATTTCTTTAACGTGTTATTCACTATTCAAAAACGTGAATATAACTCCATTAAATAAGTTACAAAAATTAACTTATCAAAATAAGTCGTTTGCGAATTTATAAAACAACGTTTATAAATTCTATTTCTATTTATTTATAAAAACTTCCTTTTTTTTATAAATTCCTTTATTAACATATTTCAGTTTATAACTAAAATACAGACTAAAAGTTCATATTATAAGTTAACTACTTATAAACGATTATTTTACAAAATCGTTCTTTTTAACCTCATAATTATAAATCTTATAACTTATAAGATTCATTTATTTAACCAAATCTATTCTTCAATTAACTCCACAAATTTATAAATCTTACTATTTATAAATTTTATTTATAACTTCACAGTTTATAATTCTATAAATTTCATTCATTTATGAAATTCATTTTCACTTCATTCAAACACTTATAAAAACTCGTTTTATAATGTCAATATTTCGATTTATAAACATCCATTTATAAATCTCTTAATATAAATCAATTTATATTATTCTTTTCAAAATGTCTTTAATTTCCTTTATAATTTCACCATTCTGATTTATAAAATAATCAAATTTTATAAATCTTATATTCAAACTTTTATAATAAATTCAAAAATCCAATTTAACTACTTTATAAAATCATTGATCCATATTTCTCAAAAATCAACTTTTAACCGTATTTCTAAAAATCAGCTTTTTAACTATATTTCACAAAATCATAATTTTTATAACTTTAAAAATTATAACGTTTAATTATTTAAAATGGATCAATTCCAAAAATAAAGTATATTTTCAAAAATCACTTTAAAATCATTTTAAAATCCCAAAATTTGGGTCCAATGATGCTACATACCAAATAGTCAATCACGACTACACGATCCATCATATATCGTATATGATAATCAATCAAATATCAAAATATCTGAAATCAAATAAAACTGTTGAGGAATCCAGTTGGATCCCTCCAACCTGTTTTCCTGCATCCAAAAACATTAGCACAATACCAATTTCGCTCCAGTACGAAATTATCGCGGTATATGTTTTTATTAAATATTATCCGCTTAATAACGGCGTAATAGGGTCTCATCCGCTAAACAAAAAATGCGGGAAATCAACAACTGCAATATATACATATGCCAATATATATATATTGATATTATATATAATACCAATTTCACTGTTTATGAAATATTCGCGGTATATGTTTTTACTAAATAACATCCGCTTACTAACGGCGCATAATGTCTATTTTAACAATCAATAGATACAATCAACATTCAAACATGCATTCAAATATTTTAAATCTAACTATTAAAAATAAAATCGAAACTGATTCGATTGAGTGAGAAGTTCTCACCTTGGTTTTAATTTCCGTTTTAGCGATTTATTTCGAATAAAATTAAACGCGCGTTTAATTTTACCCGAAATTCTCACTAACTCCAAACGACTCCAAACCAACTCCATCGCGTAGTGCTCGTCCATACGATTCCAACGCAACTGAGTTTGCATTTTTTCGACCTCGTATGAAAAAGTTATTGATTTTACAAGTTTACTCGAATTTAACTTATATAAATACAACAAACTTAACTATTTATAAACCTAGATTCAATCTGAGCCATAGGATCCCACCCCCATCAGATCATAGCCGCACCCCTCCATCTCCTTCATCACCACGCACGGCTACAGGAAGGAGCACGCAACAAACTAACCCATTACAAGAAACTAGGGTTTCAAATTACTCCCCCGATACTCGACGAAATTCGATCACACCAACGCCAACGCGAAGCCCTCGACCTAAGCTATGTTCGGCCCCAAGCCTGTTGAACTCGGCCTCACCCTCCTCCTCGTTTTGCGTGCGCAGGCCGGCCACTTCATGGCATGATTCCCGTTGATCCGTGAAGCCATTCGCGATCTCCACCGTTCACATTGAAGCTCTCGTTGTGATCTTCATCTTTGTAGTTGAATGTTTTAGCCAAAACTTGATGGATTGAGAGATCAAAGGGAAAGAATGTTGAGCATTTCTGGCCATTGGACCTGGTGGAGGCGGCTAGGGTTTTATGTTGTTATTTTTTTTTTTTTTTAATTATGAAGGGGTAGGGTGCATATTTATAGAGAAACGAACGACACTATTCACCCGGAAATTCCGAACTCCGATTTAGACGCCGTAACCAGCGTTTCTAAGGTTTACCCCGCGTTCCGGACACAATGGAACAGGTTTCGGAAGCTAATTCGGAAGTATGTGCGAGTTATGGCTACAAACGCTCAATTTAAATTAAACCGATTTAAATCGATTTCTAGGCGTTTTAATTCGTACCGGACAAACGGTAAATCCAAACGACTTGAAATTTGAAACCTTACAATAATATCACATTACGGATCCGATGAAACTGGTTTCGTCGAAATCCGAGACTTTTTGACAAAATGGCTATTTTGACTCGCCAAATTTAAATTAAAAATAATTCGATGCGTTTCGAGCTGCCACGATCAAACGATAGCTCCGATTGATACGAAAATTGAAATTCGATAATAACTAACTATTACGGATCCAATGGAACTAGTTTCGTTCAATTCTGAGACTGTTCAAAAATTGGCTATTTTACAGTCGATTATTAAATATTAAAATATTCAATTTTCACAAATTTACTTTTAATTCGATTTTAAAAGTTCTAAAATGTTATTCTAACTTCAATATGATAAAATAAAATTTTACGAATCATTTTCAATCATATTTAACTCAATTTTCAATTATTTCCATAATTTAACATATTAAATTATCGATTTAATTATTCAATTAAATTCAATAATTCAAATAAAAATTTATTTGACTTATAAATTCACTTATTAATATTTAAAATTAATTAAATATTCAAATTTAAATTAATAAAAATTCTGGGTCGTTACAATCTTTCCCCCTTAAAAGAATTTCGTCCTCGAAATTACAAGTAAGAAAAGTTACAGAATCTATTAACTTTCCAAAATTTATAATTAAACTTCTTATAAATCTTTACTAAGTTTTCAAATCATACTTAGTTATCTTTTCAAAAACAAACTATATCATTTAACTTTCAATTCCAAAATCAAAGTTAAAGTTTTCAAAAAAATTTCCAAATTTTCTCAAATTTTTCTAACGCCTTAAATTTTCGGAAAAATTCGCCATAGTCTCCTTTGCGCGGCTCGATCCGAAAAAAAATGACAGTATATATATCACAAATATACATCTCATCAAGTAATGAGGCATCCCGAAGGGAAAAAAGTGTAAATGTACGATATTTAATCCGAGATATGTACCTTATATTTTATTAGCAAGCATATACGGCTAATATAGCGCTAAAGCGAACTCCAAATGCGAAGCAAACGCGATCCGCACCTACTAAACTCAACAAACAACATGAGAACCATGCATATAAACCATAGTATCAATATACAACATATAGCAACATAATAACTATATATGTCACATAGCAAATGCAACAATAGCAATATATATTCAACCATCAACCAACTACATTCATAACCAATAATATTCATTCATATTCTCATTCATATATAATGAATTGGTTTTCAATATCAAATCACATTTGATTTATTTACATTGGATTTACTAACATTCATTCTCAATTCAGTTAGTTTACATTCACTAATTAAATCCAATTCACACTCAATTCTATTCAAATTTATTTACTTCTAATTTGAATTCAATTTCATAGCTTCCAATTTCATTAACACTTAATGAATTACATACAATCAATCAACAATCATATAACAATCAATGTATATTAATTTCAACCAAATTCCTTTGCTTATATTCATTCATTTTTTTATTCAACTTCTAATAACATTAGATTTTAATGAATCAACACTTATATTCATTATTTTATATCAACTTAAATTTACATTTAATTGATTAACATTCAATTCATTCAATTTCTAAAGTTGAATTTCATTTATATAACTCTTAAGTCATATTCCATTTAACTTTAAATTCATTTCTTATTTACAACTCATATTCATAAATTAATTCATATAGTTTCACTTCTTATATATATAAGTTTATTTCACAATTGTAAATCATATTAATTATAATTCAATTCTTATAATTCTTTTACTTATACACTTATTCTTCTATTCAGGTTATTCAAACAACCAAACAATCAACTTATATACACTTTAATAATTCTGAAAAATTATTCCTTTATATATAAAATATAATCAAGGTAAAATTATTTCATTTACCCAATTTAAAAATCAATATTGTGTCGAATTGTTCTATTCAAGTGTTTAGAAACCCCTTCGGCATAGTCTTGCGGACCACGCTGACGAAAGTTCATATGCCACTCAATAAACCAATCATCACAATATAAAACAATTTCATATTCACTAACAAATACGCTCTCATAGCTATTATTACACTCAAACTCATTCTAGAGTACTACTGACTCTATCTCTAATGAGTAATACCCTACAGAACCATGGTTGTCGCTTAACCATCAGCTCTGATACCAAATGTAACAAACTTAAATTTTGGACTTTCGAAAATTCAACATCGATACTCACTTTATCGACTGCCGAGAAATCGAAGGCCGGAAACACGGAATGTTATGGGTTTTAACAAAAATTTTAAGAAAAGAAAAAGAGAGAAGTAGAAGAAGATAACAGAAAATAGAGAGAGAGGAAGATAGAAAAATAGAAAATTTGATAATAGAACATAGAGAAGAAGGAATAGTTATGGGGTTTTAAAAAAAAAGAATTTGAGAAAAGAAAAAGAAAGAAGAGAGAAGAGATAGGAAATAGAGAGGAAAGAAGATAGACAATTTTTAGAAAACAGAGAAAGAAAACAGAGAATTTGAAAAATAGAAGATAGAAGAATTTTAAAAATAGAACGGACAGAAAGGAAACAACAGAACAACAACAGAATCTCACAATTCGCAGCGGAACAACATATAATAATAAATGAATAATCTTTAAATAAAGAACTATATCAGTTATTACATCACATTATATTTCATTACATCATATCATATCATCAGAGTGTACAACAACATACAACAATAAACAGTGCAGCGGAAAAGAAATACTATATAAACTAGTAATACGCCATGCCATCCAGCTTGCCTCCAGCAACTCCAGAATATCCAAAATATCCTGATAAACCTAACTCTTAACTGCCCGTGTGGAAAATTGGTGGGCACCCAGAGTTTAGGAAGGAAAACAATAAACTCCGAGTCAGTCATGTGACTGGTGTGAGAACTCAAAACAGTTTATTTATCTTTAAAATCAAAATAGAGGAATATTTTTAAATTCAATTCGCAATGCTTTTAAAAATGAGACTACCATAAGGCCTCCCGCACACACACACATGCAAACGCAGAATCGGAGGAGATTTCTCCTTATGATAGTCAAAGATGCTTGATACGCATTTAAAATAACATTTGATATTATTATTAGTGCATAGTGTATAACAAATTCATTTCGAAAGTAGAATATAAATCTTAGCCAACATACGACCAATATCGTATGCCTACTATAGCTACTATCCAAACAGTGGTGACCACCATAAGTGAATAGCAGGTTCTACAACTAATACCGTACAAGTTTCGTATTGGGAATTGGATTTCCAACAAATGGTCAGGCCAAGAAACTTCCCATTGCCACATGAGAATGCCTCTGGATGGACATCCCCGAGAACCAAACCGGATCTCTACCAACACAAGGCCGGGTTACCCCTAACTGAGTAACAACTGACCGAATATGCCATCCCCCGGTCCTTTGGGACCTTTATCCGAGAGCGCTCTCTAATCAATTCACACAATCATAAAAACAAAGTGTTTCAACATGAGTAAGTATCTGGGCTCCATACCATGATACCACCCTTTTCCAGAAGGAAATGCACATATCCTAAAGGGCGCTACCCCTCATAACCTTGCTGCTTCTTTCCTGTTTTGACCATTTCCGGGATGTGAGGCTCGACGAATTCACGTCCACAAAACATACTTTATACAAAAGCCATGCTTTGGGTCAACAAATGATCAACACAATGATCACTAAGATAGACGATCAAATAAATGATCCTATCACAAATAATCAACACAATGATCATTTCAGCATCACTCAGCATGTCACATTACCAAATTGGGAATATATCGCTGATAACATTCAACTATATAACCTCTGAGCACGTACGTCTCAGAGAAGGGTGTTAAGCAAAGAATAAATTCTCCGCCACCAACAGAAATATATTTGAAAGAAATCGGCTTTATATCTCAACTTGTAATGTCAGGCATACAATCCATACAAGTCTGTTCCGGGATCGAACAGAACCGAAGGCACTTACAAAGAAGTCCTTGCAATCCGGATATTCACAATCCTGATCGGATTCACCATCACATATGGAGTTTCTATACCGGCGCGACTCGGTGCAGAAACAATCGATAGGTCATCCTATCGCTCTTGCAAATATCCGGTCTTCAGCACCGATCTTCAATTGCAATTCACAACGACGTATCACATATTCGGAATGGGTTATACGACCCCATGGTCCTTTCCCGGTTAACCCGAATAGTGAGCGCTTATTCAAAAAAATAAGTGTGCATTCAAATTCAATCAAATCACATCAAATACCCATTCAAAGGGAAATATTGATAGTCGGTTATTGAACTATCACTGGATATGCACACATCACCAGATTCCAAATAATTTTCCAAATTATTTATTTTCCAAATTATTTATTTTCCAAAATATCTTTACAAGATATAAAATTTCAACACTTCAAAAATAAATCAATATTTATTTTTCTAAACCAATCCCACTTTCATTATAAATTCCATAATGAATTTATATTTCAAAATATCCATGCATATACGATTTCAATTATCCATTTCAATTTATCTTCAAAAAGATAAATTCTAATTATTCACTTCATATTGGAAAACATTTCCATACTTATTTATTCATAAGTAATTCACAAATCTCTTTTATTTTCAACACTTAGAAAATATTCAATATACTTAAATCGAATTAAGTATATATTTCATTCTTTAAGGAAATCATTCACTTAAACATATTTGTTTGGGCCAAAACGAATGTTACGTAAAACATCGTTACAACAACCCAAAATCACTAGTATAGGGATTCGAAATTAAATAGATATATAAATCCCAATACTATACAAAACATTTCCTTTCGGAAATCATTTACTATAACAACAGTGTTATAGTCCACATTTCCTTTTATTTCTCGAAACATCTATTTCAACAATAAATGTTGAAATCTATGGTTTCGAATCTCAACATGTTTAAAAACATCGTTAGATTGTTTTAATTCTATTTAAAACATCACATTCAAAACAATTTCTTTAACGTGTTATTCACTATTCAAAAACGTGAATATAACTCCATTAAATAAGTTAGAAAAATTAACTTATCAAAATAAGTCGTTTGCGAATTTATAAAACAACGTTTATAAATTCTATTTCTATTTATTTATAAAAACTTCCTTTTTTTTATAAATTCTATTTCTTTTTATTTATAAAAACTTCCTTTTTTTTATAAATTCCTTTATTAACATATTTCAGTTTATAACTAAAATACAGACTAAAAGTTCATATTATAAGTTAACTACTTATAAACGATTATTTTACAAAATCGTTCTTTTTAACCTCATAATTATAAATCTTATAACTTATAAGATTCATTTATTTAACCAAATCTATTCTTCAATTAACTCCACAAATTTATAAATCTTACTATTTATAAATTTTATTTATAACTTCACAGTTTATAATTCTATAAATTTCATTCATTTATGAAATTCATTTTCACTTCATTCAAACACTTATAAAAACTCGTTTTATAATGTCAATATTTCGATTTATAAACATCCATTTATAAATCTCTTAATATAAATCAATTTATATTATTCTTTTCAAAATGTCTTTAATTTCCTTTATAATTTCACCATTCTGATTTATAAAATAATCAAATTTTATAAATCTTATATTCAAACTTTTATAATAAATTCAAAAATCCAATTTAACTACTTTATAAAATCATTGATCCATATTTCTCAAAAATCAACTTTTAACCGTATTTCTAAAAATCAGCTTTTTAACTATATTTCACAAAATCATAATTTTTATAACTTTAAAAATTATAACGTTTAATTATTTAAAATGGATCAATTCCAAAAATAAAGTATATTTTCAAAAATCACTTTAAAATCATTTTAAAATCCCAAAATTTGGGTCCAATGATGCTACATACCAAATAGTCAATCACGACTACACGATCCATCATATATCGTATATGATAATCAATCAAATATCAAAATATCTGAAATCAAATAAAACTGTTGAGGAATCCAGTTGGATCCCTCCAACCTGTTTTCCTGCATCCAAAAACATTAGCACAATACCAATTTCGCTCCAGTACGAAATTATCGCGGTATATGTTTTTATTAAATATTATCCGCTTAATAACGGCGTAATAGGGTCTCATCCGCTAAACAAAAAATGCGGGAAATCAACAACTGCAATATATACATATGCCAATATATATATATTGATATTATATATAATACCAATTTCACTGTTTATGAAATATTCGCGGTATATGTTTTTACTAAATAACATCCGCTTACTAACGGCGCATAATGTCTATTTTAACAATCAATAGATACAATCAACATTCAAACATGCATTCAAATATTTTAAATCTAACTATTAAAAATAAAATCGAAACTGATTCGATTGAGTGAGAAGTTCTCACCTTGGTTTTAATTTCCGTTTTAGCGATTTATTTCGAATAAAATTAAACGCGCGTTTAATTTTACCCGAAATTCTCACTAACTCCAAACGACTCCAAACCAACTCCATCGCGTAGTGCTCGTCCATACGATTCCAACGCAACTGAGTTTGCATTTTTTCGACCTCGTATGAAAAAGTTATTGATTTTACAAGTTTACTCGAATTTAACTTATATAAATACAACAAACTTAACTATTTATAAACCTAGATTCAATCTGAGCCATAGGATCCCACCCCCATCAGATCATAGCCGCACCCCTCCATCTCCTTCATCACCACGCACGGCTACAGGAAGGAGCACGCAACAAACTAACCCATTACAAGAAACTAGGGTTTCAAATTACTCCCCCGATACTCGACGAAATTCGATCACACCAACGCCAACGCGAAGCCCTCGACCTAAGCTATGTTCGGCCCCAAGCCTGTTGAACTCGGCCTCACCCTCCTCCTCGTTTTGCGTGCGCAGGCCGTCCACTTCATGGCATGATTCCCGTTGATCCGTGAAGCCATTCGCGATCTCCACCGTTCACATTGAAGCTCTCGTTGTGATCTTCATCTTTGTAGTTGAATGTTTTAGCCAAAACTTGATGGATTGAGAGATCAAAGGGAAAGAATGTTGAGCATTTCTGGCCATTGGACCTGGTGGAGGCGGCTAGGGTTTTATGTTGTTATTTTTTTTTTTTTTAATTATGAAGGGGTAGGGTGCATATTTATAGAGAAACGAACGACACTATTCACCCGGAAATTCCGAACTCCGATTTAGACGCCGTAACCAGCGTTTCTAAGGTTTACCCCGCGTTCCGGACACAATGGAACAGGTTTCGGAAGCTAATTCGGAAGTATGTGCGAGTTATGGCTACAAACGCTAAATTTAAATTAAACCGATTTAAATCGATTTCTAGGCGTTTTAATTCGTACCGGACAAACGGTAAATCCAAACGACTTGAAATTTGAAACCTTACAATAATATCACATTACGGATCCGATGAAACTGGTTTCGTCGAAATCCGAGACTTTTTGAAAAATGGCTATTTTGACTCGCCAAATTTAAATTAAAAATAATTCGATGCGTTTCGAGCTGCCACGATCAAACGATAGCTCCGATTGATACAAAAATTGAAATCCGATAATAACTAACTATTACGGATCCAATGGAACTGGTTTCGTTCAATTCTGAGACTGTTCAAAAATTGGCTATTTTACAGTCGATTATTAAATATTAAAATATTCAATTTTCACAAATTTACTTTTAATTCGATTTTAAAAGTTCTAAAATGTTATTCTAACTTCAATATGATAAAATAAAATTTTACGAATCATTTTCAATCATATTTAACTCAATTTTCAATTATTTCCATAATTTAACATATTAAATTATCGATTTAATTATTCAATTAAATTCAATAATTCAAATAAAAATTTATTTGACTTATAAATTCACTTATTAATATTTAAAATTAATTAAATATTCAAATTTAAATTAATAAAAATTCTGGGTCGTTACAACGAAATTCTTTTAAGGGGGAAGGAATGTGATATCCCGGAATTTCAGACAATATCAATTTAATAATCTTGATATAAAATTAAATTGATATTGATAATATTGACTAATAAAATATGTTTTGGTTTAATAATCAGATTTAAATAATATTTAATTTGTGAATTTATCTTTTAAATGCTAAAATAAATGTTTTAAATTATAATGTATATATATATATTTGTATATATATTATAGTTTATCTTTGTTTGGGATTTAACTTACATGATAACAAATAAATAAAGTTTTGTTTTTAAATTCTAATAATATATTGAGTAACTAGGAAATTATGTTTTAATTAATATTAAGCTTTTAAAAATCTATTTAAATTAATAACTATATGATTTGTAAATATTTATAATAAATGTTAAATTGCTTAAAATTTGTCTTAGTTGATTTTATTTCTTTTTAAAATATTATTTGATTAAATCTGAATTGAGACTATTTTATATAAGTTTAAATATAAGATAACATATGATTTTAATTCATTTAAATATAAAAGTGATTTATAATTTCTTTATAAATCATATAAAATTTGTTAATTAGTTATTTTTAAGTCATATTAATTTTCATAAATATAAAAAAGGAAAATAGAATCTTCATTTTTAATTTGAATAAATTGATTTTTATTTTTATTTCAAAGAATTTATTTGAATTTGGAAATTTTATTTTGAAACCCAAATTAATAGATTCTTTAATACATTTGTACAAGTTTTAATTTATTAATTTGTTTTATTTACATTTTTCTTTAAATAAGAAATTTACATAAGTATAAAATGAATTAAAGAAAGACTCTTCATAAACATTTAAATTTATAACTTAATTTCATAAAGACAAGTGTTAATAAGTTAGTAACTTAAATAACATGTGTTAAATGGTGAATCAAGTAAAATGACAAGTGTCATTTTATTTTATTCTTTTCTTTATTTTTGTTGAAATATTTTCAGCCCTCTTTTAAAATTTTTTCATTTCCCCTCATTCTCCTTTTCAAAACAAAGATAAAGAAATCAAAAGAAAACTTCACTTAAAATTTGAAATCTTCCCAAATCAAAACCTGCATTGCAAACTTTGAAATCTGTAACTCCTCTTAAAAACTAAAACCTGTAAAAATAAATCCCTGCAATTCAAAATTCTGCATTTTCTAGAGGCACATGCAACCTACTTTCACACAAAACCTGGGAACTAACTACATTTTCTCTGGAAAATCATGTTTGCAAGACATATCTGCAAATTCTTTTCAAAAAGGAATTTCTGCATCTTTATCAAATCCTGTATTTTCATCATGACCTGCATGCATCAAATTTTTGGTTGAAGTTACAAATGCAAACTGCATTTCTTTTCTACCTGGGAATAAATTCCTGCAAAATCAATCTGCATATCACCTCTGGATGAAGCCTGCATTTCTATTATGGCTTGCATGCATAAAGTTTTGGGTCAGAGTTTAAAAACCTCAAGCCTGCATTCATGAATGATATCAAAAGTAGGCTCTGTTCTTCAAGTTTCTGCTGAGTAACATTTTTGTTAAAATAATTTAAGTAACATGGTTGCATGATTGACTTCTATAATGAATATGACTTGTGATGAGTAAATTTTTCTATATATATCTATGAATTATCTGTAGATATGTGGATGATATTATGTGCATGTCTGCTAGTATATTTCATCCCCTCTGTTTCTTGCTAAACTCAGTTTTTTTTTAATTTAAATCCCCTATCTGATGATCTAGGCACTGTTAAGAATTGTGGTACAAACAAGAATTGTTTGTGTAATCATAAGCTTGAGTTTAAAATTTTAATTATGTTAAAACAGATACAATTTTCTCTGGAAACCCAATATGATCAGGAAAATATGAATTTGTTTAAAACTTAAAATCCTTGATTTATTAAATTTAGATTGTGATCTGGAAACTTAAGTGAAAACATGATTTTTAAATCATAAAACAGAATTTTTAGTTAAAGATTTTGGGTAGTTCACTTCTTTCTGGAAGAGAGGAAATTGAGAAATTTAGATAAATTAGGGATTTGGAAGGATCGGGGTAGTTACTGGAGGGCTTATAGTGAGGCCGAGGAAATTGTCAGAAGGGAAAATAGATCATCGTGTTAGTGGCGGTGAGGGGTAGAAGTCTGTAGCCCTAATTTTGTTAGGTTGGGTATTTTTGGTTGTCACGACTTCAATGGTGAATCGAGTGTGCTCAAACTTGAGGGAATGAAAGTATGGGGGTAAGAGATGGTGTGGCCGGAATTTTAGCTTGAACGATGGTCGGAGTGATGTGAATTTGCCGTTGACAGGTGAGGAGTTTGGGTGGCACAGTGGTTTTCCAGGTTTAGAAGTAGAGATGTATGCTCGAGTATGTCCCGGGTAGTTCAAGATTTTACTCGAAGAAATCTAGTTTATGACTCGAAGTAAAAATAGTTTTACTCGGGTAGTTTTTAATTTGCAGAAGCTTATTTCTGTAACCTGAACAGTTTCAGGTTTCTAAACTTTAAAACTAAATTTAAAAATAAGCAGAGCAGGTTTAAACCTATATTTGAAGTAAGTTTAAAATTGTGAATTCAAATAGATTTGAAATTTCAGATTTCAAATAGAAAATTTGCAGAAAATAAATATTAGAAAGTTGAAACTTGACTGTATGCAGGTTTTAAAATTTTAAACTAAATTCAATATAAAAGGGAAGCAAAGCAAGTTTAAAACCTAGCTTGAAGCAAGTTTAAATTTGAATCCAAATGGATTTGAATTCCAGTATTCAAATAATGAATGTGCAGAAATGAAAATTTAAAAATAAACCTGCACAGTTTTTCTTATATTAAGTGATTTTTAAATCTGGGAGTAAAAATTTAAACTAAGTTTAAAATTTTTAAGTCAAATCTGAATCTTGAATTCAAATTAAGGGTTGAATCTGAAGTTTCAAATTTAAAATAAGTTATAAATTAAATGTTATATTCAAGTTGGATATTTTTTTAGGAATTTATAACATATGAATGGAGATTTAAATTAGAGTTTTAAACCGTAACCTTTGAATTTGAATCTGAAGTATGATTTAAATTTTGGTTGTAATAAGATTTGAAATTTTTATGTTTCAATGTCACTTGAAATATTAAGGGATTTTAAATCTTATTTAATTTGAATATAGGCAAAGTTAAACTATTCTTTTAACACTACTTTAAAAAAAAAGTGATTCTTTAAGATGAAAACGAAAGAGTTTTAAATACTTAAAATCTTGTTTAAGTTTAAATTTAATTTCATTTTAAATTTTAATTTTAAATTGGAATTTATAAAAATGTAAAAGCAAATTTGTTTTTAAATTACCTTAATAATGATAACTTAATCATTAATGAGATTAATGACTTTTATTGTTGAAACTTAATTATTTGATCAAGGTAATTAAGATTTTAATTAATTTAATTTATTAGTAATTAAGATATTAATTAAATAGTTAAGGGTTTATTTAATTAATAAAAGATTAAGTAAGTTAATTAAACTTGATTAAAGTGGGATTTAGGAATTAATTTAAATAAGATTTGATTAATTTAATTAATGAATTGAAATAATTAATCAAGTAATTAATAATAAATTAAGTTTAATTATCACTTGATTAATTTAATAATTAGAAATTAATTAATGAGTTTTATAAATAAATTAAGAATTAATATTGATTAATTCAATTAATTACTTTGGAAAAGTAATTAAAGGGTTGTTATGAGTTAATGAAGGTCATCAACTTAATATTATTTTATAATTAATTAATATAATTAATTTTAATAATCAATTGGATTAATTAATTAAGATAATCCTTTGAATTGTTTAAGTATAATTACTTAGTGAAAGAAATTAAGAAAATTAAGTACTAATTGTAATTAATTAAGTTTATTTTGATTAATTAAGTTAATTAATTAAGTTTAATTAATTTAAATTAATTATTGATTTGATTTGAGAAATAATTACCAATGTAATTAAAAATGGAAAATTACTTAGTGAAGTAATTAAGAAAATAAATTACTAGATGTAATTTAATTGAAGGAGTTTTGGAAATTAATTACTTTGAATAATTAATATGTAATTTATATGTTGTATAATTACTTAAGTAAGTAATTAATAATTAATTACTTAGTGTAATTAATTTAGGTTTTAATAATTAAGTTATTTGAGAATGGTTAAGAGAAGTAATTAATTTAAGTTAATTACTTAATGTAATTAATCAAGTATGATTAACCAATGGAGATAATTGATAATTAATTTAATGGAGTTATTAAAATAATTTAAGGTCATTAATTTATATAATTAATGATATGATTAAGGATTGATTAATTAAGAAAATTAATCAATGAAAGTATTAGTTAATTAATTGAGAAGTGATTAATGAAGTAATTATAGGTTAATTACAAGGATTGGTTTGGATTAATTAATTTGTGAAATTAATTAGAGATTAATTACTTGAATGTAATTAAAGAATAATTAATCAAGATGATTAATTAGGGTAATTTGTTAAGAATAATTAATTGATGAGTAAGCAAGATTTACATGGATAAGTAATTAATTTAAATTATTTTAAATTAATTAAGGAAGAAGTGATTAATTTAATTCATTTTAAATTAATTATAGGGTGAGATTTAATAAGTCTTTGCTTATGAATAATGATTGATATTTATTACCCTGAATGGTTGAAATCTCAGTTATGAGATAAATGTTGTTGTGTGATTTGGATGTTATAGTTGCATTGAGTTGATGATATGATTTATCTGTTTGAGTTGATAATATAGATTATCTGATGTGATGATAGTATTGATTATCTATTATGATGTTGAGGATTATCTATCTGTGTGTATATAGATAATATTGAATTGAATGTTTTAAACTTTAAAACAACTTGGCCCTAAAAGACACGCTTTGGATTTCGATGAGACCGGGATCGGGTTTTCATATTTGGATATCCGAAAACCACATCGATTCCAAATAACGTTAGGTCGTAAATCCAAATGGAGCTTTGTGAAGACTCGAGGTGTAAGGGCTATACGTCAGTATAACTCTGTGGGTGATTCCGTAATGAGTTGACGGAATAGTGCTTATAGATTCGAGATGGTGATTCAGAGTGCAAGGGTTATCGTCGTTAACTCTGTGGGTGATTCCGTAATGAGTGTAACGAGATAATGCCTTCGGTTTTGTTCGAACCCGGAACGAGCTAGTATGGATTGAATGCTTTCAGAACATCGTCAGGTGGACGATGAGCATTCTAAGAAATGTATTCTATAAAGGTAATCGTAGCCTCAAGCCTCATCAACCGGGAATGGCTAAAACAAGGGAGGTGCAGCAAGGCTTCGTGGGTAGCTCCCACTGGAGAGCGAGATCGATCCCTGTCTAGAAGTCCCTTTATATTCGGCTGTGTGGGCAGTTGGTTGCAAACAACTGCGGGGTTGTCTTGTTCGGAACTATTCAGTATGGAATGGGTCCGGCCTTGTGTTGCAGGGGAGTTAGGGTGGCTCCTCGGTACGGTGATCTAGGCCACGTACTGTGACGGGCGGTACCCCAGTAGCCCCGCCATTGTATGGAATCCACAATCCAATAAGTGCCAACGGTTTTGTTTGTATACCTATGTAGCTGGAATTTAATAAATGTAGCAATTTCGGCTATTTCTTATTTACTTGAAAACCCTAGACACTATTATAATATCATCGGATTTCCTATCAAATGTTTTGGTTAGCGTAAGGTAAAAACTTTTCCATGTTTATGTGTGGGAAGTCTTACGTGATACCTTTCTTTTCAAAATGGGTTTTTAAAGTTAAGCAACCTTAACCTGTTACTCACACCAGACCCATGTCTGACCCGGAGTTTATTTTTGTTTTTCATAAACTCTTGGGTACTCAAATTTTTACGAGTAGCCAAGAGAATTCAAGTTAGGATTCAGGATTAGCTTTGACGAATAATGGAGGAAAAATGGAGCAGGAGGCTTCCACGTTAGATATAGTTTTCCGCTGTGTTTTCTCTGTGTTTGTGTTTGTACTGAGTTGTAAATACTAGACAGGTGTTTATAACTGTCTAGTATATGTGATGTGTGTGCTGTGTATCTCTGATTGGTATTGTATATTATGTAAATACTTATGTTATTAATATAATTTATTCGTTCCGCTGTTGAGATTCTTGTGTTGTTTCTTCTTTCTCTTCTTTCTTTTCTTCTTCTATCCCTTTCTTTCTTAGTTCATGATGCGATTTTCTGGGAGTAGAAAGTCGGGTCGTGAAAATTTATAATTGTCATTCCTTCATTATCTAGATATTAACTCAAAACAATTTATAAAAGAAACTATCTCTTTATAAATAAACAACATAATTTATTTGAATTTGGAAAAACTCAAATCGATTAACTAACTAACCTCACAATTTCAAATCAGGAATTAAATCAGTTATCAATTTAAAATAAATTAAAATTCGGAACCGTTACAGTCGAATTTTTTTTTCTTCTTTTAATCAGCTTAAAATTGAAGATTCAAATTTTTATTCAACTTCCAATAGATTAAATTCTAAAATTAAATCGCCAATTTCATCCTGATAATTTGAAATCCAATTCAAACCATCATTCAAATATTTAAAATTAATTAAATATTTTCAATTTAAATTGTTCAAAATTCAGGGCCGTTACAGGTTTATGGTTGAGTACTTGAGTTTTCTATCATAGTCGAGCACTATGCAAGGAAATCAAAGGTTTCTGAGCAAAGAGCCTGATTAAAGTCCGCACTAGAGAATCGAGGATCATACTAGTTTGGAAATAAAGTTGTGTATTCGGATAGGAGATCGAATAAGATATTTCATATGGATGATTTGTGTATATTATATGGAATTAAGTTTGAAGATAAAGGTTTCGGGCAATTTTTTTGGCTAATTTCGAGGACGAAATTCTTTTAAGTAGGGGAGAATGTAACGACCCGTAATTTCGCTACTTCGAAAATGAGAGATTTCGTTTGTTTTAAATTTAAAAAGGTTTAGAACTTAAATAAATAAGTTATATATAATAGATAATAATAGAGTAATTATTTATTCTTATAATTGATAATTTAAAAAGTATAAATTTGGATTTTAGAACAAATCAACAAAAGTTAAGTTTTGTTAAAAATAAATAAGTGCTTAAATAAATAGGTTTAATTATTTATTTAAAAAGATAGATCTTTTTAAAAACATATAATAAAGATAATAAAAGAATATTAAAAGATTTAAAAGTATGTTAATAATCATTTTACAAAAATAAGCAAATTTTGTCGGTTTTGCATACACCGTAAAATTAGAGATTTTGATGTTATTTGAATATGATTTTAAAATATAAAGAGACATGTTTTAATTTATTTAAAGAAGCAAAAGTTCATTTTTAAATTTGTTTTACATAAATAAATAGTTTAACTAAAACATCAAAATATGACCGTAAAACATTTTGTCGAAAAACAACGTTTTGTCGATTAAAAGTTGTCGCAACGTCGTCGCACCTTTATTTTCTTATATGGGAACGTATATTCAAATAGTATAAGTATTAATTAATTCACTAATCAAGTTTACTTTTACTAAACAAGGTTAGAAACTTTTAGAAAACAATTAAGAAAAAATAAGAACAAAAAGACAAAAATGCCATTTCAAAGCAAAAGGTAAAACATCAAATCAAAGAAATATAATTATTACTTACTTTACTTAATATCTAAGTGCAAATGAAATAAAGTAATGATTTGAAATGTGATGTTAAGTGTTGAGAAAAAAATAAGATTACTTTAGAAGAAAGTAAGGTTATTTTGGTAATTTGGTAAAAGGAATATTTTGGTAATTTACCACTTCATTTCTTTTTCCATAAATACCAACCATTTTCTCACTTTTTTTCACACTTTTCATTCTTCTTCTTCTTCCTTTTCTAATCTCTCTTCTTCTTCTTCTTTAGAGCTTTAATGGTTTCTTCTTCTCTTCCAAATGCTTACTAACTTTTTCAAAACCATATCAAATCAACTCCAAACACCACCAAACTTTGCCAAAGAACTTAGAATACCATTAGAACATGGTTTAGCATATAAGAAGTGAAGAAACAAAGGAGGAAGGGGAAGAGAAAAGTGTGGCCGAACATATATAAGGGAAGGAGCAAGTCGTGAAGTTTCGAAGCGAGAAAAAGAGAAGGAAGTGCTGCCGAGATCAATAGGAAAGTCTAGGAAAATGATTTGGTGAAGATAAAAGGATTTAGTGAAGTGTTTGATGATATGAATGTTGGTAGGAAGTGAACAATTTGGTTAAAGGTGAGTACTCTTATTTACTAATAAATTCATAAGTTATTTTAAGTATAATGATTTGAAAGTTTAAATATGTTGAATAAATGTTTGATAACTTGGTGTATATTATGGTTGATTATATGTTTGTAATTTGGTTGATAACTTGTTTGATAAATGATAAGAGAAATGATTAGTAATTAATCATAGTTAATTAAATAAGAATTAAATCCATATATGTGTATGGAAGTTATTTAAACTCTTAATGATTTTAAATGAGTTAAAATAGTTTAAATATGATTTAAAACAAATTTGAAGTGTTTCGGACAAGTTCCAAAGCAATTCACAAAATTGGTCAAAATCGAGCTTGTCGCGTAGCGGCAGTTCGTAAATTTCGACCCGTAACGTCAAATTGATGTAGAGAATGATTTATAAGTCGAATTTCTTCGGAAAAAAAAATTGGTCCACAATGATAATAGTTTTCCAACAAAGAAAGAAAATCAAGATTTCATCAAGTAGATTTTGAAATATATCCAAAACAATTTTCTAAAAAAACGTCGCGGTTTTGCATTTCGGAATCCAAAACGGGGTTTCTTTATAAATGATATTTTTAAATGATTAAAAATATGAAATAAATTTGATAAATTTATTAAAATGGTTTAAAATAGATTTGTAATGGAAAATATGAATTTTCAAATATTAAAAATTTGTTTAAATCAAATAAGCTTATATAGCACTTTCTGCGGCACTTTTATGCTGCGAATTCTATAGCATTTTGAATATGAGTTTAAACGTAACGATATTTTTTAGAATCAGTTATGAATGTTTTTAAAAGAATAATTAAATGTTTTAAATGATGTTTTGGAAGTTTAATAAATCATTTCTAAAATGAAGATTAATAACTGAGTATGCGGAAACGACTAGTACATTTGTCCCGCTTGTGAGATCTGGAAAGATGAAACAAGGTGCTTAACTAAGGTTAGGGATGGAGCAACCAATGCCCTGAACTTACCTAGCCTATGTTTTCTCTTTTTAGACGAGGGGTGGAATAGAACGAAAGGAGAGATTGAATGCTCTAAAAAGATCATTTTTAAGTTTTTCCAAGATAAAAGAAAAGAAACAATTTTTTTGAATTTTAATTAACTATTTAACATCTTTTATTCGGTGGTTTATACAAAGAAACCGAGATCGGATTTGGATGATTCTTATCTGAAAACCCCTTCAAACTAATTTTTTGAAATAAAACATATTAAAGACAAAGATCGATAAAGATATTCATAATGTAGGATTACTTGCCATTAGTCCCTAGAAGTGAAACTTGCCATTAGTCCCTAGAGGTAAAACTTGTCATTAGTCCCTAGAGGTGAAACTTGCCATTAGTCCCTAGTGGTGAAATTTACCATAAGTTGGCAATAATGCTATATTATGAAAATCTTTGATTTGCAAGAATCTGATTTGAAGTTCAAAAATCTTTAATTAAGATTTAATAAATGATTTGGGAATATTTTACCTAGGTTAAAAGTTATAACTTGAATATAAGATATCTTTGATTAAGATTCAATGAATGATTTGGAAAAAAATTCCTACATAAAAGAGAAAATGATTAGGATTTAAGAAAGGTTTAAATAAACCAAATGATTTGATAAATGAGGCTTAATGATTACATATACATTTGAAAATAAAATGGAATAACTTGAAAATATTATATCTAAGAAAGATATTTGATTAGATACAAGATGAAGTAATTGATTGATGATTGATATCCACATATGAACTTAATAGCTTTTTAAAAGCGATGACTGGTTTCGAAGGAACTGGAGTCGGATTTGGACGATTCCTATCCGAAAACCACTTCAAACCAATGTATACGTTCAAAAGTGAAGACATGTTGAAGATGATGATTATTGAAGACCGTGGATCTTCATGGCGTGAAGACTGCTTGTTGAACATGCTCTGGGTAGCTCCCATTATGGAGTTATTTATAGTAGTGGTCTCCTCGTGATGGAGATTTTTCGGATTGCAAGGACTACTCGTTAATAGTGGTAGTAGGAGAGTGCCTTTGGTTTCGTTCAGTCCTAGAACGAACTTGTATGGACGAATGTCCGACATTGCATTTCTGAGATACAACGTTTGTCTTTTACAAATGTACATCAGTGGTGGCGGAGAAGGCAACTTCTCTTAACACCCTCCTTGAGACGTACGAGCTCAAGGGTTGTATTTTTGTGGAAGGCAAATAGTGATCAAACGAATGGCAGTGTGGCATTCAAAGTAGAACCTGTTATTATCAAAGCGTGGTTTTGTATGAAAAGCATGGCTTTGAAGAAATTGAGCGTAGCCTCATGAGCCTCACACCCCGGTTATGATGAGATTCTATGTGGTCAGATGTATGCTTGCATTTCGGATAGTAGTGATTTGGGTTATCAGATGTTCTATGCCCTATGTAGCAGATACGTCTGGGCCTCATGGCAGGGATGCGCGAAGTCCGAGTCCTTGGATGTTATTCACAAATTGCATCCACTTTTAGCCATTTGTGTTGTTGTATAACCGCGTCTGATTCATGGACGTAAGCCGTGGATACGGATTGATCTTACCACTAGTTCCCTATCATGTTGGAAATCCAATCCCAATACGAGATTTACGATTTTGATTGCATTCCCAAAATAGCTGTAATGACTTGCAAACATTTTAGCTACCCCTTTTGTTATCATATATTCGGTTGGAATATTCCGTTGACCTAGTCCGGGATATTATCTTAGACTTAGTCCAGATATTGATACCTAATTTGAATAAGTTTATTTGAAAAGTGTTTTAAAAAGAATGTCATTAGAAATAATATCAAACGTTTTGATATATAAAAGTGTTTTGGTTATCATAAAGTAAAAACCCGTGCATGTTTATGTGTTGGCGTGGTCTTATGAGATACCCTTCTTTTCAAAGATTTTGATAATATAGTCAATTAAATTTCGAGTATCTCACGCTAGTTTATCAAGCCTGATCCGGGTATCTTTAAATACTCGGGCCAGATTCGAGTAGTTTCAGGTTGAGTTGAAGACGGTTGGAGTTTCCAGAGGGGAGCTGGAGATCTTCATCATCGTATGTATATGTTCTATTGTCCGCTGTACTTAGTGTATTTTGTTTGATGTTTGTCAGTAATTGTAAGGACAGATGTTTATAACTGTCCAAGCTGAATTTAGGTTAGATTCTAATATTGTATTTAAAATTTTCCGTTGTAAAGATTGCTATTGAAATAATATATGTTATTTCATTCATGTGAGATTCTATTCTGTCTTTATTTTCTTTCTACCCTTAATGATCCTCTTATTCGTGCAATTTGAGTTGGACATGTGTGGTTTATTGTCAATTCAAAGGGTACAGAAAAATGGACCATTATAGTGAGAGAGTAAGGACGGTTCACACAACAATCTTATGGATTGGTATCGATCCATCGGGAATGGTTTAGTACCGATCCCTAAACATTAATGAGTTGGCCACGATTTTTTGAGAATAGCTGCTTGTGGATGTAGGGAAGGTAGGCAAGAACGTAACGGAGAGAATTCCGTCGACTAGGAGCTATAAGCACTACAACAAAATACCCTTTTTGCAATAGACAATCCACATTGTAATAGGTGCTTAACAACGGGCATGTGACCATCATACGGAGTTGTAATAGAGTAGGCGCATTTTACAACTGGTTTTGGTCATTCCAATAGATTCTTTTCCAATTGATTTTTCTTGTTGCAATAGTCTTTTGCAACTATTTTTGCCAGTTGTTAAAAATTTCAAATGAGTATATAAAACTGCTACCGTGCATCTATAAATTTAAAACTAATTTGCAAATGAAACCAAAATATTAAACTAGTAATGACGATATTTATTCATAATTACCAAAAACAACAAAATATAATTCATATTTCAAATTACCAAAAAGATTCATGTATTCAAGTCATTTATCAAGTTTTACATAATTACAAAACATTGTCTTTAAGCCTAAACTAACATAACATGTAGTATACACCAAAAATAACACAAGATTTAAAATTTAGACTGAACGACGTTGAAGCATACCTTGAACCATAATACTTTAGTTAATTAGAATCCACATTAACCCATTTTTTCTTCAAGAATTCCTTTACTTCAGCTATGTCCTGCAATACATACAAATATAATGTAAACTACAAACATAGTCTACTTAACAGAGTTAGACATTGGTATTACAGGTTATTAGTACAATGTGTTAAAACCAGGATACCTAAGAGCAATTATATGTCACCTATTTTGGTATAGTTTTATGTCATACACACAATCAAACAATACCATAGGGTATGAAATGAGTAATATTACCCATTACCTTACCGCCCGGTAGCTAAAATCGTTTACTATGTATTACTGACTTATTCAATATTAAGACTATCGAATAACTTATATTTGATAGGTATTTGTTGCTACAAACCTACAGGTATGAATGAATAGTATTCTCTGCATATCTTTCCTCCTAAGCCGAGTATCTTCCTGTTGCTGGGACATTCTAAGGTAAGTAATAACAATGTTCATTATCTGTTTGTACCAAAATTGGACACAACACTCTTCAGATGTAATCAAAGAGATTAGAGTGAAGAAATTAAATGGAAAAAGGGGTTAATCTAACAACCGCATCAATAAAAGCAAGTAGAAATAGAAAGAGACATGAATTTATATTGGTTCGACATTGTAGCCTATGTCCACTTTGAAGAGTTTCCTGTTTTTTGATGATTCTCAACTGAGTTACAATAGTATAAATCACTAACACTCAGGTTACAATGGAGTTGCGGTAGAGTAACGATGTAGAAGCTTCCAAAAAAAGTCCTTTTCAATATGTGTAGGGGTGCTATTTATAGGAGTAGATCTGAAAATATCTCCCTCAAACCTCGGAATATCTCTTCTCACATATGGCTGCGCCCACCAGATCGATTT
Organism: Allium cepa; assembly: GCA_030765085.1. Lineage (NCBI taxonomy): Eukaryota > Viridiplantae > Streptophyta > Magnoliopsida > Asparagales > Amaryllidaceae > Allium > Allium cepa. The sequence goes on along the minus strand of CM060934.1, from coordinate 484,736,488 downwards.
GATGTCATTTGGGATCGATCCTGATCGGTCCAAGTGCATTTCATATCAATCAAATTTGGCTCCATTTGAGCTGCGATCGACCAATGAAGGTCTTGAGTCAATATTCAAGCTCCTGTGAAAATTTTATGGCGTTTGGACTTGTAGTTTTTGAGTTATGATCGATCCAAGATAGGATTTGCAAGTAAGCTGATGGGCATATCAATATCTGCATAATGTTGAGTTTTGTGTCGATGACATGGTGCGAGAGTTCTGTAGAGATACATATTTCATGCCTGAAGACTGTTTCCTTTGGTTAGACTGTGTACTCATATCCATATACTGTTAAGCTCTTCATATCGATGAGTATTCATTGCTTCTGTATCGATGCCTTACACGTGGCTTCGTATCGACGCTTGGTTGTTGGTTTCATATTGATCGAATAAGTAATCAGTACGATACATGCCCCTATTGCCTGATCGGTATGAAATGGATGGATATGTACTATACAGATACAAGCCAGATGGATACGAAGTATATGGATGGACGTGAGGTACATAGATACGAAGCCGATGGATACGAAATTGATGGATACGAATTGAACATGTTACATGTGAGCCTTGATCGATCCATAACTTGAGCATATAAACTCTGATTGGCCTGATATTTGGAACATTGCCTTTAATAGCTTTCCTTGTCATACCATGCTAATTGTAGCTTAATCCGGACTCGGAACGAGTTCGCCCGTATCCATCGTCGACTTGTAGATAACTCATCTTTGAGACAGATTACCTTTAGTTTCTAGTCAAACCCTCGATGTCATGGCCTTGCCAAAACACTTCCCCCCCAAAGTACATCTTGTGTGAACATCACATGCTTTGAAAAACTACAACCTCTATTTTGAAAAAGTTATATTCAATTCGTTGAACAGTTATTGTACTTTAATCAAGAGATGCGACCTTTCATAATTTCCAGTAATATAAACGTTGAATTGTAGACTTCCAATGACCATGTAGTTTTATGTTGTAGTTGAAGGTCGAGTGCTAGCAATTCATCATTTATTGTTTTGGTTGTCACTAGGTAAGCAATCAATTTCTGTTAACTTTGAAAATCAAATGTTAAGTCGACATACGTGCATGTATGTTAACCTGACTCCTGTTCACGTTTGTACGTTCACGGGTCATTGTCAAGTTCCTCTGTTCTTGTTTGGATAAAGTTTCTTATCGATCCTCTCCTGCATCGATGTGAAGTTCAAGTTGTAATAAAGATTGATAGTCGCTTTGATTCACTCTTTCTTATCGATCCTCTCCTGGGTCAATCTAGGATTTATTAATGTAGGCTTCGTATCGATGGACATGAAGTTTTGGGTCTCGAATAAATGGATACGAAATTGACATTTCATATCGACGGAGGTGAACGGTCACTTTCATATCGATGGTTAAAAAATAGTATGCTTCGGATCGATCAGTATTGATGAATACGAAACGTTGATGGATACGAAAGTTAAGCTTTGGACTGCCTTGTGTTGATGGATACGAAATCCAATCTTCGTATTGTTGACCGCTTCTCTCGGTTTAGTGACCGAGATACGAAGCGTCTTCCCATAGATATGAAGCCATATAAATAGATTTTGGACTTAGACAAATTTTTTACTTGCTTTGCTATCGCTCTTACTTCGTATCGATCTGAAGAAAGAAAAAAGAACTAAAGCTTCATCTTCCTAAACTGCTAACTTTTAACATTTAACCCAATTCCTCCAGTCTAAGTAAATGATTAGTAGACCATTCCTAAAGTAATGAGATTCAAGCCTTTAGCCATTCCGTTCAATGCTGCGGCCAACCCCGGCGTCGTTGGTGTCGGAGCATGGCTGGAGTGAGGTTGAGGAAGTACTTTAATGGTGTCATAGAAGATTGGGGAAGAAGGAGAGCGATCGATTGAGTCTCTTACTCCAAATCTCTCCTTTGAACTCGTATCGATACAAAACATGGATCGATCAAGATGCTTCAGGATGTTTTAAAGCAATTTGTCGATCGGTTGGAACACTTCATATTGATGTGATTCGACGGATACAAAACTTATTCATCTTGGATCGATACGAAGCTGCTGTTGGGGTAGTTGATACGAAGTATGCGATCGATATGCACAGTTGATCGATACAAACAGCATCGATACGAAATGTCATTGATGGAATGATACGAATACATGCCTGAAGGAAATGATCCAACTTGAACTATGATGGATACAAAACATAGCCTTTTGCATATTCGAACACTTAACTCCGACATGCTTTTGCCTTGCATACTTGGACTTGACTATAGAATTGCATATATGACTATCCTTCGAAGCTCGTCTATGGAACTATAATTTGACAAACATAAAATTTTTTAACACGGATCATTCTTCGTAGTCTGGATGGTATGGTTGGGACGGTCAGCGATGACAGTCACTCCGACCGAATCTCGATGCCTCATCACTTTACCATCTTTCAATCTTGTAGGAATTCATAGTATTATGTTGAATTTCACTACACAACACGATCACTCGCTTTATACCGGGGGAAACACGGGTTTCTTGCCATTTAATAATGGTTTTTGCCGAGTTCAATAGTTATGGATCCCGGAAGTTCCGAGCAACAAGAAATGCAGAGTCCTCCACTTCCTAGAATAGAAATGTCAGACATCGCAGCTGAAGTAGTAAGTCCTGCCCCGGATGAACTATTGGGCACAGGGTTGGTTCTAAATTTGGAGGATTCAGTCCATTCCAAGATCTCTGAAGATATGTTGGGCAGAATTTTTCTCAGGCATAGACTATCTCTAGAAGACGTTCTATTACCGGAGCCGGAAGATAGAGTGCACAATCCTCCAGAAGGGTTTACTGCTTGCAATAGATTTATGTGCATAGCCAAAACGTTGCCCCCGTTCAACCAATTTATTCGGGATGTGCTATTCTTCTTGAGGATGGTGCCTTCTTAATTGCATCTGAATAGATTTTCATTTCTCAACAGCCTATATATCATCTTCATGGAGCATCTTCTCCGACCCCCGATTGTCGACGAAATCAGATACTTATTCAATGTCAAGAGTCGTGGAGATAACCCTTCGTTTACTTTCCTAGAAGTGGTGAGGAACTACCAAGTCATGGCAGGTGCTTAGAGTAAGTTAAGCTACTTCAAAAGAGAATGGTTCTTTGTTAGGTGTCCACCAGGATTTGTTAGACGGTGGTTAGTCAGACGTAGTTGCTTTAACTTCTTCGTCAATTAACTAGGTAACATAAGTTGACGCTGAATCAATTACTGCATTTCTTTTTATAGCTTCACTTCCACGGCTCGAAGGAGCACAGTTCAAGAAGATAGTGAGAATGCTTTAGGAGGTACCCGTTGAGCATAGGGAAATATATGAAGTCCTTACTCATGAAAACTTTATCGTCATGGGGCTCATATAGGGAGGTCAAAGCATTGGGCTAGCAGGAATTCCCAGAGTAGCTCCGGTGAGGCAAGGAGGGGGAAAGGAGGAGGAAAGGCTTTATCGTGCCCCCAGTCGAAGGAACTCAAAGTGCACTTGGAATTACAACCATCAAAATGGGTGATGATGAGAGTGCAACAGCTCCAGGGTCTTCAATTATCAGAATAAAAAAGAAAGGAAAAACTATCGCCCATAAAGCTAAGAGGCATAAGACCGTCGTAATAACTCAGCCTATTGCAACTTCTATAGTTCCAAAGACCTCTTCTCCACAAATAGAAGGCTCATTGAGAGGATTGTTGGATATTCCTATTCTGGATGACATACCTTCATTCCAAGATCTTGGATTAGAGGGGCCCCTATTCCCACTACGAACTAGCACAAGCCTAACTTCTTTAGACATAGGGGAGCTAGCTCCTATGAGTAAGGCCACCATAATCAGTCGGTTGGGGGGTTTCCACATGCATACACACACTTCATGGTACCACGACTTCTAATCACATGTTTCTTAATTTCTAGAGATGAATAATTCTGCATCTCTATTCATTTTACAGATATGATGGTGAAAAAGGGGTCTATGCTCGGCAATCTTCACTCTTCATGCCATTCTTCCAGTTGATACTCTAAACCTCATAAGCGGGAAAGCACTAGAGACTACGGTCATGGCTATCACCTTAGCCAAGAGCACGAGCATTATGATAGGGAGAAGGAAATGTCACATCAAAGTAGGCGCTACTCTCGATCGTGATCTCCACCATCTAAAGGAATATCAAAACCATCCGGCCCTGGCAGGCTATCTTCTGAATCTGCACACTTAATAGTGCCACCTCACACTTTGAAATCTGTTGATCCACGCCGTAGAACTGAAATGGAAGTTCCCATCGTCATCGAACAAACTGCTATAGAGCCCACAGTGGGAGGGAGCCATCCGAATCGTCAAGTTAAAGAAAGACTTCCCAAATATTTGTTTCAATGGCTTCCACTTCCCTCCAAACTTGAAAAGATTCCCCAACGACATAGAAAAACTAGTGAAGGATTATATGCAGATGCATACAAGTAGTACAGGGATGGGCTATGACGGCCGAGAGGGTGTCGACGGTATCTTTGATCCGGCAAAAATGATTGAAAAATTAGAGAGTGACCAGTCTTAAAAATGCAGAATAATAACGGCGCTCACCAACGAGCTCAAATCTTCGAGGAAAATTGAGGTGGAGGTCGAACGAAAAGCTGAGAAGGTAAGGAAATCCATGAAAAATATGAGAAAGACCCACATGGACCTGGTGCAAGACATGGGTCATAACATTGTGATCACTCGGGAAAGGGATGAGGTGCGGTAAGAAGTCGAGGAGCTCAAGGAAAAACTTGCCGAGGCCATAAACGAAAAAGATGAGGCCAACAAAGCCGCTCAGGAGGCATGAGCACAAGCAGTGGGACTTAAGGAGGAGAGGGATGCGGCGAATCTAAAGGCCGAGGAGGCCACTGCTAGGATTGAGGGAGAAATCAAAGTGGTGGAGGCCAGGAAGGAGAGTGAATTTGAAGATCTCCTGGTCATGTACAATGCCAATGTTTTTAGAAGCCGCAACTTAAACTGACTCAGCGAAGATTATCCTTTCCAACTATACATTGTCTGGAGTCGCTTGGTGGAGGATGAAAAGGTGTTATGCAATATTGCAACTATCTACTAGTTCGAACTAGAAGCCTAAGTGCTCATCGAAGATGAGCCTAAAATGATACAATCGTTTCTCTTGAGAAGGAAAATTGGCCGCCACGTATCAGAAACTGGGGAAGGATCCAAAATCGAACATCACGAAGTAATCTCCGAAGCGCCTCTAGTGTCCTAATATGAGATTACTTCTTTTATCGATCTTCCCTTTGTTCTGGAATATGACCCTGATAGACCACACCTTTCTTCGATAATTGAACGCGGCACGAAAGGTGCGTCAGCTCCGCATGGGAGCCAACTTGAAGAAGTTATTCTAGACATCTCCTATTCCTCCAAATGCAGGAGCACTATCAGAAGATATTACTATTATATTTTCTTATCTTCATTCAGTTTTAGATTCTACGCCGGCTAATCCTCCTACAGCTCAAGAAGTACATCATGAGCAGAATGTACTAATGATAGAGGCTACAACCATGATGGCCACCACATCGGCTAGAGAGATGCACGTTAACAGCTGCTTTCTTGATGAACAATTGATGGAAGCACTCTTCAGCCATCAAAGTGATCCAAGTTCGATCAATGTAGATGAAGACATGTTCATAATGGGTTCCTCAGGTCCGACTAGCAGCACCTGATGGGTATACGCACAGATCGGGCAGAGCAGATAAAGGAGGAAATAAAAGCCAAAATTAAGCAAGCCGAGCAGACTCGCAGAGCTGGTAGGGGCATGGTAGGTCCCTATCCGGCCCCGATACTTGTCGTTTTCCTGGTGGCACTATCGTTGAGACTAGCATGCCTCCTCCCTCTAATGTCGAGAGTGAAACCATTCATCCAGTTTCGCACACAGAGGATATTTCGGTCCCTATGAGTTCTTAAGAGGAGATTGCTTCAACTCCCTCTGCTATAGACAAGCCGGTTGGAGCAGGCCGAGGAGGCAAAAGTTCAAAGAGGGATAGCGTTTTGAACGGTAGCTCTAGCGGGTCTACGCCGAAGAAAAGCAAGAAGGACAGAAAACCGAAAGATTAGACTTGCACTTTTGCTTCCTCTCTTTTTGATAGACTGCTAGGCTTTTCTTTCGCTTTTTGTAGGCCGTGTACAGATGAGGGTTTCATCCCGCTCATAGGAATTCTTTAAATAGATTTTGTACTTACTTTTTCAAAGAATAGTGGAAATAAAATTTCTTTTTGTTTTTCAGCACAACTCTGTGTTCGCTTGCTTAAGTATTTCAGCACTCGCATTTCCGATCAATGTACTTGTGAGCATTTAGTTTCTGAGTCAAACTTGAGTCCGTTCATATGGTCCTGAAGTCATAGCTTCAAGTCATGATCACACATCGAGTCGAATCCCAATGTGGCGCTGTCTCGATCAGCCGTGACTACTTGAATCATGCCCCTAGTCAATCGGCAGTCATTTTCCACCTTCACTAACTTTAATTTAACTTAGTCGAAACATATTTAAATGGAGATGAGTTTGAGTGGTCGGGTCACACTCGCTTATTTGCTAGTATTAACATCTACACTCTAGGGATTGAACTTATATGCCAACGGTCAGTCACGCCTGCATAGTGCTTTGAATTATATGCATACTCCGAGGACATAAGTTAATTTACAGCATTCAGTCATACCTGTTTAATGCTCAGAATTATATCCACACTCCGAGGACATAAGTTAGTCCATGGGTGGTCGATCACACCCGTTCAGTGTTTATACTCCAGTCCATGCTATTGGGACCAAAGTTGATCGATGGGTGGTCAGTCACACCCATTTGGTGTTTATATTCCAGTCTACGCTCTCGGGAACAGAGTTGGATAATGGGTGGTCAGTCGCACCCTTTTATGTTTATACTCCAATTCGCACTCTGGGAATCTAGAATTGGTTGACAGACGGTCAATCATATCTGTTTAAATATTAGGATCTAGTTTGCACTCCGGGGACAATGAGTTGATTAAGGTTGTGGATGGTTGGATGACATCCACCTTGATTTGGCAAGCAAAGTCGTAGATGTACGGATCCATCCTTTTCAAGCTTGTAAAGTGGAGGCGAGGCCGTGGATGGACGGATCCATCCTCCTCGAGCCTAGATTTTGGAGTTTGTACTTCAGCTCGCACTCTGGGAGCTGGAGTTTGTTAGAGGATCATCGTGTTTCGATCTCTCTTTCCTTTATCGTTGGTGCACCCATGCTCGGTGTTTCACTTAGCGAGTGACCGGTTGAATCGCAATCAATCGCTATTTGAATGAGTCCCGTTGTAGGATGGGTCTTAACTCTTCGTACATCATGACGGTCGCATGATGCATTTCAAGAATTGCCACTTTGGCTTGATGAGTCTGCATTTTATTGATGAAATAAGAAAGTATGGAAAAGTTAATTTCCTTATTACAAGTTCAAATTCAAAAAAAGCGTAAATAAATTTCAAAGGAAAAGAAGACTAAACGAATAAAAGATAGTTCTGAGTAATAGCAATTGAGATGCTCGATGTTCCATGCTCTCGGTAAAGTAAGACCGTCGATAGTTGATAGTTTGAATATGCCATCTCCAAGTCTCCACTCGATGACATACGGTCCTTCCCACGTCGGTTACATGTGTGAAGGGACCAGATAAATTCGCTTAAGTATGAGATAACCAACTTCGAAGGTACTGGGTCGGACCTTAGCGTTGTATAATCGGATGAGTCGAATGTGATGCACGGCTACCCTCAAATCAGTCTTTCCACGCTTCTCATCTGGTAAATCCAAAGGTTTTGTAAGTAGGATGCCATTCATCTTTGGATCGTAATAAGTCACAGGGTGAGAAGGTACTCCTAGTTCAACTGGAATAACGCTTCGAACCGTAGGAAAGTGCAAATGGAGTATGACCGGTCGTGGACTTATGGGTAGTCGATATGCGCATAGGGCCATGGGAAGCTCATCAACCCACTTACCTCCAGCTTTTTCTAGTCATTTCTTTAGAATGGACTTGATAACCATGTTGATAGCTTCAACCTGCTTATTCACTTGAGGGTGAGCTACTGTTGAGAACTTCTGGATACAGAAGTGTTGGCAAAAATATTTGAATTCGACATTATCGAATTGGGTCTCATTATCAGTTACAGTGGTGTGTGGGAGGCCAAAGCAACAGATGATGCTACGCACAACAAAGTTGATTATTTTCTTCATCATGACAGTGGCAAGGGGATCAGCTTCCACCCATTAAGTAAAGTAGTCAACTTCAACAATGGTGTACTTCACACCACCCTTAGCAAAAGGTAGAGACCCTATTATGTCAATACCCCATGTGGCAAATGGCCAAGGACTAACCATATGAGTGATTTCGGTGGATGGGCTCTTGGGATCCTAGCATGCTTCTGGCACCTATCGCTCTTCTTAGCATAATCTGAAGCATCTCGATTCCCGGTTGGCCAGTAATATCCATATCTAAGTACTTTCTTCGCAAGGGCTTGCCCCCCAATATGATCATCACACTCTCTTTCATGCACATATGCCACACTCGTTTGACCTCGTCGTGGGTGATACACCAGAGTAGAGGAATAAAATATTCCCTCCTATACAGGACTTTATTCTAGATAATAAATCATGAAGCTTTTCGGAGAACCTGTCTTTTTTCACTTTTGCGCTAGGGTAAAGCCTCGTGCTCGAGATAGTTTCTGAGTGGAGTCATCAATGACTCCTTCTCGGGCATTGCCTCGTACACCTAGTCTGTCTCCATTTGATCGATACTCGAAGCGGTAAGTGTCTCGACGGGGATGAGTCCCATCTGTCGTGCTTCCCAGTGCTGGCTAGTTTCACTAAAGAATCGGCTTTCTGATTGTGCTCTCGGGGTATACAATGAATAGCATAATAGTCGAACTGGTTCAACACATCTTGAACCCAAGCAAGGTAAGTGGCTAATCTCCAGTCTCTGGCTTGATACTCCTCTTGAACCTGGCATACGACCAAATGCGAATCACTGTAAATCTTCACAGCAATAATTCCCAAGTCTCTGGCAAGCTAAAGTCTAGCAAGTAAAGCTTTGTACTCAGCTTCATTGTTAGTTGCTTAGAAGTCAAACTTTAAAGCATAGCATGCAGATCGACCTTCAGGGGTTTCGAGTACTACTCCAGCTCCAGAGCAACGGTCGTTTGATGCACCATCAGTGTATAGTTTCCATGTACACTTGGGAGATTCACTGGCTTCAGTCAAGTCCTTCGGTATGGTGAATTCAGCTATGAAGTCTGCTAGAACCTGCCCTTGAATAGCTTGCTTTGGTGTATAAGTGATGTCAAATTGACTCGGCTCGATGTTCCATTTAAGCAATCTGCCAGACATCTCAGGTCGTGTCAAGATCTTTTGTAATGGCTGGTTAGTGTAAACAGTGATCGAATGAGCATGGAAATATGGACGAAGCTTCCTTGAGGCTACGACAAGACAGTATGCCAACTTTTCACCTTCGGGTAGTTTCTTTCCACCCCAGTTAACCTTTTGCTGATATATTAGACCGATTATTGGATCTGATCCTCTTCTCGAACCAAAGCAGCACTGATTGCATAAGTCGAAACCACTAAATAAACATACAACCGCTTGTGATCAATCAGCTTCGTCAAAATAGGAGATTGCCAGATGTTGAACTAGTGCTTGGAATGCACCCTCACAATCCTTTGTACATTTGAAGTTTCCTTTTCCTTTTCTGATCAGATCGAAAAAGGGGATGCGCTTGTCCATAGATCTAGAAATGAATCTACTTAAGGCTGCCACATTCCCATTGAGGCATTGCACCTGCTTTATGGTTATGGAGGTTTCGAGATTTTGAATTGCCTAAATTTTTTCAGGATTGGCTTCAATTCCTCTGGCGTTGACGATGAATCCAAGGAATTTTCGTGACGTAACTCCGAAATGACACTTCAACGGATTGAACTTCATTCTGTACTATCGGAGTATGTTAAACATTGTTTCCAAATCATTGATGTGGTTGATAGATATTCACGAGCTCACGAGCATATCGTCCATGTACACCTCCATTGTCTTTCCGACCTGGTTAGCGAATATTTGGTTCACAAGCCTCTGATAAGTTGCTCCAGTGTTTTTAAATCCAAATGGCATCACCTTGTAGCAATAAAGTCCCAGATCAGTGACGAAGCAGGTACGTACCTGGCGGGAAGGTGCATCGAGATTTGATTGTAGCCGGAATACGTGTCCATGAAAGATAAGAGCTCATGCCCGGCTGTTGAATCCACAAGTTGGTCGATTCTGGGATGTGGGAAACTGTCTTTAGGGCGGGCTCTGTTAAAATCTGAGCAATCCACGCATGTCCACCATTTTCTGTTTGAGTTTCTGACAAGTACCGGAATTGACACCCATATCTGGTATAAAGCATCATGGATAAACCCATTAGTCTTGACTTTATCTACTTCTTCCTTCAAGGCGGTAGATCTCTCTGGATCCATACCACACCTTTATTGTTTAACCGGAGCGTGTTGCTGGTCAATATTTAGTGCATGGCTCGCGATGTCTGGCGAGATCCCACACATGTCTGAATGAGTCCAGGAAAATACATCAAGGTTCGCCTGGAGAAAATCAACCAATTCATGTCTCATCTGGGGGCAGAGTTGGAATCCAACCTTTACCATTCTAGAATCGTCGTTGTCATGGATCGGAACATCGATTGTCAACTCTACCGGGGAAGCTTGGCAGTCTTTGGCTTCCTCCTCATCATTATTGTCTCTAGGATCGAGGACCTTAAGGAATTGGTTGTGGCACCCGAGCCTAGGCCTAGGCGTTAGTTGTCAATTTTTCGAAGAACGAAGGCAAAGAGATTCCTCTATGCCCTTTCCTTTCTCCTTCCACCGCGAGTCCCGCAACTCTGCAACATAACAGGCACACCCAACCGCCTGATCACCATGCACCACTCCGATCTCGTTATGAGTGGGGAACTTCGGAGTTAAGCACCAAAAGGAAATCGCTGCCTTGAATTCCACGAGGGCCGGTAGGCCCAAAAAAGCGTTATAAGGGGAATGTATATCCAACACAATAAACTGTAATACCCGGACTCTCAGGCGATCTCTAATACCTAACTTAACGGATAACTCTACCATCCTAACTGGTATGGCTGCGCTTCCGTTAGAACCATGGAGACGTGACCGACACGGTTTTAGATCTTTTGCCTCCATCCTTATTTGGTCATAAGCGCATTTGAAAAGAATGTTAATAAAGCTTCTACTATCAACCAAGATCCTCTTCATCCAACCTGGACCTATTTGGGCTTAAATTACCAATGGATCAATAGTGGAGGCCTCGACTCTATCAGCATCATGGTTCCTGAAAATGATGTCATCTGCATCGTCCTCTGTTGTTTTGTCGAGGCCCCATCATCAACATTACTATAGCATTCAAAGTCCACATGCCTAACCGAACTGGCATATGACTCAATTTTCTTCCAGCTACGATCAACCGGATAAGGACCACCACCCATAGTATTTATTACCAACCTTCCACCAGTATACGTGGGTTCATCGGGTCTAGCTTGGCCTTGACCTTAATTTGGATTTGATGGGCCTATGCCTTCATCCTACGGAGCCTGAACAAACTGCTCTAACTTTCTTTCTCTAATCAATTCCTTGATGATATCTTACAAATGACGGCACTCATTAGTGTCATGGCTATAACAATCATGGAATTTATAGAACTTCCTGGTCTGAATTTATTTCTCAGATGGTTTCGAAGTTGGCATCTTATACTGTCTGGTATTACAAGTCTGAAGGTACATATTTTCCAGCATTGTGTTCAGGGGAATATATTGGTCAAACATGGGATTTTTGGGTCTCAGTTCACAATGTAGGTCTCACTTCTTCCCCTGGCCACCATTTCCCTTCTGTTGACCTTGATTGTTTTGTATATTCAACTGTTCTTTATCGGAACTTTCACTGGTCTGTTTCACAACAACATTACTTGGAATGCCTTCACAACTGGGCCCCGCTATGTCCTGCTTTCTAGATTAGCTAACATCTTCTCTCCTTAGAAATTGAGCTGCCTTAGCATAGAAATGATCCAACGAAGAAGGGGGTTTTCTAGCCAACCAATCACCAAACTCAGAATCATTATCGATTTCTTTAGTCAATGCCATTAGAATAGAATTATCATTGGGGTTGCTGACCTCAACACAAGCAACATAGAATCTTTCCAGATAACGTCTAAGGGTCTCTCTTGGAGCTTGAGTGACACTAGACAATGTGTTGACATCCATTGGTCTAGTAGCATGCATATGGAACTTCTATACAAATTTAGTAGCCAACTGATCAAAAATGAGATGGATCTAGGTGGTAAACAAGTGAACCGCATAGTTGTAATGCCTCCCAAGGAGATGGGGAAGTTCCTGCACTTAACTGCATCGACAGCTTGAGCTTTCATGAGACATTCATATTTCAAGATATGCTGGTTAGGATCCAAATTTCCTTCGTACACCGACAAGGTCGACATCTTGAATCGACGGGGTGGCTCTGCATAGAGGATATCATCGGTGAACGGAGCATGACTTCGAGTGATTCCCCAATCGTCATTCATGAGGCCTTGACATTCTCTAATCATTTAGCGTATCATGCTTGGAATGTCAGGCATCTGGATGTTCAAGGCCAAGGCATGGTCGAGTTCCATGTTATGGGAATGGTTTGGTCGCTGTCTACGGTCTGTTCTATACCTCCTTGGCTCCCGATCTTCATGGAAGTGAGGATCCTGAGCATGGATGCGGTGACGAGGAGATGGATCCTGTTGGTTTTGGATCTGGGCTTCTAGATCTATGGTAGCAGTAGTTGCATGGTCAAGAGTGGTATGATGAGGAAGTGCTCCATCTTGGTTGGATGGTCCAGTTTGATGCCCTGTGGAAGGACCAATCCTGGCTTGTCCGAGATTCACAAAATGCTAGTGCCCGGAGGCTCCTGCTTAGTTTCCATCAAACCGATGGCGCATAGATATGTAATTGGACTTAGAGTACAGTGAGCTTTCAGACAGGGAAAAGAGACATGATCCCTTCTAAATTTCCATCACCTTTCTTCGTTCAGTTGGTTTGCGAGCTCCATGTTGGCACGGATATGCTGAGTGAGCTCTTAACAGCTCCGAGTAAGCTCATAAACGAGGGTCTGGAACTCCTCTCTAATTATAGGACCTTATGGGTCTGGAGCTCCAACTGACGTTTGGAAAACTATGGTCAACTACATGGGATTTTGCCTGCCCCTTCCCTTTGGATCTGCAGCATTTGGAGTAGTTCTAGTAGTGCACATCATTATGAATGTATCTCCTTCCTAGATCTAGAGTAATCTAAATAGAATGAAAGGAACTACTGGAAGACGGATCTGGATCTCCTCCTTAGAATTTAGCAATCCAACAACAGTAGGGGATCCAATGAATTAGAGAAAAGCAGTATTTTCTCAGTAAAAGCACCAAAGTATTTGTACCAAAATTGGGCATAACACCCTTCAGATGTTATTAAAGAGATTAGAATGAAGAAATTAAATGGAAAAAGAGGCTAATCTAACAATCACATAAATAAAAGCAAGAAGAAATAGAAAGACAAGAATTTATAGTGGTTCGATGTTGTAGCCTATGTCCACCTTGAAGATTTTGCTGTTTACTAATGATTCTCAACTACATTACAATGGTACAAATCACTAACACTCGGTTTACAGTGGAATTGCGGTAGAGTAATAGCGTTGAAGCATCCAAAAAAGTCCTTTTCAGTTGGTGTAAGGGTGCTATTTATAAGATTAGATCTGAAAATACCTCCCTCAAACCTCGAAATACCTCTTCTCATACGTGGATGGGCCTACCAGATCGATCTGGGGTCATATGGGATCGATCCTTATTTGTAACGTTTTCGATTTTTCATTGCCGAAAAACCGAAATGTTAGGGGTTTAAGAAAAAGAAAAAGAAAGAAGAAGAGATAAGATGGAGAATAGAGAGGAAAGAAAAGAGGAAATAAATAGAAAATAAAGAAAAGAGAATAGAGGGAAAAGAAAAATAGAAACGGAGAAACCATAGAGAAAAGAAAATGGAAAATAGAAAAAAGAACGGAACAGAAAACAACAGAACAACATCAGAATCTCACAATTCGCAGCGGAACAACATATAATAATAAATGAATAATCTTTAAACAAAGAACTATATCGGTTATTACATTACATTTCATTAGATCATATCATCAGAGTGTACTACAACAATAACAAACAGTGCAGCGGAAAAAGAAATACTATATAAGTAATACGCCATGCCATCCAGCTTGCCTCCAGCAACTCCAGAATATCCTAATAAACCTTAACTCTTGACTGCCCGTGTGGAAATTGGTGGGCACCCAGAGTTTAGGAAGGAAAACAATAAACTCCGAGTCAGTCATGTGACTGGTGTGGGAACTCAAAACAGTTTATTCATCTTTGAAAACAAAATAGAGGAATATTTTTAAAGTCAATTCGCAATGTTTTTTTTTAAAATGAGACTACCATAAGGCCTCCCGCACACACACACATGCAAACGCAGAATTGGAGGGGATTTCTCCTTATGATAGTCAAAGATGCTTGATACGCATTAAAAAGACATTTGATATTATTATTAGTGCATAGTGTAGGAAAAATTCATTTCGAAAGTAGAATATAAATCTTAGCCAACATACGACCATTATCGTATGCCTACTATAGCTAACTATGTTCAATAGCAGGTTACCGCCACATTCCATAGCAGGTTATACAACTAAAACCGTACAAGTTTCGTATTGTTTCTTTGGATTTCCAACGAATGATCAGGCCAAGGAACTTCCCATTGCCACATGAGAATGCCTCTGGATGGACATCCCCGAGAACCAAACCGGATCTCTACCAACACAAGGCCAGGTTACCCCTAACTGAGTAACAACTGACCGAATATGCCATCCCCCGGTCCTTTGGGACCTTTTCAACCGAGCGCTCGTAATCAATTCACACAATCATAACAAAGTGTTTTCAACATGAGTAAGCATCTGGGCTCCATACCATGATACCACCCTTTTCCAGAAGGAAATGCACACATCCTAAAGGGCGCTACCCCTCATAACCTTGCCGCATCTTTCCTGTTTTGACCATTCACGGGGTGTGAGGCTCGACGAAGTCACGTCCACAAAAACATACTTTATACAAAAGCCATGCTTTGGGTCAACAAATGATCATAGAAATGATCACTAGGATAGACGATCAAATAAACGATCCTATCACAAATAATCAACACAATGATCATTTACAGCAACACTCAGCATGTCACATTACCAAATTGGGAATATATCGCTGATAACATTCAACTACATAACCTTTGAGCTCGTACGTCTCAGAGAAGGGTGTTAAGCTAAAAGAATAAATTCTCCGCCTAAATTCTCCGCCACCAACAGAAATATATTTGAAAGAAATCGGCTTTATATCTCAATTTGTAATGTCAGACATACAATCCATACAAGTCTGTTCCGGGCTCGAACAAAACCGAAGGCACTTACAAAGAAGTCCTTGCAATCCGGATATTCACAATCCTGATCAGATTTCCCATCACTTAGGGAGAACTCTATACCGGAGCAACGCGGTGCAGAGTCAATCGACAGGTCATCCTATCGCTCTCGCAAATACCGGGTCTTCAACACCGATCTTCAAATGCAATTCACAACGACATATCACATATTCGGAATGGGTTATACGACCCCATGGTCCTTTCCCGGTTAACCCGAATAGTGAGCGCTTATTCAAAAATAAGTGTGGCATTCACATTCAAACAAATCACATCAATTACCCATTCAAAGGGAAATATTGATAGTCGGTTATTGAACTATCAATGGATATGCACACATCACCAGTTTCCAAATAATTTTCCAAATTATTTATTTTCTAAAAATCATATCTTTACAAGATATATAATTTTCACACTTCAAAAATAAATCAATATTTATTTTTAAACAAATTCTTCTTTTCATTTATAAATTCCATAATGAATTTATATTTCAAAATATTCATGCATATACGATTTCAATTATTCATTTCAATTTATCTTCAAAAAGATAAATTCTCTAATATTCACTTTATATTGGAAAACATTTCCATACTTATTTATTCATAAGTAGTTCACAAATTTTATTTATTTTCAACACTTGGAAAATATTCAATATACTTAAATCGAGATTAAGTATATATTTCATTCTTTAAGGAAATCATTCTCTTAAACATATTTATTTGGGCCAAAACGAATGTTGCATAAAACATCGTTACGACAACCCAAAATCACTAGTATAGGGATTCGAAATTAAAATAGATATATAAATCCCAATACTATACAAAACATTTCCTTTCGGAAATCATTTACTATAACAATAGTGTTATAGTCCACCGTTTCCTTTTATTTCTCGAAAACGTCTATTTCAACAATAGATGTTGAAATCTATGGTTTCGAATCTCAACACAATTAAAAACATCGTTAGATCGTTTTAATTCAATTTAAAACATCAAATCTAAACATTTTTTTTAACATATTATTCACTATTTAAAAACGTGAATATACTACGTTAACAATTTCATCCTTTTATTCATTTTATTTTAAAAGATTATTCACTGTCTAAAAACGTGAATATAACTCCATAAATAAATCATAACAATTTACTTATCAAAATAAGTCGTTTGTGAATTTATAAAACAACGTTTATAAATTCCATTTCTATTTATTTTATAACATCTCCTTTTATAAATTTTCTTTATTAACCTATTCAATTTATAACTCAATTATAAACTAAAGGTTCATATTATAAGTTAAATACTTATATTTTATTCGTTCACAAAAATCGTTCCTTTGAACTTCATAATTATAAATCTTACAACTTATAAGATTCAATTATTTATCCAAAACCATTCTTTTAATAACTTTATAAATTTTATAAACCTACTGTTTATAAAATTCCATTTATAACTTCACCGTTTATAATTCTATAAATTTCATACAATTTATGAAATTCATTTTCACTTCATTCAAACACTTATAAAAACTCGTTTTATAATTTCAATATTTCCATTTATAAATATCCATTTATACATCTCTTAATATAATTCAATTTATATTATTCTTTTAAAACGTCTTTAATCTCCTTTATAATTTCATCCTTTTGATTTATAAAATAATTAAATTTCATAAATCCTATATTTAAACTTTTCACAAAAATTTCAAAAATCCCGATTTTACTATTTTATAAAATCATCAGCATCATATCCTCAAAAATGAGTTTTTAACTATATTTCTCAAAAATCATAATTTTTATAACTTTAAAAATTATAACGTTTATTTATTTAAAATGGATCAATTCCAAACATATAGTAAATTTTAAAAAATCACTTTAAAAATCATTTTAAAGTTTCAAAATTTGGTCTAATGATGCTACACACCAAATAGTCAATCACGACTACAACGATATCATATATCGATATGATAATCCATCAAATATTAAAATATCTGAATTCAAATAAAAACTGTTGAGGAATCCAGTTGGATCCCTCCAACCTGTTTTCCTGCATCCACAAACATTAGCACAATACCAATTTCGCTCCAGTACGAAATTATCGCGGCATATGGGATTTAAAATATTATCCGCTTAATAACGGCGCAATAGGGTCTCATCCGCTAAACAAATAATGCGGGAAATCAATAACTCCAATATATACATATGCCAATATATATATATTGTTATTATATATAATACCAATTTCACTGTTTATGAAATATTCGCGGTATATGTTTTTAATAAATAACATCCGCTTACTAACGGCGCATAATGTCTATTTTAACAATCAATAGATAACAATCATCATTCAAACATGCATTCAAATATTTTAAATCTAACTATTTAAAATAAAATCGAAACTGATTCGATTGAGTGAGAAGTTCTCACCTTGATTTTAATTTCGTTTTAGCGATTTATTTCGAATAAAATTAAACGGACGTTTAATTTTACCCAAAATTCTCACTAACTCCAAACGACTCCAATCCAATTTCATTGCGTAGTGCTCGTCCATACGATTCCAACGCAACTGGTTTCGCATTTTTTCGACCTCGTATGAAAAAGTTACAAATATTTGAAGTTACATGATTTTTATATAAACAATTACAACAAAATTTAAATTTTATAAACCCACTTTCTCTCATAACCTTTGGATCCTTCATCATGCAAATCTAGCCCGTCCATCCCCCACCCCTCTCTTCTTCGTTCCTCTACAGGTTATTTCCGTCACCATGAACCCATGAATCCAATACTAGGGTTTCATCTTGCAACGCCAATACTCAACTAAACCTCATCAAACCACTGCCATGTCGAAGCCCTTCGCAAGAGCTACCTCCACCACCAGCAGCATGAAGCTCGGCCACCTGTACACGCACGCACACGTCAATTAACGGCCCACGCACGCACCCCCTGGCTCCCCCCACGTCGCTCCAAACACGATCATCACCGTATGGATCTGAAGCTCTTGATACGCTCTACGATATTGCTGTTGAACACTTCGCGTGAATGTCAACGGATTGTGAGTGATTGAGGGAAGAAAATTGAAAAATTCTGGCCTTAGAATTCGAAACTGGCGGCTAGTGCAATATTAGGGTTAGTTTTTGATTTTTATTAAATTTGTGAATTTAAGGCCTATTTATAGAGAATTTTCGAACACTATTCATCCCGGAAATTCCGAACTCCGATTTACGCGCCGTAACCAGCGTCTCTAGGGTTTACCCCACGTTCCGGACACAATGGAACAGGTTTCGGAAGCTAATTCGGACATCTGTGCGAGTTATGGCAACAAACGTTCAATTTGAATTAAACCGATTTAAACGATTTTCTAGGCGTTTTAATTTGTACCGGACAAATGGTAAATCCAATTGATACGAAATTTGAAACCTTACAATAATATCACATTACGGATCTGATGAAACTGGTTTCGTCGAAATCCGAGACTTTTTGAAAAATGGCTATTTTAACTCGCCAAATTAAAATTAAAAATAAATCGATGCGTTTCGAGCTGCCACGATCAAACGGTAACTCCGATTGACACGAAAATTGAAATCCGATAATAACTAACTATTACGGATCCAATGGAACTGGTTTCGTTCAATTCTGAGACTGTTCAAAAATTGACTATTTTCACTAGTCGATTTTAATATTAAAATATTCAATTTTCACAAATTAACTTCAAATTCGATTTTAAAAGTTCTAAAATATCATTCTAACTTCAATATGATAAAATAAAATTTTACAAATCATTTTCAATCATATTTAACCCAAATTTCAATTATTTCCATAATTTAACAAGTTAAATTATCGATTTAATTATTCAATTAAATCCAATAATTCAAATAAAAATTTATTCGACTTATAAATTCACTTCTTAATATCTAAAATTAATTAAATATTCAAATTTAAATTAATTAAAATTCTGGGTCGTTACATTATTGATCCAAGTGCATTGTGTATCGATCAAATTTGGCTCCATTTGAGCTGCGATCTGTCAGGGGAGCTCTTGAGTCAATGTGCAAACTTTTGTGAAAATTTCATGGCATTTGGACTTGTAGTTTCTGAGTTATGATCGATCCAAAATTGGATTTGCAAGTAGGCTGATGGATTCATGTCAATACGTGCGTATCCATCAACTGCGTGTCGATGACATGGCGCGAGAGTTCTATGGAGATCCATATTTCACGCCTGAAGAATATTTCCTTTAGTTAGATTGTGTCCTTCATATCCATTTAGTGTTAAGCTCTTTGAATCAATGAGTTTTCATTGCTTCTGTATCGTTGCCCTACACATGGCTTCGTATCGATGCTTGGTTGTTGGTTTTGTATTGATCGAATGGGTGATCGATACGATGCACGCCGTTATTGCCGGATGGGTATAAAATGGATGGATATGAATTAGAGGGATACGAGCCAGGTGGATACGAATTATATGGATGGATGTGAGGTAGATGGATACGATATTGATGGATATGAATTGAACATGTTTCACGTGAGCCTTGATCGATCCATAACTGGCATTAAACTCCGATTGGCCTGAAATTTGGAATGTTGCCTTTCATAACTTTGCTTGTCATACCATGCTAATTGTAGGTCAATCCGAACTTGGACCAAGTTCGCTTGTATCCATTGTCGACCTTTAGATAACCAATCTTCGAGATGGATTACCTTTAGTTTCTAGCCAAACCCTCGATGTCACGGCCTTGCCAAAAGGCGAGATAACATTATTCGATCAAAAGACTATGCTAGGGATATCTCGCAACCAAAACAAAAATCTCTTGCACCAAAATTTAAAAAACAAAAATCCAAAAATAAGGAAAGGCAACATTTTCCACTTTCAATAATTTTTTATTTGATATGAAGTAAAAAATATATATTTCCTGATACTAATATCAAAGGGTGATATTTTTCTATTCAAAACTAAATAATGCATGATATACTACTATTTATATTTTAGCATTCATGACCAGGTAAACCAAACACTCTATATACTTGGGTGAATATGCACCAATCGCACAACACAAGTTTCAAGCAATTTAAATGAATAAATTTGATCATTACACCTCTAAGATTTGATCAGGCGAGCTATTCATGGACTATTTTAAATAGAACAAAAAAGACTTGTTATAAACCATCATTTAACAGGATCAATAATTACCCATATTTCCATTATGTTCAACTAGCATAAATCGCACGTGCATGCTTTTTAGAAATAATTCATTGAAAATGGGATAGTGATTGAGGTTGCAAATGGATGATGAGATTCCGTTGATGGGTGAAAGGTATTTTTGGAATTTTATGAAGACACCGTGAAAATCATATTCATTGAATTCATTTTATTAATAGTAGAGATAAATAAATGGACCAATTCTAAGGCAAACATATATACCTTGAGTTTGAACCGCCTTTATAAACCAAGGATCAAAATTACATTTTCCATTTCCATTTCGGTCATTGAAAAATTTCAAAATTTTGATAACTCCGCTTTAATTTCGGTTTGCAAATTCCGTACTTTTTATATATAAATATACCAATAACATGCAGTAGTAATACTAAATTATAGTTAATCATTCAAACCACATAGAAAATATAAAACATACAGAGAAAAAATTTAATATCAAAATTTGTTTCTTTGAGCATCATACAAACTGTGGTCATCATTGTCTTTATCTTATGTCATATTACAATATGCTGAAAAAGCATTTTGCTGTATTTTGTTTAAATCTAAAAATTTCATCATCATACTATCAGATATTGAAGATTTATCTTGGCTACTTGACATTTTATGATTGTATATGAACCATGTTATTGATTGACAATTTGAAAAAATAGTTTTTACTTCGACTTCATTCATGTTACATCTCCATAAGACACCGCTAGCCTTTTTTTTATTGACGCCGACAGTCGTACAGTAATTCCAAAAGATATCATCATTTGCCATTTCTAGCATATGAAATTATAATTAGACAATAAATTAAATTTATGCAAATTATATAACATAAATTTATTAATATCAACTTCTATTTAACCAAGTTAAAAAATAACATATAAGTTTTGATAGATTGTTGGATTTGAGTTATCCAAGTTATAAAATGAATTTACTATCCATGTTTTCAAATAATATATAAGTTATAAAAAATAATCTAATTATCCAAGTAATCAAATACATTTTCGTATTAAAGTTCGTTGTAAACAAGGCTATTAAATAATTTAATCATCAACTGTAGCCCAGCTCATTTTAGTTCATAGTGCATATCAAAAACATTTTCCCTAACTTCTTCATTACCGCTCGAAACATTTTCCCATTTCAACAGTTTTTCATTATCGCTCGATTCGATTCGTGAATATAGAAAAAAATCAAAGTACCTGCACCACGCTTGTAATTACTTGCACACTTCAAATTAAGAGCCAAGATGGAGTAAGCCGATGATTGCACGAAGAGTGGACGACTAAATATAATCGAATAGCTTTGGATTTATAGGCCCCGTTTGGTTTGCTATTTTTAGTTTTGTGTTTTCGTCTAAACAAAAATTCGCATTTATTATGTATGATTGAAAAACACACAATTTTGAAAAATGAAACTAACATAGAAAATAGAAAACAAGTTTATTTGATTTTTCATGTTTTGAGACATAAAAAAAGTATGGAAAACAACCCATCTCCTCCATTTCCCGTCCATCGTCGTGATGGCTAAGAATTTTAAAAAATTTCCAACAATTTCTTGTATTTTGTAGTATATGTTGAAAACACAAAACACAAATTTCAAAACGAAACCAAACGGGGCCTTAGTTTTTGAAAAATGCAAAGTTCGAAATTGATTGAAGCAACAAAGTTCTGATATTGTTGCCATTTGAATTGATTTCAGTTTTGTTATTTTTATTGGATTTGTGTTTTGCTGTAAATATTTTTAAAGTCAAAAATAGAAAGGGTTTTTAACGTGTTCTATTCCGGTCATTATCGGAACCGGATTAGGACGGCCAGAATCCGGTATGCCGAAGGAAATTTGAAACCTTGTTATAAATCTCACTAAATTATTTCTTTCATCAAAAATTAAACTGATAAAATGCATAAATATGAATCTCGGATATAGAAACTGATTGTAAATGATGTTATTGGAGAAAAAAATGGATTAGCTCACTTGTCCTTGAACTAGCTCATGTACATTCGAGAACACATATGTCTCTATCACGTCAAATCCTCCTTCCTTCACTTTTGTTATCAAATCTGGCCACATCTACTCTAAATTTTTTACCAACTTGTCAAATTTATACCAACACATATACGGAGGAGTACGTAACAGGTAAAGAGGTAAAAAAATTAGTTCCTTCAAATAATTATTAATTCAATGGACTGCTATATGCACCGTAGAACCTGATTCTTGGGTATTGAGCTCAAAGCTCAAAATAAAGTGTTGGTAAATATCGTATGAACAAAATAATAGTTAAATAGACTGACCGTCAGACAATGTTATTTAGTTTGAAGTTCTAACTCATACTTATTTTAAACTCTAGTACAGATGCATTTTATTTTTAACTATCAGAAAACAAACCACCGGCGCCATTCTCGACTGCTGCACCCAGATACGACCTACAACTCGCGATCCGACCTGCAATCTCTTATTCTCCCTCAACTAGACTCGCAATTCACAACCAGCACCACTAACCACCAGTATCCAACTTGCAACCCAAAACTGCCCAAATCCAAAATCTGAAAATTTCATCTCCAGAATGACCCTCAACTACTGCACCAAAATTTTGATTTATTTTGTGCAAAAAATAGAAAATGAGAGGAGAACGAAAATAGAAGGGAATTAGCGGTGTGGATTGGATTTCTATTTTAAGAAAAGGTGAGTTTTTATTTGGATTAGATTTCCATTAGAAGAATGATGACGGAGTTGGAAAATGAGAAGCTTGCGAAGAGGAAAAATTTAGGTTCGGGGCCAAAATTTGGGTTTGGAGCCAGAATAAAGAGTGTGCATCAATGAAGCAAACCAAATACTCTCTCTCAATTTTTGCAATTTTGGAACATAAATTAAGCAAAACTGGTATTTATAAGAGCTTAATGCCAAAATGGAACAACACTTTCAAAAGCAACATTCTTTGCACATTATTCTCATTAATCTCAGCGACTATTCAATTTTAAATATTTCCAATGTTTATAAAAGCTCTCAGCCATGGCTGCCATGTCCATATAAAATAATCCAATTTTTTGTGATAACCCCGATCAGATTTTTAAGGGATCTTCTCCTCCCTTCGTTGATTATCTGGCTCCTCCTCTCTCTTCTTTCTCAAATCATAAAGATAAGTCTCTTGACCAAGAAAACGATGGTTTTCAAATAGTCAGAAATCGCCGCAAGGACCAACCAACAAGATCTCAGAGGCTAATGCAAGGGCCTGTAGTTGATATTCTAGCAAGATCACTGCCCAGAGGCCAAAGAGTCAACAAGAATCATAATCATCAACAGATATGGAGCAAGGATGCCCTCAACACCTCAATAACACACTCAACTGACTCTACCAATCTAGCAAAATCATCATCTTCTTGAGCAGATTTAGCTAAGAAAGGTGGACTCAATACTATTGCAGATTTGAATTATTCAGCACCTATCAAATTAGGTGATAAGAAAATCATTGTTGTTATAAAGGATATTAGTCGAAGAACCAAGGATAAATGGAGCAATTCTATAGTTGCCTATGTGGTTGGAACACGTCCCTACTATCATCATTTCAGGGATTTTGTGTCTAAAACATGGAACCCAGTGTGCAATATCGAGATTTACACCAGAAATAATGGTTTCTTTATCATCAGATTCTCAGATGAAACTGATTGCAATAAAGTTATTCAAATGGCACATTCTTTATTAGTGGAAAGCTTATAATCTTGAAAAAGTGGGATAAGAAAATGGTTCTTGATCATGATCTATTGTCTACTTATCCAATCTGGATAAGGCTACCAGAATTAAATCTCAGAATATGAGACGGGATAGCTTTTGTTGTTATTGCTAGTATTCTAGGCAATCCGATAAAGATAGATAAGCATGGGGCTAATGAGACCATACTCAGCTATGCAAGAATCTTCGTTAAAATCGAAGCCAATGAAGATTTAACAGATCTGGCCTACATCACTATGCATGATGGAGAAAACATTAGACAGAAAATTGAGTATGAATTGGTTCCACCAAGGTGTATGAAATGTGATTGCTTTGGATATCTCATAGAAGCTTGCTCATTGAAATCAGTTTGGAAAGGAAAAAAATTAAATCTCGATATTGTTATGAGGAAAACGCCAGATTAAGAAAATCTAGGAAATGAGCATCATCTTTCTAATCAAGAAAAGAGATTTAGGTTTCAAATGACGTTATCTCTTAAACTAATAATCTTTCTAAAATCCCACCCATTCGTGATATTTTTTAGTTTCAGATAATACTCAAATCTTTCGAAATAAGGAAAATGTTACAAACATAGAAATCTCAAAAGACAATATGGAGATTATAAGTATTGATGAGCAATCTTTTAGTCCAATTTTGCAAGCTATTTCAAAAAAACACAAAAGAGAAAGAATCAAGACTCAATATAGCCATGGACATTGATCAACAGAAGGAAATGGTCGGTTCAGCTGATAATTTAGTTTCAAATGATAATATAAAAGAAATTACATAGAATTAACCACAGAGCCATGGGATAATAATGTATAGTTCTTGATTCTTCCCCGTCCCTCAAGAAGGAAGAAGCAATTTAATTAAAGATAATAACTCAAAAGATACATGTAACGACCCACTATTTTAGACCATTCAAATCGACAATAATCCACACATGTCAGATTTGAATAATTCAAAATAACAGATTGAAATAAAATTTGGAGCAAATAAAAGCATTCACAGAATCACAGACACAGAAATATTAGAATACTCGCAGCGGAAATAAAATACCATAATAGTTCATGATGCTACTATATACATACTCTCAAAACATATACAAATAACATAGTAAAATAGATATAATATGTTAACGCTAAAAATGCACGCTAACACCCCGGTGTGAGTTGTGATATAGCGAAAGCACCACCCATTGGTACAGGAACTAAAAGCAAGTAGGAAATAGTAGAAAATAGTAAAGAGACAACAATTTTTATAGTGGTTCGGCTCAAAGTAAAGCCTACATCCACTTAATCTCTTCTCTTATCGATTTGATTACAAGTTTCACAATAGTTCTTCAATTACAACACCATTAAGGCAAGTAGTTAGAATTTTGACGCAGAAAAGCTCTTCGAATTCATGTTGAATGAACTTGATCTCTTCCCAAAGGTTCTTTTAAGTGTCTTTGGCGTTTGAAATGTTGTAGAAGTCGTGAAAACAGCAAAGTCTCGACGTTCTAGAAAATCCAGAAAATCCCCCTTCAATGTTGAGTAGGTGGGCTATTTATAAGGGAGTCTCGGAGTTAGGTCGTGTGGTGTCATAGGTCATGAGAGCCTAGGGAGTTGTGACCTACGGAGATCCGAGGTAGCATAAGTCGTTAGCGACTTAATGGAGCCATCCTGAACGAGATATATGTTGTGAGCGACTTAGCATGTGTAGCACAGGAGTTATCTCGAGTTGCTTAGGTCGTAAGCGACCTAATGGAAGAGGCAGTGATTATGCGGCTTAACCTTGAAGCTTGCTAGGTTGCTAGGTCGCTGGGGCTCCTTAAGTCGTTGAGTCATTCCATGTTGAGCCGCTCTATGCTTTAGGTCGTTAAGTTGTTCTATGCTTTAGGTCGTTAGGTCGTTGAGTCAAATAAGCCGCTAGGTCGTGAACAAGAGAGGTGTTAACACTTGCCCCTCGAAGTACATGCCTAGGGGTTAGGTCGTGCGCTTCGATGCCTCTTGACTCGTGCCATCCTGAGTCGCCAAGTCGTAAGCGACTTATGAGAGAACTAGGTCGTTCATGCCGATTCGAGTTCCATTGCCCCTGTATATAAGTTGCTTAGTTCGTTCTTTTTTCTCTTCACCTTCTCTAACATTCTCACTCGCCATTGAAGTATCTCTGAGCTCTCGAAGATGAACTCAAGCTAACCAGTCGTTGATCATCTTCACCATCACACTACGTAAGTGAATCCGATCATTATCCAACCATGACCATCACCGTATCGTGAATCCCCCATTTTCCGACCCTAATCCAATTTCATGTGCTGTGTTTCATCACAAATCATGTTACGATCGATTTTTGATCGCCATTGGACATATTGTCATTGTAATTCATGAGAACATAGCAGTCATCGGATCTATGATGGATCTGAGGTGATTTGAATCAATCTTGGATGATTTGGCAGTGGAAAGATGATGGATTTCCTTGTGGAGATGCTAACGGGTTATCGGATTAAGCGAGTTGTTGAATGAGGAGAAGTTCGCGGGTTAAGGAGAGTTAGGAGTTAGCGGGTTAGGAGCTTCGAATGACTTAGGGTTTAGTAGTTTGGACATGAATCACGCGACTTAACTTAGTGGATGACTTAAAGAATCAACACGACCTAATTTAACCCGCAGCATAGCTTTAACTTGTAGGAACATGACTGATGAATTGCCATAGTTTGACAGAACTTGATTAAATTTCCAACTTGAACTAATTAAACTTGATAAAATGACAAGCCCTAAAAAATTTATAATCGACAAGTTCTGGATTTTTTAAACTTGAACTAATTAAACTTGAACTAATTAAACTTGATAAAATGACAAGCCCTAAAAATTTTTTTAGGGCTTGTCATTTTATCAAGTTCTGGATTTTCTTGATTAAATTTATAACTTGAATCAACACGATTATAAATTTTTAAGGCTTTCCATAGTTTGACAGAACTTGATTAAATTTCCAACTTGATTATAGTTCGACAAACGCTAACTAGTTTAATTCCAGTTATATTTGCTTGTCATTTTATTAGTTTTGCACAACACTTCACACTTTTAGGAAACGTGCACCTTCATATTTGAATATCCAGTTCCTTGTGCAGAATGACTTTTCAACAAGTGCAAGAAGAGACCGCAGAGCGGGCCGATGAGGTTTTCCCAATAGCTGACCCTTTAGAGAATCCTTCGAAAAGAGTTTCAACTACACTGAACCAACGGGCTTTCAGCCAGCTATGTATTCAATTTGACATTGCTGAAGCGGATGCTCTGCTTCCTGGGGTAAATGACACTGCCGATAGGCCGCCTCCTGGCTTCATTGCAGTCAATCGCCAAATGTGTCTGAATGGAGCTATTCCCTCCTTCAACGATTTACTTTGAACACTCCTCCTTCGACTAACTATTTGTCCATTCCAGTTGCACCCTAATGGCTATGCCATCTTGATGGGGTTGTGCATACTATTCAGGAGGACGCTTAACCGCCTCCCAAGCTTCGAGGAGATCTGCTATTTATGTTCATTCGGGAGGAACAAAGATCACCCTTCCATTACTCTTGTAAGGAGTGCAAGAAACCGTAAGCTGATTATGGATCTGCCTGAGAGCGCTCATGGGTTTTAAAACCAGTTCTTCTTTGTCCGTTTCGCTCCAGGATTCTAGGTATCTGGAGAGTAGGAAGTGAGACTACTTATCTCCATTCACTTCATTTCCGAGCCTTTCGAAATTCAAGTCGTCAAATGCTAATCTTCGTTCTTTACTTTTGCAACACTCCCTCCTCCCTCTAAAGATTCTAGCCACAAATCAACTTTCGAAAGATTGAGTGTCGTGGCTGTCGATGAGAGAAGTATTAAGTTTTTACTGAAGGATGAATTTTTGCACCAATTCGGACTCTTGCACTCTTCTTGATCCATTCAGTCCTGTGATGCCCCCAGTTCTCAAGCAGAAGCGTCAGATGCCCCAGCCTCCGCAAAGGAATTCGCACCGAAGGAACCTACTGTAGAGGCTTCATTAGTGAAATGCTCCAGTTCCGTTGACGGTGAGGGATTATTTGGAAAATCTAAACTTCCCCCAGTTGTTGAAGAAGAAGAATTTCCTCAACATTCCGGGAAGGCTACTGGAGAAGCCAATGAGGGAGTTGGGAAAGAAAGTTCTGCTCCGAAGAGTGTAAAGCGTGCTGAAGAGAGCACTGCTGATGTGACCCATTCCGTTGGGCACGATGGTGATGATATCTTCGGAGGACTGAGTGACCTTATGGTGACTTTCGACGAGCTCTTTAAAGACGACACCACCACTTCTAAGCTTGTTTCATCAGCAATCAAAGCGACGTCCGTTTTGCTTAGCTTGACGCGCGTAGTTCACACGCCACACACACACTTAGGATTTTTGACAATTATGTGTGCTTAGCCTCTTTATTTCAAAGGTTTCTAAATTTTGTATCTTCTTCAATTTCAGGTTCTCCCATGGGACGTAGCATCTTATACTATGATGACTTTCAGCGCTATGCAAGGCGTGATTCTTATTACCCCAGACGCTATCTTCCTGCCCCTAGGGAGACTGATGAGGAAAGAGCAGCTAGGAAAGCTCGCGAGAGGCAGGCTTATGGGGGGCGTTATGGAAGGAGAGACGACCGACATGATGATGACTCCCATAGGAGAAAGTCTCATGACGATAATGGGAAGAGTCATGTAGCCAAAGATTCAAGCAAGCGAGCCAAGCTAAGCGAAAAGTCTTCATCTGAAGTTTCTAAAGTGTCTGCTGCTCCTATCTCTCTAGACATCTCTTCTAGAACTCATGCCCTTAAAAGAGCTGAAATTCAAGAAATCATCAATAGGCCTCCTTATCAAGTTGAGAAGTCTCCGCCCGCACTCCAAAGCCGATTTCCGCATTGGTGTTTGAAAGGAGTACGTTTTGATCTGCACTTGGTTCCAATTGATAAGCAGGCCATGCTGAGAAATCTTGACGCTGTCAAGCTTGATATTGAAAGAATGTCCGGCTGGCAAAAACTAGTTGATGAGCTTCAAAGAGTAAATCGCTTAAATCTTGAGGCTATGCTGACCATGGAAAGCGATAATTCTGAGTGGCAAAAAGTTCTTGATCAGCATGATACAGAGATGAAGAGCATCACTGCCTACAACGAGAAACTTGAGGCTGAAGTCAAGAAGCTTAAAGATGATCTTGCCACTCAAAAGGAAGAGGTTCTTCAAAAGCAAGTAAGAGATGCCCACGCTGCTCAATGAGATGCTGAGGCTAAACTTGAGGCGCAGCAGAAAATCATGGGAATCTACCGTAATGATGTTGCTCAGCTGCGGGAAAAGACTAACTCCCAAGATTTGGAGATTGCAATGTTAAAGGCCCAGCTTTCCAAGGCTGAAAAGGAGCGTGACGAGGCTATCGTTGGAAAAGCAACAGCTGAACAATCACATGAGGCGACTGAAGCCAACGTCGGCTCCACTCTATTCGAGTTTTATCTTCACAGCGTCTTGGGGCGCGACAGTCTTTCATTTTTGGGCCCAAAGTATGAGGTTACCTTGGCTGAAGTGCGGGAGGCAGCAGTTGATATGCTTAGAGACGCTGGCTACGCCGAGGAGGATCTTGAAGCATTTTATTTGGATGATGAGGGTCGTGCCGCCCTTGCCAGAGGGAAAGAACAACTTGCCAAGGAACGAGCCGAAGCGGCGGAAGGAGAGCATCTAGGGAAGGCACCTTTGACCGACCCAACTCGTCCTCCGGCTTCGTCTAACATCGATATTATTGGCTTCAGTTCCCACTCTCCGCCTCCTGCCAAAGCCGAAACTGAAACTACAACTGCTCATGCCGAAGAGAAGGCCCAAGAAGACACTGAAGCCCAAGATTTTGAAAATGACGTGATAAAGCCAATCTCTCTAGGTAACTTCAATACTGATCCAGCTCAAGTGGACTACTCCTTTGCTTCACTTGAGCTCGATGAACTTCTTGCTTATTACTTAAACCTCGACGTGCCACTATCTCCTCTCTTTGCGAGAAACACTGATGTTAACTTTTCTTCTTCTGTAGCGAAAATAACAAGTGTTGTACAAGCTTCGGCTCCTCCAGCTGTTGCCCCTCCACTTCTTCAAGTTACTCCTTCGGCTTCTCAACCGGGGTTGCAAGAAGAACAAATAGGAGCTCTTCAAGGCTTAGATGGCCTGGCCGCTTCACAAGAGCTAAGAGCTGAAGAACTTGAGGAGGGTGAGAGGACCCCGGAGAAATTTACTGCCGATGATACAAAGCTGATTGATCTTATCACTCCGAGCAGTGAATCTTCTTCAAAGAAGAGGGGAAAGCGTGGAATTTCGAAGAAGAAGAAGGGCACTTCTGCTGACGATGAGAAAGCGGAAGAGGACCCAATTGCACCCCTTTCTCCTTCTTCCCCGACTCGTTCAGGCCGACGCAAGAAGTTAACCATTAGGCCAGGCGAGGGCTCCAAAGGCGGCGGAAGAAGAAGTAATGGGTCTGGCTTTATCCTTCTTGTTCTGCTTTTTTGCTTGTATTTAAAGACTTGTATTGACCGGAGATTGTGCGGGTACCGGCCCCCGCTTTTTGAAACATGCACATGTATAGAAATCTTTTATAGTATGGAATAGAATGACTCTTTTTACTTGTACAATCTTTTGTCTGTATTTGTAAATGCATTTATTCCTTATTTTCACACAAGTTTCTTTATTTTCTTTGTATGATATTGCAGTGAGCTCGTGGTACGTTGCTTAAGCATTACTTTTATTAATGCAGCTGCATTATATTGCCCCCATATCACGGCTCATTGCAATCTTCTCCATTTTGAGAAGACTTATACTCTTACTTTGAAGAATAATTCTTCCATTTTGAGGAAGTATTATTCTGCTCTAGTAGAGTATGCCTTGTATTGGAGAAGTTTTCTCTTTTTTTTTAGAAAAAGTTTTTACACTTCAACTTTCAGAGATGGTCACTTGTACTTTTGAGAAGTGGATTCCCCTACGCAGTGAAGCGGGCCTCCGAAGAGGGCTTTGATTTGTTTTCCATAAAGTTATATCTCATCGCTAAGTGGATCCACGGAGCAGACGCAAGCTACCTAACTAGATGTTTGTTTACACAAGCGATCACAATTAACTAGCGAGGGCCTGGAACCTTCACTTCGAGAAGGTGCCCCTTCGGTGGTTCTACCAACGAATTTTTCAAGAGATACATTTCATATTTGGGCGTGCCTCGTTAGAGGGATTTCTTTGGCACTTCTCCCTTGAGAGTAGAAGTGTGCCTCCGAAGAGGGCTTTTTTTGTTTGTGCCTCCGAAGAGGGCTTTTTGTTTGTGCCTCCGAAGAGGGCTTTTTGTTTTTGCCTCCGAAAAGGGCTTTTTTGTTTGCCTGAAAGTTACTTCTCACGGTTAAATGGATCCACGGGGCGGACACAAGCTACCTAATTGGATGTCCGTTTGTACGGACGATCATAATTCGTTAGCAAGGTCCCGGTGCCTTCATCTTGGGAAGGTGCCCCTTTGGTGGTTCCACCAATCTTTTTATTGAGAGAAGCATTTCGGTTTTGGGCATGCCTCGTTGGAGGGCTTTTTTTGGCACTTATCCCTTGAGAGTAGAAGTGTACCTCCGAGGAGGGCTTTTTTGTTTCTTTTGCCAGGAAGGTTGCATCTCACAGTTAAGTGGATCCACGGAGCAGACGCAAGCTACCTAACTGGATGTTTGTTTGCACAAACGATCATAATTAACTAGCAAGGGCCTGGAACCTTCACTTCGGGAAGGTGCCCCTTCGGTGGTTCTACCAACGTTTTTGGTTGAGAGACAAGATTCCATTTCGGCTGTTTTTTGTCTACTTGCCCATGTCTTTTCTTTTCTCCATCTGCCCCTCAGCGATTCCTCATTATCATTTCCAAGCACATGTTCCTTTCTTTTTGCAAGTTGTTTGCTTTCTTTCCCCTTTTGTCAGAGAAGCGTATCTCATTGTTAAATGAATCCACAGGGCAGACGCAAGCTACCTAACAAGATGTTTGTTTGCACAAACGATCTCAATTAACTCGCGAGGGCCTGGAACCTTCACTTTGGGAAGGTGCCCCTTCGGTGGAATCACCAACTGTTTGTGAGTAGCACTTCTTATGTAGGAATTGAATTTGGAACTTTTGGGGCTTGACATTTGTTTGTTGAGGGATTTGTAGGAATCGGTTGGCCTTGTGATGTGTCGAATAGGTAAGCTTTGCTTTAATAGCCTGCAATATTAAATCGACATTTTTGATATTTGCACATCGAAATGAGGCAGGCATTTTATAGTAGTAGAGAACACAAGATTTATTGTAAAATTAGTGTGAATCAATACAAGAATGATACATCCACAATCATTTTACAAATTTAAGCATAGCTTCTAAGTAAAATATGGACGCAAGTGATTGCTGTTCCAGGCTCTTGGGATTGGATCTCCTTCGACAGTTGTGAGCTTGAAAGTGCCATCAAGAAGTTTTTTGCCTATGACGTATGGCCCTTCCCAGTTTTGCCCTTCCCAGTTTGGCCCAAACACTCATGTTGCTGTCATGACCCTTTTCAAGACTAGATCTCCAATTTTAAAGCTGCGTTGGCGAACTTTAGAATTGAAGTGCCTGGTTATCCTTTGCTGATGGGCTGCAATTCTGAGCTCAGCCTCTTTCCTTTTTTCATCAAGCAAGTCAAGTGCTTCAAGTTGCAGCTTTTCATTTTCAGCTTGGTTGAAATGAATTCTCCTGTGTGAGGGGACCTCTATTTCCACTGGAATCATTGCTTCTGATCCATATGCTAATGAGAACGGAGTGTGCCCAGTCGCAGTCTTGTGGGTATTTCTGTATGCCCAAAGTGCTAGTGGCATCTTATCAACCCAACCTCCTTTCGCTTTTTCCAGCTGTTTTTTGATGGTTGATTTGATAATTTTGTTCACTGCTTCCACTTGCTCATTTGCCTGCGGATGAGCCACTGCTGAGAAGCTTTTTTGGATCTTGAATCGCCTGCAAAAGTTCTGGAATTCTTCGCTTTCGAATTGGGTACCATTGTCTGTGATTATCTTCTAAGGCACACCATACCTGCAAATGATATTCGTAGTCACAAAGTTTATCATCTTTTTAGAGGTAATAGTAGCCAATGGTTCAGATTCAGCCCATTTAGTGAAATAATCAACAGCAACAATAATATATTTGATTCCGGACTTGGCAATCGGCAATGGCCCAATGAGATCTATCCCCAAAATGGCGAATGGCCATGGACTGACCATCTGTGTTAGCTCGGTGGAAGGTGCTATTGGGATTTTTGCATATCTCTGGCATCTGTCACACTTTCGGGAATAGCTAGCAGCGTCTCGATTAATATCTGGCCAAAAATACCCATAGCAAAGAATTTTCTTTGCTAGACTTTGGCCACCTGAATGATCCCTACACTCTCCTCCGTGCACCTCAGCTAAAATTGTCTTAGCCTCTTCCTTGGTTACACATCAGAGTAATGGCATCGAGAATCCTCGTCTGTACAACCGGCCATCTTGAATTACATATCTCGGGGCTTTTCTTAATAGCTTCTGGCGCTCTTTTGAGTTTTCTGGCAGGGAGCCATTGAGTGGATATTCCTTGATCTAGGTCATCCACGACTCCTCCTCTTGAGATACAACCATAATCCAATCAATATCCATCTCATCAGTACTTGGAGCAGACAAGACTTCCACAGGGACCAATCCCAATAATTGAGCTTCACCGGAACTTGAATATTTTACGAGAGAATCTGCCTTCATGTTCTCTTCCCGGGGTATATGGCTTATTGTATAATGATCAAAATCATCGAGAAGCTCCCAGGTCTTTGACAAGTAAGTAGGCAGATTTCCTCCTTTAGTTTGAAACTCTTTCTTGACTAGCATAAAATAAGTTGGGAATCACTGATGATCTGCAATACTTTGATGTTCAGTTCTTTGGCAATCTTCAAGCCTGCAACAAGAGCTTCATATTCTACTTCATTATTTGTCGAAGGAAATTCTAATCTCAATGCATAGCACAATGACCGCCCTTCGGGGAATTCAAGCACAACCCCAGCTCTGGAACAATAGTCACTTCTTGCACCATCAACATATAATTTCCATCAGATCGGGATGTCATCAGTCACCTCGTCCTCACTGTCACCTTTATCTGTGTATTTCGCAATGAAATCCACTAAAGCTTGTCCATTGATTGCTCTTCGGGGATGGTAGGTGATATCGTATTGGCTGAGTTCAATATTCCACTTCAGAAGACGACCCGAAGTTTCAGGGCGAAAAAGGACTTGCTTTAGAGGTTGATCGGTGAGGACTTTAATAGGATGAGCTTGGAAATATGGCCTCAACTTTCTAGATGCAATCAACAGATAATAGGCGAGCTTTTCCAACTTTGAATAATTCATCTCTTCCCCAGTGAATTTTTGCTGATGTAATAAACCGGGCACTGGACTTTTGCGTCTTCCCGTACCAATGCTGCACTGAGAGCATGAGATGAAACCGCTAAATATATGAAAAGATCTTCACCATTGCTGGGCTTAGAAAGTACTGGAGGCGTGTCCATGTGACGAATCAGTTCATCAAAAGCTTTCTGACATTCAGGAGTCCATTCAAAGTTTTTATTTCCTTTCTTCAGAGCGTCAAAGAAGGGAATGCATTTATCAGTGGCCCTGAAAATAAACCGTCTCAAAGCAGTGACTTTCCCGTTGAGGCTTTGCAATTCCTTCTTTGTCCTAGGGGCTTTGACTTATCTTAAAGCAGTAATCTGAGAAGGATTAGCTTCGATGCCCCTAGCACTCACAATGAAACCCAAGAATTTTCCGGACTCTGCCCCGAATGAATATTTCAGAGGATTTAGCCTCATCCCATACTTTCGGAGGACCGTGAACATTTCTGCCAAATGATCCATGTAGTCTACTGCCTTCTTCGATTTCACCAACGTATCATTAACATATACTTCCATAGTCTTGCCAATCTGGGGTTCGAACATGGCATTAACAAGTCTTTGATAAATTGCCCCCAAGTTCTTTAGTCCGAAGGGCATGACTTTATAGCAGTAAAGACCAACATCAGTGATGAAGCTCGTGTCCTCCTGATCTGGTTCATGCATCATGATTTTATTATATCCTGAGTAAGCATCCATAAAAGACAATAATTCATGCCCGGCTGTTCCATCCACCAAATGATCAATCTTGGGTAACGGGAAACAGTCCTTGGGGCATGCTTTGTTCAAGTTCGAAAAGTCGATGCATACTCTCCACTTTCCATTTGCTTTTTTAACCAACACCGGATTAGA
This sequence comes from Allium cepa, assembly GCA_030765085.1. Taxonomy (NCBI): domain Eukaryota; kingdom Viridiplantae; phylum Streptophyta; class Magnoliopsida; order Asparagales; family Amaryllidaceae; genus Allium; species Allium cepa. Next base: position 484,700,761 of record CM060934.1, on the reverse strand, counting down.
AACCCAATTCGGATAAGTGGATTCTTTGATGAAGCCATTTTCCATTAGCTGATCTACTTCTTCTTTTAATGCTGTCGACCTTTCAGGACCCTGGGTTCTTCTTTTCTGCTTTATGGGTGTGAATTTTGGATCAATATTCAAAGCATGCACTACGATTTCTGAAGATATTCCGCACACGTCGGCATGACTCCAAGCGAATACATCCAGGTTTGCTTTCAAGAATGATATCAACATATTCTGAACCGTTACATCGAGTTGTGAACCCACATTTAGCACCTTGTTTGGATCATTCGGGTCAACAGGTATTGGCACCGTCACTTCCACCGGCACCACTCTACTCTCCCCTGCACTGGTTTTTCTGGAATCAATCTCTTTTCGTGCACCACTATGCTCACCAGTGCAGGGTCCAACCTGTAATTGCTACAAGGTGGGCTCTTTGATGCGGAGCGGAACTGCCGCACCCTTACCCATTTCTCTCTTCTTTGCCTCCCGTAACTCTATGAGATAGCATTCTAGCCCGGCATTTTGGTCCCCTTTCACAATACCGACGCCATTATCAGTGGGGAACTTCATAGTCAGGCACCATGGGGCGAGAATGGCCTGGAATGCAGCAAGAGTCGGTCGACCCAAGAAGGCATTGTAAGCGGAGAATTCATCAACAATCACAAAAGTTTGTTTTCGGATCGCCTTCTTTTCCCCTTCTCCATGCTCTAAAAATAAGTCAATGGTCCCTATAGGCTGTTTTGGTTCTCCAGTTAACCCAACAATCTTCTGTGAGAAAGCTTGGACATCAGCCATGAGAATTTTCATCTGATCAAATGCCTTTCTAAAGAGGACATTGCAAGAGGCCCGCAGTCAACAAGCACCCTTCTTACAATGGCTGGTCCGATGCCTGCAGATATCACCAAGGGATCCATGGTGGGAGCCTCAACACCGACAGAGTCTCTAGCCCGAAATATGATGTCATCGTTAAAAAAATTTTGCTGTTTTAAAAGTGCAGCATCTTCCAAGACAAAAACATTTTCTTCCGCCTGGACATATCTCAAAGCGTGAGCATATCTCTCCATCTCACCCCAACTTCTGCCCATTGGGTGAGGACCCCCTGTGACAACATTAATAACAGGCGTTTCAGATTCCTGCAATGCAGTCCTCTCACCTGAGCCGGATTGATGAGCAGGAACTTGTTGCCCTTGAGTAGATGAGGTTGGGTCACTTCTGTTTCTCTTCACATATTGTTGTAGTTTATTCTGCCTCAACAGCTCTTCAATCAAATTCTTTAAATGGCGACATTCATTAGTGTCATGGCCAGTTTGATTATGGAACCGACAGAATTTTCCATTATGCACAACATTTCTCCCAGGCTTCATCTCAGGTGGTTTGGGGTATTCAACAACATCCTTGGTTGCGAAAAAGATATTTTCTGGAGTATCAGTTAAAGGGTAAAATATGTAGGTTTAAAGCGGCGAGCTCTCTTCACATCCTTCTGCTTTTTTCCACCGTCATTCTCCCTCTTCTGGCCACCAGATTCCTTTCTGTTAGAAGCAACATAGTTATTCTCAACTTCAGTCACGACTACTTTTGCTGGCGCAGGAAGGCTTTCTAAGAGCATAAATTCATCGGCCTTCTTGTAGAACTTCTCAAGTGAATTTGGCTCTTTCATCTTTAACCATTTTCCGAATTCACTCGATTTGTCAATAGCTCGCATCAAGTAAGTCGGAATCATCCGAGGCTCTGCATTATCAACTTCATCCAAGGCTATATTAAAGCGGTTTAAGAAAGATTTGATAGATTCTCTGAGGCTTTGTTCGAGGCTGGATAGTGACATTATGTCCTTGGCCTTCGAAGCATATAACCTGAACTGATCTTTGAATTTTCGAGTTAGGTCGGAGAACTGATCCACGGATCGAACTGGCAACTTTGTAAACCAAAGCAGGGCCACTCCCTCCAAGTACACAGGAAAGTATCTGCACTTAATCTTATCTGTTGCTCTGGCACCTGTCATATGCCAGTCACACTTGTATAAGAACTGGTTAGGATCGCTTGTCCCCTGATAAGCTGGAATAGTGGGGGGAACAAACTTCTTCGGAAATTCAACCTTCAGAATTCTTTCAGTAAAAGGAGTCTTCCTTAGAGAAAACCTCCAGTCACTTTCATCTTCCTCCCTTTGCATGCTTTCCTTCATAATTTGTCGAATCATTCCCGAGAGGTATTCCTCATTGTTTAGAGGCTCCGCAGGACAAATGTCGGCTACTTTTTTGGAAGTTTGCCTGGACAAACGTTCACAAAGAGTTGGTTGCGGCCTTGAACCTTCAGCTTGGGGAGGTGCCCCTTGGGCAGTGCCAGCTGCCCTCTGAGGAATACTTTTCCCTTGGGAATCATGAACATCTTCAGCAAAGGTTTCTTCATTATTTTCTGGTTGCTGGTTAACTCCAAGCAAAGCATTCAACCTGCTCAACATCAAAGTGTTCTGGGCTTCCATTTGTTGATACAACCCAGACACTACAGCATCCAATTCCGCTCTTGTGATTCCAACACTAGGAGCCGCTTGATTTGACACGGGAGAAGTGGCGGTGTTGTCATAAGCATTTCCAGATCTAGTAGATCTACTTTTTCTTCCAGGAGCCATGATTTCAGACAGACTTCTGGTTCTTAGGGAGAGTCTTTCAACAAATCTTTGTGAAGCAATGATGAGATCACCCCTGATTTCAATTCTCAATGAAAGCACCAAAAATATTAACGCTAAAAATGCACGCTAACACCCCAATGTGAGTTGTGATATAGCGAAAGCACCACCCGTTGGTACGAGAACTAAAAGCAAGCAGGAAATAACAGAAAATACTAAAGAGACAACAATTTTTATAGTGGTTTGGCTCAAAGTCAAGCCTATGTCCACTTAATCTCTTCTCTTATCGATTTTATTACAAGTTTCACAATAGTTCTTCAATTACAACACCATTAAGGCAAGTAGTTAGAACTTTGATGCAGAAAAGCTCTTCGAATTCATGTTGAATGAACTTGATCTCTTCCCAAAGGTTCTTTTAAGTGTCTTTGGCGTTTGAAATGTTGTAGAAGTCGTGAAAACAGCAAAGTCTCGACGTTCAAGAAAATCCTGAAAATCCCCCTTCAATGTGGAGTAGGTGGGCTATTTATAAGGGAGTCTCGGAGTTAGGTCGTGTGGTGTCATAGGTCATGTGCGACCTAGGGAGTTGCGACCTAGGGAGTTGCGACCTAGGGAGATCCGAGGTAGCATAAGTCGTTAGCGACTTAATGGAGCCATCCTGGATGAGATATATGTTGTGAGTGACTTAGCATGTGTAGCACAGGAGTTATCTCGGCTTGCTTAGGTCGTAAGCGACCTAATGGAAGAGGCAGTGATTATGCGGCTTAACCCTGAAGCTTGCTAGGTCGCTGGGGCTCCTTAAGTCGTTGAGTCGTGCCATGTTGAGCCGCTCTATGCTTTAGGTCATTAAGTCGTTCTGTGATTTAGGTCGTTAGGTCGTTGAGTCGAATAAGACGCTAGGTCGTAAACAAGAGAGGTGTTAACACAATAGAAGTCGGGATACATAAACAACAATACAGAGAAAGATACCGAATAGGAACTAACTAAAAGAAGTAGACGAATAGATAGACAGATAAGCTCCAGCAAAACTCTAGCTCTAGAAGGTGAATCCAAAGCTGTGATTCTCAGGCTGACCCGAGCGTAAAGTAAAACACAAACACTCGAGTCAGGACATACATACTTATACAATGTAAACCAACTCAAGTGAACTGTAATAGCAACGCACAATAACTTAAAGGAGGCATGGGATCGCCCATCCTTTAAGGATCAGTCAAACCATCAATTAAGTAGTAATAAACATTATCCTAAAAATATCCATATTTAAAGTAAAAAACGCAAATAACAGTGTTATTGTGACTAGGGTAGCGTAGAGCTGCAGTAACCGCTCACCTCTAGCCACACTCTTAAAATCACAGGTGTACATCAAATAATCACAAGGAAATCACATGATACACAAAGCAGTGCCCATGGTTATAAATTTCAAAATAATTTACAATTCCGAATTAAAATCATCCATTTAAACCGTTAAAAAAGTGAAGTCGTTATTCTTTCAAATCAAATATTCAATTCCCAAAAATTTAGCCGTTTCTGAGTTCATTTATTCAGTTAAACACTTCAAATATTGAAATTTCAGATTTACAGTAGAATTTCAGCCAAAAATAAACTTCAATTTAAACCATTTTTAACTTATAAAATTTCATATTTCCACTTTAAAAATGGTCATTTAAATACCCTTGGACTTACGATTTTATTAAGTATATTTCACAAATAAATATCAATAATTTCACTTATTAAATTCAAATGTACAAATTTCCCATTCTTTACCTTTTAATAATTATTTATCACTTAAATTTCAAATAACCATTTCATACATTAAATTAAATTTCCCTTTTATTTAATTTACTTAAACTTCCATTTTAAAACCAAATCTCAGAATTCCAACTCAAGTCAAATTCCAAATTTCCATTTAACTATCCATTTATTTAACATTTTAAACTAATTACATAAATTCAAAATACACTGTAAGTTGCTTAACTTTATTTTACCAATAAATTGATATTTTCGTTTATTTTATATTTATCCAATTCATACATCAATTATATTAATTACCAAGTTAAGCTTATAATTCCATTTTTATTTAAATTTCCATTATTAAGTTAAATCAAACTTCCACACTACAACTCAAACCATCTATTAACTTATACCATTTAACCTTTTAGAAAATCACTGCTTAACCATTTTAAATCCAATATATGTCAAAGTTAAAAAAAATCATTTACAATACATGAAATTTATAAGAAATCATATTTTAAATCAACCATGGGTCCGGATAATATTCACAGCTCAATCAAGTGATACGAAAATTATCATTTATATCCGAAATCAGTAAAATTTTCGGCTTTTGATTATTTCAAACCCGCAACCCCAAGACAAATACAAATAAATAAAAATCACCCAGGCCTATCATTTCATCCCGTAATGATTTTTCCTTATTCTAAAGTCCGTTCGGGTATGTATCATTCAACCCATAGTGATTCTATTCTACAAGGAACTTGTGGTGTGAGAAACAGAAATAAATACACAGTATAACAGAATAAAACATAACAGATGATAAGACAAGTTTATAATAGGGTTTAACATTATATAATTAACATCATAGGTAGGTATAACATGATAAAACAATTCTACACATTCACTTGTTGTCACTTCACTAATTATATAAGTATAAATGTCATGAGTGAAAACTCACCTCTTTAAAGCTGGAATTCGCAAATCAAAACACACAAACAAAATCCAGAAAGCACGATACGACTTTTGATTTGAGTGGAGAGAGAGAGAGAGAGCCAAAATGTAAATCTTTTATTCAACAACAAAACAAAGCCATATATAAATATAAATATAATACCAAACATAAATTGAAACAAGGTGGAAATTAGAAGCAACGAAGAGCATCACCAAGCATTTTAATTAAATTTTTGCTTGACTTGCTCATACTTTTGCTCGGCCACACATGCTTTAGGCTCGGCCATGATGGTCTAATTGGTGGGAATGGGACTGATTTGGCACATATAGACATGGAAAGCAAGAGAATACAAGGGATTTGGTAGTTACATGTGAGGAATGCAAGGAGACAAGGCAAAAGTGGAACTTTTGTTCAACGTAGGCTAGGCCTAGGGTCACATCTAGGTTCGGCCATGGCATGTACAGGTCAGGTAGTGGCTGGAGAGAGGGCTAATGGTAGTGAACAAGCAAGTGGTGATGCTAAGGAGGAGGTCGAAGTGGAAAATGAAGGGTATGTGCAAACTAGGTTTGGCTATGGCATGTTTTTCAAGGATTTTGCAACTTTTTGAGATGATTTCACCATGGAGTGGTCACGGCCAATATAGGTCAGAGGAGAGAGATGTCAGGCCTTGTATGGTGGTGGGAAGAAGGTGGTGTGTTGATTGGAGGAGGTGGTGAGGTGATAGCCGAGCAAAATACATGAAGAAGCAAGGCAATTTTCAATGGAAAATTAATAAAAAGAAGAGGAAAAGAGTAGAAAATTTTTAAGAAGCCATTACCTTTTCTTTCAGATCTGAAAACCTTGCATGAAAAATGAGATAACAAGAGATGTTTTCACGTGAATTTCATAAAGAAAAAGTCATGTCTATCAAGGAGAAGTTATGGTAGAAAATCAAGGGATGGAAAGATTAAAAGGTAATAAATCAAAATGTAATGCATGCCTTTAATTAAAAATAGGTAACGTATCTTAGTTTGATTTGTTTCCCATTTATTTAATAAAATATATGCCAAAGAAATAATTCAGTAAATACATAACGTTTATATAAACACTATAGAAATAAATAAGAAAACGGTTATAGAAACGTATAAATTAACTGCTATTTACATCTTTGTATGTTACTTAATTTACAACGTATATATCCAAATTAAATGAAACAAAAACGGACAAATGTTGTAAATATATACATAACATGTAATGTTACGTATATACACACAATAATAACATGATATATCAAACAAAAATATTATTTACATTAATTAAAATAAACAATTTTTGTTAAATAAAACAATTTACACACAATAGTATAAAAAGCATAACTTTCACAATATTAATCGGATTTCAACGAAATAAAAAGCAGTATTCTTGAAATTAAATTTATTTTCATAATTAAAGATAAAATAAAAAAAATTCAAATATTTAAATTTTAAATTTAAAAGTCAAAGTTTGACCATTTTGACCAAAATTCACTTTTTTGGAAATATTTCGTTTATTCAGGTTTGGAATTCAAATTCACACAAAAAACAAAATTTATATTTAAAATAACAAAATTTATCTATTTCAATAAATAAAATAAAGTTTTTAAATCAAGAATTTCAGTTAAAATAATTAAAATAAAAAATTAAAATACTCACAAAATACAGGGTTGTTACAATACACAAACGGAAGTCTCTACGATCTCGTCTGAAAGCAGCCTCCATAAAGGGCTCAGTCGTCTCTGAATACTTATTAGAGAATGCATGCCTCCTACTCTCCTTCTCTTCTTCCCCTGCCGACAACAAAAGGAAAAAAGCCAGAAAAAAGAATATACAGGATATTATTAATAATAATATTGCTGATAATTCAAATTCAAAATCCTTTGAGAAGAAATATATCGTCAAAAGTCCTAAATGGGAGGAATTCTTAAAAGATAAAGAAAAAAAGACTGCAAGAAAAGAGGAGGGAAAGCTTCTGAAGGCATAGATGTTAGCAGTAATCTTTCACCTTAGCTGCTGTGATATCCTTTCACATGTCTTTTATTATATATTTAATTATGTCTATAATTTCTTGGAATGCAAGGGGACTTAATTCCCCTAAAAGGAAATTGGATTTTCAAATTTATTGCAATCTTATAAGCCTAGTATCGTCGGTATTTTAGAACATAAGCTTTATGCGAGTAATATAAATCTTTTTCATAACAGATTTATAAATATCTAAAACATTGTTCATAATAATTTTATAGGGGGTAATGGTAGGATAATTTCCATTTGGGATCCTAATATTTGGGAACTATGTCATTATTCTCTCAATTTGCAATTTATCCATTGTTATTTTAAAAATAAAGAGATATTCATATAAATGTCGTTTTTTTTATGCTTCTGAACAAGAAAGAATCTCGTTATGGAATTGTTTTGATCAGTTAAATAGTAATATTAATTTTTCTTGGATTATTATTGAAGATTTCAACACTGTTATGAAAACTTATAAAAAAGGGGAGAAATTCCAATTCCTTTCAAAAAATTAGAGTTCCTCTCTAATTTTCTTCTTAAAACAGGTTTAATTGAACCCTCTATTAAAGGAAACAAGTTTACTTGGAAATCAGGTGAATTTGAAAATATTCATTGTAAACTGGATATAATTTTAGTAAATCAAAATTTTATTAAAACATTCCCTAATTTTAAATTTTTCACTTTACCCCAATCAGTTAGTGATCATACCCCTCTTTAGCTTATATTCTCTCAAATAAGCATTAGCAAACATTATTACCCTTTTAGATTTAAAATTGGTTGGGTCTATGATAAAGATTACAAATTAGTTACTCAAAATTCCTTACAGTTTACAACTGAAGGCTTTGCTTAGTTTAAGTTTAGGAAACTCTTATAACATACCAAGGATACTTTGAAATATTGGAAAAAAAATAAAAACAATAATGAAATCAATCATTTTAGAGGGGAATGTATGAGAATGCAAGATAGTTTAGACCTTGATTGCTCATACCCAGTTAATATAAATGATTTTTTTTCATATGCAAAGAAAGCTTTCAAATCTCTTCACATTGAGGTTGTCAATCTACAGTAGAAAGCCAAAGTTAATTAGCTTACTGGCGGAGATTTGACTAGTAAATTTTCCTATGCCAAAATGTCAAGTAAAAAATACTGTAATGACATAGGAAAATTACTCAATGACAATGGATCTATTATTAATGAAGCCTCACAATTAGAAAAGGAAGCTATTATATATTTCTCTGATTTGTTTAATACTGAAGGGAGTCTAGATACTTTCCCTAATATCATTCCTAAATAGTTATTGCATGCAAATAGCGAGGAAATATTACTTGCTTCAATATTTTTGTAAGACATAAAAAAAATTCTCCTAAGGATGACAAAAGTCCAGGCCTTAATGGTTTTGGGGCCAAATTTTATAAGACTCACTGGGAAGATTTGAAAAATATGATGTTTAAGCCTATTAATGAATTTTTTTCTACCAGAAAACTTCGAAAAAATATAAATCATACTTTCATTACTTTAGTGACAAAAACAAAAACTCCTAATTGTCTTGGAGACTTCAGGCCAATTTGCTGCTGTAATTTCTTATATAAAATTATTTCCTCTCATTGTAATGTAGTTAAAGAATGTATTTGTAATGTAACATATTATATTCTCATTAATGGTTTCCCTTATGTGTTTATTCATAGTAATAGAGGTATAAGACAACATGACCCCCTATCATCTTATTTATTTACATTAGCTATGGAATATTTTACTTTACAAATGGAAAAGGAGCATATGTTTAAGATTTTAAAATCAGTCAATACAATATCTCCTAGTATTACTCATCTATTATATGCTGATGATCTATTAATTTTTTTGAAGGCAAATATCCAAACGTTGTAATCATTAAAAAAAATTAAATGCCTAAAATCTTATGCAGGTCCTCATATTAATGAAAATAAGACAAAGATTTATTTCAGTAAAGCATGCAAAAAGCAAGAAGGAGATACTCAATATTTTAAAGTTTCAACAAAGTGAACTTCCTATCAAATACCTAAGACTCCTTCTCAGTTGAAATCAAATCAATGATAGTGACTGTGCTAAACTACAAGGTATTATTCATAGCAATCTTGATAGTTGGTCTAGCAAACTGCTATCAATAGCTAGAAGAGTTGAACTCATCCATACGTTCAGCATTGCTGTAGTCGTGTCTTGGATGCAATCTCACAATATTCTAGCCAAAACTTCAGAAAAAATTGAAAAACTTTGTGCTAACTTCATTTGGAATGGGAAATTACATAAAATCTCTTGGAATACAATCACAAAAACAAAGAAGGCAGGAAGCTTATGTATTGCTGACGTAAATGAAGCCTGCAAATTCAAACTTTTTCTAAAATTCATCGAAGGCAAATCTCTCTGGCCAAATGGATGAAAACCAAATATGTCGGAAATAAAAACTTTTGGTCCATGCCAATGGAAAATCATTTCTCTCATGCAAGGGAAAGCATTCTTAAATGTAGAGAAATAGGCACAAATTTATTAGAAAGAAAATTAAAAAGTGGCAATCAAACAAGTCTTTGGTTTGACACATGGATCAATGGAAAATCTTTGATTAATCTACTTGGTTGGAGCAATTTATATCAATTTGGAGGTGGTAATACAAAAGTTGAAAGCGTCATTCAAAATTCATCTTGGAATACTCAATCTCAACTAGCAGCATCCATATTCAACTCCAATATCAGTAAAATAGAAATTGATTCAAGTCTAGTTAAAGATATTTGAATCTGGAAATTATCATCAAAAGGAAAATTCTCATTTAAAAACACATGAAATTTCATTAAAGGAGAGGAGATGGAAGTTGATTGGTTCAAAGCTGTCTGGAACTCAACCAACTGCCCAAAAATGGCTTTTTGTACATACTTGTTGTTCTAAATCGCCTGCCAGCTAGAGAAAAATAAGCAAAATGGGATAAAAATAAAGGAATCACCAATTGCCTTCTTTGCCTGAAATTAAAAACATTGATCATCTCTTATTTGATTGTCATTACTCTTGGCATATTTCATTCATTACCAAAAGGAAAATGAACTTGAATCAACATTTGGCTCTCTAAATTATTAAGGATAATATTCAACATATTCAAAAATACTTCAAGGGAAAGAAAGCAGAATTTAATAAAGCAAGTGTTGTTCTAACTACTGTTGTTTATTTTTTATGGAAAGAAAGAAATAGGAGGCTGCATAACAACATTGAAATGGATTGTCCAAAGCTATGGAAAACATAAAAATAGAATATAACATCATTCTCCAAAAGGCTAGCAAATCAAACAACCTGAACAATCAAAGCTACATTGTCTACAATTTAGATAATTTTGAAGAAATAGTTGAAGAGTACCTACAAAGTGGAAATTTTCTCTCTAAGAACTCCTCCCAATTAAACAACAACTGCTATCTAACTCCAACTAAAGGCGGCCATTCCTTAATCCAAACCAGAAATCATTCCTACAAAGGGAGTAAACATATACATATTCGTTACAAATCTAATAATGTAAATAATATATCTTCTAATAACATGTTTTGGTTACCTAATTTGAATAGGAGCTACCGCTCTATCAGTTCCGAGCTTGTTCAGCATGGTAACTTGCAACTTTCAACCAGAGATAAGAATCAAGAGATAATCTCTCAAAATCTAAATCAGAATGTATAAAAAATCACTTATCTGCTTGGATTCGAAAGGATAGTATGAGTAATGTTTGTAATAACAGCCCCTTCGAGTCTCATAATAATGCCTGCAAGGGAAGTAACAAGTCAATTATTAATAATAGATTTGGTAACTTAGATATTACTTATGCTAATCACAATTTATCCTTACCTGATTTATGTTGGAGAAAGTGCTCTCGCTTCAATAAGGCAGATTATGACAATTTCCTTCTGGCCATCAACGACCAAAGATTAGGAAAATCCTTTTACAAAGTGTTATAAATAATCATATCTATCACTTATTTGTCTGCGATAGAGGAGATCTAGCAAATCACTAGATCCAGTTTCAGATGCCACAACAAAAGATTCTGCTATTCACAAGCATGATGATATTCTATCTGGCAAAGTGACTTGCTCTATGATAACTGGAATAGAAGCAACACGGAAAGATCTTCACTTAAAAGATTTAGATCTGGTTGCCTTTGCCGAGGACTACTCAAATCCAAAGCTTGATGATATGGGAGCTATAACCATAGCAACTCGAAAGGATACATATCTTATTGCTTTTGCTTATGCTCCCTCAGATCTAAAGCTTGATGTTGTTTTGATTTACAAAGAAACTAACTTCATGGAAGCCAAAACAAAATAGCTCTTTGGGGACATTTTTTCTCAGATCCAAAGAATATTGGACAGCGTTGCAATGACAAGAAGGAATGGATGTCTCCCCGACTATTTTCTCTCTTAAATTTTGTCTATCGAGTGGTCGGAAGTTCCGCCATTATTTTTCTTTCTATAGTGTGGTTTTTTTATGGAGGCATAGCTTACCCTAAAACATATTAGGGTTTGAGATATGTTGTTATGTTAGGTCGATTTAGTTGTATTCGATTTTGTACCCGTTCACTATATTCTTATTGGGCTGGGCCCTTTTCAATAAAGTTTTAAAAAAAATTCTAATGTTTATGGCCCAATTTCAAAACTTGGTTGTAGGGTTCCATGAAATGAATGCTAAAAATTTAGATCGTTAGCTCCTGGACCTTGGATTATGAGGGGCGATTTTAATGTTACGCGTTTTCTGGGAGAGTGTTCACCACGGAAAGGTGATTCCTCTTCTATGGAAGAATTCGATCAATTTATTATTAATTCTAATTTGATTGAAATTCCTCTTTCCAACATTGAATTCACTTGGAGTAATACTAGAGAGTCTCCCTCTAGGCTCTTCTTGGTAGATTTTTCGTCAGTGATGAAATAGAGGTCAAATTTCCTATTTGTAGAGTTTTGGGTTTACCTTATACTTACTCTGATCATTGCCTCATAATTCTTATGTACGATCATCATAAGATTGTTTATAGAACATTTAAATTTGAAATAATATGGTTATTAGTGTCCAATATTTTAGATTTAATTAAAAACAAATGGATTTCAATGATTTTTTTTAATATTAGAAATTCGGATAATTCTGCCAAATTTTTTGTTTTAAAACTTAGGAGTCGTAGGAATTTTCTTAAAATTTGAAGTAAAAATGTTTTTGGTGTTATTAAAATTAAAAAGGAAAATATTCTTTCTGAAATGCTTAAAATAAACAAAGATAGAAGAAACTAAGCAACTAAATTTAGGAGAGCGTAACATTCTTGCTAATGTAAAAGAAGGGCTTAGTTTTTTTGTAGAAAAAGAAGAGGTTATGTGGAAGCAGAGATCAAGAATTCAATGGATTGATGAAGGTGATAATAATACAAAAATTTTCATAACACGGCTAATGGTAGATAACGCAGTAACGTGATTAATTCTATTTTTGGAAATAATGTAGAACTGTTCAGTCAAAGAGGTCTTAATAAGGCTTTTACTGAATATTATAGAGATGTTTTCGGCAATAAAAATATGTAACGACCCCGAATTTTTGCTAAATTTAAATTGATAATTAAATTAATTTTTGAATTAAAATATATAAAATTTATAAGTAAATTGATTCGAGTTTCCCTAAATTCAAATAGAAAATATATTAAATCATATGAATTTAAATATTGTACATATGTGATTTGGATTTAAATTTCAAGTAAATGGATTTATAATAATTTGAATATATATGTATATATGTACATGCATTGAGTTTGAGTTAAATTTTAACTAAATGGTTTAAAGACAAATTATAACGATAAAAATAAAGTAAATAATTAATTGCTAAAATTTAAAATAAAAATCTAGAAATTCGCCTATGTTACAAAATAAATAAATATATAGTTTATACAAAATAAAGTAAAGATATAATTTTAATATCATAATACAAATAGAAACAAACAATAATAATAAAAGAAAAAAACAAAAGAAAACAAGTATATAAGATAACCATGAAATATATGTTGAACACATTAGCTAATTCTAACAACATATTAACAGTAGGACTTCACTTATATTCCTAAGTAATGAGGCTGAAGCAACGACAAGTAAATTATGTCATGTACATAAAGTAAAAGCAAGTGTAGGCAAGATAAAAAAGGTCATTTCAAAAAATAACTAAAACAAACATAATAAATGCAGCCACCATGTTAAAGCAAAGGAAAGAAAAAAATGTATCTAAGTACGAAGTATCAGTACAAACAAATAAAAGAAGAAAGTATAAGCTAACAAAACAAGACAAAGAAGTGTCATCTCTAACACAAACAAATTATCTCAGCCGAAATGCAAAGATATCAGCCACCATATGTAGATTAAAATATCTAGAAAACAAAACATAGAGTACTTAACAATAAATGCAACATACTTTATGCATTTAATGCAAGCATCTTCAGCATGCTTATGGTACGAATAATATACTGCATACTTCTTTTTATATGCATCAATCCTCACTTCAGTTTGATTATCACAACTAAGTAAAAATGGAAGCAAACCGAAGTAATGTTATCTCAAACTAAAACCAAAGAAATATCATCATCATTCAAACAAATGTCAATTTAAACATCTCAGAATTTTTTTTTTATCAAAGCAATCAAGGCCTGGGAATCAAGAAGCAAAGAAGCTTCAGTTATCAAGTTCAAAACCAGAATACAACTTCAACTTTAATCTGAAAACTTTAAACCATGGTTTGGAAGGTGAGTAACATCACTTTTTTTTAAAAAGATTAAGTTTATGAAAATGATTGCATGATTGATATCTGAAAATATATATATGATTGAGTACAAATATTGTTTGTTGTGTTTCTATAAGTATATATGTGCATGGCTTATTCCTGTAATACTCTGATCCTTGTTTCAAGCATCAGTTAATTTAAAAATCATTGTCTTTTGACTTACTTGTTGTTTGGATTTAGGCCTCCAACAAAATTGTTTGATTTAGTACAGTTAAATGTTTAAAATTACGAGTAAGTTAAATATAATAAATTTGAGTAACTCTGGAAACAAAGAATGCACAGTGAGCAGGAAATAAGTTTTACAGGCAAAGTTGATTTTTTTCGAGTAAATTCAAAACCAATTTCAAACTGAAGGCCTTGTTCTTTTTCAGGAAAACAGTGAGTAACACATCATTTTTATTTTTCACCTTTTTGAATTTAAACTTTTGCAATAGGTTTTGTGTTTGCTGTATATCTTCAAGCAAATAACTCTGTACTTATAGGATTGTGTAGTGAATTTCATATGTCTGTTCTTAATCTCTGGTTACAGAGTAAAGTCTATTCATACCACATTATTCATACCACATTCTTAAGTTTAGGATTTCAAACTTAAATAGGTTTGTTTGAACATTAATCATGGTTTAGGATTTATTTTCAGCTCGATATTGAAGTATAGGTTCTATAAGTTGAGTTTTACAGTGAAAGTATGAACACATGAAAAATTCAAAAATCTAAATTCATCGATTCAATTATATAGCCTGAATCAACATACAAAAACAAGATTTTTAAAACAAAAACAGTGATTTTTTGTCAATTATGTAGAGTGCAGTTCGAAATTGAACTCAAAGCATATTTTGATCAATTTTATTTACCTGGAAATTCTTTAGCTGTTAAAAATTTATGTGAAGCAAGCTTGAACATCATGGGTTTTAGAAAAATTGTTGAATAATTTTTCTAATGAATGAATTGGGTGAACGAATCAAGTTTAGGGTTTGACTGTTAGTTTTGGGTCGAGTTGAGTAGTCATACTATCGCATCGCCGTCGAAGCATTTCAGCCGATCGGCCAAGGGTGGCTGGGTGCGTGGGGTTGCGGTGGAGCTCCGGGCGAGGTCGCGTGAATTCTGGCGAAGTGAGGTGGAGACACGAGGTGAAGTTGTTGGTTCGAGTTAGGCTACAGGGACGAAAAATTGGCCCTGTACTCGCTTGATTTTGACTCGGTGATGGTTTTGCATCGTGGATGGCTCGAAACATTTAGGATGGTCATTGATGACTTGGGTGGGGCTGCGCGTTGAATGGAGTTGGTCACGAAGTTCGTGCACGTGTATGTGGTTGTGTACGTATCTGTGTTTGGGAAGATTAGGTTGAAGAGGAAGAAGCACAGGAGCTCGAGAAAATATACAGGTTACTTCGGGTGTTTACTCGAGTGGGAGAGTGGGTTGCATGATATCAATGATTTAACTGTAGCTTCAAACTTCAAATAAATAAATAAAAAACACGAGTAGAAGAAAGGAAAGAGCAGGGGGAAGGACGCGAATTTGACTCGCGTAACTCAGTATTTTACTCGGGGATTTCCAATGTTGGCTCGAAGCCAATATAGTACTGACTCGGGAATTAAAATTCAAGTTTTAAAGCAAAGTTTAAGTTAAAGTTTCAAAACAAAGGTCTAAATATAAATTCAAGTCAGTTTTGAAATTTAATTTGGAAATAGGTTTTACAAATTCAAATTGTTTTAATAACATAAAGGGTTAAGTAATTAAGTAGAGATTAAAGAATTTGAAAATAATAATAATATAGAATTCAAAGTTGTAAACTAAGAAATTTAAACAAAATCTAAATCAAATTGTAAACTTGAGTTTAAATCTATCTTTGAATTCCAGATTTTGAAGTTAAATAAAGTTTTATAACTTTAAAAGTTTACACAAGTTAAAATTTTAAAGTAAATCTTTAAAATGTTGAATTTAAAAGGAATTTGATTTTAAACTCTTTTAAAATTCTTTTATAACAAAATATTACTTTAGCATGTGAATTTAAGATGGATAATTTAATCATTTAATTAATTAACGACTTGGATTAATTAATTAACTAATTAAAGGTTTAAATCATTAATTAAAATAATTAATTTGAGAAGTATTCATTTATTAAAGGTTAATAAATTAATGAAAGTAATTAAGAAATGATTTTAAGGATTAATCACTTATTGTAATTAATTTTTGGATATTTTGTTTTATTAAGGTTAATTAATTAAGTAGTTGGTTTAAAGGTTGGTTTAATTAATATGACTAATTAAGAATAATTCAATTTATTAAAGTGTTTGATAAATTGATTGATATCAAATGATTTGTAATTAATAAATACAGATTGGATAATTAATGCATAAATAATTTATTTAATTGGAAATGAATTAAATTAATTAGGATTAAACGATTAATTAATCCTACTTATAAATGACTATTGAATACTTGACCTTACTTATGAATGATTGTATTGAGTGAGTTGCCTTGAATTAATTGTCCTATCTGATATGTATATTTTGTTCTGTGAATTGAGCTGTGTATAATTTATTCATTTATTTACATTGTATATTATATGTAAATCTGTGAATGGATGATAAGCGTTACAGTTTATATCGCTTATCAACTATATTTCTATGTTTTAATCTATAATGATTGAATGATGTTGCACTATTGTGTTAAACCCCTGGACCACACCATACACACACAAATGTGGATTTCACGAGGCAATTGGTTAAGTCACAGATTTGTATCGAATTTAGAAATTGAATTCTTGAATCCAAAATAGTTTTGAATTTTGAATTAAGAACTTTCGAAATGAATTTCAAAAATAAAAGTTATTTTAAATAACTTGATAAAAACTCAGAATTTAAATAATTTGATTTAAATTTGAATTCAATGTTTGAAATTGAATTCAATGACTTGGAATTTTGGTCTAAAACATTATACAAGTCATAAAAGATGCTTATATGGGATCTTAACTATTTAAATAATGTGGTTTTGGAAATGTAAATATGAATTCAAGTTCTAAACTTGAATGGCTTTAATTTGCAATCAGTTTTTCCTAAAACGAAAACTATTTGTTTCCAAATAACAAAGCTTTCATATAAGGAATGAATCCCTAATTTGTGTTAAAATGATTTCAAGTTTAAAATGGAGACGTAAATAGTTGGAAGACTGTAAATTAACCTTGGTGAAGATGATTGAACTTTGTTTTGAAATCAAAGAGAATTTTGAACGGTGAATCTTTTATATTATAAAAGATTTAAATTGTAAATTGTTTTGAAAGCCATCAATTAAATCTTCGATTTAAAGATTGGATGACTTAATCCAATTTATAAATGGAATCGTTTTGAAAGCTATGTAAATTAATCTTTGTGAAATCTAGGTGAAACTTTGTGAAATAAATCTTTTGTTTAAAGATTTGAAATGGTAAATTTGTTTAACCATTTGAAAGAAAGTTTTGGTTTTCTATTAAGTGGTGACTTAACTGAAATCCCAATATCTATATGTTTTTAACTATTACGCTCATTATTCGGTTTAGCCGGGAGAGGACCTTGTGTCATATAACCCATTCCGAATAATGACACGTCGATATGTATAGCATTTGAATACCGGTGGTGAAGACCGAGTATTTGTGAAAACAATAGGATAACCTATTGACCGTCTCTGCACCGAGTCGCGCCGGTATAGAGATTCCCTAAGTGATGGGAAGTCCGGTCGGGATTGTGAATACCCGGATTGCAAGGGCTTCATCGGAAGTGCCTTCGGTTCTGTTCGAACCCAGGACAGACTTGTGTGGTTACATGTCTGACACTACACTTTGAGATATAAAGAAGATTTCCTTCAAATATGTATCTGTTAGTGGCGGAGAATTTATTCTCTTAGCATAACACCCTTCTCTGAGACGTACGAGCTCAGAGGTTATGTAGTTGAAGGTTATCAGCAATATATTCCCAATTTGGTAGTGTGACATGCTGAGTGTTGCTGTGTGTTGATCATTTGTTGATCATTTGTGATCAGAGCATGGCTTTTGTATAAAGCGTGGCTTTGTGGATGAGACTGCATCAGGACCTCACACCCCGGAAATGGTCGAAACAGGAATATACGGCAAGATTTTGAGGGTCGCGCCCTTTAGGGTGTGTCATTCCCTTCTGGTAAAGGGTGGTATCATGGTATGGAGCCCAGATATTTACCTATGTGGTGGCTCCAATCTCATTTACTGTGTGGTTGTTTCTTCAGAGGCGCCTCGGATAAAGGTCCCAAAGGACCGGGGAGTGGCATGCTCGAGAAGTAGTTACCTAGTTACAGAGATAACCCGGCCTTGTGTTGGCAGAGAGCTGGTTAAGTTCTCGGGACGTCCCGCCAGAGGCGATCCCATGGACAGTGGGAAGTTCCTTAGCCCGACCATTTGTTGGAAATCCATTCATCCAATACGTGCCTTGTACGGTTTTAGTTGCATTACCTGCCATCTACTTATGGTGGCGCCCCACTGTTTGGATGGTAGCTATAGTAGGCATAGTTCGAAATGTCTATGTTGGCTAAGATTTATATCCTACTTTCGAAATGTTTTCCACTGTGCACTTATTATAATAATATCAGAATCTTGTCGTATCAAGCATGTTTGACTATCATAAGAAGAAATCTCCTCCAATTCTACGTTTGCATTGTGTGTGTGGCGGGAGGTCTTATGGTAGTTTCATTTTCGAAAAGCATTGCGAATTGACTTTAGAGTGCTTTTGCTGTTGTTTTTAAAGATAAACTGTTTTTGTTACCCACACCAGTCCCATGACTGACTCGGAGTTTATTGTTTCTATCCTAAACTCTGGGTGCTCGCTATTTTCCACACGAGTAGTCTAGAGTTGGGTTTTTTTGCTTCAGATAGTCAGGTTTAGTAGGTTATCTGGAGCTAGTTCCGTCTTTGGTTGTAGACGAGACTTGCTTCTCTTAGTGTATCGTGATGTCGATTCGAGCTGCTGCTGGAGTTCTTCCTTGAAGACTATCTTAGAGTCATTTGTTCCGCTGCTGGTGTTAGCCATTTTCTTTTACGCTGCTATTTTCTTGTTTCATATCTCTGATGTATATTGATATCTATTGTATCAATGTTGTATATCAATGTGTTATTCTTTTTCTTCCGCTATGTTGTTTACTTATTTGTGTTATAAGCTCGGGCGATTCGGATTTGAAAGATTGAATCTGCGGCATTGGAGTACGATTTAAAGTATGGATGTCGATTTTCGAACGCGAAAAATTCGTATCGTCACATGTGGTATCAGAGCTAAGGTTGAACTTTAGCTCAGGAGTATAACACATTAAGTAGCTCATTAGAGATAGGGTGAAGTATACCCTAGAATGAGTGTATCCTTAAGATATCCATTCGAATTTCTTAGTAAATTCTCTTACTATCCACTGATAGTGAGTACGAGTGCAAGAAGAGAACGAGATGGGGAATAGGGAAATACGACTATAAATGGTCAATATCCTGCAACAGCGGAAACTATCTTTCTCTATCAATTTCCTTTGATTCGTTTCTAAATTCTTTTTGATTGCTTCATACCGGCTATAAGAAGAAGTGACGGTATGAGGATGGCTCTACGAATCGTGGTAGGAAAATTTTACCTCGTATCTTCATCGACTTCTCATCAGTTTTTGATTTAAACTTTAATAAATTTGAAATTTGAAAAATTGGAAATTCTGAATAAATTGGAAATTTTAAATTGAGTTAAGTTGGTTAATGAAATATAAGGATAAAATTGAATTGTATCGATAAAACGATTTTGTTAAAAGAAAACCAAATTTTGAAATTCTGTATAATTTCTTGAGTATAATAAATTTTGCAATATAAACTTTGATGTATTTCTTAGCCTATAAAATTCTAAAACCTTAGAATCTTATTTTTGCATTTTGGTTTCGACTGTAGAGAACCTATAGTATAAGTAGGGGAGGAGCACTTTCCAAAGCCAGAAGAGTCGGTGAGTATGGTTCATCTAGTAGGGTTCGAGATGATCTGGGTGAACCATCAGTACATGAGGAGGTACCAGAAGAGCCGGTGGAGCAGCCACAACCGCAGGTAGAAGAACCCAAAGAAGAAGAAGAATTTGAAGACGAAGAAGAACCCGAAGAAGAAGAAGAATTCGAAGACGAAGAAGAATTCGAAGTGGAAGAAGAAGTTGAAGACGAGGAAGAGGTGGTGTCGGAAAATGACGATGTGATCATTTGGAATTTGGATAATGCAGTGGAAGAACAAGACAGTGGAGGGTATATCTCGGTAGAATCTGACCCAGAGGATGTTTATGAAACAGACAATGAGGCGGAGGTTAGAGAACTGTCAGGGCCTGAGAGAGAGAGCTCTGATAGTGAAGATATGTAGTTGGTTGGGTTGACTTCTTTTGGATAGGGTGAGTTTATGTACGTGTTTTGGGTTTAGAACCGTAGTGAATGTTGGATGTTAATTGAGTAATGTATGACTATAACATATGTACAAATATTATGAGTAGTACTTAATATAAGATATATATTATGAATTACCCGTAATAATCCATGTGTTTACTAGTATGGTTTGAGTTGTCATTGGTCTATTCTGTGTGTGTATAATGCATGAAACGAGCTGTTTAATTTCGAGGACGAAATTCTTTTAAGGGGGGAAGTCTCTAATGACCCCGAATTTTTACTAAATTTAAATTGATAATTAAATTAATTTTTGAATTAAAATCTATAAAATTTATTAGTAAATTGATTCGAGTTTTCCTAAATTCAAATAGAAAATCTATTAAATCATATGAATTTAAATATTGTACATATGCGATTTGGATTTAAATTTCAAGTAAATGGATTTATAATAATTTGAATATATATGTATATATGTACATGTTGAGTTAAATTTTAACTAAATGGTTTAAAGACAAATTATAATGATAAAAATAAAGTAAATAATTAATTGCTCAAATTTAAAAAAAAATCTAGAAATTCATCTATGTTACAAAATAAATAAATATATAGTTTATACAAAATAAAGTAAAGATATAATTTTAATATCATAATACAAATAGAAACAAACAATAATAATAAAAGAAAAATAAACAAAAGAAAACAAGTATATAAGATAACTATGAAATATAAGTTGAACACATTAGCTAATTCTAACAACATATTAACAGTAGGACTTCACTTATATTCCTAAGTAAATGAGGCTGAAGCAAAGGCAAGTAAATTATGTTATGTACATAAAGTAAAAGCAAGTGTAGGCAAGATAAAAAAAAAGGCCATTTCAAAAAATAATTAAAACAAACATAATAAATGCAGCCACCATGTTAAAGCAAAGGAAAGAAAAAAATATCTAAGTACAAAGTATCAGTACAAACAAATAAAAGAAGAAAGTATAAGCTAACAAAACAAGACAAAGAAGTGTCATCTCTAACACAAACAAATTATCTCAGCCGAAATGCAAAGATATCAGCCACCATATGTAGATTAAAATATCTAGAAAACAAAACATAGAGTACTTAACAATAAATGCAACATACTTTATGCATTTAACGCAAGCATCTTCAACATGCTTATGGTACAAATAATATACTGCATACTTCTTTTTATATGCATCAATCCTCACTTCAGTTTGATTATCACAATTGAGTAAAAATAGAAGCAAACCTAAGTAATGTTATCTCAAACTAAAACCAAAGAAATATCATCATCATTCAAACAAATGTCAATTTAAACATCTCAGAAATATTTTTTATCAAAGCAATTAAGGCCTGGGAATCAAGAAGCAAAAAAGCTTCAGTTATCAAGTTCAAAACCAGAATACAACTTCAATCTGAAAACTTTAAACCATGGTTTGGAAGGTGAGTAACATCACTTTTTTAAAAAAAGTTTAAGTTTATGAAAATGATTGCATGATTGATATCAGAAAATATATATATGATTGAGTACAAATATTGTTTGTTGTGTTTCTGTAAGTATATATGTGCATGGCTCATTCCTGTAATACTCTGATCCTTGTTTCAAGCATCAGTTAATTTAAAAATCATTGTCTTTTGACTTACTTGTTGTTTGGATTTAAGCCTCCAACAAAATTGTTTGATTTGGTACAGTTAAATGTTTAAAATTACGAGTAAGTTAAATATAATAAATTTGAGTAACTCTGGAAACAAAGAAGGCACAGTCAGCAGGAAATAAGTTTAACAGGCAAAGTTGATTTTTTTCGAGTAAATTCAAAACCAGTTTCAAACTGAAGGCCTTGTTCTTTTTCTGGAAAACAGTGGGTAACACATCATTTTTATTTTTCACCTTTTTGAATTTAAACTTTTGCCGTAGGTTTTCTGTTTGTTGTATATCTTCAAGCAAAGAACTCTGTACTTATAGGATTGTGTAGTGAATTTCATATGTCTATTCTTAATCTCTGGTTACAGAGTAAAGTCTATTCATACCACATTATTCATACCACATTCTTAAGCTTAGGATTTCAAACTTAAACAAGTTTGTTTGAACACTAATCATGGTTTAGGATTTATTTTCAGCTCGATATTGAAGTATAGGTTCTATAAGCTGAGTTTTACAGTGAAAGTATGAACACATGAAAAATTCAAAAATCCAAATTCATCGATTCAATTATATAGCCTGAATCAACATACAAAAACAAGATTTTTAAAACAAAAACAGTGATTTTTTGTCAATTATGTAGAGTGCAGTTCGAAATTGAACTCAAAGCATATTTTAATCAATTTTAGTTACTTGGAAATTCTTTAGCTGTTAAAAATTTATGTGAAGCAAGCTTGAACATCATGGGTTTTAGAAAAATTGTTGAATAATTTTTCTAATGAATGAATTGGGTGAACGAATCAAGTTTAGGGTTTAACTGTTAGTTTTGGGTCGAGTTGAGTAGTCATACTATCGCGTCGCCGTCGAAGCATTTCAGGCTATCGGCCATGGGGGGCTGGGTGCGTGGGGTTGCGGTGGAGCTCCGGGCGAGGTCGCGTGAATTCTGGCGAAGTGAGGTGGAGACGCGAGGTGAAGTTGTTGGTTCGAGTTAGGCTACAGGGACGAAAAATTGGCCCTGTACTCGCTCGATTTTGACTCGGTGATGGTTTTGCATCGTGGATGCCTCGAAACGTTTAGGATGATCGTTGATGACTTGGGTGGGGCTGCACGTTGACTGGAGTTGGTCGCGAAGTTCGTGCACGTGTATTTTGTGGTGTATGTATCTGTGTTTGGGAAGATTGGGTTGAAGAGGAAGAAGCACAGGAGCTCGAGAAAATATACAGGTTACTTCGGGTGTTTACTCAAGCGGGAGAGTGGGTTGCATGATATCAATGATTTAACTGTAGCTTCAAACTTCAAATAAAAAAGAAGAAGAAGAACACGAGTAGAAGAAAGGAAAGAGCAGGGGAAGGACGCGAATTTGACTCGTGTAACTCGGTATTTTACTCGGGGATTTCCAGTGTTGGATCGAAGCCAATAAAGTACTGACTCGGGAATTAAAATTCTAGTTTTAAAGCAAAGTTTAAATTAAAGTTTCAAAACAAAGGTCTAAATATAAATTCAAGTCAGTTTTGAAATTTAGTTTGGAAATAGGTTTTGCAAATTCAAATTGTTTTAATAACATAAAGGGTTAACCAATTAAGTAGAGATTAAAGAATTTTAAAATAATAATAATATAGAATTCAAAATTGTAAAGTAAGAAATTTAAACAAAATCTACATCAAATTGTAAACTTGAGTTTAAATCTATCTTTGAATTCCAGATTTTGAAGTTAATAAAGTTTTATAACTTTAAATGTTTACACAAGTTAAAATTTTAAAGTAAATCTTTAAAATGTTGAATTTAAAAGGAATTTGATTTTAAACTCTTTTAAAATTCTTTTATAACAAAATATTACTTTAGCATGTGAATTTAAGATGGATAATTTAATCATTTAATTAATTAACGACTTGGATTAGTTAATTAAGTAATTAAAGGTTTAAATCATTAATTAAAATAATTAATTTGAGAAGGATTCATTTATTAAAGGTTAATAAATTAATGAAAGTAATTAAGAAATGATTTTAAGGATTAATCACTTATTGTAATTAATTTTTGGATATTTTGATTTATTAAGGTTAATTAGTTAAGTAATTGGTTTAAAGGTTAGTTTAATTAATATGACTAATTAAGAATAATTTAATTTATTAAAGTGTTTGATAAATTGATTGATATCAAATGATTTGTAATTAATAAATACAGATTGGATAATTAATGCATAAGTAATTTATTTAATTGGAAATGAATTAAATTAATTAGGATTAAACGATTAATTAATCCTACTTATAAATGACTATTGAATACTTGACCTTACTTATGAATGATTGTATTGAATGAATTGCCTTGAATTGATTGTCCTATCTGATCTGTATATTTTGTTCTGTGAATTGAGCTTTGTATAATTTATTCATTTATTTACATTGTATATTAT
Source organism: Allium cepa (assembly GCA_030765085.1). Classification (NCBI taxonomy): domain Eukaryota; kingdom Viridiplantae; phylum Streptophyta; class Magnoliopsida; order Asparagales; family Amaryllidaceae; genus Allium; species Allium cepa. Next base: position 484,676,195 of record CM060934.1, on the reverse strand, counting down.
CTGTAAATCTGTGAATGGATGATAAGCATTACAGTTTATATCGCTTATCAACTATATTTCTATGTTTTAATATGTGATGATTGAATGATGTTGCACTATTTTGTTAAACCCCTGGACCACACCATACACACACAAATGTGGATTTCACGAGGAAATTGGTTAAGTCACAGATTTGTATCGAATTTAGAAATTGAATTCTTGAATCCAAAATAGTTTTTAATTTTGAATTAAGAACTTTTGAAATGAATTTCAAAAATAAAAGTTATTTTAAATAACTTGATAAAAACTCAGAATTTAAATAATTTGATTTAAATTTGAATTCAATGTTTGAAATTGAATTCAATGACTTGGAATTTTGGTCTAAAACATTATACAAGTCATAAAAGATGCTTATATGGGATCTTAACTATTTAAATAATGTGGTTTTGGAAATGTAAATTTGAATTCAAGTTCTAAACTTGAATGTCTTTAATTTGTAATCCGTTTTTCCTAAAACGAAAACTATTTGTTTCCAAATAACAAAGCTTTCATATAAGGAATGAATCCCTAATTTTTGTTAAAACGATTTCAAGTTTTAAATGAAAATGTAAATAGTTGGAAGACTATAAATTAACCTTGGTGAAGATGATTGAACTTTGTTTTGAAATCGAAGAGAATTTTGAAGGGTGAATCTTTTATATTATAAAAGATTTAAATTGTAAATTGTTTTGAAAGCCATCAATTAAATCTTCGATTTAAAGATTGGATGAGTTAATCAAATTTTGAAATGGAATCGTTTTGAAAGCTGTGTAAATGAATCTTTGTGAAATCTGGGTGAAACTTTGTGAAATAAATCTTTTGTTTAAAGATTTGAAATGGTAAATTTGTTTAACCATTTGAAAGAAAGTTTGGTTTTCTATTAAGTGGTGACTTAACCGAAATCCCAATATCCATATGTTTTTAACTATTACGCTCATTATTCGGTTTAGCCGGGAGAGGACCTTGTGTCATATAACCCATTCCGAATAATGACACGTCGATATGTATAGCATTTGAATACCGGTGGTGAAGACCGGGTATTTGTGAAAACGATAGGATAACCTATCGATTGTCTCTGCACCGAGTCACGCCGGTATAGAGATTCCCTAAGTGATGGGATGTCCGATCGGGATTGTGAATACCTGGATTGTAAGGGCTTCTTCGGAAGTGCCTTCGGTACTGTTCGAACCCGGAACAGACTTGTATGGTTACATGTCTGACACTACACTTTGAGATACAAAGCAGATTTCCTTCAAATACGTATCTGTTGGTGGCGGAGAATTTATTCTCTTAGCATAACACCCTTCTCTGAGACGTACGAGCTCAGAGGTTATGTAGTTGAAGGTTATCAGCAATATATTCCCAATTTGGTAGTGTGACATGCTGAGTGTTGATCATTTGCTAATCATTTGTGATCAGAGCATGGCTTTTGCATAAAGCGTAGCATTGTGGACGAGACTGCATCAGGACCTCACACCCCGGAAATGGTCGAAACAGGAATATGCAGCAAGGTTATGAGGGTCGCGCCCTTTAGGGTGTGTCATTCCCTTCTGGTAAAGGGTGGTATCATGGTATGGAGCCCAGATATTTACCTATGTGGTGACTCCAATCTCATTTACTGTGTGGTTGTTGCTTTAGAGGCCCCTCGGATAAAGGTCCCAAAGGACCGGGGAGTTGCATGCTCGAGAAGTAGTTACCTAGTTACAGAGGTAACCCGGCCTTGTGTTGGCAGAGAGTTGGTTAAGTTCTCGGGACGTCCCGCCAAAGCCGATCCCATGGACAGTGGGAAGTTCCTTAGCCCGACCATTTGTTGGAAATCCATTCATCCAATACGTCCCTTGTACGGTTTTAGTTGTATACCTGCCATCTACTTATGGTGGCACCCCACTGTTTGGATGGTAGCTATAGTAGGCATAGTTCGAAATGTCTATGTTGGCTAAGATTTATATCCTACTTTCGAAATGTTTTCCACTGTGCACTTATTATAATAATATCAGAATCTTCTCGTATCAAGCATGTTTGACTATCATAAGAATAAATCTCCTCCAATTCTGCGTTTGCATTGTGTGTGTGTGGCGGGAGGTCTTATGGTAGTTTCATTTTCGAAAAGCAATGCGAATTGACTTTAGAATGCTTTTGCTGTTGTTTTTAAAGATAAACTATTTTTGTTACCCACACCAGTCCCATGACTGACTCGGAGTTTATTGTTTCTATCCTAAACTCTGGATGCTCACTATTTTCCACACGAGTAGTCTAGAGTTGGGTTTTTTCTTCAGATAGTCAGGTTTAGTAGGTTATCTGGAGCTAGTTCCGTATTTGGTTGTGGACGAGACTTGCTTGTCTTAGTGTATCGTGATGTTGATTCGAGCTGCTGCTGGAGTTCTTCCTTGAAGACTATCTTAGAGTCATTTGTTCCGCTGCTGGTGTTAGCTATTTTCTTTTACGCTGCTATTTTCTTGTATCATATCTCTGATGTATATTGATATCTATTGTATCATCTGTTGTATCAGATATTGTATCAATGTTGTATATCAATGTGTTATTCTTTTTCTTCCGCTATGTTGTTTACTTATTTGTGTTATAAGCCCCGGCGATTCGGATTTGAACGATCGAATCTGCGGCATTTGAGCACGATTTAAAGTATGGATGTCGATTTTCAAATGCGAAAAGTTCGTATCGTCACAAAATAAGTACAGAATTAACGCTAGTTGAACCGATCTTTATCCTGCTGATTCTAGAATTGACCTTTCTGAATTTGATAATCTTTTCTCTGAAAAGGAAATTTTAAACGCTATTAATGATTTTCCTAGTGATAAATCCCTGGGTCCTAATGGGTTCCCTATTTTCTTTTAAATTTTTTTGGGGTCTTTAAAATTTGATGTAATTAACGTGTTTAATGATTTTTATAATGGAAAATTATAACTAGTAAGAATTAGTTTTGCATAAGTAATTTTATTACACAAATGAATTGGAGCTAATAATTTAAAAGATTTTAGATCTATTTCCTTAATTATTTGTTCTTTTAAAATTATTTCAAAAGTTTTAGGTAATAGACTTAGTAAAAGAATGAACGATCTAGTACATTGTTCACAAACTGCTTTCATAAAGGGTAGAAATATCACTGATGGCGTGGCTGCTATTTAAGAATTCATTAATTGCTATTGTAAGAATAGTATTACTTGTGCGATTCTAAAGCTGGACTTTGTGAAAGCTTTTTATTCGGTGGATTGGGATTTTCTAGTTGATATGTTACATGCTAGAGGTTTTAGCCAAAAGTGGATAGGCTAGATTATGACTTTACTCAGAAGGAGTAATTCTAGTATAATGGTTAATGATATTTTAGGGAATAAAATACAATCTAAACGAGGACTAAGGTAGGGTGATCCTTTATTGCCTCTTTTGACCTTGCTGTAGATGTTTTTGCTATGATAATTAAAAAAGTGGGTTATAATGGATCTTTGAGGAGTGTAGGTAGTGAAATCTCTTGCAATGTATCTCAGTTCTTTAATTTGCGGATGATACCTTATTATTTACCTCCCATTTGCCTAATCATGTCATTACTCTTAAGTTTATATTATACAGCTTTAAACTTCTTTCAGGACTCAAAATTAATTTCGATATAAGTTCCATTTTAGTGTTAAATGATATGGATAAGTTAGAAGGACTAGTGGTTACTGATTAAGTGTAAATTTATGAATTCCCCTTTTGATTATCTTGGTTTTTAGATTAGACCAACTAAACTTAAACATGATGAATGGTAATTATAGTAGAAAAAATCAAAAAAAGAATTTCTAATTGGAATGTGAGGTTTTTATCGAGAGCGGGTAGATTAGTTCTCATTAATTTTGTTTTATCCGCTATTCCAATATACTGGATGTTTTTTCATCTTTTCCCTGATTGAGTATTAATAAAATTGATAAAATTAGAAGGGACTTTTTATGGACTGGAGATAATTCTAACTGCAGTATCAACTATTTAGTTAATTGGGAAACAACTCGTAAATCTAAAAGGAAGGTGGTTTAGCAGTCATTAACTTGCGTAATATGAATCTGTCTTTGTTAGTACGTGGTTATGGAAATTTAAGAATGTTAATGATAACTCTATTTGGAAAGAAATCATTTCGAAATTTTATTATAGCGGTAGTAATAATTTATACGAAATTACACATACGGTAATTAATAAGTTGTCTATTTTTTGGAAATCAATTTTAAAATGTCATGAGATTTTTAACCTTGGTACTAATACGATCGTACATTCAGGAATTAATACTTTTTTGGCATGATCGTTGGATGTCATTCCTCTTAAGATAGAATTTAATGAGCTTTTCTAAATTTGTAAATTTAAGAATGCTTTAATTTTGGATGTTTTTTCTTTGGATAATGACCCCCTTTGGAATTTTAATTTTAATAGAATTTTAGAAGGTACAACTCTTAGGCAGCTTTCTTTACTTTATTCGAGATTAAATCTGTACAATATAAATAACGAAAATGATAATATTAATTGGGAATAAGATAAGTGCAAGGAATTTACACCTATATCATTTTATAAATTTCTTAATTTCTCGAGTGTAGCAAATAACTCTTTTAAACTCATTTGGAAAACAAATGCTCCTTCTAAATCAAAAATACATATGTGGTTAATCATGCATGGAAAATTAAATACAATTGAATTTTTTGAAAAAATATGCAAATTCATAACAAATGTTCTTTTTATAATCTTTATTTTGAAGATATTAAACGTGTTTATTATGAATGCATGAATACTTATTACATTCTAAATATTACTCTTAAAATCTTTAACTTTAGCCTTTCAACTAAAGTTAATGATTGTGATTATTATTGGAATAATTTTAGATTTATGTTCAAAAAGGAAAATAGATTTTTACTTGATACTTTATTCGTTATAATTTGTTGGTATATTTGGTTTGAGAGAAAGCAGAGACTTTTTAACAATAATAATAGCCATTTTAATAAATTGAATTTTATGATATCGTCATTTTGTTTTAAATGGATCTCAAATCCGAAATATAAATTAGCTAATAATAATAATCATTTCAAAGAATATCTTAATAAGGTTAATAATAGTATTAATATTACTCTATCGGTCCTATATAAGTTTCTGATGATGTTTGTAATGCCATAACCATGTTCTTCAAAAAGAGTAAACTCTATCGGTCCTTTAACTACACAAATATTACTTTAGTCCCCAAGACCAAGAATGCACATGAAGTTAAAGACTTTCGTCCTATATCCTGTTGTAATACAATTTATAAGTGCATATCTAAGATTATCGCTACGAGATTAAAATTGGTGCTCCCCAATATTATATCTACCAATCAAGCTGCTTTCCTCCCTGGAAGAAATATTCTTGATCATATTCTTCTAGCTCACGAACTATTGAAAGGATACAACAATACAAATTCTGCCCCTAAAGCGATGATGAAACTTGACATCATGAAAGCCTTTGATATGTTGCAATGGGATAGCATAGTACGCATAATGGGATATATGAATTTTCCACCGCATTTTGTTGCATGGGTTTACGAATGTATGTCAACTCCTACTTTTTCGATCAACATTAGTGGTGTGATGATAGGATTTTTTGGAAGCAAACAAGGAATACGGCAAGGAGATCCATTATCTGCTTATATTTTTATCTTGGTCATGGAGCTGCTAACTAGGATGATTAATGAAGCAATACAGCAAGGAAAATTTAAGCTCCATCCAAAATGTGAAGATCCCCAAATATCAACCCTTATGTTTGCTGACGATCTTGTTTTGTTTTGTGCCCCTGATGCTAACACTGTTCAGAACATAATGAACATACTCAAACAGTTTTATACTATGACAGGCCTTAAAGTTAACATCCAAAAATCTGCTATCTCTGTTGCTGGAGTTAATTTACAGCAGAAAACTCATATAGCTAATATCTCTGGATTATCTCTTAACCTATTCAATGCCTCGTATCTAGGTCTACCACTAACATCTTCCAAGATAACAACTAATCAGTGTATACCTTTGTTTCAGAGAATTACTTCTAGAATGACAAATTGGACCACCAGGATGCCGAGTCAAGCCGGCAGACTAACTCTTATCAAGTCAATCATATTTGCCATGCAAGTGTACTGGGTAAGAACCTTTGTTCTTCCCTTCAAATTAATTAAAATGATCAGAAGTGCCATTATGAGATTCTTTTGGACTGGCAGAACCATGGGAAGATACCTTGCTCCTATTAAATTCAATTCTCTTGAGATTCCTTTAAATAAGGGAGGGTTAGGTCTTTTTAATCTCAAGCAATGGAATAAAACTGCCTTTGCAAAACATATTGATACTCTGTACAATAACCCTGATAGTTTATTGGCAAGGTGGTCTGAAATGAATGTGATTAAGGGTAAAAACTTATGGAATATGAATAAGCCTCAGAATTTAAGCTGGACTTGGCAATGCATATTCAAACTTAAGGAGTATGTTCTCCCTCTAATACAAATGAACACTGATCCTACATACAAAGTTAAATTCTGGGATGATCCTTGGCTCGATAAGGGTTATATTATTAGACGTAAACTTTCATTCAATGAAATTATACAAACTGGTATTCATCTATCTACTTATGTCATGGATGTACTTCATATTTTTCAGGGAGTTGGCAAAAATTCTTCTAACCAGCGTATCCAGATAATTTGGGATAAGATAAGACAGTTTACCCCTTTACAGTCTACTAATGCTAGAATTATATGGGGAGAGAAGAAAGCAAATTATAAAATTGGTGAAACTTATGAGTATATGCAAGGAAACAGTGATATTCCAGCTTGGTCTTGGTGGAAGAGAGTTTGGAATAAAGACAGTAGTATGCGTGAAAATTTATTTCTTTGGAAGGTTCTGAAGCGAGCTATACTAACAAAAGCGAAACTAGCAATTATGGGAATGAATATGGATGTGCTTTGCCCTTTCTGCAGTGAGCCTGTTGAAACAGTTGAATACCTATTCTTTGAGTGTGAAGTAATTATGCAGATCTGGGCAGAAATCATGGTGAGCATTGAAGGCAACTGTCCTTCTCTTGACAACTATATTGAGTGGAATAGAATTCAATCTATCACAGGGGGTAAGCAAAAGCATAAACGAATTAACACCGTGGTTCTGAAAAGTTTCTTATATGCAGTTTGGAAAGAACGTAATACAAGAATTTTTGATGCAACTAATGGAAAGACTCATGCTTCCTTTAAACTTTGGATAAGGCATGAAGTTAATTGCTCCTTGCAAATGTTGTTTGTTCATGATCCTGGGATATCCATGTTACTGCATCTGTAATTTGGTCTTAGTTTTTTACTGCGTCTTCTTCAGTGTGTGCACTACTCTTGTTCCTCTGTCCCTTTGAGTGTTTGTATCTTTTTATCTGTGTTTTAATAAATTGGTCGGGGACCAATTAACCCCGTCGGCCATGCCAAAAAAAATATATTTAAACAAAATAACAATATTTCTTATATTAATAATTATAGCATTAGCATTTTTTCTAATTTGACGATGATTTTACAGATTATCATAATGTTCTTTTGATTGAAGGATCATGAAGATAATTTTAAATTGTTCTATTTTTTTTCATCTTTAGTGTGGGTTAATATGTTGCATAGCGAGTTTGGACTTTTTTTATTTATTTATTATTTTTGTTGCTTTTCCGTCTTACAATTTTAATTATAGTATAATTACTTTTACTTCTTTTATACATATATATGTATATAATTTGCATTTATATGTGTATATGTGTATAATTCTTATGTTTTTCTTTAGCTCCTTCTACAGATACAAGTCTAGGGCAAAAATAGTCCTAGATTTCTATTTACAAGTTCTTAGGTTTGCAGGTAGTAAGATTATAGAGATATGTTCTTCCTAGATCTTCTGCATTTGCTATGAGGTGTTATTCCCAGTTCTTTTGCGTCTTCAGGATGGCGTTCTTCATTCTGGATCATTCGTTTTTGCAGTGATACGTTCTTTCCAATCCTTCCTTGTCTTAAGAGCAATGTTCTTCATACTGGATCATTCGCATTTGCAGTATTACATTCTTTTTGGATTTTCATTATGGGCCATAGATCATCCACATTTCCAATTCTTCTGCGTCTATCTTTCAACTGGAACTTTCTATTGATATCATCAGCACTGAGTTGCTTCATGATTTCTGGGTACTTTTAACACCTCATTACAGGCACTGGCCTTGCCGGAGCTCGATAATGAGGTGTGATGGGCAGTGGCCTTGTTGGAGCTCATTATACTTGTACTTAAATCTTTTTCATTTTTTGTATTATGATTAGCTACCTGCCAGATATATTGGCAGCGCCTTTGATTTCAACGATACACATACACACGCACACACATATGTGTGTGCTCTCCTCTATTTTAGAGGATCACACATTTCTCTAAACAAAGTTAGTTATTGAAATTTAATTATTAATATATATTACCAATTATTATATATTCAATATTTAATAGTATTTATTAATCATTAAATATTTAATGTTAGTTATCAATTATTAGTAATTTAATTATTATATTAATTATTAAAATTAATTTTATTTTTACTAATGATTAATTTTATTTAATTATTTATTATTTAATCATTTAAATATCTACTATTTATTATTTCATTATTAATAATTACTGTTTATTATTAGTAATTATTTGTTAATTATTTACTATTTATTATTTAATAACTTACTATTTACTATTTATTTACTAATAATTATTTAATATTATTTTATAATTATTATTATTTATTAATTATTATATTCATTATTGAATGGTAATTTTAAATATTAATAGTAATTAGCTCGTATTTCAAACTGATTATTAATCGTTATTATTTAATAGTAATTAATATTAATTATTAATTATTCAGATATGTATCTATTACAACTAGCAAAAAAGAGTTATGAAAATTGGCATTACTACAATGACCAAAAAAACTATTACAACAGAGGACAAGGAAGAGGTATTGATAAAAATTGATATCTATTTGCAGCTGGCAAAAAGTAATTGTAATAGACATATATTACAATGGGCAAATGAAAAAAGTTGTAATAGGTATCTATTACTATGAGTAAAGAAAAGAGTTGTTGAAAAGTGACATTTATTAGAACATGTAAGATAAAACCATTGTAATGGATTTCTATTACAACAGGTTTTTCTGACCATTATAATAATCTATTTTTGTTGTAATACAATAAAGGAGGAGGGGCACTGTTGAAGGGACTTTTTTCTCGTTCAACAAGTTTTTGAACTTCCTATGTAATCTCGCCGATCATCATTAACCCATGGCTACTGACCCATAAGATCAACTTTGTAAAACTCAATAGAAACATAAACAAAGCTCAAGTGGACGTAGGCCTTTGTTTAGCCGAACCACTATAATTATTGTGGGTTCTTTTTTTTCATTTTCAATTTTATTTCTTCATTTTATTCTCCTCTGTCAATCTTTGGATATTTGTGCCAACTTTGGCGTAAATACATAGGACCGCCTAGATAAGGTTATCAACTCATGTAAGAATCAAAACATGAATTTTAAAAACCAAATTTTTCATCGTTTAATTTTGAATATTTAAATGGTTTTAAATACTGAATTTGGAATATAATTTGATTAAGAATATGGAGATTTCGCTTTTGAATTTTAGAATAAATTTAAATTTCAAATATAGCGATTTATCGTAATAAGGAAATAGGGAATACTTGAAATTTGAATTGAATATGAATCAAAACAATTTAGAGGAGATTTTTGATTTTGCAGTGTTCTTCCCCACCTTCCTTTTTCATCTTATCGCTCGCCTTTGGTGATTGCTTTGCAACGGATGTGGTGCCTGTGATTTTGATTGTCGCGCTTCAAATTTGGTTTGGGTTTTTCATTTGCGGATCTATCAATTGATTGTGGCTCTTCTTGACGTGGCTCTTGCGGTTTCTGTCGCACTCTCTGGCTGTCTCCTTTCCTCGATTTGCTGCTTCGCTGCCGCTGTCTTCTTCCAAGGTCAACTATGCTATGTCCTATTTCTGATTCACGCTGAGTTCATTCACCTCTCCTATTACCTCAGTTCAGCATAGCGACTCGTTTCTCATTCGCGACTTCACCATCTCGTCCATTCCCTAGGTTCTGGATCGTGTTTCAGTTTCTGGGGTTGTATTTTTTTTTGGTGTTTTGTTGGCTAATTTACTTGTCGTCTTTGCTATTCTGGATCGTATAGTGACTGTGTGGTTCGTCTTGTGTTGATGTATGGGTATTGGTGCTTGTTTTCTTTCTTGGATGATTTCCACCGGGGCCTGGTTGTCATGGTGGGGGTGGTTTGTTGCTGTAGGTGGGCAAGTCTGGTTTGCTATTGGGTGCATATGCAATCTCTGTTATGAAATTCTGGTTTTCGTTAGTTTGGTTCTGGTGCTGATGTTGGCTTTGTGTGATGTTGTGTATTGCCAATTTTGGCCTGTCTGTTGATGATGTTTATCTTTGGCAATTTGCAAAGTTCGGTATTTTTGCTACTTGTTAAGTTTCTGTGTGCTTGATTGTACATTTTTCACCCTGCGTGGTGATTGTGACTGCCATGTGCAGCTTGTATTTGTAGTTCGGATGTGTTTGTCCGACTCCTGTGCTGTAATCTAGTTTAGATTTAGTGGTCTGCCCACTTTAAAAACTTTGTATTAGTCGATAGGCATCCCGCTTATCTCCTGCTATGTATTGTTTTATTATTTGCTATAATAAAAAGTGTACGGTCCACTATAAAAACCGGCTGGCTTTGCCAAAAAAAAACAATTTATAATATGGATATAAATCTTATTTAAAATAGAACTTAGTTAGTAAAGTTCTAAAACAGGAATTTCAAGTGATTTCGTCAATTGTTGAAACTGTCGATTTTATCGACGCGTTAAAATAGCGATCCGGGGCACAGTCTCGGAATTCGATGAAACTTATACTATTAGAACAGTAATAGTATATTATTATTGGATTTCCGATTTCGTAGTATTTGGAGTTACCGTTTGATCGTACGATCTGAAAACGCCTAGAAATAAATTAATTGAATTTAATTTAAATAGTCGATTTAAAAAGCTATCTTCTACATACAATCGAATTAAGCTTCGAAACTTATTCCATTACGTTCGGAATAGCGGTACAACGTTAGGAATTCCAAGTGGCACGCCTCGATAGGAGTTCGAAGTTTTAAGTTATTATAGTTGAAATACTTTAGGAAAATTAATAATATTATTAAATAATTTCACAGTCAAACCATACTCTTCTGGGACAAGCCATCCCTTTCCTTTCATAAATTGAGTTACCTCCTCTCTTCTTCTTTCAATAATAAGGCTAGTCAAATTAAATAAAAAATATACCGAACGAAATCGATTCAAACTATAAAAAAAGAAAAATCAAAACCAAATTCGCAATCGATCGAGGGAGGCTTGGCCTGGAGGACAAGCAAGGTCGCAATCGCTCACGAGCATCTAGAGGTTGAAATCGCGATACGCGTATGCTTGAAGCAGCGTTTGAGGGCAAGTGAAGGGTCTTCAAGGCTGGCGTTCAAATGGAGGAGGACTTGCTATGATGCGACAGTGGATGTGGACTGGATAAGTATGAATCAGGGCTTAGAGATTCTCGAATTCTAGAAGGAGTTGGACTTCGACAACAGAGGCACTGAGATTGTCGAGTCGAGTAGCACTTAGGTGCGTACTTAGGTATGTGCGGTGTGAGTGCAGTGACCGCGATGGAAGGTAGGCCCGGGGAAGTCCTCGAAGTCGCGTTTGATGATGGTGGTTCGGGTTTGTTCTAATGGGGTCGGGAAGCTTTGTTGGTGGTAAGGATGATGGACGTTCGGCTATGGGTGGTTTGGTTCATGTTGCAAGCTTAAACATCGGCGAGAATGGAGGATTTTTAATTTAGATTTGGTATTGAGTTAATTAAAAGTAATTTATGTTGTAATTATAATATTTAAAATCAATATCTTATAAATCATGTATTTTACTCATACTAGGTCCAAAATGAACATGGTTTGTTGCATTAGACTCGTATAGTTGATAGCTACGTCATGGATTTGATTTGGGTGCATTTCGAATTAGTGAGATTTTAAGCTATAGTCAGATGTTGTTCGGCTATAGACTAAACCAAAACGTGGGAGCGACTACTAAAATCAAGGTGAGTAAATCTCTCTCTTTTTGGATTGTTGGATTTAATTGATAATATTTAAAATTAATTATTGGATATTGGGTTGAATTTATAAATTATTATCAGTTTGGATGTTTTATTATCTATAGTAGTATATATTAGTAGTTGGACAATTTTCCGCTATTGGTGCGGCTGATACCCTATGCGCACCCACATAATAGCGAATGATCCTATTTACCGTGATATCCCCCTCGAAGTGGGATTGGTATTTTTATGTTATCTAACATCTGTGGATGCAGGGAAACAGGTTGGAGGGTTCCAACTGGATTTCTCAAATATATTTATTGTTTCCATATATAGCAATATATATTGTGATTGGATAAATATGTTATGGATTGTTGTGCGATTTGAATTATTGGATGCTATAGTAGCACTGGCCTTAATTTTTGTATTATAAATACCATAAATAATATTATTAATTTTTTAAGAGGAAATTTAAAAGAGGATTTTTAAAACAAATATTTATTTTGATATTAGAACGTTGTAAAGAAAATTGAAATGGATTAATAAATGATTGGATTTGGATATTTATTTAGTTGTGTTGAAAATGGTTTCAATTGGAAAATTTTAAATTAGATATTTTTAAATAACAAATTTTAAACAAGATCCTTTAAAATATTGAATGGAGATAAAAATCTAGATTTGATTGTTTTGGAATATAGCTTGGACTATTTATGAAATAGATTTGCAAATGGAGTTTTAATTAGAGATCGATATATAAAATGGATTTTTTTGGTAATATGAACCGGTTATAGAATGGGAAATGAGTTATGAAGTTTATAGAAAATGTTTATAAATATAAAGGAAATGATCATTATTTGGAAAATTTAGAACATAAATTCACTATGTGAATTTGAATTAAAATATGGAAATTTGTAATAAACAAATAGTAAATTCCATTTTGGAATATGGAAATAGTTATGGAGTTGGAAATGAAATCGATTTGTGATAAATCGAGAGAGGGATTTTTAAATGCTAAATGGTTATACTGGATTTTAAAAATGGATTTTTATCGAGAAGTTAAATTGTTTTTAGAATGGAATTTCTGTTTATTCAACTATATGGTTTAAAAACTGTTTAGAATTGGAAGTATTTTGGGAAAATTGGTTATCCAAATATTTAATTTTAGTTGGAAATAAAATTTAAGTTTTTATGATAAGCTTTAGTAAATTGGTTGGTTTTATTTAAAAATGAATTGAGAACGAGTTATCAATATTATTTAAAAGTGCTTTGACATTTTATATAATTTCTTAAACAGGTTTTAAAAATAAATTATTACTTTTTAAAATTACTTATTATATATATATAGTTTTGAAATGATTGAATTTATTTATAAATTCTCTCGAGATTTGTAAACGGGGGGTTATTTAAACGGATATGATTTTGATAGAGGAATATTATAAGAGATTTTGGAAGAGAAAAGGTATTTTCTAAAATGTGGAAATATGGGACGTTGGAAATGAATATGAATTCATTATAGAAATTTATGAATTGTTAGTAGGAATTATAATCGATTATAATTGATTTTTGGAAACGGTAAAAAAGGACATATTAATAATTACGAAGATTTATGGGATAAGTTATGAAATATTTTCTAAGTTTGATATTAAAAAATGTTTTGGAGAATCGGTCTATCAAAATTCTCCAAAGTATTGAAAGAGGGTTTTGGAAAATATTTTACGAGTGAAATGGTTGAGATAGATAGAAATATTTTTCTAAGTGTTATGAATTGAGTTTTGGAAGTATTTCTAAGTGTTGAAATGGGTTAAAAATATCCTATGGTGAATATAAGCATTTGGAATTGTTTCCAAACGATGAAATATTGGAAGAGGCTTGGATATATATCTTTGTAAAGATACTTTGAAATGAATATTTTGAAAGGTTTATAGTATGGGTCTAGTGACTGCTTATGTGTGTTATTTAATAGTTGAATAATCGACTATAAAATGTAGCCAAACTCGTTGATTGTTTCGAAGAGACCGGTATCAGATTTAATTATCCGAAAACCACTTCGATCCGGTTTGTGTGTATGAAGTGTAATATCTCGAAGATAATGGAGATGACAATCTTGAAGGAGATTTGATTTGTCGAGACCCAAGATAACTTGTATGGATGAATGTTATCATTGCATTGTTTTGCCTGGAAGGCAGTGTTAGCACTCCAAGTATGAATGCCGTTCTAAAGGCAAAACGTTGCCTCAAGCCTCATCAACCGGGAATGACTAAAACATGGAAGATGCAGCCGGGCTAAGTGGGTCGCACCCAGGTAAGGTATGTTATCACCTTTCTAGATACCCTCAGAAATATTATATTTAAAATTATGGATATGGTAGTGCATATAAAGAGAGCGCTCGATAAGGGTGGGAACACCCGGTGTGATAACATATTCGGTACATCTAGTAAGGGGTAGGTCGTTCCTGTGTTGGCAGGGATCGTTAGGTACGATCTCGATACATTTTTCTAGAGGTGTACAATGGAAGGCGGTACTCTAGTAGCCTAGTCGTTGTATGGAATTTAATATCCACCACGAGCCTATACGATTTTGATTTTATACCAACTATTTTGAAATGGAGATGCAAGCATTTCAGCTATTTTCTAATTTACTTTCTATAGACACTATTATAAGATATAAAATGTTTTGGTTATTGTAGGGTAAAACCCGTAGTGTTTATTGTGACGTGGTTTTACCAAAAAACCTTTGTTTTTCAAAGGATTTTGAAAATAGTAATAATTTAAATTAAGTGTGTTTTCTCACGTTGGTTTTTCAGACTGACCCCGGTGTTATTTTATTATAATGCATCGGTCAGACCGAGTATTAAAGATTCAGGTTAGGATGCTGTGATGACCCGCAAATCCGTACCCCTTGAATCGGCAATAATCCACACATGTCCGACCCAAAAAGCACAAACTGACAGAAAGTCAAGAGAAAGAAAATAGAGAGAAGAAGAGAAGAGAAAAAAGAGAGAAGATAGAACCAAACAGAATAATACAGAATCTCACATCACAGCGGAAAACATATAATATCATATCAATGATCTTTACAAAATAGAAACTATATATATACACACACATCAATCAGAGTTCAACAATCAATCAATATTTATCAGCCTGAACAGTTATAATAATCTGTCCTTACAAATGCCGATAATAAACAACAACTAACAAAGCACATCGGATAATCAATAATCAAAACAGATACGTATATACAAAAATGAAGATCTCCAGCTCTCCTGCTGAAGCTCCAAAAGCACAAATCTGTACCCGTAAATATACTCGGTCTGACCCGAGCATTGAAAGGGAAGAACGCCCGGATCAGTCCGGTAACTAGCGAGAGAAACACACTCAACTAATTTTATTAAATTACCAAGCTTTTCCTTAGTTTTCAAAACAAAAGTATCTCGTAAGACAAGTCCCCACATAAAAACGGACATGTTTTTACCTTACGATAACTAAAACATATCATATCAAATCCTCTTATATTATAGTAGTGTCTACTATATACAAATAATAGTAATCATAGCCGAAATTGTTACATTGATTTAATTCCAGCATATAGCCCAATTAGGTAATACAATCAAAATGGAAAACACGTAGTGGAGTATGGATTTCCATACAAATGACCACGTGAAGGGACTACCTTCCGGCAGTACATCTCTAGAAGAATGTACAGAGCAACCATCATAAAGTTTCTCTACCAACACAAGACCAGCCCGCCTCTATAACTAGATGGTACCAAATATGTCATCCTTCGGGCACTACCAACCTTTACCAAGGGCCCTCTAGCATACAAACCACAAAAATCAGATACACGACGTCATAGCCTGCAAAGATATATCTAGAAGAGGATAATCATATTCTACTTGGGAATGACCTACTTAGCCTTGCTGCATCTAACCCTGTTTTGGTCATTTCCGATTGATGAGGCCTGATGAGGTAACGATTACCTTTCACAATCACATATCACATCACTTAGAATGCCACACGGCCATTTCCATTGACTACTAATTGCCTTCCACAAAAATACAACCCTTATGCTCATACGTCTCAAGAAGGGTGTTAAGCTAAAAGTTGCCTTCTCCGCCACCACCGATGTACATTTCTAAAAACCAATGTACGTAATCTATAGAAATACAATGTCATAAAACATCCATACAAGTTGTCCAGGAACAGGACAAACCGAAGGTACTTTCCTACCGCATCCTGTCGGGAAATCCCTAGGATTAGTAGCGAATAGTCCTCGCATTGGATATTTCATAATGTAGAGACCACTGCTACTGGATGTATATTGGGATTTTAACCCCAAACAATCAACAAGTAGTCCCTCACTATGAAAATCTAAAATATGAATATCTTCATAAGCAACCTACACAATCGTCGCATATACGTTGGTACGAAGTGGTTTTCGGATAAACCAATCCCGGTCTCTTCGCACCAACAACGCAAAAGCATTTCTCAACCTCACACAGCAACTAAGTCTCATAGACTTATCATGTCTCCTACTTTCAACTTGCTATCCTTTGGGCCAAGAAGGAGGCTCGATAGATTGGAGTAATACTCCGCATTATACGAATCAACATCCTAACCACAAAGGATAATCAAGCCTACACAAAAGGCTACGTATTAAGTGTACGACTAAATAGTTCCCACATCAAGTTGAGGAATAAAATTTTTGGCCCAGTTTGGTAGTCGGTTATTTAACTATCAAAACAAACAAACAAATATTTAGCACCATAACAATCACAAGGCCCTTTTAATTAATCTTTCATTAATTAAATTACTTGTCAAATATTCACTTTAACTTATCTTTAAGAAGACATAATCTCAAATCATTTCACTTCATATTGGAAAACATTTCCATACTTATTTAATAATAAGTAATTCACAAATCTATTTATTTTCAACACTTGGAAAATATTCAATATACTTAAAACACGATTAAGTATATATTTTATTATATAAGGAAAACATTCTCTTAAACACATTTATTTGGGTCAAAACGAATGTTGCGTAAAACATCGTTACGACAACCTAAAATCAATAGTATAGGGATTCAAAAATAAGATAGATATATAAATCCCAATACTATACAAAATATTTCCTTTCGGAAATCATCTACTATAACAAAAGTGTTATAGTCCATCATTTCCTTACTTCTCGAAAACGTCTATTTCAACAATGAATGTTGAAATCTATGGTTTTGATCCTTAACACATTTTAAAACTTCTTTAAACCATTTTACCATTTAAAATATCACTTACTGAAACATTTATTTATTTTCAAAAGATTATTCATTGTCCAAAATCGTGGATATAATGCCTTTACCAAATTCATCACTACTGCAAATTTAAATTAAAGGACTATCCAATGTCCAAAATTGTGGATATAATTCCTTTAAATAAACTTCTATATTTAACTTATCAATTTCAATTGATTTCGTATTTATAAAACAATGTATATAAATTCCATTTATATTTTACACAAACTTCAATATACAAAATTCCTTTCTTAACCAACTCCATTTAAAATCTCATTTAAATGCCAAAATCCAATTATAAGTAAATTCACTTATAATTCTCTTATTTACAAATTCGTTCTTTTATAACGTCACAAATTTATATAAATCGTATTCACTTATAAAATCCATTTATAACTTCATTTTAACATTTACAAACTTGTCTATAATTCAATTACATTGATTTATAAAATATCAATCTCATAAATCCCATATATAAACCATTTAAATTCAAAAACTAAATTTAAACTATTTACCAAATCATTAACTTAATATTTCAAAAATCACATTTTGATTATATTTCACAAAAGTCATAATTTTTATAAAATAAAAATTATGACTTTTATTTATTCAAAATAAATCCATTTACTTGATCATTTAAATTAACAAAACGTACAAAATCACATTTAAAATCCTTTTTAATTTGGAAATCATCACTTTAAGAATTTTAATTTCCAAAAATAGGCCCAATGCTGTATCAGCACTAAATACATCAATTATGGCATTCAAAACATCATATATCATCATATGATAATTGCATATGTATCAATATCTGTAAATAAATCAATACTGGCGAGGAATCCAGTTGGATCCTTCCAACCCGTCATCTCCAACAAATATAAATATTAGAATATGTGTACAATGTCCGTTTCAAGGCAAACGCGCGTACAAAGGGTCATCCGCTCATACATGGGAACGTATAGGGTCATCTGCTCCACTAGGGAGGTATATATCCAAATACCAATCAATATATCACATATCATCCAAACAATCATCAATCATCATACAATAAATATTTTCTCACTTATATAAAAATATCAGTGAGTCGGAAAGAGTGAGTTGTACTCACATTGCGTCCAATAGCAGTTGAAGTGTTTTGTTCTGAATAAAATTAAACGAGCGTTTAATTTTATCCAAAATTCATACTAGCTCCAATCAACCCCAAACCTGCTCCGTCGCATAGTGTTTGCGAATACGAACCCAATGCAATTCGTTTCGTGTGAAACGGACCTCATACGAAAAAGATATCACGTTTTAAAGTTTATACAATTTTGTAATGTAATAATTCCAATTTTCTTTTTATATTTTTTTACCCTAGAACTCATCCAGGCCGTCTATTTCCCAAAACCAGATCTCGGCCATTGTTCTAATCTTCTCCTCCATCAGGTTTTCACGTACACTAGTAAACCCATAGCCGCCTCCTCTTTGGCGAATTATGCTCCCACCACGCTTGCTTATAAGTTGATCGAGAACCACCGTGCCGGAGCCCTTCGCGAGCTCTACCCCTGGCATGAATGAAGTGAAGCTCGGCCCTATCTTTTTCTTGAAAAACGCACACGACCTGATGGTGAACGCGGCTAGATTTCGGTGTCCACGATGAACTCCAGGCGATCTCCGCCGTTGGATGTGAATTACTCGGCGTGCTCTACGTTTTGCTTGTTGGGAGTTTCTTGTGAAAGATAATGGATTGGGAGATCGGAGGGGTTGAAGCTTGAGTATTTTCTGGCCATAGAAATTGAAAGTGACGACTAGGGTATGAAACCCTAGGATTTGTGAAAAAAGGAAAAAGTGAGGTCCTTTTATAGAAAATTTACGCGCACTATTCATCTAAAAAATTTCCAAACTCCAAACGAAGTGTGCCGCCTGGCATTTATAATGTTTTACCCCTATTCCAAACACAATGGAATGTATATCCGGAGCCAATTCGATCATATTTGGAAGTAGGTTTTCGAATCGACTTATTTAATTTTAAAATTCACTTAAACCGATTTCTACGGGTTTTAGCTTTTCCCGGACAAACCATAAATCCGATTGACACGAAATTTGAAATCTTACAATACTATTACATTATGGATCCAATGAAACTATTTTCATCGAAATCCGAGACTATTTGAAAAATGGCTATTTTTACACGTAAATTAAATATTAGAATATTCAATTTCTGCAAATTAACTTTTAATTCAATTTTAGAAGTTTACTAACATCATTCTAATTCAAATATGATTTAATATCACTTTACAAATCACTTTTATTCACATTTAATCCAAATTCTAATTATTTCTGCAATTTCAAATATTAAATTAACAATTTTATTATCCCATTAAATCCTTATATTCGAAATATTATTTATTCAGCTTATAAACTTAACTTTTAAATATTTAAAATTAATTAAATATATGAATCTCAAATGACTGAAATTCTGAGTCGTTACATTCTCCCCTACTCAAAAGATTTTCGTCTTCGAAATTACAAAGTAAGAAAAAGTCACAAAATACATTAACTTTTCAAAATAACCCGTTCAATTTAGATTTATCAAAATCACTTAAATGTTTAACTTTCCCAAAATCCAATAGTTAAACTTATAAAAACTTTCCTAAGTTTTCAAATACATTCATAGTTATCTTTTCAAAACCAACTAATATCATTTAACTTTCAACTCAAAAACCAAAACTTTAGTTTTCACAAATTTTTCCAATTTTCCCAAAAAAATTCCAACGCCTTTAGTTTTCAAAAAATTTCGCCAGCGTCTCCTTTGCGCAGTTCGATACGAAAAAAAATTGTAATATATATATATATCACAAATATACATCTTATCATCAAGAATGAGGCATCCCGAAGGGAAAAAAGTGTAAAAGTACGATATGTAATCCGAGATATGTACCTTATATATTATTGGCGAGCATGTATGGCTAATATAGCGTGAAAGCGAGCTCCAAATGCGAAGCAAGCGCCATCCGCACCTACTAAACACTCAAAAATAATGAGAAACATGTATATATGAAAGTAATATCAATATACAACGTATACCAATACAACAATTATATATGCCAATATAGCAAATGCAATCAAAAGAAACAAATCCAACCATCAAACAACTATCATCCAACTAACATCCAACAACTATCCAATCAATTCATAAACAAATCAATATTCATTCACTTCTCATTAACATTCGTTGAATTTGTTTTCAATTAAATCATGTTTGATTCATCAACATTGGATTTTACTAACATTCATTTATTCATATTCAATTAGTTTACATTCACTAATTTTATTCAAGTTTGTTAACTTCCAAATCAAATCAATTTCATTTCTATTTATTCTAACTTCACTTTCAATTTGAATTCAATTATTTATAGCTTTCAATTTTATTAATTCAATTTCATATGAATTTTTATTCAATCAACTAACAATCATCTAACAAACAATGTATATCCAACATAACCAAATTAATTCACTTTACTTCGTTTACATTCAATTTGGTTTAACACATTTAATTCCAATTGGTTTAACATTCAATTTACTTTCATTCAATTATTCAATTCACAACTTCTTAACTTAAGTTTTATTCAGTTCTTAATAACAACATTTTCTAATTCATGTTTATTTCCTAATTCACTTTTACAATTAAAGTTGAATTACATAATATAACTCAAGTTCATATTCATCACTTTACTTTATTAATTTACTTCGATACCAAAATCAACTTCATTCAACATCACTTAAGTTATATTTCATTTCAACTTCGTTTACCTTCACTTTCACTAAACAACTTAAGTTCATCTCTAATTCATTTCAATTTCAATTTTATTCAACTTTACTTAAGTCAAATTCATATCACTATTCAAATTCAGATTTTTGTTTTTCATAACAAAATTGTCTAACCATTTTAACAATTGGTTTTACTTAATTTTTCTCATTTTATAAGTTATACAACTTAATTATCTAAACTTCCAAATTCATATTATATAATCACTTATCTAATCCAATTAAAATTCAATTCAATTTAACCTTCCTTATTTAAATTTCAAATCATATAATTCACTTGCTAACTCAAATTTCTTTCAACTTTACTAAAGTAAATTCTTACTTCATATCATAAGTCTAAAACTCGTTTCACTTCTTTTTATCAATTTTAACTTGGATTTTAAATCAAATTTGCTTATCACAATAAAACTTCAATTTTCAATTTACTATTGGTAGCGAATCCATCACACAAAAACTCAAAAATGATACCGATGATGCTGCAGTCATCACCCTTATTATTTCCCAGTAAGAGTAGTAAATTCAGTGCTTTATTCTTTAAAAAAAAGAAATCCTTTTGTTTATAAATCACAATTATAAACCTTTTTACATATAGAAGATCATTTCAAATTTATTTATCTTGCTTAGATTTATAACAATATAATCACTTTAACTTTGAAAAACAACTTTCAAAATAAACGGGATTCAAATTTCACAAATACTTAGTTAAATCCATTTTCATTTACAACTCAAATAGTTTCATTTCTTATACATAAGATTATTTCACAATTGTAAATCATTTTTATTATAATTCCATCTTTATAATTTATTTGCTTATTCAATTTATTCTTTTACAATTATTGTTTTTATTTAGATTATTCAAACATCTTTCATTTAACTTGTATATATTTACATTTATAAACAATCAAACAATCAATTTATATACACTTTAATAATTCCTGACAAACTATTTCTTCTATATATAAAATATAATAAGGGTAAAATTATTTCATTTACCCAATTTAAAATGGTACTATGTCGACCTTCCTCGTTTAAGTGTTTGGAAATCCCTATCGATAACATAGCGTCCCACATACCGACCAGAATTCACAAACAACTCAACCGAGAGCAAACACAATATAAAATATTTTATATTCACTGACAAATACACGCTCATATATATAATATACACAAACTCAATTTAGGGTTCTACTGTCCCTATCTATACTGAGTACACATTAAATCTTAGGAATATACAAATCTAAGCTCTGATACCAGCTGTGACGATTCGCAAATCCGTACCCTTTGAATCGACAATAATCCGCACATGTCCGATCCAAAAAGCAAAAACTGACGAAAAGTCAAGAGAAAGAAAAGAGAAAGAAGAAGAGAAGAGAAGAAAGAGAGAAGTAGAACCAAACAGAATAATACAGAATCTCACATCGCAGCGGGAAACATATAATATCATATCAATGATCTTTACAAAATAGAAACTGTATATATATACACATCAATCAGAGTTCAACAATCAATCAATAGTTATCAGCCTGAACAGTTATAGTAACCTATCCTTACAAATGATGATAATAAACAACAACTAACAAAGCACATCAGATAATCAATAATCAAAACAGATACGTATATACGAAAATGAAGATCTCCAGCTCTCCTATTGAAGCTCCAAAAGTATCAAATCTTAACCTGTAAATATACTCGGTCTGACTCGAGCATTGAAAGAGAAGAACGTCCGGATCCCTCTGGTAAACCAGCATGAGAAACACACTCAACTGAATTTATTAAATTACCAAACTTTTCCTTGGTTTTCGAAACAAAAGTATCTCGTAAGACAAGTCCACACATAAATACGGACATGTTTTTACCTTACGATAACTAAAACATATCATATCAAATCCTCTTATATTATAGTACGGTCCACTATATACAAATAATATTAATCATAGCCGAAATTATTACATTGATTAAATTCCAGCATATAGCCCAATTGGGTAATACAATCAAAATGGAAAACACGTAGTGGAGTTTGGATTTCCATACAAATGACCAGGTGAAGGGACTAACTTTCGGCAGTACATCTCTAGAAGAATGTACTGAGAAACCATCATAAAGTTTCTCTACCAACACAAGACTGGCCCACCTCTATAACTAGATGGTACCGAATATGTCATCTTCTGGTCGCTACCGACCTTTACCGAGGGCCCTCTAGCATACAAACCACAGTAATCAGATACATGACGTCATAGCGTGCAAAGATATATCTAAAAGAGGATGATCATATCCTACTTGGGAATGACCCACTTAGCCTTGCTGCATCTAACCCTGTTTTGGTCATTTCTGGTTGATGAGGCCCGACGAGGTAACAATTACCTTTCACAATCACATATCACATCACTTAGAATGCCACACGGCCATTTCCGTTGACTACTAACTGCCTTCCACAAAAATACAACCCTTATGCTCACACGTCTCAAGGAGGGTGTTAAGCTAAGAGAAGTTGCCTTCTCCGCCACCACTGATGTACGTTTGTAAAAAACAATGTACGTAATCTATAGAAATGCAATGTCAGACAACCATCCATACAAGTTGTCCAGGAACAGGACAAACCGAATGTACTTTCCTACCGCATCCTGTCGGGAAATCCCTAGGATTAGTAGCGAATAGTCCTCGCATTGGATATTTCATAATGTAGAGACCACTGCTACTGGATGTATATTGGGATTTTAACCCCAAACGATCCACAAGCAGTCCCCCATTATGAAAATCCGAAATATCAATATCATCGTAAGTAACCTGCACAATCGTCACATATACGTTGGTCCGAAGTGTTTTCGGATAAACCGATCCCGGTCTCTTCGCACCAACAACACAAAAGCGTTTCTCAACCTCACACAGCAACTAAGTCTCATAGACTTATCACGTCTCCAACTTTCAACTTGCTACCCTTCGGGCCAAGAAGGAAGCTTGATAGATTGGAGTAATACTCCGCACTATACGAATCAATATCCTCAACACAAAGGATAATCAAGCCTACACAGAAGGCTACGTACTAAGTGTACAACTAAATAGTTCCCACATCAAGTCGAGGAACCAAAATTTTGGCCCAGTTTGATAGTCGGTTATTTAACTATCAGAACAAACAAACAAATATTTAGCATCGTAACAATCACTAGGCCCTTTTAATTAATCTTTCATTAATTAAATTACTTGCCAAATATTCACTTTAACTTATCTTTAAAAAGATATAATCTCAAAACATTTCACTTCATATTGGAAAACATTTCCATACTTATTTAATAATAAGTAATTCACAAATCTATTTATTTTCAACACTTGGAAAATATTCAATATACTTAAAACATGATTAAGTATATATTTTATTATATAAGGAAAACATTCTCTTAAACACATTTATTTGGGTCAAAACGAATGTTGCGTAAAACGTCGTTACGACAATCCAAAATCAATAGTATAAGGATTCAAAAATAAGATAGATATATAAATCCCAATACTATACAAAATATTTCCTTTCGGAAATCATCTACTATAACAACAGTGTTATAGTCCATTATTTCCTTACTTCTCGAAAACGTCTATTTCAATAATGAATGTTGAAATCTATGGTTTCGATCCTTAACACATTTTAAAACTTCTTTAAACCATTTTATTTAATTTAAAATATCACTTTCCAAGACATTTAGTTATTTTCAAAAGATTATTCACTGTCCAAAATCGTGGATATAATGCCTTTACCAAATTCATCACTATTGCAAATTTAAATTAAAGGACTACCCACTGTCAAAAATTGTGGATATAATTCCTTTAAATAAACTTTTATATTTAACTTATCAATTTCAATTGATTTCGGATTTATAAAACAATGTTTATAAACTCCATTTATATTTTATACAAACTTCAATATAAAAAATTCCTTTATTAATCAACTCCATTTAAAATCTCATTTAAATGCCAAAATCCAATTATAGTAAATTCACTTATAATTCTCTTATTTACAAATTCGTTCTTTTATAACGTCACAAATTTATATAAATCGTATTCACTTATAAAATACATTTTATAACTTCATTTTAACATTTACAAAACTTGTCTATAATTCAATTACTTGATTTATAAAATATCAATTTTATAAATCCCGTATATAAACCATTTAATATAATTCAAAAAATAAATTTAAACTATTTAGCAAATCATTAACTTAATATTTCAAAAATCACATTTTGATTATATTTCACAAAAGTCATAATTTTTATAACATAAAAATTATAACATTTATTTATTCAAAATAAATCCATTTACTTGACCATTTAAAATTAACAAAACGTACAAATTCAAAATCACTTTTAAAATCCTTTTTAATTTGGAAATCATCACTTTTACATTTTTATTTTCCAAAAATAGGCCCAATGCTGCAACAGCACTAAATACATCAATCACGGCATCCAAAACATCATATATTATCATATGATAACAACATATACATCAATATCTATAACTAAATCAATACTGGCGAGGAATCCAGTTGGATCCCTCCAACTTGTCACCTGCAACAAATATACATATTAGAATATGTGTACAATGTCTGCTTCAAGGAAAATGCACGTACAAAGTGTCAACCGCTCATACACGGGAACGTATAGGGTCATCTGCTCCACTAGGCAGGTATATATCCAAATACCAATCAATATATCACATATCATCCAAACAATCATCAATCATCGTATAATAAATTATTTCTCACTTATATAAAAATATCAGTGAGTCTGAAATAGTGAGTTGTACTCACATTGCGTCCAATAGCAGTTACAGTGTTTTGTTCCAAATAAAATTAAACGAGCGTTTAGTTTTACCCAAAATTTGCACTAGCCCCAATCAACCCCAAACCTACTCCATCAGGTAGTGTTCGTGAATACGAAGCCAACACAATCCGTTTCGTGCGAAACGTAACTCGTACGAAAAAGATATCACGTTTTAAGGTTTATACAATTTTATAATGTAATAATTCCAATTTTCTTTTTATATTTTTTACCCTTGAACTGATCCAGGCCGTCTATTTCCCAAAACCAGATCTCGGCCATTGTCTAATCTTCTCCTCCATCAGGTTTTCACGTACACTAGTAAACCCATAGCCGCCTCCTCTTTGGCGAATTATGATCTCTCCATGCTTGCTTATAAGTTGATCGAGAACCACCGTGTCGAAGCCCTTCGCGAGCTATACCCCTGGCATGAACGAAGTGAAGCTCGGCCCTACCTTTTTCTTGAAAAACATGCATGACCTGATGGTGGCCGTGGCTAGATTTTGGTGTCCACGAAGAACTCCAGGTGATCTCCGCCGTTGGATGTGTAGTACTCGGCGTGCTCTACGTTTTGCTAGTTGGAAGTTTCTTGTGAAAGATGATGGATTGGGAGATCGGAGGGGATGAAGCTTGGGAGTTTTCTGGCCATAGAAATTGAAAGTGGCGGCTAGGGTATGAAACCCTAGGGTTTGTGAAAGAAAGAAAAAGTGAGGTCCTTTTATAGAAAATTTAGGCGCACTATTCATCCGAAAATTTTCCAAACTCCAAACGAAGCGTGCCGTCTAGCGTTTATAATGTTTAACCCTTATTCCAAACACAATGGAATATATATCGGGAGCCAATTCGATCATATTTGGAAATTGGTTTTCGAATCGAATTATTTAAATTTAAAATTCACTTAAACCGATTTCTACGCGTTTTAGCTTGCCTCGGACAAACCGTAAATCCGATTGACACGAAATTTGAAATCATACAATACTATTACATTACAGATCCAATGAAACTAGTTTCGTCGAAATCTGAGACTGTTTGAAAAATGGCTATTTTTACAAGCAAAATTAAATATTAAAGTATTCAATTTCTGCAAATTAACTTTTAATTCAATTTTAAAAGCTTACTAACATCATTCTAATTCAAATATGATTTAATATCACTTTACAAATCATTTTTATTCACATTTAATCCAAATTTTAATTATTTCTGCAATTTCAAATATTAAATTAACAATTTAATTATCCAATTAAATCCTTATATTCGAAATATTATTTATTCAGCTTATGAACTTAACTTTTAAATATTTAAAATTAATTAAATATATGAATTTCAAATGACTGAAATTCTGGGTCGTTGTAGATACTATAGAGCTCAGGAGACAAGCTGGATGATAGAGACGTGTACCCGTACTTTATTTTATTCTGCTGTGTGTATGTAGACAGTATAGTCAACACTGGTAAGGCAAGTTATAATAACTGTCCATATGGATGTATTGATTATTGTACTTTGATGGTTGTGTGTGTGTGTGTGTGTATATATATATATTTACAGCTACAAGTTCTTTTATATAAATATCTGTTATTATATATTATAATTTGTTCCACTGCGATTGTGAGATTCTGTGTTGTTGTTTTTATTTTCTTCTATCTTCTTCTTTACCGCTAAAAATTCATATATCTGTTCAATTTGAGTTGGACACATGTGATTTAGTGTTGACTCAAACGTTACGGAGAAACGGGCCTTTACATGTATTCAGGTACCGGTTAGACAATATTTAAGGTTTGATGCTATACATAAGCATCAATATGCTTGTTTTGAGCCATTTTTCCACCTTAGCTACTTCTAAGCACATTAAGAATCCTAAAATTACAGTATACATCAACCGACGGTAAACAAAACCCTAAAATTTCCTCTAAAATACACCAATTATCACAAATTCCTAGCTTTGATTAATTCCTACCTACACAATTAATCACTAGTCCATACTAACCACCTAGTGATTTTAAACCTTGGTTTGGACCAATAACGATCTCCATCTCCCAATTACCACAAATATGGATAAACCTACTGACTCACTTGAAGGTACATTTAGTTCATGTTTAAATAAAGATAAATTGATTTTTAATATAGACTAATTTATATTAACTTGGAAGTAAGTTAGAAAAATAGTGTTATATTTTAAAACATGTTTAAAAAGCTGTAATAGTAGGACAAAGTGTAACATAAGAAAATTACAACTTGCTTATCTGCAGCCTTTGAGTGGAATTGCATAAAAATTACAAACACATAAATGTTTGTATGATATATATATATGCATGTATGTATGTATGTATATGTGTATATATGTGTATATAGAATAGGGTATTGAAAGCATGTACCAGATTTAGAAACCTATCGTGTAGATACAAAACACCTATATGTGCAAGGAGACAAAAACTGATAAACAAACTAGTAAAATAGCTTTTCATTCTGGCATGTCCAATTTTGCACTCTTTAGCAAGCTAGGTATCATGCACTAGTGCATAATAAATCCCTTTTACACAATTGATCAATATATCACCCTAATGAGAAGGCCAAACGCTAAAAGAATACATAAGTTATCTTGTCATAAGGAAAAAATAACAAACACATTTTCCATGTTTAATAAGCTAAAATCGAATTTTAAGTTTTCAATAAAATGGACAAGTAATCTATGTCTTTGCTTAACAGTCACTTGATCAATATTAGTTTTATAACATTTGGATAATGTAATGAAAGTTTAAAAGTAATGAAGATCCAGGCTACTTATCTATGGCATATGGAGCAGCATAAGCGTTAGGGTTATTCCACCTAAGCGGATATTACCGAAGGACATTGATGTAGAAACAAATAGGATCAATATAGAATGGTGAAAGAATAAAATAAAATTATTATGGTTGTTCATGATAAAGATGAAATCAACCGAATAATAAATGAAATTGAAGTACACCAAAAAATTTAAAGCAGTTCCACTATCAATGTGATAATGTACGTCCGCTAAAGAGAAAATAATTTTATTAATAATTCAGGAGAGAAGATTACAGAGATTGGTCCAAGTTATTTTTACTATGTATACTCCTTTAAATATAGGCTTTGGAACTAGGGATTGAACTTATCCCGTAACGTGGGACTAAACAAAACATCAAAACCAATATTGTATCACAATTTTCAAAAGTCCACCTTAATACAACATATCATTTAAACAAAGCCATCCAACTCCATTTAAACCTTCATACTCTGGGCAGTCTCAAGCACAGCGGTTATGTTCCTAATGAGCTTCGGCAATGCCATCACCCATTACACTTTTCAATGAACTCCGGCAATGTCACCGTCCACCAAAAAAGTGTTAAACATATCCTTCCCGTATAGAATCTTCGATCTTCTTAATGAAAACAAGCATCTCCACCTACTAATTCCACCCCCCATGCCACCATGTGGCACTAAGCATCTTGATAAGAAAATCAAGTTTGACTAATGATCGAATCTTGCAATGGCAATAGCTTGGTGAACATGTCTACTGCATTATCCTCCGTGTTAACCTTCTTAAGACAAATTACTATCCCCTCATTCATTGACACTTTCTCGCCTCAATATGCTTCGTCCTTGAGCTAAAAGCCATATTTTCTGCTAAGTGAATTGCACTTTGACTATAACAATTCACTGCTGCACCATCATACATGAAGCCTAAATCCCACATCACCCGTCTTAAATACAGTGCCTCCTTACCGCTTCAATAGTAGCTGTAAGCTCTACTTCTGTAGAAGTATAAAGCAATAATAGTTTGCAACCTTATTCTCCAACTAATAGCTATCCCTCCAAGAGTGAACACATATTTCGAGGTAGACTTCCTTTGATCTCTATCTAGGAGTAATCAGAATCACAAGATCCTACCAAGTTGAAATCTATATCTCTGCCGCCAAAAACAAGGCCATTGTCTAGAGTTCCTCTAAGATAACTGAAGATGTGATTTACTACCTCCCAATGCCTCTTTCCTAGATTTTCCATGTATCTACTAACCAATCCAATAGCATGTGCAATGTCGGGCTGAGTGCAAATCATAACATACATCAAACTACCAATTGCATTCGCATAGGGCACCTTCTCCATATAAGCTCGGTCCTTCTCTGAGATTAAAGAGCCTTTATTAGAAAGCTGAATATGCAAAGGCATGGGTATACTAGTTGCCTTTGATCCTTCTATCCAAACCGAGCAAGAACCTTCCTAAAATAATCCTTTTGAGTAAGCCTCAAAAGTCCTAGCTTTCAGTCTCTTTGGATTTCCATATCCAAAATCTTCCTTGCTTCTCCAATATCTTTCATCTCAAATTTCGCTTTTAGCTTCATCTTCAAACTATCAATTTTATCTTTATCCTTGGAAGCAACCAACATGTAATCCACATACAAGAGTAAATACACCTAATTGCCACTCTCCAAATGCTTGAAGTACACACAAGCATCGTTCATACTACGATCAAAATCAAGTGAAAGCATAAAAGAGTCAAACCACTTGTACCATTGTCTAAGCAATGCTTGAGTCCATAAAGTGACTTCTTCAACTTGCAGACCCATTTGTATTTCCCACTAACAAAAAATCCTTTGGTTGCTTCATATAAATAATCTCCAACAGGTCACCATGTAAGAAAATGATCTTCACATCATGTTGCTCCAAGTCCAAGTCATAAATAATAACAATAGCAAGCAAAATGTGGATGGAGGTATGCCTTACTATGGGAGAAAATATCTTATCATACTCCACTCTCTTCCTATGTGAAAACTCTTTAGCAACTAATCTAGACTTGTATCGCCCATCATCCTTCATCTTGAATACCCACTTGCAACCTATGGCTCATCTTCCTTGAGAAGGTGGTACCAAATACCAATCTTGTTCTTTCACAACGATTCTAACACCTCTTCCATAGTGCACATCCATTTCGAGCTATGACTTGACTTCATAACTTCTTCAAGGTAAAATGGCTTATTATGAACCGCATATAGGGCATAATCGAACTGATCACCAAGGCTAAGGTTTACATATTGCCGATCACCATACCTCTCCGACGGCCTAAAAGTCCTACGATTGGCCTAAATAGGTACAACTTTGTCAAAACTCCTTTCCGCTTCACCTTGAACCGAACTTTCACTAGTCTCATGAACATCACCACTTAACTAGAAGGAACTCGTTGACTACTCTGTGATGTCTCATCAGTTGTATTGAAATCTCTCATAACGGCTCTACCATTATGCTAAAATATGGGAACCTCTTCTAACTTCTTAGGCTTATCAGACTCATCTGATGTGGTAGATAACTCCTCCTTAGGATTGAAAATTGTAAACTCATCAAAATTTACATGTCTAAAATGCAAAATCTTTCTATCAACAGGGTTCCAAATTCGATAACCATTGATACCATCCGTGTATCCCATCAATATTCCCTTATACGCTACAGCCTTCAACTTATCATCACCTGTATGGTGAACATACATAGGACAACCAAAAATACGAAAGTACCAAGATACACTGATGTACCCCTCTAGTTCTCCTTTGGAATCTTCCAATCTATGGCTAAGCACGGAATTTAATTTATAATATGTGCTATAGTCGATAAAGATTCATCCCAAAAGCCTCTAGACAAGTTCGCCGTCAATCTCAAGCAACGTGCCTTCTCAAGTAAAGTCCAATCGACCTTTTAGCAACCCATTTGGATTGCGGATCTCCTAGTGTAATGAAATGTCTCTAAATACCATATTGGATAAACAAATTAAGGAACCCCTTAGAAACAAATTCACTGTGATTATCAGATCTGAGCACCTTCAACTTATAACCAAATTGGTTCTCAACTAGCGCTTTCCAAGCTTTAAGCATCTTAAAGCTTTCTAATTTGGTCTTCATCACATACACTTAAACTTTTCAAGAAAATCCATTAGTAAAGGAAATAAAATACTTTGCTCCCTTATGGGAAGTAGTAGCTACTAGTCCCCAAACATCTATGTGCATATAACCAAGCACTCTCTCCAATCTATAAAATCCAACTTCAAAGGATACCTTTACCTTTGTCTGCTTTCCTAACACATACGCTTGATAAAATTCCAACTGTCAAAGCTTCCTCCTTTTATCATCTTTCGATTGCGAAGCAAATTTAAGCCCTTCTCAAAATATGACCCAAACTTAGATGATAAAGTTTAGTTGCATCCAAAGCATAAGAACTATCCACTCTAACATAGGACTCTCCAAGAACTCTGATTCCCTTTAGTAGATACAGATTTTAGAACACATCTCCCTTCATAAAAAACAAGTGCACCCCTACAAACTTTTAAACCATCCTTCTCTATAGTCACCTTGCATCACATGGATGCCAACTGCCTAAAAGTGTGTATCACTCCATCAAACATCCTAATATGATTTGTACCCTCTCCCATAGCTCCACAACTAGCGTCACCCATAAGGGTTGCACTTCCCTCTCTTTCAATAAAAGAGCTAAAATAATCCTTATTTGGCATCATATGGATTGAAGCCCCTGCATCAAGCACCCAGTGGTCTATCACATCAAATACCACTACTGTCAACACATCATCAGATATAGTCTTCTTCATCACAATCGATGAAGATCCATCCTTAGCCTTCTTCATCAAATCTGGAAAGTCACTCTTCCGATGACCTGGTTCGTACAATATTGGCACTTACCATCTCCAAATTTTTGTTTCCAACCATTTTCAGGCTTCCTAGAATTGGAACGCCCTAGAGGATTCCAACTCTTATTCTCCACTCTTCCTCTTTCAACGAATAGGCCCTGACTACTAGTCCATTCTATTCACCCGTCTCCTATATCCGGTCCCTCATGTCTTCATATGGAAGAATCGATTGCACATCATCTACTCTCAAAGTGTCTCTTTCGCAAATCAGAATAATAGCAAAACCTGTGTAAACACTCCAGAAGGGAACACAGAAGAACCATCGCCTTCTGTTCTTCATCCAACCTTCAAATCCACAATCTTCGTCATCATTACAAAATCATCAAAGAAACTAAGACGTGCCTTCACGGAATCACCCTCTCTCATCTTTATGGTGAAAAATGATTTCATCGAAATCAAATGATGTAACATCCTTCCTTTTTGTACGTTTAAGCAGATACACGTGCCAACTCAAACCATACAGAATGGCAGATTGTTATTGGGCTGAATAAGAAAAAATAGAGAAAGAAAGAAAAAACAAAGCAGAATATTGCAGCAGAATGAAAAAATATAATAATCAAATAATAGTTCATGAAGCTGTTTTACAAAACATTTGATTTTACTTGTACAACACAGATCAGAGTTACACATACCAGAGAATAATAAGTAATGCAGTGGAATACATGATGTAGTGAATTATAATAAATAATAATGATACAATCTTCGTCTTCGTCCTATAGAAATAATATCTTCAAATGATGATAGTCTCAGGCTGACCCGAGCGAATTGAAAAGACAACACTTGAGTCAAACCTAAAAAATCTTATGTAAGTTAAACCAACGGAATAAATATGAGTGGAAAAGCCGTCAGAGATGTTTATGGAGTTTTACATCTCCTATCCAGTGTCTAACGTGAGTGCATTAACTTAAGAGATGCTCGGGATTCACACCTCCTAAGGATCCGTTAAACTATTTACTATATAGTAATATACGCTATTATAATAATGTCTATAGTAAAGTAAACTATTAAAATAGCGTTAAAGCGTTACCCATATCCCCTTTAACAAATTTATATAATGTCGTAATCTATACAGATACTGTAAACTCCACTCGCAAGTGGGATATCAGGGAGCACTCCATAGGTACGACACAAAATAAACTCGTAGAAGATGCGCTAGGGCATGTGAACACGGCACACAAGGCAATGCTAGGGTGGATATACCAATTGCAGAACCAAGCTGGTGGTAATGCATAGCCATTACTACCGCCCACCTCGCAACACATGCCCAAATCAAAATCGAGGGTTGGCCACCAAATCATCACAAATGTCATAATAAGGTATCGAAGAAGCATGTACGATCGGAGGAATGACCTCACTTGGCCCAGGTGTAGCTCCTTTTTTAGTCACATCTAAGCTGACTCACGGGAGTCAGGGTCACGTCATACCACATACTGAAATCGTTCACCAAACCATCCTACTTCATCTGGATTCTCTACCACGTACACAGTTGTTAAAGTGGTTTTCGGTATTGGCAAAGAGTATGACAATATCTGATCCTTGTCTCTTTAACAACTAATTGCTTGTTACACACCGGATGGTTCTTTTAAATTTCAAAAGTCAATTCACAATTGATATCAAAATATCATATTCTCAAAACCATAAAACTTTCAAATCATTTTAACTTTCAAATCATATTCACTTAAAAATCCATATCCACTTTCAAAAGTCATAATTTCTTCCAAAACCGTATTTCCAAAACAGGTTAAATCCTTACTTCAAAATCATTATTTTCAATTTATTATATATTTAAATCCCAACTTAGGTCATTTCATCATTTCAACATATTTGCTTTTAAACTAATTAATTTTGAATATAAACACTTCCCTTTGACTTAGTCTGAAAATTTAGAAAATAGTTTAAATTGTAATCAATAGTTAAAATAGCTATACATAGTTTAAATAGATTTTCAATAGTGAAATACACTAGAATAGTTAATATAGATTTAAAATAGTTAAATAGATTTAAAATAGATTAAATACAATTAAAATATATTAAATAGATTTAAAATAGATTAATTAGATTTAATATAAGTTAAAATGGTTTAATTAGTTTAAAATAAATTAAATGGTTTAAAATAGGTTAAATTGTCTAATGTAGTTGATATATATTAAAATAGTTATAAATTTGAAAATCTTGAAACTTAGAATCTTAAAAAATATTATATAATTTAAAACAGTTTAAATTTGAAACATGAGCTTGAAATTTATTTCAATTTAAAACTATTTATCTCATTTCAACAAAATTAGACCATTTCAATTTCTCAAATCAGCAAACCAATTTCAAACCCTTCAATTTATAAGCTTTAATAAACTATGGAATTTCATATCATTTCAATCCATGTTCAAATATCAATTCGAATTACTTCAATTTCAAAATTTTCAAAGTTATTTTTAATAAATTCAATGACTCAATTTCAATAGAATTTCAATTACACTTAAAAGTTTAACTTTAAACCTCCAATTAAATTTCTTAAAGCAATTTTTTTAACCAATTCACATTCAACACAAAACTTGATTTTCCAATAATACTTCAATTTATATAAATCAAATTTTATTTCAAAATATCATTTAATTTAATCCAAAAGTTAATGATTTTAAAATCATTTAAATTTAACCAATCTAGTATCCGTATAAAATTTTCTACCCTAGGGTCAAGTGATACGGATAATTATCATTTCAATCCGTAATTTAAAATTTTATGGATATATATATATATCAATTCAAACCGCTATCCCAAAATAAATAAAATCCATAAAAAACTTGCAATTTATAACGGTATAAAATACAACATCCATTCAACCAACATCAACAATCAACCACCATCACAATCATCATCCAAAACAATCAATATAGAACTGATAATCGATAACAAGTATTTACTGGTAGTTTATATTCCATAAAAAATTAAATAACGATTTAATTCAAATAAATTTAAATAAACTGAGATTGTTACGTCCCGCCTTTTCGTACGATTTAAATCGACGATAAACCACATCCGTCAGACTTAAACTATACAGATGGGCGGATTGCTAGGGGTAAATAACAAAAAGTAGAGAAGAAAAAAAATAGAATTTTGCAGCGGAACGATAAAATATAATAATCAAAATACAGTTTATAAAGCTGTTTTATAAAATATTCGATTATACTTATACAATATATATATATATCAGAGTTACACATATCAATAAATAGCAATTAATGCAGCGGAATTAAATGGTGTAGTGGGGTAATATAGTATATAATAGTACTACAAATCTTCGTCTTCGTCCTCCAGAATAAAATCTTCAAATCCTGAAATGCTCGGACTGACCGAAACGAATTGAAAAGACAAAACACTCGAGTCAGAACTAAAAGATCTTATGTAAGTTAAATCAACGGAAATAAATATGAGTGTAATGGCGTCAGAGATGTTTACGGGATTTGACATCTCATATCCAGTGTCTAACGTGAGTGCAGTAACTCAAGAGACGCTCGGGATTCACATCTCCTAATGATCCATTAAACTATTTACTATATAGTATATTTCGCTATTATAATAATATCTAATAGTAAAGTAAAGTTACTTTTTAATAGCGTTAAGGGGTTACCCATATAGCCGTTAACACAAATAATGCCAATAGTCTATATAGTACCGTAATACCTCCTGATCGAGAGGCTACCAAAGGATACTCCATAGGTACGACACAAATAGAAACTCGTACAACGCGTGCTAGGGTAGGTGACACGGCACAACTAGGCATTGCCAGGGTAGATATACCAATTACGCATCCGGGCAGGTGGTAACGCGTCGCGCGCAACTACCGCCCACCTCGAGCCACACCCCTAAATAGAAAATCAAAAGTGGCCACCGAATCAATCCAAAAGTCAAAGTATAAAATCGAAGGGATGTGTCTGATCAAAGGTGCTACCTCATTGGCCCGAGAATCGCTCCTGTTTTAGCCACCTTATGCCAACTCACGGGAGTTGGGTCCACGTATTTACCTTAAAGGAAACGCTGGCACTATCCTTCTTCATTCTGAAATCTCCACCGCGTACACGGTTGTTAAAGTGGTTTTCAGAGTTGGCAGAGTGTATGAAAATTTCCAATCCCGGTCTCTTTAACAACCAAACGTTATTATAACACCGCGGTCTTTTCAAAATAGTTTATACTTTAAACCATTAATATAATATCCTTTTTAAAACCGTATAAATACGATATCATTTCTATTTTAAAATCCAAATCAATATGATATCTTTTTTCAAATATAAACGTTTCCAAAAATCATAGCACTTTCAAATCTATATATCTTGAAACCCATAGCTTTGAAACATAACTTCCAATACTTAAATGGTTTAAATAATAAATTACTTTATATATTAAAATAGCTTCTTTAATATCACAAAAATTTCCAAATTCCGATTTGAACCTCCAATAGACCATTTCGAATTTCCATATATTTCAGAGCTTTAAATATTCCACCATTTCAAAACAAATTCTTTAATAATCCCATATATATCAATTCAACTGCTACTATTTAGGTTTGAAATGTTTACTTAATAAATCAAATATAATTTAAGTAAACTTTTAACTTTAAACAACTGGATATACTTTCAATATATTTAACTTGATATCTTCATTTATCTCAACTTTATATTCATTTAAGTCACTTTAAACCAAATCAAGTTATAAGAATCATACCCTTTAAAATATCCATTTTATTTAAATTTTCAAATCAAATTTTATTCAAGTACAATTCTTAAATAATTCAATTTAAACTAATATCATATTTATCTTTCAACTTAAATTTCATTTAAATCAATTAAAACTCTATATATACAATATCTTAAGTAGGTACTTAACCATATAATATAAAACAATTTAACTCCATTAACAAACTCATTTTTATTAAACAATTTTATACATAGCTTAAATCCAAGAATTTAACTATATATATATAATATTTATATAACACTAAAATTTTAATATTTATTAAACAGTATATTCCTTTCCAAAATCATAGAAATCATTTTCAAAATATTTTATATATAGACCGTGGTGCCTGTATATAATTTTCTATCCAATGGTCAAGTGATACGGATATTTATCATTTCAATCCGCAATTTAAAATAAAATGCGGTTATATATCATTTCAAACCGCAATCCCGACTCAAAATAAATGCATAACAACTTGTAGATTATGATGATATAAATAAAACATCCATTCATCCATCATAAAATCATACATCCATCACAATCATCATACAAAACAATCAATCAATATCAATATATAACTGATAATATAATAGGTAATTAACTGGCAGTTATATTCAATAATAATTTAAATAATGGTTTAATTTAAATAAATGCAATAACTGAGATGATGATTAAAATATACGAAAAGTCATAAACAAATGCATAATCACAACAAAATTTTAATTTAACATACATAAGAATTTTTAAAAGTTGTGAGTGGGTTAAAATACTCACCTTTTGAATTTAAATCCAATTTAAACCCAAAAATTGACCAGTCTCAGAATGCATCCAAACCAGCGCCAAAAGGTCCGGAATTCAGATACGATCCTAATAAAACAAACCGCGCGTGAAACGGACCTCGTATGCAAGAGTTATGACGATTAGTGGGTTTGAATTTCAATATTAAAAATAAAAAAAAGAACACAATTCGCTTACCCTCAATGCAACATCATCCTTCTTCCGTCTCTTTCCAAGAACACACGCATGCACGTAGAAAGCCCCCAGACCCAACGCCCGTGAGAACCACAATGCAAGCCATCGAATGAAATGCGACATCACCCGCCTTTCACGCCGATGCCGGCCAACTCGCCCTCCCCCAGTACCGTCGACCGACCCTCTCTGCCTCTGCCCCACGCGACTTCGTCGCGAGCACCGATACCATCCAAAACCCTTGCAACCGCCGCCCCAATATGAAAACCCTAACGAAATTTTACTCGAGATCCAGCCGTTAATTCCACGAACGAACGCCACAGATCCACTCCCTTCGGTCCCCTCTACAAAACCCAGAAAGGGTTCGACGATCCGATTAGTTTGATTTCGACGTGATGAACGGCCGAAAATTGTTCTTCGATTTCTTGACAACCAATGCATCGAATTGAAAAACGAGTTGCAGATCTGAGTTACGCTCTTCGAGAGCTTCAATATATTTTTTTCCAAATTTTTCTGGAGAGTTTGAAATTTCAGCTTTGGATTTGATTTTGGATTGCAATTGAAATTAGGGTTTGTCTGCCATTGAAGTGAGGAGGTGAATAGAACGTATAGAAATGAGGAACAGAGGCTGTTAGGGTTTATAGCAGGATATATATATAGGCAGGGTTGACATTTGAATGCATGGATAAGATAGATTTACGCGCTAACGTTAAAGTGGCCCAAAAGGCCCGTTTCGACTCCGGAATGAAATTGGGTCAACCCATATATCAAAATAGATGTTTAAAATATTTTAAATGCGATGGAATAAGTTTCAAGTCCAAATTCGATCGTATGAAGAAGTTATGCTCAAACCAATATTTTTCAAATTGATTTCAATTTCATTAATTTCAAGGCGTTTTGAGTCCGTACGATCAAACGACAAGTCCGATCGCTATGAAACTTGAAACCTCATAATTAACCATTACGTATCCGATGAAACTGGTTTCGTTGAAATCCGAGTCAATTGCCAAAATGGCTATTTTTCCATTAATTAAATAAATTAAAAATAAAATAATTGAATCCAATTTTTAAATTTCAATTCTACAATTAACAATTTTTATCACTTTTATATTTCTTAATCATTTATACAAAATTTAAACAAATTTAGATGTCCCTTGAATGCTGATTCAATTATCAATTTCAGCGTCAAATTACAATTTCGTTAAATTCAGAGATTATAAAAAAAATATCAGTAATTCCATTGAATTAAATTTTCATTCTATTATTCTACCTATTAGTATCAAATAGATGAAACTAACACCGGATTCCTACTATTACATTAATATTCTCACATTTCATCTAAATTCCCATTTTAAATATTTAATTCATTTAATTTCAATTAATCCTTTTATTAAATTTTAAATTCCAATAAATTAATAAAGCTTTATTCCCGATACTTATAACTCACAAATTGTCCAATATGAATAACCTTACCCTTACTTACAAATATTACCTTAATTAACATAAACGTAATATTAAATTATAATTACGGTAACGAATTTCAAAGTTTTAAATTTACAAGCTACATACATAGGTAACATACAATAATCGTTATCGTTAACTTTCAGTCCCATTAATAGGCTTTTATTGCTTACAAAATAACGTTAACATTTATTTTTATAATGCTAATTTCATTAACTCTATCCGTTACTACATTTGTATCCATTAAAGTAATATTTAATTACCTTTATTCAAAATAATCGTTTATCACCAATATACTCTTTATAATACTTGTATGGTTATTCTCCACAAACAAATAACATCCATCCTATTATTTCACCCATCATTTGATTAAAATCTCAATTAAGTTTATTTATCTTGATTTCATTCCTTTATTACACCATTTATTACTTTACAAAATAAAATAACATTTAAACTCGTCAATGTAATACCAAATTTCATTTTAAATCCAGTTGATTTCCAAATCAAAGTTTATACGTATTTCAAACAACTATTATAATTACTCCCAGAACACTGGTTTTATTAAATGACCATTTATTAATATTTAATTTCCTTAATTTAATCCAATGCTTACGTTTTGTTTTCATATATTCAATTTGTAGCTACGTATACGTCTTCATTAATTCCATTGATTTGCATTAACTCCATTCCATAAATCCACATCCAATTACTACCTTAAAATAAGTTTACGTTTCTATTAATTTCCATTCACACTTCCGTTATTTCATATTACAATCATTAAAGTAACGTTTATCATCAACACAAACATTATGAATACTTATCAACCTGCATCATCCTTATTACATTAATTTACGTTTTATCCCATTATAAATAAATGCGCACATTAATTAATTCATATTTACATCCACTTCCGTATATAAATTTTGTAACCAAGTTATAACATTTACATTTTTTTCTTATTTTAATTAATTACCAAATATTCCTATTTACACTAAATTATAACTTTGCAATCTTAACAAATCCATAAATTGTCAATTGCCTAATATATACATTAATTACTATTAAATGTACTCCATAAATTTATTTACTTAGTTTCAAACTTTTTATTTAACAATTACTGCCCTATAAATAAACTTACATTTCTATTCAATTTACATTATTTTCAATTAATTGCAATATAAATTTTTAAATTGTTAATTTTAATTTCAATTGTTACATCTAATTTCTAACAATTATTCCAATATGAATTATAAGATTTTTTATTTTCTTCTAAATTTAACTAAAATCTTATTAATTTAACTCATTTTAATCATCGAATTTTATGGTTCGTTACACTCTCCCACATTCAAAACTTTTCGTCCCCGAAAAGGAAAAAGAAGGGAAAAGAAAAATTAAGAAATCAATTTATTTTATTTAAAATATTAATTTTATAAACAGTTAAATTTACATAATTAGTTACTTTAAATAAAATATACAAATTTACAATCATTATATCTTTTTATACTTAAAATCACTAAGGTTTGGAAAATATTTTCAAAAAATTTCTAAGCCCGAAATTTACGGAAAATTTCGGCAGAGTCTCCTTTGTACGGGGAGGCTTGGGAGAAAAATAATATCAAATATAACAATATACAACATATATTTACCAAAATAATATATCCCAACCCGGGAAAACATTATAATAATTCTATAAACCGTAATCCGAAAACGTACATATTAGTCAGGCAATTAACGCTTATTTTATGGAACCAAAAGCAGTAGTCATTGCTTCCATAACCTGCATTTCACTTATATAATCCAAAATGGTTAACAATTATATAAAATGATATATTATTTTGTTTCATCCACTAACAAACAAAGCAATGTCAAACACAACAATCACTTGCAATCACAACATACAACCATCATATAGAGTCAACACAATTCAACTATCCATCCATATCAAACAAAACAGGTAGTTGTTCGGCTTCAAAACTTTAAATTGTACAGAATGAAGAATAAACTACTAATTGCATCTTTTACTAAACAGTCTTTGATGAAACGAATTAGAT
Organism: Allium cepa; assembly: GCA_030765085.1. Lineage (NCBI taxonomy): Eukaryota > Viridiplantae > Streptophyta > Magnoliopsida > Asparagales > Amaryllidaceae > Allium > Allium cepa. Next base: position 484,634,217 of record CM060934.1, on the reverse strand, counting down.
TATTCATACATCCAACAATCTTAAAGTATCCTTGCCCAAACAACCATAAACCAAACAACAACAATTCCAATAGATCCAGTTAATTTTAATCAATTTCATTTCATAATATTTGTTGTTTGATTCCTTTTCATTTATATAATGGTTTATCCTTTTTATTTTCATCTATTTCTTACAGTTTCATTTGTTTATTTATTTGCATTTCATGCATTCATCTTTTCTACTTATTTTATTTATAATAGCTTCAACCGTTTACTTAAGTTTATTATCATTTTCAATATTCATCTTTTACTATTATTTTATTCAGAAGTAACTTCTACTTATCTACTTAAGTTTATAATTCCTTACTTTCTACCATATTTTATTATGGTACATTTCAAGTTCATAACCCCTATAACACAAAATTCTTATTTACTAAAGAAATTCATTGAACACTTTCATTATTTCAAATTTTTTACTGTATAATATTCTATTACAACTTCTTATTAACATTTCAACTTTTTAATCTTTTGGTAAGTTATATATATGTTTTTAAGAATGTAATTGGAAGTTATACAAGTTTTTCTCAATTAATTAAATGTTCAATAATAATCCTTTGTTTTATATCTTACAAATTTTGAACTTTGTTTTCATTTCAATTTATAACTTGGCATTAAATTCCTTACTTATATTAAAGGTTTCAATTATTAATTAGTCATATTCCAATTTACTACACTTAATTGAACTGTTAATTAACTGTAACTTAAGAACCAAATACCGGGTTTAATTTTAAATCATTTTAAGATAATAGATAAATATCTATACTTACAATTTCTATATCCAATTATATTTAAAATAATAAAATTTATATTTGTTTATCAAAATAAATCCGCAGTAAAACTACTACAGTAGCCTTCCCACTTCGAAACTCGAAATTGAATGTCGACGATGCATGCACTCATCACCGAAATTATTTTCCAGCGACAAAGAGGGGAGTACATAACTTATTACTTTCCAAAAGTTCTTTTAAAACATTTCTTTCAAATTACATTGAAATATTTATATCAGAAAATACTTCTAATAAAATTATTATTATATTTCAAAATCATCCAAAAGAAATTTCAAAACCCCGGAACTTAAGTTCTAAATTTCCAATTTCCACTTATTTTATTTTAATCTTATTTCAACTATTATTTATAAATTTTCTTACCTAACAACCAATATAATACAACCAAATAACCTTTATAAAATTTACTATATATATAGAAAATATAATAGGAAAAATTATTTCATTCACCTATATTAAAACCAAAAATTATGTTGGTCTGTCTTATTAAGTATTTAGAAATCCCTATTGATGTCATAGCGTCCCATGCACCAACCAGAATTTATAAATACAAAATGGAACAGATTAACACAATATTAAAACCTTTTTATAACACTAACAAATACGCTCTCTCATATATATACACTCAGCGACTCCCATAGGGTGCTACTACCCTATTAATAAAGAGTCAGACCCCACAAAGCTAAGGTTTATCGCTAAACCAAAGCTCTGATACCAGATGTAACGCCCCGCCTTTTCTTACTATTTAAATCGACTATAAACCACATCCGTCAGACTTAAACCATATAGAAGGGCGGTTTGTTAGGGGTAAATAAGAAAAAGTAGAGAAAGAAAAAAAACAAAATAGAATCTTGCAGCGGAACGATAAAATATAATAATCAAAATACAGTTTATAAAGCTGTTTTACAAAATATTCGATTATACTTATACAATATATATCAGAGTTACACATATCAATGAATAAAAATTAATGCAGCGGAATTAAATGGTGTAGTAGGATAATATAGTAGATAATAGTACTACAAATCTTCGTCTTCGTCCTCCAGAATAAAATCTTCAGATCCTGAAATGCTCGGACTGAACCGAGCGAATTGAAAAGACAAAACACTCGAGTCAGAACTAAAAGATCTTATGTAAGTTAAATCAACGGAAATAAATATGAGTGTAACGGCGTCAGAGATGTTTACGGGATTTGACATCTCATATCCAGTGTCTAACGTGAGTGCAGTAACTCAAGAGATGCTCGGGATTCACATCTCATAAGGATCCGTTAAACTATTTACTATATAGTATATTTCGCTATTATAACAATATCCAATAGTAAAGTAAAGTTACTTTTTAATAGCGTTAAGGGATTACCCATACGGCCCTTAACACAAGTAATGCCAATAGTTTATACAGTACCGTAATACCTCTTGATCGGGAGGCTACCAGAGGATACTCCATAGGTAAGACACAAATAGAAACTCGTACAAGGCGCGCTGGGGTAGGTGACACGGCACAACTAGGCAATGCCAGGGCAGATATACCAATTACGCATCCGGGCTGGTGGTAACGCGTAGCGCACAGCTACCGCCCAACTCGAGCCACACCCCCAAAATGAAAATCAAAAGTGGCCACCGAATCAATCCAAAAGTCAAAGTATAAAATCGAAGGGATGTTTCCGATCAAAGGTGATACCTCATTGGCCCGAGAATCGCTCCTGTTTTAGCCACCTTATGCCAACTCACTGGAGTCGGGTCCACGTATTTACCTCAAAGGAAACGCCGCCACCATCCTTCTTCATTTTGGAATCTCCACCGCGTGCACGGTTGTTAAAGTGGTTTTCGTAGTTGGCAGAGAGTATGACAACTTCCGATCCCGGTCTCTTTAACAACCAAACGTTATTATAACACCGCGGTCTTTTCAAAATAGTTTATACTTTAAACCATTAATAATATCCATTTCAAAACCTTGTGAATACAATATCATTTCTATTTTAAAACCCAAATCAGTATGATATCGTTTTTTCAAATATAAACTTTTCCAAAAATCATAGCACTTTCAAAGCTATATATCTTGAAACCCATAGCTTTGAAACATAACTTCAAATACTTAAATGGTTTAAATAATAAATTACTCTATATATTAAAATAGCTTCTTTAATTTCACAATTAAATTTCCAAATTCCGATTTGAACCTCCAATAGACCATTTCGAATTTCCATATATTTCAAAGCTTTAAATATTCTACCATTTCAAAACTAATTCTTTGATAATCCCATATATATCAATTCAATTGCTACTATTTAGATTCGAAATGTTTACTTAATAAATCAAATATAATTTAAGTAAACTTTTTACTTTAAACAACTTGATATACTTTCAATATATTTAACTTGATATATTCATTTATCTCAAATTTATATTCATTTAAGTCACTTTAAACTAAATCAAGTTACAAGAAGGCGTCCTCAGCCCGTCCCGTCCTCGAGCCAACACCTCCACCACCTCCCGTTGCATTCGTCCCTTACAAATACAAGTCTATGTTCTGCTCCCTGGCCTCCACCTCTCAGTTTCTGCCCATACCATCCTCTTGTACCGCTCCCAGAGGCTTTCGTATTCTTGATACCATCAAGCCTCCTAGATCGGAACCCCCTCGTCCATCCCCCTCCTTCCCTCCTTTCAACTCCAAGAAATCCTATGCTCAAGTGTTGAGATCCAACCCCTCGGTTTCATCCAACCCTCCTCGCTTCCAGCGTCGTCGTCGTATTCTGCCAGATTTCATAAATGCTCGCTCCACTATCGACTTTCTGAAGCTGAAAGGTCGTTGTCTCAGGTGTGCTAGTCTGGGACATGTGGCAAGAGATTGCAGGGACTCAAAGATCTGATATCTATGTGGCTTTTTCGTGCATGCACATTCGCAATGTCCCAAGAAAACAAATAATGACTTTTCAGCTCATAAAAATGACCCTGCCACTCCCACTAAAAACAAATTCAAAAGCAGCTCTGAACATGCAGAGAGGACCCCACACTCATCATACATTCCCAGGAAACGAAACACCACCCAGTACACATCACACCAGCAGTTGCCTCGATCCCCTCCCTTATCTCATTCCAAACATTTATCCCCCCAATCTAAACCTTCTTCCTCACAAATTTATTCAATGGCTGATTCTTCCCTTTAACTCATTGCCACAATCATAGATGGATTCTGGTCCATTGAATCCCTCCACCTCATCCTCTCGAGAAGCTTTCATCACCACGAGTGGCCGCTTTGGATCCTTTCTGATAACAGCTTCATTTTTTGTTGCCCCTCCTCCTCGATCCGTGATCAAGCTCTTCATCTGAGAACTTTATCGAAGCCAGGCGGCTCGGTCCTCTTGCAACAATGGTCAGAACTCGATTATCAGTCTCCTGATCTTGAACCGACTGCATGGGCTTGGGTCCGTGGCTTCCCCGAATTCCTTAGAGATAATCCGCTTGCAGTCAGGGATGCCCTAAGTCACATGGGTCGCTTCATCGCGTTTGATGACTGTGACTGGGCTAACTTTGACCACTGGTTCCTTTATATAAAATTGTAATTTTTTAATGGAGTTAGCACCCCCAGCTCTTTTGTTGTGCATTTGAATAACAAGGATCGCCTTCTTTCAGTGGAGAAATGGGAACACGCCCACCCCACTCATAGGCCTGTAACGATGTTCTTGGGTGTTGATTATGAAAAAGACTTCAGATGCTATGTCGAACCCATCCTCTCAGATGACTCGGATGAAGCTAGATTTGATGCTATGTTTTATGACCCTGCCATTTCCCCACCGCTTCCACCAGCTGCCCAAATCCATGACACTTCTCCGGGGGTGGCGGGCCCTCAGTGCTGGGATGCTTGGCCTGATGAACCGCGTGGTGCCCCACTAGGTGATCTAGACCTTTCCTCACCCCCCCCCCCCCCCCCCCCCGTGCCAACTCCACCCTCAATCCATGGAGCAAAACCCCCAGCAATTGCCCATGTAGCTTCTCCAGTTCCACCGTTGCCTCGCCAAAGGTCTCCTCTGATCTCTCCAGCTATTGTTCGCCGAAGCTCCAGAATCAACATAGTAGCTTCTCTCCCTGGTAGTTTTTATAAAACTGTTGTTTTTTCCTTAGCCAATTATAAAAGTCTAAATAAAAAAAGGGCTCGTTGCGTGGGTGTGAGTTTGCGTGTTGATCACTACTCGGCCATGCAAGCACTAGAATCGGAGCGTTTGTCCCTTTCCCAATGAATCTAATTTCGTGGAATGTAAGGGGTTTGAGGGACCCATCTAAAAGGCATGCAGTCAGCCTCACTTTATCCCCCCATAAAGCAGACATTCTTTTTTTACAAGAATCTAAGTTGATAGACCCACCCCAATCCTTCATTAGACACATGAGGGGCCCACCCTAACGGGTTGGGCTCACATAAATGCTGATGATTCCAGAGGAGGTATCATCACTGTTTGGAACGAAGCTGTATGGTCCCATTGTCATACCACTACTCACCCATCCGCCTTACATGTAACACTCCACCATATACAATCTGGTACAATCTACTTTTTCACAAATATTTATGGTCCCCAAAACATTCAAATGAGGAATGAACTCTGGGCCAATTATTTTACCTTTGCCTCCTATCTTGATGGCCTTGGATAGTTGGAGGAGACTTTAACACCACCAGATCCTCCGAGGAGCGACATTCCGGCATCAACTCGCTAGATTCAGACCCCTTCAACTCCTTAATTAATGTATGCTCCCTCATTGACCCTCCCATCTGCAATCGCCTCTTCACCTGGTCTAACCGTAGAGCCATTCCTGCCTTAGCAAAACTAGACATATTTCTCTTCAATTCATCCTGGGAGGACCTCCACCCCCTTTCCTCGGTCTCTGGACTCGCTTCAACCATCTCCGATCATTGCCCCCTCATTTTGGACACCGAATCTTTGCCCAGCATCAAGCGCCCTTTCAGATTTGAGCGTCTATTACTTCTGGAGCCATCCTTTGACAACTTCATCAAGCATGTTTGGTCCCAACCGGTGCTAATCCAATCAGCTTCTGCCAGAATTGTCTTCAAACTCCGCTCCCTTAGGAAAATTATCAGACCATGGGCCAAAACTGTTTGGGGGTCCCTTCGCTCGATTATCTCATCAACCCAAGACGAGATCTTAGATCTTAACATCCTAGAGGAATCTCGACCGCTTTCAGATATGGATCTGTCTCGTCTGAAAACTCTAGAATCAGAATTGGACAGACTCTTAAAGCAAGAAGAGATAGGCTGGAAACAACGATCTAAAGCTAAATGGTTGGAGGATGGGGACAAAAACACCTCGTACTTCCACCATCTGGCTAATGGCCATCGCACATCCACTTTAATCTCAGAAATAATCCATAATAACACTTCCTACACTGACCTCTTTGATCATCTCCGCCTGTTTACAGTCTACTATAGAAGCATCCTAGGCAAACAATCCCCGGCTCTCCTTGACATCGATTGGTCCCTTCTTTATCCAACCCCCTCCCAAATCCCCATTGATCATCCATTCACTAAAGAGGAGATTTGGGCCGCTTTGAAAGACATGTCTGATGACAAAGCACCCGGCCCAGATGGTTTCAGCCCACTCTTTTTCAAACATTTCTGGAAAACTGTAAAAACCGATATTTTAGACTTATGTGCTGAATTCCAATCCGATCCTTCAGCCATATCTAGATTGAACTATGCAAACATCATCCTCCTCCCTAAATCCCGTGGCGCTAACTCCCTCTCCTCCTTCCGACCTATTAGCCTTCTCAACACAACCTTTAAAATCATTACTAAGGTCCTTGCCAACCGCCTTCAATCAGTTATTGCCCCTCTGGTCGGGGTTGAACAGTCAGCCTTTATCCTTGGTAGAAACATCATGGACTGTGTAGCAACAACCCAAGAAATCATTTCCTTCTGGCACCAAACGTTGACCCCAGGTGTTTTATTGAAGCTTGATTTTTCTAAAGCATTTGATTCGGTAAACTGGAACTTCATTCTCGATCTCATGAAACATAGAGGCTTTCCCCCCAGATGGTGCAACTGGATCAAGCATATTCTTAACCCAAGCCTCTCCTCTATCTCGATCAACGGTGTTTTAGGGGGCCACATCAAGTCAGCTCGAGGCCTGAGACAAGGTGATCCTCTCTCGCCTCTTATCTTTGTCCTACTTGCCGACGTTTTCAATAGAATGATCAAATTAGCCGTATCCAACAACCTCTTCTCCGGCATTTCTCTCCCAGATTCCTCCTTAGCAGTTTCCAACTTGCAGTTCGCAGATGATACAATACTTTTTGTCTCACCCCAGATCGGATACATACACTGTCTGAAAGTGGCTCTCTACACATTCGAGCTCATATCCTTCCTTTCCATCAACTTTAACAAGAGATCCGTCATCATGTTAGGCAACTCAAATCATCTTGGCCCATCCATTTCATCGTTGCTTAACTGTAACCTTTCGGATTTCCCTCTTTCTTACCTTGGCATCCCTCTTCGTCCCACCAAGCTTCATAGATCTGACTGGTCCCCACTTATCTCCAGGATCGAATCCAGGCTTGTAAGTTGGAAGGCCCACTCTCTCTCCGCAGCAGGTCGCCTCGTCCTTGTCAAATCTATCTTATCAGCCATCCCATCTTATTGGGTGTCCTTCCACAAACTTCCTTCCTGGTTCATCAACCGAATAGATAAAATCAGATTTACCTTTCTTTGGAACGGCGGTGGTGTCAAAAGGCTTGTTAATTGGAGTACCGCTTGCTTGCATCAGAATCAGGGTGGTCTTGGTATCACCAATCTCGGTGCCCTTAACTCCGCGCTCCTCACGAAATGGCTTTGGAGACTATACTCCCCTGGCAATTTTCTATGGAAAGAATGGATTCTCTCGCTTCATTACCGCTCAAACAGCCACCTCGTCCTTCACTTCCCAGCGCGATGTTGTCCATCTCCGTTCTAGGCTGGAGTGCCCCAAACCCTTCCCCGTGTCAAACCTCTTTTTCATGTAATCATCGAAAATGGTAACAACTGTGTTTTTTGGCTAGATACTTGGCACAATCAACTTCCCCTCGCCAAATCTTGGCCCCACCTCTTCTCCCACTCGTGTTCCCCTTCGATATCGGTTAGTGACTGTGTCACTTTTGGTCCTGACTCCCTTTTCCCACCATCCCTCTTCGACTCTGACACCTTTAACGACCTAATCTCCACGTCCAATCTGCTTCATTCTCTTCAATTCACCACCTTGCCGGATCGTATAGTCTGGGCCCCCGCTCCTGCTAAGGGCTTCTCCATCGCTTCCTGTTACTCCCACCTCAATAACCCCGGCCGCTTCTTTTCCTTCCCCAGACTCTGGAAATGCCCTCTTCCGCCGCGTATCGCCTTCTTCCAGTGGTGTCTTGATCATGAATGAATCAACACTAAAGAAAGACTTAACCGTCTGCATATCCCGGTTGATCCGTCTTGTGTCTTCTTCTCTAATCTCATTGAAAATATTCCTCATTTGTTTCGTGAATGTGACTTTACATACTCGATCTAGGCTGCAACCAGTGCCCACCTCTTTGGCCATATCCCTGATCGGCCCATCATATTTGATCACTGGCAATATAACCCCCATAATCTCCTCCTTGATGTCTTCATCGCTCTCTTCTATTGGTGTATATGGAATGAACGCAATGCACACGTGTTTAATAAACCGAAATATCATTTCGAAGACATATGCAGACGCATAACTCCCCTATTCTCCACCTTTACAGGTTGAAGCTTATCTTCTCCTTTCAGGCTTCATCTTCCACAGAGGAGTTCATCTCCAATGGAGTCACAAGGTAGCTGTTCGGCATTCCCCCCCAGGCCATAGTTGCGAACGGTCTCTATCTTCCCTTTTGTTATTTTGTTATGTTACTCCTGTATTTATTCTTGCTCTACGCGCCATCGATCAAGCCTATTGATCGACACAATATTATTTTATATATGCTATTAATCGGCTGTGTAGTTTCACGCTACACACCCGTCTTGCTCAAAAAAAAGAATCATACCCTTTAAAATATCCATTTTATTTAAATTTTCAAATCAAATATTATTCAAGTAAAATTCCTAGATAATTCAATTTAAACCAACATCATATTTGTCTTCCAACTTAAATTTCATTTAAATAATTTAAAACTCTATATATACAATATCTTAAGTAGGTACTTAACCATATAATATAAAACAATTTAACTCCATTATTAAACTCATTTTTATTAAACAATTTTATACATAGCATAAATCCAAGAATTTAACTATATATATATAAATAATATTTATATAACACCAAAATTTTTATATTTATTAAACAGTATATTCCTTTCCAAAACCATAGAAATCATTTTCAAAATATTTTATATATAGACCGCGGTGCCTGTATACAATTTTCTATCCTATGGTCAAGTGATACAGATATTTATCATTTCAATCCGCAATTTAAAATAAAATGCGGTTATATATCATTTCAAACCGCAATCCCGAATCAAAATAAATGCATAACAACTTGTAGATTATGATGATATAAATTAAACATCCATTCATCCATCATAAAGTCATACATCCATCATAATCATCATACAAAACAATCAATCAATATCAATATATAACTGATAATATAACAGGTAATTAACTAGCAATTATATTCAATGATAATTTAAATAACGATTTAATTTAAATAAATGCAATAACTGAGATGATGATTAAAATATACGAAAAGTCATAAACAAATGCGTAATCACATCAAAATCTTAATTTAACAAACACAAGAATTTTTAGAAGTTGTGAGTGGGTTAAAACACTCACCTTTTGAATTTAAATTGAATTTAAATCCAATTTAAACCCAAAAATTGACCAGTTTCAGAATCCATCTAAACCAGCGCCAAAAAGTTCGAAATTCAGATACGATCCTAATAAAAGAAACCGCGCGTGAAACGGACCTCGTATGCGAGTGTTATGACGATTAGTGGGTTTGAATTTCAATATTAAAAATAAAAAAAAGAACACAATTCTCTTACCCACACTTCCACATCATCCTTCTTCCATCTCTTTCTAGGAATATACGCACGCACACAGAAAGCCCCCCAATCCAATGCATGCGAGAACCACAACGCACGCCATCGAAAGAAACGCGACATCACCCGCCTTTCACGCCGATGTCGGCCAACTCGCCCTCCCCCAGTACAGCCGACCGACCCTCTCTGCCTCTGCCCCACGTGACTTCGTCGCGAGCACAGGTACCATCCAAAACCCTTGCAGTCGCCGCCCCAATATGAAAACCCTAACGAAATTTTACTCGAGATCCAGCCAATAATTCCACGAACGAACGCCACAGATCGACTCTCCTCGGTCCCCTCTACAAAACCCAGAAAGGGTTCGACGATTAGACTAGTTTGATTTCGACGTGATGAACGGCCGAAAATTGTTCTTCGATTTCTGGTCAACCAATGCGTCGAATTGAAAAATGAGTTGCAGATCTGAGTTACGCTCTTCGAGAGCTTCAATATATATTTTTTTCCAAATTTTTCTGGAGAGTTTGAAATTTCAGCTTTGGATTTGATTTGGGATTGCAATTCAAATTAGGGTTTATCTGCCATTGAAGTGAGGAGGTGAATAAAACGTATAGAAATGAGGAACGAAGGCTGCTAGGGTTTATAGCAGGATATATATATAGGCAGGGTTGACATTTGAATGGATGGATAAGATAGATTTACGCGCTAACGCTAAAGTGGCCCAAAAAGCCCGTTTCAAATTCGGAATGAAATTGGGTCAACCCATATATCAAAATAGATGTTTTTAAATATTTTAAATGCGATGGAACAAGTTTCAAGTTCAAATTCCATCGTATGAAGAAGTTATGCTCAAATCAATATTTTTCAAATTGATTTCAATTGATTTCAATTTCATTAATTTCAAGGCGTTTTGAGTCCGTACGATCAAACGACAATCGCTACGAAACTTGAAACCCTACAATAATTCACCGTTACGTATCCGATGAAACTGGTTTCGTCGAAATCCAAGTCAGTGGCCAAAATGGCTATTTTTCCATTAATTAAATAAATTAAAAATAAATTAATTGAATCCAATTTTTAAATTTCAATTCTATAATTAACAATTTTTATTACTTTTATATTTCTTAATCATTTATAAAAAAATTAAACAAATTTAGATGTCCCTTGAATGTTGATTCAATTATCAATTTCAGCGTCAAATTACAATTTCGTTAAAATCAGAGATTATAAAAAATTTTCAATAATTCCATTGAATTAAATTTTCATTCTATTATTCTACCTATTAATATCAAATAGATGAAACTAACATTGGATTCCTACTATTACATTAATATTCTCACATTTCATCTAAATTCCCATTTTAAATATTTAATTCATTTAATTTCAATTAATCCTTTTATTAAATTTTAAATTCCAATAAATTAATAAATCTTTATTCCCGATCCTTATAACTCACAAATTGTCCAATATGAATAACCTTACCATTACTTACAAATATTACCTTAATTAACATTAACGTAATATTAAATTATAATTACGGTAACAAATTTCAAAGTTTTAAATTTATAAGCTACATACATAGGTAACATACAATAATCATTACCGTTAACCTTCAGTCGCATTAATAGGGTTTTATTGCTTATAAAATAATGTTAACATTTATTTTCATAATTCTAAATTCATTCACTCTATCTGTTACTACATTTATATCCATTAAAGTAATATTTAATTACCTTTATTCGAAATAACCGTTTATCACCAATATACTCTTTATAATACTTGTATGGTAATTCTCCACAAACAATTACCATCCATCTTATTATTTCACCAATTATTTAATTAAAATCTCAATTAAATTTATTTATCTTGATTTCATTCCTTTATTACACCATTTATTACTTTACAAAATATAATAACATTTAAACTCATCAATGTAATACCAAATTTCATTTTAAATCCAGTTGATTTCCAAATCAAAGTTTATACGTATTTCAAACAACTATTATAATTACTCCCAGAACACTGGTTTTATTAAATGACCATTTATTAATATTTAATTTCCTTAATTTAATCCAATGCTTACGTTTTGTTTTCATATATTCAATTTGTAGCTACGTATACGTCTTCATTAATTCCATTGATTTGCATTAACTCCATTCCATAAATCCACATCCAATTACTACCTTAAAATAAGTTTACGTTTCTATTAATTTCCATTCACACTTCCGTTATTTCATATTACAATCATTAAAGTAACGTTTATCATCAACACAAACATTATGAATACTTATCAACCTGCATCATCCTTATTACATTAATTTACGTTTTATCCCATTATAAATAAATGCGCACATTAATTAATTCATATTTACATCCACTTCCGTATATAAATTTTGTAACCAAGTTATAACATTTACATTTTTTTCTTATTTTAATTAATTACCAAATATTCCTATTTACACTAAATTATAACTTTGCAATCTTAACAAATCCATAAATTGTCAATTGCCTAATATATACATTAATTACTATTAAATGTTCTCTATAAATTTATTTACTTGGTTTCAAACTTTTTATTCATTAATTACTGCCCTATAAATAAACTTACGTTTCTATTCAATTTACCTTATTTTCAATTAATTGCAATATAAATTTTAAATTGTTAATTTTAATTTCAATTGCTACATCTAATTTCTAACATTCGTTCCAATATACATTATAGGATTTTTTTATTTCCTTCTAAATTTAACTAAAATCTTATTAATTTAACTCATTTTAATCATCGAATTTTACGGGTCGTTACAGAGATAATGATTTAAAATATACCCAACAGTCATAAATAAATTCCTAATCACATCATAAATTAAATTTAACAAACATAAGAAATTTTAGAAGTTGTGAGTGGGTTAAACACCCACTTTTGAATTTAATTTGAATTTAAACCCAATATAAGCCCAAAATTCAAACAGTCTCAGAATTTATCCAAACCTACGTCAAAATGTCTAGAATTTTATTACGATCACAGCATAAGAAACCGCGTGTGAATCGGACCTCATATGTAAAAATTATTCAAGTTAGAAGATTATACAAAATTTAAATAAACAAATTAAATAACAACTGAGTGGACCAATAAGGAACCACCACGTCACCTGCATTATTTCTCTCACGAAACCCTACTGCAGCTCTACAGTACGCGAACGAAGACTTAAACGACCGCCACTTTCTTGCTCGATTATTGCGCCACGTTGATCATCTCTGCCACGATCAGACACCATCGACTCCCACCTCATCTACGACCGACCACACCGCCCAAGCCATGTCAGTTCCGGTTTCATCACGTGGCCTGGCCACCGTCCCTCATCCATGACGAACAACCACAAATTTTGACGAATTAAATCGACTTGACGATGAACAAATGTCAGATCCGTGAGCTGTTCGCCACTGGCTTCACAATGGCACCATCCGATCGACAAACGGTCAACGATCCACCGTTGGATCATCAAAAATCCAATATGAACGACCACGGTTCATTCTCAATTTCTGGACAAATGGTGCGTCGAGCTGAAAAATGAATCATAAAATTGAGATGCGCTCTCCGAGAGCTTCAAGAAGGTATATAATTTGTTTGGGTTGGAGGAGTTTTACTTTTAGATTTGGTTTTGAAATTGAATTTGAGGATTGGGAATTAGGTTTTGTCTGCCATTGGAATGAGGAGTTGAGAAGGAGATGTACGTATAGAAAAATGAAAATAAGGAGTAGCTAGGGTTTATAATGACATATATATAGGTAGAACCAAATAGAAAGGAATGGTCTCGATTGGTTTGGAAAGTTGAACGATAACGACCCAAAAAGCCCGTTTCGACTCTGGAACAAAATGGATCATCCTATATATCAAATAGATGTTTTCAAAAATTTTAAATTCAATGGAACAGGTTTCAAGTCCTAATTCCATCGTATGAAGAAGTTACATTAAAATCAACTTATTTCAAATTGATTTCAATTAAATTTATTTCTAGGCATTTCGAGCCCGTACGATCAAATGACAAGTCCGATCATTACGAAACTTGAAATTGTACAATAATTCGCCGCTATGGATTCGATGAAACTGGTTTCATCGAAATCCGAGTCAGTGGCCAAAATGGCTATTTTCACATTATTAAATTAAATTAATATTTAATTAATTAAATCACCTTTTCAATTCAAATTTAATTAACAATTTCTATCACTCCTGATTACATATAAACTTATAATTCATCAACCAAAATTTCCATGTCAATCAAATAAGGATTTATTGCAAAATAACGGTGTTTACATTCAATTCAAGTAAATTCAAATAAATTATATTTTTAATTTCAAATAAATTAATTGAATTTAGTTTCTATCTCTTTATTCAATCAATCATCATCTTATGGATAAATTTAACATTAGTATATATCCAATTACCCTAATATTTCACAGTTATCAACTAAATTCAAATTAACGTAGTATTTAATTACGTTTCATTGCAATGGATTTAGATCTAATTCAACAGATTAAATAAATGGTAAACAATTAATAATTATCACCATTTGCCTAATTTAATCCCATTCATACTTTATTATCAACCAACAAATATTATAATTACTTATCTAACATTGATTTTATCAAATTACAGTTTATTACGTATTATTTCATCAATTAATATAACTTTGAATTTATTTCCTAGTCTACTATTTACAATCAATTATAACCTTACAATTATTTTCAATTAATTGAGATTGCACTAAATTGGTTATTTATTAACTTGCATTAACATTATTACCTTTCATCCCCGTTATTAATTCATTAACCAATCACAAATTTTTATTTCTTCCAGATTTAATTACCAAAATCTTATTAAATTAACAAATTTAGTTACCGAAAATTTATGGGCCGTTACACTCTCCCCCACTCAAAATTTTTCGTCCCCGAAAAGGAAAAAGAAGGGAAAAGAAAGAATTAAGTAAACTATATATCACATTCAAAAATATTAACTTTATAAACAAATAAATTTACAAAATTAAATAATTTAAATAAAGTATGCCAAATTATAATCATTAAATCCTTTTATACTCAAACTACTAAAATTTTGAAAAATATATAGAAAAAATTTCGAAGTCCAAAATTTTCGAAAAATTTCGGCTGTCTCCTATGTATGGAGAGGCTCAACAGAAATTATAATATAAATAAAACAATATATATCGTATATTTTCCAATATAATATGTCCCAACACGGAAAAAATAATATAATATCGCTAGAAAACCATAATCCGAGAACGTACCTATTTGTCGGGCAAACAATGCTTAATTATGAAACCAAAATCAATAACAATTGCTTCCATAACTTGTATTTCACTTATATAATCCAAAAGAGTTAATAATTATATAAAATAAAATATTTAAATTTGTTTCAACCACTAACAAACAAATCAATATAAAACTACAGTCACTTACAACCACAACATACGATCATCATATGAAATCAATATGAATCAATTATCCATCCATATCAACCAAAGCAAGTAGTTTGTTTGAGTTAAGACACTTTAAATTGCATAGGATGGAAAATAAATTACTAATAAGTATACCATCTACTCAACAGTCTTAGATAAACTCAATAAATTATTCATACATCCAAACAATTAGGAATATCATTTTCCAAACAATCCATAAACCAAACAAACAACAGATCCTTACATTATTTAAGTTTATTCTTATTAATTTCCTTTCACAAAATTTTTTGTTCATTTTTTCTTTCATTCCTTCAGTGATTACTTTCTTTAATCTTACATTTATTTCCTATAAATTTTTTATTTCCATTTATTCATTCAGCACTTATTTTCATTTACTTTCATTCATTACTTACAAAATCTCACCTTCATTTGTTCAATTCATGTCAATTTCTTTTTTTATTGCATTTCATTCATTTATTTACATTCATTACTTAATTTAATTTATTTGTTTATAGTATTTATGTTAAATTCAATTACTTAGCATATTAATTCATTAACATATGTTTATAATCATTCATTTATAATACTTACCTTTCTATTATATTTAATTAGTAGCATTTCAATTATACTTAAGTTTATAACAACTACAACATCAAATTCTTATTTATTAAATAATTTCATTGAATAATTTATTACTTCAAGTTTTACTTGTAAAATTTTCCATTACATCTTCTTATTAAACATTACAACTTTTAATATTTGGTAAGTTATATATATATATATATACTTTTAAGAATGTAATTGAAAGTTACACAAGTTTATCCTATTTCTTTTAATTAACTTAATGTTTAATGATCATATCCTTTTTATTTACAGGTTATAATTTCAAATTTCTTATATACTTCAGTTATAATTTAACATTTAATTTCTCATTTTCATTTGGAAGTTTCAATTATTAAATATTTATTCCATTACAATAATTGAAATCTCTAATTTATAGAAATTTAAGAACTAAATGCCGGGTTCCATTTCAAATAATTTAAAATAATATATAGATGTATATACTCATAACTTATCTATCCAACTATATTTAAAAAAAATTGAAATTCATATTTATTTATCAAAATAAATCTGCAGTACAACTACTAGAGTGGCCTTTCCACTTTGAAATTCGAAAATGAATGTTAATGATGCGTGCACTCATCACCGAAATTAATTTCCCAACGATAGAGAGGGGAGTACAGAACTTATTTGTTTCCAAAATTTATTTAAAACAATTCTTTCAAATTATTTTAAAATATTTATATCAGAAAATACTTTCAAATAATATTACTATTATATTCCAAAATTGTTCGAAAGAAATTTTCAAAACCCCGGAACTTAAGTTCTGAAATTCCCAATTTATATTTATTTACCCAATTTTATTTCCAACCAAAATTTATAAATTTCACTACCTAACAAACAAATATATTACAACCAAATACATATCATTTATAAATCATTATTTTATATATAAAATAAGTAATAGGCAAAAATTATTTCGTTCACCTATATTTCAAAACAAATATTATGTCGGTCTGTCGTATTAAGTGTCTAGAAATCCCTATCGATGTTATAGCGTCCTATGCACCAACCAGAATTTATAAATACAGAACAGAACAAATTAATACAATATAAAAACCTTTTATAACACTAACAAACATGCACTCTCATATATATAGACTCAGCGGCTCATTCTAGGGTATTATTACCCTATAAGTAAAGAGTCAGACCCAGCAAAGGTAAGGTTTATCGCTAAACCAAAGCTCTGATACCAACTGTAACATCCGGCCTTTTACTACGTTTAAGCATACATACGTGCCAACTCAAATCATACAGAAGGGCAGATTGTTATTGGGTGAATAAGAAAAAACAAATAAAGAAAGAAAAAACAAAGTAGAATCTCGCAGCCGAATGACAAAATATAATAATCAAATAATAGTTCATGAAGTTGTTTTACAAAACATTTGATTTTACTTATACAACATAGATCAGAGTTACACATACCAGAGAATAATAAGTAATGCAGCGGAATACATGGTGTAGCGAATTATAATAAATAATAATAATATAATCTTCATCTTCGTCCTCCAGAAATAAGGTCTTCAAACCCTGAAATGCTCAGGCTGACCCAAGCGAATTGAAAAGGCAAAACACTCGAGTCATAACTAAAAGATCTTATGTAAGTTAACTCAACGGAATAAATATGAGTGGAAATGGCGTCAGAGATGTTTATAGGGTTTTACATCCCCTATCCAGTGTCTAACATGAGTGTAGTAACTTAAGAGATGCTCGGGATTCACACCTCCTAAGGATCCGTTAAACTATTTACTATGTAGTAATATAATCTATTATAATAATGTCTATAGTAAAGTAAACTATTAAAATAGCATTAAGGCGTTACTCATATCTCCTCACATTTATATAATGTCGTAGTCTATACAGATACTGTAAACTCCACTCGCAAGTGAGCTATCAGGGAGCACTCCATAGGTACGACACAAAATAAACTCATAGAAGGCGCGCTAAGGCATGTGAACCGACACACAAGGCAATGCCAGGGTAGATATACGAATTGCAGAACCGGGCTAGTGGTAACGCATAGCATCTATTACTGCCCACGAAACACACTCCCAAATCAAAATCGAGGGATGGCCACCAAATCATCACAAATGTCATAGTAAGGTATCGAAAAAAGCATGTCCGATCGAAGGAATGACTTCACTTGACCTAGGTGTAGCTCTTGTTTTAGTCACATCTAAGCTGACTTACGGGAGTTAGGGTCACATCATACCTCATATAATCGTTCATCAAACCATCCTACTTCATTTCTGGAATCTCCACCACATACACAGTTGTCAAAGTGGTTTTCGGTATTGGCAGAGAGAATGATAATATCCGATCTCGGTCACTTTAACAACCAATCGTTTATTACACATCGGATGGTTCTTTTACATTTCAAAGTCAATTCATAATTGATATAAAAATATCATATTCTCAAACCATAATACTTTTAAATCATATTCACTTTCAAATCATATTCACTTAAAAATCCATATCCACTTTCAAAAGTCCTAATTTCTTCCAAAACCGTATTTTCAAAATAGGTTAAATCCTTTCTTCAAAATCATTATTTTCAATTTATTATATATTTTAAATCCCAACTTAGGTCATTTCATCATTTCATTATATTTTCTTCTAAACCAATGAATTTTGAATATGAACACTTCCCTTTGACTTAGTCTGAAAATTTAGAAAATAGTTTAAATAGGTATCAATATCTAAAATAGTTATACATAGTTTAAATAAATTTTCAATAGTAAAATACTCTAGAATGGTTAATGTAACAACCCGTAAATTTTGATAAATAAAATTGGTTAATTTAATTAGATTTTCAAAAATTAAATTAGAAACGAATAAAAATTTTATAACGTATATTGAAATAAATATTAATAATGAACTATAGAAATGGTTATTAAACCTAATTGTTGAAAATTTATGTGAAATCCCAATAAAGAAATAGTGTTAATTGTTGCTCTTGGATAAAATTTAAAATAAGTAATTAAAGACAGAATTTAACTTACCTATGCATTAATATATTGATAAACTGTAACTGTATGTGAATTAAGGTAGTAATGTAAATGGCAGTTGATGAATAACCAAATTTAATGCAATTCAAATTTGATTGAAATGACTGTTTAGGTTATAATGGAGTGTAAATTAGGATAATAGTTGAAATTAATGTTAATTCCATTCATACTTGTAAACAATTATTATAAGTTGCATGTTGAAATAGTTGATTTAATTGGAATTGAAGTTTAAATTTAATGAACAAATAAAGGTTTACAATAACGGAAATTTGAGTAAAACAAGTGTAATTATTGAATTAAATGAAATATTATTGCTCAATAGTAACTGAGCGTAAATTTAGGTAATAAGGTTTGAACAAGATGATAAGTAATAAATGATGTAATAAAAGAATGAAATCCAGATAAATAAATTTAATTGAGACTTTAACTATAAATAATTGGTGAAATAATAGGATAGATGGTAACTGTTTGTGGAGAATAATCATATAAGTATTTTAAAGAGCATATTGGTGATAAAAGGTTATTTCGAATAAAGGAAATTAAATATTTCTTTAAATGGATATAAATGTAGTAACGGATAGAGTGAATGAAATTAGCACTACGAAAATAAATGTTAACATTGTATTGTAAGCAATAAAAGCCTATAAATGTGACTAAAGAGTAACGGTAATGTTATTTTAGGTTACCTATTTATTTAGATTGTTAATTGGAATTGGAGAGAAATTGTAATAAATGGAAATAAATGTTACATTTGTGTGAAATTTAATACAATGGTTAGGAGTCTTAATTTGGGTATATTAAAGTAATAAATGGGAAAAAAACAAGGCAACTAAGTTATAGAGTAGGATTGAACTTAATAGAACGATTTGAATTAAAACAAATCAACACATTGAAATCCAATTTATACAAAAAATGTAAATTTTGTAGCAATTGGAATTTAATGTTATGCAATTTGAAATAAAGATAAATTGGGAAAATGTTATTCATCAGGATATATACCAATGCACATGGTACCTAGGATGAAGATATGATAATTAATTGAATTAAAAGAATGGGAGTCAGGATTTATTTATTTATTTGAATAAACATTCAATAATTGGATTAATTGCTAATGAATGGAATAAATTATTTAATTATGTCGTTAATTGAAATTAAGTTTAAATTGGAGATTTTTAACGTTATGGATATTGAGCCAATGATAACTTCATCCAATTGACATCAATAAATTGAATAATAGGATGGAAGCAAATTTAATATATTTTTGGGAAATTTAATTTATAAATTTGAATATAATGAAATTGAAAATTTAAAACTGCAACTGATAGATTAATCAACGATAAATTGACATTTAAATTTGTTTAAATCATTGTAAATGATTAAGAAGTTAAAATGTTGAAATTTGTCAATTATCGAAATAAAATTGAAAATTTGATTTTATTAATTAATTATTAATTTATTTAATTAATGTAAAAATAGCCATTTTGGCCACTGACATGGATTTCGATGAAACCAGTTTCATCGGATCCGAAACGGTGAATTATTGTAGGATTTCAAGTTTCGTGACGATCGGACTTGTCGTTCGATCGTACGGACTCGAAACGCCTTGAAATTAATGAAATTGAAATCAATTTGAAATCAACTTGAAAAATATTGATTTGAGCATAACATTTCCATACGATGTAACTCGAACCTGAAACCTTTTCCATTACGTTTAAAATATTTTAAAACACCTATTTTGATACATGGGTTTATCCAATTTCGTTCTCGGGTCAGAACGGTCTTTTTGGGCCACTCTGTCGTTAGCGCTTATTCAACCCGATCCATTTATTCTATTTCAACTTTCTCTATAAATATCCTGCTATAAACCCTAGCCTTCCTAATTCTCATTTGTTTGTAAGTAAATTTATTCTATTCCACCTCTTCCTCAATAATAGACAAAATTCTATATTTCCATATCCAAGTGCAAATTCAATCCAAAGCTAAAATTTCAAACTCCTCAGAAAAATTTGGAAAAAATATATGTTGAAGCGCTCGACTAGCATAATTCACTGGTGGTGTTCGTTTTTCGATTCAGATTTTCGTTTGATCTGAAATTGTGTTCTAAGTATCTGTCGTTCATCACGTCAAAATCAAACTCGATGGATAGACGAACCGTTTAAGGTTTTTGTAGAGGGGACCAAGGGGAGTTGATCTGTGCTGTTCGTTCGTGGAGCTAACAGTTGGATTGTCGGCAATTTGCAAACTAGAGTTATTTAAATTGGGTGCCGGCTATCAAATTCTTCAGCTGAGATCGATGGACGAGGCGCGAACGGGGGGGGGGGGGAGTCGCGATGTCATGAAGAAGGTCGCGGCGATCATGTTGGAGGCGGCGAGCCTACACGTGGCGGCAGTGGGTATTAGGGTTCGAATTCGTGATGCCTGGAAGTTTTCCAACGCATTTCAGGTGGGAGTTAGAGCACATGATGCTGTAGGGAGAGTTGATGTATGATTTTAATTTTTATATTTTCTTTATTTGTTTTACATTGAAAATCATCTCGATTTAACTCGAATAACTTTCCCATATGGACTCCATTTCACGCATGTTTTTTTTAGGATCGTAATAAATTTCTGACGTTTTGGCGTTGGTTTGGACGGATTTGAAGACTGTACAAATTTTGGGTTTAAATTGGATCTAAATTCAATTTAAATTCAAAAGGTGAGAGTTTTAACCCACTCACAACTTCTAAAATTTCTTATGTTTGTTAAATTGATATATGATGTGATTTAAAATTTAATTATGGTTATTTGGCATATTTTTAATCATCATCTTAGTAAATTTCATTTATTTAAATTAAATTGCTATTTAATTTATTCATTGCATTTAAACTGCCAGTTAAATTGTTAATTAATTATTCATTGCATATAAACTGCAAGTAACAGTTATTTAATTTATTATTGAATATAAACTGCTATTTAATTCCTGTTGTTTATTACCCGCTCTATATTGATGCTATTGATTGAATTCGATGATGATTGTGATAAATGGTTGATGGTAGATATTGGATGAATGGATGCTGTATTTCATATTGTTATAAACTACAAGTTATTATGCATTTTCATTTCATTCGGGATTGTGGTTTGAAATGCTGTATAACCGTAAATTTTATTTTTAAATTGCGGATTGAAATGATAAATATCCGTATCACTTGACCATACGATAGAAAATTTTATACAGACACCGTGGTATATATATAAAAATATTTTGAAATGATTTTCTATGTTTTGTAAAGAAATATATATATATGGTTTTATGAGATATTAATTTCGGATATTTGATAAAGGTTATTTTATATATAGTTAAATTCTTGGTTTTAAACTATGTATAAAATTGTTTAAAGTATGAAGTAAGTTTAATAGTAAAGTGGATTTTATTAAAATATATTATGGATAAGTATTTACTAAAATTATATTCCAATATAGAGTTTATATTGATTTTTATAAATCAAAGTTGAGAAGATAGTTTTGAAATTGATTTGAGATTTTATTTAATTAAGACCTTATTAAAATTTAGATTTAAAATGAATATGGTGTTATAACTAAATTCGGGTTTAAGATGATTTAAATGAATATATCCAGTCTAAATGAATTGAGGAATATTCAATTTTTGAATTTGAAAGTTTTATTTAAAGGATACTGGATTTATTAAGTAAGTATTTCAAAACTAAATAATAGTAAAGTCAATTTGGCATATATATATGAATTAAAAATTTTGGTTTTGAAATGGTGGAATATTTAAAACTTTGAAATATATGGAAATTTAAATGGTTTATTTGGGGATTCAAATCTGTATTTGGAATTGATTTGAGAAATTAAAAAGCTAATTTACTTTATAAAGTAATTCATTATTAAACCATTTAAGTATTGAAAATTTTGTTTCGAAGCTATGGGTTTAAGGTATATATATTTGAAAGTACTATGATTTTTGAAAAAGATATATTTAAAATAAAAATGATATCATATTGATTTGGGTATTAAAATATAGAAATGATATCGTATTTATATGGTTTTGAAATGGATATTTTATTCTGGTTTTAAAAGTAAAAACTATTTTGAAAAGACCGTGGTGTTATAATAACGTTTGGTTGTTGAAGAGACCGGGATCAGAAGTTGTCATACTCTCTACCAACTCCGAAAACCACTTCAACAACCGTGTACGCTGTAACGACCCAGAATTTTTAGAAATTAAAATTTAATATTTAATTAATTTTAAATATTAATAAGTGAATTTATAAGTCAAATAAATTTTTATTTGAATTATTGGATTTAATTGGATTATTAAATCGATAATTTAATATGTTAAATTATGGAAATAATTGAAAATGGGTTAAATATGATTTAAAATGATTTGTAAAATTTTATTTTATCATATGGGAGTTAGAACAATATTTTAGAACTTTTAAAATCGAATTAAAAGTTAATTTGTGAAAATTGAATATTTTAATATTTAAATCGACTAGTGAAAATAGTCAATTTTTGAACAGTCTCATAATTGAACGAAACCAGTTCCATTGGATCCGTAATAGTTAGTTATTACCGGATTTCAAATTTCGTGTCAATCGGAGTTATCTTTTGATCGTGGCAGCTCGAAACGCATCGATTTATTTTTAATTTAAATTTGACGAGTGAAAATAGCCATTTTTCAAAAAGTCTCGGATTTCGACGAAACCAGTTTCATCAGATCCGTAATGTGATATTATTGTAAGGTTTAAAATTTCAAGTCAATTGGATTTACGGTTTGTCCGGTACGAATTAAAACGCCTAGAAATCGACTTAAATCGGTTTAATTCAAATTGAGCGTTTACAGCCATAACTCGCACATACTTCCGAATTAGCTTTCGAAACCTGTTTCATTGTGTCCGGAACGCGGGGTAAACCCTAGAAACGCTGGTTACGGCGCGTAAATCGGAGTTCGGAATTTCCGGGATGAATAGTGTTTTGTCGGTTCCTTATAAATAGCCCACTATCTCAAAAATTTATAAAAAAATATATACAAAACCCTAGTTTTGAACTGCAGCCGCCACCCTATGTATGAACGGCCAGAAACTCATGAACTTCCTCCCTCAATCACTCACAATCCGTCGACATTCACGCGAAGTGTTCAACAGCAAGATCGTAGAGCGTATCAAGAGCTTTAGATCCGTACGGTTGAGATGTAGTTTGGTCGACTCGAGGCGGAGCAAATGGAGGCCGTTCCCTACAGGTCACGCACGCATTTTCATGGGGAGAGAGGGGACCGAGCTTCATGATGTTGTTGGTGGTGGTCGAGCTCGCGAAGGGCTTCGACATGGCGGAGATGTGATCGAGTATAATCGTGTGTGGTGAGAACGAATTGGAACCCTAATCTAGTGAATGGGTTCGGCCTCTATCCTGTAGCCGTGCGTGGATTTGGGAAGAAGAAGACGTGCGGTGATGATGGTGGGGTGCTGGATCTTGTGGCTGAGATTGGCTAAGGTTGAAATTTATTAAGTTAATGTTGTAAATTTATAAATAAAATACGTGTAAACTTCAAATATTCGTAACTTTTTCATACGAGGTCGAAAAAATACGAAACCAGTTGCATTGGAATCGTATGGACGAGCACTACGCGATGGAGTTGGTTTGGAGTCGTTTGGAGTTAGTGAGAATTTTGGATAAAATTAAACGTCCGTTTAATTTTATTCGAAATAAATCGCTAAAACGGAAATAAAATCAAGGTGAGAACTTCTCACTCAATCGAATAGTTTCGATTATTATTTTAAATAGTTAGATTTAAAATATTTGAATGCATGTTTGAATGTTGATTGATATCTATTGATTGTTAAAATAGACATTATTACGCCGTTAGTAAGCGGATGTTATTTAATAAAAACATATACCGCGAATATTTCATAAACAGTGAAATTGGTATTATATATATAATATCAATATATATATATTGGCATATGTATATATTGGAGTTATTGATTTCCCGCATTTTTTGTTTAGCGGATGAGACCCTATTACGCCGTTATTAAGCGGATAATATTTACTAAGAACATGTACCGCGATAATTTCGTACTGGAGCGAAATTGGTATTGTGCTAATGTTTTTGGATGCAGGAAAACAGGTTGGAGGGATCCAACTGGATTCCTCAACAGTATTTATTTGATTTCAGATATTTTGATATTTGATGGATTTTCATATTGATATATGATATCGTTGTTGTCGTGATTGACTATTTGGTGTGTAGCATCATTGGACCCAGATTTTGGGATTTTAAAATGATTATAAAGTGATTTTTGAAAATATAAAATAATTTTGGAATTGATCCATTTTAAATAAATAAACGTTATAATTTTTAATGTTATAAAAATTATGATTTTTGTGAAATACAGTTAAAAACTGATCTTTGAGAATATGATGCTATTGATTTATAAAATAGTTAAATCGAGATATTTTAGAATTATTGTGAAAAGTTTAAATATAGGATTTATGAAATTTAATTATTTTATGAATCAAAATGGTGAAATAATAAAGGAAATTAAAGACGTTTTAAAGAATAATATAAATTGATTTAT
This sequence comes from Allium cepa, assembly GCA_030765085.1. Taxonomy (NCBI): domain Eukaryota; kingdom Viridiplantae; phylum Streptophyta; class Magnoliopsida; order Asparagales; family Amaryllidaceae; genus Allium; species Allium cepa. The sequence continues at coordinate 484,608,693 of CM060934.1, read as the reverse complement.
ATTAAGAGATTTATAAATGGATATTTATAAATTGAAATATGGACATTATAAAACGAGTTTTTATAAGTGTTTGAATGAAGTGAAAATGAATTTCATAATTGAATGGAATTTATAGAATTTTATACGATGAAATTATAAATGGAATTTTATAAGCAGTAGGTTTATAAAATTTATTAAGTTATTAAAATAATGGTTTTGAATAAATGAATGAATCTTATAAGTTATAAGATTTATGATTTGGAAAGTCTTTAAAAGAACGATCTTTGTAAAATAATCGTTTTATAAGCATTTAACTTATAATGTGAACTTTAGTTTATAATTTAGTTATAAACTGGAATAGGTTAATAAAGGAATTTATAAAAGGAAGTTTTTATAAATAAATAGAAATGGAATTTATAAACGTTGTTTTATAAATTCGCAAATGACTTATTTTGATAAGTGAATTGTTGAAACCTATAAATGGAGTTATATTCACATTTTTGAATAGTGAATAATCCTTTGAATTAAAATGAATAAAAGGATGAAATTGTTAATGAAGTATATTCACGTTTTTGAACTGTGAATAATATGTTAAAGGAAATGTTTTGAATGAGATGTTTAAATAGAATTAAAACTATCTAACGATGTTTTTAAAAGGTATTGAGATTTGAAATCATAGATTTCAACATTTATTGTTGAAACAGACGTTTTCGAGAAATAGAAGGAGATGATGGACTATAACACTGTTGTTATAGTAAATGATTTCCGAAAGGAAATGTTTTGTATAGTATTGGGATTTATATATCTATTTTAATTTCGAATCCCTATACTAGTGATTTTGGGACGTCGTAACGATGTTCTACGCAACATTCGTTTTGGCCCAAATAAATATGTTTAAGAGAATGATTTCCTTAAAGAATGAAATATGTACTTAATTTTGATTTAAGTATATTGAATATTTTCCAAGGGTGAAAATAAATAAAATTTGTGAATTACTTATGAATAAATAAGTATGGAAATGTTTTTCCAATGTGAAATGAAACGTTTTGAGAATTTATCTTTTTGAAGATAAATTGAACTGAATTATTGAAATCATATGCATGGATATTTTGAAATATAAATTCACTATGGAATTTATGAATGAAAAGGAGAATTTGTTTAAAAATAAATATTGATTTATTTTTGAAGAAATGAAATTATATATCTAGTGAAGATATTTTGGAAAATAAATAATTTGGGAAATTATTTGGAAACTGGTGATGTGTGCATGTCCATTGATAGTTCAATAACCGACTATCAATATTTCCCTTTGAATGGGTAATTGATATGATTTGTTTGAATGTGAATGCTACACTTATTTTTAAATAAGCGCTCACTATTCGGGTTAACCGGGAAAGGACCATGGGGTCGTATAACCCATTCCGAATATGTGATACGTCGTTGTGAATTGCATTGAAGATCGGTGTTGAAGACCTGGTATTTACGAGAGCGATAGGATGACCTGTCGATTGTCTCTGCACTGAGTTGCAACGGTATAGAGACTCCCTAAGTGATGGGAAATCCGATCAGGATTGTGAATATCCGGATTGCAAGGACTTCTTTGTAAGTGCCTTCGGTTTTGTTCGATCCCGGAACAGACTTGTATGGATTGTGTGTCTGACATTACAAATTGAGATATAAAGCAGATTTCTTTCAAATATGTTTCTGTTGGTGGCGAAGAATTTATTCTTTTAGCTTAACACCCTTCTCTGAGACGTACGAGCTCAGAGGTTATATAGTTGAAGTTATCAGCGATATATTCCCAATTTGGTTATGTGATATGCTGAGTGATGCTGTAAATGATCATTGTGTTGATTATTGTGATAGGATCGTTTATTTGATCGTCTATCTTAGTGATCATTGTGTTGATCATTTGTTGACCCAAAGCATGGCTTTTGTATAAAGTACGTTTTTGTGGACGTGAATTCGTCGAACCTCACACCCCGGAAATGGTCAAAACAGGAAAGATGCGGCAAGGTTATGAGGGGTAGCACCCTTTAGGGTATGTACATTTCCTTCTGGATAGAGGTGGTATCATGGTATGGAGCCCAGATATTTAACCTATGTGGTTACTACGAATTTATTACTTTGTGGTTGTTGGCTATCGGGATCCCGTGAGAAAGGTCGTTTACGATCGGGGAATGGCGTGCTCGTGTCAGTAGTTACCCAGTTAGGGGTAACCCGGCCTTGTGTTGGCAGAGTTCCGGTTTGGTTCTCGGGGATGTCTTTCCAGAGGCATTCTCATGTGGCAATGGGAAGTTCCTTGGCCTGACCATTTGTTGGAAATCCAATTTCCAATACGAAACTTGTACGGTATTAGTTGTAGAACCTGCTATTCACTTATGGTGGTCACCACTGTTTGGATGGTAGCTATAGTAGGCATACGATAATGGTCGTATGTTGGCTAAGATTTATATTCTACTTTCGAAATGAATTTTTTTTCTCTACACTATGCACTAGTAATAATATCAAATGTTATTTTTAATGCGTATCAAGCATCTTTGACTATCATAAGGAGAAATCTCCTCCGATTCTGCGTTTGCATGTGTGTGTGTGCGGGAGGCCTTATGGTAGTCTCATTTTTAAAAAGCATTGCGAATTGATTAAAAATATTCCTCTATTTTGATTTTAAAGATAAATAAACTGTTTTGAGTTCTCACACCAGTCACATGACTGACTTGGAGTTTATTGTTTTCCTTCCTAAACTCTGGGTGCCCACCAATTTCCACACGGGCAGTCAAGAGTTAAGGTTTATCAGGATATTCTGGATATTCTGGAGTTGCTGGAGGCAAGCTGGATGGCATGGCGTATTACTAGTATATAGTATCCTTTTTCCGCTGCACTGTTGTTGTTGATGTTGTTGTACACTCTGATGATATGATGAAATGTAATGTAATAACTGATATAGTTCTTTGTTTAAAGATTATTCATTTATTATTATATGTTGTTCCGCTGCGAATTGTGAGATTCTGATGTTGTTCTGTTGTTTTCAGTTCCGTCCTATTCTCTTCTGTTTTTCTTTTTCCTCTATTCTTATTTCTTCTATTTCTAAAATTTCCTATCTTCTCTTCTCTCTATTTTAAAATTCTGTTCTATTCTCCTTATTTTCTATTCTCTCTAATTTCTATTTTCTTTTCCCTATCTAAATTTTCTATCTTTTTCTTCTTCTTTTCCTAAATTCTTTTTCTTAAAACCCCTAAGGGTTCGTATTTTTGTTCATCTTGAATTAAACAAAGGAGATTAGTGTCTATTCAAGGAGTACGGACTTACGGGTCTTTACAGTTGGTATCAGAGCTTATGGTTAAGCGACAACCATGGTTCTGTTGGGTATTGTTCATTAGAGATAGAGTCAGTAGTACTCTAGAATGAGTTTGAGTGTAATAATAGCTATGAGAGCGTATTTGTTAGTGAATATGAAATTGTTTTATATTGTGATGATTGGTTTATTGAGTGGCATATGAACCTTCGTCAGCACGGTATGTACAACTATGCCGAAGGGGTTTCTAAACACTTGAATAGAACAATTCGACACAATATGGTTTTAAAATTGGGTAAATGAAATAATTTTACCTTGATTATATTTTGTATATAAAGAAATAATTTTTCAGAGTTATTAAAGTGTATATAAGTTGATTGTTTAGTTGTTTGAATAATCTAAATAAAGGAATAATTGTATAAGCAAAAGAATTATAAGAATTGAATTATAATTAATGTGATTTACAATTGTGAATAAACTTATATATATAAGAAGTGAAACTATATGAATAAATTTATAAATAAGTTGTAAATAAAAAAATGAATTTAAAGTTAAATGGAAGTATAACTTAAGTGATATGGGATTAAGTTGATATTAGTATCAAAGTAAATTAATAAAGTTAAGTGGTGGATGTGAACTTGAGTTATGTAAATGAAATTCAACTTTGAAATTGAATTGAATTAATGGATTAAATGTTAATCAATTGAATGTGAATTAAGTTGATATGAAATAATGAATATAAGTGTTAATACATTAAAATCTAATGTCATTAGAAAGTTGAATAATTGAATGAAAATCAATTAAATTAAACCAAGATGAATATAAGTGAATGAATTTGGTTGTGATAGATATACTTTGGTTGTTATATGATTGTTAGTTGATTGTATATAATTCATTAAGTGTTAATGAAATTTAAAGCTAAATTAATTGAAATTCAATTGGAAGTTAAGTGAAATTTGAATAGAATTGAATTTAAATTGGAAGTGAACCAACTTAAATATGAATTAGTGAATATAAACTAATTGAGAATGAATGTTAGTAAAAACATCCAATGTAAATAAATCAAATGTGATTAAATTGAAAACCAATTCATTAATATTAATGAGAATATGAATGAATATTGATTTGGTTATGGATGTTAGTTGAATGATAGTTGGTTGATGTTTGCATTTGTTGTTTGTTTACATTTGCTATGTTGACATATATAGTTATTATGTTACTACATGATGTATATTGATACTATTGTCCATATGCATGATTCTCATGTTGTTTGTTGAGTAATTAGTAGGTGCGGATCGCGTTTGCTTCGCATTTGGGGCTCGCTTTAGCGCTATATTAGCCGTATATGCTTGCTAATAAAATATAAGGTACATATCTCGGATTACATACCGTACTTTTACACTTTTTTCCCTGCGGGATGCCTCATTACTTGATGAGATGTATATTTGTGATATATATACTGTCATTTTTTTTTCGGATCGAACCGCGCAAAGGAGACTATGGCGAATTTTTCCGAAAATTTAAGGCGTTAGAAAATTTTTGAGAAAATTGGAAAATTTTGAAAACTTAAACTTTGATTTGGAATTGAAAGTTAAATGATATAGTTTGTTTTTGAAAAAGATAACTAAGTATGATTTGAAAACTTAGTAAAGTATTGTAAAGAAGTTTAAATTTGTTTTGGGAAAATTAATAAATTCTGTAACTTTTCTTACTTGGTAATTTCGAGGACGAAATTCTTTTAAGTGGGGAAGATTGTAACGACCCAGAATTTTTAGAAATTAAAATTTAATATTTAATTAATTTTAAATATTAATAAGTGAATTTATAAGTCAAATAAATTTTTATTTGAATTATTGGATTTAATTAGATTATTAAATCGATAATTTAATATGTTAAATTATGGAAATAATTGAAAATGGGTTAAATATGATTTAAAATGATTTGTAAAATTTTATTTTATCATATGGGAGTTAGAACAATATTTTAGAACTTTTAAAATCGAATTAAAAGTTAATTTGTGAAAATTGAATATTTTAATATTTAAATCGACTAGTGAAAATAGTCAATTTTTGAACAGTCTCAGAATTGAACGAAACCAGTTCCATTGGATCCGTAATAGTTAGTTATTACCAGATTTCAAATTTCGTGTCAATCGGAGTTATCGTTTGATCGTGGCAGCTCGAAACGCATCGATTTATTTTTAATTTAAATTTGACGAGTGAAAATAGCCATTTTTCAAAAAGTCTCGGATTTCGACGAAACCAGTTTCATCGGATCCGTAATGTGATATTATTGTAAGGTTTCAAATTTCAAGTCAATTGGATTTACGGTTTGTCCGGTACGAATTAAAACGCCTAGAAATCGACTTAAATCGGTTTAATTCAAATTGAGCGTTTACAGCCATAACTCGCACATACTTCCGAATTAGCTTTCGAAACCTGTTCCATTGTGTCTGGAACGCGGGGTAAACCCTAGAAACGCTGGTTACGGCGCGTAAATCGGAGTTCGGAATTTCCGGGATGAATAGTGTTTTGTCGGTTCCTTATAAATAGCCCACTACTCAAAAATTTATAAAAAATATATACAAAACCCTAGTTTTGAACTGCAGCCGCCACCCTATGTATGAACGGCCAGAAACTCATGAACTTCCTCCCTCAATCACTCACAATACGTCGACATTCACGCGAAGTGTTCAACAGCAAGATCGTAGAGCGTATCAAGAGCTTTAGATCCGTACGGTTGAGATGTAGTTTGGTCGACTCGAGGCGGAGCAAATGGAGGCCATTCCCTACAGGTCACGCACGCATTTTCATGGGGAGAGAGGGGACCGAGCTTCATGATGTTGGTGGTGGTGGTCGAGCTCGCGAAGGGCTTCGACATGGCGGAGATGTGATCGAGTATAATCGTGTGTGGTGAGAACGAATTGGAACCCTAATCTAGTGAATGGGTTCGGCCTCTATCCTGTAGCCGTGCGTGGGTTTGGGAAGAAGAAGACGTGCGGTGATGATGGTGGGGTGCTGGATCTTGTGGCTGAGATTGGCTAAGGTTGAAATTTATTAAGTTAATGTTGTAAATTTATAAATAAAATACGTGTAAACTTCAAATATTCGTAACTTTTTCATACGAGGTCGAAAAAATACGAAACCAGTTGCATTGGAATCGTATGGACGAGCACTACGCGATGGAGTTGGTTTGGAGTCGTTTGGAGTTAGTGAGAATTTTGGGTAAAATTAAACGTCCGTTTAATTTTATTCGAAATAAATCGCTAAAACGGAAATAAAATCAAGGTGAGAACTTCTCACTCAATCGAATAGTTTCGATTATTATTTTAAATAGTTAGATTTAAAATATTTGAATGCATGTTTGAATGTTGATTGATATCTATTGATTGTTAAAATAGACATTATTACGCCGTTAGTAAGCGGATGTTATTTAATAAAAACATATACCGCGAATATTTCATAAACAGTGAAATTGGTATTATATATATAATATCAATATATATATATTGGCATATGTATATATTGGAGTTATTGATTTCCCGCATTTTTTGTTTAGCGGATGAGACCCTATTACGCCGTTATTAAGCGGATAATATTTAATAAGAACATGTACCGCGATAATTTCGTACTGGAGCGAAATTGGTATTGTGCTAATGTTTTTGGATGCAGGAAAACAGGTTGGAGGGATCCAACTGGATTCCTCAACAGTATTTATTTGATTTCAGATATTTTGATATTTGATGGATTTTCATATTGATATATGATATCGTTGTTGTCGTGATTGACTATTTGGTGTGTAGCATCATTGGACCCAGATTTTGGGATTTTAAAATGATTATAAAGTGATTTTTGAAAATATAAAATAATTTTGGAATTGATCCATTTTAAATAAATAAACGTTATAATTTTTAATGTTATAAAAATTATGATTTTTGTGAAATACAGTTAAAAACTGATCTTTGAGAATATGATGCTATTGATTTATAAAATAGTTAAATCGAGATATTTTAGAATTATTGTGAAAAGTTTAAATATAGGATTTATGAAATTTAATTATTTTATGAATCAAAATGGTGAAATAATAAAGGAAATTAAAGACGTTTTAAAGAATAATATAAATTGATTTATATTAAGAGATTTATAAATGGATATTTATAAATTGAAATATGGACATTATAAAACGAGTTTTTATAAGTGTTTGAATGAAGTGAAAATGAATTTCATAATTGAATGGAATTTATAGAATTTTATACGATGAAATTATAAATGGAATTTTATAAGCAGTAGGTTTATAAAATTTATTAAGTTATTAAAATAATGGTTTTGAATAAATGAATGAATCTTATAAGTTATAAGATTTATGATTTGGAAAGTCTTTAAAAGAACGATCTTTGTAAAATAATCGTTTTATAAGCATTTAACTTATAATGTGAACTTTAGTTTATAATTTAGTTATAAACTGGAATAGGTTAATAAAGGAATTTATAAAAGGAAGTTTTTATAAATAAATAGAAATGGAATTTATAAACGTTGTTTTATAAATTCGCAAATGACTTATTTTGATAAGTGAATTGTTGAAACCTATAAATGGAGTTATATTCACATTTTTGAATAGTGAATAATCCTTTGAATTAAAATGAATAAAAGGATGAAATTGTTAATGAAGTATATTCACGTTTTTGAACTGTGAATAATATGTTAAAGGAAATGTTTTGAATGAGATGTTTAAATAGAATTAAAACTATCTAACGATGTTTTTAAAAGGTATTGAGATTTGAAATCATAGATTTCAACATTTATTGTTGAAACAGACGTTTTCGAGAAATAGAAGGAGATGATGGACTATAACACTGTTGTTATAGTAAATGATTTCCGAAAGGAAATGTTTTGTATAGTATTGGGATTTATATATCTATTTTAATTTCGAATCCCTATACTAGTGATTTTGGGACGTCGTAACGATGTTCTACGCAACATTCGTTTTGGCCCAAATAAATATGTTTAAGAGAATGATTTCCTTAAAGAATGAAATATGTACTTAATTTTGATTTAAGTATATTGAATATTTTCCAAGGGTGAAAATAAATAAAATTTGTGAATTACTTATGAATAAATAAGTATGGAAATGTTTTTCCAATGTGAAATGAAACGTTTTGAGAATTTATCTTTTTGAAGATAAATTGAAATGAATTATTGAAATCATATGCATGGATATTTTGAAATATAAATTCACTATGGAATTTATGAATGAAAAGGAGAATTTGTTTAAAAATAAATATTGATTTATTTTTGAAGAAATGAAATTATATATCTAGTGAAGATATTTTGGAAAATAAATAATTTGGGAAATTATTTGGAAACTGGTGATGTGTGCATGTCCATTGATAGTTCAATAACCGACTATCAATATTTCCCTTTGAATGGGTAATTGATATGATTTGTTTGAATGTGAATGCTACACTTATTTTTAAATAAGCGCTCACTATTCGGGTTAACCGGGAAAGGACCATGGGGTCGTATAACCCATTCCGAATATGTGATACGTCGTTGTGAATTGCATTGAAGATCGGTGTTGAAGACCCGGTATTTACGAGAGCGATAGGATGACCTGTCGATTGTCTCTGCACTGAGTTGCAACGGTATAGAGACTCCCTAAGTGATGGGAAATCCGATCAGGATTGTGAATATCCGGATTGCAAGGACTTCTTTGTAAGTGCCTTCGGTTTTGTTCGATCCCGGAACAGACTTGTATGGATTGTGTGTCTGACATTACAAATTGAGATATAAAGCAGATTTCTTTCAAATATGTTTCTGTTGGTGGCGAAGAATTTATTCTTTTAGCTTAACACCCTTCTCTGAGACGTACGAGCTCAGAGGTTATATAGTTGAAGTTATCAGCGATATATTCCCAATTTGGTAATGTGATATGCTGAGTGATGCTGTAAATGATCATTGTGTTGATTATTGTGATAGGATCGTTTATTTGATCGTCTATCTTAGTGATCATTGTGTTGATCATTTGTTGACCCAAAGCATGGCTTTTGTATAAAGTACGTTTTTGTGGACGTGAATTCGTCGAACCTCACACCCCGGAAATGGTCAAAACAGGAAAGATGCGGCAAGGTTATGAGGGGTAGCACCCTTTAGGGTATGTACATTTCCTTCTGGATAGAGGTGGTATCATGGTATGGAGCCCAGATATTTAACCTATGTGGTTACTACGAATTTATTACTTTGTGGTTGTTGGCTATCGGGATCCCGTGAGAAAGGTCGTTTACGATCGGGGAATGGCGTGCTCGTGTCAGTAGTTACCCAGTTAGGGGTAACCCGGCCTTGTGTTGGCAGAGTTCCGGTTTGGTTCTCGGGGATGTCTTTCCAGAGGCATTCTCATGTGGCAATGGGAAGTTCCTTGGCCTGACCATTTGTTGGAAATCCAATTCCCAATACGAAACTTGTACGGTATTAGTTGTAGAACCTGCTATTCACTTATGGTGGTCACCACTGTTTGGATGGTAGCTATAGTAGGCATACGATAATGGTCGTATGTTGGCTAAGATTTATATTCTACTTTCGAAATGAATTTTTTTCTCTACACTATGCACTAGTAATAATATCAAATGTTATTTTTAATGCGTATCAAGCATCTTTGACTATCATAAGGAGAAATCTCCTCCGATTCTGCGTTTGCATGTGTGTGTGTGCGGGAGGCCTTATGGTAGTCTCATTTTTAAAAAGCATTGCGAATTGATTAAAAATATTCCTCTATTTTGATTTTAAAGATAAATAAACTGTTTTGAGTTTTCACACCAGTCACATGACTGACTTGGAGTTTATTGTTTTCCTTCCTAAACTCTGGGTGCCCACCAATTTCCACACGGGCAGTCAAGAGTTAAGGTTTATCAGGATATTCTGGATATTCTGGAGTTGCTGGAGGCAAGCTGGATGGCATGGCGTATTACTAGTATATAGTATCCTTTTTCCGCTGCACTGTTGTTGTTGATGTTGTTGTACACTCTGATGATATGATGAAATGTAATGTAATAACTGATATAGTTCTTTGTTTAAAGATTATTCATTTATTATTATATGTTGTTCCGCTGCGAATTGTGAGATTCTGATGTTGTTCTGTTGTTTTCAGTTCCGTCCTATTCTCTTCTGTTTTTCTTTTTCCTCTATTCTTATTTCTTCTATTTCTAAAATTTCCTATCTTCTCTTCTCTCTATTTTAAAATTCTGTTCTATTCTCCTTATTTTCTATTCTCTCTAATTTCTATTTTCTTTTCCCTATCTAAATTTTCTATCTTTTTCTTCTTCTTTTCCTAAATTCTTTTTCTTAAAACCCCTAAGGGTTCGTATTTTCGTTCATCTTGAATTAAACAAAGGAGATTAGTGTCTATTCAAGGAGTACAGACTTACGGGTCTTTACATACGCAATGGAGATTCCAGAATGAAGTAGGATGGTGGCGACGTTCTATTAAGGTATATACGTGGACCCGACGCCCGTGAGTTGGCATAAGGTGGCTAAAACAGGAGCGATCTCGGGCCAAGGGGGTAGCATCCTTTATCGGACACATCCCTTCGATATTATACTCCGACTGTTGGATTGATTCGATGACCACTTTTGATTTTTGATTTGGGGGTGTGGCTCGAGGTGGGCGGTAGCTGCGCGCTACGCTTTACCACCATCCCGTATGAGTAATTGGTATATCTCCTTGGCATTGCCTAGTTGTGCCGTGTCACCTACCATACCGAGCCTTTACTACGAGTTTCTATTTGTGTCGTACCTATGGAGTGTCTGCTCGTAGTCTCCCGGTCAGGAGATATGCAGGCACAGTATAGACTATTGGCATTATTTGTGTTAAGGGCTATATGGGTAACCCCTTAACGCTATTTAAAAGTAGGTTTATTTTACAATTGGACACTATTATAATACAGAAATATACTACATAGTAAATAGTTTAACGGATCCTTAGGGGATGTAAATCCCGAGCATCTCTTGAGTTACTGCACTCATATTTATTTCGGTTGATTTAACTCACATAAGATATTTTAGTTCTGACTCGGGTATTTTGTCTTTTCAATTCGCTCAGGTCAGTCTTGGCGTTTCTGGATTTGAAGATTTTAGCTCTGGAGGACGAAGACGAAGATTTGTATTACTATTATCTACTATATTATTCCGCTACACCATTTAATTCCGTTGCATTAATTATTATTCTATGGTATGTATGACTCTGATATGTATTGTATAAGTAAAATTAAATATTTTGTAAACAGCTTCATGAACTGTATATTTAATTATTATATTTTATCCTTCCGCTGTGAGATTCTGTTTTGTTTTATTTCTTTCTCGTTTTTCTTATTTACCCCCTAACAATCCGCCCTTCCATACGGTTTGAATCGACATGTGTGTCGATTTAAAGTGTGCGAAAAGGTGTGATGTCACATCTAGTATCAGAGCTTTGGTTTAGCGATAAACCTTATTTTTGTGGGGTTTGACTCTTTACTAATAGGGTAGTAATACTCTATGGGAGTCACTGAGTGTATATATATGAGAGAGCGTACTTGTTAGTGTTATAAAAGGTTTTAATATTGTGTTAATCTGCTCCGTTTTGTATTTATAAATTCAAGTTGGTGCATGGGACGCAATGACATCAATAGGGATTTCTAAACACTTAATAGGACAGATCGACATAATATTTGTTTTTAATATAGGTGAATGAAATAATTTTGCCTATTATATTTTCTATATATATAAAGGAAATTTTTATAAAGGTTATATTTGGTTTTATTATATTGGTTGTTAGGTAATGAAACTTACATATAATGGTTGAAAATGAGATGGATAATGAAATAAATGAAAATTGGAAATTTTAGAACTTAAGTTCCGGGGTTTTGAAAATTCTATCGAATGATATTTTTTGGGAAATAGTAATAATATTATTAGAAGTATTTTTCGTTATAAATATTTCAATATAATTTGAAAGAATTGTTTTAAAGAAACTTTGAAAACAAATAAGTTTTATACTCCCCTCTCTGTCGCTGGAAAATAATTTTGGTGATGAGTGCACGCATCATCGACATTTATTTTCGAGTTTCGAAGTGGGAAGGCCATTGTAGTAGTTTTACTACAGATTTATTTTGATAAATAAATATAAATTTTAAATTGTTTTAAATATAATTGGATATATAAAGTGCAAGCATATGTTTATCTGTTATTTTAAAATGATTTTGAATAAAACCCGGTATTTAATTCTTAAGTTTCCATAAATTAATAGTTTCAGTTACGATAGTGAATTGGAACGTAGGTAATTAATAAATTGAAACCTCTAAAGGAAATAAGAGATTTAATGCTAAGTTTATACATGGAAACTAAAAGAAACTGAAATGTGTAACGTACAAAACAAGGATATTATTTTTGAACATTAAATAAATTGAAGAAAATAGAATAAACTGGTATAACTTCAATTACATCCTTATAAACATATATATAACTTACCTAATATTAAAAGTTGAAATGTTAATAAGAAATTGTAATAGATATTATAAAAGTAATAAAATTGAGATAATGAAAGTATTCATTGAAATTCTTAAATAATAAGAATTAGATGTGGTGGTTGTTGTAAACTTAGGTATATTTAAGATGATACTAATTAAAAATAATGAAAAGTAGGTATTGTGAACAAGTAATCATAAACTTAAGTAAATAGTTTGAAGTTGCTTCTGAATAAAATAAGAATAAAAGATGAAAGAAAAAAAAGAATGATTAAAAACTTAAGTTAATAAATTTACCTGCTAAAAAACTTTTGATTTGTATATGATAATATAAATAAATGAATGTAATGCAATGAATAGAATTTGGTATTTTATAGATAGAAGAAATTGAATTGGTAAGTAATGAATAGAAATAGATAAAAATAAATAATGAATGAATGAATATGATGCAGTAAAGAAGAAACTTACATGACATTAAAATGAAAAAAAAATTGTAAGTAATAAATGAAATTTATACAAATGAGCTTGATTTATTATTTGAAATTGTTGTTTGTTTTGGTTTATGGTTGTTTGGGTAAGGATACTTCAAAATTGTTTGGATGTATGAATAATCTATTTAGCTTCATCAGAGACTGTTGAGTAAATGATACGCTTAGTAGTTTATTTTCATTCTTTACAATTTGAAGTTTTAAACCCGAACAACTATTTGTTTTGTTTGATATGAATGACTGAGTTGTATTGATTTTATGTGATGGTTGTATGTCATGTTGCAAGTGATTGTTGATTGTATTGAATTCCTTGTATGTAGTTGAAATAACCTTACATATTTTATTTTATATAATTGTTAACTCTTTTGGATTATATAGGTGAAATACATGTTATGGAAGCAACTGCTGTTGCATTTGGTTTCATAATATAAGCGTAAATTGCCCGACAAATAGGTACGTTTTCGGATTACGGTTTATAGGGCTATTATATTGTTTTTCCCGTGTGGGGATGTATATTATTTTGGAAAATATATGTTATATATTGTTGTATTTGATATTATATTTTCTCTCGAGCCTCTCCGTACAAACGAGACTCTGTCGAAATTTTCTATAAATTTTGGACTTAGAAAATTTTTGAAAAAAATGTTTTCCAAACTTTATTAATTTGAGTATAAAAGACTTAATAGTTATAAATAGATATATTTTATATAAATTATTAAACTTTGTAAATTTATTTGTTTTATAAAGTTAATATTTTTGAATAAGATATATTGTCTATTTATTCTTTCTTCTCTCTTCTTTTCCTTTTCGGGGACGAAAAGTTTCGAGTAGGGGAGAGTGTAACGACCCGTAAATTTTGATAAATAAAATCGGTTAATTTAATTAGATTTTCGAAAATTAAATGAGAAAGGAATAAAAAATTTATAATGTGTATTGAAATAAATATTAGTAATGAATTGTAGAAATGGTTATTAAACCTAATTGTTTAAAATTTAAGTGAAATCCCAATAAAGAAATAGTGTTAATTGTTGCACTTGGATAAAATTTAAAACAAGTAATTAAAGACAAGAATTTAATTTACCTATGTACTAATATATTGATAAACTATAACTGTATGTGAATTAAGGTAGTAATGTAAATGGCAGTTGATGAATAACCAAATTTAATGCAATTCAAATTTGATTGAAACGACTTTTTAGGTTATAATGGATTGTAAATTAGGATAATAGTTGAAATTAATGTTAATTCCATTCATACATGTGAACAATTATTATAAGTTGCATGTTGAAATAGTTGATTTAATTGGAATTGAAGTTTAATTTTAATGAACAAATAAAGGTTTACAATAATGGGAATTTGAGTAAAACAAGTGTAATTATTGAATTAAATGAAATAGTATTGCTCAATAGTAACTGAGCGTAAATCAAGGTAATAAGGTTTGAACAAGATAATAATTAATAAATGATGTAATAAAAGAATGAAATCCAGATAAATAAATTTAATTGAGACTTTAACTATAAATAATGGGTGAAATAATAGGATAGATGGTAATTGTTTGTGGAGAATAACCATACAAGTATTTTAAAGAGCATATTGGTGATAAAAGGTTATTTCAAATAAAGGAAATTAAATATTTCTTTAAATGGATATAAATGTAGTAACGGTTAGAGTGAATGAAATTAGCACTACGAAAATAAATGTTAACATTGTATTGTAAGCAATAAAAGCCTATTAATGTGACTAAAGAGTAACGATAATGTTATTTTAGGTTACCTATTTATTTAGATTGTTAATTGGAATTGGAGATAAATTGTAAAAAATGGAAATAAATGTTACATTTGTGTGAAATTTAATACAATGGTTAGGAGTGTTAATTTGGGTATATTAAAGTAATAAATGGGTAAAACAAGGCAACTGAGTTATAGAGTAGGATTGAAATTAATAAAAAGATTTGAATTAAAACAAATCAACCCATTGAAATCCAATTTATAAAAAAATGTAAATTTTGTAGCAATTGGAATTTAATGTTATGCAATTTGAAAAAAAGATAAATTAGGAAAATGTTATTTATCAGTATACATACCAATGTAAATGGTACCCAGGATGAAGATATAATAATTAGTTGAATTAAAAGAATGGAAGTCGGGATTTATTTATTTATTTGAATAAACATTCAATATTGGATTAATTGCTAATGAATGGAATAAATTATTTAATTATGTCGTTAATTGAAATTAAGTTTAAATTGGAGATTTTTAATGCTACAGATATTGAGCCAATGATAACTTCATCCAATTGACATCAATAAAATGAATAATAGGATGGAAGAAAATTTAATATATTTTTGGGAAATTTAATTTATAAATTTGAATATAATGAAATTAAAATTTTAACATTGCAATTGATAGATTAATCAACGATAAGTTGACATTTATATTTTTTTAAATCATTGTAAATGATTAAGAAGTTGAAAATGTTGAAATTTGTCAATTATTGAAATAAAATTGAAAATTTGATTTTATTCATTAATTATTAATTTATTTAATTAATGTAAAAATAGCCATTTTGGCCACTGATTCGGATTTCGACGAAACTAGTTTCATCGGATTTGAAACGGTGAATTTTTATAGGATTTCAAGTTTCGTGACGATCGGACTTGCCGTTTGATCGTACGGACTCGAAACGCCTTGAAATTAATGAAATTGAAATCAATTTGAAAAATATTGATTTGAGCATAACTTTTCCATACGATGTAATTTGAACCTGAAACCTTTTCCATTGCGTTTAAAATATTTTAAAACACCTATTTTGATATATGGGTTTATCCAATTTCGTTCCGGGGTCAGAACGGGCTTTCTGGGCCACTCTGTCGTTAGCATGTATTCAACCCGATCCATTTATTCTATTTCAACTTTCTCTATAAATATCCTGCTATAAACCCTAACCTCCCTAATTCTCATTTGTCTGCACGTAAATTTATTCTATTCCTCCTCTTCCTCAATGGCAGACAAAATTCTATTTCCAGATCCAATTGCAAATTCAATCCGAAGCTAAAATTTCAAACTCCTCAGAAAAATTTGGAAAAAATATATGTTGAAGCTCTCGACTAGCGTAATTCACTGGTGGTGTTCATTTTTCGATTCAGATTTTCGTTTGATCAGAAATTGTGTTTTGAGTCTCGGTCGTTCATCACGTCGAAATCAAACTCGACGGATCGACAAATCGTTTATGGGTTTTATAAAGGGGACCGAGGAGAGTTGATCTGTGCCGTTCGTTCGTGGAGTTAACGGTTGGATTGCCGGTAATTTGTGAATGAGAATCATTTAAATTGGGTGGCGGCTGTCAAATTCTTCGGCCGAGATCGATGCGACGAGGCGCGTATGGAAGGGGGAGAGTCGCGATGTCGCGAAGAAGGTCGCGGCGATCATGTTGGAGGCGACGAGCCTGCACGTGGTGGCATCGTGTATTAGGGTTCGAACTCGCGATGCCTAGAAGTTTTCAAACGAGTTTTAGGTGGGAGGGAGAGCACATGATGCTGTAGAGAGAGGTGATGTATAGTTTTAATTTTTATATTTTCTTTATTTGTTTTAAATTCAAAATCATCTCGGTTTAACTCGAATAACTTTCCCATACGGACTCTGTTTCACGCGTGATTTTTTTATTAGGATCGTAATAAAATTTCTGATGTTTTGGCACTTGTTTGGACGGATTTGGAGACTATGAAAATTTTGAGTTTAAATTGGATTAAAATTCAATTTAAATTCAAAAGGTGAGTGTTTTAACCCACTCACAACTTCTAAAATTTCTTATGTTTGTTAAATTGATATATGATGTGATTTAAAATTTAATTATGGTTGTTTGGCATATTTTTAATCATCATCTCAGTAAATTTAGTTTATTTAAATTAAATTGCTATTTAATTTATTCATTGCATTTAAACTGCCAGTTAAATTGTTAATTAATTATTCATTGCATATAAACTGCCATTTAAATGGTTATTTAATTTATTATTGAATATAAACTGCTATTTAATACATGTTGTTTATTATCCGTTCTATATAGATGTTATTGATTGAATTTGATGATGATTGTGATAAATGGTTGATGGTTGATATTGGATGAATGGATGTTGTATTTCATATTGTTATAAACTACAAGTTATTATGCATTTTAATTTCATTTGGGATTGCAGTTTGAAATGATATATAACTATAAATTTTATTTTTAAATTGCAGACTGAAATGATAAATATCCGTATCACTTGACAATAGGATAGAATATTTTATACAGACACCGCGGTATATATATAAAAATATTTTGAAATGATTTTCTATGTTTTGTAAAGAAATATATATATGGTTTTATGAGATATTAATTTCGGATATTTGATAAAGGTTATTTTATATATAGTTAAATTCTTGGTTTTAAACTATGTATAAAATTGTTTAAAGTATGAAGTAAGTTTAATAATAAAGTGGATTTTATTAAAATATATTATGGATAAGTATTTACTAAAATTGTATTACAATATAGAGTTTATATTGATTTTTATAAATCAAAGTTGAGAAGATAGTTTTGAAATTGATTTGAGATTTTATTTAATTAAGATCTTATTGAAATTTAGATTTAAAAAGAATATGGTGTTATAAATAAATTCGGGTTTAAGATGATTTAAGTGAATATATCTAGTTTAAATAAATTGAGAAATATTCGATTACTGAATTTGAAAGTTTTATTTAAAGAATACTGGATTTATTAAGTGAGTATTTCAAAACTAAATAATAGTAAAGTGAATTTGGCATATATATATGAATTAAAAATTTAGTTTTGAAATGGTGGAATATTTAAAACTTTGAAATATATGGAAATTTAAATGGTTTATTTGGGAATTCAAATCTGTATTTGGAATTGATTTAAGAAATTAAAAAGCTAATTTACTTTATAAAGTAATTTATTATTAAACCATTTAAGTATTGAAAATTTTGTTTCGAAGCTATGGGTTTAAGGTATATATATTCGAAAGTACTATGATTTTTGAAAAAGATATATTTAAAATAAAAAAGATATCATATTGATTTGGATTTTAAAATATAGAAATGATATCGTATTTATATGGTTTTGAAATGGATATTTTATTCTGGTTTTAAAAGTATAAACTATTTTGAAAAGACTGCGGTGTTATAATAACGTTTGGTTGTTGAAGAGACCGGGATCGGAAGTTGTCATACTCTCTGCCAACTCCGAAAACCACTTCAACAACCGTGTACGCGGTGGAGATTCCAAAATGAAGTAGGATGGTGGCGACGTTCTATTAAGGTATATACGTGGACCCGACTCCCGTAAGTTGGCATAAGGTGGCTAAAACAGGAGCGATCTCAGGCCAAGGGGGTAGCACCCTTCATCGGACACATCCCTTCGATATTATACTCTGACAGTTGGATTGATTCGGTGGCCACTTTTGATTTTTGATTTGGGGGTGTGGCTCAAGGTGGGCGGTAGTTGCGCGCTACGCGTTACCACCAGCCCGTGTGCGTAATTGGTATATCTACCCTGACATTGCCTAGTTGTGCCATGTCACCTATCATACCGAGCCTTTACTGCGAGTTTCTATTTGTGTCGTACTTATGGAGTGTCTTCTCGCAGTCTCCCGATCAGGAGATATGCAGGCACTGTATAGACTATTGACATTATTTGTGTTAAGGGCTATATGGGTAACCCCTTAACGCTATTTAAAAGTAAGTTTATTTTACAATTAGACACTATTATAATAGCGAAATATACTACATAGTAAATAGTTAACGGATCCTTAGGAGATGTAAATCCCAAGCATCTCTTGAGTTACTTCACTCATATTTATTTCTGTTGATTTAACTCACATAAGATATTTTAGTTCTGACTCGAGTGTTTTGTCTTTTCAATTCGCTCGGGTTAGTCCGAGCGTTTTAGAATTTGAAGATTTTAGCTCTAGAGGACGAAGATGAAGATTTGTATTACTATTATCTACTATATTATTCCACTGCACCATTTAATTCCGCTGCATTAATTATTATTCTATGGTATGTATAACTCTGATATGTATTGTATAAGTAAAATTAAATATTTTGTAAACAGCTTCATGAACTGTATATTTAATTATTATATTTTATCCTTCCGCTGTGAGATTCTGTTTTGTTTTATTTCTTTCTCGTTTTTATTATTTACCCCATAACTATCCGCCCTTCCATACGGTTTGAATCGACATATGTGTTGATTTAAAACGTGCGAAAAGGCGAGATGTCATAGTTAATATAGATTTGAAATAGTTAAATAGATTAAATATAATTAAAATAGATTAAATAGCTTTAAAATAGATTAATTAGATTTAGTATAAGTTAAAATGGTTTAATTTGTTTAAAATAAATTAAATGGTTTAAAATAGGTTAAACTGATTTAATATAGTTGATATATGTTAAAATAGTTATAAATTTGAAAATCTTGAAATTTAGAATCTTCAAAAATATTATATAATTTAAAACAATTTATATTTGAAACATGAATTTGAAATATCAATTTAAAACTATTTATTTCATTTCAACAAAATTAGACCATTTCAATTTCTCAAATCAGCAAACCAATTTCAAACCCTTCAATTTATAAGTTTCAATAAACTATGGAATTTCATATCGTTTCAATCCTTGTTCAAATATCACTTTGGATTACTCCAATTTCAAAATATTTCAAAGTTATTTTTAAATAAATTCAATAACTCAATTTCGATAGAATTTCATTGATACCTAAAATTTCAACTTTAAACCTCCAATTTAATTTCTTAAAGCAATTTCTTTTCACCAATTCACATTCAACACAAAACTTGATTTTATAATATTACTTCAATTTATATAAATCAAATTTTATTTCAAAATATCATTTAATTTAATCCAAAAATTAAGGACTTTAAAATCATTTAAATTTAACCAATTCGGTGTCCATATATAATTTTCTGCCCTAGGGTCAAGTGATATGGATATTTATCATTTCAATCTGCAATTTCAAATTTTACGTTTATATATCATTTCAAACCGCAATCCCGAAATAAATAAAATCCATAACGAGCTTGCAGTTTATAACGGTATAAAATACAACATCTATGCAACCAACATCAACAATCAACATCCATCACAATCATCATCCAAAGCAATCAATAAATATCAATATGGAACTGATAATCAATAACAGGTATTTATTAGCAGTTTATATTCAATATTAAATTAAATAACGATTTAATTCAAATTAACTAAGATGATGATTTAAAATATACCAAACAGTCATAAATCAATTCCTAATCACATCATAAATTAAATTTAACAAACATAAGAAATTTTAGAAGTTGTGAGTGGGTTAAAACACTCACCTTTGAATTTAAATTGAATTTAAATCCAATTTAAGACCAAAATTCAAACAGTCTCAGAAATCAGCTAAACAAGCGTCAAAATGTCCGGAATTTTAATACGATCTCAATGCAAGAAACCGCGTGTGAATCGGACCTTGTATGTAAAAATTATTCGAGTTAGAAGATTATACAAAATTTAAATAAACAAATTAAATAATAACCGAGTGGACCAATAAGGAACCGCCACATCACCTACAGCATTTCTCTCATGAAACCCTACCGTAGCTCTACAGTACGCGAACGAAGACTTAACCGGTTGCCACTTTCTTGCTCGATTATTGCGCCCCTCGATCATCTCTGCCACGGTCAGACACCACCGACTCCCACCTCATCCACAGCCGACCACACCGCCCAAGCCGCGTCAGTTCCGGTTGCGTCATGTGGCCTGGCCACCGTCCCTCATTCGCGACATTCCGACAAAGTCAGTTGACTTTAAGACAATTAGGAGTCAAATAAAAGGAATCACAAAAGACGATAAAAAAATAGTTCTAACTTATGATGATAAAAGATCGGAATTGCAGAAGGATATTTGGCAACTATTTAAAAGAAAAAATATCTGATTAATACGTAAATCGCATTATTTTATAAAATATTTCATTGAAAAACGAACGAATGTCAGATCCGTGAGCTGCTCGTCACTAGCTTCACAACGGCACCATCCGATCGACAAACGGTCGATGATCCACTGTTGGATCGTCAAAAATCCAATATGAACGGCCATAGTTCATTCTCGATTTCTGGAAAAATGGTGCATTGAATTGAAAATTGAATCACAGAATTGACATGCGCTCTTCGAGAGCTTCAAGACGGTATCTAATTTGTTTGGGTTGGAGGAGTTTGATTTTTAGATTTGGTTTTGAAATTGAATTTGAGGTTTGGGAATTAGGTTTTGTTGCCATCGGAATGAGGAGTTGAGAAGGAGATTTATGTACAGACAATTGAAAATAAGGAGTAGGTAGTGTTTATAACAACATATATATGGAACGGGTTTCAAGTCCTACTTCCATCATATGAAGAAGTTACGTTAAAATCAGTTTATTTCAAATTGATTTCAATTAAATTTATTCCTAGGCGTTTTGAGTCCGTACGATCAAACGACAAGTCCGATCGTTACGGAACTTAAAATCCTATAATAGTTCATCGTTATGGATCCGATGAAACTGGTTTCGTCGAAATTCGAATCATTGCCCAAAATAGCTATTTTCACATTATTAAATTCATATTTAATTAATTAAACCACTTTTTCTATTAAAATTTAATTGTTAACAATTTCTATCACTCCTGCTTACATATAAACTTATAATCCGTTAACCAAAATTTCCATGTCAATCAAATAAGGATTTATTGCAAAATTACAGTGTTTACCTTCAATTCAAGTAAATTCAAATAAATTATATTTTTAATTTCAAATAAATTAATTCAATTTTGTTTCAGTCTCTTTATTCAATCAATCATCATCATATGGATAAATTTAACATTAGTATATATCCAATTACCCTAATATTTTACGGTCATCAACTAAATTCAAATTAATGTAGTATTTAATTACGTTTCATTGCAATGGATTTAGATCTAATTCAATAGATTAAATAAATGGGTAAACAATTAATAATTATCACCATTTTCCTAGTTTAATCCCATTCATACTTTATTATCAACCAACAAATATTATAATTACTTATCTAAGTTGATTTTATCAAATTACAGTTTATTACGTATTATTTTATCAATTAATATAACTTTGAATTTATTTCCTAATTTACTATTTACAATCAATTATAACCTTACAATTATTTTCAATTAATTGAGATTGCACTAAATTGGTTATTTATTAACTTGCATTAACATTATTACCTTTCATCCCCATTATTAATTCATTAACCAATTACAAATTTTTATTTCTTCCAGATTTAATTACCAAAATTTTATTAAACTATCAAATTTAGTTACCGAAAATTTATGGGTCGTTACAAATGATTAGTGAATGATTTCTTCAGATAAAGACTCTCCAGCTTGATCCAAATACTTTAGTAGTGGTTTCTATGCTAATTTCCAAGATCACATTTTCTCTCATGGCCAGTTGTAGAGTAGTAAATGCCCATTCTCCCCCCTCCATCCTTTCCATGACAGAAACTTTAGTTGGTAACTCCTCAGTGTCAAAAACCACCTGATGAACCATATTCCATTTAAGAATAGCCTTTATCATCCATTACTACTTCTTGATGTCTTTATCCTTGCCCATCTTTCTACTACCAACTTTGACCTAGATGCAATATAAGACCCTTGACATAAGGTCTTATTAAAATAGGGGTAGCTCCATCTTCTTCCATACTTCCTTTCACCATCTATAAATCAACCGAGATTTTTCGATACCAGATTGCTTTGGTTATTCCCCTAAGAAGATATAAACAAATGACACTGAAGTAGAAACAAATAGGATCAATATAGAATGCTGAAAAAAAATCAGAAAGTGAAGTCAATCGAACAATAGTAAATGAAAGCGAAGTACACCAAAAAAATTTAAAGTGGATCCACTATCAATGTGATAGTGTACATCCACTAAGGGGAGAAGAATGTTATCAATAATTTAACAAAGAAGATTACAGAAATTGGTACAAGTTATTTCTACTAGACTCCTTTAAATATAGGCTTTCAAACTCGGAATGAAATTCTCTCGCAATGTGGGACTAAACAAAATGTTCAAACCCAATATTGTATTACATTTTTCGACAATAAGAACTAGAACCATTTCTAGTACACGCATCAATGATCATAACCTTAACTTGATTAATACCCTTCAAACAAGGGAAAGTGCCTCGAAGAATTTTCTTTTCAATATATATAATGTGAAATTAAATTACGTAACATTAATTGTTTTTGTATATATCTTAATGCAGTAAAAATTGTTCCATTCCTCGAATCACCCATCAATGTAGGCTTTTCTTATACAAACATAACATCAACTTATAAAAATATTACCTACGATTTTATATTATCTTGGTTAAAGAGGTTCCCCAATTTCAAATCTCATGGTTTTTAACTTGCGTGAGATGTAGGTAAAGTAGATTCCCCCTTTTTGAAGATTTTATATTCATATAAGGATTCTCATCAAGTATATACATTCCAAGACATTATGATCCACTACTATCAAAGCTTATATATGATGGGAACCAAAAAATCTTCAAAATAATCTTATGTCAATCTAAAAGGCTTTATGGTAAGTTTATTACATTCATAATAACCACCATTAAAGGAAATAGTAACTAATTATGGGATGGGATGAAATTAACAAATAGAAAATGCGATATTAATTAATGAAAGGACCAAATGAGAATGGTAGAGTACGCATGGAGCCACACCATTCTATCAGATAAGCTATACAATGTAGTTACTATTCACTAACTCTTTCATGGACACAAAAGACATCGAACATATCATAAAGCATGCTCTCCACCTCTTAAAGCTTTTCTTTAGGCATATTTTGGCATTGACAAATACACTGTTTACATGCCCATTTGCCTCCCAACTTTTGAAGACAAGTTCAAAAAGGAACCTAAACTCATTACAACATGTAAGTCATAATAAGTCTCATTGGATTTATTACACATAACTTTTACTATTCAAAAGATCAAATGTGTGAATTTGTACAATTGATAGGAGTAATGGTATGCGATGAAACTGCAGATTTAGCAAGATAAAAGCCTGCTCATGGCAGATTTAGCTCTAGAAATCTATGGAGCATTACTCAAAGGAAAAATTTATTCATATTGACCTAGCACTCTTTAAAATTTTTATATAAATTAAAAAAATTCAGTTCATCCACATTTTACGTACGAATGATTCAATGCTTATTTTCCCTTCTGTCCCTTTTCAGTTTCCTTGCGTTCAGTTGTTTGTCAAGTACTGCTACTTTTTCCTCCCCCTTTAAAACTTTGAATTTTGAATGTTAGCTGCATAGTATTGAATTTTGAATAATTGTCTACTTGTTTGTTTGTAGTCTAAAACTTTTGATTATGACTAATAATCATACTTCCTTCAATAATAATGCCATTTGTATTAATTGGATTTTAAATAAATATTGCTGAAGGGAATATGGAATTTGGAATTTTAAATGCTTTAAACCAACACAAGTTTGAATCAAGAGAAAGTCGAATATTAAGAAAAAGTTATAGAAATGCTAATTTTGGAAGATTGATATTTTCTAAAAATTAATTACCAATTTTTTTGAAATTATATATTCTAAAAGCAAAGAATTCTAAAAGAAAAAAAATCTACAATTCTAAACTTAAAATCTTGCATTGTCAAATTTAGAGCCTTTAAAAATGTGGATTTTAAAATTATTCTGAATTTTCCTCGTAACAAAACAATATTGAATTTTGAAATTTGTATTATCAAATGTTAATATTAAAATTTCGAATTCGCATTACATTTATATATTTTAGTAAGGGCACAATGTGAATAAACTATCATTCAAAAATAAAAATAAATAAGAAAAAAGTTTTGAATAATTTTCTTTGAATAGTTAGTTTTAATCCGTAAACCGACCAAAACAAACATCTGAAAAAAAAATTGAGTTTAACTTAAGAAGTTTGATCCAGAATTTCTTAATGAAAACAAACACGACCTAATAGAATTAAAAGAAAAAAATTCATATCTATAGATAAAAAATGTAAGGAATGAAATGAGAAAAAGATCTATATACATGTACATATATATATATATGTATGTATGTATGTATGTATGTATGTATGTATGTATGTATGTATGTATGTATGTATGTATTAGAATTTACCTTAAACAATTGCCCACTTCTATTTCTTCACCAAGATTTTGAATTCAAATGTTAAAATATATTAATCGGTCTCAACACTGATCGAAATAAAAACGTCTATTGTGCTCTAAATTGGAAAACCTTGGAAAATAAATAAATTTTGCAAAAAGGTTTAGATTCACCAATTCGACTGTAATTCAAAGAATTAGGGTGATGGAATCCACACCTGGTGTGAAATAGGCGCACAAGAGAAACGTATGGGGAGGGGAATGTAGTTTTTTAGTAGGAGATTGATTGAAATGTGTAATTTAGCATGTTTTGATAATTTTTCATTAGTGAGTAGATGCGAGGGAAAATATTAAATCATCTCCATCCACGAAAGCAAGAGGAAAAATGATGCTTGTTTATTTCCCCGCTACAGCAGTCAAAATTTGAACGCGGCTAAAAAAGAGCATGAAAACCGTAAAATTAGGTTTTGAGAAAACTGTTTAGAGATAAACAAATTTATTTAAATGTAATATCCACTAACATTTTTAAAAATCATTTATTGCTTAAATGGTCTAAATGGTATCATTCTAAATGAGAAGGGTTGTACTATTTACATCCACATAAATACTTACTAATACCACTTGGTTGAAAAAAAATATACTTCAATAACCCTATCACAAACTTAAAAGGAAGTCTAACACAAACATGAACGGTTATGCATAATCGAGCAATATAGAAATAGGATGAACTATAATCTTCAAACATAATTATACTCTATCCTATCAACCATTAATGATAGAAGAAAATTATTATCTAATATTTGAAGCAAGCAATATGTAACGATCCCAGATTTTGACTTAGTTTAAACTGCTAATTAATTTAATTTTTGAATAAAATTTGTGAAATTTATTGATAAGTTTATTTGAGTTTCTCCGAATTCGAATAAAAATATGTGTGATTATTTTTATCAGAGTATAATATAAAATGAATGAATGCAAATGTAAAATAAAAACAATAAGTATTCAAGTTTGAACAAATATATAAAGACAAGTATGTATACTTGTAAAATGAAGACAACTAACGTAGATATATAAATATATATACACACATAGTATCTATTAGCTTGCAAAAGAAGACAATGTTATTATTCAAGTGAACAAATGTATATAGATGAATATGAATTAACTTGTATAAGAAAACAAAGAAGTACAAGCAAATAAAATATAAACATCTAAGTATGTAGGCTGTAACTAAGGAGAGCAATACATGCTAAAATATAAAAAGAAGATAAGTATGAACTCATACATAAAAAAAATGTACTTACCCCTATCATCTCAGCCGAGACAAGCAAGTAATGCAGCCCATAACTTTAGTGCAAAGAAAGGATAAGAACACCCTGTACAAACATGTAACACCAGATAACACCTCCTCTGTACACTTCTCTTTTATATATACATATCTTCCCTTATTTCAGTTTGTTTTCAAATAAGCAAACCAGAAGATTTTATAGCAAGCATTTCCTTTCTTTTCTTTTTCAAACTCAAGCATCATACAATTAAACAAAAGCAACAAGATTTAAGAAAAAGCAAGCCTGTAGTTTTTCAACAGAGGAGCTCTGTTCATCTTCTTGAACCTGTGAATAACTCCACCATCTAAGTGGTTTAAATATATTATTCTGTTGCCTTCTTATCTCTGAAACTTAGTTTTGTTTGTGCGTAATTCGACCCAGTTCCCTCTGATATTTGAAATGCCTGTGAGTAAACAAATTATTCCATGATCTAAGTTGAATTAAATATGCGTGTATGATCAATGATTAATATGGTGCTTTGCTTGGAATTTTCTTATAGTTTGACTATATATATATATATATATATATATATATATATATATATATATAGACATGCCTGAGTTGTATACTCCTTCTTCTCTGTTTTTGGTTACAGGTTGTAAACTAATAAGAAAACTTCAGCTTCACTTCATTTGATCATTTTTAGGTTTCAAGTTTAAAACCAAATTAGTTTGTTTTCACCTAAATGAAAATTTAAAAATAGTTTTCAAGCTATATGGTTACACACAGTATTTAAAATTTTGTTTTACAGGGAAAACTCAAACATATGTTAATTTCGAATATGATGAATCATTGATTCAGGTATATATTGAGAATTGTTATTCGAAAACATGATTTTTGAAACAAAATTCGTGATTTTTCATTGAGTGTATCATCAGCAATTTGTAGATGAACTGAAAATGTATTTCATCCAATTTCCAGCGATCGAAAATTTATTTGATGTTGAAACTCTGTATGAAGCAAGTCCGGTAGTCAATCGTATCAGGAAAAATGTTTAATGATTTTTCTAATGAGGGTGTTGTTGTCCCGAAGCAATTGTTGGGTTTAGCTGACGTTTTTATTGGAGGTCGGAGGTGAGGTGTTTCCTCTATCTCTGGTGGATCGAGATGCGTGGCATTGCTGGGGAAGGGTAGTTCGAGGGTTCAGCGAGGCGAGGCCGGAGCTGCAGCACCTCTAATGGTCGGAGCGACGAGGGCGTAGGGGTTGTGTCAGGTCGAGCTTCAATTTTTTTTGATTGAACGACGAATTTTTGATCTCGAGTTTTTGGCTTCGAGATGAGTGTTGCGATCGAATGTGGGGGTGTTACGCGACTGGCTGATGGTCGCGTTGTTCGCCTGGGCGACGGCGACGCGCCGTGCACGTGCACGGCGGCGACTTTGTGTGACAGAGGGTGTGTTCGTAGCAACTCGAAGTGAAGCTCGAGACTTCGTGGTTTTGACTCGAGTTTCTAGGTTGTTTGCGTATGTTGCCTGGTTTCTCCTGTTTTTAAGTTAAATTTAAGTTAAGCTTTAGCAATGAAAAGTATGTAAGAAAGAAGATGAGGCTCGGGTAGAATGTTTTGTACAAGTTTTTCAAAAACCTGTTCTATTTTGTTTGAAATTTAATTTCAAATTTTAAATCAAAATTTAAATTAAGTATAAATCAAAGTTTAATATAAAATCAAGTTCAGATGAAACTCACTTTGGAGCAGAAGTTTTTTTTTTGAATTTAAAGTTGTTTTTTATATTTAAAGGTATTAAGCATGTAAGTGGATTTAAAAAGATAAGTTTGAAAATGAAAGTCTTCAAACATATTTGTAAATGACATTTAAACCACTACTAAGAATGAGGTTAACTTAGGTGATGAAGATATAACGATGATTTATAATTCATTAATTATTAAGTTAAATTAGAATGGATAACTAATGTGTTGTATCAATTTAATTAGTAATTGTAAGTTGAACTTTGTTGATTAAGGTTTAAGTTAATTAATTAAGTTTGTAAATCAAGGATTATTAATTAGATATTAATTAATGATTAAAGTTGATTTAATCAAGTGATTAAGCAAAAAAAATCAATTGAAGGATAATATGATAAATTAACCAGTGTAATTAATTAAGAAGTAATTAATTAGTTATTGTAATTAATTATTTTAAGAAATACAACTCAATTCGTAGACATTGAAATGCATTCTGAAAGAATGCATCTCACTGCCCCTAAATGCAGTCCACAAAATGCATTAGTTAAGGGTTAATTAATGATTAATTGAAAGATAATTTATTAAATGTTTTGTAACTAATTGATTGTTAATTTACCATAACTAGCAAATTATTCATAGAAATTAACCTGATTTAAATAAATCAGATAATTAAATTGACCCTGTTTATGGATGTTTGGATTATATTGGATGTTGAATTGTTTGATACCCCTGATATGTGATGCTTTGTGATATATCCTAATTTAGGTTGTGATCTATAATGTAATTTATTATCTGTGATGTAATTTATTATCTGTGATATACATATCTGTGAATCTGTGAATGAACGATAAGCGTTATAGTTATACCGCTTATCAACTATATTTCTGTATTTTGATCTGTGATGATTAAATTATGTTGCACTATTGTGTTAAACCCCTAGACCACACTTATACACACACAAATATGGATTTCAAGAGGAAATCGATTAAGTCACAGATTTTTGAAATAATTTTTGAATAGAAGATTTAAATCCAAATGGTTTTGAAAATGGATTGGGTTTAAAGTGAAAAGCTTTTGAAATGGAATTTCAAAGATGAAATTTATTTTTGAATAACCTGATTAAGTTTTGGAATTTAAATAATTTGATTTAAATTTGAATTCAAAATTTGGAATTGAATTCTATTATTTGAAACTAGGGATTAAAGATGTTATACTAGTTTTTTATGGGTTAAACCATTTTAAATGTATTGATTAGGAATTTGAATTTAATTCAAGGGCTTTAACTCGTGCAAATATAATTGAATTTTTCTGAAACAAAAACTATTTGTTTTCAAATAATAAAAGCTTTCATATAAGAAGTGAACTTCCAAATTGTGTTAAAAGGAATTTTAAGATTTAAATGAAAATGATTTCCAAGTTATGGAAATGGTTTGAAAGCTATAAGTTAAATCTTTAATTTAAAGATTTTAAATGAGTTAATCCAATCGAAATGGAAATTGTTTTGAAATCTATGAATGGATCTTTGTGAACGAGGTGAACTTTGTGAATTTAATCTATTTGTTTAAAAGATTAAAAGTGTGGAAATTTTTTAAACCATTGAAGATTGTTGAAATGAATCTTTTTATTTAAAAAGATTGGAAATGGTAATTTGTTTAAACTATTTGAAAGAAAGGTTTTGGGTAATAAGTTGTGACTTAATTGAAATCCCAATATCCATATGTTTTATTCGGTTTAGCCGGGAGATGACCTTGTGTCATATAACCCATTCCGAATAATGATACGACGTTATGGATAGCATTTGAAGACCGGTGGTGAAGAGCGGATATTTTTGAAAGCGAAAGGACAACTCGTCGAATGTCTTTACATCGACTGGTCCCCGGTATAGAGACTCCATATGTGATGGGAAGTTCGGACGTGATTAGGGATTATCCGGATTTTCAAGGGCTTCTTCGAAAGTGCCTTCGGTTCTGTTCAAACCCAGAACAGACTTGTATGGATTGTATGACTGACATTACATTTTGAGATATAAAGCAGATTTCTTTCAAATACACTTCTGTTGGTGGCGGATAATTTATTCTCTTAGCTTAACACCCTTCTCTGAGACGTACGAGCTCAGAGGTTATGTAGTTGAAGGTTATCAGTAATATATTCCCAACTTGGTAATGTGGCATGCTGAGTGTTGCTGATCATTTGTTGATCAAATCTTGGCTTTTGTGAAAAGCGTAGCTTTGTGGACGAGACTTCGTCAAGCCTCACAACCGGGTAATGGTCGAAACAGGAATGATGCGACAAGGTTTCAGGGGTAGCTCCCCTAGTGTATGACCATTCCTTCTGGAAAAGGGTAGTATCATGGTATGGAGCCCAGATACTTACTCATGTGGACACTGTATTTTATTACTGTGTGATGTTGTTGGTATTAAAGGCTTTCGTATAAAGGTCCCTAAGGACCGGGGGTGGCATATCTGAGGTTTTTTAACTACCCGAGAAGGGGGTAGCCGGCCTTGTTTGGCAGAGAGCGGCGTTAGTTCTCGGGGCGTCCCGCCAAAGGCGTTCCCATGTGGCAATAGGAAGTTCCTTAGCCTGACCATTTGTTGGAAATCCAATCTTCCAATACGTACCTTATACGGTTTTAGTTGTATTACCTGCCATCTACTTATGGTGGCGCCCCACTGTTTGGATGGTAGCTATAGTAGGTATAGTTCGAAATGTCTATGTTGGCTAAGATTAATATTATACTTTCGAAATGTTTTCCTGCACTTTGCACTTATTGTAATAATATCAAAGAGATTTGCGTATCAAGCAGGTTTGACTATCATAAGAAGAAATCTCCTCCAATTCTGCGATTGCATGGTGTGTGTGGCGGGAGGTCTTATGGTAGTTTTATTTTCTAAAAGCATTGTGGATCTATTTTAAAATATTTCTTTGTTTGTTTTTAAAGATAAATTGTTTTTGTTACTCATACTAGTCTCATGGCTGATCCAAAGTTTATTGTTTCTTTTCCAAACTCTGGGTGCTCAAAATTTTTCCACACGGGCAGTCTAGAGTTGGGTTTTTCAAATAGTCAGGTTTAGTAGATTATCTAGAGATAGTTCAGTCTTTGGTTGCGGACGAGACTTGCTTGTCTTAGTGAATCGTGATGTTGGTTCGAGCTGCTGCTGGAATTCTTTCTTGAAGACTCTATTGGGGATTTTTTCCGTTGCTGGTGTTATCTATTTTTCTTTTCCGCTGCTATTTTATTTTATCATATCTCTGATGTATATTGATATCTATTGTATCATCTGTTGTATCAGATATTGTATCAATGCTGTATATCAATGTATTATTGATTTTCTTCCGCTGTGTTGTTTACTTAATGGTGTTATAAGCTCCGACGAATCGAATTTGAACGGTCGAATTTGCGGCATTCGAGTATGATGTAAAGTATGGATGTTGATTTTCGAACGCGAAAACCCGTATCGTTACATTTGGTATCAGAGCTGAGGGTTAAAACTTTAGCTCAGGAGTATAACACATTAAATAACTCATTAGAGATAGGGTGAAGTAAACCCTAGAATGAGTAATCCCTAAAATATCCGTTCGTATGCCTCAGTAAATTCTCTTACTATTCATCGATAGTAAGTATGAGTGCAAGAAGAGGACGAGATAGGGGAGTACGACTATAAATGGTCAATACCCTACAACAGTGGAAACAATCTTTCTCTATCAATTTCCTTTGATTCGATTCCAATTCTTTTGATTGCTTCGTGGTAGTTGCAAGAAGAAGTTTCGATGTGATGGTGGCCCTACGAACCATTGTAGAAAATCCTTACTTCGTATCTTCATCGGTTTCTTATCAGCTTTTAAATTTAAACTTTAACACATTTGAAATTTGGAATTAAAATTTTAAATAAATTGGAAATTTTAAATTAATTTAAATTGATTAATAGAATATGGGGCTAAATTTTAATTGTATCAATAAAACGATTTCGTTTAAAACCGAATTTGAAATTATATTGTAATTTCTTGTGTATATCGAAGTCCGAAGAGGGACAAATTATGTATATACTTTGGGTGTTCCGACTTGAATTTGGAATCCATATCTTGTGCTTGAGATATTATAAAGATTGAATCTATCTATCTGGGGTTCGATCTAATCTACGAATGGTTAGTTATGCCTTCGAACTAATTAGTGCCTTGCATATTTCGTAGATTTGATGACCCGAGCATCCTGTGTAGTATTGTATGAGTTTATTCTCAAATTGGTGATATTCTGATTTGGTAAGCCAAATGCAGAATAGATATGCAGTTTGATTTAATGAAATATTCTTCATCTATCTTTGTCGTTTTCGTGCCTGCAAATTTCGGGGGCGAAATTTCTTAAGGAGGAGAATTTGTAACGATCCCAGATTTTGACTTAGTTGAAATTGCTAATTAATTTAATTTTTGAATAAAATTTGTGAAATTTATTGATAAGTTTATTTGAGTTTCTCTGAATTCGAATAAAAATATGTATGATTATTTTTATCAAAGTATAATTATGTTTTAAAAACGATTTCTTTAAAATTTTAATATCTATAATATGAATGAATGCAAAATGTAAAATAAAAACAATAAGTATTCAAGCTTGAACAGATATATGAAGACAAGTATGTATACTTGTAAAATGAAGAAAACAAACATAGATATATATATACACATATATCTATTAGCTTGAAAAGAAGACAATGTTATTATTCAAGTGAACAAATGTATATAGATGAATATGAATTAACTTGTATAAGAAAACAAAGAAGTACAAGCAAATAAAATATAAATATCTAAGTATGTAGGCTGTAACTAAGGAGAGTAATATATGCTCAAATATAAAAAGAAGATAAGTGTGAACTCATATATAAAAAAAATGTACTTACCCCTATCATCTCAACCGAGACAAGCAAGTAATGCAGCCCATAACTTTAGTACAAAGAAAGGATAACAACACCCTGTACAAACATGTAACACCTGATAACACCTCCTCTATACACTTCTCTTTTATATATACATATCTTCCCTTATTTCAGTTCGTTTTCAAATAAGCAAACCAGAAGATTTTATAGCAAGCATTTCCTTTCTTTTCTTTTTCAAACTCAAGCATCATACAATTAAACAAAAGCAACAAGATTTAAGAAAAAGCAAGCCTGCAGTTGTTCAACAGAGGAGCTCTGTTCATCTTCTTGAACCTGTGAATAACTCCACCATCTAAATGGTTTAAATATATTATTCTGTTGCCTTCTTATCTCTGAAACTTAGTTTTGTTTGTGCGTAATTCGACCCAGTTCCCTCTAATATTTGAAATGCCTGTGAGTAAACAAATTATTCCATGATCTAAGTTGAATTAAAAATGCGTGTATGATCTATGATTAATATGGTGCTTTGCTTGGAATTTTCTTACAGTTTGACTCTATATATATATATATATATATATATATATATATATAGAGAGAGAGAGAGAGAGAGAGACATGCATGAGTTGTATACTCCTTCTTCTCTGTTTTTGGTTACAGGTTGTAAACTAATAAGAAAACTTCAGCTTCACTTCATCTGATCATTTTTAGGTTTCAAGTTTAAAACCAAATTAGTTTGTTTTCACCTAAATGAAAATTTAAAAATAGTTTCAAGCTATATGGTGACACACAGTATTTAAAATTTTGTTTTACAGGGAAAACTCAAACATATGTTAATTTCGAATACGATGAATCATTGATTCAGGTATATATTGGGAATTGTTATTCGAAAACATGATTTTTAAAACAAAATTCGTGATTTTTCATTGAGTGTATCATCAGCAATTTGTAGATGAATTGAAAATGGATTTCATCCAATTTCCAGCGATCGAAAATTTATTTGATGTTGAAACTCTATATGAAGCAAGTCTGGTAGTCAATCATATCAGGAAAAATGTTTAACGATTTTTCTAAAGAAGGTGTTGTTGTCTCGAAGCAATTGTAGGGTTTAGCTGACATTTTTAGTGTAGTTTGAAGGTGAGGTGTTTCCTCTATCTCTGGTGGATAGAGATGCATGGCATTGCTGGGGAAGGGTAGTTCGAGGGTTCGGCGAGGCGAGGCTGGAGCTACAGCACCTCTGATGGTCGAAGCGACGGGGGCGTAGGGGTTGTGTCAAGTCGAGCTTCAGATTTTTTTGATCGAACGACGAATTTTTGATCTCGAGTTTTTGGCTTCGAGATGAGTGTTGCGATCGAATGTGGGGGTATTACGCGACTGGCTGATGGTCGCGATGTTTTCCTAAGCAACGACGACGCGTCGTGCACGGTGGCGACTTTGTGTGACAGAGGGTGTGTTCGTGGCAACTCGAAGTGAAGCTTGAGACTTTGTGGTTTTGACTCGAGTTTCTGGGTTGTTTGCGTATGTTGCCTATAGGGCTTCTCCTGTTTTTAAGTTAAACTTAAGTTAAGCTTTAGTAATGAAAAGAATGTAAGAAAGTAGAAGAGGCTCGGGTAGAATGTTTTGTACAGGTTTTCCAAAAACCTGTTCTGTTTTATTTGAAATTTAGTTTCAAATTTTAAATCAAAATTTAAATTAAGTATAAATCAAAGTTTTATATAAAATCAAGTACAGATGAAACTCACTTTGGAACAAAAATTTTTTTTTGAATTTAAAGTTGTTTTTTTATATTTAAAGGTATTAAGCATGTAAGTGGATTTAAAAAGATAAGTTTGAAAATGAAAGTTTTCAAACATATTTGTAAATGATATTTAAACCACTACTAAGAATGAGGGTTATCTTAGGTGATGAAGATATAATGATGATTTATAATTCATTAATTATTAAGTTAAATTAGAATGGATAACTAATATATTGTATCAATTTAATTAGTAATTGTAAGTTGAACTTTATTGATTAAGGTTTAAGTTAATTAATTAAGTTTGTAAATCAAGGATTATTAATTAGATATTAATTAATGATTAAAGTTGATTTAATCAAGTGATTAAGCAAAAAAATCAATTGAAGGATAATGTGATAAATTAACCGGTGTAATTAATTAAGAAATAATCATTAATTAAGAAGTAATTAATTAGTTATTGTAATTAATTATTAGTTATGTCAGGAACCGATTCTTCAACTTTCGAAAATCGACATCAATACATCCACTGTATCAATTGTCGAGCAATCGAATGCCGGAAAACTGAACCATGAGGGTTTAAGAAGAGGTAGAAGAAAACGATAGAAGAAGTAAGAAAACAGAACAGAAACAATATCAGAATCTCACATATCGCAGCGGAACAACATATAATATATAAATGAATAATCTTTAAAACAAAGAACTATCTCAGTTATTACATTGCATTATCATCAGAGGGCACAACAACAATATACAACACAACAAAACAATGGACAGTTATACAAAACATGTCCTTACAAGTGAAATACACAGCGGAAAGATAATATCATATACAAGTAATATGTCTCGCCATCCAGCTTGCTACTTGAGCTCCAAAGCACTTCTGAATCCAGAATGACCTGATAATCTGACTCTAGACTGCCCTTGTGGAAAATTTTGGGCACGCAGAGTTTAGGAAGAGAACAATAAACTCCAGGTCAGTCATGGGACTGGTGTGAGAACTCAAAACAGTTATTTATCTTTTAAAACAACACAACAAGGGAAGTGAAAAATATCCGCAATGCTTTTGGAAAATGAAACTACCCTAAGGCCTCCCCGCACACACAATGCAAACGCAGAATTGGAGGAGATTTCTCCTTATGATAGTCAAAGATGCTTACTACGCAAAACAAATCATATTTGACATTATTATTAGTGCATAGTGATGAAAGAATTTCGAAAATAGAATATAAATCTTAGCCAGCATAGACATTCCAAACTATGCCTACTATGGCTACCATCCAAACAGTGGGGCGCCACCATAAGTGAATGACAGGTTCTACAACTAAAACCGTACAAGGCTCGTATTGTTTCTTTGGATTTCCAACAAATGGTCAGGCTAAGGAACTTCCTACTGCCACGTGGGATCGCCTCTGGTGGGACGTCCCGAGAACCTAACCGGATCTCTGCCAACACAAGGTCGGGTTACCTCTGTAACTAGGTAACTACTACACGAATATGCCACCCCCCCGGTCCTTTGGTACCTTTATCCGAGGGCCCTCGATCAACAAGCAACAACCACACAGAAAAATGAGATTGGAGCAGCCACATAGGTTAAGCATCAGGGCTTCATACCTGACACCACCCTTTTCCAGAAGGAAATGACATACCCTAAAGGGAGCGACCCTCATAACCTTGCCGCATCTTTCCTGTTTCGACCATTTCCGGAGTGTGAGGTCTGACGAAGTCTCGTCCATAAAGCTACGCTTTTTCACAAAGCCACGCTTTGATCAACAAATGATCAATAAATAATCATCACACAGCAACACTCAGCATGCCACATTACCAAATTGGGAATATATCGCTGATAACCTTCAACTACATAACCTCTGAGCTCGTACGTCTCAAAGAAGGGTGTGAAGCTAAGAGAATAAATTCTCCGCCACCAACAGAAATGTATTTGAAAGAAATCTGCTTTATATCTCAAAATGTAATGTCAGACATGTAACCATACAAGTCTGTTCCGGGTTCGAACAGAACCGAAGGCACTTCAAAAGAAGCCCTTGCAATCCGGGTATTCACAATCCCGATCGAATTTCCCATCACAAAGGAAATCTCCATACCGTAGCTAACGGTGCAGAGACAATCGATAGGTCATCCTATCGTTTTCACAAATACCCGGTCTTCACCACCGGTCTTCAATGCTATCCATTACGTCGTATCACTATTCGGAATGGGTAGTCCGAATAACGAGCGCAATAATTTAAAAATAAGTGTAGCATTCAATTTCAACCAATTCACAACAAATAGCCATTCAAGAGTCAATATTGATAGTCGGTTATTTAACTATCAATCAATATTCACAACATCACCCGATTTCAAATAATTTCCCAAACTATTTATTTTCAAAAATATCTTTACAAGATATAATTTCCACACTTCAACCTTTTGAAAACAAATTCCAAATTATTTTTCACCTTTACAACTTCTATTTCAAAATGGTTCATTTAAACCAATTAAATAAATCCTTACCGATTTACTAAATTTACGTTCCAAATCCGTAAATTTATTTCCACACTTTTAAAAATAAATCAGTGTTTATTTTTAAATAAATCTCCCTTATAAATTTCCATTGCGAATTTACATTTCCAAATATTAACTTTTTATACGATTTTTCAAATCGATTTCAGTTATTCACTTTCAATTTATCTTTAAAAGATATAATCTCAAAACATTCACTTCATATTGGAAAACATTTCCATACTTATTTAATAATAAGTAATTCACCAATCTATTTATTTTCAATATTTGGAAAATATTCAATATACTTAAATCCAAATT
Organism: Allium cepa; assembly: GCA_030765085.1. Classification (NCBI taxonomy): domain Eukaryota; kingdom Viridiplantae; phylum Streptophyta; class Magnoliopsida; order Asparagales; family Amaryllidaceae; genus Allium; species Allium cepa. The sequence goes on along the minus strand of CM060934.1, from coordinate 484,570,808 downwards.
AAGTATATATTTTATTCTTTAAGGAAAACATCCCTTAAACACATTTATTTGAGTCAAAACGAATGTTGCGTAACACATCGTTATGACAACTCAAAATCACTAGTATAAGGATTCGAAATTAAGATAGGTATATAAATCCCAATACTATATAAAACATTTCCTTTCGGAAATCATTTACTATAACAACAGTGTTATAGTCCGTCATTTCCTTCTATTTCTCGAAACGTCTATTTCAACAATGAATGTTGAAATCTATTGTTTCGATACATCATACATTTTAAAACATCTTTAAATTGTTTTAATTCTATTTAAAATATCACTTTCCCAAAATATTTCTTTAGTATATTATTCACCGTCCAAAATCGTGAATATACTTCGTTAACCAAATTCAATTTCTACATATTTTATTTAAAGGATTATCCACTGTCCCAAAATCGTGGTTACATCTCCTTTAATAATCTAAAATAATTGACTTATCAAAATAAGTCAGTTTCGGATTTATAAAACAATGTTTATAAATTCATATTTATATATTTTATAAAAACTTCAACTTATAAAATCACTTATTTACGAATTCTATCTGTATCCCATTTACACGCCAAAATCCAAATTATAAGAAAATTACTTATAATTCTCTATTTACAAAATCATTCATTTTATAACCTCACAATTTATAAATCTATAGATTTTATCCACTTATGAAATCCATTTATACTTCATTTTAACACTTATAAAAACTCGTTTTATAATTCCAATATTTTAAATTTATAAATATCAATTTTATAAATCTTTTATATAAATCATTTATAATAATTCAAAAATCCCAATTTAAACCATTTTATAAATTAATCAACTACTTATTTCAAAAATCACATTTCAGTTATATTTCACAAAAATCACAATTTTTATAACATAAAAATTTCAACGTTTATTTATTTAAAATGAATTAATTCCAAAATTAAATTTTATTATGAATTCTCAACTTAAATTTTCATAAATCCAATTTATTTATTTTCGGCGTCTAACGATACCAAAAATATATTCGGCTAAATTTTAGCCTTTAACGATTTTAATCACAAAGATAATCACGCAGATTATAAATAGATCAACACACGATATTGAAACAAATTCAATCATTTGAGGAATCCAGTTGGATCCCTCCAACATGTTTCCCTGCATCCACAGATGTTAGCACAATACCAATTCCGCTTCAAGACGGAATATCACGGTATATGGAATTTATAAATTAGTATCCACTATTATGCGGCGCAATAGGGTCTCATCCGCTATATAATGCGGGAAATCAACTCTAAGTACATATATAATACCAATTTCACTTTGCGGTGAAATATTCGCGGTATATGTTTTTAATAAATAACCTCCGCTTAATATACGGCGCATAGGTCTATTTCAATACAACAGATAATAATTTATCATCTAGCCATACAATCAAGCAATTTTAAATCTAACTATTTAAAATTTAAATTGAATCACAATTCGATTGAGTGAGAAGTTCTCACCTTGCTTTCAATAACGCTTGCAGTGTTTATTTCGAATAAAATTAAACGCGCGTTTAATTTTATCCAAAATTTTCACTAGCTCCAATCAACTCCAATCCAGTTCCATAGCGTAGTGTTCGTCCATACGAAGCCAACGCAATTCGTTTTGTAATTTTTCGACCTCGCATGAAGAAGATATAGCATTACAAAGTTTACACATTTTATATATAATTAATTTACATTTTCTTTTTTTTTCAACCTAATTCATCCTGGCCATTGCTTCTATATGCTTGTATCAGGGCCGCATCACGCTACATCTCCTTCTTCAAATAATACACGACCGAGAAACCCATATAGTCGCCGTTATCAACGAATTTTCGCAACAAATTGGAACGATTTTAGGTCGATCAACTATATTCACCTCGAAACCCTCGCCAAGAGCTACCCACAGCCCCAAGGAAGTGGAGCTCGGTCGCCTCCTGATGTTGGAAATCGTGCACGAACCGAGTACCAACGCGAGCGATTTTCTGATGATCCATAGCGTTAAATCCAATCTCCACCGTTGGATATCTAGATCTCGGGATGTTCTACAATTTTCATTTAGGAAGTTTTGCGAATTGCTTTGTGGATTTGAAGAAATTTGAGGAAGAACGAAGTTGAATTTCGACCATTAAACTTTGAGGTGGCGGCTGGCTTTTGAAACTAGGGTTAGGGTTTTTAATTTGTGAAAATAATGAGGGTAAGGTGTCCTTCTATAGAAAATTTCCAAAAACACTATTCATCCAAAATTTTCCGAACTCCAAACGAAGCGTGCCGGCTGGCTTTTCTAGGGTTTACCCCGCGTTCCGAACATAATGGAATAGGTTTCGGAGGCTAATTCAATCATCTGTGCGAGTTACAGCAATAACGATCAATTTTAAATTAAATTGATTAAACTAATTTCTATGCGTTTTGGCTTGCCTCGGACAAATGGTAAATCCGATTGACACGAAATTTGAAATCTTACAATAATATAGCATTACGGACCCGATGAAACTAGTTTCGTCGAAATCCGAGACTGTTTGAAAAATGACTATTTTCACTAGTCGATTAAATATTAAAATATTCAATTTTTCACAAATTAACTTTTAATTCCACTTTAAAAGTTCTATAACATCATTCTACCTCCAATATGATTAAATAAAATTTCACAAATCATTTTGAATCACATTAAAACAAATTTTCAATTATTTCTGTAATCTCCACTATTAAATTGTCGATTTAATTATCCTATTAAATCCAGATATTCGAAAAAATAATTACTCGACTTATAAATTTTACTTGTTAATATTTAAAAATCAACTAAATATACGAATTTCAAATGACAGAAATTCTGGGTCGTTACAAACTTTTCCCCTTAAAAGAATTTCGTCCTCGAAATTACCAAGTAAGAAAAAGTCTTGAAATTCACTAACTTTTCAAAACCATTTATTCAAATTAAATTACCAAAATCACTTAAGTGTTTAACTTTCCTAATAATTCAACAGTTAATCTTCTAATAATAATTTTACTAAGTTTTCAAGTCCAACTTAGTTATACTTTTCCAAAACCAACTATATCGTTTAACTTTTAACTTCAAAATCAAAGTTATAGTTTCAAAAATTTCCAATTTTTCTCAAAAATATTCTAACGCCTTAAATTTTCGAAAAATTTCGCCATAACCTTCTTTGCGCGGCTAGCTCGGTACGACTACAAAATGCCACAACGGGCCCCCAATTTCAAAAAGAAAACCAAAAGTCAAGCGGTTGGACAAGAAAATCATCAAATTTCATACTGAAATTCAAATACTTACCTTTTTGTTGAGCAATTCAATTTTTACCTTCGAAATCAAAATCCCAATTTCCATTTCCTTTAATACACCTGTATATCCTGCTAGCCATAATATCCAATTACAACTGAATTTATTCACTTTACATTCCAAATTCATATTCACTTTGTTTACCTTCAATTTGGTTCAACATTCAATTAGCCTTAAATGAATTTACACTTATATCCATTATTCTATATCAATTCATTACATTCGATTGGTTAATATTCAATTTATTAGTTCAATTACTAATTTATTCTACAAATAAAGTTGAATCTCCTTTACATAACTCAAGTTCATATTCATCACTTCACTTTATTATTTTATTTTGATACCAAAATCAACTTCATTCAACATCCAATTTCAACTTCATTTACTTGCAATTGTAAATTTATTTATCCATTCACAATTTTATTTTCATAATTCAAACTCACTTCCAATTCATTTGTTACTAACCCAAATTTATTTTTAACTTAATAAATTTTCTTTAAGTAATCATTTCCTATATATATATAAGATCATTTCACTTAGCCTCTTAGACCTTTCTTTAAATTCACTTTATTTAATTGATTCACTTATACTTACTTTAATTTAACTCCATCCTTTAAGTTAAATTTATTCTATCAAAATTCAAATTGTATAAGTTATCAACTCATTCATTATTGCCATAAACATTCTAAATAGGATTCCAGAGTCTTTTCAACCTTTCAAAACCAATTTTTTTTTGAAATCAATACAAATTATCTTTTGAATTTCCAAAACCAAACCCAAATTTTCCAAACAACTTTAATTTAAAACAATCTGGCAGCAGTTCCTCTTTTGGAAACCCGAAAATGAACACTGATGATGTCGCGATCATCATCGGAATTATTTTGCAGCGACCGAAAAGAGTTTAGAGCTTTTATCCCTTCAAAACATTTTCTCCCAAAACCTTTGAAAATTATTTTCAAACCAAAAAGATTTAAACCTTCCAAATCTCTAAAACTTCAAATCTTTTCAAAAACATTTCTCTGGAATTCCATTTCAAATTACAATTCACATTTACAATTTATTATTTACAAATCCCATTTGTATATGGATTTTATTTTCTAAACTTTTGATTATGATTCCAGTTTCTTATTCAATTTCAATGATGATAATTTAATATTACCAATTCCTAACAAACAAGCAGCCATATATTATAATAATTTACAAAAATTATTTCCCTTTATCTCCAAAAATAGTTTTGGGTAAAATTATTTCATTTACCATATTTTAAAACAATATCGTGTCGAATTGTTTTATACCAGTGTTTAGAGATCGCTATCGATAGAGTTGTACAGCCTATACCGACCAGAATCCATATACCACTTCACAAACCAATCATCACAACATAAAACAATTTTATTTTCACTAACAAATACGCGCTCATATCTATTATTACACTCAAACTCATTCTAGAGTACTACTGACTCCATCTCTAATGAGTAACACCCAACAGAGCCAAGGTTGTCACTTAACCATATGCTGTGACACCACATTGTCAGATCAAGGCTTTTCAACCATCGACAGCGGCTAATAACCGCCGTGGCAACAACTGGTATCCCAAACTTGCTTTTACGGCTAGCCTTTCGACTGTCACGGCTTACGTCTAACTAACCCATATTCACGAAGAGAGGACATATAGGGGTAAGAGTCTCCCTTCGCCACCTAACCGCGAAGCGAGAACCCCCCATCACATTTCACTAAGATAAGAAAGACTGGTGTGAGAACTCAAAACAGTTATTTATCTTTTAAAACAACAACAACAACAAGGGAAGTGAAAAATATCCACAATGCTTTTGGAAAATGAAACTACCATAAGGCCTCCCCGCACACACACAATGCAAACGCAAAATTGGAGGAGATTTCTCCTTATGATAGTCAAAGATACTTACTACGCAAAACAAATCATTTTTGATATTATTATTAGTGCATAGTGATGAAAGCATTTAGAAAATAGAATATAAATCTTGGCAAGCATAGACATTCCGAACTATGCCTACCATAGCTACCATCCAAACAGTGGGGCGCCACCATAAGTGAATGGAAGGTTCTACAACTAAAACCGTACAAGGCTCGTGTTGTTTCTTTAGATTTCCAACAAATGGTCAGGCTAAGGAACTTCCCACTGCCACATGGGATCGCCTCTGGCGGGACGTCCCGAGAACCTAACCGGATCTCTGCCAACACAAGGTCGGATTACCTCTGTAACTAGGTAACTACTACACGAATATGCCACCCCCCGGTCCTTTGGGACCTTTATCCGAGGGCCCTCGATCACCAAGCAACAACCACACAGAAAAAAGAGATTGGAGCAGCCACATAGGTTAAGCATCAGGGCTCCATACCTGACACCACCCTTTTCCAGAAGGAAATGACATACCCAAAAGGGAGCGACCCTCATAACCTTGCCTCATCTTTCCTGTTTCGACCATTTCTGGGGTGTGAGGTCTGACGAAGTCTCGTCCATAAAGCTACACTTTTTCACAAAGCCACGCTTTGATCAACAAATAATCAATAAATAATCATCACACAGCAACACTCAGCATGCCACATTACCAAATTAGGATTATATCGTTGATAACCTTCAACTACATAACCACTAAGCTCCTACGTCTCAGAGAAGGGTGTTAAGCTAAGAGAATAGATTCTCCGCCACCAACAAAAATGTATTTGAAAGAAATCTGCTTTATATCTCAAAATGTAATGTCAGACACGTAACCATACAAGTCTGTTCCGGGTTCGAACAGAACCGAAGGCACTTCAAAAGAAGGCCTTGCAATCCGGGCATTCACAATCCCGATCGAATTTCTCATCACAAAGGAAATCTCCATACTGTAGCCAACGGTGCAGAGACAATCGATAGGTCATCCTATCGTTTCCACAAATACCCGGTCTTCACCACCGGTCTTCAGTGCTATCCATTACGTTGTATCACTATTCAGAATGGGTAGTCCGAATAACGAGCGCAATAATTTAAAAATAAGTGTAACATTCAATTTCAACCAATTCACAATAAATAGCCATTCAAGGGTCAATATTGATAGTCGGTTATTTAACTATCAATCAATATTCACAACATCACCCGATTTCAAATAATTTCCCAAATTATTTATTTTCAAAAATATCTTTACAAGATATAATTTCCACACTTCAACCATTTGAAACAGATTCCAAATTATTTTTCACCTTTACAACTTCTATTTCAAAATGGTTCATTTAAACCAATTAAATAAATCCTTACCGATTTACTAAATTTACGTTCCAAATCCGTAAATTTATTTCCACACTTTTAAAAATAAATCAACGTTTATTTTTAAATAAATCTCCCTTATAAATTTCCATTGTGAATTTACATTTCCAAATATTCACTTTTTATACCATTTTTCAAATAGCTTTCAGTTATTCACTTTCAATTTATCTTTAAAAGATATAATCTCAAAACATTCACTTCATATTGGAAAACATTTCCATACATATTTAATAATAAGTAATTCACCAATCTATTTATTTTCAATATTTGGAAAATATTCAATATACTTAAATCAAAATTAAGTATATATTTTATGCTTTAAGGAAAACATCCCTTAAACACATTTATTTGAGTCAAAACGAATGTTGCGTAAAACATCGTTACGACAACTCAAAATCACTAGTATAAGGATTCGAAATTAAGATAGATATATATAAATCCCAATACTATATAAAACATTTCCTTTTGGAAATCATTTACTATAACAACAGTGTTATAGTCTACCATTTCCTTCTATTTCTCGAAACGTCTATTTCAACAATGAATGTTGAAATCTGTGGTTTCGATACTTAATACATTTTAAAACATCTTTAAATTGTTTTAATTCTATTTAAAATATCACTTTCCCAAAATATTTCTTTAATATATTATTCACTGTCCAAAATCATGAATATACTTCGTTAACCAAATTCAATTTCTACATATTTTATTTAAAGGATTATCCACTGTCCCAAAATCGTGGTTACATCTCCTTTAATAATCTAAAATAATTGACTTATCAAAATAAGTCAGTTTCAAATTTATAAAACAACGTTTATAAATTCATATTTATATATTTTTTAAAAACTTCAACTTATAAAATCACTTATTTACGAATTCTATCCATATCCCATTTACACGCCAAAATCCAAATTATAAGAAAATTACTTATAATTCTCTATTTACAAATTCATTCATTTTATAACCTCACAATTTATAAATCTATAGATTTCATCCACTTATGAAATCCATTTATACTTCATTTTAACACTTATAAAAACTCGTTTTATAATTCCAATATTTTAAATTTATAAATATCAATTTTATAAATCTTTTATAATAATTCAAAAATCCTAATTTAAACCATTTTATAAATTAATCAACTACTTATTTCAAAAATCACATTTCGGTTATATTTCACAAAAATCACAATTTTTATAACATAAAATTTTCAACGTTTATTTATTTAAAATGAATTAATTCCAAAATTAAATTTTATCATGAATTCTCAACTTAAATTTTCAAAAATCCAATTTTATTTATTTTCGGCATTTAACGATACCAAAAATATATTGGCTAAATTTTTGCCTTTAACGATTTCAATCACAAAGATAATCACGTAGATTATAAATAGATCAACACATGACATTGAAACAAATTCAATCATTTGAGGAATCCAGTTGGATCCCACCAACCTGTTTTCCTGCATCCACAGATGTTAGCACAATACCAATTCCGCTTCAAGACGGAATATCGCGGTATATGGAATTTATAAAATATTATACGCTATTATGCGGCGCAATAGGGTCTCGTCCGCTATATAATGCGGGAAATCAACTCCAAGTACATATATAATACCAATTTCACTTTGCGGTGAAATATTCGCGGTATATGTTTTTAATAAATAACCTCCGCTTAATATATGGCGTATATGGTCTATTTTAATACAACAGATAATAATTTATCATCTAGGCATACAATCAAGCAATTTTAAATCTAACTATTTAAAATTTAAATCGAAACACAATTTGATTGAGTGAGAAGTTCTCACCTTGCTTTCAATAACGGTTGCAGTGTTTATTTCAAATAAAATTAAACGCGCGTTTAATTTTACCCAAAATTTTCACTAGCTCCAATCAACTCTAATCCAGTTCCATAGCGTAGTGTTCTTCCATACGAAGCCAACGCAATTCGTTTCGTAATTTTTCGACCTCGCATGAAGAAGATATAGCATTACAAAGTTTACACAATTTTAAATATAATTAATTTACATTTTTTTTCAACCTAATTCATCCTGTTCGTTGCTTCTATATGCTTGTATCAGGGCCACATCACGCTACATCTCCTTCTCCAGATAATACGCGACCGAGAAACCCATATAGCCGCCGTTATCAACGATTTTTCGCAACAAATTGGAACGATTTTAGGTCGATCAACTATATTCACCTCGAAGACCTCGCCAAGAGCTACCCACAGCCCCAAGGAACTGGGGCTCGGTCACCTCCTGATGTTGGAAATCGTGCACGAACCGAATACAAACGCGAGTGATTTTCTGATGATCCATAGCGTTAAATCCAATCTCCACCGTTGGATATCTAGATCTCAGGATGTTCTACAATTTTCATTTAGGAAGTTTTGCGAATTGCTTTGTGGATTTGAAGAAATTTGAGGAAGAACGAAGTTGAATTTCGGCCATTAATCTTTGAGGTGGTGGCTGGCTCTTGAAACTAGGGTTAGGGTTTTTAATTTGTGAAAATAACGAGGGTAAGGGGTCCTTTTATAGAAAATTTCCAAAAACACTATTCATCCAAAATTTTCCGAACTCCAAACGAAGCGTGCCGGCTGGCATTTTTAGGGTTTACCCCACGTTCCGAACACAATGGAATAGGTTTTGGAGGCTAATTCGATCACCTGTGCGAGTTACAGCAATAAACGATCAATTTTAAATTAAATCGATTAAACTAATTTCTATGCGTTTTGGCTTGCCCAGGACAAACGGTAAATCCGGTTGACACGAAATTTGAAATCTTACAATAATATAACATTACGGATCCGATGAAACTGGTTTCGTCTAAATCCAAGACTGTTTGAAAAATGACTATTTTCACTAGTCGATTAAATATTAAAATATTCAATTTTTCACAAATTAACTTTTAATTCCATTTTAAAAGTTCTATAACATCATTCTAACTCCAATATGATTAAATAAAATTTTACAAATCATTTTCAATCACATTAAACCAAATTTCCAATTATTTCTGTAATCTCAACTATTAAATTATCGATTTAATTATCCAATTAAATCCAGATATTCGAAAAAATAAATTATTCGACTTATAAATTTTACTTGTTAATATTTAAAAATCAATTAAATATACGAATTTCAAATGACAGAAATTCTGGGTCGTTACAAGTTAAGGGCTAATTAATGATTAATTGGAAGATAATTTATTAAATGTTTTGTAATTAATTGATTGTTAATTTACCATAACTAGAAAATTATTCATAGAAATTAATTTGATTTAAATTAATCAGATAATTAAATTGACCCTATTTATGGATGTTTGGATTATATTGGATGTTGAATTGTTTGATACCCCTGATATGTGATGCTTTGTGATATATCCTGATTTAGGTTGTGATCTGTAATGTAATTAATTATCTATGATGTAATTTATTATCTGTGATATACATATCTGTGAATCTGTGAATGAACGATAAGCGTTATAGTTATACCGCTTATCAACTATATTTTTGTATTTTGATCTGTGATGATTAAATGATGTTGCACTATTGTGTTAAACCCCTAGACCGTACTTATACACACAAATATGGATTACACGAGGAAATCGATTAAGTCACAGATTTTTGAAATAATTTTTGAATAGAAGATTTAAATCCAAATGGTTTTGAAAATGGATTGGGTTTAAAGTGAAAAGCTTTTGAAATGGAACTTCAAAGATGAAATTTATTTTTGAATAACTTGATTAAGTTTTGGAATTTAAATAATTTGATTTAAATTTGAATTCAAAATTTAGAATTGAATTCTATGATTTGAAACTAGGGATTAAAGTTGTTATACTAGTTTTATATGGGTTAAACCATTTTAAATGTATTGATTAGGAATTTGAATTTAATTCAAGGACTTTAGCTCGTGCAATTATAATTGGATTTTTCTGAAACAAAAACTATTTGTTTTCGAATAATAAAAGCTTTCATATAAGAAGTGAACTTCCAAATTGTGTTAAAAGGAATTTTAAGATCTAAATGAAAATGATTTCCAAGTTATGGAAACGGTTTGAAAGCTATAAGTTAAATCTTTAAATTAAAGATTTTAAATGAGTTAATCCAACCGAAATGGAAATTGTTTTGAAATCTGTGAATGGATCTTTGTGAACGAGGTGAACTTTGTGAATTGAATCTTTTTGTTTAAAAGATTAAAAGTGTGGAAATTGTTTAAACCATCGAAGATTATTGAAATGAATCTTTTTGTTTAAAAAGATTGGAAATGGTAATTTGTTTAAACTATTTGAAAGAAAGGTTTTGGGTAATAAGTTGCGACTTAATTGAAATCTCAATATCCATATGTTTTAAATATTGCGATCATTATTCGGTTTAGCCAGGAGATGACCTTGTGTCATATAACCCACTCCGAATAATGATACGACGTTATGGATAGCATTTGAAGACCGGTGGTGAAGACCGGATATTTTCGAAAGTGAAAGGACAACTCGTCAAATGTCTTTGCATCGATTGGTCCCCGGTATAGAGACACCATATGTGATGGGAAGTCCAGACGTGATTAGGGATTATCCGGATTTGCAAGGGCTTCTTCGAAAGTGCCTTCGGTTCTGTTCAAACCCAGAACAGACTGGTATGGATTGTATGTCTGACATTACATTTTGAGATATAAAGCAGATTTCTTTCAAATACATTTCTGTTGGTAGCGGAGAATTTATTCTCTTAGCTTAACACCCTTCTCTTAGACGTAAGAGCTCAGAGGTTATGTAGTTGAAGGTTATCAGTAATATATTCCCAACTTGGTAATGTGGCATGCTGAGTGCTGATGATCATTTGTTGATCAAAGCGTGGCTTTTGTGAAAAGCGTAGCTTTATGGACGAGACTTCGTCGAGCCTCACAACCGGGTAATGGTCGAAACAGGAATGATGCGGCAAGGTTTCAGGTGTAGCTCCCATAGGGTATGACCATTCCTTCTGGAAAAGGGTAGTATCATGGTATGGAGCCCAGTTACTTACTCATGTGGACACTGTATTTTATTACTGTGTGATGTTGTTGGTATTGAGAGCTCTCGTATAAAGGTCCCTAAGGACCGAGGGTGGCATATCTGAGGTTTTTTACTACCCGGGAAGGGGGTAACCGGCCTTGTTTGGCAGAGTGCTGGGTAAGTTCTCGGGGCGTCCCGCCAGAGGCGTTCCCATGTGGCAATAGGAAGTTCCTTAGCCTGACCATTTGTTGGAAATCCAATCTTTCAATACGTACCTTGTATGGTTTTAGTTGTATTACCTGCCATCTACTTATGGTGGCGCCCCACTGTTTGGATGGTAGCTATAGTAGGCATAGTTCGAAATGTCTATGTTGGCTAAGATTAATATTATACTTTTGAAATGTTTTCCTGCACTTTGCACTTATAGTAATAATATCAAAGAAATTTGTGTATCAAGCAGGTTTGACTATCATAAGAAGAAATCTCCTCCAATTCTGCGATTGCATGGTGTGTGTGGTGGGAGATCTTATGGTAGTTTTATTTTCTAAAAGCATTGCGGATCTATTTTAAAATATTTCTTTGTTTGTTTTTAAAGATAAACTGTTTTTGTTACTCATACCAGTTTCATGACTGATCTGGAGTTTATTGTTTCTTTCCTAAACTCTGGGTGCTCAAAATTTTTCCACACGGGCAGTCTAGAGTTGGGTTTTTCAGATAGTCAGGTTTAGTAGATTATCTGGAGCTAGTTCAGTCTTTGGTTGCGGACAAGACTTGCTTGTCTTAGTGAATCGTGATGTTGGTTCGAGCTGCTGCTGGAATTCTTCCTTGAAGACTCTATTGGGGATTTTGTCCGTTGCTAGTGTTATCTATTTTTATTTTCCGCTGCTATTTTATTGTATCATATCTCTGATGTATATTGATATCTATTGTATCATCTGTTGTATCGGATATTGTATCAATGCTGTATATCAATGTGTTATTGATTTTCTTCTACTGTGTTGTTTACTTAATGGTGTTATAAGCTTCGGCGAATCTGATTTGAACGGTCGAATTTGCGGCATTCGAGTACGATGTAAAGTATGGATGTCGATTTTCAAACGTGAAAACCCTATCATTACACAATATTTCGATGGTTTTGAAGTACGATATGATGAAGGAATGGAACAAAAAGCTTGGAATATATTGAGATTGAAGATCGTAGAATTTTACAAGTATAGAACCAAATGTATCAGTCAGTACCATTCCATATGAATAGGTACACAGATCAAAGACTTAAGCTATTCTGCAGAGAGATGAAAGAAAAGTACCAAACGATCCAGCTTTTAGAAAATGATGCGTTTTGACTTGTTCATCATGTTAGAAACTCAAATCTACATGTTTGAGCTATTCAACTAATGATTCAAAATTCTAAAGCAACGTTCATTTATAAATATACATCCTACAACAACTAAACAATGGCTTTTTGGTCTTTTTAGATTTTCGCAATTAATCTTTGTTAAATTCAAAAACAACCATTTCTAGAGCTACAATCGAGTTGTAATTTGATTGTAGTCGCAAGATCCATCTATAATAAAAGATATAGTGGTGTAAGCTTTTGATTTACGCCAAACCACTTTAAAAATATCGTCGTTTAACCTCATTTTCCATTATATTCATCTTTTATTCTCATTTTTAATTAGTTTGCAAGTGTTCTTCAGCTTTGTATCCAACAAAAATAAGACGAACAAGATGAGTAAAATATTTTGTTAATTTTAGATTAAGAGTTGTTGTGTTAAGATATTCAACATATTTAGAAGATGTATGCATATGTAGTTAAGTCATGCCAAAGCCTCACCAATGTTTGTTAAAGTCCTAAGCGCACTTTGACAGTCATGCTTTTTTCAAATTTAGCACTATTAACTAGTCGGTTCGCTTAAATCCCTGCTATTTTCCTCAGGTCCTATGGAATTAGAGGCTTTTAACACCTGCTTTAGCAACTTTAACATAAAAATGTGAACTTAGCAAGTTTCTTATAAACCAAATCAATAAATTTAAGGTATAAATTTAAATTTAACTCCTAAGCACTTAACATATGATAGAACTTTATTCTATTCCCAAATCTAAACTGCATGGATCAAGGGATTCTTTGGGCTTTTTATATAGGATGAAAAACGTTTCTCTTTCTACACAAATGATGTGGGAATTAGAATAAAACAACTTTGGAGATTTGATTTTATCTTTAATAAAGATCTATACACCTTTTATAACATTCTTATTTAAAGTTGGAAAATTTTATTTGAACTAAATACAATAAATTGAAATTTTGGATTTATTTGATACTAAAGGGAGAATATTAATTTAAAACATTTCAAATTTGAATTGTATTTTAAAAACCCAAAAGTTGTTTTGAAACTAATTTTTTATAAAATAAATAATATATGTGAACTTTTGGGATTGTTTCGAAAAATAAAACCATTATTATAAAGCTGTTTAAAATTGAAAAGCAGTATTTTATTAAAAGAAAAATCATTACAAAAATGAAACTAAATTTTAATGCAACACTTCGAGTTGGATTTTAAAACAAGTATAAAAACATTAACTTAAGGCAGATAGGTTAAAAGGAGGTTTAGGGCATTGATTTATTTAAAACGAGGACATTGTTTAAAAAACTCCATTTTTAGATAAGAGAGGGAAATGTATTAGAGGGACTCCATTGGAAAAAGAACTATTATATGGCCCTTGAATGAAATGGTTTACAATTTTACCCTTCGTGCAAAGTAAAATTCGACAATAACTCATCAAAAAATGAGAAAAAAGTGGTGATGGTTAGTGGAAAACATTTTCGATCGAGTCTGGTAAAAAAATATGAAAAAATGGTAATTTATCGCCGAAAATGTGAGGCTATTGCAAAAAAATTTCCAATAAGGATGGTAAATTCTTTTTCACACCTTCGAAAAATGAATAATGACTCATCCTTATTCAATTTTTGAGTTCCTTTAACAATGCCATAAAAGAAATTTAAAATTTACTTTTCGTCGGACCACAAAAATAACTAACCTAAGTAAACATCATGATATTGTAACCTATACCTAAATTATACCCTTAGATTTCATCATCCTAAGCCTATAGATACCTAAGGATTCATCATATTTTCTCCCTTTAGACAAAAAAATAGTACCATAGCTTCATTTCTCCATCCGTAAGGAATTTGGGTTCCGATAATCTTCCTCACCTCAAGATCTTTCAAGTTAAAGCAATAACATTTTTCTTTGATTTACAATGAAAATACAATTTCCCATTAAACAATTACACGTTATAGTGAGTTGAACTTTCCTATTTTGAGTTCCATTTGTTTAATTTGATTATATATTGAATTGCCGATGGCTTGGTTACCTATTATAATTAAATTACTATCATTATATTTTAGTTTTGTTGATTGTTAGATCCTAGAATTGTGTTACAATAGTTTGATGAACTAATATTATATGATCATATTGATACATACATTAAGCCATGGGATTTTTTTACCAATACAAGATGCTTTGAATCCAAACTTGATGTAGTTAAAGTATGTAGTAGTCAAGTGAGTCGTGGTCAAAGTTGGCCGGATATGACTAGTGTATGGAGATCAATCGAACTCTTTCTTGAAGCTTACTGCTCCAAGAATCATCACGACTGTTCGACCGCCTATTTATTGACCTATCAATTGATCAATGAATTACTGGAGAAATAAGCAAAACAGAAGGAATAACTTAATTTTTTATTTTGATTTTAAATTTTGAATTAAGTAAATTTTAAGTTCATGAAAATTTAAAAAATATAACTAAAATACAATTAACATTTTAAAAATATTAAAGTTGAAATTATTCAAATTATTTCAAGTATTTTAAATTGAAAGAAGGATGAAAATTTTTATAAATAAAGAAAGTATAAACTTGTTGAATTGATTTTATAGTTAATCATCAAAGAATTTTTTGCAAAGAATTATAAATATTTTAAGAAGAAAATAATGGCTTTTAATTGAATTTTTGAATTTAGATTATAAGTAATGAGTGGTTGAATGTGAATATATGTATGTGTGTGCGTAGATGAATTTGTACGCAATGAATACTATGATGAATGCAGTTAAGTTTTTATACTATGTATGTTATCAAAATTCATTTATGCATTATTTAAAGTATTTGAATGCAAATAATGTTACTAAAATTATGCTAATTGAAATGTCCTATAAGATGCTTGAAATGAATTTTTATACGAGTCGTGTTATATATGCTAATTATAAATTGATGTTATGTTGACAATATGATGCACATTCTTGGCCTTTGTATGTGATATAAAAATAAGATACGATGTCATTAAAAAATTGATGGTATTTGAAAGGTTAAACATGAATAATAGAAATAAATTTAACTTGTGAAGAAAACGATAAGAGATGAGATTGCTAGATGCTAGAAACCATCATCATTGACAGATTTGGGATCGCAACTTGAATCATGATGAATTGGTTCCACATCATTTATTCTCCAATTGATATGTTACGTAAATGCACTACAGTGACAGGCGCAGTGCAAATGGGAAACGAGGAGGTGGACATTAATCACGTTGATGGATACGAGAGGAGACAATATGATGATTACAACTTAATGAGGGGAGTGCTAATGAGAATGAAAGAAGATAATACAACAAACAGATCATGAGGGGCACCCACGGCATTTAATCGATGGATGTATAGATGTGACATCTTAGTGTCGAGTAGAGTTTAGTAAGAGTGAATAGGAGTAGGATTCACTAGTGAGTACAAACCTTGTAAATAACAACCTGAATGGTGTACTTAGTTTGAATAACGATTATAACTTGTAAATGTGGAATAGAATATGATACCCCAGTTGATGAGAGTTGCAGCCGTGTTACTTTAATAGTGTCATGACATAGGTATTTACACCGTTAAGATTTATGGGATGCGAGCAGGTTTAGGTTATGGAGTGTGTGACGTATTTTATTTCTATAATATATCATATATATAATCTGATGCCACATAATTATATCCATATTGCACGGTTTTGTTCACAGCTACTTTCTAGTCAAACTCTAGTTTTTGTTATTATCGTATCATCACCTCGGTTTAGACTAATGTGATTTGACAAGAATGATCACGTTTCGATGCTTTACGGTTGTGCTTATGCAGTAGATGGTGCATGGACCAAAGTTAGTGTCTATTTTGTTGCAAGCAGTATTGTTTTGGAACATTGAGACTATGCTATAGAGACTACCATTCGTTGCAAGGTCCTTATCTGTTGGGGAGATGGTGTTGTAGAGGTGGAGCTAGAGTCAGCAGAGACAGACCAAAGTCTAATACTTGGGCATGTACGACGTGGATGTCTAGTTTTTTAGGCAATTTTGGTTGTGCATAGTTACATTTTGCGATGTCTGTATTGTAGACACTTTTATTATATGTATATATAACATTATGTTGTCCTGTTGTGATTTCTATGTAATGTCATACCCTATACATGCTCTCTTATGTGCTTTTAGTCAGTCCTGAAACTCGTGTATATTACTTTGTGTCAAGGAGGACTACAAACTATTTCAGATGTAATTAGGTATTATAACACATTTTTTAGCAAAGCTAGATAGCTTTGGAGTGGGTCATCCACATATATAAATTTTTAAAGAAACAGATGTTCTGGAACATGCTCTAGAATAGCAAATAAATGAAAATAATAAAGGGGAGTTAGGCAGAATCACCTAAACTACAAAAAAAAAGGACAGCTAGTCCCTGTCAACATTGCTGCTAACATCAGTAGGGGCAAGCCCCATGACATGCATAAACCCAGAAAAAAGAAAAGTAAGGTTAGGCACAAAGTAAACTGAATCGCAACAATATAAATACTTCATATCCCACATGGCATCCTCTAAGACTAACTTATTACTATTTCTATCTTCACCATTAGTGTCCAAGAACAAACCATCCTCATGGGCATGGTAAATCAATATATGTTCCTCCCCGTCATCACCAACCAACATACGATAGCTCTTAGACAACGGATGGTATCTCATTTTAGAATCTGCATGTATTATGGTATTCTCATTAATATGCCAATAAATATGATTAATAGATGGAACTGTAATCGATACATCTGGAACACAAAGGATTGTGACATCAGGAGGCAGATCAATAACAATAAGCCAATCCGTCACTAAAAGAATAGGGATAATAGGATCATGGATAGTAGGAGAAGGAATCCTAATCTTAGGGACCGACTTCAAAATTGGCCTAGGAAGAGGAATCTTGGTAGGAAGAGATGGGGTAGCAAAAGCGGGTCTAGCCAAACATGTGTCTGATGTATGACTGAAAGATTGATAAGAAATGCAAATATCTGGTTTCCATTTGTACTGAACATCGACTTCCACGTCATGACCATATGCTAATCTATATTTCAGCTTTGAAGGCAGGGTCTATTTTAGGGAAATTTCAATGAAAGCTCTAGCATACTGTAAACTTTTTCGAAGCCTTAATACTAATATCGAAACATTTGAATTCACCTATGAGACTAGCTAGTTAGTTGAGACCAATCAAGGGCTGTAGAATAGACGGAATATGAATAAAGGTGGCTCAAATCAAAATAGAGAGAACCTGTTCCCTAGTCTTGTCCACACCAATGCTCCATGGCACGACAATAAAAGGCTTTCCCTTATTGATGATCAGGTTGGTTTCAAGAGCTCTCAGTTTATCTTCCTTCTTGGAGAATTTGAAGTACAACATGGTGTTGAAGTATTAGACTTGGAGACTGCCTCTCAATTTCCAAACTCGTTTGTATTGATCATGAACATCTTTATATGGAGAGGGAGAATCCAAGAAAAAACCGACTATGAAATCAGAGCAATAATTCATGCCTTCTTAAATCACTTCAACCAGCATAACACTAACACCGTCAAGATAAACTATGTTGAAAGAACTAGAGGAAAACATACCAGCATTTTTAAGCAATGACTAGAACAAAGAGGACCACTTTCTCAAAGCAAGCATCTAATAACTTGAGTTCGAATTGGGCCGATCATCAATGGACTGGTTTGCAACATCATGTCTCGTTGAGGCATTACCATAAGCACCAGCCTTGCCCTTACCAAATTTTCCATTCACTTATTTCATGACACCACCAACATAACCAGCACAAGATTTATCCCCAACCATGTCATTATTTGAAGTATACACGATATCAACAGTAGTTGGACCTACCAAAGAGGACCATTATTTATCTTTTCCCATAGCAAGCAATGAGGTCAAAGGAGAATAACCTATTAGAGAATCAAGACCAATGATCGGAGAGATCCGAGCTTGGGCTAATATTGATTTCTTTAAGTGATTCAACGTGGCAACCTGCACCGATTCCAGGCACTACTAGAGATCAGAAATAGATCTAGCAAGAGTGAGGCCACTAAAAGAATAGCCAGATTTAGTTCGAGAAAGATTGCCGACTTTGATTTTGCTAGTGGAGCTTTGATTGTCTAATGTAGCATAGAATTGGAGGAGAAATGGGAGGATTAGACGAAGAGATGGAAGATGTGAAGAGATCGAGTAATGGGAGCTGCCATGACTGTGAAATGATTTTATGAATTGTAATGTACCCAAAATAGTTCATGCAAAAGATCGCTTCTTGCATGCTCTTCGATCCAACCTATCAAATGGTGAACTCCCTCTGATAATTTGGCCACCAGAGTCGGGGCATCACAGCTCCACTACTTTCTGATGTATTAATGTTTTATTGCTATTATAGTTTTTTACACCTCCATCGTTATAAAACTACTAAACACTTAAACTTCAGATGTGTATACAAATTCATAATTATGTATTTACGTTAATTTTCTAAGAGATGGATGATTATATTTAATATAATTGACTATATTATATTCTATTCTATTATAACCGGTTTCACCATTTTTTTGTTTTCTTGTTAAAATAACAACAAAAGTAATAGTGGAAAATTTACTACTAAAGCCCAGAACGATTTAGTAGTTGGGTATGTGCATATTGATAAAGTATGAGATGGGAAAAAAAGGTCAAATTTGGAGAAATTGGATGAAGAAATTTTGATTCCATTATTTAAAGAGAGAGATAAAAAATGGAGTTATGTTTCTGAGAAAATAAAATATATATGAAAAGGCGAGTGTGGGTGGTTAAGTGAACTATTTGATTGTGTAAGTAGGTAAACGAGCGAGAGAAGGTGCTTAGACGTGTATAAATAGTATCATCACATGGGAAAGCGACATTTAAAAGGGGAATGAAAGGGACTCTAAATTGCAATAGTTGGAATAATATTCGCTTCAGGGAAATTCGAACGGGCAAATATTTCCTGCTTCAACTAAAATATAGTTTGAACGGACTCTACAATTGTCGATTAACCTATGTACTTCATGATAGAGGAGAAAAATTCCTAACAAAAGAAGAAAGAACAAAATTTACTACTAAAACACATAGCTAAAAAACTTAAGTATAATCCAAATTTTACATTCACATAACCGGCCTACCATTGCTCGCTACCATAACCATTCCCTTCACCAAACCCCATCCAGAGCCAGTTTTGTTGCACAATTTTGTCATTGTGACCATTGTTTCTTGAGTCCTTCATATTTGTAGCATACTTGACCATTAGTTTCCAATAACTATAAGAGTTGCCAGAACTTAAGCACAGTTGCAACTCTCTTATGGACGCCTTTTTATTCAGTTTGATTGCTTGGTAACCATTAGTAGTGTAAAATACAAATTCAGTCGTGGATCCATTGGACCAAATTTTAGGACTTTTGCAAGCTATTTTTTGTGACATTCCAACCAAATATTAATTCTAAACAAATCAAAAAATGAAAGGCAGATGAGAATGAGATTGATATGAATGTAACAAAAATTACCTCAAACTTGAATCGGTGAAGTGGACTTTTTGTTGGAATTTTTGGATTTTAGTTTGATTATGGTGATGAAGAGGAAGGGAAGGAAGTTTTACGGAAGGTTTAATTATCATCTGGGAATGACCGGTGTTAATCTACCATCGGCGTTTGATGAATCAAATGCATGTGACATGTAAAACGAAAATGGTAGATTTCCAATGGTTCCTTAATCAAACATTTATGTGGATCATTGTTCTGATGCGTTTGATGTAGTGCCAACATGACTGGAACAATCAATTGTGTGTGTGTGTTATTTTCTACGACAATCAAAAAGAATTTTTTTTTAAATTAAAACATTCATATTTTATGTTTTGAAAATTCAAATATACTGAAAATTCAAAATTAATTGACTTTTAAACAAAGTATAAAAAATTTGCTTTTTATGTTTCTGGTTGAAAGCATTTTGATTAGAACTTTTTCCTAAAAGAATTTCTATACAGAAACACACACACACAAATATATATATATATATATATATATATATATATATATATATATATATATATATCTCTGTGTGTGTGTGTGTGTATAAAAGGTCTCTAGGTACGAAATAGTTCTCATGTCTAGTTGAGTCCTATTTTACATGATACAAGCTGTATATTCTCAAACCTTGAACCAGACTAGATTCAATGTAACGACCCGTTAAATTTATGATATTTAATAAATTGAATTAATATAATTTCAAATTTGTTGAGGAATAAATGTAGAGATTGGGTATAGTAGTTGAAATTTAGTGTAAAATTATAAATTTTATGACGATAAATGTGGATAATGCAAATTGTCACAACTTGATTTAAAGTAATTTTGAAGAAACAAATAAATGTTGAATTTGTGAATGTTAGTATAAATATTAACTTAAATGGTGTTCATTAATACAAAGATGTAATTAGTGTAGATAGTAATAATTTATGCCTGTAGTGAAAGGAAAAGAAAACTAATAGAAACATAAAATTTATTTTATGTAAACAAAAGTATAGTTTTGAACAAACTTATGAAAATTGATAGAAACAGTGTTTGTAATCAGTTTGGTTATTTTATATTTGAAAGATAGAGATGTGTAAATACGTTAATGAATATAAAATGGGAAAGAATGGTAGAATGAAAAGAATATATATAATAATAAGCATTTGATTCAATTAAGGGAATTAAATTATAATAAATGGTCATTTAATAAATTCAACGTTTGTGAGAAATCATAATAGTTGTGTAAAATGTGTACAAACTTGGATTTGGAAGTTTATTGGATTTATAACGGTTTTGTTATTAAGTGTATGAGTTTAAAAGTTATTCCCTTTTGTAAAGTAATAGAAGAATGCATAAAGATATAAACAGGGCTTAATAGAATTGACACTTAATGAATTGAATAAATTACCCATTTATGTAGATATGTATAGTGGACTATAAATGGCCTAAGCAAATATAAGATGGAATAATCATTGAGATTTGTACTATGAAAATAAATAGTAACATTTATTTGCAAGGAATAAAAGCCTATTTAGGTGACTAGAATTTGGAGTAATGACTATTGTATGTTACCTACCCTTGTTTCTTGTTAATTTAGATTTTGGGAATCAAATTCAATTTATCCGCTAATTTACCGCAGTTATAGTGAAATGAATTGGTGATTGAGAAATGTTAAATACAAATAAGATGTAAACCAAAGAAAATCCCATTTGTAATAAATTATGTAGAATAAAGTAAAGAAACTAGAAAATGAAAATGTGAAAATGTGGATGCAGTGAGATCTTAAGTGATAATAACCTTGTTAGGCAAGTGATAACGGAATTTTGTGTATAACCAAATAAAAACCCAAATTTGTTTGCAATCAATTGAATTTATTGCAATTTAATGGATTTAATATCAAATAGTTTATGTAATTATTATTTGGAAGAAATGGGAGTTATTTGTAAAAAGTATGAACCAAATGTTAATTTTTTTCTTATGGAATTGACAATTGATATATTTTGAGTTGAATAATAGAAATCAAGCTTTATTTATTTGGATGTAATTTATGGTAATTTGGATTTATTGCAATAGTTAATTCCATAAAATAAAGTTAAAGCTAATTCAAATTTAGTTGGACATTGTTGATATAACTTTGGAAAGCAAGATTTTATCTATAATTTGAATATTAAATCCAACAAAGGGTATTCACTACAAGTAAAAGGGAATTAAACGTAAAATATTACGTTATTGGATTTAAAATGGAATTTGTAAACAATTGAGTGAATTTAATAAATTTATCAAACTTATAATGTTGAATTCATTAAGATTGGAATTAATAATAGTTAAGAAAAATGAGGGGATAATAATTTGAAATCATAGCAATAGATATTAATGTAAGGATACCTTAAATAAGTTAAGGCAAATCAATGGAAGATACCTTTATAATACGATGATTGTGTGTAAAGGAAATGGGAATAAAAGTTTATTAATAATTTGGAATTTAATGTATGGTAAAAAGTTTATTTGCAATCAAATGAGTTGGAATGGAAATCAAATCTATTTATCTAATTGGATTCAAGTTGAGAGTATAAGAGTATAAGAATTAATAATTGGGTTTTGAGAATAAAAATTATAATTCCCAAATAATATGAAGTGCAGAGATTAACACTGCAAATTGATATACTTATAGTTTTTAATTCACATCCAAGCTTGCTAAATCATTTGGAATTGATTGGATTATATAAGTAATGAAATTTGGCCAATATTTAAAGTTGAAAGAAAATTTGGATTTTTATGATTTATTTTAAATTATTTAATAAATATTAAAAATAGCCATTTTGGGCACGGACTCGGATTTCGACGAAACTAGTTTCATCGAATCTGTATCGGTGAATTATTATAGGATTTCAAATTTCGTATCGATCGGACTTGTCGTTTGATCGTCCGGACGCGAAACGCCTTGAAATCGATTTTATTAAAAATCAATTTGAAATCAATTTGGAAATCTTGTTTTCAGCATAACTTCTTCATACGATCGAATTTGGTCGTGAAACTTTTTCCATCGCGTTCAGAATATTTTAAAATACCTATCTGGATATATGTGTTTGATAAATTTCGTTCCGGGGTCAGAACGGGCTTTTTGGGCCAACTACCGTCTAGCGCGTTCGTTATCCGTACCCACCTAGCCTTCTTCTATTTGTCTATATATATGCGATCATAAACCCTAGCTTCACCCTATTGTCTATTTGCTGTACGTTCATTTTCTTCAACCTTCTTTCTTCCTCAATGGATACATCTCAGATCCAATTCCAGATCTATCCACAGTTCAAAATCAAAAGTCAAAACTCAAAAATTTCAAAAAATTCCAGAAAAAATATATGTTGAAGTATTCGATACGCGTAATCTCATGGTGTAGTTCGTTTTTCAATTGGAGCTGTCGTTCATCCAGAATAAATTCAAACAGCCCCAAAACCGTTCATCATCGTCGCACAAAACTTCATCGGATCGAGATTCTGTTTCTGGGTATTGTAGTATGGACGATGGGGAGCGCATCTATGTAATTTGTTTGGCAATTCAACGGTCGGATTGGAGTCAAAATTCAATTGGGGTTTAAATATGCTAGGCGGCGGCTGGAAGTTCTGGGTGACCGGACCTAGGGGGTAGAGGCGGCTCGGCAAGGGCAGGCTAGTGGTGGCGGTGGCTTGGTGAAAGGTGGCCGGAGGGGGGCGATATAGGCGGTCAACGGTGGGTTTGACCATGTGAACGTGCGTTCGATGATTCTGTGCGTGCGAACTATTTTCATGGGGAGGCGGTTACGTGATGAGGCGTGCACAGATTAATTTTCGTGATGACGTGTCACATTATATATATTGTGAGTGAAATATGTGTCGTTTATTTATTTGAATTCAATCATCATTTTTCGCCATAACTTTCTCATACGAAGTCGGATTCACACGAAATTTCTTTTGTTAGGATCGTAATTTAATTCCGGACTTGATGACGCTGGTTTGGGCGAATTCTGAGACGGGCGAATTTTTGGGTTTAAATCGGGTTTAAATTCGATTTAAATTCAAAAGGTGAGTGTTTTGACCCACTCACAATTACTAGAAGCTTTTATGTTTGTTAAATAAATTTTAGAAATGAATAGAAATTTATTTATGAGCATTTGGCATGTTTATTTCATTCATATCTGCTGAATTGCATTTTATTAAATTTAACTGTTAATTTAATTGATTTATTGCGTATTAATTTACTGTTAGAAATTTTTGTTTGCATATGAACTGCTAGTTAACAGTTATATAAATTTTTACTGAATATAAAATTGTTAGATTAACAGTTGATAAATTTAATTTGAATAAAACTGCCAGTTATTACCTGTTGCATATTATCAAACACATATTGTTATTGATTGATATTGCTTGTGGATTTTGATTGGATGATGGATGATATTGATGGATGTTATTTATATATCATTATATTGCCAATTATCATGCATATTTATTCATTCGGGATTGTGGTTTGAAATGATATATAACCGCAAATTTTATATCTTTTAAATTGCGGATTGAAATGATAAATATCCGTATCACTTGACCATAGGATAGAAACTATATACAGGCACCGCGGCCTATATATAACCATTTTTAATGTGATTTCTATGGTTTGGATGGAATACGGTTTATAAAAATCTTAATTTTTATACTGAATAAATGTTTTCTTCCATATTTATATACATATGAAGTTGAAAAATTTGAAATAAAAAGGTGTATAAATCTCTTTATTAAAATGGAAGAAAATTTAGAAAAGGGAGTTTGATAATTTATATCCTATGTTTAAATGTTAAGTTGGAAATTTTAAGATAGTATATTTACAATTGGATTTTTCCCAAAATAAATTGAAATGAATATTCTAGTATAATTTGAATTGGAAAATATATATAATTTATTACTAGAAATTGAAGTCTTATTATTTATGGATTTTATGTGAATGTTCAAAACTAATTAATAGAACATTTGATTTGTTGAAAGAATAAAAATCCAACTTTAGTTGAAATATTAACACTCAAGATGGATATAAATATATATAAAATTGAAATGGTTGGGACTTGAAATGATATTTTGGATTATGTTTTAACATTGAGTAAAGAAATATTCACAAAGCCTTGTAAATTATTTTCCGTACAAAGTAACCATAAAGTTAAATCACTTATTTTATATATTGTTGAATATCCAAACCATTTAGTTTTGAAAGTAATGGTTTTAAAAACTATGGATTTCGAAGTATTATGTTGAAAGTTAATATTCAAATATTTGGTTACAAGGAATTATAAATTTTAAAAGTGGCATAATTTTTGGAAAAGATTTATATTTGGGAAATGATATCATTGATTTGGGTTTTATAAAAATAATATCAAAATGAATCTTTTTGGGTTTTAAAGAAGAAATGATATCGTAATATTATGGTTTTGAAATGGATTATATTCTGGTTTTAAAGTATAAACTATTTTTAAATGACCGCGGTGTTATAATAACGATGGGTTGGCAAAGAGACCGGGATCGGATATGGACATACTCTCTGTCGTTACCGAAAACCACTTTGACTAACCGTGTACGCGGTGAAGATTCCGAAATGAAGTAGGATGGTGGCGACGTTTCCTGTAAGGTAAATACGTGGACCCAACTCCCGTGAGTTGGCATAAGGTGGCTAAAACAGGAGCGATCGACGGGTTAATGAGGTCATTCCTCTGATCGGACACTCCTCTTCGATATTATACTTTGACTTTGGATTGATTTCAGTGGCCACTTCTATTTTTGATTTTGGGGGAGTTTGTTCGAGGTGGGCGGTAGCTGCGGCTACGCGTTACCATCGACCCGGAAGCGTAATTGGTATATCTACCCTGGCATTGCCTAGTTGTGCCGTGTCACCTACCCTAGCGCGCCTTATACGATTTTAGCTTTGTACCATACCTATGGAGTGCCCTCTGACGACGCCCAGTACGGGGGAGATTACGGTACTGTATAGACTATGGGAATATATTCTGTGTTAAGGGCTATATGGGTAACCCCTTAACGCTATTTAAAAGTAAGTTTATTTTACAATTAGACACTAGTATAATAGCGCAATATACTACATAGTAAATAGTTTAACAGATCCTTAGGAGATGTAAATCCCGAGCATCTCTTGAGTTACTGCACTCATATTTATTTCTATTAATTTAACTCACATAAGATCTTTTAGTTCTGACTCGAGTGTTTTGTCTTTTCAATTCGCTCGGGTCAGTCCGAGCGTTTCAGGATTTGAAGTTTAGCTCTGGAGGACGAAGACGAAGATTTTAATATTACTACCTACTATTTTATTCCACTACACTGTATTCCGCTGCATTGATATTGTTGGTATGTGAACTCTGATATTTAATTGTATAAAGAAGAATCAAATGTTTTGTAAACAGTTTTATAAACTTTATATTTTATTATTATATTTATCCTTCCGCTGTGAGATTCTATTTGTTTATTTCTTCTCTGTTTTTCTTATTTACCCCATAACAATCCGCCCTTCCGTATGGTTTGAACTGGCACGTGTGTCTGTTTAAATCGTACGAAAAGGCGGGATGTTACAGTTGGTATCAGAGCTTTGGTTTAGCGATAAACCTTGGCTTTGTGGGGTTTGACTCTTTGTTAATAGGGTAGAAATATCCTATGGGAGTCGCTGAGTGTATATATATGAGAGAGCGTATTTGTTAGTATTAATAAAAAGATTTTTATATTGTGTTAATCTGTTCCTCTTTGTATTTATAAATTCTGGTTGATGCATGGGACGCTATGTCATCAATAGGGATTTCTAAACACTTAATAGGACAGACCGACATAATATTTGTTTTAATATAGGTGAATGAAAGAATTTTGCCTATTATATTTTCTATATATAAAAATATTTTTATAAAGATATATATATATATTTGGTTGCTATAGATTGGGTGTTAGAAAATAAAAATATCTATAATAATTGAAGCTAAGTTGAAATTATGATAAATCAAATTGGAGATTTTAGAACTTAAGTCCGGGATTTTTCCAAATATGTTTTCAAAGAATTTATGAAAAATAATGGTTCAGTTTATAAGTATTTTCTTATATAAATATTTCGTATAAATTGGAAGAATTGTTTTAAAGAAGATTTTGGAAAAGAATTAAATTCTATACTTTCCTCTCTGTCGCTGGAAAATAAATTCGGTGATGACGGCCGCATCATCGACTTTCATTTTCGAGTTTCGAAGGGGAAAGGCCACTGTAGTAAATTCTACTGCAGATTTATTATGAAATTTTCTAAATTTTTTTTCTTTTATTGCTCTAACTATAATTAGAGATATTGAGTTGTAAGAACTTATTTATCTATTATTTGAAAATAAATTGAAATTTAACCCGGTACTTAATTCTAAATTTTTCCGTTAATTAATTGTTTAAAATTTGTTAGTGAAATAAAAGTTAAGTAATAAATGAATTGAAACCTCTAATTGAAATAAGAGAATAATTGCAAAGCTATAAAGATGAATTTGCATACATATGAGACAAAGAGTAATATGGATAAACATTAAATTTAATTAAAAGAATGGAGATTAAACTTGTATAAGTTCAATTGCAATTTCCTTAACATAAATAACTTACCCAAATATAAAAGTTGAAGTGTTAAATGAGAAACTGGAATTGAATATTTTACAAGCAGGAATTTAGAAAAATGAAGTATTCAATAAATTACTGTTATAATAAGAATTTAATGGTATAAACTTAGGTTATAATTGAAATTTTACTGAAAAGGGTTAAGAATTATTAATAGATGATATGAACCTAAGTATATAAAATGAAATTCAAAATAAGAATTTATTATATGATTATTCACTTAAGTATGTTTTAATCTCCCCTATTCTAATATAATGGAAAGTAGGAAGAATTTAAATGACTGTAATCCATATTTAATGGATAAATAAAAAACTTCCACTTATAAGAATGAATGTTAGCAGATTAAGAATTTAAGGGAAATCTTACAAGTGAAGAGTAAGGAAAGGAAGATATTCAAAATATTTGTTGTTATTAATGAGAATTATTTTATAAACTTAAGTAATAAAAAGGAAATACAAATATAATAAATTTGGTGATAATTGGAAAATAAAACTTGTAAGAAAAAAGAAATCCCTCATAAATGAAGGGAAGAAAATCAAACCACTGAAGTATGAAATAAATGTATAATAAGCTATTTTGGTGTTGATTTGAATTGTTTGGTTGATATATGGTTGTTGGGTAAGGAATTTTGAAGTTGTTGGATGGAGAAATAATCTATCTTTGTTCCATCTAAGACTGTTGAGTAAAGGATGCACTTGATAGTTATTTTACATTTCGTACAATTTCGGAATTTGAACCTAACAACTAATTGTTTGTTTGATTGAATGATTTTGTTTGCGGTGTGTGCTGTTTGTTAAAATGTATGGTTATTGCATTTGATTGGATATGAATGATTGAATCCACTAGAATAGTTCATTTTAAAATAAATATTTAACCTTTTAGGCTTATAAGAAAATACAGGTTATGGAAGCAACTGCTACTGCTTTTGGTTCCGTAATAATAAGCGTATTGCCCGACAAATAGGTACGTTTCCGGATTTCGTATAAAGCGCTATTTTATATATTTTCCCGTGTTGGGATATTTTATTTGGATAATATGTGTAATATATTTGTATATTTGGATATTATATTTTTTCCAGAGTCCCTCCGTACAAAGGAGACTTTGCCAAAATTTTCAGGAAATTTTGGACTTAGAATTTTGTGAAAGTATTTTTTCAACTTTAATAATTCAAGTATTAAAGGATATAATGATTATAAAACAAGTATATTTCATTAAAGGAAATTAATCCAGTAAAATATTGTTTATAAGTTAATGTTTGAAATAAGATGCACTGTAAATCTTCCTCCTCCCTTCTTTTTCCTTTTCGGGGACGAAAGTTTTGAGTTGGGGAGATTGTAACGACCCGTTAAATTTATGATATTTAATAAATTGAATTAATATAATTTCAAATTTGTTGAGGAATAAATGTAGAGATTGGGTATAGTAGTTGAAATTTAGTGTAAAATTATAAATTTTATGACGATAAATGTGGATAATGCAAATTGTCACAACTTGATTTAAAGTAATTTTGAAGAAACAAATAAATGTTGAATTTGTGAATGTTAGTATAAATATTAACTTAAATGGTGTTCATTAATACAAAGATGTAATTAGTGTAGATAGTAATAATTTATGCCTGTAGTGAAAGGAAAAGAAAACTAATAGAAACATAAAATTTATTTTATGTAAACAAAAGTATAGTTTTGAACAAACTTATGAAAATTGATAGAAACAGTGTTTGTAATCAGTTTGGTTATTTTATATTTGAAAGATAGAGATGTGTAAATACGTTAATGAATATAAAATGGGAAGGAATGGTAGAATGAAAAGAATATATATAATAATAAGCATTTGATTCAATTAAGGGAATTAAATTATAATAAATTGTCATTTAATAAATTCAACGTTTGTGAGAAATCATAATAGTTGTGTAAAATGTGTACAAACTTGGATTTGGAAGTTTATTGGATTTATAACGGTTTTGTTATTAAGTGTATGAGTTTAAAAGTTATTCCCTTTTGTAAAGTAATAGAAGAATGCATAAAGATATAAACAGGTCTTAATAGAATTGACACTTAATGAATTGAATAAATTACCCATTTATGTAGATATGTATAGTGGACTATAAATGGCCTAAGCAAATATAAGATGGAATAATCATTGAGATTTGTACTATGAAAATAAATAGTAACATTTATTTGCAAGGAATAAAAGCCTATTTAGGTGACTAGAATTTGGAGTAATGACTATTGTATGTTACCTACCCTTGTTTCTTGTTAATTTAGATTTTGGGAATCAAATTCAATTTATCCGCCAATTTACCGCAGTTATAGTGAAATGAATTGGTGATTGAGAAATGTTAAATACAAATAAGATGTAAACCAAAGAAAATCCCATTTGTAATAAATTATGTAGAATAAAGTAAAGAAACTAGGAAATGAAAATGTGAAAATGTGGATGCAGTGAGATCTTAAGTGATAATAACCTTGTTAGGCAAGTGATAACGGAATTTTGTGTATAACCAAATAAAAACCCAAATTTGTTTGCAATCAATTGAATTTATTGCAATTTAATGGATTTAATATCAAATAGTTTATGTAATTATTATTTGGAAGAAATGGGAGTTATTTGTAAAAAGTATGAACCAAATGTTAATTTTTTTCTTATGGAATTGACAATTGATATATTTTGAGTTGAATAATAGAAATCAAGCTTTATTTATTTGGATGTAATTTATGGTAATTTGGATTTATTGCAATAGTTAATTCCATAGAATAAAGTTAAAGCTAATTCAAATTTAGTTGGACATTGTTGATATAACTTTGGAAAGCAAGATTTTATCTATAATTTGAATATTAAATCCAACAAAGGGTATTCACTACAAGTAAAAGGGAATTGAACGTAAAATATTACGTTATTGGATTTAAAATGGAATTTGTAAACAATTGAGTGAATTTAATAAATTTATCAAACTTATAATGTTGAATTCATTAAGATTGGAATTAATAATAGTTAAGAAAAATGAGGGGATAATAATTTGAAATCATAGCAATAGATATTAATGTAAGGATACCTTAAATAAGTTAAGGCAAATCAATGGAAGATACCTTTATAATACGATGATTGTGTGTAAAGGAAATGGGAATAAAAGTTTATTAATAATTTGGAATTTAATGTATGGTAAAAAGTTTATTTGCAATCAAATGAGTTGGAATGGAAATCAAATCTATTTATCTAATTGGATTCAAGTTGAGAGTATAAGAGTATAAGAATTAATAATTGGGTTTTGAGAATAAAAATTATAATTCCCAAATAATATGAAGTGCAGAGATTAACACTGCAAATTGATATACTTATAGTTTTTAATTCACATCCAAGCTTGCTAAATCATTTGGAATTGATTGGATTATATAAGTAATGAAATTTGGCCAATATTTAAAGTTGAAAGAAAATTTGGATTTTTATGATTTATTTTAATTTATTTAATAAATATTAAAAATAGCCATTTTGGGCACGGACTCGGATTTCGACGAAACTAGTTTCATCGGATCCGTATCGGTGAATTATTATAGGATTTCAAATTTCGTATCGATCGGACTTGTCGTTTGATCGTACGGACGCGAAACGCCTTGAAATCGATTTTATTAAAAATCAATTTGAAATCAATTTGGAAATCTTGTTTTCAGCATAACTTCTTCATACGATCGAATTTGGTCGTGAAACTTTTTCCATCGCGTTTAGAATATTTTAAAATACCTATCTGGATATATGGGTTTGATAAATTTCGTTCCGGGGTCAGAACGGGCTTTTTGGGCCAACTACCGTCTAGCGCGTTCGTTATCCGTACCCACCTAGCCTTCTTCTATTTGTCTATATATATGCGATCATAAACCCTAGCTTCACCCTATTGTCTATTTGCTGTACGTTCATTTTCTTCAACCTTCTTTCTTCCTCAATGGATACATCTCAGATCCAATTCCAGATCTATCCACAGTTCAAAATCAAAAGTCAAAACTCAAAAATTTCAGAAAATTCCAGAAAAAATATATGTTGAAGTATTCGATACGCGTAATCTCATGGTGTAGTTCGTTTTTCAATTGGAGCTGTCGTTCATCCAGAATAAATTCAAA
The DNA here is from genome assembly GCA_030765085.1 of Allium cepa. Classification (NCBI taxonomy): domain Eukaryota; kingdom Viridiplantae; phylum Streptophyta; class Magnoliopsida; order Asparagales; family Amaryllidaceae; genus Allium; species Allium cepa. Next base: position 484,538,560 of record CM060934.1, on the reverse strand, counting down.
CAGCCCCAAAACCGTTCATCATCGTCGCACAAAACTTCATCGGATCGAGATTCTGTTTCTGGGTATTGTAGTATGGACGATGGGGAGCGCATCTATGTAATTTGTTTGGCAATTCAACGGTCGGATTGGAGTCAAAATTCAATTGGGGTTTAAATATGCTAGGCGGCGGCTGGAAGTTCTGGGTGACCGGACCTAAGGGGTAAAGGCGGCTCGGCAAGGGCAGGCTAGTGGTGGCGGTGGCTTTGTGAAAGGTGGCCGGAGGGGGGCGATATAGGCGGTCAACGGTGGGTTTGACCATGTGAACGTGTGTTCGATGATTCTGTGCGTGCGAACTATTTTCATGGGGAGGCGGTTACGTGATGAGGCGTGCACAGATTAATTTTCGTGATGACGTGTCACATTATATATATTGTGAGTGAAATATGTGTCGTTTATTTATTTGAATTCAATCATCATTTTTCGCCATAACTTTCTCATACGAAGTCGGATTCACACGAAATTTCTTTTGTTAGGATCGTAATTTAATTCCGGACTTGATGACACTGGTTTGGGTGAATTCTGAGACGAGCGAATTTTTGGGTTTAAATCGGGTTTAAATTCGATTTAAATTCAAAAGGTGAGTGTTTTGACCCACTCACAATTACTAGAAGCTTTTATGTTTGTTAAATAAATTTTAGAAATGAATAGAAATTTATTTATGAGCATTTGGCATGTTTATTTCATTCATATCTGTTGAATTGCATTTTATTAAATTTAACTGTTAATTTAATTGATTTATTGCGTATTAATTTACTATTAGAAATTTTTGTTTGCATATGAACTGCTAGTTAACAGTTATATAAATTTTTACTGAATATAAAATTGTTAGATTAACAGTTGATAAATTTAATTTGAATAAAACTGCCAGTTATTACCTGTTGCATATTATCAAACACATATTGTTATTGATTGATATTGCTTGTGGATTTTGATTGGATGATGGATGATATTGATGGATGTTATTTATATATCATTATATTGCCAATTATCATGCATATTTATTCATTCGGGATTGTGGTTTGAAATGATATATAACCGCAAATTTTATATCTTTTAAATTGCGGATTAAAATGATAAATATCCGTATCACTTGACCATAGGATAGAAAACTATATACAGGCACCGCGGTCTATATATAACCATTTTTAATGTGATTTCTATGGTTTGGATGGAATATGATTTATAAAAATCTTAATTTTTATACTGAATAAATGTTTTCTTCCATATTTATATACATATGAAGTTGAAAAATTTGAAATAAAAAGGTGTATAAATCTCTTTATTAAAATGGAAGAAAATTTAGAAAAGGGAGTTTGATAATTTATATCCTATGTTTAAATGTTAAGTTGGAAATTTTAAGATAGTATATTTACAATTGGATTTTTCCCAAAATAAATTGAAATGAATATTCTAGTATAATTTGAATTGGAAAATATATATAATTTATTACTAGAAAATGAAGTCTTATTATTTATGGATTTTATGTGAATGTTCAAAACTAATTAATAGAACATTTGATTTGTTGAAAGAATAAAAATCCAACTTTAGTTGAAATATTAACACTCAAGATGGATATAAATATATATAAAATTGAAATGGTTGGGACTTGAAATGATATTTTGGATTATGTTTTAACATTGAGTAAAGAAATATTCACAAAGCCTTGTAAATTATTTTCCGTACAAAGTAACCATAAAGTTAAATCACTTATTTTATATATTGTTGAATATCCAAACCATTTAGTTTTGAAAGTAATGGTTTTAAAAACTATGGATTTCGAAGTATTATGTTGAAAGTTAATATTCAAATATTTGGTTACAAGGAATTATAAATTTTAAAAGTGGCATAATTTTTGGAAAAGATTTATATTTGGGAAATGATATCATTGATTTGGGTTTTATAAAAATAATATCAAAATGAATCTTTTTGGGTTTTAAAGAAGAAATGATATCGTAATATTATGGTTTTGAAATGGATTATATTCTGGTTTTAAAGTATAAACTATTTTTAAATGACCGCGGTGTTATAATAACGATGGGTTGGCAAAGAGACCGGGATCGGATATGGACATACTCTCTGTCGTTACCGAAAACCACTTTGACTAACCGTGTACGCGGTAAAGATTCCAGAATGAAGTAGGATGGTGGCGACGTTTCCTGTAAGGTAAATACGTGGACCCAACTCCCGTGAGTTGGCATAAGGTGGCTAAAACAGGAGCGATCGACGGGTTAATGAGGTCATTCCTCTGATCGGACACTCCTCTTCGATATTATACTTTGACTTTGGATTGATTTCAATGGCCACTTCTATTTTTGATTTTGGGGGAGTTTGTTCGAGGTGGGCGGTAGCTGCGGCTACGCGTTACCATCGACCCGGAAGCGTAATTGGTATATCTACCCTGGCATTGCCTAGTTGTGCCGTGTCACCTACCCTAGCGCGCCTTATACGATTTTAGCTTTGTACCATACCTATGGAGTGCCCTCTGACGACGCCCAGTACGGGGGAGATTACGGTACTGTATAGACTATGAGAATATATTCTGTGTTAAGGGCTATATGGGTAACCCCTTAACGCTATTTAAAAGTAAGTTTATTTTACAATTAGACACTAGTATAATAGCGCAATATACTACATAGTAAATAGTTTAACGGATCCTTAGAAGATGTAAATCCCGAGCATCTCTTGAGTTACTGCACTCATATTTATTTCTGTTAATTTAACTCACATAAGATCTTTTAGTTCTGACTCGAGTGTTTTGTCTTTTCAATTCGCTCGGGTCAGTCCGAGCGTTTCAGGATTTGAAGTTTAGCTCTGGAGGACGAAGACGAAGATTTTAATATTACTACCTACTATTTTATTCCACTACACTGTATTCCGCTGCATTGATATTGTTGGTATGTGAACTCTGATATTTAATTGTATAAAGAAGAATCAAATGTTTTGTAAACAGTTTCATAAACTGTATATTTTATTATTATATTTATCCTTCCGCTGTGAGATTCTATTTGTTTATTTCTTCTCTGTTTTTCTTATTTACCCCATAACAATCCGCCCTTCCGTATGGTTTGAACTGGCACGTGTGTCTGTTTAAATCGTACGAAAAGGCGGGATGTTACATTCAAGGTTCGTTGGAACTAGTTAGATGATAACATCATAAAAATATATATATTTTTTAATGTATTTTGATCTAGTCTTTAAATGGGATCGGGTTCGATCTAGTATTTGTTGTATTTCTATCTTCTATACTCGATCTGGGATCCATCGGGTTCAGATCCTATCCTCAATCTAGTTTTGTGGTTCAGGGTTTTACTTGCTGGCTCTATAGTAATTTTCCTAAAATCATGTTAATATATTTATATGTGGACTCTATAAGTTCATTTTAGGAACATCTTCAAATCGACAGCACAATTGATGTTTGATACAAGGTCAAATCTCACTTTCCTAAACATTCTGTCCTTATGTGCCCACTCATCAACTGATTTTCTGATCAAAGTCATTTTGTGTGATCCAATTGATTACACATATGAATTGAATCATTATAATCATTGTTCCAAGTTTATTTTGCACATGAGGATAAGAAGAAAGAATATAGGAGATTTAATTCCGTTTAATGTAGTAAACCCGGTCATTTAATATAGGAGTATGACACCAAATAAATACAATAAATCAAATCATTTAATGTACGGGATGATGCCATATCTCTAAATTTATACGTTCAATTTTGTCTTTATAAGGACCTACGATTCTGTGTTGAAAATTAAAACACGAAAATGTGTCGGATGCAAAATTATATTGCAAATTCTAGTGTTTACAACTATTCTTATTTGTCTAGTATGTCCAATTTTCAAGGATCAAAGGAAATTACTTTGCAACCTATCATGTAGAGACAATACACAATCATAATCATTATAAGATAACTTGTGAATTACTTTACACATATATCACTTAGGTCTATCAACGGATATTTTCGAATGCTGATGTGCCACATCTACATCTACGTCCGAAAACATTTTACCCACATCCTTGAGTATATACGGATATCTAATAATTGTCTTAGATGTATGCCGATGATCAAAAAATCAAAAAATATAAATAGGAAATTTTGGTTCAATGAGTTTTTAAATTCGACCATTTATGAAAATATGCAAAATCAATAAATATGATGATAATAGATAGTTGTTAGCAGTTAATATGCATTAAATGCATATAATATAAACATCAACTTACCAAATAAATATATATCTTTCGCTGTACTAAAATACACATAAAATACACTATAATCTTGATAAAACCAAATAGATAATTTTTTAATGTGTATGTCTTCTATCTGTAATCATATCCGCTTTTGAGGATATTGGCTATTTATCCCTTTTTTGGAAACGGATGGGGATGGATTTGCATTTTTCAGCTGTCCATTGTCAGCCTTATATCGTGTATTAAAGAGGTTCATTCTTTTTTTTTTGGTAAGAATCAATACCTGCTATATATTAGCTTGCATACAAATTGCACCACCATTTTAATTTACAACAAAAAATAAATATTTAGCTAATTGAATCATGAACTACTTGATATTTAACAACATTTATATCATGCCTAATAGTGAAATTACATTCACTATTCTAAAGAAATAAATTAAAATATTTAGTTTCTATTCACATGTGTATATACAACACATAGAGAAAGTGATATTTCCTATTGTGTGAATTCAGCCTCAGTTCAACAAAAAAATCATAGAAGGAAGATGTAACGACCCAGAATTTCTATCAATTTAAAATTTGTATATTTAATTAATTTTAAATATTAATAAGTGAAATTTATAAGTTGAATAATTTTATTTCGAATAATTGGATTTAATTGGATAATTAAATCAATAATTTAATAGTTGAAAATACAGAAATAATTGAAGATCGGGTTAAATATGATTGAAAATGATTTGTAAAATTTTATTTTATCATATTGAAGATATAATGATGTTATAGAACTTTTAAAATTGAATTTAGAGTTAATTTGTGAAAATTGAATATTTTAATATTTAATCGACTACTGAAATTAGCCAATTTTGGAACAGTCTCGGATTTCGACGAAACTAGTTTCATCGGATCTGTAACGTGATGTTATTGTAAGATTTCAAATTTCGTGTCAATCGGATTTATCGTTTGTCCGGGGCAAGCCAAAACGCATAGAAAATCGTTTAAATCGGTTTAATTTAAAATCGATCATTTATTGCCGTATCTCGCACAGATGATCGAATTAGCTTTCGAAACCTATTCCATTATGTCCGGAACTCGGGTTAAACCCTAAAAACGCCGGTCACCGCATGAGATTTGGAGTTCGAAAAAAATTCGATGAATAGTGTTTTGAATATTTTCTATATAAGGACCATCCTCTTCACAAATTCAGAAACCCTAATTCCTTTATTTGTAGCCGCCAGTTCAAGCTATCAATGGCTAGAATCTTCCGTTCTTCTTCCTCAATTTCTGGTCAATCCATTGATTGTTTTGAGAATTTTTCAACTGGAAAAATGTTGAACACTTCGAGTTCTACCATATCAACGGCTATGATCTAAAACAAGTTAACGAATCAACGGCAATCTCCATTTGAAACCCGCACGTTCGAAGGCCGATTCCACAGCCTTAGCTCGACCGAGCTCGACCGTGGATGGGGTGGCGGTGCACTAGAGTGAGGGCTTCGAGGTGGAGACGTTAGATCGTTGTCACGGCATTCGTTTTGGTCGCGTTAATTCACGATTTGAAGACGGCAATGGGTTGTTGGGTCGCGAAAACTAACGGGAGGGAAGAAAGAAAGAAGACGCGCGCGCGTTCGGCCTGATGGGGGGGGAGGCTAGATCCAACGGCCCTGATTGTTTAGGGTTTGTAAATAGAAATTTAAATTGTAATTTATATATATTAATTCGTATAAACTTTGAAAAATTATATCTTGTTCATACGAGGTCGAAAAATTACGAAACAAGTTACGTTGGAATCATATAGTCGAGCACTACGCTATGGAGTTGGATTGGAGTCGTTTGGAGCTAGTGAGAATTTCGGGTAAAATTAAACGCGCGTTTAATTTTATTCGAAATAAAACGCGAAAACGGAAATAAAACCAAGGTGAGAACTTCTCACTCAATCGAATTGTTTTGATTTAAATTTTAAATAGTTATATCTAAAATTGCTTGATGTATGATTGAATGATGATTGTTATCTATTGATTGTTAAAATAGACATTATGCGTCGTTAGTAAGCGGAGGTTATTTATTAAAAACATATACCGCGAATATTTCACCGTATAGTGAAATTGGTATTATTTATATACTTGGAATTGATTTTCCTGCATTATATAGCGGATGAGACCCTATTACGCCTCCTATTAAGCGGATAATATTTTAAATCCCATATACCGCGATAATTTTGTACTGGAACGGAATTGATATTGTGCTAATGTTTGTGGATGCAGGAAACAGGTTGGAGGGATCCAACTGGATTCCTCAACTGTATTGATTTATTTACAGATATTGTGATATTTGATTTATTATCATATTGATATATGATGTTTGGAAGTCGTGATTGACTATTTGGTGCGTTGCACCATCGGATCCATTTTTGAAATTTTAAAATAATGATTTTTGATTTTAAAAAGAATTTTAAAGTGATTTTCGAAGGTATAGGTTTTATTAAATTTTCAATTATTAAAATAAATAAACGTTATAATTTTATTTTCATGAAAGTTATGATTTTTGGAAAATAATACTTAAATATGATTTTGAAGTATATAAGCTTTAAATATCGATTTGTAAATTTTTAAAAGAATAAATTTAGTTAAATTGGGATTTTTGAATTATTTTAAAAACAATTTATATAAAAGATTTGAAATTTGATATTTATAAATTAAAAATATAGGAATTATAAAACGAGTATTTATAAGCGTTAAATGAATTATAAATGAATTCATAAGGGAATAAGATTTGTAATTTGTAAAGTTTTAAAAGAACAATTTGTAAATAAATGGATTATAAGTTCTTAACTTATAACATGGACTTCTAGTATAAAATTGAGTTATATAAATTAAATTGGATTAATAAAGGAGATTTATAAATCAAAGCTTATATATAGGAATGGAATTTATAGACATGGTTTATAAATTCGAAATCAATGGAGTTTGATAAATTGAATGTTGAAATTGGTTAAGGAAGTATATTCACGATTTTGGACAGTGAATATATTATCAGATAAAATGATATGCTTGGGAAAATGAATATTATAAAATGAAGTTAATCGTTTTAACGGTGTTTTAAAATGTATTAAACATCGAAAACATAGATTTCAACATTCATTGTTGAAATAGACGTTTTCGAAAAATAAGGAAATGGTGGACTATAGCACAGTTGTTATAGTAAATGACTTCCGAAAGGAAATATTTTGTATAGTATTGGGATTTATATATCTATCTAAATTTCGAATCCCTATACTTGTGATTTTGGGTTGTCGTAACGATGTTTTACGCAACATTCGTTCTGGCCCAAATAAATGTGTTTAAGTGAATGTTTTCCTTAAAGAATGAAATATATACTTAATTTCGATTTAAGTATATTGAATGTTTTCCAAGTGTTGAAAATAAATGGATTTGTGAATTACTTATAAATAAATAAGTATGGAAATGTTTTTCCAATGTGAAATGAAACGTTTTGAGAATTTATCTTTTCGAAGATAAATTGAAAATGAATAATTGAAATTGTATATTCATAAATATTTTGGAATGTAAATTCACTATGGAATTTATAAATAAAAAGGGGAATTTGTTTAAAAATAAACGTTGATTTATTTTTGAAGTGTGGGAATTAATTTACGGATTTGGAACGTAAATATAAAGTAAATCGGTAAGGATTTATTTAGTTGGTTTAAATGAACCATGTTGAAATGAAAGTATTTCGCATAAGGAAAATGATTGAAATTTGTTTTCAAAAGTGATAAAGGTGAAAAGTGGTTTGAAAATTTGTTTTCAAATGGTTGAAGTGTATGAATTATATATCTAGTAAAGATATTTTGAAAAGTAAATAATTTGGGAAATTATTTGGAATTTGGTGATGTTGAACACACTTATTAATAGTTAAATAATCCGACTATCATTATTTACCTTTAAATAGGTATTTGTTGTGATTGTTTGAATTTGAATGCTACACTTATTTTTGAATAAGCGCTCACCATTCGGGTTAGTTGTGAAAGGACCTTGGGGTCGTATAACCCATTCCGAATATGTGATACGTCGTTATGAATTGCATTTGATGACCGATGTTGAAGACCAGGTATTTGTGAAAACGGAAGGATTACCGTCGAGTTACTCTACATCGGCTGATCTCCGATATAGAGGTTTTATCACCCTTAGTGACGGGAAGTTCGGTCGTGATTAGTGAATATCCGGATTGCAAGGACTTCTTTAGAAGTGCCTTCGGTTCTGTTCGAGCCCGGAACAAACTTGTATGGATTATATGTCTGACATTACAAATTGAGATATAAAACTGATTTCTTTCAAATATATTTCTGTTGGCGACGAAGAATTTATTCTCTTAGCTTAACACTCTTCTCTGAGACGTACGAGCTCAGAGGTTATGTAGTTGAAGGTTATTAGTGATATGCTCCCAATTTGGTAGTGTGGCATGCTGAGTGTTGCTGTGGGATGATCATTGTTTGATCATTTTTGATATGATCATTTGTTTGATCATTTATCTTGGTGATCATTACTTTGATCATTTGATTGACCCAAAGCACAGCTTTTGTATAAAGCGTAGCTTTGTGGACGAGACTTCGTCGGACCTCACACCCCGGAAATGGTTAAAACAGGAAGGATGCAGCAAGTTTATTAGGGGGTTGCGCCCCTTTAGTGTATGTCATTCCTTCTGGATAGAGGTGGTATCATGGTATGGAGCCCAAATATTTAACCTATGTTGTTGCTGCAAATTTTGTGGTTGTTGGAAATCGAGGATCCTCGGATAGATCGGTTACGATCGGGGGATGACATATTCATGTCAGTAGTTACCCAGTTAGGGTTAACCCAACCTTGCGTTGGCAGAGATCCGGTTAGGTTCTCGGGACGTCATTCCAGAGGCGTTTCCATGTGGCAATGGGAAGTTCCTTGGCCTGACCATTTTTTGGAAATCCAAAGAAACAATACGATCTTGTACGGTTTTAGTTGTGTAAGCTGCAATGGAATGTGGCGGTAACCTGCTATTGAACATGGTAGCTATAGTAGGCATACGATAATGGTCGTATGTTGGCTAAGATTTATATCTTTACTTTCAAAATGAATTTTGCCTACACTATGCACTAGTAATAATATCAAATGTCTCTTTTAATGCGTATCAAGCATCTTTGACTATCATAAGGAGAAATCTCCTCCGATTCTGCGTTTGCATTGTGTGTGTGTGCGGGAGGCCTTATGGTAGTCTCATTTTTAAAAGCATTGTGAATCTATTTTAAAATTATCCTATTCTTTGTTTTAAAGATAAACTGTTTTGAGTTCTCACACCAGTCTTGCTTAGCTTAGGGCTATGTGATGGGGGGTTCTCGCTTCGCGGTTTTGTGGCGAACAGGAGACTCTTGCCCCCACACGTCCTCTTTACGGGATTGGTTAGGCGTAAGCTGAGACAGTCGAGAGGCTGGCCGTAAAAGCAAGTTTGGGATATCAATGTAAGCCACAGTGGGGCTGGGATGGTTGAAAAGCCTACCGGTTGTGACCGCTGTCGTCGACCTTTATATTTGGTATCAGAGCTTATGGTTAAGCGACAACCATGGCTCTGTTGGGTATAACTCATTAGAGATAGAGTCAGCAGTACTCTAGAATGAGTTTGAGTGTAATAATAGCTATGAGCGCGTATTTGTTAGTGAATATAAAAAAAATGTTTTATATTGTGTTTGCTTATCCGTTGAGCTGTTTGTGGATTCTGATCGGTAGATGGGACGCCATATTATCGATAGGGATTTCTAACACTTAAACGAGGCATGTCCACATAGTATTATTTAAATTGGGTAAATGAAATAATTTTACCTTGATTATATTTTATATATAAAGGAATAATTTTTCAGGATTATTAAAGTGTATATAAATTGATTGTTTGGTTGTTGAAAATGTAAGTTATATGCAAGTAAATAAAAGTTGTTTGAATAAGTTAAATGAAACACATTGTAAAAGAATGAATTGTATAAGCAAATGAATTATAAGTATGAAGTTATAATTAATATGATTTACAATGGTGGAATAATCTTATATATAAGAAGTAAAATTATACAAGTAAAAGATTTATAAATGTGATTTATAATCTAAAAATAAAATTCCAGGGAAGTGTTTTGAAAGGATTTGATATTTTGGAAAATTGTTTTGGAGAAATTAAAGCTCTAAACTCTTTTTGGTCGTTGGAAAATAATCCTGATGATGATGGCCACATCATTAGAATTCATTTTCGGGTTTCCAAAAGAGAAATTGCTGCCAAATTTTCCAAAAAAATTTGTTCGGAAAATTTGGATTTGGTTTTGGAAATTCAAAAGATAATTTGAATTGATTTCAAAAATAGTTTTTAATGATTGAAAGGACTCTGGAATCTTATTTAAAATATTATGAGAATGATAAATGAGTTGATAACTTATAGAATTTGAATTTCGATAGAATAAATTTAACTTAAAGGATGGAGTTAAATTAAAGAAGAGTTACATAGGATTGGAATTTGAATTGGATTTATAAGTGAAAACTTAAGTTAAATTAAACAAAAGGTGGTTGAAAAGGAATATAACTTAAGTGAAGTTGAATGAAGTTAATTTTGGTATCGAAGTAGATTAATAAGTGAATTAATGAAGTGAAGTCATTAAGAATTTGAACTTGAGTTATATAAATGAAATTCAACATTATATTGTTAAAGGAATTAGCAATTGAATTGATAAATGGATTGAATGTTAATCAATTAAATGTAAATAATTGATATGAAATAATGAATGTAAGTGTTAATTCATTAAAAGCTAATGAAGTTGAGAAATTGAATAAATTGAATGAAAGTCAATTTAATATGATCCAATTGGAATTAAATGTGTTGAACCAAATTGAATGTAAAGTGAATGAATTTAATTGTATTGAATAATCATTGGTTGTTATTTGATTGTTGATTGATTGTATATAATTCATTAAATGTTAATGAAATTGAATTAGCGAAATTGGAAGCTATGTAATTAAATTCAAATGGATAATATGTAAATTTGAATAGAATTGGATTTGATTTGGATTGAAAGCGAATCAATGTGAATAAATTAGTGAATGTTAACTAATTGAATTGAGAATGAATGTTAGTAAAAATCCAATGTTAATGAATCAAATGTGATTTAAATTGAAAACCAATTCATTAATATTAATGAGAAATGAATGAATATTGATTTGGTTATGAATTTGTTGGATGATAGTTGAATGAAAGTTGATTGATGGTTGCATTTGTTGCTTTTGTTGCATTTTCTATGTAGGCATATGTAGTTGTTATGTTGCTATATGTTGTATATTGATATTACTTTCATATATACATGTTCTCATGGTTTGTTGAGTATATAGTAGGTGCGGATTGCGCTTGCTTCGCATTTGGAGCTCGCTAATAATATATAAGGTACATATCTCGGATTAAATATCGTACTTTTATACTTTTTTCCCTGCGGGATGCCTCATCACTTGATGAGATGTATATTTGTGATATATATACTGTCATTTTTTTTCGGATCGAGCCGCGCAAAGGAGACTATAGCGAATTTTTTCGAAAATTTAAGGCGTTAGAATTTTTTTGGAAATTTTGGAAAATTTCGAAAACTATAAATAAGTATGATTTGAAAACTCAGTGAAGTTATTGTATGAAGTTTAAATATGAGTTTTGGGAAAGTTAAACACTTAATGGATTTGTAAAATCTAAATTGAACGATTTGTTTTGGAAAGTTAATGGATTTTGTGAATTTTTCTTACTTGGTAATTTCGAGGACGAAATTCTTTTAAGGGGGGAAGTATGTAACGATCCAGAATTTCTGTCAATTTAAATTTTTTATATTTAATTAATTTTAAATATTAATAAGTGAAATTTATAAGTTGAATAATTTTATTTCGAATAATTGGATTTAATTGGATAATTAAATCAATAATTTAATAGTTGAAAATACAGAAATAATTGAAGATTGGGTTAAATATGATTGAAAATGATTTGTAAAATTTTATTTTATCATACTGAAGTTATAATGATGTTATATAACTTTTAAAATTGAATTTAGAGTTAATTTGTGAAAATTGAATATTTTAATATTTAACCGACTAGTGAAATTAGCCAATTTTCGAACAGTCTCGGATTTCGATGAAACCAATTTCATCGGATCCGTAACGTGATATTATTGTAAGATTTCAAATTTCTTGTTAATCGGATTTATCGTTTGTCCGGGGCAAGCAAAACGCATAGAAAATCGTTTAAATCGGTTTAATTTAAAATCGATCGTTTATTGCCGTATCTCGCACAGATGATCGAATTAGCTTCCGAAACCTATTCCATTGTGTCCGAAACGCGGGTTAAACCCTAGAAACGCCGGTCACTGCACGAGATTTGGAGTTCGAAAAAAATTCGATGAATAGTGTTTTGAATATTTTCTATATAAGGACCATCCTCTTCACAAATTCAGAAATCCTAATTCTTTTATTTGTAGCCGCCAGTTCAAGCTATCAATGGCCAGAATCTTCCGTTCTTCTTCCTCAATTTCTGGTCAATCCATTGATTGTTTTGAGAATTTTTCAACTGGAAAAATGTTGAACACTTCGAGTTCTACCTAATCAACGGTTATGATCTAAAACAAGTTAACGAATCAACGACAATCTCCATTTGAAACATGCACGTTCGAAGGCCGATTCCACAGCCTTGGCTCGATCGAGCTCGACCATGGATGGGGCGGAGGTGCACTAGAGTGAGGGCTTCGAGGTGGAGACGTTAGATCGTTGTCACGACATTCATTTTGGTCGCGTTAATTCACGATTTGAAGACGGCAATGGGTTGTTGGATCGCGAAAACTAACGGGAGGGAAGAAAGAAAGAAGACGCGCGCGCGTGCGGCCTGATGGGGGGGAGGCCAGATCCAACTCCCGTGATTGTTTAGGGTTTGTAAATAGAAATTTAAATTGTAATTTATATATATTAATTCGTATAAACTTTGAAAAATTATATCTTGTTCATACGAGGTCGAAAAATTATGAAACAAGTTGCGTTGGAATCGTATGGTCGAGCACTACGCTATGGAGCTAGATTGGAGTCGTTTGGAGCTAGTGAGGATTTCGGATAAAATTAAACGCGCGTTTGATTTTATTCGAAATAAAACGCGGAAACGGAAATAAAACCAAGGTGAGAACTTCTCACTCAAAATCGAATTGTTTTGATTTAAATTTTAAATAGTTATATTTAAAATTTCTTGATGTATGATTGAATGATGATTGTTATCTATTGATTGTTAAAATAGACATTATGCGCCGTTAGTAGGCGGAGGTTATTTATTAAAAACATATACTGCGAATATTTCACCGTACAGTGAAATTGGTATTATTTATATACTTGGAATTGATTTTCCCGCATTATATAGCGGATGAGACCCTATTGTGCCTCCTATTAAGCGGATAATATTTTAAATCCCATATACCGCGATAATTACGTACTAGAACGGAATTGGTATTGTACTAATGTTTGTGGATGCAGGAAACAGGTTGGAGGGATCCAACTGGATTCCTCAACTATATTGATTTATTTACAGATATTGTGATATTTGATTTATTATCATATTGATATATGATATTTGAAAGTCGTGATTGACTGTTTGGTGTGTTGCATCATCGGATCCATTTTTGAAGTTTTAAAATAATGATTTTTGATTTTAAAATGAATTTTAAAGTGATTTTCGAAGGTATAGGTTTTATTAAATTTTCAATTATTAAAATAAATAAACGTTATAATTTTATTTTCATGAAAGTTATGATCGTTGGAAAATAATACTTAAGTATGATTTTGAAGTATATAAGCTTTAAATATCGATTTGTAAATTTTTAAAAGAATAAATTTAGTTAAATTGGGATTTTTGAATTGTTTTAAAAACAATTTATATAAAAGATTTGAAATTTGATATTTATAAATTAAAAATATAGGAATTATAAAACGAGTATTTATAAGCGTTAAAATGAATTATAAATGAATTCATAAGGGAACAAGATTTGTAATTTGTAAAGTTTTAAAAGAACGATTTGTAAATAAATGGATTATAAGTTCTTAACTTATAATATGGACTTCTAGTATAAAATTGAGTTATATAAATTGAATTGGATTGATAAAGGAGATTTATAAATCGAAGCTTATATATAGGAATGGAATTTATAGACATGGTTTATAAATTCGAAATCAATGGAGTTTGATAAATTGAATGTTGAAATTGGTTAAGGAAGTATATTCACGATTTTGGACAGTGAATATATTATCAGATAAAATGGATATGCTTGGAAAAATGAATATTATAAAATGAAGTTAATCGTTTTAACGGTGTTTTAGAATGTATTAAACATCGAAAACATAGATTTCAACATTCATTGTTGAAATAGACGTTTTCGAGAAATAAGGAAATTGTGGACTATAACACAGTTGTTATAGTAAATGATTTCCGAAAGGAAATATTTTGTATAGTATTGGGATTTATATTATCTAAATTTCTAATCCCTATACTAGTGATTTTAGGTTGTCGTAACGATGTTTTACGCAACATTCGTTTTGGCCCAAATAAATGTGTTTAAGTGAATGTTTTCCTTAAAGAATGAAATATATACTTAATTTCGATTTAAGTATATTGAATGTTTTTCAAGTGTTGAAAATAAATGGATTTTTGAATTACTTATAAATAAATAAGTATGGAAATGTTTTTCTAATGTGAAATGAAACGTTTTGAGAATTTATCTTTTCGAAGATAAATTGAAAATGAATAATTGAAATCGTATATTCATAAATATTTTGGAATGTAAATTCACTATGGAATTTATAAATGAGAAGGGGAATTTGTTTAAAAATAAACGTTGATTTATTTTTAAAGTGTGGGAATTAATTTACGGATTTGGAACGTAAATATAAAGTAAATCGGTAAGGATTTATTTAATTGGTTTAAATGAACCATATTGAAATGAAAGTATTTCACATAAGGAAAATGATTGAAATTTGTTTTCAAAAGTGATAAAGGTGAAAAGTGTATGAATTATATATCTAGTAAAGATATTTTGGAAAGTAAATAATTTGGGAAATTATTTGAAATTTGGTGATGTTGAACACACTTATTGATAGTTAAATAATCCGACTATCAATATTTACCTTTAAATAGGTATTTGTTGTGATTGTTCGAATTTGAATGCTACACTTATTTTTGAATAAGCGCTCACAATTCGGGTTAGCCGGGAAAGGACCTTGGGGTCGTATAACCCATTCCGAATATGTGATACGTCGTTATGGATTGCATTTGATGACCGGTGTTAAAGACCGGGTATTTGTGAAAATGGAAGGATTACCGTCGAGTTACTCAACATCGGCTGATCTCCGATATAGAGGTTTTATCACCCTTACTGACGGGAAGTCCGGTCGTGATTAGTGAATATCCGGATTGCAAGGACTTCTTTGGAAGTGCCTTCGGTTCTGTTCGAGCCTGGAACAGACTTGTATGGATTGTATGTCTGACATTACAAATTGAGATATAAAGCTGATTTCTTTCAAATATATTTCTGTTGGTGGCGGAGAATTTATTCTCTTAGCTTAACACCCTTCTCTGAGACGTACGAGCTTAGAGGTTATATAGTTGAAGGTTATTAGTGATATGCTCCCAATTTGGTAGTGTGGCATGCTGAGTGTTGATGTGGGATGATCATTGTTTGATCATTTGTGATATGATTATTTGTTTGATCATTTATCTTGGTGATCATTACTTTGATCATTTGATTGACCCAAAGCACAGCTTTTGCATAAAGCGTAGCTTTGTGGACGAGACTTCGTCGGACCTCATACCCCGGAAATGGTCAAAACAGGAAGGATGCAGCAAGGTTATTAGGGGGTAGCACCCCTTTAGTGTATGTCATTCCTTCTGGATAGAGGTGGTATCATGGTATGGAGCCCAGATATTTAACCTATGTTGTTGCTGCAGATTTTGTGGTTGTTGGAAATCGAGGATCCTCGGATAGATCGGTTACGATCGGGGGATGACATATTCATGTCAGTAGTTACCCAGTTAGGGGTAACCCGGCCTTGTGTTGGCGTAGATCCGGTTAGGTTCTCGGGACGTCATTCCAGAGGCGTTTCCATGTGGCAATGGGAAGTTCCTTGGCCTGACCATTTGTTGGAAATCCAAAGAAACAATACGATCTTGTACGGTTTTAGTTGTATAACCTGCCATGGAATGTGGCGGTAACCTGCTATTGAACATGGTAGCTATAGTAGGCATACGATAATGGTCGTATGTTGGCTAAGATTTATATCTTTACTTTCAAAATGAATTTTGCCTACACTATGCACTAGTAATAATATCAAATGTCTCTTTTAATGCGTATCAAGCATCTTTGACTATCATAAGGAGAAATCTCCTCTGATTCTGCATTTGCATTGTGTGTGTGTGCGGGAGGCCTTATGGTAGTCTCATTTTTAAAAGCATTGTCAAATCTATTTTAAAATTATCCTATTCTTTGTTTTAAAGATAAACTGTTTTGAGTTCTCACACCAGTCACATGACTGACTCGGTGTTTATTGTTTTCCTTCCTAAACTCTGGGTGCCCAACAATTTCCACACGGGCAGTCAAGAGTAAGGTTTATCAGGATATTCTGTAATTCAGGAGTTGCTGGAGGTAAGCTGGATGGCATGGCGTATTACTAGTATATAGTATTTCTTTTCCGCTATTTGTTGTTGTTGTTGTACACTCTGATGATGTAATGTAATGTAATATGATGTAATGTAATAACTGATATAGATATTTTGTAAAAGATTATTCATTTATCTATTATATGTTGTTCCGCTGCGAATTGTGAGATTCTATTGTTGTTCTGTTATCTCTTTCTTTTATGTTCTATCTTTTTCTTCTTCTTTAACCCTAACGGTACGGTTTTCTGGCCTTGATTGCTCGGCAGTTAATACAGTGGACGTATTGATGTCGTTTCGTGGACGAAAAATCACGAACGTTACAGATGCTTGACATACGTACAATGGTTGATGCTGACTGAGTATATACACACACACGCACAAGTATACAAATACTACTAACATGTTAACCAAAAAATAAACATGTACTTAAAATTAGGTTTAATGTATGAATAAAGTTCATGGTTGTATTAGTATAATGTGTAATTCTTGTTCAGTTACCTGATCAGAAACTCTATGTAGCAGTAAAAAAATATTATTGTAAATTTTTAGGTATGTCTTATTTTCTAACAAATAATCGATGCAGGTTGAAAATATTTTTTATTGCATCAAAAAATATGATAAAATGGAAATGATACAAAGCAACTTGGAATCCATGTTGTATGTAAATAGTCAATTTGTTAAACCTAAGTAGAATATTCCAAATAAGGCGATTGTTGTATATACTGCTCTAAAATAGCTATTGATAAATCATTGCATTAAAGAATGAAATTTTAGGCAAGTGGGACTAGGGCTATTATAGTAGTGGTTACCGTTACCATTTTGTAAATACCGTTATCGTACCATTTTTACTGGTAAACTAAAATTGTTTATCGTTACCATTACCGATTGACTAGTATACCGATGACTGGTATACCGATAACCTGGTAACCGTTATACTAGTAATGGTAAATTACCGTTTGTCTAGAAAAATAATCAGTTGGTATACTTTTACACTGGACGATGATTTTCATTATAAATCTCATTGGGTCATTTAATGAAGGACGTAGAAAAGAAGTGTATTTATCATCATTTAAGTTGAATTACTAAAATAAATTGAATTGTTTTCTTGCTTCTAAATGCCCATAATACAACATCTTACATGAATATCAACTTATTACGAATGGACTGGTAAAATACCATTACCGCTGGTTATGAAAAAGTACCTATGTTTTACCATAAAAAATGGTAAATTTACCGTTACCGTACCAATTATACTGGTATACCAAGTTCACTTTAAAATGGCAACCGATTGACTGGGAATGGTATGGCAATGGTAAATTTACCTTTACCATAAAAGCCCTAAGAGGGACACATAAGAAAAGATGAACCTTTATATTATTTACTTAAAAATTTGTCTCTAAGCTATAATTTTTCGATGACGAAGATCCTGTCAAAGTAATATTCTATTCCCTTCCTTGTTTGCACTCGATTTTCCAAAAATCCAGAATCCCTTCTTTGATCAAAAGTCTGCGTAATTACATTATCCCAAGCTCATCAATAGAGTTTTTTTTATTGCTTATGAACTTTTATTCCTAGGTTTCGCCAATTTATTTTGGAAAGTCAAAATATTAACTCATAAGGTAGTATTTCCCTCTTTTATCAAATAGGAAATTAATTACAATGTTGCAGTTTTGACTTATCATTTATTGTTTGGTAATGACTTGCCAAAAATTTATAGCTTTAAACCGTGTTTTTAACTTTACACTAACAAGGATGAATTACATAAGCAAATAGAAATGTGAGTATATCATTAGAGCATTTTCATTCATTATCAATCACCCTCCATTTTATATTAATATATCATTACATTAGCAGCCATGAACCAACCCAAACAAGTAACTAAGAAATTAATAAATAATACTTTACTATACCTTTGTTGGACCAATAAATTTTAATCCCCAGAAGATCACAAAACTTAACCATTACTAGAAAACACTACTAAGCAAGATTGAATTTATGACTGATAGTTTAGTTTCAAAATTTAAAGACTAATGATTCAATCTTAAATGTATTTGAAACTACATTTTGAATATTGAAATTCAATCTAATCAGCCTTAACTGTCAAAAGTAATAATGATGCCACAATTGTTTAGGATTGAATTATGATCAAATTTAGACAGGATCGAGTAGTTCTCGATTAGAGGGAGCTTATGTTGGCTTATATTTTTGTTACATTTCTTTTCTATCCTGTAACCGATTTGCAGTTAGAATCTTTATTTTTCATTGATCAAATATAGCTTGTAATTAATCTATCATGCCTACTCTATGAAAAATACACCTTTTCATTATATCTTTTGCTATATGACCGACCCACCTACCCACCACTGACCGACCACATCCAACTCCCTCAGGCACTTCCCTGAGGATCATGTCGTGAACCATCATAACACCACTCCTGACCATTGCCTACCCTCTTCAAAACAAAACCCATGAATGCTGGCATATATAAACCCTTCAGTTTTGATCTGGACTACTTAGGATAACCACTGGAAGTACCACCGCTTTTCGTTGCTGAAGGTAAAAGATTCTGGAGCGACTAGTTAGTTGGATTTTTCCTTGATGATAGTCTACCATACACTGCTGTTATAAACCATCTAAACAGCACATCGAAGCTCAAACGCTCCTACGCTGTCAGGAAAGATCTAGCTCATTACCACTTTGATTTTACTTTAGTAGAGGATAGGCAAAACATTCCACAAAATGACCCTCTTTTCATCAAAGGTAAAATGTTTATTATTGCTAACTGGTCATCAACATTTGGTAATATACGATCTTACATTAAGAAAGTTCCAATATGGGTGCAATTTCATAATATTTCACTTCTCACCTGGACTTTATTGGGTATACACTGGCTCGCATGTCATTTTGATGATCTAATATGCTATAATGAAGCCATTGAAAAAAGACTAGGCTTGGATATGCTAAATGCCTGATTGAAATAGATGCAAAAAAAGCTTCCAAAATAAATCATGCTTGGAGAAGGAGACTCTGTGAATACTGTTGATGTTACATATGGCTGGTTGCCACACATATGCACCACTTGCAACTCATTTTTGACAAATTGAAAAGAATTTTCTCTAAGCTCTGCAACACACTACTGATCATCTTCTTCCATCACTCGCCCCTAACCTGAAGTTACTGCCATTTGGACTCGGAGTAACTGCCCATGTAACTTTAAGTAAACCTACTGCTACCTTTCATACCGACTCCAAATCCACCTTCTTTAACTGGAAACAGAAGCATTCACAACATGGTGCAAACTCTTTGATACCTAGCAGCTCCTATTCACTTAAGCCTTCACTACCCAAACCTTCGCACTTCTAAGCCGGTCCACCTCACCACACCGTTGATCCACGACCAACCAATCCTTCCAGAACACATGTATCTCCCATTGTCACTTCCAACCCAGCACTACATACCTTCCAGATTACTCCTACCCCTCCCTCTCTCCATAATAGCTTCGCACCACTTTCTGATACAGTGTGCATGTCCTCTGACATGCACAAGACTACTTCTGATACTATACAAACCTCATATCACCTTAACACTACTACCTCTATGCCTAATATACCACTTATACCTACCACACCCAACCACATTGCCTCTGATGAATCTCTATGCATGAATGTCACCCTGGCTACACCTACACAACCCGATTGTCACCTACCCCACTCTGTCACCATTGAGTTAATTCATAATAAAATCATCACCTCTACCACCTTCACAGGCAAAAATAAAATCCTCTCCGACCTTCTGATCACATCTTCAAACACAGCAACTGATCCACCCCCTAATTCCCCTCTACTCTTCTCTATTAATCATTCCTCTTCTTCTCCTTGTTCAGATTTCTTCTTTGAACCCATTCTAACGCCTATCAATACCACCACTACCAAGAAATCTAAAAATAATAAAACAACAAAAGAGAAAAATAAGGACGGACTACAAGCAATTGTATAAGACATCATGGAACCAACAAACTCTGAAGATGATGCATACAAAAATAAACAGACACACTCATCATCCATGAACACAAGATCTAGAAAGTCTGGAAAGAAACAATAAAAAATTTCCTTATTGTAGAAAACATATGTTATTGGAATATCAGGGGAGCCCACCTGCAAATAAAATAGAAAGAGATTCAAAACTTAATTGTTAAACAAAAACTTGAAATGATTGCAATACTGGGGACAAAGTTGGATAAACATAAATATGATAGGCTTGTTCTATCATCAACTCTTCTTCGAAGAACATTAACAACCTTGATGATGCACCATATGGAGGTATTTTGGTTATGTGGAACCCAGCAATTTTCTCCACCATTTTTGTACACTCCTATGATCAATATATCCACATGTAATGTACCCATCTCCAGACATCCACTTGCTTCTATGTTATGTTTGTATATGCCTTTAATAACTTCAATCATATATAATCCATGCTTAACCAACTTTGCATGCTCAATCTTGTTACATCCCCATGGATAATTATGGGAGGCTTCAACTGTATGTATCAAACGCAACAAAAGCATGGTGGCAATTCTCTCTCCTTACATGATATCACTTCACTAAATCATACTATCACTACTGCTTCCATTATACCTGTCCCAATTATTGGCCCATCATACACATGAAATAACAAAAAACACTATGGTCCTAGAACCTACTGCACACTTGATCACTGTTTCATTAACCATACTGCCCTAACTACCTGGCCTACCCTTCACTCCCATGTTACCTCCCCACTCATCTTAGATCACTCACCTATCATTGCCAAATGGGCTGTCATTCCCAATTCACCCTTTCCTCCTTTTAAATTTTTTAATTACTGGACTAACCATTTAGATTTTGAAAATGTCTTTATGTAGGGTTGGAACATTCCTATACATGGTAACCCTATGTACATACTGTGAGAGAAGCTAAAAAACTGCAAAACAAAAATCAGAACATGAGCAACTACCGCTTTTGGAAAAGGATCTAAAATTAGTACTGACATCAGACAATAGCTACAGATAACACAATTTCAAATGCTCACACACCCAGACAATTTACAACTTTGAACACTTGAACATAATCTGTTAAAGAAACTAGCTGCTGCAATGAATGATGAAATAGACATGATAAAACAAAAGCTAGGGAGAGAATATCATTTTGATGGTGATAGAAACTCTACTTTCTTTCACAATGCTTTGAAGATAAAACAATCAAAATCAAAGAGTATTAGCATCACAGACAGAATTGGTTATGACACAGTGATGCAAATGAAATTAAAGAAGCCTTTTTGGACTACTTCAATCACACTCTCAATGACATCAGCAACTCAATTGATATTTCGACCATTCCATATCTTGATAAATTACTTGGTATCAACTCAACCAATATTGCTATGATTCCCAAAACCAAGAATTCAACCACTGTCGATCAATTTAGACAGATAGCATGTCGCTCAGCTATCTATAAATGCTTTACCAATATCATAGCTACAAGAAACAAGCCATCACTCTCTAGAATCATGGACCAAAATCAAACTGCATTCCTATCCTCCAAAAATATATCAAATAACATCCTGCTAACTCATGTACTCCTTAGAGCATACAACATGGCCAACATATCACCCAGATGTATGCACAAATTTGACATAGAGAAGGCATTTGATTGTATTTCCTGACTGTCTATTACTACTATTCTATGCACCATGAACTTCCCTGAACAATGCATTGCATAGATCTATACTTGCATCTCGTCTGCTAAATTCTCTATAATCATCAATGGAGCAGTTACAGGACACTTCAACTCTTCCAAATGTATCAAGCAAGGAGACTCAATCTCTGCCTATCTATTTGTAATTGTGATGAAAGCTCTCAACTGCTTGATCAAACAATCTGCCATTCAAAAGGGTTTTACAGTACATCCCAAATGTAGAAATCCCTTGGTCACTTCCCTAATGTTTGCTGATGATTTGGTCATTTTCACTAAGCCTACTGCAAACTCCATTTTATTCATCCTTTGTAGCCTCCAGAAATTCCACTCCATGACCGACCTCCTCATCAACAAAACCAAATCACACATTTTATTAGCTAGACTTGATGCAAATGAATGTGAGAGAATCACTGCACTATCTACACTCAACCCAATGCCAACCAATTCTGTCTACCTAGGTGTACCACTGATCACCTCTAGAATAACAGTTCCACAGTGCTTGCCTATGTTTGAAGCAATAATCTCAAAGCTTATCACTTGGCCATGCTCCTTGTTATCACAAGCTAGCAGATTGAACATAGTCAATTCCATAGCATTTGGCATTACCACATACTAGTCCAAGATGCTTATCCTGCCTAGGAAACTCATAAAGATGTTTAACTCTGCTCTCCATCACTTCCTATGGAATGGAGACTGCTTCTCCAGAAAATTATCTCAATATCTTTCGATAAACTGTGCATACCAAAACTAAATGGAGACCTGGGTATGCTTCATATACACACGTGGAATATAGGTACTGCAACGAAACATAGTAATGCCCTCCTCAGTCATAAAAACACCATACTTGTTAACTGGATGAGGAGAAACTACTTATGAAATAATTATTTCTGGACCATGGAAAGACCACAAACCTCAAGCTGGCTCTTTCGTAGTTTCTTAAACATGCGACCCACCATTTGTCCATACGCAATCAACACTACTACTTCTAATAATGATATTTCATTCTGGCATGACCCATGGGGTAATACGGGTCTTATCCTTTAATTGAGATTAAGACATGAACTCAAATGCCTGACTGCCATTCCTTCTAGTGCATGGTCAACACATACTACATCAATGAAATAGTCACATTCTAAACTCGAGCAATCATGAGATCAACATGCTCTGGAAGACCATAAAGCAGAACCATCACAAATTAGAAAGCCAATGCCTCCTATAGACAACACTACAAAAACAGCACTCGGTTAAACTTATATACAAGGCTTTGAATCATCATGATGCATTGGAAAAAGATAGCTAGTGTATAATAATCTGGTCTACTGAAGATAAACAACATGACAATCTTCTTCTTTGGAAAATCATCAAAGCAGCCATTCTGACCACAAAAAAAGTACACGATCTTGCTCTCATACCAGATAATAAATATGTTTTCTATAATACTGAACCAGAAACAATCACACATCTCTTCTTTGAATGTCATATTATCCAGGATGCATGGATGAATTGCCTGCCAAAATTACACTTACCTCACATGCGCATTGATCACACACAGGAATGGTGGCGCATCTACAGACAGACGAAACGAAAAGATTAGAAGACAAAGACTCTCCTTGCGTGCTTAAAACCTTCATTCTGGCGTACTAGTATGAGAATAGTAAATGAGTATTCAAGGAAAAGAAGAGAACGCCATCCATAATTTCAAATGAAATGATTATGAAATTTCACTCAGCATGTCATGGTGGAGATCAAAACAGCCAAATGCAACTTCTATGTGGCCTGTGCACATTGACACGTGCATATATTATTCTACTTTGTGAACGTTTCATTTGTTCTATTTCTCTCGTGTTTTGTCATGATGTATCCTAGTTAGGTAAGCCTTTTCTTTCCTTTTTTTCTTATGTGAACCCTGTTGAATTTAGACGATTCAAATATTTGTTAAAGAGGAAAGAAATTGATTAATTAATTCAATCAAATCAATTAATTTGGCTGGTATATAGAAGGATATTTTGAAGGAAACTAATTAATTAGTCAATTAATTAATTAGTGAATATATTTTCTATATGAAGAAATAAATGATTAGGCATGGAGAATAAAGGAAAGATTTGGAAACGAAGATTACGCCATCTATTTTTACTAAAATCAAATCATGCAATTTGGAATGATATCTAGGTAATCCGAAAATTGATTTGCTTAATCTTGAAGCAACCCTTAATTATCAAGTCTGTTTAAATGAAGGAATTACATCTTCATATGTACAAGCAAGTGCAGTATCCACCATTATTCTTTCCTCTCTTTTGTACTCTTTTCTTTAGCGAAATAAAAAGTTGTTGGGTCTCCGTGGACGTAAGATATTCATATCTGAACCAAGTTAAATCTTCTGTGTCTCTTATTTCTGTTATTTTTCTGTGAGACTGCATAATTCCTTTAAAGTGTCATTGGTATCTAAATAGACAATACTAGATCCTGAATAAATAAACCACTTCCGCTCAAATTAAAACAAAGTTCGTTACAGTTTGGTATCAGAGCAAGTGTTATTGTTCCTGTTTGGATATTAATGGCTGCTTCTAGTAAGTCTGTTGGTAGATTTGGTGTCAATTATGGAGTAACACGTTTTCGGAAAAGGAGATTGTGGTACTTGGAAGATGAAGATGGAGGCTGTATTGAAGAAGGAGAAGACTTACAAGGTTGTTTCTATGCCTGAAAAATTGAAGGTATTGATGCAGCTGATTTAAAGGGGATGGAAAATGAAGCTCTCACAACAAATCAGTTGAGCCTTTTAGATGAAGTTCTTAGAGAATTCTTTCAGAAGAAGACGACGAAAGAACTATGGGATGCATTATCGGATGCATATCAAGACAAGTCTCTCACTAATTGGATTATTCTTCAGCAACAACTCTATTCACTCAAGATGAAACCTGAAGCTGATCTCATGAAGCATGTAGATGCTTTGACGACTTTAATTATGAATCTGAAGGTAGCGGAAGTTGATATTGCCGATGAGGCTCAAGCTATGATCCTCTTATGTTCCTTTCCTAAGGAGTATACTGCTTTTGTTAATTTCATGATTTGTGGCCGCAGTAAAGTTAGACTGTCTGATGTAAACGCTGGTCTTCATAATGAAGTTTTAAGAGGTAGATTGGCGAGCACTAGCTTGGATAATGATATCGAAGGCTTATCTGTTCAGAGAGGTAGAGTTCAAAGCAGGTCGAAGAAAGGTGGAGGACGAAATTCTTCATGGTCTCAGTATACGGGGCCTAAGAATTTGACTTGTAATTATCATAAGAAACCAAGGCACTTCATAGCACAATGTCCCAAGCTTGAACGTAGAAGAAAAGATCCAAAGTAAGCCTCAGCTTCTACAGTAGAGAAATCTGATACAAAAAGTGACATCGATGTATTTACAGCTTCTGGCTATTTTGGGAAGAGAAACCTATGGCTGATTGATTCTGGCGCATCCTATCATATGACACCCGACAGGAACTGCTTTTTCACTTACCATGAAATTGATGGAGGAGAAGTTCCGATGGGTAATGATGCTTCTTCCCGTATGGTGGGTGTTGGTAGCGTGATGATTAGGATGTTTGATGATGTTATTATTACGAACATCGATGTTAGACATGTACCTGATTTGAGAAGGAGCTTGATCTTTGTTGGGGGCATTGAGTAGACTTGGCTTGAAGATTGTAGTGGAAGGAGAGAAAATGAAGATATCGAAGGGTTCCATGATTGTCATGAGAGGTATGAGGGCATAAAATCTTTATCTATTAAAGGGCACTACTGTAATTGGTGAATCGGCTTCTGTTACATCTGTTGATTTAGATTCTTTCAGATTATGGCACTTACGGATGGGTCACATCGGTGAGCGTAGCATGGATTAGTTGAGAAAACGAGGATTGATTGATGGAGTACATCATTCAAAACTTGGTTTTTATGAAGAGTGTGTTCTAGGAAAGCAGTCGAAGATTTCTTTTGGTATAGGAGAGCATAAAGCAAAAGTTGTCTTAGAGTATATTCACACAGATGTCTGGGGTCCCTCCCCTTGTCCGTCTTTAGGTGGAGCCAGATATTTTGTTTCATTTATAGATGATTTCTCTCATAAAGTATGGGTGTACTTTCTTCAGTCAAAGAGTGAAACATTTGCCAAGTTTTAAAAGTGGAAATCTATGGTTTAGAAGCAGTCAGGGAAGAAATTGAAAGTTCTCCATTCAGATAATGGCGGTGAATTTGTATCACAGGAATTCATCGATTATTGTGAGTCTGAAGGCATTAAGAGGCATTACACCACACCAGGCGACCCCCAGTCTAATGGAGTTGCAGAAAGGATGAACCAACATTATTGGAAAGAACAAGATGCCTTAGACTAACTGCTAAATTGAAGAAGGGATTTTGGGCTGAAGCTTTATCTATGGCGGCTTTCCTCATCAATCGCACACCTTCTACTGCCATAGATATAAAGATCCCTGAAGAAGTATGGAAAGGAGAGCATGTTAGCTATTCATTTCTTAGAGTGTTTGGTTGCCCAGCTTATGTGCATGAGAGCAAAGGAAAGCTGGAACCTAGAGCTCGAAGTTTATTTTTAAGGTTATAGGAGAGGAGTGAAGGGATATAGGTTGTGGTGTCCTATTAGCAAGAAAATCGTTATGAGAAGGCATGTGACTATTGATGAGAAGGCTATGTTGAAGGTGGAGCCTTCCTTATCGGATTACAATGAGAGGACATGTGAAGAATACCATACATAAAGCAAGTCATCTGTTGATTCTTTCCAGAGACGTTCAAATGGTGTTTCCGATGACACGGTGGTTGATGAGGATAATATTGACGTTGGTACAGAGGATCAAACTCAAGAAGGAGCTCATTCGGAACCTAGGCCTGTTAGACAAAGAAGAAAGCCTAAGCGGCTTGATGAGTTTGTTGGATTGAGCATCAAAGATATTAACTTTGATGATATTGCAACATATGCTTTGAATGTTGTCTATGATGAGCCCTGTGATTATAGAGAATCTATCACATCAGTTAATAGTTCCAGTTGGTTAGTTACTACGGAGGAGGAGAGTGAATCATTGCAGAGAAATCATACTTGGGATTTGGTGCCCCTTCCCACCGACAAGGGAGCTATTGGATGCAAGTGGATCTATAGAGTGAAAGGGGGTGAAAATGGTAATCTCAGATATAAGGCAAGGTTAGTCGCAAAGGGGTATGTTCAAAAGAAGGAGGGTAGAGTATCATGATATCTTTGCTCCAATGGTTAGGCATACTTCTATTCGTATTCTTTTGGCATTAGTTTCTCGTTATGATATGGAATTAGAGCAACTACATGTCAAAACAGCATTCTTGCATGGTGATCTGGATGAGAAGATTTATTTAAAGCAGCCGAAAGGGTTCGTTGATAGTAACATACCAGACTATGTTTGCAAACTCAACAAATCTCTATATGGACTGAAGCAGTCTCCTAGACTATGGTATAAGAGGTTTGATAAGTTTATGCTTTCATAGGGATACTCCAGAAGTTTCAAAGACCAGTGTGTTTATTTCAGGGGATGTGATGGTGATATGATTTATTTGTTGTTATATGTTGATGATATGCTGATTGCATCTCGGAGTATGGTCAGAATTAAGGAGTTGAAAGCGGAGCTCAGTAGAGATTTTGACATGAAGGATTTGGGAAAGGCACAAAGAATATTGGGTACGGAGATAAGCATGGATAGGAAGCGGAGAGAGTTAAGGCTCACTCAAGCGTAGTACATCGAGAAGGTCCTCGCTCGATTTGGAATGGAGAAAGCTAAACTGGTTGGCACTATATTAGGCTCTAATTTTAAGTTGTCAAAAGACTTATCTCCCTCATTGGAAGAAGACAAGAGGTATATGGCTAATATACCTTATACTAGTGCCGTTGGTAGTGTTATGTATGCGATGGTGTGCACAAGACCAGATTTGGCCCATGCAGTGGGTGTTGTGAGTCGATATATGTCTAACCCAGGCAAAGAGCATTGGCAAGCTGTGAAGTGGATTCTTTGATATCTTCTAGTCACTTCTTCGATGGGCTTGTTATATGGTGAAGTGGATGATGACATCTTTCTTAGAGGATGCTGTGATTTTGATTATGTTGGGGATAGAGATGCTAGGAAGTCAGTGTCAAGCTATGTTTTTACACTTGGCATAGGCTCGATTTCATGGAGATCAAGCTACAATCTATCGTAGATTTATCGACTACCGAAGTAGTGTTGATATGATTGTGGAGGCAACAAAGGAAGGATTATACTTACTTCAGTTGTTGGATGATCTTTCAATGGTGCAGCGGATAGTAGAGCTATTTTCAGACAGTTAGAGTGTGATTCATTATGTAGAAAATCAAGCTTATAGCTCACGGATGAAGCACATTGATGTTAGAGGTTTCTTTCTTATGCTTGAGGAAGAACGAAGCAAGATCAAATTGTTGAAAGTGGGTACATTGGATAATCTTCAGAATGATGACTAAGTCACTTCCAAAGGACAACTTTGAGCATTGCTTAAACTTAATCAGTTTGATACCTGTTACTTGAGCACCATGGGGCGCTAGACCCAACAACATCTTTGTTGATTGCTTGATGATGAGGTGATGAAGAGAGATTGTTATATTTGAATCAAGGTGAAGTGTTGAATTTGGATGATTCAAATATTTGTTAAAGGGGAAAGAAATTGATTAATTGATTCAATCAAATCAATTAATTTGGCTAGTATATGGAAGGATATTTTGAAGGAAACTGATAAATTAGTCAATCACTTAATTAGTCAATTTATTTGCTATATGAAGAAATAAATGATTAGGCATGGAGAATAAAGAAAAGATATGGAAACGAAGATTACGCCATCTATTTGTACTAAAATCAAATCATGCAATTTGGAAAGATATCTGGGTAATCGGAAAATTGATTTTCTTAATCTCCAACCAACCCTTCATTATCAAGTCTATTTAAATGAAGGAATTCCATCTTCATATGTACAAGCAAGTGTAGTATCCACCATTATTCTTTCCTCTCTTTTGTACTCTTTTCTTTAGTGAAATAAAAAGTAGTTGGGTCTCCGTGGACGTAGGATATTCATATCCTAACCACGTTAAATCTTCTTTGTCTCTTGTTTCTGTTATTTTTCTATGAGACCACATAATTCCTTTTAAGTTTCGTTGGTATCTAAATAGGCAATACTAGATCCTAAACAAATAAACCGCTTCCGCTCAAATTAAAATAGAATTCACTACAAACCCATCCTTTTTTTATTAGTAATAAAACATGGTAGGAGACCAGGATATACCCCGCTTGCCTTTGCAAAAACAAAAAACAAAAAATGACATTAAATAATCCTTCTAAAAATGTTGCAATTTTCTACGCCATTCTTTGTATGATGGTAATACCACTTATCTTGCCAGTTGCAAATTCATAAATTCATAGAATAATGCAAGTGATAAAACTATAAGATAAAGATGTGGTTGCCACATTTTTCACCATATACGATATGGCCTAATTGATTTAGTAAATGACCAAGGCCGCACTCAAATTTTCAAGTTACTTTATAAAGGGAAACACTGTGCACTATGACTCCAAAAGAAAGTTGCGAAGTAAGTCCCAAAACCCATCAAACTTGGGGAACTAGACAAATAAGATTGACAACAAGGATTAAAATTTGCTTATAGGTTTTTGATTTCAACATATTTTAAACACATGTCAAAAAAAATTATAAACCTCTATAAAATTCATGAAGAACGTAATTGGTCAAATTAATAAAATAATTATTCAATCGATGATAATAGTACTTAATTTTCTTAAACACGTATTATTATAATATGCTGAATGAATACAAACCTATTTTTGGGTAGGTTTCTTATTTTTTAGAATAAAACTAATAAAATACATTAAGTTATTAAGCTAAAGATGCAAAAGTCTTAACAATATTATTGAATATTATAGGAATATTTCATATAGGTATCAATGGTGGCACTTGTAACTACACATGTAAAGTTTTGATAATCATTCAACCTTTCTCAAGTAATTTTATTCTAGACTTCTTAACCCTCATCCTCTTATCCATGTTATTTTCGTTATTAAGAAATTTAATCGGCCGCGACTTTTTATTTGTCTAGCATGTCCTAGCTTATTGGTTTAGTGTGTCAAACTTTGACACATTATGGGACTTACTTTGAAACCCATCGTGTAGAGACATAGAACACAATTTCACTCTTTAGAATATAACTTGTGAAGTCATTTACACATATATCATGTATCAGTGAATCACATTCTATTTCTTTATTTGGAATGATCACAGTTATATTTTGTGTCACTTACAAATTGCATTATGTTTTGATTTACTACAAAAAATAAATATTTAGCCATTTGAATCATGATTTACTTGATATTTCACTACATTTTATATTACATAAATGCTAAGGTACTCGTAAAAAGCAACTGCAAGGTCAACTCGCTCCATTATTGGATAGTGCAAAACATTCAGTTCACATATGATTTGTAATACAATAAAAAATGCAACTGTAAATGTTTCAACTGATCATGGAGAGAGAGCAGAGAGATAGTTGCTTTTCATTGCTGATCTCTTTATATTATGCTTGTTGAAATTTCATTTGGTGCTATTAGTCCACGAAAATTAATTAAAATAATATAACTTCTCATTTTCACACATGCACACAAAAAGTGGTAATTCATATTGCAACAACAAATCGTAGAAGGAAGCTTAACATAAATACAAGGGTAGATGTAGATTGAATATACACATATACAAGCATATAAATGCTACTAATACATTAACCATAAAATAATCATGTACTTCAAATTAGGTTTGATGTACTAATAAAGTTCATGGCTATATTAGCCTAGTAGGTAATTCTTGTTCAATTACCTGATATACTCTATAAAGAAATAAAGAATATTCATATGTGTAGTTATAGATTACATAATTCTGACAAAAAATGGTTGTAGTATAATCTATATAAGTTACAAATATTTTTATTACATAAAAAAAGATAAAAATGGAATTGATACAAATCGACGTTGATTCCATATTGTATGTAAATAGTCAACTTTTTAAACTTGAGATGGATATTTCATACAGGGGATTGGAGTATATTTTGTTCTAAAATAGCCATTGATTAAATCATTGCATTTAAAAATAGGATTAAGACACAAGGGACAATAAAAATTGGGAGGAAAATCTCGTTTCATTCAAGCATTACAGTAGTAATGTAAGTTATTATTTTGCCAGTTTTAACCAGATGTACCTTCATGTAAGAACTTGAGCTTGATCTTCCTCGTTGGAAATTCTCATTTTTAGTCTCTTAAGGTTGTATAGTTTGATGTTAAAGATCATGTGAAATTTAATTTATACCCCTCTTTGGTTGCACCTCATTTCGTTGTAATTTCGAACCCCTGCTTTGATTACAAGCATGCCCAAATTTGATTCCTTATGAACCTTTTATTCTTGTCGAATAGGACATTTACTACACTGTTGCAGTTTTGACATCATTTATTCTTCAGTTATGATTTGTCAAAAATTTATAGCTTTCAATTATATTTTGTAGCATTAAACTGATGCAGATGAAGTACACAAGTTATAAATATTTCACCTTATATATATATATATATATATATATATATATATCATCAGATCAACACTGATGAATCAACCCCAACAAGTAGCAAGGAAACTGAAAAATACTTATTTGACAAACGTTTGTTCTAGTAAATTTTAATCCCTTGAAGATCACAAAGCTTAACCACCACATTAAAAAACTACCAAAAATTAAATTAAAGGCTAATAGTTAGTCAAATTTTACTAATGTTTCAATCTTAAATATATTTGAAACTGAATTTTAAAGACTAAAATTTAATCTTTAACGTGTCTTAACTATCAAAAGTTACAATGACGCTAGGATTGTTTAAGACTAACTTGTGATCAAATTGCAATCTTATGTTGTTTTTTAAACTATTGAAACTAAAAAAATAATGTTGTACAGACACAAATATAAAAACACATATGTGTACTTAAGAAACAGTCTGCATATAATATCCATAACTGTAAAAGGTTTTGGTAATAAAATGAATTGATACCATAATTATATGTATCATGGAATACTATCTAATAGCATATGGAAATAATATGGTATCTAACAACAAGACACAATTGATAAACTAGTCAATTTAGTACAACTTGTCCAATAATATATGCAAATTAACAAGAAAGGTAGCACATGTCCACTAATACACACACGGAGACACATACACGCACGAGTTAAGATCGGTAACCTCTTTATTTAGCATCATTTATAACCCCTCGATATCAGTCACAAGTTTATATTCAAATATTTGGTTCATATGACATGAGGGAGAAAGAAAAAATATTTAAGTATAAACTTTTAGCTGATATCAAGGGCCTACAAAATAATGCTAAATGAAGGGGTTATTGATCCTAGTTGTACACACACACACACAAACAAATAGATACTTTAACAAGAAGAACAAAGAGATGACACTCACTAACAAAACAAAGGAAATATACCCACTAACACATATTTACAAGTATTGTTCTAACAAGGAAAACCACGCAAACAATCAAAGGAATCCATTTACCACATACCTTCATCTAATTGACTTTCTTCAAAATTAGGAGGCAGCTGATAAGTCATAGAAGCTTGTGAAATCTAATGCATATGTTTATTTTGTAACTAGAGATAATAACGAATTAATCTAATACATGGGATAGGTTACAAAA
Organism: Allium cepa; assembly: GCA_030765085.1. Taxonomy (NCBI): domain Eukaryota; kingdom Viridiplantae; phylum Streptophyta; class Magnoliopsida; order Asparagales; family Amaryllidaceae; genus Allium; species Allium cepa. The sequence goes on along the minus strand of CM060934.1, from coordinate 484,505,128 downwards.
TAAATATTAGGCGATGAAATATAACGAAATAAGTAAAGTAATTATTATAATCAGAGAAAGACAGTAACAATTAAAAAGGATGTAGAAATTAAGTAGTAAAGGGTGATTAATCTATTTACATAAGGAGTAAGAGGTAAATGATATTACAATGACATAACTGAAACAAGAAGTAATTTTTGTAAAAATAACCAAACGTAATAGCTGAAGATAAATGGCATAGTAATTAAATAAATTTATGTACAATCATGTATGCATTTGTGGTTAGTGCGAATTATTGAATTTAACCAATAGCTTAGATAAAATGACAATCATTAATAAAGTTTGGAATGCGAGATCAGTAGAGTTACAAAACAGAAGTCGGTCCACCACAAGTGGCTACCAATAGTTGTGTATACATTATACTAATACGGGACATATACAACCATAGGACTCGTGAAATTATTGGTTCACGTATAGGTAGAGGGAATACCCAAAGTAGGATGGTTCTCCCTGTTCGGAGTGTCAAAGGGCCAAGTAGAGTCCACTTCTACCTTTTAGAGGGTATATGTTAAGTAACCAAATGAGCATTTTCTTGATTTCATTAGACAATCTAAATGGAACAGTGAGCATAGCTTGATACAATAATAGTAAGGTTAGTACCATATATGTAAGGTGCTTGAGGTGTTTACATAGGTCAAGGTCATCATCGGTCTTGCCCGATCAGTGGAAAGACAAGGCTTACGCCTAAATGGACTACGCCTCCTACTTGTGCAGACCACATTTATGACATGCACCACATCATAGTTGTTTTTTAGTTTGTTTGTTATTAAGAGACAAATCTAGAAAAACTTTAATGGAGGTCTTTCAAAACAAAATAATCTATAGCTAAATAGTTGTAACGCTGTTATTAGACACTACGGGAGTTCCTGGGTAAGCACGGTGGTAAGGACGTGATACCACGTTGACAATGGATCCCGATGAGGTGTAAAGTTACTAATATTAGTGAGGAAAGTATCATGGTCCAAAGAGATACTGTGGTACTTACATCCCCCACGCACACATTTAGTCATTGAATACATCAAGTAGGCGAGGCATATTGTACACGTATATGAAGTCAAGATGACGAAGTTTAAAAAGTAGACATAACATGTAAAGAAAAAAATCATCGTAACCAAATGTTAGATATTAAATGTGTAATTTACCAGTCAACAGAAATTTTCTTCTGACCCCCTCCTTATTACAACCCATGTGATCGACTTAGAGGAACATATACCGGCACAAAGCGGAAATTGTGGAAGGACAGATCACTTATGCATGCTTAGCATTGGCAAGGGTACTAGATACTAGAGGCATTGGCCTTGGTCAATAATTATATGTTTTATTATACTTTGATTTTCCGTGGTAAGTTTATTACTAATAGTACTCTGATATATTATTATTTATTTACAGGATATCAACGCCAACGATCCATACATTGGTGGACTTGAGTTTTTGATTAAACGAAAATTCAGATCCACCGAGGCACGGGTTGTTACAAAAAATGGCATGTTTGTCTATGCAGTCCCAAATGTATTTGAAGGCATATATGATTGTGTTGATGGATGTGCTCCCATTTGCACAGACATGTTACCTAGTAAAACACGTACAAAATAAAAAGTATTACAAAAACCTTTGGGAAATTCTAAAGTCTAGAAAATAATTTGTGCATCTCATATATGGAAAAAGAGCATAGAACACAAATATAATGTCACAAGTTGCATGTATTTTGTTTATTTACTTAATTAAGAAGCATCTTTGTTGTACTACACATATTTTATACCAAAAACTTCCACTCCAATGAAAATATGTACATTTTTTCCAAACAGAGCATATAAAAATAGTTAGCATGCAGTTATTTGAAAAGAAAAAAAAAATAAGGTTCCCTATTTTCAATGTGCCTAAATTAACTCCCACGTACAATTAAAAAAGAATAGAGAAGTTATGCACAAATGCATGTATATACTGTTCAAGTTTAAACAATATTGCAAACAATGACAGTTCAATAGCTTAACCAATGTTGCTAAAATGCTTACAGTTTTACATAAATATAATTTTCTTATACGCCTATTATCCAAAATAAATTATTCTTCAAACCCGGTGACAGTGTAAGTTTAAACCAGTTTAAATCAAGTATATGTAATTCTAGTCTATAGGATTATTTTTTTAAATCTCTCAGTGTGCGCGGGAACTTAGTGTGTGGATGCGTGTGCGTGCACGTCTGGAAGATGCCAACCTAATCAACCTATATATCTAATTAGTATGATTGCCAAATACATACAAATTTGTCCATTTCATTGAAGATCGCTGATCGTAGTTAGTTAAATAATGTTCCAATATACCGTGTCTCTGTCTGCGTGCCTGTGTGTCTAGCAGATGGTAGATTTGTGTGTCTAGCAGATGGTAGCCAAATCTACCCATATATCTAATTAGTATGATCTCCAATTACATACGAAGTAGTTCAATAATTTGTCCATTTCATAAAAGATTTGCTGATCATGGTTGGTTAAATAATGTGCCAGCATACTCTGTCTATTTGCTCCAGCCCATACATGCATGATTTAGAGTTAGACAATTACCGCGTGTCTATAAATTCAATATTGTTATGTGAAACAAACATATTATTTTCATGAGATGAGGACCGTTAGATAGTCCTAAACATTCTTTATTACAATAGATGCAAGCTTCTAAAATTCTTGATATGTTAAATATTGTTAAATGAGAACAAACGGGACATTAAGGTTGGCATACACGCACCCCACGCATGCATACTAGGGTTTTAATCAAAATGAATGCTAGTTCAAGTTTTGAGAAAGAAGTGCAAGATAAATTTCCAGGAGAAGAACCAACCATTGAAGCGAAATTTCAATGTGAAGAACCAACTATCGAAACAGATGAATATGATACATACTACTCGCGTGCAGTCAATGCACATGTCCTGGGCATAGAGAGAGAAAAACGCTCTATTAAATTTAGTGAGGTTTTAAGCTAGAGATAGTAAAAGGAGAACAATTTGAAAATAGTTGATGAAAATCCACATATGGAAACATGCAATTTTGAGCCAAACATGAACGAGATAAATAATAGTGAGTTGGTTTCACTTAAGAATAACAATGTACTTGAATTATGAGCAGTGGCAAACAAACACCAATTTAGACTTGAAAGCAAAATGCTCTAGAAATTAATAACACACAAAATTTACAAGCACGTAATATTAATTGAAACAATGTACTTGAATATTTGGCACGTTAGACATTCAACAGAGTTTTCTTTGTTATCAACCAATTTTACACCAATTAATATTAATTCAAACTTGAAAACATATTTAGAATTATGAGCAGTGGAAAACAAACAGGAGTAGGACGTGAAATGTAGTTAGACATTCCGGCATGTTCAATAATTTTTGCAGCACACTGTCTGAGATAAGAAAAGACCATGGGTATGACGAGTGACAGCAATACCCAAAAAGAAACTCAAAGGACCTAGATCCTTCATAGCAAATTCAGAAGCTAAGAGAGTCATAATATAATTACGAAGACGATCAGAAGAAGCTGTAAGTATAATGTCATCCACATATAACAGAATATAAGCAATATCAAAACCATTTTTGTAGATGAATAAAGAGTGATCTGACATACTATGAGAGAACCCAATGGTAGCAACAAAATCAGCAAATCTTTGGGACCAAGCTCGAGGAGCCTGTTTTAATCCGTACAAAGATTTCTTCAAAATGCAAGCATGGTTCGAATAATTTTGTTACGAAAACCCATGGGTTGATGCATATAAACTGCTTCATTGAGATGACCATTCAAGAAAGCATTCTTGACATCCATTTGATGAATGAGCCAAGATTTAGAAAGTGCAATGCTGAGAACCGCTCTAATGGTGACCGGTTTAACCACGGAGCTAAACGTTTCATCACAATCAACGCCATGTTGCTGTGTATTTCCATCACCTACAAGACGAGCTCTATAACGCTCAAAAGGGCCGTCAAATTTATATTAATGACGAAAAATCTAAATAGACTGAATAACATTAACATTATGCGGCCTAATCACTAATTCCCAAGTCTTATTGTCAATTAAAGCATTAAATTCATCCAACATTGCAATTTTTCAATTATGGTCACTAAGCGCACTAACAAGATTTTTCGAAATAGGAGAAATATCTATAGTGGTGGCAGTGTGGTAATTATAAGAATATTTTGGGTTGGGTTTAAAAATGCCATTTGATGCACGAGTGGTCATGCGGGTTGAAATGGGGTTGGGAGGAATAGGGGTGGTGTGAGGAATGGTCAAAGTGGGGGAGCTCATAGACGGGTTTGGAATGTGTGGAAGAGAGGATGGGTCAGAGGAGGAAATAGAGGATCGAGTGTGGCAACAGTGGGGAGTATGGAATCTGGGCCTGTGTGAGACTGTGGCCCAGATTGAGGAAGAGAGGACGAGTCGTTGGGCTGCGTTGTTGGGTCAAGCTGCATATTTTGTGGTATGATATTTTGAGATAAATGATGTACTAATTGAGGATTAATATTCTCACTCAAAAAATCATAATTTGAAGGTTTTGTTTTGTGGAGTTTGGAGAATCGAAATTTTGTTTCAACAAAACGAACATGACAACAAATTATGATTTTACCACTAGACATGTCATAGCATTTGAAGCCACGATGATTAGGAGCCGGACCTAAATAAGCACAAGGAGTCGGCCTTTCTTGTAATTTATGAATAGTAGAAGAGGGGAATAATGGGAAACAAAAGCAACCAAAAACACGCAAGCCCGAATAGTCCGAATGAAAGAACGTTGTATAATTTAAGAAATGAATGAATTAAGTTTTGAAATTATTTAAAAATTAAGTTTTGAAATTATTTAATAATTAAGTTTTGAAGTTATTTAATAATTAAATAAGATTGAATTATTTAGTAATCAAATAAAATTGAATTTTTAATAAGTGGAATTCAACTTCTTGAATAAGCGAAATTAAATTTCTTTATTAATTGAGTTTTGAAATTTATAACTAAGTAAATAAATAAGTGCAATTGAATTTCTTTAACAAGAAATAAAATGTGATTTATTGAAATTAATGTAAGACTTGTAATTAAAGAATTTGATTTGACGAATCTAATTTAATTCAATTTGAAGTTTTGATATAATGAAGTTGAACTTAAGTAATTGATTTAATGAATTGAAAATTAAATAGAAACTGTTTGAATGATAAATAAACTTAACAAATATTGAATGAAATCGATAAATGAATTTAAATTGACTTGAATGTTAAACTAAATTAATTTAAATGATTACGGAATGAAACTTATATACGAACTTGAATCAATATTTGAATTGTTTAAATTAAAATTGAAATTGAATTATAAGATTTTGAAATGGTAATTTGGAAGTTTGAAACGTAAATTATGGAAATTGATTTAAGAAGACAAATGAAATGTTGATTTACAAATTCTAATTGAAATTGAATTTGATTTGGTTTTGAAATTTATTAAACGACCAATCGGTGTAATAATTATGAAACTTATTAAAGAGACCTGAATCGGTTATGGACATACTCTCTGTCTAAACCAAAAACCACTTTAATAACATACGCGGAGTGTGATCCAGAATGAAGTGGTTGGAATGATGTACATGACGACTGAAGAAAGAGAACGATTGTGGATAGCCTTGACACTTGTGTCAAATTGGAAATGACTAAAACAGGGGCGTGCCGGGCCAAATGAGGTTAGCCACCTCGAGCGAACACACTTCTTCGTAAACTACTCATTACTTGTTATTGATTGGTGTGCACCCTCGAAATTTTGGGTGTGTTGTTTCGCGGTGTTGCGATCGTTGCGGCGATGCGTCCTCACTAGTCCGGATCAGGTAAACGGTAGTTTCACTACCTTGGGTATTGCCTCATTTGCCTTGTCATACTTGTATCCCTATATACGCGACCGCTACGAATTTGTTTTGTGTTATACTTATGGAGTACTCCCTGATAGCCCACTAGTTTACCGTGGAGTTTACAGTGCTGTATAGAATATGACGCTTATATAAAATGTGTTAAGGGGATAATGGTAATGCCTTAACACTATTTTGATACTTTATATTACTAACAAGCATTATTTACTTAGCATATATATAAATGTTTAACGGATCCTTAGAGGATGGTTATTTCAACGTCTTTTGAGTTACTTGTATTTCAGTTGTTATTTCACTTGAGTTGGATTTAATGATATAAGAATGTTAATCCTGACTCGAGTGTTTTTTGTTTTGCTTTACGCTCAGGTCATACTGGGAGTACCAGCTTTTGAGACTCACCTGTGGAGTTGGAGCTTCGCTTGGAGATCCAGCTATCTATCCAGGTTTCAGATATTCAGTTGATTCTACTGATGTATTCTGATTCTTGTATTTGATTATTGTATTAGAGACTTCTGTTGTAACTTATTTAACTCCGTTATTTATATAATAGCTTCATGAACTACTATCTTTTGTTTCTGCTGCATTTATTATGCTGTGATCTGTGATTATTTATTTACTGTATATGTTCAGTTTTTCCAAATTTAAATTAACAATTCGATATTTTGAATCATTCAAGCCCGACATGTGCGGATGCGAATAGTCCAAAATAGCGGGCCGTTACAGTTGGTATTAGAGCTTTGGTAGCTCTAGGCAAAACTTAGTATATAGGGTAAATGCATTTACAGAATCACTTTCATTCGGGTTTGAATCTCTTCCTTTTTGACTCGATTTCTTTAAATTTTGGAACGTTCCCTTTGGTTTCGAAATCCATTCTTGTCCCATACTATTTATCTTCTTTTGATTCTGGAGTATCCCATAACTTCACTTCGAATGTTCTTTATAATGAGTCGGCGGTCTTGCCAATCTCAAATTGATTTATAAAAGGGGTGAAACTCCTTTACAATAGACATCGATTTACCGAAGATTTTTGTATCCTCGCTTTACGATGCTATCTATCTCCTACTATGCCTGAATTCTATTTCTTGAGATCAAATGTCGATTTGCCTCAGAATTCTTCGTCGATCTTATTCTTTAAGTCACAGTCGACCAGGTTAAGGTTGCCCGCGATTTACATAAACTTATCCATCGCCCCATTTTGTTATTTAATTATCTTATCTTTGTTTCAAACTTATCTTCGAATCAAAATTCTCTTTGATTTGAGTCCATAAAATTTGAATATCTATCCTTGTTTTGAAATCCATTATTGTATCGTAGAGCGAGGAAGTGTATTTGTTAACTAATGTTAAAAATGTTTTATATATTGTGCTGTTTGAGTTGTTGATGTTGATTTGGGTTTTCGATCGATTCGTCTGATCAACGATATAGGATTTCCAAAACACTTGAGCAGAGCAAACTGACACAATATTATTTTCAAATTTGGTAAATAAAATAATTTTATATGATTATATTATATACAAGTATAAATTTTTTCTGAAATTAAATTGTTAATGAATTTGTTGTCCGAAATGATAATATTTAATTTTCATTTATTGTTTTATAAACCATTGACTATTTCATAATACAAATGAATTTATAAAACTTGGTTATAATTTGATTTGGAATTTAAATGAATTTAAATCAGGAATTTGTGAATTTAATTTTCGGTGATTCCAAACTTTAGTTTTAAAATTTTAAAATGTATAGTATGTAAAATGTTTTCAAATAGAAGTTATTTCAAAGAATTTAAATGTTTAAATCAATGCTCTCCTCCATTGTTGCTGAAAAATAATTTCGGTAATGGCGGTCGCATCATCGACATTCATTTTCGAGTTTCGAAGTGGACAGACTATTCTATAGCCCTGCTACACTTTTGTTTGGAAAAATAAATTGATTTGAATTTCTAAACATGACTTGATTTATAATATATATTGAAGATTTTAAATTTAATTTAATATATTATGTATATATATATAGTTATTTTATATATAAAATGGTTTGAAATTAATCGGAAATTAATTCTTAAAATATTAATTTAAGGATGAATTTCAATGAAGCCAAATTTTTGACTAAATACTAAACTTGAATAAGTGAACCGTAAAATTTTACTTGTATATTACTCAATTGCATTCCGATATAACCTACCTAAATTGCTCAAAAGTTAACTATGTAATTTGGTAGTATACAATATAAAATGTCTTTATAAATAAAATTTGAGTGCGTATAAAAAATGTTATACACTAAAAATTTAATTATAAAATGTTTATGGAGATAAATAGAATAATAAGTTAATTGAATAATAGATGTGATTAATAAAATAAAAATTTTGTTTTGAAATTTAAAAAACTGAAACTAAATCAACTTAATGAGATATCTTGAATTAATTGAATTTAAAATTGAATTTCGTTTTTAAATAAACCTTTTGTATCTAACATTCATCAATGTGAAATTAAGTCAATTTGATGGATACCTTGAATTTAAAAACAAATTGCTGAATATAAATAAATTTAAATTGAAATTTATATGATTTAAATTAATTATTTTATTTTGTAATTCAAGTCTATTTTCTTCTGGTTGTTCCTATTCTCCTACCTCCTTCCTTTTCGGGGACGAAAAGTTTTGAGTGGGGGAGAGTGTAACGACCCGTAAATTTTAACTGTTTTAATAATGTGATTAATTAAATTTTCGTGAAATTTAAACAATAAAATTTTGAAATACAAATTTGATATTTGAAATGCATCTAGTTAAACATAGCAACTGGTAAATTTTCATCCAAAAATATGAAAGTTTATTTCGTGTATAATTTTATTCCAATTTAATCAGTTAGAAATTGATGAAAATAAAATATTTTCGAAACCTGAATATTTTTACATAGAAAAATTCTAAATCATCTTCTAAGCAAGACGTCATTTTTCGTTTTTCCAAACTCGGACTTCTTTAGCTCCGTCGGTCATATTTTTCTGCGTTTTTTCTGCATTTTCGCTAGTAGAAAATTCTAATTTTTATAATTCAATCATATCACTGATATCTGCATACCGTTTTGATCGTCTTACTGTGCTGATCTCTGCAATATATTCAATTCTGTATTTTGATGTCCGATGTATTGTGGAAACTATGGTACGACATGTCGTATTTGTACCAAAAAAATTTATTATGACCGTTGGCTTTCCGTTGCTATTCAGAACTTAAACGTGAAGCCAAAGCAACTTTAATTATTTTGTTGAATCAATGCACAACTGTACTCTTCCATCATTCAACTTTATTATTTCCTGGTTCCAATACATATCAGTTGTGCCTGGTCCTCTTCCTCACGTTTGTTTCATCCTCACAATTATTCTCCTTCTCAAACCACTGTCTCTCTCATTTTCCTCCAGCCACAATTCCTCTCCACTTCATAGAAAAACGCCTCATCCACTGCCGAGATCTTGCTCCAGCATTCCCTTCATCCTCCGCTCCGACCTCCGCCAAGCACCTCCGGCCTCCATCTCTCCACGACCTCACGCAACAGCCTTCGCCTGATCGGCCCTGCTCCCCTTACCACCGCAAGCCCCTTCTTCCTATCCTCTCCTCTGACCATCTCACCGCTACTTCCATCCACCAACCGCCTCCACGTCGTCCCCTAACATCCTCTCAAGCCAAAGCATGACCTTTTATCTCTCTCTCCTCACTTATCCCCTTCCTCCAACAACCTGCGTATGTCATTTGGTTGCTTCGCCTTCACGCAACATTCAGCCATCTTCCCTCACCTAGTTCGGTAGCGCAACCACGCATGCCTCCTCTTGCCTCCTCTCCTCTGAGAAGGTAAATTTATATGTACGTGTGTCATTTTGCATACATATCTAAGATCTTTTATATTGGTAGTTATTTAAAATTTGTACAAAAGTGTCTTAAGTTTATACAAGTCTTATATATATAACCTGCTTGTGTACTGAGTACTCTACTATATGAAATTAAATACATGTGTTTCATGTATGTATATTTATAAGTTTACATGGGTTTGTTTCTGTTGTTCTAAATATAATTGGTTTTGAGCATATTTTTAGTGTCTGCATGCAAATTTTTGTATTATTTCAGCTATAGTGTATATATGTAGTTAGTATAACCATATGATAGGTTCTGTTAGTTGACAAAGTTGGTCTGCACATTGTTTTTATATATATATATATATAACTGTTCAGATGTACATTTTTTTGTTCTATGTGTTTATTTATGAACTAAAATGAGTATATACTTAGAAAGAGTATAGGTATGAATCTGTTTTGGATTTATTTAAATAAAGTATATATATTTGACAGTATAATTATAATATGTATAAAAAAATGTTTTACGTGCATTTACTAGTATGTATAGATATGTTGCGTTTTAGAGATGTAATATATTTTGCATATGTATAAGTATTATAATAGTATACATGCTGTTTTGTTCGTATTATTTTTTTATAAACTATATATATACAAAAGTTTTACAAACACTATTACTTTAACTATTTTTGCATGTGCTATTTGTAAGTATGATAGTGTTTGTATTTATATAGTATATAATTACATTATAGGTTCTCTTATATAACATACAGATGTGGAAATTTGAATATAATAATATGAAGTTTATTTTAGAATGGAAATTTTGTATATAGATTTTGTTTTATATGCGCTAAAGTTAAACTGGTATATTTGTTTGTATGTATGTGCAGTATGTTAGATTTAAAAGAAGCGTTGTATGTGTTGCATGCATGTAAGTGTTACGGTATATTCTATAATATATGAGTTGTGTACTCTGTCAGTAAATATAATTCAAAGTTTATATTATGGGTTAGCATATGTGGTGTTGAAAATTATGTAAATATGTTTGTTTTATGGGTTTTACTTAAACCAATAATTTCGAATTACATATATGTTTAAAATTAACATGTGTTTGAATTAAGGATATGATTTCATTAATAGTTTTACATAGTTATATATATGTATATATAAATACAAGTTCACTTATACCAATTACCTTCATCGACCCCGTTCTGATTTGTTCCATCTAATCTTTTATCAGCTTTGATCGTTGAATTCGGGCCGATGTTGCTTTGCTTCGATTCGTCATTCAATTTCAGTGTCTGTATCAGTGTGCGTATCCGTGTCATCTCCTGTTTCCTCTAGCCTCAAAAGGTGAGCAATCACTCATGATTAATGTTCTTTTATTTATTAAATTTGATTTCAATTGAAACGACAATTTAAATATGGTGTTGTTAATTCTTTACACTGTTATATATGTTATTACCTGTATAAGTTCACCTGTGACATCTGACACCATTATCTGTTATTTATACAATGATAATCCTGTTTGATTGTTTGATGTTTACATCGGACGATAAATTGTTAATGTTTAAAGTGATAAATAATATGAAATTGAATTTGATATAGGATAGTTAATAATTTAAAATTGATATACGTGTTGAATTTGATTAGTTAAATTTGTATAATATGACCTCATTAAATGTTAAATAAATTGACACGTAGAAATAGTGTTAACTACACCTTGAACCATTGAATGTATGTTGTATAAATTGAATAATAGATATCAAGTGAAGAACCGTATAAATATTAGTGTAATAATCTTTAATCTACAAGAAATGATAGTGTAGATTCTATAAATAATTATGTTAATTTGCATAAACAACAAATGTAAATTAATACGATTAATTCGGGATTATTTGAATTATTGGATTGTTTTGATGTTTGCTACTACTTGTTATTTACTTTGACACCATCCCAGTTATCACACTGCAAGTTCCCTTTGCTATGCTTTGATTTGTGAATTGAAATAGAAACGGGTTGAAATGATAAATACTCAAATAAAACTTTGACTTAGGATAGAGAATTAAATAAAAACCCGATTGGTCAATAATTTGATTTAAAAATAAAATAAAGATTTTATTTGAATAAAATAATAAGGTTTTTAAATGAAGTTGGAATTTGAATTCCAGTGAAATTTAAATGTTAATATTTAATAATCTGAAATGAAATATTAACAAAGTAATTAATGAAAGAACGTTGTTTAATTTAAGAAATGAATGAATTAAGTTTTGGAATTATTTAATAATTAACTTTTGAAATTATTTAATAATTAAGTTTTGAAGTTATTTAATAATTAAATAAGATTGAATTATTTAATAATTAAATAAAATTGAATTCTTCAATAAGTTGAATTGAACTTCTTGAATAAGTGAAATTAAATTTCTTTATTAATTGAGTTTTAAAATTTATAACTAAGTAAATAAATAAGTGCAATTGAATTTCTTTAACAAGAAACAAAATGTGATTTATTGAAATTAATGTAAGACTTGTAATTAAAGAATTTGATTTGGCGAATCTAATTTAATTCAATTTGAAGTTTTGATATAATGAAGTTGAACTTAAGTAATTGATTTAATGAATTGGAAATTAAATAGAAACTGTTTGAATGATAAATAAACTTAACGAATATTGAATGAAATCGATAAATGAATTTAAATTGTTTTGAATGTTAAATTAAATTAATTTAAATGATTACGGAATGAAACTTATATACGAACTTGAATCACTATTTGAATTGTTTAAATAAAAATTGAAATTGAATTATAAGATTTTGAAATGGTAATTTGGAAGTTTGAAACGTAAATTATGGAAATTGATTTAGGAAGACAAATGAAATGTTGATTTACAAATTCTAATTGAAATTGAATTTGATTTGGTTTTGAAATTTATTAAATGACCAATCGGTGTAATAATTATTAAAGTTATTAAAGAGACCGGAATCGGTTATGGACATACTCTCTGTCTAAACCGAAAACCACTTTAATAACTATACGCGGAGTGTGATCCAGAATGAATTGGTTGGAATGATGTACGTGATGAATGAAGAAAGAGAACGATTATGGATAGCCTTGACACTTGTGTCAAATTGGAAATGACTAAAACAGGAGCCGTGTCGGGCCAAATGGGGTTAGCCACCTCGAGCGAACACACTTCTTCGTAAACTACTCATTACTTGTTATTGATTGGTGTGCACCCTTGAAATTTTGGGAGTGTTGTTTCGCGGTGTTGCGATCGTTGCGGCGATGCGTTCTCACCAGTCCAGATCAGGCAAACGATAGTTTCACTACCTTGGGTATTGCCTCATGTGCCTTGTCATACTTGTATGCCTATATACGCGACCATTACGAATTTGTTTTGTGTTATACCTATGGAGTACTCCCTGATAGCCCACTAGTTTACGGTGGAGTTTATAGTGCTAAATAGACTACGACGCTTATATAAAATGTGTTAAGGGGGATAATGGTAACACCTTAACACTAGTTTGATACTTTATATTACTGATAGGCATTATCTACTAAGCGTACATATAAATGTTTAACGGATCCTTAGAGGATGGTTATTCCAACGTCCTTTGAGTTACTTGTATTTCAGTTGTTATTTCACTTGAGTTGGATTTAATGATATAAGAATGTTAATACTGACTCGAGTGTTTTGTGTTTTGCTTTACGCTCGGGTCAGACTGAGAGTACCAGCTTTTGAGACTCACCTGTGGAGTTGGAGCTTCGCTTGGAGATCCAACTATCTATCCAGCTTTCAGATATTCAATTGATTCTACTGATGTATTCTGATTCTTGTATTTGACTATTGTATTCGAGACTTCTGTTGTAACTTATTTAACTCTGTTATTTATATAGTAGCTTCATGAACTACTATCTTTTGTGCTGCATTTATTACTCTGTGATCTGTGATTATTTATTTATTGTATATGTTCAGTTTTTCCAAATTTAAATTAACAATTCGGTATTTTGAATCATTCAAGCCCGACATGTGAGGATGCGAATAGTCCAAAATAGCGGGCCATTACAACGCGATAGTGTAGGTGACACGGCACAACTAGGCAATGCCAGGGTAGATATACCAATTACGCATCCGGGCTGGTGGTAACGCGTAGCCGCAGCTACCGCCCACCTCGAGCCACACCCCCAAAAAGAAAATCAAAAGTGGCCACCGAATCAATCCAAAAGTCAAAGTATAAAATCGAAGGGATGTGTTTGATCAAAGGTGCTACCACAATTGACCCGAGAATCGCTCCTGTTTTAGCCACCTTATGCCAACTCACGGGAGTAGGGTCCACGTATTTACCTCAAAGGAAACGCCGCCACCATCTTACTTCTTTCTGGAATCTCCACCGCGTACACTGTTGTTAAAGTGGTTTTCGGAGTTGGCAGAGAGTATGACAACTTCCGATCCTGGTCTCTTTAACAACCAAACGTTATTATAACACCGCGGTTATTTCAAAAAAAATTATACTTTAAAACCAAAATATAATATCCCTTTCAAAACCATATAAATACGATATCATTTATATTGTTTTTAAAACCCCAAATGAATATGATATCATTTTTTATTTTAAATATATCCCTATTTCCAAAATCCTAATATTTCAAATATATATATCTTAAACCCCACGGCTTTGAAACAAAATTGTCTAATACTTAAATTGTTTATATATCAAAATAGCTTTTAAATTTCATAAATAAATTCCAATTATAGGTTTAATTTCCCAAATAAACCATTTCAATTTCCATATATTTCAAAGCTTAAATTATAACACCATTTCAAAACTTATTCTTTGATAATCTCATATACATCAATTCCAACTACTATTATTTAGATTTGAAACGTTACTAAATAAATCAAATATCGTTTTAGTAAAACTTTTAGACTTCAAATAACTGGATACTCTTCCAATTAAATTAACTTGATAATATTCAATTTAATAAATTTGATAATCATTTAAATCCTCTAAATAAAGATCAAGTTATAAGATCATACCTTTTAAATCTAAAATTTTATTTACATTCCAAATCCAATTTATTCAAGAACAATTCTTAAATAATTCAATTCAACCCAATTTCATATTTATCTCCCAACTTTAATTTTATTTGAGTCATTATAAATTCTATATATATAATACCATAAATAGGAATTTACCCATATAATATAAACCATCAAACTCCATTATTTAACTCATTTTTATTAAACAATTTTATACATAGCTTAAATTCAAGAATTTAACTATTTATATATATATATATAATAATAATATTTATATAACATCAAAATTTGTTTTTAATAAACTGTATATTCCTTTCCAAAACCATAGAAAATCACTTCAAAATCTTTCCATATATAGACAGCGGTGCCTGTATATAATTTTCTATCCTATGTCAAGTGATACGGATATTTATCATTTCAATGCGCAATTTAAAAATAAAAATTACGGTTATATATCATTTCAAACCGCAATCCCGAATGAGATTAAAATGCATAATAACTTGCAGTTTATAACAATATAAAATACAACATCCTTTCATCCAATGTCAACCATCAACCAATTATCACAATCATCATCAAATTCACCAATAGCATCAATATAGAACAGAAAATAAACAACAGGTATTAAATAACATTTTAACTCAATAATAAATTTAATAACTATTTAACTGGCAGTTTGTATGAAATGAATAATTAATTAAAAAATTTAACTGGCAGTTTAAATGCAATGAATAATTAATTAACAAATTTAACTGGCAGTTTAAATGCAATGAATAATTAATTAACAAATTTAACTGGCAGTTTAAATGCAATGAATAAATTAAATAGCAATTTAATTTAAATAAATGAAATTAACTGAGATGATGATTAAAAATATACCAAACAACCATAAATAAATTTTAAATCACATCATATATCAATTTAACAAACATAAGAAATTTTAGAAGTTGTGAGTGGGTTAAAACACTCACCTTTTGAATTTAAATTGGATTTAAATCCAATTTAAACCCAAAAATTGCACAGTCTTCAAATCCGTCCAAACAAACGCCAAAACGTCCGGAATTTTATTTCGATCCTAACAAATGAAACTGCGCGTAAATCTGAGTCCGTATGCGAAAGTTATTCGAGTTGAATCGTTTGTAAACAAAAATTAAATTAAAACAAAACTAACCTAAATTAATAGCCACATCAGCAGTTGACTCTTCGTTCACTCACGTTCGAGACTAACTGAAGCAAACCCTAACATCATCGAGCAGATAACCCATCTGTAGCCGCCATCTAACACCCAATTGCTGCCGCTAACCTAAACGACGCCGCCATGATCAGAGGTTACCTCCAGAACCGCGTCACTCTCCTCCTCCCCCGCCCAAATCGTGGCCCTTCCCGATGCAGCCTGGTGGTGGCCGCCGCCGCTAAAAGAAACGCCAAATATGGATATTTCGTTCGCCTCTGACCACAATGAAACCCTTGGATCGACTTGCCCTCGGCCCCCCTACACGCCAATGCCACCGGATCGCCTCCTCGTCGCAAATCCACCATTAAACAACACGATGGCCTATCGACGGCTGAGAACAAACACCAATTTCAGGACAAAAGATGATCCATTTGCAGAAATGAACAAAGATTTTAGATGCGTATATCGAGAGCTTCGATATATATTTTTTCCAAATTTTTCTGAGGACTTTGAATTTTTGACTTTGATTTTGAATTGTAATTGGATCTAGGATTTGCAGCCATTGGAAAGGAGGAGTTGAGAAGAAAATATACGTACAAACAAATGAGAATTATAGAGGCTAGCATTTATAGCCGGATATTTATAGAGAGAAGGTTGGAAAAGAATGGACCGGATCAAATGGATGTACGCGCTGGACGATATATGGCCCGAAAAGCCTGTTTCGACTCCGAAACGAAATTGGATAAACCCATATATCAAAATAGGTGTTTTAAAATATTTTAAATGAAATGGAAAAGGTTTCACGTCCAAATTTCATCGTATAAAGAAGTTATGCTAAAATAAATATTTTCAAATTGATTTCAATTGATTTCAACTTCATTGATTTCAAGGCGTTTCAAACCCGCACGATCAAACGACAAGTCCGATCGATACGAAACTTGAAACCCTATAATAATTCACCGTTACGGATCCGATGAAACTGGTTTCATCGAAACCCGAGTCAGTGGCCAAAATGGATATTTTTCCATTAATTAAATAAATTAATAATTAATTAATTAAATCGCTATTTGAAATTCAAATTCTATAATTCATAAATTTTATCACCTTGTATTACTCAAGAAATTTATAATCCTTTGAACCAATTCTCATATCAATATAAAGTAAATTAATTCACAAATTATAGTATTTAACATTCGATTTAATAAATTTAGTTATTTATAATTATTGCTTTAAACCTGATTCCAATCCTTCCATTATCTATTTAATCCTTTCTAAAACCATAGTTAATATTTGCCTTTCTTTCATTACATTAGTGTTCTAATTCCATCTAGTTTCATTAACGTAATATTAAATGTTGAATTTAATTTATTTGTAATAAATTCAATCATTGAATTTTGCACTTAAATCAAGTTAATAAATCTTGCTTTCTATTCTTTAAATAACGAATTTTCATATAGTAAATAGGATTATCATTAATTTCATCTTATAAAATTAACCATCTTCAATTACAAAACAAACCTACCCTAACTGCACAATTTAAGTCAATTTATTGTAATTGATTCCACATTAAATGTTATTAATTAAAATTGAAACCTCAATAAATTCGTTTATTAATTTAAAATCTCGCTATTTAGTAAATAGAAATTTTATGGGTATAAAAAACATTGAATTATAATGCATTTCATTAATGCATGTTTCATTTCATATAAATTCCCCTTTATTAACTAAAACACATTAACAAAACAAAATAATTAATTTAGATTTGTTGCAATCGATTACCAGTCTTAACTTAATATACTAAATAAATGATTAACCTAAAATAATTGTTACCCTTTAACATTCAAATTCACTTACAACTATCATTAACAAAAATGTTGCCATTGATTTAGATTTAATTAAATAAATTAGATGAATGGGTAAAATTTTATAATTACCACTAATGCCAAATTTACTCACATTCATACTTAATTACCAACTACAATTTATTATAATTATAAATTTGCATTGATTCAATCAAATTGTAATTTAATACGTATTATTTCCTTAATTAGTATAACCTTTGAATTAAATTCCTAATTCTCCAATTACTACCTTAAAATAAATTTTCGTTTTATTAAATTTACATTCACACTTCCGTTACTACATTTAATTTCATTAAAGTAATATTAAATTACTTACTTGTAATAACCATTTGTCAAGAATATACTCTTTTAATACTTGTACGTTTTACCCTTCATACACCTACTATTTAATTATATTTATTGAATTTTATTTCAAATTTCCTAACTACAATCAATTACAACCTTACCATTGTGCAATTTAATTGGGATTGCAGTAAATTGGTTATTCATCATCTGCCATTAACATGACTACCAAATTTACATTCTGTTATTATTAATTGATATATTACCGCATTGGTTAATTAAGCGCTTACCCTCTTTCATATTTTTATACGTTTACCTTCTCCATAACAATATTATAAATACTTACAGGACAACCAATTTACTATCTATTATTATAAACTCATTAATTAATTCACAGATTTCCTTTATTTTTTTTATTTATATTAAACTTATAACCAAGAATGATAATTTGCATTATTTCGATTAATTGCAATATAAATTTCAAATTGAAAATTTTAATTACAATTGCTACAACTAATTTCTAACATTAGCTCCAATATAGATTATAAGATTTTTATTTCTTTCTAAATTTAATTACAAAGATCCAATTAAATTAACCAATTTATTTATTAAAATTTACGGGTCATTACACTCTCCCCCACTCAAAACTTTTCGTCCCCGAAAAGGAAAAGGATGGAAAAAAAGAACTTATAAATCGATATAAATCATTCAAAACATTATTTTCATAACAATAAGTTTACATACTAGGTTAGTTTAAATAAAATTTATAGACTTATAAACAATTAAATCTTTTATATTCAAATTAATAAGGTTTGAAAACATTTTCAAAAAATTTCTAAGTCCAAAATTTACGGAAAATTTCGGCAGAGTCTCTTTTGTACGGAGAGGCTCGGGAGAAATATAATATCAAATATTATAATATATATTTACCAAATAATATATATCCCAACTCGGGAAAACAAAATAATAACGCTATAAACCGTAATCCGAAAACGTACCTATTTGTCGGGCACTTAATACTTATTTTATGGAACCAAAAGCAGTAGTTATTACTTCCATACCTGCATTTCCTTATATAATCTAAAAGGGTTAACAATTTTATAAAATGAAATATTTAAGGTTGTTCCAATCCCCAAACAACAATCAATACAACAATAATCAATTGCAACAAACAACATACAACCATCATACAGAATCAACCCTGTTGGATTAATCCTTAAATAAATTCAATTTCATAAAATCTCAAATTTATCTAAATTTCAAATCAAATTTTATTCAGTAAAATTCTTAAATAATTTAATTCACATCCATATCAAACAAAAAATCCAAACAATAAACTAAGTTTATTCTTGTCAATTTCATTTCATACTATTGTTGTTTGACTTCTTTTTTATACATATAATGGTTTATCTTTCTTCTTCTTCATTTATTTGCAGTATTCATCTTTCCACTTATTTTATTAATAAATAGCTTCAATCATTTACTTACGTTTATTATCTTTCATTTATACTACTTAATTTCATTTATTTACTTTCATTTATTCTAAATTTAATTTATAATACTTACCTTTCTATTTCAATTAGTAGTCTTTTCAATTACACTTAAGATTATATCTTACAACATTAAATTCTTATTTATTAAGGAATTTCATTAATTACTTTCATTACCT
Source organism: Allium cepa (assembly GCA_030765085.1). Taxonomy (NCBI): domain Eukaryota; kingdom Viridiplantae; phylum Streptophyta; class Magnoliopsida; order Asparagales; family Amaryllidaceae; genus Allium; species Allium cepa. The sequence continues at coordinate 484,485,346 of CM060934.1, read as the reverse complement.
CAAATTTATTACTTGTATAACATCTATTACATTTTCTTATTAACATTTCAACTTTTAATATTTGGTAAGTTATAAATATGCTTTTTAAGAATGTAATTGAAAGTTATACAAGTTTATCTTATTTCTTTTAATTAATTAGATGGTCAATAATTTTATCCTTTGTTTCATAGGTTAAAGTTTTAAATTTCATTTAATACCATTTATAACCTAGCATTAAATCTCTTATTTCCTTTAGAGGTTTCAATTATTAATTACCTACGTTTCAATTCACTACAGTAATTGAAACTATCAATTTATGGAAACTTAAGAATTAAATACCGGGTTTTATTCAAAATCATTTTAAAGTAACAAATAAATGTATATACTTACACTTTATATATCCAATTATATTTAAAATAGTTTAAAATTTTATATTTGTTTATCAAAATAAATCTGCAGTAAAACTACTACAGTGGCCTTCACACTTTGAAACTTAAAAATGAATGTCGATGATGCGTGCACCCGTCACCGAAATTATTTTCCAGCGACAGAGAGGGGAGTACAGAACTTTTCCTTTCCAACATTTCTCTCTTTTTTTAAAAAAAAAATCCTTCCTCCAAATTATACTAAAATATTTATATCATCAAATACTTCTAAATAATATTATTATTATATTCCAAAATTGAAAAAAATTTCAAAACCCCGAAACTTAAGTTCTAAAATTTCTAATTTCATTTATCTTATTTTCAATCTTATTTGGACTATTAATTATAAATTTATTACCTAACAACCAATATATTGCAACCATATATATATATATATCATTTAAAAATTTATTTTATATATAGAAAATATAATAGGAAAAATTATTTCATTCACCTATATTAAAACCAAATATTATGTCGGTCTGTCCTATTAAGTGTTTAGAAATCCTTATTGATGTCATAGCATCCATGCACCAACTAGAATTTATAAATACAAAACGGAACAGATTAACATAATATATAACCTTTTATAACACTAACAAATACGCTCTCATATATATACGCTCAACGACTCCCATAAGGTATTACTACCCTATTAATAAAGAGTTAAACCCCATAAAGCTAAGGTTTATCGCTAAACCAAAGCTCTGATACCAGATGCAACGTCCCGCCTTTTCGCACACTTTAAATTGACACACTTGCCAATTCAAACCATACGGAAAGGCGGATTGTTATGGGGTAAATAAGGAAAACAAAAAAGAAATAAAACAAAATAGAATCTCACAGCGGAAGGATAAAATATAATAATCAATATACAGTTCATAAAACTGTTTACGAAACATTTGATTCTTCTTTATACAATAAATATCAGAGTTCACATACCCATAAATATCAATGCAACGGAATATAATGTGTAGTGGAACCATATAATATATATAATAATAATATTAATGAAATCTTCGTCTTCGTCCTCCAGAAATAAAGTCTTCGATCCTGAAATGCTCGGACTGACCCGAGCGAATTGAAAAACAAAACACTTGAGTCAGTACTAAAAGATCTTATGTAAGTTAAATCAGCAAAAATAAATATAAGTGAAGTAACTCAAGAGATGCTCGGGATTTACATCTCTTAAGGATCCATTAAACTATTTACTATGTAGTATATTTCGCTATTATAATAGTGTCTAATTGTAAAATAAACTTACTTTTAAATAGAATTAAGGCTTTACAGTTTCCACCTTAACACGTAATAGTTCCAGTAGTCCGTCCAGTATCAACGCATCTCCAGATCGGGAGACTACCCTAAATACTCCACGGGCTACGGGAGAAAACCAAACTCGAACAAGGCGCGATAGGGTAGGTGACACGGCACAACTAGGCAATGCAAGGGTAGATATACCAATTACGCATTCATGCTGGTGGTAACGCGTAGCCGCAGCTACCGCCCACCTCGAGCCACACCCCCAAAAAGAAAATCAAAAGTGGCCACCGAATCAATCCAAAAGTCAAAGTATAAAATCGAAGGGATGTGTCCGCTCAAAGGTGCTACCTCAATTGGCCCGAGATTCGCTCCTGTTTTAGCCACCTTATGCTAACTCACGAGAGTCCGATCCACATATTTACCTCAAAGGAAACGCCGCCACCATCCTACTTCATTTTTGAATCTCCACCGTTTAATGACGCGACTTCCTAATACTAGAAAATCGTATCGCTACTTAAGAAAGAAAGGGGTAGAAGAAGAAAAGAAAGAGATGGAAGAAACACAACAACATCAGATAACTCACAGCAGAAGGAATGAAATATAATATATCACATAAAATATTACATAGTATCATTTTACATCAGAGTACATAACTTGTACAACACATATTAGACAGTTATAAACATATGTCTTCCTATACATCTCAAGTACAACAGAAACAGATACCAAACAAACACAGCGGGACCATAATATATCTACACATGGAAGCCTCCTACTCCATATCTCCTTCAGAATTCGTCAAGCAAACCTGAATCACTTGACTACTCATACATAATATGAGTACCCAAGAGTTTAATAAAACAGAAAATAAACACTCAAGTCAGACAGGGGTCTGGTATGAGTAAACGGGTTAAAATTTCTTAACTTTAGAAAAACCTTTGAAAAGAAATGGTATCACGTAAGACTTCCCACACATAAACATGGAAAAGTTTTACCTTATGCTAACCAAAACATTTGATAGGAAATCCAGTGATATTATAATAGTGTCTAGGGTTTTCAAGTAAATAAGAAATAGCTGAAATTGTTACATGATTAAATTCCAGTTACTAGCCACAAAAGTGGGTAATACAAACAAAACCGTAGGGTCTCGTAGGAAGAATGGGTTTCCATCAATGGCAGGGCTACTGGGGTACCGCCTGCCACAGTACGTGGCATAGATCAACGTACCGAGGAGCCACCCTAACTCCCCTGCAACAGAAGGCCGGAACCGTTCCTTACTAAACAGCTTCGAACAAGACAACCCCGGCAGTTGCTGCAATTAACCGCCCCACACAGCCGAATATAAAGGGACTTCTAGACATGGGTAAATCTCACTCTCCAGTGGGAGCTACCCACGAAGCCTTGCTGCACCTCCCCTATTTTAGCCATTCCCGGGTTGATGAGGCTTGAGGCTGCGATTACCTTTAGAACACATCTATCTTAGAATGCTCATCGTCCACTGACGATATTCTGAAAGCATTCAATACAGACAAGTTCGTTCCGGGTTCGAACGAAACCGAAGGCATAATCTCGTTGCACTCATTTTGGAATCACCCTCAGAGTCAACGACCATAGCCCTTGCACTTTAAATCACCATCTCGAATCTATAAGTACTATCTCGTCAACTAATTACGGAATCACCCACAGAGTTATATCGACGTATAGTTCGTACACCTCGAGTCTTCACTTGCTCCACTTGGATTCACGACCCAACGTTTAATTGGAATCGATGTGGTTTTCGGATTATCCAAATATGGAAACCCGATCCCGGTCTCATCGAAACCAAACGCCATCTTAATGTCCAAGTTGTTCTTTAGGGTTTAAACAATTTAAACTTATATACAGGATGATATAAACTGATAGATGAATCATATTATCACCATAGATAATTCATAACAAATATTCATCTCACCAAGCAGCATATCACATATCATAGATATTATACCCAAATCATCCAGTATCAACCAATCATCCAATATCAATTAATCATCCAACATTTATCAATCAATAACAATCAATCATCCATCAACAGAATTGATCAACTCTAAATCAATTGGATTAACCTTAATCCTTCCTCATTTATCTATTCCAAATAAATAAATTAATCATCTCTTAATGATCTTCTTTAATTAATCTCCCCTGATTAATTTAATTCAAGTAATTAGTCTTATCCATATTCAGTAATTAACCTTTAATTACTATCATTAATTACAATAATTAATGATCATTCATTTACTTCCATTAATTAACCAATTATAATTAATTACATTAAACCTTGTAGGATCTAGATTAACCCTAGAGGGGGGGTGAATAGGGTTATAGCAAATTTTCTTGATTTAAACACAGAAATAAACTGCAAAAATAAATATGCTGAAAAGTAAATCACACACAAAATTTACCCAGCTTCGGCAACCCCTGCCTACTGCTGCATTCACAGATTTCTATTAGAATTAAACAGTATCACGCTTCCAAACACTCTACTAGACTCGCAGACATTTGCTCCCGCTCACAAACACTCTACTAGACTCGCACACCCTGCTCGGAAACATTTGCTCCCGCTCACAAACACTCTACTAGACTCGCACACCCTGCTCCCGCCTATAGAGTTTCGTTTACTCGCAAACTTTGCTTCCCGCCTATAGAGCTTCGCTTACTCGCAAACTCTGCTCCCGCCTATAGAGCTTTGCAAACTCGCACACCCTGCTCATTGAACTAATTCCAACTAGACAATCTGACACGACCTAATCCCTAGTTGGTGATTTACAACTCCTTTGACTCGAAAAGAAAAAACAAAACAACTTCAAAAAATAGAACCAGGAGAAAAAATTAAAATATAAACTTGAATGCCTAAATTTTTGCTCAAATAAAAAAACTCTTTTATAAAACCCTAAAACACTAAACCCCTTTTATAATAAACAGGGCCGGCTCCTTGATTTTTAACCCGATCCTTTTATTTTCTTCTGTAAAAACACGACCTTCTTTTTGTTCCTCTTTGCGCTTGAATTAGGGCTTGCGTTTCTTCTTCGTTCCTCTTCCTTCAATAAATTAGGGCTTTCAAGGTTGCTTTTGCTTCTGTGAGAATTTGCTATGGCTTCGGCTTGGCGCAATTTAGATTTGTACTTGACTATGGCTTCGCGCTTTGGTGAGTTCGATTTTGCTTTAGCTCTGTTCCTCTTCGTTCTTTTTTATTCGAAGTCACACCTTCTGCCGATGATGATTTTGGGCTTATATAGGATTCGAAATCCTATTTTTGCGTTCGTATACGTTCATTTGAATTTGTCTTCGTTCGTTCGATCTTGTATTGATGCTTGAGATTTATCTCTGACTTTTTCATATGCGTATATTTTGATACTTTCTTCTCACGGCTTGGTTGACACGGTTTTGATTCATGACTGCCTCCGTGTATTTCTCTGTTGACTTGTTCAATTAAAAAAAAACTTTGAATTCTTGATATTGCTGATTCTTCGGCACGGTTTTAATTCATTGTGATTTTTGTATCACTGCTTGATTCTCTGTGAATTTTTTTTCTGTTGACTCGGCTTCAGTATGCTTTGATTCAAACCAGACTTTTGTTGACTTGATCACAACTGATATTAGCTTGTGAATTTCTGATGGACTTATTAGTTCAACCCTTGTGTTCTTCATATCTTCATTTGATCAGTGTGTTTAAGTCTGCATTTGCATACTTGCATTTGAGTTGTTGCTCTCTGTACTTGTAGTTGCACTTCTAGTTGGATATGTTGGCACTGGAACTAACTTGTATCTAGACTTGTGTATTCATTGAGTCTGCATATTGTAGCCTGGTTAATTCCACTGTTTCATGCATGTACTTGCTGTCGTAGATTTTTGCAGTTGGTATCGCTTGATATTCATTTGCATTTGTTGTCGTAGACGTTTTGAACTGCATACTTCTTGTTGCAGTCTTGTACAATGCTCGACCATGTTAGTTTCATATGCATATTTGTGCATATTGACCATTGGTCTCTGTTGCATTCATTGTTTGCATTAACCTGGTTCTCTTTTATTTTCTTTGTTCGTGATGGCGGCCTTGACTTGTTGTTATGTAGTTGCACTGCACTGGCCTGCTGCCATACTTGTTCACTAGTGCATGTATCACTGTATGTAGCTCATTGAAGTGTTGCTGCATTGAATTTCTTTGAGTTGCAGTTTAGAACAGTTGCTTTTAGTCTTGGCCATGTTGCATTCATGTTGCTTTTTTTTTTGAGTTGCAGTGTTGGTCTGACTTGAACTCGATTCACTTGTTCATGTCACTGTAATGTCTTCATTTGCTTGAGTTTTAACTGTGCTCGAGCTCTGTCCATACTTCGAATTTGCATACACTTTATTTTGACATTTGCTATGCTTCAACACAGATGCTCCACTTGGTTATTCCTTCTGTTTGTTACTGTGGATTGAGCATTGTGTCACAACAAACTGTATGTTATATTTCTTGATCATGTTGGCCATTTGGTTGAGCTGTAACATTGTTCCATGTACACTTTGACATCCATGTTCTTCACTGTGTTGATTATTGTGCATGTCATTGAGTTTGTTGTGTATACTTGTGGCTGGTGATTCATCTTTCTGCATTTGGTTTGCTGTACATCTGAGTCACTGTTGCCCTTGTTGCTGTGTCATACTCGTTGAACTGGTTTTCTTGTTGTTGCATTCTGGTCAGTGATGCACTGTGCCTTGTACTTGGTCTCTGATCTGATTCTTGATCATTTCATGTTGATTTTTGAAATTTCACTTGAGTTGAATCCAGTTTCAAAACTCGGGTTTGACCTTGTGCTCGTGTCATGATTTTCAATGTTATTGCACGTGAGTTGAACCCGGTTTTTCATTTGGGTTTGACATGTGCTCGCCTGTCCCTGTAAATCAATCAAGTGTATATATCGGCGTGCACGGCCTTGTGGCATATACAGTAATATACTGTGTATGTCACAAGTTGTTCGTGTATGATGAATTCAAATTTAAATTATGACGAACAACCCAAATAACTAAGGCAAATCATATTTTCAAAAAATTATCTTTTATTTTGAATTGCAAAAATATTTCTTTTTCAATTTTACTGCGTTAGTTTATATTTTTGCAGATTTCTCAGATGCTGAATTCAAACTGGAATGCAGTTGAAGATAAGTACGAGTGTGAGTGATATGTAGTGAGGTGAACTGTAAATATGAAATGTGATGTAATTGTAATCAAAGTTGTATAGTTATAGTGAGAGCTTGAAATTGTACTATTCAAAAGTGTAATAAATATTTATTTGAATAAAATATCTGTTTGAATTCAAATTCTGTGTAATTTATTTTATTCAACAAATATTTATTTAAACTATGAAAAATAGAATAGTATATTAACAAATACATTTAAATGAATGTATATATGTTTATTATCATCAAACAAAAATCATATAAGCGCATATTCAACAATCTCCCCCTTTTGATGATAACAAACATATATTTAAGATTTTGAATGTATTAAATGTATTTGATCGTTCAATTTGCTCCTCCTATTTGAATGCTTCCTCTCTACATGATACTCCCCCTACATATATGCATACAAATAAAAATATGTAAATGAGCCTATATGCAAATGGAAAATTATTTGACCTTTGCTTGATTCTATTTGACAAAATCTTAACTTTTCTCTCCCCCTTTTGTTATCATCAAAAGAATAACAGTGTTATAAAAATAGAGATGAAGTGACAGACATGAATCAAACATTTAACTCAATTGAATATAAATATCAAATTTCAATAAAACTCAAACAAAAATCATAATTACCCTTGTTAGGCGCATATTCCACTTTCAGAAATGATGGGGATAAAATCATCAAAAATTCATATAGTTATGTCTATTTGTGGTATATTTATTTCAGGAAATTTGAATATCTACTAACCATGCATAACCGTTAGGACTTTTAAATGAGATTAGTAGTATTCCAATTTAATTTAAAAATGAAATCAAGTACCTTCTAACCATGCATGACCGTGAGGACTTTTAAATGGGATTAGAATCAACTTGTCTATTAAATCAATTAAATTTGATATGCGTTCCATACATGCACAACCGTGGGGACTTTTAAATGAGCATGGAAGCACATAATCAAAGATCCAAGTAATTCACCCATGCATAACCGTGAGGACTTTTAAATGAGAGTGAATACTTTGGATATTTATTTTTATTGCTAAATATAATAAATTGAAGCACAAATAATTTCCTTCACAAATTAAAAGATATTGAAGAACAAATGATTTCCTTTGTAAACTACCACAAATTTACATACTAAATATGATCTTGATGAGTGATGGTCGATAGAAAGATGATAGAAATAGAAATGGTCATGGAATTTTTACCCAACAAAAAGTTTTTATAACTCTTGTTATGAAATTCTAAAGAAATTTTCTAATTATACTTTCTCGAGTTTTAATATATGATAAATATCAACACTCATCACTTTTTCAATCACTATTCATCTTTCGATAATCATTAGGGAGTTAGATTAGTCAAAATTTAAAATCAAATAAAAATGACTAATATGTAAATATGGTCAAACATGATTTTCTCGAGGGGTCTTATAAGAAAATTTTCTGCTATTTGAAAATTATTTCAAGTGAAAAATATGCAGATATTTTCTTCGAAAAACGATGCAGCAAACGAATGTTTCAAAAAATTAATCACGTTCCACTAGTAATTTTTCTATCAACTATATTACCAGTGTAATCTGCATCTGAATTTAAATTTCACTCAATATTCACTCGTTGGATATCAAAGACCAGATTTGTGAAATTTCAACAAACTATCTCAGAATGAAATTTGAAATGAAGCCATGTTAACACTCAAACAAATATCATAGTGTTAATTTCAGAAACCGTAGGATGAACAACTATCAGCAGTCATTAAAACTTCATTATTATTTCAAAAACAATTTCTTGAAGTTTCAACAATTTCATAAAGTTTCAACAATTTCAAAAAATCCTTTTTAACAGCTTTCACATGAAATTTGAAATCGTGCAAATTTACAAGCAGTGACCAAAATATATCTACGTGTAGCATGAGTAATCAAATACCATCATTTGACCGAACAAATTTATATGGATTAGTTCAAAGTTGAAAATCTGATTGGTCATCAATTAAGCACAAATCAATGTCATAAATAAGAACAAGTCTAAAAATCATATTAGTTAAATCCGAATCAGTCAACCATCATAATTACTCCAAGTAATTCTATTTAAAGATGATTGGTCAATATTTTGAAAAAGTCATAGAATCAAAATCATCATCTTGTTCATCTCAATATTGGCTGATTTTAATTTAGAGTATGGTGCAGATAATCACATTTAATATATCGTTAAAAATATTTTTACCTGTTTTACCTTTACGATAATTTTTCGTTGTTATCCATTGTGATTCTGTCACCTTTATACTAGGCTAAGGAACTTTGCTTTGTCGCCCGTTGTGTTTCTGGAACAGCCAAAATCCAGAGAACACTGTTGTTGTTCCTTAGCCTGCCACCACACCTATACGGGAAAAGATTTATGTGACCTACTTGTTTTTATAGGTCCATGGTTGTTAGTGGCAGAATATGAAAAATTTGTTTTTGGAGACCCAAAACTGTTTATATATGTTTCTTTTGGCACCCAAATTTGTTTGACTTTCAAAGATTTTATATTTGTGCCTTTTGGAACCCAAATCGGTATAGTTTTCACATGTTTGGGTCTATACCAACAATTATTGTGATTGTGTCCATATTTTCTACAAATCGTGCACATTGAATTTTCTTGATTAATCTCATTTCTAACATATTCAGAGTGAGTATATCCAAGTCCTTGTCTATCAATATTGATAGTTTGTTTTCCTATTAACATATTCAACGATTTTTCACTTTTTGAAAATTTATCTAAAGTCGTTGACAATTGTTGGACCTGTGTTTTGAGAGATTCATTTTCATTTATCAATTGTGTGCACTTTTCAATAGAATTCTCTCTCCTATTATTTTCATTCTCTTTTAAAATCAGAATTTCATTTTCAAGTGATTTTATATTGATTTCTGATTTTTCAATTTCCTTTTCGAATGTTGGACACTTATCACACTTAGGGATCTTACTTTGATAGGTTTTAACTAATTTGTCGAGTTGCTCATTTAATTCTAACAAAGTATCATTTTGTGATTCAAGTTTGGCATACTTCTCCCTAAGTCGTTTAAAATAGCCATTTACTTTGTGGAAATAAATAAGTAATTCTGAGTGAGTAAATTTTGATACCTTGCTTGGCTCGTCGTCGTCGCTATCGGTTATATTCCCATGAAGGCACATATCTGCTTCCTCACTTTCACTGCTATCGCTTTTATTCCACTTGGCTGCAAATTTCCTTTTTGAATTCTTCGTTCGTAATGCCAGCTCGGCTGCTCCATCATCATCATCCTCATCACAACTTCTATTTACCAATCCTGTTAAGCATATTTCTTTAACTGAGTCGGTTGTGGAGGACTTCTCATTGCTGTTGACTTTTGCACCATATATTGCATCGAGAGTTTTCCAAATTTTCTATGCATTTTCACAATGAGAGACGAAATAAAAATTATCACGATTAATATGAAAATATAATATATGCATAGCAAGAGCATTAATCGAGATAATTTCCTTATTTGTTATATCACACCCATTTTCAATAATATCCCAACATTTAATATTAACAGATTTTAAATAAAATTCCATTTTCAATTTCCAATTCAAAAAATCTGTTCCATCGAAAATAGAAGGAATAATATTGAAACGACCCTCAACAAAAATATTTTCTGGTGGATTCATGACTCTAGAGTTAAAGAAAAAAATACCGGGCTCCGATACCACTTGTAGGATCTAGATTAACCCTAGAGGGGGGGTGAATAGGGTTATAGCAAATTTTCTTGATTTAAACATAGAAATAAACTGCAAAAATAAATATGCTGAAAAGTAAATCACACACAAAATTTACCCAGCTTCGGCAACCCCTGCCTACTGCTGCATTCACAGATTTCTATTAGAATTAAACAGTATCACGCTTACAAACACTCTACTAGACTCGCAGACATTTGCTCCCGCTCACAAACACTCTACTAGACTCGCATACCCTGCTCGCAAACATTTGCTACCGCTCACAAACACTCTACTAGACTCGCACACCCTGCTCCCGCCTATAGAGTTTCGTTTACTCGCAAACTTTGCTTCCCGCCTATAGAGCTTTGCTTACTCGCAAACTCTGCTCCCGCCTATAGAGCTTTGCAAACTCGCACACCCTGCTCACTGAACTAATTCTAACTAGACAATCTAACACGACCTAATCCCTAGGTGGTGATTTACAACTCCTTTGACTCGAAAAGAAAAAACAAAACAACTTCAAAAAATAGAACCAGGAGCAAAAATTAAAATATAAACTTGAATGCCTAAATTTTTGCTCAAATAAAAAAACTCTTTTATAAAACCCTAAAACACTAAACCCCTTTTATAATAAACAGGGCCGGCTCCTTGATTTTTAACCCGATCCTTTTATTTTCTTCTGTAAAAACACGGCCTTCTTTTTGTTCCTCTTTGCGCTTGAATTAGGGCTTGGGTTTCATCTTCGTTCCTCTTCCTTCAATAAATTAGGGCTTTCAAGGTTGCTTTTGCTTCTGTGAGAATTTGCTATGGCTTCGGCTTGGCGCAATTTAGATTTGTACTTGACTATGGCTTCGCGCTTTGGTGAGTTCGATTTTGCTTTAGCTCTGTTCCTCTTCGTTCTTTTTTATTCGAACTCACACCTTCTGCCGATGATGATTTTGGGCTTATATAGGATTCGAAATCCTATTTTTGCGTTCGTATACGTTCATTTGAATTTGTCTTCGTTCGTTCGATCTTGCATTGATGCTTGAGATTTATCTCTGACTTTTTCATATGCGTATATTTTGATACTTTCTTCTCACGGCTTGGTTGACACAGTTTTGATTCATGACTGCCTCCGTGTATTTCTCTGTTGACTTGTTCAATTAAAAAAAAAACTTTGAATTCTTGATATTGCTGATTCTTCGGCACTGTTTTAATTCATTGTGATTTTTGTATCACTGCTTGATTCTCTGTGAATTTTTTTCTGTTGACTCGGCTTCAGTATGCTTTGATTCAAACCAGACTTTTGTTGACTTGATCACAACTGATATTAGCTTGTGAATTTCTGATGGACTTATTAGTTTGACCCTTGTGTTCTTCATATCTTCATTTGATCAGTGTGTTTGAGTCTGCATTTGCATACTTGCATTTGAGTTGTTGCTCTCTGTACTTGTAGTTGCACTTCTAGTTGGATATGTTGGCACTGGAACTAACTTGTATCTGGACTTGTTGTATTCATTGAGTCTGCATATTGTAGCCTGGTTGATTCCACTGTTTCATGCATGTACTTGCTGTCGTAGATTTTTGCAGTTGGTATCGCTTGATATTCATTTGCATTTGTTGTCGTAGACGTTTTGAACTGCATACTTCTTGTTGCAGTCTTGTACAATGCTCGACCATGTTAGTTTCATATGCATATTTGTGCATATTGACCATTGGTCTCTGTTGCATTCATTGTTTGCATTAACCTGGTTCTCTTTTATTTTCTTTGTTCGTGATGGCGGCCTTGACTTGTTGTTATGTAGTTGCACTGCACTGGCCTGCTGCCATACTTGTTCACTAGTGCATGTATCACTGTATGTAGCTCATTGAAGTGTTGCTGCATTGAATTTCTTTGAGTTGCAGTTTAGAACAGTTGCTTTTAGTCTTGGCCATGTTGCATTCATGTTGCTTTTTTTTTTTGAGTTGCAGTGTTGGTCTGACTTGAACTCGATTCACTTGTTCATGTCACTGTAATGTCTTCATTTGCTTGAGTTTTAACTGTGCTCGAGCTCTGCCCATACTTCGAATTTGCATACACTTTATTTTGACATTTGCTATGCTTCAACACAGATGCTCCACTTGGTTATTCCTTCTGTTTGTTACTGTGGATTGAGCATTGTGTCACAACAAACTGTATGTTATATTTCTTGATCATGTTGGCCATTTGGTTGAGCTGTAACATTGTTCCATGTACACTTTGACATCCATGTTCTTCACTGTGTTGATTATTGTGCATGTCATTGAGTTTGTTGTGTATACTTGTGGCTGGTGATTCATCTTTCTGCATTTGGTTTGCTGTACATCTGAGTCACTGTTGCCCTTGTTGCTGTGTCATACTCGTTGAGCTGGTTTTCTTGTTGTTGCATTCTGGTCAGTGATGCACTGTGCCTTGTACTTGGTCTCTGATCTGATTCTTGATCATTTCATGTTGATTTTTGAAATTTCACTTGAGTTGAATCCAGTTTCAAAACTCGGGTTTGACCTTGTGCTCGTGTCGTGATTTTCAATGTTATTGCACGTGAGTTGAACCCGGTTTTTCATTTGGGTTTGACCTGTGCTCGCCTGTCCCTGTAAATCAATCAAGTGTATATATCGGCGTGCACGGCCTTGTGGCATATACAGTAATATACTGTGTATGTCACAAGTTGTTCGTGTATGATGAATTCAAATTTAAATTATGACGAACAACCCAAATAACTAAGGCAAATCATATTTTCAAAAAATTATCTTTTATTTTGAATTGCAAAAATATTTCTTTTTCAATTTTACTGCGTTAGTTTATATTTTTGCAGATTTCTCAGATGCTGGATTCAAACTGGAATGCAGTTGAAGATAAGTACGAGTGTGAGTGATATGTAGTGAGGTGAACTGTAAATATGAAATGTGATGTAATTGTAATCAAAGTTGTATAGTTATAGTGAGAGCTTGAAATTGTACTAGTCAAAAGTGTAATAAATATTTATTTGAATAAAATATCTGTTTGAATTCAAATTCTGTGTAATTTATTTTATTCAACAAATATTTATTTAAACTATGAAAAATAGAATAGTATATTAACAAATACATTTAAATGAATGTATATATGTTTATTATCATCAAACAAAAATCATATAAGCGCATATTCAACAAACCTCAGTTAATTACAATTAATTAATCATACTTAAATTAATTACCTTTATTAATCAACCTTGATTAATATCATTTATTAACTGATGGTCCTTATTAATTAACAATTTCTTGTAATTAATCATCTCATTAATCATAAACAGTAATTAATAATTTGTAATTACTTATCTTAATTAATTATCTTCTTAATTAATTATGTTAATACTTGATTAATTAATCTAATTAATTAATCTTTAATTACTTCTTTTAAGTAATTATTAATCAATTAAATTAATAAATATTCCTTAATTAATTACTTATTAATTAATTACATTTTTAATTAATTACACTTAGTAATTAATGCTTAATTTAATCTTATTCATTAATTAATTAATCACATTAATTAATTAACTAAAATTAATTAAGTAATTATCCTTTAATTACTTTCATGAGTAATTATCTTCTACTTACATCATTAAATGATTACTCTTTTTATTAATCACCTAACAAATAATTAATTTCATTATTAATCAATCTTAATTCATTAATTAATTACTCCATAATTAATTAACTTCAACCAATTATATTATTCAATCCTTAATTGATAACAACAAGTGATTACCCATTAATCACTTCCAATTTAATTACTCCCATGAGTATTTTCCATTAATTACTTCCATAAGTAACTACCTTCTTAATTACATTCAATAATCAATCATTAATTACTTCATTATGTAATTACACTTAATTAATTCATAATTAAGTGATTATATAAAATTAACTAAATAATTAACTAATTATTTAAAATTAATTAAATAATTAATTAATTAACTACTTATATTTAACAATCCTTAATTACTTAAGAAAACCTTAATCTTAATTAATCTTTTACTTATTAACAGATCATGTAATCAAGTATTCTTAAGTTCATATCCAAAATAATTTAACTTTAATTATCTTCATAAATAATTATTTGAATTAAATCAAATTTTAATAACTTAAAAACAAATTATACTATTTGGATTTCAAAATTTAAAATAATAACCTTGTTTGAAATAAAGCATTAAGAAATTAATTTTAAAATTTAAACACTTTAACTTTCTACTTCAACTTATTTATTTTAAATAAAATTTGAAAAACTTAGTTTTTAAACATTATTTTTATAATTTATTTCAAAAACATTGATTTAATACTTAAATACAAACACTCTTTTAAATTGAACTTCAAAATTTAATAAAGTTAATCACCTTTAAAAGAAATCATCTTAAAAATATTTTTAAATTTGAACTATAAATTTAATTTACACTTTATTCCAAAGAACAAGTTTAACCCTTGATAAATTTGTTTTCTTTTGATAACTTGTTTATACTATAATGCTTGATCTCATTATCCAAAAACAAGTTAAATTGCAACTTAATTTTAAAATTTTACAGTACTAATATTATCAGTATCTACCCAGGAAAAACACGACCCTAAGAACTCGAGAAAAACACGGAACATCACGAGCCTACCCCCGAGTAAAACCAGCACCTCCCCTCTTCGAGGTAAACCAGAGGAAACATGAGATCTTCCCGAGTAAAGCCCTGTCTTCTTAAAACAGAAACTCAACAAAACACGGCCGTGCACGGTGCACATGCACCGACGCCACTGGCCAGTGACGATCAACGCGACCCCCAACAACCATCACACGCGACCTCAACAACTCGATCCTCAACCCAGATTTTACAATATTTTCACGAATTAAATTTCAAGCTTCAACTCGAAGCCCGCTGAAACAACATCCACCAAAAATTCCCCACGGCCATCTAACCCGACACCGATGAACCTCTCCTTTTCCACCACAGAACCTCTACGTCACAAACCTCCTTATCCACACGTTGCGATCACCTCCTGCCACTCTTTCGCGTCGTAAAAGACAAGACAGCAGTGCCAAACAAAAAGCCATACAAAACCCTAGTTTGATCCAATTTTAACACCTCGACCAATAGAAAAATTTTACGACATTTTTCCCTATCTCTATTACCCACAAGAAAGCTTCGGCCACAATCTCATCCCCAAACACCATGCCGATCAATGGCAATTGCCAAAAAAACCCCATTTAGAACAAAACCCAAATTCACATCAATTTCTCAAATAAAAATTATGATATATACTTTAAAAATCATAATTTTAAAATCTTAACACATAAATGAAATCCAAATCTAAAAACAAGATAGTTGATTTTTTTATCATGGAACTATTTTTCACTATATTTCCTATTTTAAACACTATTCACACATTAAATCCTACAAAAACTATTTTTAAAATTTTCATCTAACCATAACTAACAACTTTTATTTAATCATCAAGATCAAATAAGGTTGTTATTGGAGGTTTTGGAATTTTAAAGTGAAGTCTAGACTTAAAAACAGAAAACAAGGTTCATATATACAGAGATCTATACACATATATACACAGATATATTCAATAATATAAATATTGAAAGGATTTCATGCAATCACCAATAACACTTCATAGATAACACATGCATGTAGTAACAACCAAATTAAACTATTTTTAAAAGAAATTTACTCACCTTATTCTTTTAAGCAAAGCAGTTTTCAGGCTTTGATTTGCTGAAGAGTTCCTCTGCATGCTTTTAATTTAATGATTAGAAAGATTGAAATTGCTGTTGAACTTGACGCTTATGTATGCTTTAATCTGATGATTAAAACTTGCTGTTGCCCCTTCAAAATGTTTTTAAAACTGCTGTTGATCTGATTCGAATTGCAGGTTGATTTGAATGTTGCAGATTTTCAATTTTGCAGTTTTGAAGTTGATTTGTATTTGATTTTGTGTTTAAATTTCAGGTAGCATTTGTCTTTGGGTTTTAAATTTCAGGTTTGTAAGTGGTTTACCGGATTGCCATTAATTTGAGAAGAAGAAAGAAAGTTTTGGAAAAATGAAAGAGGAGAAACAATTTTCTTTTATGTTTTAAATTTTCAAATAAATGAAAGATGAAGGCCACATGTCCATTTTGCCAACATTTGTCATAAGCTAGCTTATTCTTCTAACATATGTCACTTTAGTACTTAATTTCTTTACATATATTATTAAGACAATTTACATGTTTACACATGTCTTTATATTTTAAATAAATTTTTATTAAATTCAAAATGTAATATAAACTTACATGTTAAATTTACTTTATAAATAAATACTTGTATATGTAAATATAAATTTATCTTTAAAGGAAAATGTTCTAAAACTAATTAAAATATAAATAATTTCTTATACATAGATTTAAAAATCTAAACATTTACATATACATTTATAACCATTTTAAATTTAAGCATTATTAAAGAAAACAAAACAAAACTTTGATTAAGCTATTATATTTAAAAATAAATAATTACCTTTTATTTTGCAAACAATTTAATTATTCTAAATTAACTTTTGAAAATATAAATTAAAACAAAGCTTTAAATTACAATATATTCATACATATATAAATTGTCAACAGATTAAATTAAATTTCAAAACAACCCAAATTATAACATATACATACATATATATATATTACAATTTGAAGATTTATTTTTTATTTAAAACACAAGATCTTCTATTCACAATATATATCAAATATATATTATAAACAGAACAAAATTTCATTAGCTTTGAAAAATAAATCTTATCCATTTTAAATTGTTATAAAGATATTGATCACTATTATCAGATTAAATATTTATTAACCTTAAAAAGAATAAATTTACCAATTTAAATTAAAATTACAAAGAAAATTATCAAATCAATTTAATTATTAATACAGATTATTAAATTGATATTGCCCAAAATTCCGGGTCGTTACACACCGCATACACGGTTGTTAAAGTGGTTTTCAGAGTTGGCAGAGAGTATGACAACTTCCGATCCCGGTCTCTTTAACAACCAAACGTTATTATAACACCGCGGTTATTTCACAATAATTTATACTTTAAAACCTGAATATAATATCCCTTTCAAAACCATATAAATACGACATCATTTATATTTTTTTAAACCCCAAATCAATATGATATCATTTTTTATTTTAAAAATATCCCTTTCTCAAAATCATAATATTTCAAATATATATATATATATATATATATATATATATATACACATACATACATACATATCTTAAACCTCATATCTTTGAAGCAAAATTTTCTAATACTTAAATGGTTTAAATATTTAGCCACTTTATATTATAAAATAGCTTTTAAATTTCATAAATAAATTCCAATTATAGGTTTAATTTCCCAAATAAACTATTTCAACTTTCATATATTTCAAAGCTTAAATTATCCCACCATTTCAAAACTTATTCTTCGACAATCTCATATACATCAATTCCAACTACTATTATTTAGATTTGAAACGTTACTAAATAAATCAAATATTGTTTTAGTAAAACTTTTAAACTTCAAATAACTGGATACTCTTCCAATTAAATTAACTTGATAATATTCAATTTAATAAATTTGATAATCATTTAAATCCTCTAAATAATGATCAAGTTATAAAATCATACCTTTTAAATCTAAATTTTTATCTACATTCCAAATCCAATTTATTCAAGAACAATTCTTAAATAATTCAATTCAACCCAATTTCATATTTATCTCCCAACTTTAATTTTATTTGAGTCATTATAAATTCTATATATATAATACCATAAATAGGAAATTACCCATATAATATAAACCATCAAACTCCATTATTTAACTCATTTTTATTAAACAATTTTATACATAGCTTAAATTCAAGAATTTAACTATATATATATATATATATATATATATATATATAAAGCAATATTTATATGACATCAAATTTTGTATTTAATAAACCGTATATTCCTTTCCAAAACCATAGAAAATCACTTCATAATTTTTCTATATATAGACCGCGGTGCCTGTATATAATTTTTTATCCTATGGTCAAGTGATACGGATATTTATCATTTCAATGCCCAATTTAAAAATAAAAATTACGGTTATATATCATTTCAAACCGCAATCTCGAATGAGATGAAAATGCATAATAACTTGCAGTTTATAACAATATAAAATACAACAACCATTCATCCAATATCAACCATCAACCATTTATCGCAATCATCATCAAATTGAACAATAGCATCAATATAGAATAGAAAATAAACAACAGTTATTAAATAACCGTTTAAATCAATCAAAAATTTAATAACTGTTTAACTAGTAGTTTATATGAAATGAATAATTAATTAACTAATTTAACTGGCAGTTTAAATGCAGTGAATAATTAATTAACAAATTTAACTGGCAGTTTAAATGCAATGAATAATTACTTAACAAATTTAACTGGCAGTTTAAATGCAATGAATAATTTAAATAGCAATTTAATTTAAATAAATGAAATTAATTGAGATGATGATTAAAAATATACCAAACAACCATAAATAAATTTTAAATCACATCATATATCAATTTAACAAACATAAGAAATTTTAGAAGTTGTGAGTGGGTTAAAACACTCACCTTTTGAATTTAAATCCAATTTAAACCCAAAAATTGCACAGTCTTCAAATCCGTCCAAACCAGTGCCAAAACGTTCGGAGTTTTATTTCGATCCTAATAAAAGAAACCTTGCGTAAATCTGAGTCCGTATGCGAAAGTTACTCGAGTTAAATCGTTTGTAAACAAAAATTAAATTAAAACAAAACTAACCTAAATTAATAGCCACGTCAGCAGTTGACTTTTCGTTTTCACTCACGTTCGAGACTAACTTAAGCAAACCCTAACATCATCGAGCACGATAACCCATCTGTAGCCGCCGTCTAACACCCAATTGCTGCCGCTAACCTGAACGACGCCGCCATGATCAGAGGTCACCTCCGGAACCGCGTCACTCTCCTTCTCCCTCGGCCAAGTCGTGGCCCTTCCCGGTGCAGCCTGGTGGTGGCTGCCACCGCTAAAAGAAACGCCAAATCTGGCTATTTCATTTTCCCCTGACCACGATGAAACCCTTGGATCGACTTGCCCTCGGCCCCCCTACATGCCAATGCCACCGGATCGCCTCCTCGTCGCAAATCCACCGTTAAAGAAGACGATGGCCTATCGACGGCTGAGAACAAACACCAATTTTAGGATAAAAGATGATCCATTTGCAAAACGAACAACATATTTTAGATGCGTATATCGAGAGCTTCGATATATATTTTTTTCAAATTTTTCTGAGGACTTTGAATTTTTGACTTTGATTTTGAATTGTAATTGGATCTAGGGTTTGCAGCCATTGAAAAGGAGGAGTTGAGAAGAAAATATACGTACAGACAAATGAGAATTAGGGAGGCTAGGGTTTATAGTAGGATATTTATATAGAAGGTTGGAAAAGAATGGACCGGATCAAATGGATGTACGCGCTGGACGATATATGGCCCGAAAAGCCCGTTTCGACTCCGGAACGAAATTGGGTAAACCCATATATCAAAATAGGTGTTTTACAATATTTTAAACGCAATGGAAAAGGTTTCACGTCCAAATTCCATCGTATGAAGAATTTATGCTAAAATCAATATTTTCAAATTGATTTCAATTGATTTCAATTTCATTGATTTCAAGACGTTTCAAACCCGTACGATCAAACGACAAGTCCGATCGCTACGAAACTTGAAACCCTACAATAATTTACCGTTAGGATCCGATGAAACTCGTTTGGTCGAAATCCGAGTCAGTGGCCAAAATGGCTATTTTTCCATTAATTAAATAAATTAATAATTAATTAATTAAATCGCTATTTGAAATTCAAATTGTATAATTCATAAATTTTATCACCTTGTATTACTTAAGAAATTTGTAATCGTTTAAACCAATTCTCATATCAATATAAAGTACATTAATTCACAAATTATAGTATTTAACACTCAATTTAATAAATCATGTTATTTATAATTAATGCTTTAAACCTGATTTCAATCCTTCCATTATCTATTTAATCCTTTCTAATATCATAGTTAATATTTGTCTTTCTTTCATTACATTGGTGTTCTCATTCCATCTAGTTTCAATTAACGTAATATTAAATGTTGAATTTCATTTATTTGCAATAAATTCAATTATTGAATTTTGCACTTAAATCAAATTAATAAATCTTGCTTTCTATTCTTTAAATCAACGAATTTTCATATAGTAAATAGGCTTATCATTAATTTCATCTTATAAAATTAACCATCTTCAATTACAAAACAAATCTACCCTAACTGCACAATTTAAGTCAATTACTGTAGTTGATTCCACATTAAATGTTATTAATTAAAATTGAAACCTCAATAAATTCGTTTATTGATTTAAAATCTTGCTATTCAGTAAATTGACATTTTATGGGTATAACTAACATTGAATTATAATGCATTTCATTAATGCATGCTTCATTTCATATAAATTCCCCTTTATTAGCTAAAACACATTAACAAAACAAAATAATTAATTTAGATTTGTTGCAGTCGATTACCTGTCTTAACTTAATATACAAAATAAATGGTTAACCTGAAATAATTGTTACCCTTTAACATTCAAATTCACTTACAACTATCATTAACAACAATGTTGCCATTGATTTAGATTTAATTAAATAAATTAGATAAATGGGTAAAATTTTATAATTATCACTAATGCCAAATTTACTCACATTCATACTTAATTACCAACTACAATTTATTATAATTACTTAGTTTGCATTGATTCAATCGAATTGTAATTTAATACGTATTATTTCCTCACTTAATATAACCTTTGAATTAAATTCCCAATTCTCCAATTACTACCTTAAAACAAATTTTTGTTTTATTAAATTTACATTCACACTTCCGTTACTACATTTAATTTCATTAAAGTAATATTAAATTACTTACTTGTAATAACCATTTATCAACAATATACTCTTTTAATAATTGTACGTTTTACCCTTCATACACCTACTATTTAATTATATTTATTGAAATTTATTTCAAATTTTATAACTACAATCAATTACAACCTTACCATTGTTGCAATTTAATTGGGATTACACTAAATTGGTTATTCATCAACTGCCATTAACATGACTACCAAATTTACATTCAGTTATTATTAATTGATATATTATCGCATTGGTTAATTAAGTGCTTACCCTCTTTCTTACTTTTATACGTTTACCTTCTCCAAAACAATATTATAAATACTTACGGGATAATCAATTTACTATCTATTATTATAAATTCATTAATTAATTCACAGATTTCCTTTGTTTTTTTTATTTATATTACACTTATAACCAAGAATGACAATTTACATTATTTCGATTAATTGCAATATAAATTTCAAATTGAAAATTTTAATTACAATTGCTACAACTAATTTCTAACATTCGCTCCAATATAGATTATAAGATTTTTATTTCTTTCTAAATTTAATTACAAAGATCCAATTAAATTAACCAATTTATTTATTAAAATTTACGGGTCGTTACAACAAGAAGAACAAAAAGTTTTACAAACCTTATTACAATCAACAAATTTTTTACTACAAAGAGATTTAAGAATAGCATCGCTAGGATGACCTAAACGATTGTGCTAAATATTCGATGGCAAAGCAGTAAAAGCAGAATGATTGTTGGAAGAAATGACTTGAGAGTTGGAGAAAAGTGGATATAAGGCCTTAGTGCTATCACATCTCATTAGTCTGTTCCCCTCTGTAAGTCATTAACAGAGAAACCAAAAGAGTCAAAAGAGATACAAACCATATTATCTGTGGTAAATTTACGAACAGAGACCAAATTTTTAATGAGCCTGGGGGCATGTAAGACATTGTTTAGGGTAAATGGTGGATAAGGTGGAGGCAATGTAGTGCGACCGTTAATAATAATTGAAATTAAATGACCACTACTAGAAACAATTTTATGATGCTTATTGCTTGAACTGAAATAAGAAGAGAGATTACCTGCATCCGCCGTCATGTGAGATGTAGCAACATTATCCATGTAGTAGTTCCCATCTGGTTGAGAGAATGAAAGAGCATGCATAGCGGCCTCAATGTCGGTGGGCATGTAGCTAGGACCAAGAGGAGCAACTACATTGAAAGCTTGAGGTCTGGACCCAAGTAAGTATGACCCAAAAGAGGAGGGCCGTTGGACCGCTGGATTGGGCCTTGGCTGTCAAGAGTACGCGAGAAATGGGCAAGGAGGAATAGTCCACCCTCCCCAACCAAGTCGTTGCCACTGTGGCGGTGGGACCTGCCGATGTGGCAGCCACTGGTGCTGCTGATATGGTGGCTGACTAGGACTGGACCCATTAGTACTTTGGTGGACCTTTTTCTTCCTATTGCTTTTAAAATTGTTCCTCCCTTTATTATTGTTGTTGCGCTTGTTGCTTGCAGATGAATCAGTGGCAACCATGGCAACACCACTGGACCGACTCCCAGAACCACCAGTTTCACGAGCTTGACGAGCCTTGATAGTATGCTCAGCCATTTTCAACCTTGAACGATAACTCACAAAGGATGGCAAAGGCTCTTGATTTTTTATATAGTCCACCGTACCACTATACACTTCTGGTAAGGACCCGGTGAGACGTAAAACTAGACGACCATTTGTCATCGGGGCATCCACATCAGCCAACCTATTCGCTAAAGATTGTAGATAATTACAATACTAATCGATCGATTTGAAAGCCTCAAAAGCAGCATTTGTAAAGTCCTCCTCGAGGTGGGTAGCTCGACAGGCTTTGCTGTCCTGAAAAAGAGCTTCAAGACGGTTCCATGCCCTTTATGCCATGTCATTACGTCTGAGGATAGCGAGGAGAAGATCGGAAAAAATGGTGCTGTAAATCCATTCCAAGACAATGGCATCCAAATGCCTCCAAAGTGCTAGATCATCGGACTTAGCCTGGACACAGGAAGCCGTAGCCTTCTCCTTCATTGGTGGAACCAAGTGATCGTAAAGATCATGAACCCAAGCAAGATTGGTAAACAGAGTAGCTTAAGAATGATACATGGCTTGCTCATTGTCTAATGTTATGGGAATAAGAGATTTACCATTAGTGATGGTGAGTTCGGGATGAAACTTGGATGAGTCTGCTATGGAAAAGAATTAAAGATAGAAGAAGAAGAACGGAGAAGAAGATAGGTGAGGCTATGGTAAGGAGAATAGTTCTGATATCATGATAGAAATCTATTTAGAAATCAATTTTGCTTCCCCATTGTATTCAACTTCCAATAATATATATGGTTACAAGAGTCAAGATAGGCTACAAATTTGCCAATTGATTTGCTAAAACAAAGGTAACTAAATAAATATTTCTCAAATAAGGATATCGTCAAATCAGAGAATAAATGCAGGAAATATCAGGAAATATTTTGATGCCTAGAATATATGTAAAATATATTCTATCAATTTCTCTTCATCATGCTACTGTTCATTATTTTACCCATATAATTATTACAATTATCAACTTAAACACAATGTATAAACTTAAACGACTACCTAATTTTTCTTGTTTTTAATATAGTATAGTTATACTATAGTTTTTTCGGTTCCAAGGCACATAAGAAATAGTTGTAATTTCTTATGCATGTGATTGCAATATCAAGTATGAATTGATCCTTTCTACAACAAGCAACATCATCATAAAATTTTGTTAAGTGTAAATCGGCAAAGGCAACCAATATTTGAGAAGATCAAGCAATGTGATCAGTTATAAATTGTGTAATATAGATTGTTCCATTTATTATTATTTCCTTATATGTTACAATATCTTTTGTAAAATATGCCTATTATATGATATAGTATTGTGTAATATAGTAGTTAGGTTATAAGAGGGGGAGAAAGAATTAAGAGTAAAATGAGCAATCAGATCGAGCAATGTTAATTTGTAATCAATAGAACAAAAATAGGGAAAGCATAGCAACATTTCACTATTTTTAAAGGAATGATGAAAATTACAATGGTTAATTGAAAAAAAATACATAACGTTGCTGTAGGTTACAAACTTATTTAAATAGATTCAAAAAATTGAAAAGTGAGTTAAAAAAGGTGCATGCAATAGGAGAATTAATGCGAACGGTCTGTGAGAAAATGCTCAACAGTCCTATCACATTGTTCGATCTACAAGAGGAGTAAAAATTATGTTATGTATAATAACAATATATATGAAGAGACACATACATGTATATACACACATATGTACATATATGTAAATATATGTATAAATACACACACGGAGATATACATATACACATACATATACGTACACATACATATGTAGAAGTATATAATTTGCAGCATACCACTTCAGGAGTAAAAAAGCATCCTAATTATCATTGTCAGAACATTGTGGAAAAAGTTAGGGTTCATCAGTTTGTGGCACTTGTACTTCACTGACATAAAATTCAGATAGTTTATCATTGTTTTCCATGGTTTTTTCAGTAATTGGATACAGAGGAAGATAAACATAGCGGTTCAGCACATTATCATTTTCCTATTCGACATAAAGAACAACATGCTTTTCGACAGTGTCTGAAGCTTGTGCCATATCATCATTAAATGAGTGAAGCTGCTTTGTTAGACGTGTGCTTTTATGTTTGATTTTCTTAATGGAAGTGAGTATTGTAGTCTCTTTACTATGTAGTAAAGATTTTCTCTGCATGGTAAGAAAATATTTTTTAATTGGGGAATAAAATAAAAACTCGTATTCAGTGGAAAAAAAAGTAGAAAATTGATAACAACAAAAGGTGGCAATGGAGGACAGTATGTACTGTATAAGGTAAGAGGGAGGAAGTACAAAAATAAGTGGCCAAGTAAGAGATAAGGAAGAAGTACCTTTGTTATTCTACACGAGAGGAAAAGTGCAGTCCATTGCAGTGAGAAGGAAAGTATATAGAGCTTATATGGTAATAAGAATAGAGAAACAGTTACATTTAATGTGCTGTGGGGTGATAAGTGGGCTATTTTATGGAGAGGAAAAAAGGGAGTTGGTAGTGGGATGATTTGGCTTGGTTATTTATAAATATAATTATAAGGTCAGGAATGCATGAACGTGACCTTCAAAACAAAGAGTTGAGTGTGTGTATAGAGATGTAAAAAGTGGTTTTGAGGATATAGTCAGAGAACTTTGCACATGGAAATTAAAAAAACAGATGTTGAATTCATAGAATGCATTTCATTTAGGAGTAAATTGGTGCGAACAGTGGCAGAATAATAATAGTTTTTCGAATACTGCAGAGTGAAAAGGCCAAAGAAAAATTTGATCATGAAATACGTAAATATCATAAAGCAGAGAAACAAAGGTCAGCTGAATAGCTGAATGTATTAAGAAATACAATTTAAATTTATCCTACAATTCAAGGAATGCACAACAGATAATTTGATTAAGAAATATATAAATATCACAAAGCAAAGTAAATTAGCTTTAAAATTCCTAGAACTTTCGTTGTACTTTGACCAATTATTTATTCGTCATTGACTAATAGGATTAATAGCTAAAAGTATTAGAGTTTCAAGTGAGTTGAATGTAGTCATAGTATTTCCATTCGTTGTCGGTTTGCTCTTTGACAGTTTAGAGATTGAGCAGAGGAAGATTATTCAAAATTGATATAGTAGAAGCAATGATGTGATCTGGAATGTGTCTACCATCTTCTTTCCAAAATATGTATGCACTCAACATTTGTCGATTTATACCTTGCAGCAACACTTGTGATATTGAAATTTTATTACGTAATAAGACATATATGTGCAGCAAATGTAATGGGAAATAAAGATACGAACACTGAATTCAAAAATGACGAATAAAGTAATAATGCTAAATTTTTAGTAGGTCATTTCTAGAATGAGAAATGTACAATTATATTCTGACTCATTATGATAAATTTACCATAAGAATCTCAAAAAGCTTAGTTATGGCAGTATAACACAGCTGATCAATGAAATATATATATATATATATATATATATATATATATATATATATATATATTGAGGACAAATAATGATTCGTACTGTGTTGGGATGCATTTGTAAACCGAGGAAAAGGTCGGTAAGTCAACTTTTTCAAAACCATACTCACTTGTAGCACTGCATTGAGGGTAGGTATTTTAAATACATCAGGCTTGGTCATATCAGCAAGTGAACTCTGTCTATGTAGGCTACAAAATAAACCTATATTATGAAATTCATCTTATTTATTGGCATGTTATTGTCAGCAACTCAAATATGTAAAAATAGGCTATAGTCTTTTTTATTCCACAAATATTTGGGTTCAAAGAATTATCTAAGCTAAAATAACGCATATGGTCATTCAAAGCATTATATGCTGACTGTAAATTGGTAGTTTGGAATATCAAAAAATTAACAAACTAAATCACGTATGCCGTTAGATATATAGTTTGTAAATGAATTATACACACATTAAGACAGAAGGTAGCAAAGGCAAAGCAGGTTGCACCTACATGCTGATCAGATTATCAACCGTTATATGACAATTTGTGCAGAAATGGCCGAACCATTGAAACAAACTGCTCCTCTGCATACATCAGAGGAAATGTAGTTCTAGGAGTTAGCAGTCCTTAACTTTGCAGTGGCATTCCTCAATTTTGAATAAGATTCAACAAAAAATAAAGTAGGCTTATTAATAGAGAAAAAAGTAAGTGCATGCAATAACATTATGATGAGTCATGTTTTGATTTCATGCGAGCAAAACATCTAATATAAACCACATTTCTAGTATATGTTTCTTTTTTCCTCTGAATTTTTCCATTTTGTACCAAATACCTTTGTTGTTTGACGTCTATTACTTTGGGATAAAGCTATGTATAGTTGACCATGATTGAAAACATGTTGTGGAAGATAGATGCTAACGTATGGAATTTTTGGCCCTGTGACTTGTTAATTGTTATTGCAAAAGCTAATTTATTTGGGAATTGTTTTCGAATTAGGGTGAAAGGCATGTTGACATTTTCAGAAGGCTTTAATGATATGTGGGGGATAAATACTCTTGTACCATGAAAATAACCGATTGTAATTTTAGCATTTATAAGATTTCTATGAAAAACATGACATATTATCCTGATTTAATTACATAATCCAATTTTTCAATATTCCTAACCAACATTATTAGGGATCCTGCTTTAAGAGTTAGCTTATGAGGTGGTAATCCACCTGCAGAGAATGCAAGAATTCTGGTTGGTACAAATTATTCATATCGTCTTCAACCGAATCAAAGGAATAATAAATGTGGTAAATGCCTAGGAACATGATTATTACTTTACTTTTGAGTTCATAAAATGCCTCATTTATTGGTGCTAATACGGCTCTATTCATAATATAATCAATATCATACGATCCAGAAGTAAGCTTTGGGAAAACAGAGTTAATCAAAGAATGCGTGGAGTTTGTGTTACTCTAATTTGTAACAATATCATCTGCGAGTTTGATCATGTTATCTTGAACATAGGGTTCCTCACATTACCAATAAGTAAAATAAAATTAGCATATGAATGATCATTTCCAGCATGCATATTTTTTTGTTAAGTGGATGACGTGAACGTACGACCATAAATATGATCTTACTATGTGTGCATCAACTATTTGAGCTTTAGTGCCTTTCATAACGATGGGCAAAACTTGACGGAAATCACCTCCTAATATGACAACTTTACCACCAAACAGTTATCGGTATTGGTTAGATCTCTAAACGTTCTATCCAATGCCTCATGTGCAAGATGTTGAGCCATTGTTGCTTCATTCCATAATATAACATTTGGTTCGCATAGTAATTAGCTATATCAGATTGTTTACAAACAGGTGAATGAGGGATTAAGATTTATTGGTATTTTAAATCGAGAATGTGCACTTCGACCATTGGATAAAGCTATGGAAGCAACTCCAAAAGTGGCAATTGCAATAAGTCCTTGATTCCATGGTTGAGCTAAAATTGCTCGATATAAATATATGTTTTTTGATTCCACCTGGATCGTCTACGAAGTAAATTGAATTTTTTTCTGAAGTTTATTGAATTCATTATCATATCAAAAGCCTCCTTTTATCATAAATTTAAGTTATTTATGGATTCTATGTCTTGTAATGGTATTTCCATAAATTTTTCTTGTAAAATAATGCTCGAGTTACTGTAATCAGTAGAATAATTAAGAGTATCTTGAGGTAAGTCATTATCCAAAACTTATTTATTATATAGGTTGAGTAGGTCGTTAAGATCTGAAAGACGTTGAAGTAATAAATGAGCATTGTTAGTTGTGGAAGTAGAAGTATGTTGATAATCTTCAATTAAATTTGAAGAAAGTTCTTCCCACAACTGTCGCACATGACTTGGTTCACAGTATACTAAAACTGTAGTGAATAACCTTCTTGGTGTAGTAGGCATATGTGTGTTTGAAGCATCTCTCAAATAATCTTTAATACTATCATCATTCTCTAAACCTCTATCTTCAGCCGCTTCTTTAAATGTATGATATTGTATTCCACCAATGGTAAGTAAATCAGTTTAGGATAATGGTCCCATAACATGCATTAATAACATTCTTCAAAAATAATTATTGCCTTCTGGGGGGGATCCGTGTAAATTCTGCCCATTACCCTATGATTATTTCGTCTACGAATCCACCCCTTTTGTTTACAGTCCCACCAATATTTCTTTGAAAACTCATGATAAAAGCATTCTCATGTTCTGCATAATTAACATTTGTATTAAAAAATTTAATAAGCATTCTTTTTTAATCTATCCTGATCATTCGGTACATGTTTGTAATTATTCGATTGAAGAAAATTGTACTAAGTGAGTGTCTGTTTGGCAGATGTATTTGTAAACCAATAACAGAGGGTTAAATATTGATGAACTAAAATTTAAATATTGTCCATAAGGCTTCTGGATCACAGACCCACCGTGTATTAATGAATTTCTAAATTTCGTCCTTGTTATCAACTGGTTAGTGGATACACCAACTCACACACTGTCCGACCCCTTGTAGACATACTTGTAAATATATTTTATAGATTTAATACTTGAGCAAATTTCGACATTTATATGGCAATCATATTTCAAAAGTAATTAAGGATTATAAGGAACTACCCAATGATTGTCAATTGTGTGTTCCATTGCTTGATTTTGAATCACATTATCAAGTCGTTTATAAATTGGATATGACTCATTTCCTTGTAAAGTGACAAGAGCGAAAGCTTTAGGAAATCCTTTCTTACACTCACCATTTTTCATAGAAACAACGTTTGGATCAAAGCGACCATATGGACGATGAATCATGTGTTTCATGACAGTAGTATACAAATCAGGTTCTACATCTTTGCTGGGAATTTGAACTCTAACTAACGCATTGTATTCATCGGGATTACCAATGTTATCATTTTTCAGCTAAAACAAGTAGAATATGCGAGTGTGGTAATCCTCTTTTTCAAAATTCAATGACGTGCACAGGTGCAATGACTTTACTTAAAACTTCTTTGTCTAATAATTCACTTTTTAACCGTTTTAATTTAGCGGAAAAAAAATTCTTGTTGCTGAATCTAGTCGATCTTGTGGTTGTTGACCGGGGTGGAGTTCATAAGTAATCTCAACCCATTTGGCATTACATGTGATAATAATAAAAAAAGGTTTTCCATACGTTTGCACTACTGCTATTGCATCTAGGTACCATTGATGTATATCTCATGGACAACAAATATGAGAAGATGGTAGAATTTTCTTGACGCTAATATTTTCTGAATGCTAAGTGTTTAAATTGGTTAGAAATAAAGTCGGTAGAAAATAAGTAGTAACAACATAATATGACACGGTGAACTTGAAGAACTTACTAGTCGATTTCTCTCCCATAATGAGAGCATCTGGTAAACCCTGATGTAGATCATCCCTAATGGTATCTTGGTTATTACGAAGAAATCTATGTTGCATGGTTTCTATTTTCACTAACATGTCAACTTCATATTTTTGAATAGAAGTCCACCAAGTAAAATAAGCGATCTATCTCAAGGTCGAACCTGTGATGATAATAATATGTTAGTATGCCCTCGAAATAGTAAAACATGACATAAAGGCTAACAGTACATGAGTTGGAAAATATTAGTAGATTAAATGATATTTTTCAGATATGCTAAAATATTGTTATTGGTATTTGGAAAATAGTAATTTTGTATAGGTCAAAATAAAGGCCAACTTTTTTGCGATGCAAAATGAACATTCCTTATTATATTTATAATAGCGTAGCATTTATACCTATATAAGATGGGAGTAGTAGGATGCACAACTAATGTAATTGTTTCTATTATCGTAAATGTTTAAATCCCACCCATGTTCACCATATGGGAGTAAGAGATAGTATTGTAGTGGATCATAAAATCTAGTTGTATCTGGTTGCTGTAGATTTCTAGCTCTTGTTTCAACTATGATATCCCTACCGTGCAAGTCATCTGATTCATCTCCTATGACTATCCTAGCTACTTGTGATTCAGTTTGTAATTCGTGATGATGTCGGTTTACCGTGATCTCTTTTATTTTAATTCTTCATATTTCAATATCATCACATTTCCCAATTTGCCGAAAGATGGATACATAAGGGTTTTATGTATCTAAAATGTGTTTTAGATGAAGAAGTACATCCGATCTCAGTACTTCATCATCCAGTTGTTAATTTTCAACCTCATACTCTGTGTCATAGATAAAAAGTTGTGAATATCTTGGTCTACTTTTAGTTGTAGGCAAAACGCTTCTAATACGATGATATATAGAATCTGGTCCACGATAAGAATAAATTCCATTTGTTGCATTTGCTAGGTTTTGATTTATATTTGCACCTACTGATGTAAAGCAAATGCATTATTATAAGATTTGATGTTGGTTCTGTAATGCGTACAAACTTCCTCTTGGTCCATAAATAAGTTTAGTTGTTATGGAGCAGTAGGTCGACAAATGGTAATATTTCCGTTTGAACAACAGCGCCATGAAGTATCAAAATAGAACTTTTTGGCTGCACAAATTGGGCAGTATGTGGGTTCTGGCAATAGGTGATTATGAAGAGCATAGTTTGCAACGTATTTTTGACTGCAATTGTGATTTGTGGGAAAAGATGGCAGAGGTTCTATAACTTCCTCATTTTCAAATGGTGCAGTTCCTACATAAGCGTCAGAAATGAGATAGTTAAAAAAATTATTGAAATTGAAGGACGAAGATGAATAGGTAAAATGTAGAGAAAAATATGGAAGTAATGAAAAACTGAAGGTGGATATGGCAGTAAATTGTAAGATAGATTGTCAAACAATTACTTTGGCTATCAACTACACAACCGCTTGTGTAATAAATTTAAAGATACCTAAAACTTGAGCAGTTTGTAAGGAAAATATTTGGAAGCATAAGTTCATACTTCGTAAAGTTTTAGTATCAACATCTGCAACTGTTAACATCAGTACATGAGTTCACAATCACTTCTTGTTATGGATGGCACAATAGTTAAACCCTTAATTAAGTATTTGCTGAACAACTAATTG
Source organism: Allium cepa (assembly GCA_030765085.1). Taxonomy (NCBI): domain Eukaryota; kingdom Viridiplantae; phylum Streptophyta; class Magnoliopsida; order Asparagales; family Amaryllidaceae; genus Allium; species Allium cepa. The sequence goes on along the minus strand of CM060934.1, from coordinate 484,453,114 downwards.
AGATTGTAACTCTGAAAAATAGTTAAGTATATTTTTTGTAGTACAATTTATGGTGATGCATTGAATAGCCTCAAATAAAAATACAATAGTACCTAGTTTCAACTAATTTTGACGTGAAAATGATTGAACAGCTATCATCTTGTCAAAAATATAGAAATGCTTCTTAAGAAATAGGTACGAATGATTGAAGACTTGTGTCCTTGTATGCAAGGTCTCTACTCTACAATATCGGGACTCCTTATCTTATTACATGCTATGCAGCCTATACTAGGCTGAGACACATGGCGTACTCACATTGGGATACAGTTCAAGTACATATTAATATTTTGTTATATATATGTATATACATGCACGCGCACACACACACTAACACACACACACACACACACACACATATATATATATATATATATATATATATATATATATATAGTACAGAGGCATGTTGAGTCTATCAAATTTTGTTAAGGTATCAGAACGTAATAAAGATTACAGCGGACAGAAGAGAAATTTCAAATGTAGAGTGCATGATCCAAGAAACAAACTGAAAGAACATACGTCAATTTCACTAATGCTATAAAGGTTGATTTATGAAGATTAATGCAAAGTGCATCATTAATGTTGTTGGAATACCATAAGCCTATTTTAGTTCTTTAACATGTATATAAAAATGGTGATGTAATATTAAACCATCTTTGTATAAATAAAAAAACTATATCGAATAAACTCGTAAAATTTTACATTTTCTTGACACTAAAATAATGTGCAGAATAATCGTCGAACTAGACTAAAAAGATGAATAATTATTAAATGGTGAATAATATGGAAGAAGTTGTCTTTAATCACCTGTGCATGTACCTATAATATATTTTATATTGAACATAAGTATAAAATGGTAAAGTAAAATAATTCATGTTGGGAGGCTGACAAATGGAAATATAAGAATCCGTTTATTTTCAGACTGGCGGGTAAAGAATCTGCTTTCTTTTATTTAGTATTTTCGCATAATCTTTTCAAATGTTGGTATAAAGAAGAATAAGGAGTTTTCGTTGGTCAAACTTTTTATAATGTAAGATTAAACTGCAATGTAGTGTAGGCTATGTTTGCATTTCAGATGTTTGTATTTTTTTTATTCGAAACATTGATGATTTTAAAGTTGAAATTGAGAAGGTCAATATGAATTAAAACCGATGTTGGTTGTAGATTGTCGTTGCATTTCAGATGTTCAAAATCGTTGTGCATGTTATTATCATCTACAATTAGCCAGCTAAACTTGTCTTACATCACTAGATAGCCTTTCACGTTAAGCTCGTTGTGCCAACTAATGTTGTTCAATTTGTTAAGCATCCAACTATTTATTATTGAAATTTTTTTAAAAAATATTTAATTCTGTAAATGATGATTAAATACATGGCAATAAATTGAAATATAATTTTTGTATTGAAAAAAACCATTGTGTTGGAAGAGTGCGTAAATATGATGAATGAAAATTTCATCTTAATCCAGTTAGGGATGTTACTAAACGGAATTAGCTAATAATAATGTCATAGTAATTTAAAATAAGTAAACACACATATTTACGTTGGATTTGGTAAACAAAAAGTGTGTAATGGTGTATGGAAATTTGAATTATGCATAACCTGTAACGACCCGATATTTTCAACCATTCGCATCCGCACATGTCGGACTTGAATTGCTCAAAATACCAGGTTGTAAATAAAATTCGTCAAATCTCAGAATATACAGTAAATAAATAATCAAAGATCACAGAGTAAATAATATTGCAGCGGAATTAAAAGAGATAGTAGTTCATGAAGCTATTATATAAAATAAGATACATCAGAGTTAAACACGATACAACAAAAGAGTAACAAGATACGTCAAGTACAAATCAGAATACATCATTGAAATCACTGGATACAGAAAGAAAAGTAGATGGCTGGATCTTCAAGGAAAGCTCCAACTCCGAAGGTGAGTCTTGAATGCTGAATCACTGAGTCTGGCTCGAGCATAAAGAAAAACACAAAACACACGAATCGGGACATAAATACTTATGAACTGGAAATCAACTCAAGTGACAAGTAACAAAATGCATCAATAACTTAAAGGATGCTTGGGATCTCCATCCTTTAAGGATCCGTTAAACTATTTACTATGCAGTAATATTATGCTATTATAATAGTGTCTACAGTAAAATAAACTTACTTTTAAATAGAGTTGAAGGTTACCCATATAGCCCCTAACACGTAATAGTCCTAGTAGTCCATCCAGTATCAGCATATCTCCAGATCCGGAGACTACCCTAAATACTCCATGGGCTACGGGAGAAAAACAAACTCGTAGCAAGGCTCGCTATGGTAGGTGACACAACACACAAGGCAATGCTAGGGCAGATATACCAATTACGCACACCGGCTGGTGGTAACATAGCTGCCACTACACCCACCTCGGAACACACTCCCAATCAAAATCGGAGGATGGCCATCAAATCAACCACAAGTAAGAGTATAGTATCGAAGGAATGTGTTCGATCGGAGGAATGACCTCACTTGTCCCGAGATCGCTCCTGTTTTAGCCACCTTATGCCAACTCAAGGGAGTTGGGTCCACATAATATACCTCAAGAACGTCGCCACCATCCTACTTCGTTCTGGAATTTCCACCGCATACAAGGTTGTTAAAGTGGTTTTCGAAGTTGGCAGAGAGCATGACAACTTCTAATCCCGGTCTCTTTAACAACCAAACATTATTATAACGCCGTGGTCATTTCAAAAATGGTTTATACTTAAAAAATCAAATCATTTCATTTCCAAACTATATTCCTTTCAAAATAGTTTATACTTCGAAAACAAAACCATTTTTATTTCAAAACTATATTCAAATCAATACGATATCCTTTCCATTTCAAACATATATTCACCTTTCAAAAATCATAATACTTTCAAAGTTATAACTCTTTCGAAACCAAAATACTTGAAATCATTATACTTTGAAAATCATAATATTTTGAAATCATACATTTGAAATCATGGAACCTTCATTTAATTCTTTACATTTTACAAATTTATTCAATTAAATCCAAATTTCAAATTTCCAATTTAATTCAATTCAAACCATCAGTTTCAATTCAATTTAGTTTCCCAACAAAATATTTCAAATCTTATCAATTTCAAATACAGATTTGATTCACAAAATAAACTATTAAATTTTTCAGTATAATTCAAAGCTTTAATATCCCACATTTAAAAACTAAACTTTATAATTTCATATGTCTCAAATTTAATTTCATTATTACTTAGTTTTGAAATATTCATTTCATAAATCCAATATGATTTAAATAAACTCAATTTACAAATAAACTCAATATCCTTTCATACTAATATAAACTTTAAATATTCATTTATCAAAATCAAATATCATTCTAAATTCATATTCTTTATCAAAATAAAGATCAAATCATTTCCAAGCCATTTCAATCATCAAAATATCATGTCCTTTCAAAACCTCATTATCAAATCTTTATTTGAATTCAAATTCAAATTCAAATATTCAAATTTAAATAACATTTTTAAGTCAAATAAGTCATTCATTTATTATTTCAAATATCATTACAAAACACATTTTAAAATTCCATTCAAAAATTCATTTATCTCATTACATTTCATTCCATTTAACACATAACCAAGTAAATCTTATTTAAATTCAAATTCAATTTAAATTCTTAAAAATTCAAATTTAAATATTAAATTATATTCAAAACTCCTTATATTTCACAAATAATAAATTTCCAAAAGTTAAATCATTTAACACTTTAAAATATAACTCAAAAAGTTTTAAAATGTATAATATTTCAAAACATTGCCAAATTATAGCAACGACGGGATTTATAAAGTGCTATCGTAGCTTATAGTTTCCAAAGTAGTTTAACTCAGGAATAACGGCATTTATAAAATTATATAATACATATTTAGTTATTTCAAATATAGTTAAATTCAAAATAATAGCCTTTAAATATGCTGTCATAAAACCATAGCATTTTTGGCAATGCATTAATAAAATTCAAGATTTTATTATAACTTCAAAACATTAACACTTCAAATTTTTAGCAAATTTAAATTATAAATCATATTTCTATACTTCAAAATTTCACATTTAAATAATTTTAACATATCATTTATCATAATAAATTTAAAATCAAATATCCAATTAAAACTTCAATTCATTTGTTAAGTCAAAATTTCACTGTTTATTTACGTATTAAATTTAAACAAAAACTTAACATTTTACTTCAAATATCATTTGAAAACTTTAAATTTAATTTCCATTATTTACTTACATTTTAAAATAAAATTTAAAGTCAAAATCACAATTACTTCAAATTTACATACTTAAATTCACAATTTCAAGACTTAGTATTTAACTTTCACAAAACCATAAAATATATATTTTTTTAAAACAAAATTTCATACTTTAAAAAAAAAAATACATATCTTAATAAAAATCATTTAAAAATATACCACGGAGTCTGATATAATTTTCTAACCTAGGTCAAGTGATACGGATATGTATCATTTCAATCCGCAGTTTACAAGGAAAACCCGGCTTCTATCATTTCAAACCCGCAATCCCAAGTAAATAAAAATCATTCTAAAGTCCATTCGGGTATGTATCATTTCAACTCATAGTGATTCTATTCTAACGGGGAACTTGCAATGTGAATATATGCATAAACAATATAAACAATTATATTAACATGTCAATGTCACAATATACAGTCATATATCAAATGTTAGGTGATAATTAACAGAGTTAACAGGGTAATAACATGGCATAGCATATCATATAATCATCATTTACTTGCATAAATATTTTTAATTACTAAACACTTGTCATCGATTCACTAATTCATAAGCAAAATCAGAGTGAGAAAGACTCACCTTTTCAAGCTGGAGTTAGCAAGTCAAGCTGCACGAATAAATTCCAGAAAAGCATGATATAGCACGACACAGGACGACAATTGATTCAAGTGAGTGAAGAGCCAAGATATCATCTTGTAAACAACCCAAAACAAGACAATATAACATATGACTATATTTAACACAAAACGATATTGAAACAAATTGAAATACAAAGCAACAATGAACAAGATAGATTAGAACTTTCTTTAAACATTCAAGAGCTTAACCAAGGGGACCATATGCTTAGCCATGATCATGCTTTTGCTCAGGTTTGTCATCACAAATGCACGACCACAAGGAGATAAAGGGGTAGAGTTGCAACATAAAGCATACATAGGTTCAAGGCAAAAAGGCAAGGGTTTGTTCAACTTGTTGGCTCGGCCTATGGGCCAGTTGGCTCGGCCAAAGCTTGATATAGGTTTGGAAATGTCAGGTGATGGCTGGAGTGATGGCCAAAAAAGGTGACCTTGCTGGTGGTGGCGGCTAAGGAGGTGGCCAAAGTGAAATAGGAAGGGGAGGTGATGTTATGTGGTCTAGGCAAGCATAGTTGGTGGACTTTTGTGCAAAGGTTAGGTGGTGACTTCATTTGGATGGCATGGCCTGGTATTTATAGAGGAGGGAAGGAGGAGCTGCTGCTAGAGGCGGAGTAGATGATGTGGTGGTGGCTAGGCTAAGCAAAACTTTGAAAAGAGAAAGCAAATCAATGAAACAAACGAAAGGAAAATGAGATAAAATGGAAGTAGCCATAAAAAAACTTACAAGAGATAGCCGTGAGTTTTTTTGAAGTGAGAAAGTTATTTTCACGTGAAAGGAAATGAAAATACACGGCTAAGGAAGAAAAGATGTACGGCTAAAAGAAAGGAAGTGAAAAGGCAAAAGAAATGAAAGGACAAACGCATGAAAGGTCCCATAGAAATGAAAGGTCTTCGTCCATTTGAATTTCTATTTTATTTTAAATCAAAATAAAAAAAATAATTAAAAAAATAAAATAGAAAAGAAAACAAATAAAGTGAAAAAAAAATTATTTTAAGGAAAGATATAAAATAAATAAGAAAATAGTTTAAAAATTGAAACTAGACTTTAAAAATTGAAAACAATATACAATCAACATTTGAAAATTTTAACTTCACTTATAAAATGTTTAAAAATAAAATATATGCATATCATGACATGTTGAACAAATTAGAACATGATTTGACAAACAAAAATATTATTTATATAAATTAAAATAAAAATTTTTGTCAAATAAACCAATTTACACACAATATTCTAAAAAGCATAACTTTCACAATATAAATCGGAACTTAACGAAACGAAAAGCAGTATTCTTGAAATTTTATTTATTTTCATAATAAAAGATAAAATTCAAATATTTAGATCTTAAATTTAAAAGTCAAAGTTTGACCATATTGACCAAAATTCACGTTTCTGGAAATTATTCTATTTGTTCAGGTTTGAAATTATAATTCATATAAAAATCAAAGTTTATATTTAAATAACAAAATTTATTCATTTTAATAAATAAAATAAAATAAATTTAAATCAGGAATTCAATTTAAAATAATTACAAAATACAGGGTTGTTACACTCTCCTCCACTTAAAACTTTTCGTCCTCGAAAAGGATTGAGGTACGGGAAAACACGAAAAAAATAGAATGAAATCGGATTAAGACAAGATGACAAGAAGATTGAAATTATACCTGATAACTGTTGTTATAGGTAAGTTTAACAAGGTGGAGATGATCTTCCCAAGATCCTCCAAAATCTAAACATAAGCACGAAAAGATCCTCTAGAATCCGATTCACTCTTTCCGCTTGACCGACGGTCTGTGGATGGCAAGCAGTGCTCAGATTCAAAAATGAGTACCAAAGATTATGGAAAATTTTCTAAACAGACTGGTATAAGCAATAGCCTCTCAATTCTATAGCAAAATAAGGGAAATAAGGACAACAAAAATGTAGTTTGAAAAACTGTAACGACCCGCTATTTTGGACCATTCAAATCGATAATAAAACCATACGTGTCCGACTTGAATAATTCAAAATAGCGAATTATTAATTTTAATTTAGAAAAACTTAAGCATATACAATAAATAATCAATCACAGAATCACAGATACAGAGTAGTACAATAATTACGCAGCGGAATAAATAAAGAATAGTAGTTCATGAAGCTACTATATACATCAGGGTTAGAAATAAAGTATATCAGGGTATCAAATACAGTGAAGTCTTCAGTACGAACCGATGACTCCTCTGAACCAATCAACTGGAAAAGCTGAAAGCTGAATCAATAGTTGGATCTCCAAATGAAGCTCCAAACTCCAAAGGTGAGTCTCCAACGCTGTATTACTCAGTCTGACCCGAGCGTAAAGCAAAACACAAAACACTCGAGTCAGGATTAACATTCTTATATCTATAAATCCAACTCAAGTGAAATATCAACTGAAATACAAGTAACTTAAAGGATGTTTGGGATAAACATCCTCTAAGGATCCGTGGAGCTATCTACAATGTAGAAATATACACTATAACACCATGGTCATTTCAAATTTATTTATACTTCAAACCCAAACATTATTTCATTTCAAATATATTTATTTCCAATTTTATCATTTCAAAGTTACGATTTAAATCTACTCAAATTCAAAATTCAAATTTAGTCCAATCCAAATTTATCAATAAGAATTCAACTCAATTCCTAAATAACCATTTCACATTTTATCGATCTCAAATCCAGATTTGAAATCACAAAATACCCTTTTACATTTCAATATATTTCAAAACTTTAAATATTAAATGTTTCAATCTAAATTCTTATTCAATTCAATTCAGTTTTCTAAATAATAAATTCAAATTATATTGATTTCAAATACAAATCTGAATCACAAATAAACCAATTAAATTCCAGTATAGTTCAAAGCTTTAATATTCTACATTCAAAGTTCAATTGACCGTTTCATATAGATCTCGATTTAACCCCATTATTATTTAGTCTTGAAATATTCCCCCATTAGATTCAATGTCATTTAAGTAATCTTAAATTACATTTTAATAAATATTTCCTTTAATTTATTTAACGTGAAATATTCATTAAATCACTTAAATCAAAAAAATCTAGTTATAAAATCATACCTTTTAAATTTCTCATTCAATAATTCCAAATTGATTTAATTAAATAAAATCCTTATTTAAATACCATTTCCAATAGACCCAAATTTATCTTCCCAACCTTACTTATTCAATTTGTTACAAGAAAATCTATTAAAATATAGATTTACAAAAATACGTAACCATATATATGTATTAAATCCATCTAATTTATATCAAATATTACTACTAAATCTATATATAAAATTTCCATTTATATAAAATCTTAAGAATCAATATTCATTTAACCATATATTTGTTTCCAAAAATCATAGGAATTATTTTCAAAATACTCATATATGGACCAACGGTGTCTGTATATATTTCCTATCATATAATCAAGTGCTACGGATATTTATCATTTCAATCCGTACACTAAATATATACGGGTGGATATCATTTCAACCCGTAATCCCAAATTCAGTTAAATGAAAATCGCTTGGATTTATCATTTCAACCCATAACGATTTTCTCCTATTCTAAAGTTCGTTCGGGTATGTATCATTTCAACCCATATGAAAACTATACTAATAGGGAACTTGCAGAGTGATAGCAGATAATAAAATAATAATAACAACAGGCATATATCATCAAAATAAATATAAATAATAGGATATGGTGTCATATCTCATAAGTGAACAGTTATAGCTAATAACATATATAACAATTTAAATAACTACAACCTCATATTTCAATTATCGTTTCAATTGAAATCAAATTTAATAAATAAAAGAACGTTAATCGTGAGTGATTGCTCACCTTTCGAGGCTGGAGATGAACGAAAGTGGGATAAATTACGAATCCAAGCACAAGTTTCAAAGCAAAGTAGGATTGGCACGAATTCGATGGATGGAGCTAACAACAGAATTTTACGAGAACAAATCCAAATCAGATTGACATAAATTAAAAATATAACATTATTATTTTCTTATTAAATTAATACTTCTTTTTAAGTCAAATATAAAAAAAATACGTATGTAAGAAAAATATCGATTTGTATTAAAGACATGTATTAAAATCAAATATAATAAAATTTGAAATAAATGCTGTAACTTTTATATAGAAATATACATAAACATATACAAGTTTAAAGAAAAATGACGAGACCACTTTTCAAAATAACTTTATGTATTACTTTAACAAAGAAAGCTACAAACGCTAACATAACAGTTTTATTATTTTATATAAAACAATATAACATATGTAACAGAACTGTTAAATCCCAAGACTTTGTAAACCACGTACGTATATATTTTATAAGAATCAATACTATAAATCACTACAAACCAAAGTATATATACTTAGAAATTTTATGGCTAAAGTATATAATTACACGTATACACAGTTGTAAACTTATGCATAAACGGATAATATAAAATCATACGTATACTATTAAAATTTGTAAGTAAGTAGGATATAAACAATTGAATCACAAATAAACAGTACTTTATCCTTGTATATATTACTGCAAATGAAATACAGTAATCTATATAATACTTAAAACAACATACAATATCAACTTATATACTATTATAATACAAAATATGTACATATATATTCTCCGTCCCATATAAAATATATATATACAAACAAAAATCAGTTTAAAACATACAAAGAAAATATATCTTTGAACATAGAAAATTATATAATACTTTCATATAGATATGTCTTGTATTAATTGTAAACTGTTGAATATATATATATATATATATATATATATATATATATATATAGTTCTAACTTATATATTACTCACCTACTGCACTAGAAGAAGAGGAGGAGGAACAAAAGTTTGGAGATGGCATCAGGGAAGAAGGATGGTTTGCACGTCCTTCGGGTTGAAAGAGGGGAAGAGGATGCAAAAGTTTTCAACAACATGAATTGGATCTAGGAAGACGAAAGATTGATTATAAATATATACTTTATTTATTTGATAACGTGTAAGTACAGAAAAGGAATAGGTAAATAAATGATTCAAAGTGGAAAATGGAAGTGACAGACGCTATAATATCTAAAAATTTATTTCAAAGTAACGTACGCCACAGATCAGATCAAAAGAAAATTTTATTAGGAACGGTTGTCCATTGATTCAGTAAAGTGTTTAAGGCAATAAAAAAAGAACCGTTGCCAAATAAAGATAAGAAACGTATACCATAAATATAAAGTGATTTGAATAGTAACGGTCCCTCAGATTGAGCTGAACAATTAAAGCAACAAATTTTTGTTTGTTTGCACAGTACGTAATGAGTTTGGAAAGGCAAGGATATTAAAATGGAAAAAGGAATGGACAGAGAAATTTAAGCAAAGATAAAACGTATGCATGTTTTGTACATTCATACTTCCAAAATGGTATGACGTGGCAACGGTCGAATTTCAGTAAAAGATGAAATAAATGTGAGAAATGAAATAAATAGGAATGAACCACATTTTTCCAAAACGAAACATATGCAACAAATCAAAAAATAAATATAAATGTGTAGGGAGATGGGTGAAATAAATAGAAAATGTTAAAATATAAATAAATATAACATACATGAAAAGGACGACAGGACGATTTAGAAATTAATAAATCAAAAACGTATATCCCTATACGTTTTAGTTTCAAAAAGGACAGAAAATTAGATCAACGGTTATAAAGAGTTAAAAGCATTGAAACATGGTTTCCGCTGAAATTTGTTTTATTCCCAACTGAGATGAGAGAGAAAGGGAAAGATTTCAAACAAATGAATATATTTCAAATGAATGTAATATAAACGATCATGGCGTGGTTCATCAGAAAATTTAATGCAATTTATAATTGTGTGAGCTGTACGTTGATTTAAGAAAAAATAAAAGCAATTAATGGCTTCATTTAGTAGTACGTTTCAAATTTGAAAAGAAAAGAGAAGTAAGGGTTGAAATTTTGATTTCAATTAAATGATCGTGTGAATGAGCAAATAGCAATTAGCAAATAGCAGAAAGAGATAATGGAATATATGGTAGAAAAGGAATAAATGAAATGTGAACGGATAGAATGCAAATTTAATAGAATTATATAATAAATAAACCTTCATATAATTAATTGAAAACTTACCATTTGCTATATTTAATTATACGTAAACCAAATATTAAAACTTTATTTCAAAATATTATTATTAAAATTTCTCAAAATATAAATTAAATACGTTGTAAAACCAATTAAAAATTAATAGAATTTTATGGGTCGTTACAAAAACAAAATAAGATAACAAATTTGAAACCATGAAAATTTCAACTTAACTTGAAATTTAATTTTACATAAGTTAAATAAATCTTAACTTTCTCTAATTTCATTATCTTATCATCCAATTATCTTAAATAAACATTCTTTAAAATCATGGATTTGAAAAATCATTTATTATACTCATAACGTACTCAATAAATTAATTCATCTTTATTCCCAATTAAAATTGAATTTATTCCTCTCAATATTTTCTCACCAATGTTAAATATATTTACAATTATTATAACTACTTTAAATTTATTCTTAGTTCCTTTAACATCATTTTATATTGTAAATTATTCCATTACCATTTTTTTCCTTTATTTACCTCTATAAATCTTTTATAACTAAAACTTAAGTGCATAACATTTATTATAACCACTCAAATTTTATTTATAAAATCTTTTTTATATTGTATATGACCCAATTACATATTCAACTTCTGTATAATTTAAGTAAGTTATATTGGAATGAAATTGTGTATTATACAAATAAAACTTTCTAATTTAATCATTTCAAGCTTGAATATTTATCCAAATCTTGAAATTATACTTAAAAATTATCTTTCAAGATAAAAATTAGGGATTAAATTTCCGATAAATTCCAAACTATTTAGAGATAAATAAATGCACATACACTATATATATCCATTCAAATTTGAATCACATATCAGCATATGTTATAAATCCAAGCTTATTTTACGAATTCAAATCAATTAAATTCCCCAAACTGTAGCAAGACTACCGAACAGTCTCCTCACTTCTAAACTCGAAATGAATGTCGACGATGTTGCAGTCATCACGGAAGATATTTTCTAGCGACAGAGAGAAGAGCACTAATTTTAAACTTTAAAATTCTTTGGAAACAAATTGCTATTCAAAAATACTTTAAATAGTATATCCTTGTAAAACTTTAAATACAAGGTTTGAAACCATCAAAAATTAAATTCTCAAATTCTTGTTTTAAATTCATTTAAATTTATAAATAAATTTATAACCATGTTTATAGTTCAATTATATATATATATATATATATATATATATATATATATATATATATATATATATATATATATATAAAACAAGAGATGATGATATATAAATCAATATTATTTCTTAAAAACCAATTCAAATAAAAATGCAGAAAAAGTTTTATAATATAGTTACAAAATTTATTTCATTACTAAATTTGAAAACATATTGTGTTAGTTTGCTCTGTTCAAGTGTTTTGGAAATCTTATCGATAGCGTTGATCAGACGAATAGATAAGAAACCTAAATCAACATCAACAACTCAAACAACACAAGATATAAAATATTTTAAATATTAGTTTACAAATACACTTCAAGAATGATTTGAAGATAAGTTGGAAACAAAGATGAGATGATTAAATCACAGAATAGGAAGATGGATAAGTTTATATAAATCACGGGCAACCTTAATCGGTCAATCGTGTCTTAAAGAATAAGATCGATGTGAATCCCTATGGTAAATCAACATTCGATCTCAAAAAGATAGAATTTGGGATAATAAGAGATACAAGCATCTAAACCAAGGATATAAAATCTCTGGTGAATCGATGCTATTGTAAAGGAGTTTCACCTCTTTACAAATCAATTTGAGATTAGCAGGACCGCTTACTCATTACGAAGATCTTTCAAAGTGGAGTTATGGGATACTCGAGAATCAAAAGAACGCGAATAGTGAGGGACACGAATGAAATTTTGGAACCGCAGGGAACGTTCCAAAAATTCAAAGGAATCGAGTCAAAAATGAAGAGACTCAAACCCGAATGTAAGTGATTCTATAAATACATTTACCATGTATACTGAGTTTTGCCTGGAGTTACCAAAGCTCTGATACCAAATGTAACGACCCGATATTTTCAACCATTCGCATTCGCACATGTCGGACTTGAATTGCTTAAAATACCGCGTTGTAAACAAAATTTAGCAAATCTTAGAATATACAGTAAATAAATAATCACAGATCATAGACACTGAGTAAATAATAATGCAGCGGAATTAAAAGAGATATTAGTTCATGAAGCTACTATATAAAATAAGATACATCCGAGTTAAACAAGATACAACAGAAGAGTAACAAGATACATCAGGTACAAATCAGAATACATCATTGAAATCATTGGATACAGAAAGCAAAATAGATAGCTGGATCGTCAAGGAAAGCTCCAACTCCGAAGGTGAGCTTTGAATGCTGAATCACTCAGTCAGACTCGAGCGTAAAGCAAAACACAAAACGCTCAAGTTAGGACATAAATACTTATGAACAGTAAATCAGCTCAAGTGACAAGTAACCAAAATGCATCAATAACATAATAGATGCTTGGGATCGCCCATCCTTTAAGGATCCGTTAAACTATTTACTATGTAGTAATATTGCGCTATTATAATAGTGTCTACAGTAAAATAAAATTACTTTTAAATAGCGTTGGAGAGTTACCCATATAGCCCCCAACATGTAATAGTCCAAGTAGTCCATCCAGTATCAGCATATCTCCAGATCGGGAGACTACCCTAAATACTCCATGGGCTACGGGAGGAAAACAAACTCGTAGCAAGGCTCGCTATGGTAGGTGACACAACACACAAGGCAATGCCAGGGCAAATATACCAATTACGCACACCGGCTGGTGGTAACATAGCTGCCACTACACCCACCTCGGAACACACACCCAATCAAAATTGGAGGATGGCCATCAAATCAACCACTAGTAAGAGTATAGTATCGAACAAATGTGTTCGATCGGAGGAATGACCTCACTTGTCCCGAGATCGCTCCTGTTTTAGCCACCATATGCCAACTCAAGGGAGTTGGGTCCACATAATATACCTCAAGAACGTCGCCACCATCCTACTTCGTTCTGGAGTCTCCACCGCATACAAGGTTGTTAAAGTGGTTTTCGAAGTTGGCAGAGAGCATGACAACTTCTAATCCCGGTCTCTTTAACAACCAAACGTTATTATAACGCCGTGGTCATTTCAAAAATAGTTTATATTTCAAAAATCAAATCATTTCATTTCCAAACTATATTCATTTCAAAATAGTTTATACTTCGAAAACAATACCATTTTTATTTCAAAACTATATTCAAATCAATACGATATCCTTTCCATTTCAAACATATAGTCACCTTTCAAAAATCATAATACTTTTAAAGTTATAACTCTTCCGAAACCAAAATACCTGAAATCATTATACTTTGAAAACCATAATATTTCGAAATCATACATTTGAAATCATGGTACCTTCATTTAATTCTTTACATTTTGCAAATTTATTCAATTAAACCCAAATTTCAAATTTCCAATTTAATTCAATTCAAACCATCAGTTTCAATTCAATTTAGTTTCCCAACAAAATATTTCAAATCTTATCAATTTCATATACAGATTTGATTCATAAAATAAAGTATTAAATTTTTCAATATAATTCAAAGCTTTAATAACCCACATTTCAAAACTAAACTTTATAATTTCATATATCTCAAATTTAATTTCATTATTACTTAGTTTTGAAATATTCATTTCATAAATCCAATATCATTTAAATAAACTCAATTTACAAATAAACTCAGTATCCTTTCATACTAATATAAACTTTAAATATTCGTTTCTCAAAATCAAATATCATTCTAAATTCATATTCTATATCAAAATAAAGGTCAAATCATTTCCATGCCATTTCAATCATCAAAATATCATGTCCTTTCAAAACCACATTATCAAATCATTATTTGAATTCAAATTCAAATATTCAAATTTAAATATCATTTTAAAGTCAAATGAGTCCTTCATTTATTATTTCAAATATCATTACAAAACACATTTTAAAATTCTATTTAAAATTTCATTTATCTCATTACATTTCATTCCATTTGATACATAACCAAGTAAATCTTATTTAAATTCAAATTCAATTTAAATTCCTAAAAATTCAAATATAAATATTTAATTATATTCAAAACTCCTTATATTTCACAAATAATCAATTTCCAAAAGTTAAATCATTTAACACTTTAAAAAATAACTCAAAAAGTGTTAAGATCTATAATATTTCAAAATATTGTCAAATTATAGCAACGACGGCATTTATAAAGTGCTATCGTAGCTTATAGTTTCCATAATAGTTTAATTCAGGAATAAGGGCATTTATAAAATGCCATAATAGATATTTAGTTATTTCAAACATAGTTAAACTCAAAACAATAGCCTTTAAAAATGCTGTCATAAAACCACAGCATTTTTGGAAATGCTATTAATAAAATTCAAGATTTTATTATAACTTCAAAACATTAACACTTCAAAAATTTTAGCGAATTTAAATTTATAAATCATATTTCTAGACTTTAAAATTTCACATTTAAATACTTTTAACATATCATTTATCACAATAAAATTTAAAATTAAATATCCAATTAAAACTTTAATTCATTTGTTAAGTCAAAATTTCACTGTTTATTTACTTATTAAATTTAAACAAAAACTTAACATTTTACTTCAAATATCATTTCAAAACTTTAAATTTAATTTCCATTATTAACTTACATTTTAAAATAAAATTTAAAGTCAAAATCTCAATTACTTCAAATTTACATACTTAATTCACAATTTCAAGACTTAATATTTAACTTTCTCAAAACCATAAATATTTATTTTTTTTAAAACAAAATTTCATACTTTAAAAAAATAAATATCTTAATAAAAATCATTTAAAAATATACCACGGGGTCTGTATATAATTTTCTAACCTAGGACAAGTGATACAGATATGTATCATTTCAATCTGTAGTTTACAAAGAAAACCCGGTTCTATCATTTCAAACCCGCAATCCCAAGTAAATAAAAATCAATAAAAATCACCTAGGCCTATCATTTCAGCCCATAATGATTTTTCCCTATTCTAAAGTTCGTTCGGTATGTATTATTTCAACCCATAGTGATTCTATTCTAACAGAGAACTTGTAGTATGAATATATGCATAAACAATATAAACAATTATATTAACATGTCAATGTCACAATATACAGTCATATATCAGATGTCAGGTGATAATTAATAGAGTTAACCGGTTAATAACAGGGCATAGCATATCATATGATCATCATTTACTTGCATAAACATTTTTAATTACTAAATACTTGTCATTGATTCACTAATTCATAAGTAAAATGTCAGAGTCAGAAAGACTCACCTTTTCAAGCTGGAGTTAGCAAGCCAAGCTACACGAATAAATTCCAAAAAAGCACGATATGGCATGACACAACACGATAATTGATTCAAGTGAGTGAAGAGCCAAGATATCATATTGTAAACAACCCAAAACAAGACAATATAACATATGAATATATTTAACACTAAACGATATAGAAACAAATTGAAATATAAAGCAACAATGAACAAGATAGATTAGACCTTTCTTTAACCATTCAAGAGCTTGGCCAAGGGGACCATACTCAGCCATGATCATGCTTTTGCTCAGGTTTGGCATTACAAATGCATGACAACAAGGAGATACAGGGGTAGAGTTGCAACATAAAGCATACATAGGTTCAAGGCAAAAGGCAAGGGTTTGTTCAACTTTTTGGCTCGGCCTATGGGTCAATTGGCTTAGCCAAATCATGGTACAGGTCTGGACATGTAAGGTGATGGCCAAAGGAGGTGAACTTGCTGGTGGTGGCGGCTAAGGTGGTGGCCAAAGTGAAATAGGAACGGTAGGTGATGTTATGTGGTCTAGGCAAGCATAGTTGGTGGAGTTTTGTGAAAAGTTGAGGTGGTGACTTCATTTGGATGGCATGGCCTGGTCTTTACAGAGGAGGGGAAGGAGGAGCTGCTGCTAGAGGCAGAGTAGATGATGGTGGTGGTGGCTAGGCCGAGCAAAGCTTTGAATAGAGAAAGCAAATCAATGAAACAAATGAAAGGAAAATGAGATAAAATGGAAGAAGCCATAAAAAAACTTACAAGAGATAGTCGTGAGTTTTTTTGAAGTGAGAAATTTTTTTCATGTGAAAGGAAATGAAAAATACACGGCTAGGGATGGAAAGATGTACGACTAAAAGAAAGGAAGTGAAAAGGCAAAAGAAATGAAAGGACAAGTGCATGAAAGGTCTCATGGAAATGAAAGGTCTTTGTCCATTTGAATTTCTATTTTCTTTTAAATCAAAATAAAGAAAATACAATTCAAAAAAATAAAATAGGTAAGAAAATAAAATAAAGTGAAAAATGAAAATAAATAAATTATTTTAAGGAAAAATATAAAATAAATAAGAAAATAGTTTAAAAATTGAAACTAGACTTTAAAAATTGAAAAACAATATACAATCAACATTTGAAAATTTTAACTTCACTTATAAAATGTTTTAAAAATAAATTATATGCATAACATGACATGTTACACAAATTAGAACACGATTTGACAAGCAAAAATATTTTTTATATAAATTAAAATAAACAATTTTGTTAAATAAACCAATTTACACACAATATTGTAAAAAGCATAACTTTCACAATATAAATCGGATTTCAACGAAACGAAAAGCAGTATTCTTGAAATTTTATTTATTTTCATAATAAAAAATAAAATTCAAAAATTCAAATATTTAATCTTAGATTTAAAAGTCAAAGTTTGACCATATTGACCAAAATTCACATATCTGGAAATTATTCTACTTATTCAGGTTTGAAATTATAATTCACATAAAAATCAAAGTTTATATTTAAACAAAAATATTTATTCATTTTAATAAATAAAATAAAAAAAATTTGAATCAGGAATTCAATTCAAAATAATTAAAAAATACAAGGTTGTTACATAACCTTATTACGCAGTAGCTATGGGAGAAAAATGGACTGAAGTATACAGCTTCCAGTGAACTGGCAAAGCAGTAATGTAAGAAACTAAGAAGTAGAGGGTAAAAACTAAGTAATAGGGATTTAAAAAATATGGAGACGAGGAGGAGAAAGCATAGTTTATGTAGCATGGTTATTGTTAACGTTAGAAATGAAAGGATAAAAAAGGAGATAATTTTGATGTTTGGAGCATTAAAAAAACTAAATTATTCAAGTAGGACTAAGTCACTAGCGTTAACTGCTGTGTTTTGAAAACGCAGTCTGTAAATATCTTAAAGAAGCAACAAACAAAAACTAAATGGTATTACCTGTTGGATGCAAGATCTCTTTCTTTTCCATTATTTCGTCCTACCGATTCATCTAATTCAAATAATACACCAAAGAAAAAAAGCATAAAAATACATGAGTTTAGGTAATAATAAAAAATGAGGAATAAAAGTATAAATTAACCATAAAATATTAAACTTTTGCAAATTCAAATGCAAATAAACCATAAAAATGCATTCAAATTGTAAACTTGAACTATGTACAAAAGAAGGTGATCATTGCACAAAATGTAACCACCAATCCTTTAACATTTGTCATTTATTTACAATCTCAACCCATTTTAAAACTAATTTCGAGCAACTACGTTACTACACAATTTAATTTTTCGATCAATTAATGTAATGATCAATAGTGAAGCAAATGAATTTAATGGTTACATATATAGTTATGGATAAATGGAACTTAACAAATGGTATTTGTATCACCTAAGCTTTAGGACCAAACAGATGCTTTATTTAAGGCTGCATTTCTTGTGTACTTTTAAATGGAAATGAAATGTGCAGGAAAAGAAGTTGTGGTAAGCACTGTAGTTTATCTATATGAAAATGGCGCATGTGAATCCATGTACGAAATGATGTCGACGCGTTTCAAGTTCCAAAAAATCTTTGCCAGATTAAAAATTGAAATATGAAGTTTTGTTACAGTCGAACCACGTCCAAATAGCTTGAAACTTATGCCAACTACTTCGCAGAATAATTTTTTTATGTTTTCCATAATATTTCATTCATGGAAGAGGTAATTATGAGCAGCAATATTCAAAAATGTGAGACCTAATCAACGTACAGGTTGTATAATCTATAACATCACACTGATGCAGTCACTGATGAAGTACAAACAAATAAAATGCATATACCAGTATATAAAGAATATAATAGGAGCAGCAAAGTGAAATTTGGGTACGTAGAATGTTGGGATCTGTAATGACTTCAAACCACAAGAATATTTTTAAGCATGAAATAGGGGCTTTTAGAAAACTTTAACCTGCTTGTACATTTATTTACTATGGTGTATAATACTGTTGAATAATACTTTGGTTTCCAAATAAATTCTTACCTTAAATCTGGAGTTTTTCCCAATACGTAATATGGTACATATATTTTGGCCACTACCTATTGTACTCTCAAACGAAAACTATTGACTTTCTTGTTAATTGTTGTAGCATGTTATAGACATTTAATCATACCATTGCATATCGTATGACAGTTTCATAGATCAAAATAGTGGATTTAAAAGTAGAAACATATTTATCATACCATTACAGGCAAGTGCACAACATTGAGCTATCAATCCTGTCATTGTAATTATAAGGATAAATGATATAGTCATCTTTGAAGGCTTTTCCATTTCCTAGTAACATATTATTCTTAGAAATTATTTGAGATTGATTGCTACAGAGTTTGCTTATGGTAACTGCATAAATATTTGGTGAGTGTTAATCAATAGGCGGCAAATTTTTTATGTAATGATGAAGTGTCTCATAGAAAAATTGGAAAGAAGAAGAAAAAAGGGCAATAAAGATGTAAGCATCTTTTAACATATGTTTATAAGACATAGCAGAACGTCGAAATATTAATTTTGTTGACGTGATCATGGTGATAGGAGATATGGTCATATTAGCATGTGTGTCGCGTAATAGAAGGTAATGTTAGGAGCACTAATCATTAAAGTCTAGAATTAATGAAAGAAAGAATCGGTAGATAGTTTGTTATGACCCATTCAAATCTTCTACTCATTTCCAAAGAAACATAGGATTAACATGATGATGTTCAATCATGTACATAATGTTGAAGTACAGTAGAAAAGTTTATGTCAATTTGTGTAAAATTACATTAATGGATAGGCCTGTGCATACATATCATAACTATTTCAGATAGGTTAATTTACGCAAAACTTTAGAGTATTTGTGATGCTTAATTGTTAATCTCTTTGAGGCATTAACTACACTACACATGCAAAATAGTCATAGTATGCATGACTTAAATAAGATGTGTACATGGGGATATGTCCGCTGAATGCATTACCTTTTTTTGAAGAAGGTACTTTATAAACAAACAAAAACTACATATACTTTCATAATATGCCTTCTTAAAAAATTTGCAACCCCCTATCCTAAGTGGTACCTTGTAAAGAAAAAGAGTACATATTATGTCCATACATTAACAACACAATAGAATATGGCCAATCCCAAGTTGTCATGTAGATGGAGGAGTAGAACAAATAGCGACGCAACCATCCATACCATCAGCTTGGGGCTATAAAGTATAGAAAACCAAAACAACAAAAAGTCCAAAATAAAAACAAAAGAAGGCTGAAACCAAACTGTAGCACATGGTCATCAGTGGGCAAACAAACGATAAAAAAATCACCAAAGTAAAAAAACAAACTCTCTACAGACCTATATATGAGGGTAACCTTCCTTCATAACTTTACCAAAATCAAATCTGGAAAATTTCTCACGAAAAAAGGAAAATGGCGAATAGGTTTCTCGAGCTTCATGGAGCAATGGCATAACAACCACAAAAAAACAGATGTAGGCTCAAGATGGATGAAATTAGTGACTAGGATCTATAACAATACCCGAAGCTTTCAAAGATAAGTTAAGAACTGAACTTAAATTCTTAGCATTCAGTTTTCTATTAATTAAACTTCTGCAATCTTGAGTAATTAGTGCAATTTTGACATTACTTGTCATTTCAATGCCTTTGAATACCCTTGAATTCCTCTCACACCATATATGCTATACTAGTGCGTTAAAAGCAATGTTCTTCAGATGTTTAAATGTTGGATTATCTAACTGGTTTTGACAAACTATATCAAGAGCACGGTTGAAGTCTGTATCATTATTATTTTTGATTTTAAGCTTTTGTGTGATAATTTCGAGCACTTGCTTAGAATACGAGAAATTAAAGAATAAGTGGTCTCTGTCTTAGAGATGGTTAGAATAAAGCACACATGATTGGTCTATATTACCATTCCATTTTCTAATTCTATCTTTTGTGCTCAATTTGTTAAGTTTGGCCAACAGTGAGCACATTGACATTTTAGGAGCACAACTGAAGTCCTTGTTTGCGCCAAAATTGGTCACAAAAACACCCAATTGTCGATTATTTCACAGCCACAAATCTCAGGTGAACAATAAGTGCTAAAAATCACTCAGCAAATTCACAATAAAGTAGTAAATGACACAGAATTTATATTGGTTCAGCGATCTTGCCTACGTCCACTCTGAAGTTGATGACTTTATTGATCTTCTCTTGATGATTACAATCAATTACGACAGATTACAGTTGATCATGGCTCTGAAATTTGAGTACAACGGCAATGGTGGAGTGCACGGTTGAATCCGGCAGAGTCTGGTCGTCTGAAAGCCAAAAAGATCCTCTTTTATGTAGGCTTCAGAGGGCTATTTATAGGCATAGGAGGCTGAGATCGCGCTCAAACTTCGGTAGACTTCTTATGGCACGTGAATGGGCCCACGCGACCGACTCCACCAAGTTTCGACTCGATCCGTGATCGATACAAAATGATTTTGTATCCATCAAAAAATGATCCAATCGAGCTGAAACTTGGCAGGAGAATTCTTTACCATGTATGGAAGCTGCTGTGAAAATTTCATAGCATTTGGACTTGTGGTTTGAGAGATATGATCGATACGAGTTGGAATGTTTCGGTTTGCTGTTTGTTTCGAACCCATCAACTCGAAATGATCCCTTCAACTCGATACCTCACATGGTCTCGTGATGATGTGGCATGCACATTTCGCCTCGATCCGGTCTTTACTCCGATTTGACCGTATCAACTCCATAAATCTCGCCTTGTTCGTATCGAGGGATGACACGTCACCCAGGCTCGTTGACCTGATGGATACGAACAAGCCTCTGCTCATGGATTCAAACATGGTCCCATGATGGAGACGAAGCAGCGAATCTCTGATGGATGCGAAGTTGACGTTAGGTGATCGTTACGAAGTAGACTACATACTGATGGATTCAAACAAGGAGCCATGCCGATGGATTCGAATAAGACTCTCTAGCCGAAGTTTGATCGATACGAAGTTCATTGATGCGAAGACCAGGCCATTCCGATCGATACGAAGTAAGCGAGCTCGATGGATACGAACTATGTATGGTTGATGGATGCGAAACGCACCAACCCGATGGATACAAACCGTGGTCCTTCGGTGGATTCGAACATCACATCTTCCCTAACTTGTATCGATCATATCTCATTCATACGAACGCCGATTGACCTGAAATTTGAAACGTTGGTTCCCATGACTTTGCTTGCCGTGTCCTACCAATTGTAGCCTGATCCAGACTCGGACAAAATTCATCGATATCCATAGCGAAGCAATGTATAACCAATCTTTGAGACGAACTATCTTTTGTTTTTCGATCAATCTTTTGGTATCACGGCCTCGCCAAAAGGCAGGATAACATTTGCCCCCCAAAACATGCCTTGCGATAGGAAGGTGTGTTTTGTAATGTCGTGAGCGGGATGTTCATATCCTATCAACAACCCGTGAAGAATTTGATAATTTCATATGACCTCGAATGACGATCATTCGGGATCGTATGCCATTGGAGGTGAAACGGGACCGTTCATGGTCGGGTGCCGTTCGAGGCGAATGATGACCGTTCGAGGTCGGGTGCCGTTCGAGGCGAATTGTGACCGTTCGAGGTCGGGTGCCGTTCGAAACGAATTGTGACCGTTCGAGGTCGGGTGCCGTTCGAGATGAATTGTGACCGGGGAGGGACTTAGTGTTATCGATACCAGTTTCACGTTCAAGTGAGTTCTTGAATCGTTTGTCAAGGCGATTTATTGCCATCTCAGAGCATGCCTAAGGACCGTTCGTGACCCCGTACATGTGTAAGCAGCTTAGCCATCTTAGAATTATCAAAATCAAATATTCATTTAACAAAAGAGTTTTAAAGCAAAAATGTCCGACAAAATCAAATCCAAACACAAGAAGCAAAATACAAAAGCAGAGCAGTGACGTCAGAGTGCAAACACCTACATCGATATGATTTATAGTTGTATCAGAGCATGTCTGAGGATCGTTCGCGGTCCCATACATGTGTGAACAACCTGGTTGTGTCGATGTGGGGTTTTCCACTCGTTCTTCATTATCTCAATCAATTGATAATAAGCTGACGTCTCGATCCTGAGCCGTCTTCAATTGGTGTAGGCGGCGGCCTTCATGTTCCACCGTTGCGGCCCTTCTTCTCACATACTGTAATAGCAAACCATTCCGTATGTGCCCCTCAACTTCATCTTTCAAGTGTCGGCAGTCGTTTGTGCTATGACCATTCAACTCATGGAATGAACAATACCTGTCCGACCTTCTCTCGTTGCTAGTTGGATCTCTCCTCATTGGCTTTCGATAAGGGACCTGTCCCTTAGTGTCCCGGTAGATCTGTTCCAAAGTCTCGTCCAACTCTGAGTATGTGGTGAATCTTGGCTCCCTCCGTGGTCGCATTGATCTGTTATCGTTATCCTCAGCCTTTCGTTTTCCCTTGCTAGTTTCTGCGTCTTTCTCAGGGGGGATTTCCACCTTTGACTGCATAAACATCAATTCCTTCTGCTTCCTCTCTTTCTGCGTTTGCATTCTCCAACCATAAAAATCCTTTAGCCTCATGATAAAATTCCCCTAGATCCATTGGGGGATCTCTTGTCAGCAAATTCTTGAATTCTTTACCGTCAGCTATGCCCGACACAGCTGCCATCAAGACTATGCATGGATCCGGTCGACCCACCGATGCTGTAGCTACAATGAATCGCGTCAAAAAACTTCTCAAAGATTCCCCAACTCTTTGTTTCAGTGCTGCCAAACTCATAACATTCTTGGGTCTCGAAATGTGGACCTTGAATTGCCTCATAAACCTTTCAGTCAAATCATTCCATGTCTCGATAGATCCACTCTCCAATTGCCTAAACCATAATGCCGCAATATCTGCCAAGTACAATGGAAAGCACCGGGCCATAACCTCCTCTGATGCCCCCAGCACCTCCACATGCCTCATATATTTTTTCAGATGAACTGTAGGGTCTGTCCTTCCATTATACATATCCAACGATGGTTGCTTAAAGTCTGGTGGGTTCTTAGATCGCCTGATTGTTGTGGTAAAAGGACTTCTATTCACATCCTCCAAGTCCTTGTTTACCAAACCACCTCTCATAGCTCTCCTAACCATCTCCGCCAATCTGTCGTTGTCTACAAGCTGTAGTCCTCGTCCATTGCCTTCGGCCCGCCCCTCGAGTTCACGAGGGAATTTTGGAATCTGTTCCCCTGGATGAACTTCCGTTCCTCTACCAATGTCCTGCTGTTCGAATCCACCTAATGCTCTTCTTGGTATTCGGTCGACGTGCTCTGGGTGAGTGCCCCTAACTCTGGCGCTGCGCTTGATGGTCCTGCTCCGTTCTGAACTCTAGTTGCTCCTTGATTCTGCGCTCCAAGTTGCCCAATCTGCTGAAACAAATTCTGGATCATCTCCTCTTGCCTTCTCATCATCGTCTCCATCTTATCCCCGGTGATGAAGACTGAAGTTTGGTTTGCTCCCGAGGAAGCCTCTTGACTCCCCTCGTGCTGACTCCTCTCTGGTATGTGCCTTCTACTCGATTGTCTTGTCATGATTTTTCAGATCTGAATCTCCAAACTCTCTGATTCAACTCTTAATTGATAGAACTCCTGAATTAGCCCTTCTCAGTGAAAGCACCAAAATGTTTGTGCCAAAATTGGTCACAAACACCCAATTGTCGATAATTTCACAGTCACAGATCTCAGATGAATAATAAGTACTAAAAATCACTCAGCATATTCACAATAAAGCAGTAAATGACACAGGATTTATAGTGGTTCGGCGATCTTGCCTACGTCCACTATGAAGTTGATGACTTTATTGATCTTCTCTTGATGATTACAATCAATTACGACAGATTACAGTAGATTATGGCTCTGAAATTTGAGTACAACAGCAATGGTGGAGTGCACGGTTGAATCCGGTAGAGTCTGGTCGTCTGAAGCCAAAAAGATCCTCTTTTCTGTAGGCTTCAGGGGGCTATTTATAGGCGTAGGAGGCTGAGATCGCACTCAAACTTCGGAAGACTTCTTCTGGCAAGCGAGTGGGCCCACGCGACCGACTCCACCAAGTTTCGCTTCGATCTGTGATCGATACGAAATGATTTCGTATCCATCAAAAAATGATCCAATCGAGCTGAAACTTGGCAGGAGCATTCTTTACCATGTATGGAAGCTGCTGTGAAAATTTCATAGAATTTAGACTTGTGGTTTGGAAGATATGATCGATACGAGTTGGAATGTTTCGGTTGGCTGTTTGTTTCGAACCCATCATTTCGAAAACATCCCTTCGACTCGACCACCTCACGTGGTCTCGTGATGATGTGGCACACACACTTTGCCTCGATCCAGTCTTCACTCCTAGTTGACTATATCGACTTCATAAATCTCGCCTTGTTCGTATCGAGGGATGACACGTCACCCAGGCTCGTTGACCTAATGGATACGAACAACCCTCTGCTCATGGATTCGAACATGATCCCATGACGTAGATGAAGCAGCGAATCTCTGATGGATGCGAAGTTGACGTTAGGTAATCGTTATGAAGTAGACTACATACTGATGGATTCGAATAAGGAGTCATGCCGATGGATTCGAATAAGACTCTCTAGCCGAAGTTTGATCGATACGAAGTTCATTGATGTGAAGACCTGGCCATTCCAGTCAATACGACGTAAGCGAGCTCGATGGATACGAACTATGTATGGTTGATGGATACGAAACGCACCAACCTGATGGATACAAACCGTGGTCCTTCGATGGATTCGAACATCACATCTTCCCTAACATGTATCGATCATATCTCATTCTTACGAACCCCGATTGACCTGAATTGGAACGTTGGTTCCCATGACTTTGCTTGCCGTGTCCTACCAATTGTAGCCTGATCCAGACTCAGATAAAATTCATCGATATCCATAGCAAAGCAATGTATAACCAATCTTTGAGACAAACTATCTTTGGTTTTTCGATCAATCTTTTGGTATCACGGCCTTGCCAAAAGGCGGGATAACAGTCCTAAATAGCACTGGTCCAATTATATTATGTATATTTATTTCTAATAAGATTCTAAGCTGAGAAAAAACTGAAATGACCAGAGTTGTTTAGGATCCAGAACCATAAATCCTTATGCATCTGATTGTCAATTTTGATAGAATGTATAGTATTGAGAATATTGGTAGGTACACAAGCATGATGATTCATCCAGTTGTTTGATATAAGATCAGAGACCAGTTTGTTTGTGCCACCATTGATATACATTGAATTACACCCAAAATTTTCAATCAAAGATTACCCATTAATGATGGGTCTTGCCGTACATTAGTATTTTCACCATTAGCAATTTTTCTGTCTAAAGTCCCTTTGCACCATTGCCTTGCTTTGAGCAGCATTTTCCATGTAGGAGAGACATTATTGTTTGAGTTTGCAGTCTAGGAATTTTTATCTTTGCAGTATTTATTACGCATCCATTTTGACCATAAAGTATCACCTTGGATGAAGTTCCAGACCA
The DNA here is from genome assembly GCA_030765085.1 of Allium cepa. Classification (NCBI taxonomy): domain Eukaryota; kingdom Viridiplantae; phylum Streptophyta; class Magnoliopsida; order Asparagales; family Amaryllidaceae; genus Allium; species Allium cepa. The sequence goes on along the minus strand of CM060934.1, from coordinate 484,425,984 downwards.
ATTTAATTGCCAAAGCTTTAACAGTTTCTTCAATTTTCCTGATTCCAAGTCCTTCCTCATTTTTAGTTTTACAAACATCTTCCCAACTCATTTTATATGCTTTATATTTGCAAATGATGTTTGCATATATTGAATTAATTCTACTAATAACCGCCGTAGGGAACCGTGTGAATTTAGCCCAAAATTGAATCATCGGATGAATAACTGTTTTCATTAATTCGACTCTCCCACTAAAGTTCAATAATTTGATTTTGCAGCGGGTGAATTTTTTGTTTATTTTGTCTATAAGGTACCCAAAATCTCTTGATTTCAGATTATTATTAGATAGAGGAATACCCAAATAAATCACTGGGAGATTTCCTATTTGGATATTTAAAATATCAGCAATAAGTTGTTTGTTAGTTGCATCTTTGCTAAAAAACAAAATATACTTGTTTTCATTTAATCCAAGGCTAACCAATGATTTCAGAGTCTGAAATATGTTTCTTGTGGTTAATGCATTACTACCCGTAGCTTTCGCCATAATTAAAATATCATCTGCATATAACAAGTGTGTTATCGTAGGCTCAATGTTGTCAATAGGAGTGAAATTACGTCTCAAGAACTCCATGTCAATATTGAGCGTAAGAAACTCCATTTCAATAGAAAATAAATACGGCGAGAGAGGGTCATCTTATCTTAATCCCCATGAACTCTTGATAAAAACAGATGGGGAACCATTAATTAAAACCGAAAAGGTAGGAGTAGACATGCATTCATAAATGAGATTAGCAAAAGATATAAGAAACCCCATGGATACCAGCATATGATGAATAAATTCTCTACTAATTTTATCATAGACCTTATGCAGGTCAATTTTTAGGTAGAAACTGATAGTTTTTTTCCTATTAAATCCTCTAACCATTTTGTATGCAAGTAATGAATTTTCTATTATGATTCTCCCTAGGATAAAAGCATTCTAATCATAAGAAATAAGGTCATTCATACAGGGTTTTAGTCAATTGCATAGAAGATTGGCTAAAATTTTATAAATGACATTGCAAAGAGATATAGGCTTGAAATTAGGAAAATAAGTAGCCTCGGGCTTTTTTGTATTAGGAAAATGAAAGTGTGGTTAATTTCTTTAATAATTTTACCCAAAAAAAGGATGCCATTCATATCATTCAAAATATCATTCTTTATGTCTTCCCAATGAATTTTTAAGAACTTAGAATTTATTCCATTTGGGCCCGGGGTACTGCTATCATTAATTTGATGTGTGGCTTCTTAAATTTTCTATAACTGGAAAGGCTTGCATAAGTTGTGTCTTGCATTATCAGAGAGGATTTTCTTATAAGTGATACCTGGGAATTGATTTGTGGTCTGCGATGAATAGAACATATCTGAGAAATAATTTACCACTTTTTTTGCCAAATATTCTGATGCTGAACTTCAAGATCCATCAGAGTGGAGAGTAAAGTTGTTTTTCTGAGTAGGCTTAGTTGTACTGATCCAATTGTAGAAATGATTAGTAGGCCTATCTCCTTTAGTTAACTAATTGATTTACATCTGCTGATCATTCCCATCTGCGGTTTTTCTCATAAGTGATTGAATCTGTCAGTCTTATAAGAGTATTGTTTTATCAAATCCTCATTTAAAGAGTCGGTAACTAGCTGGTTATAGATTTGATTTTCCTCTTCTTTTTATTGGGAAATCACCTTTTGGATGTTTCTTTTGTTTTTCCTCTAGGTATTCATTGTGGATTTTTCATTTTTTAGCCTGCACAACAGAACATGAAGGGGATTTCCTCGGAAATTCCTGGTCAGAGCATCTTGTACTGATTTATGGTATCTACATTGCACATGCCAAGAATTGCTATATCTGAATGGTACTATACATTTCATTTTATTTTTCAAATACAATTTGATATTAATCGTAAAATGGTCACTTATAAAGTGATTTCCAAAATGAACACCAAACTTCAAAAATCTGTTCATTCATAAGTTATTAACAAACATTCTATCTATTTTACTATGAATAGAAAATTTTAGTCCCCCTTACCATGTGATTTTTTTTAGTAAAATCTGCTTCCGTGATAGTAGATGAAGAAATATAGTCAATAAAATCTTGATCACCCATAGAATTATATCTACGATTATTCAATCCATCATAATTCACTACACCACAAAAGGCTTTTAACAGCGTTTGATAAACGCTGTAATATGATACAACAGCGTTATTTCAAACGCTGTATAACGACATGCTGTCGTATATACATAACTTACAACAGCTTTTCTATAAACGCTGTTGAAACATCTATGTGACATCGTTTATTACGAGCTGTCAATAATGTTTTTACAGCGTTTTCAGACGCGCTGTATTATGTTTCAACAGCGTTTATAATTTAGTTGTCGAAGATGTTCAAATTCTACTTTAACTGTTTACAACAGCTTTTTCTAAACGCTGTTATTGAATCATCAACAATTTCGACAGCATGTTAAAACGCTGTTATTGAATCATCAACTATTTCGACAGCATGTAAAAAACGCTGTTATTGACAATTTCAAGATAATTACAACACGAATTAAACGCTGTTGTTTCTTCGTTGACAGCATTATTCAAACGCTGTCTTCTATTTATATTAAAAAAAATAAACAATATATTTTCTATTAAAAAAAAGAGCATCCACAATTTCATTTCAGAAATAAATTTTCTATTTATTCATTTTCTTTTTTACAACTTTCTTTTTCCTTTACAATTTTACATTTACATTGATAAAAAAAATTGGTTGCATTTATCTCACATTCCCGAGCACTATTTCAGCCAACCCACTATCATCCTCCTCACCTCATTGTAACTGCCCACCTTCTCGCATACAAGTCCTTGCAGCACCTACCATTCTCTCTAAAAGAATTACAGCACTTCTACACTTCAATTACATCTGGCCACTGCAATATCATTTGTCACTCAGCAACAACTCTACCACCCACTTTCATCATCACCACCCCCTATACCCTCTGATCACCAATATAAATACCATACTTCACTGTTCCTCACTCATCAACAGCCACATTTATACTCCCTCCACCACCACGGTTCCATCCTTCAGCATCTCCTCTGCTAACACTTCAAACAACAGAGCTTCACCACCCTCTTCCACCAGACTGCCATACCTCCCAATACATTGCCACTGCCCTATACAACCTCCACTATCACTGCAGTCAGCATTCCAACCGACCACAAGGTCACCGAAGCCCATACAACCCCTCTGCCATATTTTCCCATCACTGCAATAACAAGTTCCATCACAACTATCCACCTGAAACACTTAAATCATTCACCAACCATCCATCATTTCAACAATCCCCTCTGCTTCACAGTGCTACTACAACATACAAGTGCAACTCTACTTCCCACTGCTCACAACTGCACATATACATCTCAAACATACTTCCACTGAACATCAACAAGCTGTGGCCAGTGCTTCCTCCTCGTATACAACATACATCCAAACTACTGCATCCTCTTCATAAATACACCCATCTTCTCATGCCCAGTTGTGCACTGTTCTGTGCTGAGGCCGTGGAAGTAATTGATGAACTTGAAGAAGGAGTTGAATAATTGTTTTTGGATGGTGGACTATGGTGGGTGGACAATGTTATGGCAGTGAATGGCAAGGATCTGTTGTGTGTGGTTTGTTGATGAATGTGATGCAGGGTTGTTTGTTGAGGGGGTTGCAGCAGGCAATGTAGAAATGGTATTAAGATGGTGATGTAGACATATCCAATATTAGCTCTGTTAACATCCAATATCCTAGTAAACTGAATCCTTAAGTGATATTCTACCATAAAAAATAATACAGTTGTTAGCATAAAAAGTGGCACATGAATGATACAAATATAAATTGATATACCTATATTACCTTTTAGTTATAATTGAAAATAGATCATCAAGTTCCATAAGCCATTGAGCTTCATCCTAGTATTAAAATATACATGGTCAAATAAGGATATTTAACGTAATTTTGATTGACAAGGTAATTTTATCATAGCACATCATATTTATGGAACAAATAAAGGTACGTCAACTTGTAACCTTTGATCACTCAACACTCACAACTTGTAGTTGTAGCCTTTGATCATTCTCGGTTTGATAATTGAGATCCGCTATACATATTTCTTTTAGAAAAATAACAACCAAATAATAATTTTCTAACCAAGCAAAATTGGTTTTCAACTTATTTGCACATCCTTCTTCAAATCAGTTTTCAACTAGTACAGATGGTAAAATATAAAAAATTTATATTAAAAAAAATTGATTTCATAGTTCTTAGTTAAATTACAGAACTAAAGGTTTCAACAAGTTCACTTGACTAAACTTTCATGGATAAGACATACATCTCTACCAATTAGTTTGATAAGCAAAAAGGTCAGCAAAATTAGGTATCTTCAGTTCAAGACATTTATAATAACGCATTTTCCAAATTATCACAATATAAGGTAGAAAAGTGTATTTTTGACTAATAGTTTGAGGTAGTGTGCTTTATTTAGCTGCAACTTCGGTTGCATGTGAATATGCATTGTGAATAAATATCGGGGTTGTAAATACCCAACATTCTTTTGCATTAGTATAGTTTAAATTACAATAAGCATGTTACATGCTTACTGGTTATTACTTATCAAACTGGTAATCAAAATATAATTAAGCCTTCTAATTAATGTAAGTAATTTCTTTTATAGCATGTGGTGTTAAAAGAAGGTTATTAAGCACCGTGCATTATGAAAATTCAAAAGGAAGTGGGAAAAGTATATATCAATGTAAGTAGTTAAAGAATGATGATCACTAAATGAGAATGAATATTAGTTCCAAGCGCTGAAGCTTACAGTGATTATATTTGATCACTAAGTGGTTGTCAATTATATTTGAGCACAGATTCATTGAAGGCTTCTATATCTACTACTTAATCAAGTGAGGTTAATATGCTAGCTCCAAGCGCTGAAGCTTACAGTGATTAGGTGGAGATACTTATTGGTTCAATAACTAGAATGAATATTAGTTCAATAATTGAAAAACTGCATGTTAATAGCTATGTGCAGTCAATACTTATTTAACTTTATTTGAGGGGACTCCAACTTAATTTCAATTGTTTGTTATTCTTTTTTGATTTTTAAATTTTGCTTTGAGACTCCAATAAAAATAACATTTAACCATTTCTGTTTCAGTCACAAATGCAGAAGACAGTAAGCAAACAATACCAAACTGAAAAAGATTATGCCAGTGCAAGGAAAAGACCACAACTGCTATAGAAAATGAAAACTAGAGTTAATAGCATAGAGTATTTCTGTTTATAACAAAATATTAAAATATAAATCATATTTTACCATATGTAAGTTTGACTAAAAATTTAAGTACTTTTTTATATTTATGGAACAAAGTAAAGAGAGAAAGAGGGGAAAACCAAACGTCAAACTCAACCAAAGGGTATGTGGATAAGAACCTGTTATAGATATCCTAAAAAGTAGTTCATCTCATCACGAATCCATCTGTTATGGAATGATATGTCCAAGTAAAACCTGGGCATTAAAACAACAAAAATTTGAGCCATTAAAGCAACATCTACAATTTTTAACATCTATTAAGATTATAAGAATCAAAAACTTGTTTATCCAATTACCTCAAAAGAATGTTTAAGCAACAAAAATTTGATGTTCTGATCCTGTTTATGAAATAGTGCAACATATATAGAACCTTGAGTTGACATGATTATAAACTGATATTGCAGCAACAAAAAAATACAGACAATATTTAACTAACTAAAGCACTTCAAGAAGGGAAATGTCATGATAATGGAAATAATGGCCTTGTGTTCTTGGACTTGAAGAGAGATTTGAAGGGCAGTGATTTTCCCATCAAATGATTTTGGTATTATATTTGAGTTTGATACGCACTTATACTCAAAAAAATTATTGATTAAACCATGAATAAGGATGTATCAACTTTACAATGCTGTATTCCAACGTCCCTAATAGCTTTGACATATGGGTGAAATGGTATTAGATAATAGCAAAGCAGATCATAACTTTAAAATATCTGAATTCAGTAAGTCCTATAGTCAAAGTGTCACAATTGGTGATACAAACTTACTGTCAATAGCGCATTACATCAAATGAAAAAACAATTTTGATTGTGTAGTTATATACATTATAATTCTGTAACTAAGCAACTAAGTATACATGGTCAAATATCATGTAAATGTAATAAATATACCTTATTAATTTGCACATTCCAACGACATATCAACATTTTATGTATGGGAGTACTGATGCTTGCAGATGCAAACAGAATCAGAATGCGAACCCCAAAGGAAGTAGTCAACTGCATCAAACAATAGCAGTTATTATATGATGGTACACATAATAGTTCACAAATTTAATGCATTACTCACTTTTATTCTGCATGATCATTGACCTATAGGAAAAATTGAACTGCACCTCCATAAATGTTGGATAAAGTTACCCCAAAGTGGCTTTAAGTAGCTGTGGCAACGGTAAAAAATCTTTGTAGCCATCAACAACGATTATGTTTGGGGATATAACAATAGTTACCGCAACCATAGCACTCCTAGATTTAAGTAAATCTAACAATGGTTAAAAAGATGAAGAATTCTGCTATTAGAAAAGGATGACATTGACAGGAAAAAGGGGTCACAAGTCGTGTAATACTTTTAGATATCATTGCATATGAACGATCCAGATTACAGCAAAACGTTAGGAAACAAGTGAATGTTAGGTGCATTATTTAGTAAGCTGGCTATGCCATGATTATTGGGTATAAACATAAATATTATATACAACGTTCTAGAGAAGAAAATACATAATCATATTTCCTTAAAAAGACTTGATATATCAGTATCCAAAATTTAACCCAAATCATAGCATTGCCATCTTAGACCAAGATTTTAACTATCATGTGGGATTGCGATCAAACATGCTGTATCATGTTAGTAACTTATTTACAAGTTGTATCATGCAAAGGTAATCTGAGAAGAATAGCTTATTGATAGAACTTGAAGGTGATCTCATGGACATGTAGAGCTTGCAGGGAGGAACTGGGAGTTATTCTAGCTAAGACAGGTAGTGATAGCTTGTTTATATGTGGATGAACAGCTTTATAGTGGCTTTGTTTTTTACCGACCTGTTTATTCATTATTGTATCGTTTCATGGCATAGTTGTTTACTCTGTAGTTCTTTGTACCTTTTTGTATTTGTTTCTATTAATATCCGGTTGTACGGAAACTCTGCTAACCAAGTTAATTCTTTAAACTTGTTCAATATTGTATTTGTTTTAATAATAAATATGCATTCTTATAGATACTATTATTATTTTCATTATTCCTAATAATATTAATTTTTATGAACTTATTTAACTTTTATAAAACTTAGTTTATTTTTATAAAAACTAGTAAATTTTTAGAAAATTAGTTAACATATCTAAATATGTATGAAACTTAATGAATTCTCTAGAAACTTAGTCAATATATAGTTAAATTTCTGTTAAACATAGCTAACTTTTATGAATTCATTTTTGTAAAACTTAGTTAAACTTTGCAGACTTAGTTTATCTAGTCAAATATTTATAAAACTTGGTTAATTTTAACAACTTGGTTACTTTATAAGCTTAGTTATTTTTTAAAAACTTTTAATTTTGTTAAGAAAAATTATATTGGGACACAATAATGGGTATTTTGGGAAAACCATCATATCCTTCACTTTTATACTGAACAGCCATCTTGTGTTTGTCCCCTAGGCCTGCAATTACTTTGAATGGCCATAGTTTCATGTCACTTTGGACTAATGAGTCATTGAATTGCCTTAAAACAAGCCTCTTTGCATCCACACAATAATGGGTAATAAAAATAATTGTAAAAGATACCGGCGCCACTGTTGTCCATAGGAAAAAATATATTAAGAATGACATAAAGCTGGAAGAGTTATTTAATGGTAATTACATAGGAATTTTTCTCTATTGTATCACTAAATGTCATTCATTAGATATTGATTATTACTTTCTCTATATTGAATGTTACTTAGTCTTTCTTCAATTTTATGAGGACTGATAATAGCCACTTCTTAGCAAGCAGGCATGCACACATCTCTTTGTTAAACTATTTTATTAATTCAGTTAAAAGTTATAAAGTGCTTATGAGTCTAAAATTTTAAAGATTTGGTAAAAATTTCATTTTGCAGTTTAGCATACTCTATTAGCAACATGTGTAGCTGTTCCACATAACATAATGGGATGAATGAGTTTAGGTTAGAAATGAAGTAAGAATTGTACACTTTTCGCTTTACATTTAAGCATTTGATCTTACTACCCGATATTTATAACATGTAAGTACATATAATTTATTAAAATAAGAATCTATTAAATCTATAATTCGGAACTGAAATCCAGATTTGATTTAATGTTTGGACAGTATGATTTACCTTTTGAATCTTGTTTAGAATACCTTGCTTCCACATAGCAAGTAAGATGTACACAAACAATGTTCTACCTTTAACTTGAGGAGAGCAAAGAAAGCTACACCATTAACTTTGTCCTTTTCATCCTCATCATCCAATATGTCAATATTAATGTCCTGAAAAGAGAGAGAAAAGAACCACAATGTTAGTTGAAAGTAGCTAAAAGGCTGTAAAGTACAACAAAATTATATACTTATTCACACGAAAAAAACAGAGGCCATGGCTTACGAACAGGAAACATTCAGCAATACAAATTTCACATAAAAGTCTCAATCTGGCAGCCTTACATCACTTTAAAATCATTAAAAATGACTAATAAGGCTCCTAAACATGTATTGCAATTGTCTTAACACTTGCAGCAGGTTTGCTTAGATGACTAGAAATAGTAAAGAATAAGAAATTAGTACGCATCATTATAGTTGTAAACTCCTAGTTGATAGATCAAAATAAAAGATAAATTCACCCCCAAACATATGAACCATCACAACCAAGTCTCAACCTAATATATAAAAACATATATAAAAACATCACAACCATCACAACCATCACCCCCAAACATATAAAAGATAAAAACTACTGACAAACAGTCTCAACCTAATTAAAGGCCGATGATTTTCTCTAAATGAATTCATTCCTTTAAATTGAAAGCATTCAATCTTTACATATTCGAGTAAGTATATAGATACATAGTTAGGATCAAGAAGCAATGAAATCTTATTTATTGAAATCAAGCAGAAAAATTTGCTATATCAAGTTTATATAAATTATAAATATTAGTTTATGTTGATACGTCTTTTTGATTAGTTTTTATTATTATTATTACTAAGGGTATGCTAATCATATTCAAGTCTTAGTTTCTAAGTCACTAAGTCACTACTTAACTAAACCTGAAAAACAGTACCTTTAAATTAAAGAGTGAAGGGTCCGCGCCTTAAATATGGAAGTAATCGAGCGACCACTAAGGTAGAAGTAATAGCTTTAATCCTGGTTATCACTGCCATCTCTTTTCTTAAGTGTAATCTTATTCAAATTTTTGAAAGCAACTCAATCGGTTCTGAATGATGTCGTCCTCATCAAAGTGGAATTCGATGAGATTTAGATTTAGTGTTTTCTGAAAGAAAATGAATCAATTTAAATTCGATGAGATTTGTGTATGTGGAAATTTGGATATGTAGAAAGGAATAAAAGAAATAAACTTACTTCGTTATCCAGAAGCTGCAGATTAAGCGAATAAGGTGCATTCATGCTCCGACTGATCAAAATCCTTAGTTAATCCACCCTAACTCTGATGGTTAACCAATTAGTGCCATATACCAAGTTGGAGAAAATTAAAGATTTTGGTTCATTGTGCCTACATGATTGAGACAGACTAGAGACTAGTGATATCTAATAACCAACATAATATTCGATAACCGATTAGAGAGGGGAAAAAAGGATATAAAGACTGTAGAGTTCTTTCTTTTTTTTGGAAAGACTGATATCTTGTTTACAATTCATATTATCTTTCATACGTGTTCATAAGCAACAAAATATATACAACTATGCCGGTATAAAGAAAATGGGTAATGAAAGTAAAGGCAGTTGTTAAAACTGCAATCTCCACTTATGCCACTAAGTATAGTATCAGAAAATTTCCACCCCATTACTCAATGTGTATTTCAAATTTGCCAGCACAGTTGCTAAGGCTGCCATTGTTGTTCTTTATAAAGACATTTTTTTATAAATTCAATATAAGTGGTGATCCAATAATGCTAGTAAATAAACATAACTCTTTATGAAGTTATTTTTTATTTTTGTTTACAGGTATGACCAGAAATACAAAGTCTAATTGTGCATAGAATATTTTATGAATGGAAAACCAAAGAATATTTATGCCATAGATTCCACGACAGGTTACATAAGCCATGTACCAGCTTGGCTAAAGACATGCTCCTTGTGCTTCATTAGCGTTCCCTACTAATACCATAGAAAATAGAAACCATGAGTTATAGCCTGGATACAGATTTTTTTACTACATCCATTGAACTCAAAGACTGACTAAAATGTGTAGGATAGAGAATTCTTCTCAAGTGAGGAGTCTAAAATGCGTCTCTTAATTGCTTAGTTTATTTGTGTACATCACTTAATATCCTATTATGTCACCATTATTACTACTTCTAACTGTAGCTTGGCAATTCTATCTAGTTACCTACCCTACCCTACTCAACTAATAATGTCACTGCATTTACTCATGTACAAATAAAGATAGGAAATAAGGCATCAAGAATAAACTGAAAAGAATAAACCATTTTCACAAGTGTACACTTTTGCAACCAGTAATACACAACTATACAATTCATATGAGGCATTCTATAACAAAAAACATTCCTTTTAGTTGACTTGAAGAATATGTTTATGGTCACTAAATATGTAATGATTGAACATTTAAACTCCCCCAACGCATATTTTATAATAATAATTTTATAGATACGGATGTAGTTTACTATGTCCAAAACAATTTTAACATGGGAAGGAAGATCAAATATCAATGTACCTGAGAATGTTAAAGTGATGTTACTGACTTAGACAACCACCAATATCCTCAGTGAAGTAAAGGCAGTGGTGGATCCTCTAGCGGAGGATGATGGTGAGCAAAGAAAGAAATTTTATGTCTAGAGGCTAAGATTGAGTGGAGAGAGTGGTTATTGTGCAAAGACGGAATAATGCTTGAAGAGGTCGAAAAAGAATACAAGAAGCGAATGAAATTGATAAGAATTTAAGGTTTTCATTTAGGGTTTCTTGTGGAGGGTGAAAGGAATTGCAGTTTTGGATTAGGGCTTCTAGCGATGGCTGAAAATAATTTAGATTTATTGTGCGGATGATTAGATTGAGCGAAGGGAGTTGAAAGCGAATGATAATTGAGAAGTATTCCATTAAGGTTCTTGCTTTATTTTGGAGGGAAGCAAAATGATTAATGGCGGCCTTGGAAATAATGTTGATTTATTTGGAGGGAAGATATTTGACAGCGATTATTAGATTTTGTTAATATGTTAAATTGAAAACGACTGCATGTATGGTTAAAACGCTGTTTTATTTTGCTGTCAAATGCAGTTTTTCTTGTAGTGATTCAATAAAATAGAATTAAAATCACCTGCCACTATCCACTGGAGGTTAAAGAATTTCGATTTCTCAACAGTATAATTCCATAAATCTATTCGTCTCTTCATTAGATGCATAGACTGTCATGCATAGAATACTTACACCATTAGCATTACGTAGAATACATGAAATGTATTGGTCGCTAGAATTTAAAATGATATTAGACCATTGAGATGAGTCCCATAAAATAAATTTCTACTCTTGTTGTCATCGGTGATATTATGTGCATACTTCCGCTTATTATTAATTTTGTTCACGAATCTATCAATACTTTCAATCGTCAATTTATTTTCAAGAATACCACAAAACGATAGACTTTTATTATTTACAATATGCAGAATTTCTAATTGTTTGTAAGGGGCATTCATAACCCGGATGTTCCAAAAAAGGAACTCCATCTATAAATTGTTATGAATACTACTACTATTTATCAAGAGGTAGCTGCCCCTACTATCTTGTGTTTTTTCATCTTTTTTCCTTTCAACTAATTAACTAGAAAATTCTGTGCAAGGTTCTCAACAACATCGCTTGCATTTGTGGCTTTGAATTCAAATGGTTCTTCCTCTGGGCTTACGTTTTTGATGGTTCTCAGTCCGAGGATATGAATTGATGCAGCGCATTGGTCTATAGTTTCATATTAGGCATTGTCTCTTTCTGTAGATTAATCCGTTTCTCAACCTCAGTGTCCATCTCTGGATTTGAGTTATCATCAGCTTGAGAATCCATGTTTGATTTTATATTATGAGTTGTATTATTTTTAAAAGTATTGATAGTCATTATCTTTGATGCCGGCTGGACACTCTGATTTTTCTCTCGTGTAATATTTTCCATTCAGTTACTTTTACTTACATTCTTTCTGTAGTTGACTGAGAGTAACTGACCTTGATATTGTACTTGAGTTTGAATTATTGTATTCACTGGATTGACTGTCGATTCATCTATCTGATCCTTTTGTCTATAATTTTCATCTACTAGCATTTTGTTATTTTCTTGTGCTTGATGTTGGGGGGTGACATCGGTCTCCATACTTTGGTAAACTGACAGAATGACCAAAACTAGAATAATTAAGGCAAGTGATAGGTTTCCACTCATAAGCTATTTCTTGTCGAATAATTTCATCTTTTCCCGAGATAATAGGGATTGTTTGGAAAATCAAAGGAGTTATTAATTTCGATTAGAACTCTATCATATGCTATTTTTATAATACCTTCAATGAATTTATCCAATTTGATGGGGTTCCAAGAAATGATGCAATACAACTTATTCCCTCTTCCATCCAATAGTCAAGCAGTAAGTTAGGGGAACGAACCCATATCGGAATAGAATTAAGGAGTTCTTTATTGATTGCATTCTAAGAGACCATCTCTTAATCATCATCAATTTTTATTATAGTAGTGGGGTCCACCTTCTAAGATTCAGTCACAATCTTTTTTACGATTAAATTTAATAATATAAAATCCATTCTCTTTAGAGAAAATAGAGAAGTCCTCTTCAGGCTTCCACACTCTAATAATATAGTCTTTAAAGTACGAATAATATAGTTCGTGACAAACTACGTATATCACAATGGTATTATCCCAATGTTTTTTTTGCTTCTTGAACAACTTCATTAGACATTTTAGTGCATTTCATTAAATTAAATTCTCGGGGTTGATGAAATTTTAAAGGAATATATACTGGAATATTATTCCCTTTGACAACTTCGTTCCATGCCCTGCTAGTCGATGTTGAAAAGTTCCATTTATTCGATACAGATTTATATTCTTGATGTGCTGATTGGACAGAGAATTTGGTTTTTTGAGCAGGTTTTGGAGCAACATTTGCATTCACATAGGAGTTTACATTCGGGTTTTGGAAATTGGTGAGGATAGGTTTTGGGGAGTACAACGTCTGCAATGATTTAGACTAGCGCTTCAGTTTCTTTGATCTAACTGGGATGAACTCATCGTCGTTCATCATAGGGTCGGGCAGTGTAGCAAGGCTTTGATGAGGGTTGAGTGGTGTGAAGCCCAGAGGGATTTCTGGAATCGTTGGAGGAGGATCTATGGGTGGCGGAGGTGCCGGTGGAGTCACGCTACGCAAGTTAATTATAAGAAAAATTCCTACAGAATGAATTTATAAATTTGGTTCCTATTTTCGAATAATAGAAAATGCAAGGTATCTTGCACTTTTCTGACAAAAAATGGAAGCCACCTTGCACTTTTCCAATTTCGAAATTTGTTTGAAAATTTTGAAATTTTTTAAATTTTGAATTTTTGTTGAAAATTTGAAGAAAGCAAGATAGTTAGCGCTATATGATATTGATTTTTTTTTGAAATTTTTGAAAATTTTGAAATTTCTAAAAAGCACAATTTAACTTGCGCTTTCTATTAGAAAGCGGAAGCTAGTCTATGATTTTTTATTTTGAAATTTTTGAAGAATGCAAGCTAATTTGTGCTAAGCGCAACCTAATTTGCGCTTTCTGATTTAGAAAAGATAGGAAAATAATTTACATACTCATTGTTATAAGGATTTTTGTTATAGCCTCATCAAAAATAAGGAACTTCCTCTAAAAAATAATAAAACATGATGTTTTTTAATAAGGGATTGAAAGCACGTCTAGATTTGGAACCCTACCATGTAGATACAAAACACCTATATTTATTTGTATATGTTCAAGTAGACAAACACGGATAGACAAACCATTAAAATAGCTTTTCATTCAGGCATGTCCAGTTTTATACTCTTTAACTAGCTAGGTACCCTGCATCGGTGCATTATACCGTAGTCTCGAAAACCAAATCGTGAATTGAACCGCGTAGGTGTAAGGTCAAAGGTTCTGATGGTTTAACCGGTTAGACCATGACAACTGTGCTGATAGATAGTTTTAATTTTCTTATTTAAATGTAAAATTATTTCAGCAAGTGTTAAAATATAATCAATTATAATTAATATATTGAATTTTAAAACAATTATTTTTGAACATTTCATAACAGATATTGATTGGAATAATTTTATAATGATTATTTTAGCACAAAACTATAAATTTCCTTATTTTTAAAGTAAAAGACATTCAGTTTAATAGTGATTTATAAAATATACGTTAATAGTATATTTTTTCCAAAATTGATAAGATAATCAAATAATTTAGTGCTAGGGTTATGAAATTATATATCAAATAAATTATGTGAAAAAAATGAAGAGTAAAGCGATAGTTTTTCTTCAAATCTGGAGAACCGTTTGATAAAAAGAGGTCGGTTTTAAAGTTTTTTCAAGGTTTTGGGGTTAGACCGTAGGATTCATGCATGTGCAAAGTTATTTCAATTCCAAAGCCATAGTGCTCCAAGGTTGAAGGATAATCATGGTTGAACCGAGGTCAAGTTAGGTCTCTAAAACACTACATTATACATCCCCTTTACCCAATGATCAATATGTCCCCTAATAAAAAGGTCTAAAGTTAAATTATCTTATTATAAGGAAAAAATAATATGCACCTTTTCCAAGATTAAAAAGCTAAAACCGAACTATTAAATTTTTGATAAAATGGAGAAGCAATGTAAGATGTTTTCTTAATAATCAATTGCTCAATGTTAGCTTTACAACATTTTGATAATGTAATGAAAATTGAAAAAGCAGTGAAAATCCAGGCTGCTCATCTATGGCATATGGAGTAGCACAAAAACTAAAACCATTTCTAGTACGCAAACCTTATGCTTAATTAATACTCTTCAAATAACGAAAGTGCCTCTAAGAATTTTGTTTTCAACAAATGTAGTGTGATATTATATCATATATCATTTATTATATTTACATATATCTTGATGTAGTAAAAAATGTTGCATTCCTCGAATCACCCATCAGCGTAGGCTTTTCTTATACAAATGTAACATCAGCTTATAAAAATCTTAAATACGATTTTATAATATCTTGGTTAAAGAGGATCCTGGATTTCCAATCTCTTAATTTTTTTATCATGCATGAGAAATTTATGCAGGTAAAGAAGATTCTCCACTTTTAAATATTTTATATTCATTAGAGGATTCACATTGAGTATGTCCATTTCATGACATTATGCTCCACAACCAGCAAGGCTTATATATAATGGAAACAAAAAGATTTTAAAATAGTCTTATGCCAATCTAAAAAGCTTTACGGTAAGTTTATCACATTCATAACAGCCATCATTAAAAGAAATAGGTGAGTAATTATGGGATGGGGTGAAATTAATAGATAGGAAATGGAGTGTTAATTGATGAAAAGAACCAAACGAGAATGGTAGAGTATGCATGGAGCCACGCCGTTATTCCAAATGAGTTATTCAATGTAATTAGAACTAACACAAAAGACAATGAACATATCATAAAGACATACTCTCCACCTCTCAATGTTTATCTTCAAGCATATTCTGACATTAACAAATACAGTGTTCACACGCCCATTTGCCTCTTGCCTTTTGATGATAAGCTTAAAAAGAAACTTAAAATTATTTAATGACACGTTGCCTCTTCACGCAACAGGCAAGTCATGATAAGGCTCATAGTATTTATTACACGTAATTTTTAAAGCTTAAAGTTCTGATTGTGTGAATTTGTACATAATTGCTAGGAGCAATGGTATAAGATGAAATGGTAGTTTTAGCAAGATTAAAGCCTGCTGATTGCAGATTCAGCTGTTGAAATCTATGGAGCATCAATCAAAAGTTGCAGATAGAGTAGTCATATATTATGAATTTTGGTGAAAATAAATCCAATTTGTATATAAAATAGAAGTTTGAACCAAATTTTAAATAAACTAACAGTCAAACTATTATAGTGTATTATAAATGCTAAATTCATGCAATTAAGAGAAACATAATTAATGTTTGAATGAATATGTTAAGGAGGACATAAACAAAACAGATAACATCAAGATATATGTGTGATACTAGATACAAAACTTCTAAAAACTACATTCAGTTAAGTTGTTTTTGCCCTAAAATTCAAAATTATGTCTCTTATATATTACAATACTGATCCAAAGGCAGTGAAATTAACTGTTTCGAGATCAGCCAAAATTAAATTCAATATAAAATTAAATTCAAATAATAGGTGGAAAAAATCAAATTCAGCTTCGGGTCTATTTGTTTGTAATGC
Organism: Allium cepa; assembly: GCA_030765085.1. Lineage (NCBI taxonomy): Eukaryota > Viridiplantae > Streptophyta > Magnoliopsida > Asparagales > Amaryllidaceae > Allium > Allium cepa. Next base: position 484,409,234 of record CM060934.1, on the reverse strand, counting down.
TGCATTTTGAATCCTAATTGTCAAACTCTAAATTTTAAATACTGACAGTTTAATTTTGAATTGTGAATAATCATCTACTTGTTTATTTGTCATCCAATTTTTTTTGATTAAAATTAATAATTATACTTCTTTGATAATAATGCTATATATATATATATTAGTTAGTTTTTAAATTAGGATCACCAAAAGGAAATTTGGAATTTTATACTTTAAATTCTTCAAATTAACATAAGTTTGAATTAAGAGAATGTTGAATACTAAAAAAAATGTTGTTGAAATGCTAATTTTAGAAGAATGGTATTTTCTCAAAATTAATTGTGAATTATTATTATTTTTTGAAATTATATATTCTAAAAGCAAAGAATTTGTGAATTTTTTTTGTAAATTTAAATTTATTAATCTTGAATTGCCAAATTTAGAACTTCTAAAAATGTGGATTTTAAAAGTATTCTATATTTTTCTTATAACAAAAGCATGCTGCATTTGGAAATTTGATATTTTTTTAAATTTGAGTTTTCAAATGTTAATGTTAAGATTTTGAATTCATGTTATTTTAATAAGGGTATAATGTGAATAAATTACCAATCATCACTCTGAATTAAAAATAAATCAGAAATTTTTTTTGAATAACTTTCTCTAAGCAGTTGATTCTAACAAGAAGTACTACTAAAAAACAACTGAAAAAGTTCCAACTTAAAATTCAGGAATTTGATTCAAAACTTCTTAATAAAACAAATACGACCTCAAGAATGAAAAGCAAAAAATTAATATCTACCGGTAAAAAATTGCAAGGATTGAAATAAATAAAATATCTATAAGTAATAAATTTTACCCTAAACAATTTCCCTCTTCACTTTCTATACCATAACTTTGAATTCAAATTAATGTTAAAATAAGTTAGTTGATCTCAACCTCGATCAAAGTAAGAATGTTCTCCACTATTATACTCTAAATTGGAAAACCTTAGAAAATAAAGAAATATTGCAAAAAGGATTAGAATTATCAATATGATTGTAATTCAAAGAACGTGGGGGTGATGGAATCCGCATTGGTGTGAAGTAGGCGCACGAGAGATCATGCAAGGAGTGGAACGTAGTTTTTTAGTTGGAGACTAAATGAGTAATTTAGCATGTTTTGACAATTTTGTTAGCGAAAATTTTTATAAAATATTTTGTGTGAATTATTTTGTTTATAAGTAAGTAGAAGAGAAAGAGAAGAGGAAATGGATCGAGAATAGTCCCACATTTTAAAATATGATGAACTATATTTATTTAAATATAGATTCCTCATGGAAAGTTGTGCCTTTTGGCCACCGAAAGCTTGCTCTTTTGTGTGGAGGAAACCCTTGCATCACAACCACACATGCATGCACCGCCGTTGTCCAAACAACTGACCGGGCCAGGTTAGGTTTAGGTCCAAATGATATTTTTGGATAGAATTATTTAGATTAAAATAGGCCAAATCTTAACCCGTTAACAAGCCTAGAATTCAAAAATTAAATAGGAATTTTTTTTTGTGAGATGTGTCTTTTGCAAATAGGGGAAACATGATAGCTGACATTCAAAACGAATGGACAAGGGTGGGAAAAGTGATCGTTGCAAATGAATGGATGCTCTTCTCACAATGAATAGGCACTTATTTGCAACTATAAATAGAAATGCCTAGAAAGCATTGCAATTCTAGTTCATTCTTCTCTTTACAATTAGAAACGCCTGAAAAGTGTTTTAGATCTCCTTCTCTTCTTCTTTCTTTTTTTTTTAAAATCATTTCGCTTTGTGATACTATAAATCACAAATTCAATACTCTTGTCACTGTTGATAATGCAGAAGATAGTTTAAATTGATTTTGACAATGCTATTGTAATCGATGAAAGAGATTGACTATCTCAGCTCTATTGTACCTTAGTAGATGATTTGCCTTAACTCACAACTTCCATTTCTTATTTAAAAGAGCAGTGACTGCAAGTAACATTTTTAGGAAAGCATCATCGACGTACCTTGGAGCGATCCATATAGATTTGGTTTTACAACTGTTGTTCCAGTTTATTAGAAATCCACAAATATCCACGAACAATCTTAAGAAGTTATTCGACAATGGCACCAGACAGTTTGAGAGAGTATGCTTCTGGTTTCACCAAATTGGAAAGGTTCGATGGTGTAAATTCCATGCTTTGGTCAAAAAAGATGCATTTTCTATTGGTCGAACTAAAAGTGGTTTATGTTCTTACGATGCTAAAGCCAGAGGAAATAAAAAACAAGACTATTGTGCAACCATGATCAAGACTAAAATGGAAACAAGATGATTACACATGCAAGGGGCACATATGCAATGTAATGACATATACTCTCTTCGATATATACTATAGCAAATCAACTGCCACAGAAGTCTAGGATTCGTTGGAGGCCAAGTTTCTAAAGGAGAATGCAACAAGTAGGAAATTATTGGCTACTAAAATTTTTAATTATAAAATGATTGATGCTAGGCCAGTAGTAGAGTAATTCAATGATCTTATGCATATCTTAAATGAATTCACCCAGCGTAATATGAATATGGATGAGGAGATAAAAGTCTCATCCATAATAGATGGACTTCCCCCTTCTTGGAAAGAATAAAAGAAAATCCTTGAATACAAGAAGGAGGATATCGATCTACATAATTTTGCACAATATTTTTAAGTGGAAGAACAACTTAGGTTGAACGAAATCACTAAACCAACAGTGTTTCCATTTAAAATCCACATGGTGGTGGAAAAAGAGGAAAATAAAACCTCTAAGAACTCTTTTAATCAAAAGAGGAAATTTCAAAATAAGAAAAATGATGATAGCAAAAAGGTCAAGAAAGTGAACGGATGCTAAAATTCTGGAAACCTAGTCACCTTAAAAGAGATTGTTGTTCCGCAAAAAAATCTAACAACCGTGAGCTCTGGAATCAACAGAATGAGAAAGGTTCTTGGTGGATCGACCCTGGTGCTACTAAGCATAACTACAACGACAAGAGTCTGTTCAAGAAACATGAATAGTCTGAGGATGAAAATTATCTCTATATGGAAAACTTAGAAAAATCAATGGCCAAGGGGAAGGAGACAATAAACTTGGAGTTAACGTCCAAGAAGATTCTGACATTGAATGATGTATATTGTGTACCTGGGGTTAAAAGAACCTTGTTTCTAGTAGTCTATTGAATGATGTTTACTGGAAAAAGGTACATGTGTGGTGGGATGTTTAAATTGACTATTAATAAAATGGTTGCTTCTTCTTATATTGTTGACTCTTTTTCTTTATGGCATAGTAAATTAGGGCATGCTAATATTCAAAGTATGAAGAATATGATTTTATTAAATACGATCCCCAAATATGAAAATAAATTTTATGATAAGTGCACGATATGCTCATTAATCAAAATAACTAGAAAAGCATTTCCATTGAAAATCTATTAGTACTACTAATATATTGCAATTGATTATAGTGATGTTTGTGATATGCATAGTACTCCTACTAGAGGAGGAAAGAAATATTTTGTTACATTTGTAGATGACTATTCAAAATAATGTTTGTTTATTTAGTGCATACTAAGGATGAAGTATTAAGTTCATTTATAACTTATGACACTAAAGTAGAAAACCTATATGATGTTAAATTTAAGGCCCTTAGATCTGATATGGAGGTAATATCGTTTCCTTGCATTTTGTGAATCTATTGGAACTATACATGAGACATCCATAGCTTATATTCCACAACAAAATGGAGTAGCAGAATGTAAAATTAGAACCATTGCTAAAATGGTTAATGCTAGGTTATGTAATTCTAGTCTTAATACTAGTTTTTGGGGTGAGGCACTACTTACTACATGTTACATCTTAAACATAGTACCTTATAAGAAAACCAAAGTCACATCTTATGAGCATTCGAAGAGACACAAACCAAATTTTGATTATTATTGAATACGGGGATTTTGAGCCATTGTTCGATTACCTAAACCAAAAATCAGGAAATTAGGATAAAAGGGCATTGAGTGTATTTTATTAGAAGACACTCAACACAGCAAGGATTATAGGTTTCTAGTAATAGAATCTAATAATTTGATTAAGGTAAAAACAATAATAGAATCTAGAGATACAATATTCTATGAAAATAGATTCATGTCTATTCCATCCAATCCTTCTAATCATGAAACGTTGGAGGTTAATACACCTATTTATAAAATAGTGGAGGTTAATGAACCTATTCGTGAATTTAAGAACACTTAAGAAAATAATGATCAAACTAGTGAAACTTTTAGGACAAGCGAAAGAATGAGGATTGAAAAGTCATTCGGACCAGATTTTATTACTTATTTGATCAAAGGATCAATAAATGGTATTAGACATCAAGTCATGCTTTCTACAACCATAGATTCTAATCCATTAACATATACTGAGGCCGTATGGTCTTAGGATTCGGCTTTCTGGCAAGAAGCCATAAATGATGAAATGGATTCTGCTATAGGAAATAAAACATAGAAACTAGTTGTGACGCCCCACCTCTATACCCACGCTAGCCAAGAACACTACGGTGTAGTGCTGTCAACTAGCGCGGAGAATAAGGCTGTTGAGGAGCGACCATCCATGTAATTTCTTATCACACGGTGGCTATAAAATAATCTTCGGAAACAAATATAGAAGTAAGCATAACATGCGAATCAATCACAGATATCCATATCACAAAGGCGGAAAGAGATATGAATATAAATCACATAAAAGTGTACATCAGAGTAGTGGTCTAAAAAGATCCACGATAATACAAAAGAATAGCAACGCGTGCTATACAAAAGAATACAACTATGAGTCTATATCTCAAGTGTAAACAACAAAAGCTGCTAATCTAAACAAGTAGCCAAAAGTCTGAGTAGTGAATCACTGGGGGAGGAGTCAAGCAGTAGCACCTGTAACATCCCGGTCTGACCCGAGTATTATTTATAAGAAAATAATAAACGGATCAGTCTAGCTATAAATATCAGATGACATGATATAAAATAAAAGATATGGCATAAACATAAAATATCCATACTGACATACTACTATAAGTATGCAAATAATGATCAACAGGAGATCAACCGATAAGAGATAAATCAATATCACAAGAATCTTCTCAAAGATCCAAAGAGGGCATCATACCCTAAACTTGTACTCATGACAAGTCAAAGAGATAAATTCCAGAAATCAACACAAGAAATCCAGAAATCATAAAAAGGGAAAGAGGCCTATCACATGACGGTCCGAAGACCAAGGGGAGCTACCCCGCATGTGTGAATGGAATCACACAGATTGAGGTCAAGACTAACCAAAAAGCAGAAAGGTATGTGTGAATGGAATCACACAAGTGGTGTCTAGTCTAACCTTGCAATGAAAGAGACATCGCGCAATTGCTAGTCTAATTCATAAAGCGATCATCAAGATCAACGAGAAGTGTCAATTACACTAAGCTAGTAAATATAGAAGTTTAGCTTCATGTCCCATAACCACTTGCTTAACTTAAATATTTACGAACAAACTGTAAATCTTCACTAATAAAATTGTCACAAGAGGTTCAATCGAACAAGTCCAAGAATTAACCGACGAAGTGAACGCAAGCGTTTCATACCACTTGTTTTACTAAGTCGTTTAATTAGATTTCTCATCCGAGTGAGGTAAAGGCTTGTATATACTAATAGATTGGAAAACGGTTTAAGAAAAGAGCTTTGTTATTAAAAATAGAGTTGAAATCATTTTGTTGAAAGAGTTTTGATATTTACTACTAGTTTTGAAACCTTTATATTTTAAAGTGACAAATCACAGAAGCGATTGTAGAAACAATCAATCACAAAGGTCACATTCGAAGATGTGATAAAAATCCAAGGAAATCAGCTCAGCAAGTTCTGTTGAATATTTTTCAGATAAGATCCCCTACGGAGGGGGGGTCCGGGGGGGGGGGGGGGGGGGTGGCAACCCCCCAAGGTGGGGGTGCGGGGGCAACGCCACCGCTTACGGAGACGAGGTCATGCGACCTAAAGTGGTAAAGGTCTTGCGACCTAAAATGGGTTCGCGACCTAACGGAGACGAGGTCATGCGACCTAAAGTGGTTCGCGACCTAAAGGTGTTCGCGACGTAACAAGGTTCACGACCTAACGGAGACGAGGTCATGCGACCTAAAGTGGTTCGCGACCTAAAGGTGTTCGCGACCTAATAGGGTAAAGGTCTTGCGACCTAAAATGGGTTCGCGACCTAACGGAGACGAGGTCATGCGACCTAAAGTGGTTCGCGACCTAAAGGTGTTCGCGACCTAACAAGGTTCGCGACCTAAAGGTGCACGACCTAAGGTCTTTCGACCTAGGGGTATATAGGTAACACGACCTAAAAATGTCGCGACCTAAGGGGCCAAGCGACCTAGTGGGTCATACGACCTAAAGGAAACTGGGTCCAACGACCTAAGGAAAACAAGGTCCAACGACCTAAAGAGATGGGAGTCATGCGACCTAAAGGAGTATGCGACCTAAAGAAGTGCGCGAGCTAAATGAAGGCGGAACAACTCAGGGTCTAACGACCTGGGGGGGGGGGGGCGACCTAAGGTCTAACGACCTAAGACCGAGGAGACGTTTCCAACAGAGGGAACGACTTAACGACCTAAGCCTAACGACCTACGACCTAAGGTCCTACGACCTAATGAGGCAGGCAAGGCCAAACGACCTATACGCGAACGACCTAAAGTCCAACGACCTACGACCTAAATCCGAGGCGACCTAAATCCGAGGCGAACGAAATATGCAGGCCTTGACTTTTCCACACGCGCGAGCTAATGATTCCGAGCGACCTATACCTGGGCAGAGCGACCTAAGCTCAAGAAGTTCACCAAACAACTAAAAATTGGAGTTTTTCGCCAATCCAATCCAAACCAAATGCAAATATACATGCTAAAGTGATGGGGAATCATTCCCAACAGTCCAATATAGTTATAGACTAGAATTGTGAGATAAAAATCTCACCTTTGCTCCAAAACCCAATGAAAATGAAGAACAAAGCTTGAAGGCAAATGGAGAAGCAACCACAAGCTTGAATCCGATGTCTTCTTCTTGAATTTGGAGTTGAATGTTGGAGTTGCAATAAAACAACGACTTTGGAGTTTTAATTTCTCATTCCATTCACCATTTTTGTTGAAGCTTTAGTGTTAGGAAATGAAATGAAGCAATGAAGAAGAAGGGGGTGGAACTTTGGCCTAATGGGCTAAAAGTCCAAACCAAAGGCTCGAGTGAAAAAGTGGTGAAATTCCACTAACCCCAAACATATCAATGTTTATACTTAGAAGATTGCAAACGACGTTTCGAACTCAATGGAAGTGGTCTCGAGTCCTAATTTGACCGTTTGCAAAAAGTAGCTTCGGACCAAAATCCGATTAACGATAAAATATTTAAATAAAATATTTAAATATAAAAATCGATAAATATGCGGGTTGTTACACTAGTAGACTTACCTCATAGTTCCAAACGAATAGGATGTAAGTGGATATAAAAAGAAATAAAGAACAGATGGTACTGTAGAAAAATTTAAGGCCAGATTGATTGCTAAGGGATATACCTAAAAAGAAGGAATATATTACTTTGATACCAATGCATCGGTAACTAGAATTTCAATAATTAGAATTAATTGCATTAGCATATATTTATAAATTTGAAATTCATCAAATGAACGTCAAGACCGCATTCTCAAATGGAGAATTTGATGAATATATATATATGTATATGTATATGTATATGTATATGTATATGTATATGTATATGTATATGTATATGTATATATGTATGTCTTAAGTAGAAGGTTTTGTGATACCAGGACAATAATGTAAAGTATGTAAGCTTATTAAATCACTTTATGGTCTTAAATGAGCATTAAAATAGTGGCATGAAAATTTTGATAAAACCATAGTATCAAATGGTTTTAGAATTTGAGAATCAGACAAATGTATCTGTAGAAAATTTAATGCTGGAAAAGGTGCAATCATATGCCTTTATGTCGATGATATGTTGATATTTAGGACTGATACCTCGGGTATTGAAGAAACGAAAAGATTTCTATATTCATGCTTTAACATGAAGGATATGAGGGAAGCTAAAGTGATTTTAGAAATAAGAATCATGAAAACAGCAGAAGGGTTGGTTATTAACCAGTTTCATTACATAGAGAAGATTTTAAAAGGGTTTAATCGATTTGATTGCAAACTGGTAAGCACTCCATTTGACCCAAATTTGCAGCTACATTCTAATATTGGTTGATCAACAGATCAACTAGAATATGCTGTTGTTACTCGTAGTCTAATGTATGCCATGACGTGCACAAGATCTTATATTGTCTATGCTGTTGGAAAAATGAGTATATATATACCAAAAACCCTAATCATATTCCCTGTCTAACTGTACAAAGAATTTTAAAATATTTAAAAGAAAGCATGGACTATGGTACGTTATACAATGGATATCCAAGTGTAATAGAAAGATACACGGATGCTAGTTGGAACACTGGAAGAGAGGATAGTAATAAATCAACCAGCAATATTGTAACGACCTGCCATTTTGGACGTTTTAAGCGGACACACAGGTCGGGCTCAAAACCATTCAAAAGGCAAACTCTAATGGGGTAAATAAGAAAAAGATAAAGAAATAAAATAAATATAGAATCTCGCAGCGGAATGACAAAATATAATAATCAAATAACAGTACATGAAGCTGTTTTATAAATACATTTGATTATTCTTTACAACACAAATATCAGAGTTACATAAACAGGAATAGATAAATAAATGTAGTGGAATAACATGATGCAGATGAACGACCGAGGCTAAATCATCCAATTTTGGCCACGTAGAAATCTAGATAAAAAAAATGCAGATTTGACATACGCTCGTCGAGAGCTTTAAATCGATATATAGTTTGATAGGGTTTGGAGGAGTTTGATTTTGGAATTGAATTTGAAATTGAATTGAGGGTTTTTTGTTTTGGTTGGCCTGCCATTGGAATAAGGAGTTGAGAAGGAATTGTACGTACAGACAAATGAAAATAAGAAGTAGCTAGGGTTTATAATAGGCTACTTATAGGTAGGTCAGAAATAAAAATGAATGGACAAGATTGATTTACACGTTGAACGATAAATGATCTGAAAAGCATGTTCTGTCTTCAGAATGAAAATGGGTCATCCCATATATCAAATAGATGTTTCCAACATTTTTAAACTGAATAGAATAGGTTTCAAGTCCAAATTCCATCGTATGAAGGAGTTATGTTAAAACCAGCTTATTTCAAATTAATTTCAATTGAATTTAATTGAATTGATTTTTAGGCGTTTCGAGCCCGTACGATCAAACGACTAGTCCTATCTTTACGAAACTTGAAATCCTATAATAATTCACTATTGTGGATCCGATGAAACTGGTTTCGTCGAAATCCAAGACAGTTGCCAAAATGGATATTTTCATGTTAATTAAATAAATTAATATTAAATTAATCAATCACCTTTTAATTTAATATTTATAAACTAGCAGATTTTTATCATTTTTGATTGAAAAGACATTTACAATAAATTAAAATAAGTTTACATATCAATTCAGTGTTAATTATTTCAATAATTACAGTGTTCAATTCCAACTGTCATTAATCCCATTAATTATAATTTAATTCCAATAAATTGATTTTATTTGGTTTCAATATTTTTATATAAATCAATTATTATTCTATAAACATAGTTAACATTGTTTTATACTTCATTACATTAATATCCTCTAATCTCCATCTTTTATTTGTATTGACTACTATTTTTTAATTACATTGAATATTGTCAATTTCACACATTAAATAAAATTAAAAATCCAAAATTGATTTACTTATCTTTATTTCACTATTTGATTAAATTAATTATTACATTATGAATATACTTAACATTTCTATTCATTTTATTACAATCACAATTTACAGATATTGCCTTAACTCACATTAATGTAACATTTATTTACATTTAATTTCATTTGATTTCGAATTAAATTTTATAGACTAATTAAATAGGTAACTTGTAATAATTGTTACCATTAACTTTTAATCACATTATAAGTTTATTATTTATAAACAAATGTTACCATTATTTACATAACACGGATTTTATTCAATTATCATTTACTACATATTATTTTGTTGGTTAATTCAATATTTACATTTGTTTCTTATATTCAATTTATAACCAAGTCATATATTTTAGTCATTTCAATTGATTGGAATTTCATTCAATTCATTAAACTTTAATTATCATTGTTACGTTTCATCTTAGTTATTATTTCATTAATAAATTACAAATTTTTATTTCTTCCAATATTAAATCACAAAAATCTTATTAAATCAGCTATTTTAATTATCGAAAATTATGGGCCGTTACACTCTCCCCCGCTCAAAACTTTTCATCCCCGAAAAGGACAAAGAAGGGACAAGAAGGAATTAAGTAATCAATGTATCTTATTCAAAATATTAAATTTATAAACAAATAATTTACATACTTAAATAATTCAAATAAAATATATCAATTTATAAACAATTAAATCCTTTATATTCAAATTAGTAAGAGTTTGAAAACATTTTACACAATTTTCTAAGTCTAAAATTTACGGAAAATTTCGACAGAGTCTCCTTCGTATGTAGGGGTCTGGAGAAAATAATAATATCAATAATAACAATATGTACCATAAATTTCAAAATAATATATCCCAACCGTAGGAAAAACAATATAATATCGCTAGAAAACCGTAATCCGAAAACATATCTATTTGTCGGGCAATTAACGCTTATTTTATGAAAGCAAAATCAATAACAATTGCTTCCATAACTTGTATTTCACTTACATAATCCAAAGAGGTAAATTATTATAAAAAGGTGAAATAATTTGGTTGTTTCAAATAATAAAAAACAATCTATATAACATAACAACAGTCACTTGCAACCAAAAGCATCAGAATAATCAATCATACATCCATATCAAGCAAAACAAATAGTTTGTTTGGGTTTAGACACTTTTAAATCATTTAGAATGAAAAATAAACTACTAAGTATATCATACACTCAACAATCTTTGATAAAACTCAATAGATTATTCATCCGTCTTAAACAATTAGAAGTATCCTTTCCCAAACGCCCAAAAGCCAAAACAACCTACAAATTCCAATATTGTTTACGTTTATTCCTTTAAATTTCCTTTCACAACATTTATTGTTCTATTTTTCATACAATGATTATTTCTTTAATTTACATTTATTTCTCACAAATTAAATTCCCATTCATTCATATAATACGCAATTCCATTTATTTATATCTCATTTGTTCACATATATTATTCACATTTTCTTACATCCGTTACTCATACGCAAATTTTAAACATATGTAAATCAATCCTTAAAGTACTGTATAGGTTTCTTTATAAATAATTTCACATTCATTCATTCAGTACTTATTTTCATTTATTTTCATTCATTACTTACAAAGTTCAATTTTTCTCATTTATTCATATAACGAAAATTTCTTGTTGTTACTTTACATTCATTTCTTTCATAAGTCATCCATTTAGTTGTTTATAATAACCAAAGAATTCATTATTTTAGTTTACATACATTTTATTACATTTTAGTTTACATTTATTAATTAATATATTTGATTTTCGTTGGATATTAATATTCATTAGTGCATAAATTCATTTTCAACATTCTTACTTTTTAATTTACATTCATCCTTTCTTATATACTGTCATTGAATATTAAATCCATTTTCTAAATCATTCCAACAATTTCTGTAGTTATAACCATTTAGTTTAATATATTATTCATTTTATTACTTACTTTAATTATCAATAGCTTCAAACATTAACTTAAGTTCATAACCCTTTTCTTACGGTACTCATTTTTCTATTTGATTTTATTAATAGCATTACAATTATAACTTAAGTTTATAACTATTATCATATCAAAATTCTTATTTATGACAGTAAATTTCATTGATTACTTTCATTATTTAATTTTACCTGTATAATATTCCATTACATATTCCTATTTAACATTACAACTTTTTAATATTTTGGTAAGTTATATATATGTTTTAGAATGCAATTAAATATTACCCAAGTTCCTCTTATATATTTAGTTAACAAATGTTCAATAGTTACAATTTCTTATTTTCATTTCCTTTTTGTTAACAGTTTCAAAATTTCAGTTTCTTATCTATTTCATTAATTATTTTAATATCAAATTTGTTATTTTCATTTTAGAAGTTTTCAATTATTAATATAGTCAAGGTCCCATTCATTATAATAATTTAAATTTCTAATTTATATAAAAACTTAAGAACTAAAAAACTGGGTTTCATTTCAATTATTTAAAATAATATATACTCATTAATTATATATACATATATAAATAATATTTGTAAATTAGAATTTAAAATTTGATTATAAAAAAATGTGCAGTAAAATTATGACAACAGTCTTTCCACTTTGAAACCCAAAAATGAACGTCGATGATGCATGTACTAATTACCGAAATTATTTTCCAGCGATTGAGAGGGTAGTACGGAACTCATTTCCTTCAAAGTTTTTTTTTAAAACATTTCTTTCAAATTATCTTGAAATATTTGTATCAAAAAATACTTCTAAATAATAATATTTTTATATTCCAAAATACTTTGAAAGAAATTTCAAAATTTCGGAACTTAAGTTCTCAAATTCCAACTTATTTTTATTTTAATTACAAATCTCATTTCTCAACCAATATTTTTAAATTTCATTACCTAACAACAAATATATTACAACAGATATATCATTTTTAAAATGATTATTTTATATACAAAATATATGATAGGCAAAATTATTTCATTTACCTACATTTCAAAACAAATACTGCGTCGGTCTGCCCTATTAAGTGTTGAAAAATCCCTATCGATGTCATAGCGTCCTATGCACCAACCAAATTTTATAAATACAAAACGGAATAAATTAACACAATAAAAAGACCTTTTATAACACTAACAAATACGCTCTCTAATATATATACACTCGGCGACTCATTCTAGGGTATTACTACCCTGTTTTATACGAATTAGATACCACAAAGCTAAAGTTATCGCTAAACCAAAGCTCTGATACCAACTGTAACGACCTTCTTTTTTGGACGTTTTAAGCAGACATACACGTCAGACTCAAACCATTCAAAAGGCAGATTGTTAGGGGTAAATAAGAAAAGGAGAATGAAGTAAAACAAATACAGAATCTAGTAGCGGAATCACAAAATATAATAATCAAATAATAGTTCATGAAGCTGTTTTATAAATACAATTGATTATTCTTTATGTAACAACCCAGAATTTTTGTCATTTGAAATTCATATATTTAATTAATTTTAACAAGTAAAATTGGTAAGTCGAATAATATATTTTCAAATATTTAGATTTAATTGGATAATTAAATCGATAATTTAATATTTGAAATTGCGTGAATAATTGGGAATTGGGTTTTGTGATTAAAAATGATTTATAAATTTATATTAAATCATATTAGAGTTAGAAAGATGTTATCGAACTTTTAAAATTTAACTAAAATTAAATTTGTGAAAATTGAATATTTTAATACTTAATCGACTAGTGAAATTAGTCATTTTTCAAACAGTCTCGGATTTCGACGAAACTAGTTTCATCGGATCCGTAATGTGATATTATTGTATGGTTTCAAATTTCGTGTCAATCGGATTTACGGTTTGTCCGAGGCAAGCCAAAACGCATAGAAATTCGTTTAATCGGTTTAATTTAAATTTGATCGTTTATTTCCGTAACTCGCACATACGACCAAATTTGCTTCCGAAACTTATCCCATTATGTCCGAAATGCGGGGCAAACCCTTGAAATGCCAATCACCATGCGAGATTTGGAGTTCGAAAAAATGGAGATGAATAGTGTTTGTCGGTCTTCTATAAAAGGCCTCCATCATTCACTAAATTGAAAAACCCTAAAAGAATTAGTTCAGCCGCCACCATCATTTTCCATGGCCGAAATTCATCTTCCTTCTTCCTCATTTTTCTTCAAATCCACCAATAATTATCGAAAGTTGTCAACTACAAAAGTGAAGAGGGTAGTGAGATCCTTCAATCCAACGGAGATGATCGATTTTCATTGAGAAAATCAATGGCAAATTGAGCTCGAACTCACGCCGTTCGCACGCAATTTTAGAGAGGCAGGGACAGCCGAGCTCCACCAAACTCTGGCCGATGGTAGCTCTAGGCGAGGGCTTCGAAGTGGCATCGCCTGATCGTCTTCAAAGTGCTCGTTGTGGTCGCGTGTGTTAGGGTTGCACGGCTTGGTTGGGTTAACGGTCGCGTATCACGACCTGGAGAAGATGAAGCCGTGAACGGCCTGATGTTGGAGCTTGAAAACGTGCGGCTCTGATTTGTTTTGGATAAAAAGAAAAAGAAAAGTGTAGATAATTATATATATAAATGTGTACAAACTTCTAAATATCATAACTTTTTGATACGAGGTCGAAAACGCATGAAACAAATTGCGTTGCAATCGTTTTGTCGAGCACTACGCAATGGATCTGGTTTGGAGTCGTTTGGAGGTAATGAGAATTTCGGATAAAATTAAACGCACGTTTAATTTTATTCGAAATAAAACGCTACAACTATTATCGGAAACTCAAGGTGAGAACTTCTCACTCAATCGAATTGTTTCGATTTAAATTTTAAATAGTTAGATTTAAAATTGCTTGACTATGCGATTGAATGATAAATTATTATCTGTTATATTGAAATAGGCCATATACGTCGTATATTAAGCGGATGTTATTTATTAAAAACATATACCGCGATAATTCCAACTTGTATGGAATTGGTATTATATATGTATTTAGAGTTGATTTCCCGCATTATACAGCGGATGAGACCCTATTGCACCACATAATAGCGGATAGTATTTTATAAATCCCATATACCATGTTATTCCGTCTTGAAGCGAAATTGGTATTGTGCTAACATCTTTGGATGCAGCGAAACAGGTTGGAGGGATCCAACTGGATTCCTCAAATGATTAAATTTGTTTCAATGTTGTGTGTTGATCTATTTATAATCTGCGTGATTATCTTTGTGATTGAAATCGTTAAAAAGGCTAAAATTTAGCCGAATATATTTTTGGTATCGTTAGATGCCGAAAATAAATAAAATTTGATTTTTGAAAATTTAAGTTGAGAATTCATAATAAAATTAATTTTGAAATTGATTCATTTTAAATAAATAAACGTTGAAATTTTTAGATTATAAAAAATATGATTTTGTGAAATATAACCGAAATGTGATTTTTTTGAAATAAGTAGTTGATTAATTTATAAAATGGTTTAAATTGGGATTTTTGAACTATTATAAATGATTTATATAAAAGATTTATAAAATTGATATTTATAAATTTAAAATATTGGAATTATAAAACGAGTTTTTATAAGTGTAAAAATAAAGTATAAATGGATTTCATAAGTGGATGAAATCTATAGATGTATAAATTTTAAAGTTATAAAATGAATAGATTTTTTAAAATAAAAGATTTATAAGTAATTAACTTATAAATTGGATTTTGGCGTATAAATGGAATATGGATAGAATTTGTTAATAAAGTAATTTTATAAGTGAAGTTGTTATAAAATATAAATGGAATTTATAAACGTTGTTTTATAAATCCGAAATCGACTTACTTTGATAAGTTTAATTATTATAGCTTATTAAAGGAGATATATCCACGATTTTGGGACAGTGGATAATCCTTTAAATAAAATATGTAGAAATTAAATTTGGTAAATGAAGTATATTCACGATTTTGGATGGTGAATAGTATATTAAAGAAATATTTTGGGAAAGTGATACTTTAAACAGATTTTAAAATGATTTAAAAATGTTTTAAAATGTGTTAATTATCGAAACCATAGATTTCAACATTTATTGTTGAAATAGACGTTTTCGAAAAATAGAAGGAAATGGTGGACTATTACACTATTGTTATAGTAAATGATTTTCGAAAGGAAAAGTTTTGTATAGTATTGGGGTTTATATATCTATCTTAATTTCGAGTCCCTATGCTAGTGGTTTTGGGTTGTCGTAACAATGTTTTACGCAACATTCGTTTGACCCAAATAAATGTGTTTAAGAAGACGTTTTCCTTAAGGAATAAAATTTATACTTAATTTTGATTTAAGTATATTGAATATTTTCCAAATGTTGAAAATAAATAGATTTGTGAATTACTTATTATTGAATAAGTATGGAAATATTTTCCAATATGAAGTGAATGTTTTGAGATTATATCTTTTAAAGATAAATGGGAAGTGAATAATTGAAATCGAATTGAAAAATCGTATAAAAAAAGTGAATATTTGGAAATGTAAATTCACCATGGAAATTTATAAGGGAAATTTGTTTTAAAAATAAACATTGATTAATTTTTAAAAGTGTGGAATAAATTTACGGATTTGGAACGTAAATTTAATAAATCGGTAAGGATTTATTTGATTGGTTTAAATGAACCATTTTGAAACGAAAGTTGTAAAGGTGAAAATTGATTTGAAATTTGTTTTCAAATGGTTGAAGTGTGGCAATTATATCTTGTAAAGATATTTCTGAAAATAAATAATTTGGGAAAATTATTTGAAATCGGGTGATGTTGTGAATACTGATTGACAGTTAAATAACCGACTATTAATACTGACCCTTAAATGGCTATTTGTTGTGAATTGGTTGAAATTAAACGCTACACTTATTTTTAATTATTGCGCTCATTATTCAGATTACCCATTCCGAATAGTGATACGACGTAATAGATAGCATTGAAGACCGGTGGTGAAGACCGGGTATTTGTGAAAACGATAGGATGACCTATCGATTGTCTCTGCACCGTTAGCTACGGTATGGAGATTTCATTTGTGATGGGAAATTCGATCGGGATCGTGAATACCCGGATTGCAAGAGCTTCTTTTGAAGTGTCTCCGGTTATGTTCGAACCCGGAACAGACTTGTATGGTTACGTGTCTGACATTACATTTTGAGATATAAAGCAGATTTCTTTCAAATACATTTCCGTTGGTGGCGGAGAATTTATTCTCTTAGCTTAACACCCTTAGAGGTTTAGTAGTTGAAGGTTATCAGCGATATATTCCCAATTTGGTAATGTGGCATGCTGAGTGTTGTTGTGTGATGATTATTTATTGATCATTTGTTGATTAAAGTGTGGCTTTGTGAAAAAGCGTGGCTTTGTGGACGAGACTTCGTCAGACCTCACACACCAGAAATGGTCAAAACAGGAATATGTGGCAAGGTTATGAGGGTCGCTCCCTTTAGGGTATGTCATTTCCTTCTGGAAAAGGGTGGTGTCAGGTATGGAGCCCTGATGCTTAACCTATGTGGTTGTTCCAATCTCATTTTTCTGTATGGTTGTTGCTTGGTGATCGAGGGCCCTCGGATTAAGGTCCCAAAGGACCGGGAGGTGGCATATTCGTGTAGTAGTTACCTAGTGGCAAAGGTAACCCGGCCTTGTGTTGGCAGAGAGATGGTTTTGATTCTGTTTAGATTCTGTTGCCGAATTTTATCGTTTACATGACCTAAAACTAAGATTTGTTTGTCGTTCTGAAATTGGAATCTCAGTTTTGAAGCTAAATATGTTATATATAAGTTGTGTAGGCTAAGTATATCGATCTATCTTTATATGCATGGTTCTAACTTAGTTATTGAGCATTTTAGTAGGTAGCAAAGGGGTTGCGCTTCGTTGTGGAGCTCGCTTCTGCGCTAAATGCAGAATGTAAGTAAATTGCTAATAAATGTTAAATAAAAGGTACGCTTATGTTTTTATATGGTATTGGTGATATATATATGCTGTTTCCCCAGATATGGGATGCCTCATCATTGAGATGAGATGTATATTTGATATATATTGGTTACATTTGTGTTAAATATTGAATTGTAAAAAAATTTCGATCGAGCCACGCAAAGGAGACTCTGCCGAAATTTTCCGTAAAATCCGGGTGTTAGAAAAAATTTCAAGTTTTAATTTTTTTTTATATAACTTGTTTTGATAACTAACTTTTAAAGTTAGAAAGCCGTTCGGAGTAACTTAGTAGAAGCGTAGTTATGACTTTATGAATGGAATTTCATTGTTTATAAGTTGGTAACTTTGAATAAAATATATCTAATGTTGAATTCTATACTTAGTTCCTTTTCCCTTCTTTTTCCTTTTCGGGGACGAAAAGTTTTGAGTGGGGGAGAGTGTAACGACCGTAAATTTTCGATAATTAAAATAGCTAATTTAATAAGATTTCGTGATTTAATGTTAGAAAAAAATTTGTAATTCGTTTGGAATAATAATAACTGGAATGAATTGCAACAATAATTATCCAAGTAATGAAAAATAAAAGCTACTTAGTGAATGTCTTTGCAATCAAAAGTTGAATAGGATAATAAATGTTGAATTCATTGGGTATAATAGGGTAACTGATTGATAAGTAAAATCTATTTAAAATCAAATATTGAATATTGAAAAGGTAAATTGTTTAAATTATATATTTAAAACTTATTGAATAATTGAATAACTGTAAAATGAAAATAGTGTTCTAAATTGTGAATAGGTTTTAAAAAGTTGAATCTTATAAGTTCAATTTCAATATTTCAAAAGATAGTGAATTATTGGATAATCGAAATTGTTTAAATTTAATATTTGGAAATTATTGAATAATTTAATAATGGGAATTGAATAACCGTATAATGGAAATAGTTGTTCTGTAATTTTAACTCGTTTCAAAAGTTAAATTTTTAAGTTCGTTTTGAATATTTCAAAAGATGGTGATTTAAGAATAATCAAATTTGTTAAATTTAATATTACAAATGTTTGAATAATTAAATTCCGAATTTGATATGATTAATTTGATATTGAAATTTAATATATGAAAATAGAGTGAATAATTGAAATTTGGTTTAATATGATTCAAATTGGTTTCCAAAGTGAATGCAAGTTATATCGGGATTATAATGGAGTTAATAAGATTTTAAAATTGGAATTTATTGGATAATTGAATAACGGGTTTAATATGATTAAAAATGATTTGTAAAATTTTATTTTATCATATTGGAGTTATAGTGATGTTATAGAACTTTTAAAACTGAATTTAAAATTTATTTGTGAAAATTGAATATTTTAATATTTAATTATCGACTGAAAAATAGCCAATTTTTGAACAGTCTCATAATTAGACGAAACTAGTTCCATTGGATCCATAAAAGTTAGTTATTATCGGATTTCAATTTTCGTAGAAATCGGAGTTGTCGTTCGACCGTGGCAGCTCGAAACGCGTTGAAATTGTTTTAATATTAATTTGGCGAGTTAAAATAGTCATTTTTCAAACGATCTCAGATTTCGACGAAACCAGTTTCATCGGATCCGTAATTTGATATTATTGTAAGATTTTAAATTTCGTGTCAATCGGAGTTGTCATTTGTCCGGGGCGAGCCAAAACGCCTAGAAATTTAGTTAACCAATTTAATTTAAAATCGATCATTTATTGCCATAACTCGCGCATACGGTCTAATTAGCTTCCGAAACCTGTTCCATTGTGTCCGGAACGCGGGATAAACCCTAGAAGCATCGGTCACCGCGCGTAAATCGGAGTTCGGAAAACCGGGGATGAATAGTGTTCGTCGTTTTTCTATAAAAGCACTTCATTATCTTCTTTTTCCAAAATAAAACCAAAACCCTAATTTCTATTCAGAACCGCCATTATCTTTATCAATGGCCAGAAAACTTCCTCTTTCTCCCTCGATTAACTTCCAATCCGTAAACATTCAGCAAAAATTATCAACTAACAAATTAAAGAGCATCACGCGTGCTTCGCATCCAACGGCTGTGATCGTCATCGGAGCAACGATGGAGGAGAAACGCGGCCGCGTCCTTCTACAGTTCACGCACGAATATTGAGACGAGGGGGTGGCCGAGCTTCAGGTGGTGGCAGGCGCAGGTGGCTCTTGAGATGCTCTTCCGTTTGGCGTTGGTTGATCGGCTTGGAAGCGATCGTGGAGGGAGTAAAATTTAACCCTAGTTTTTGATGATGGGTTCTATGCGCGTTCGAATACCTGGGAAGGAGAAGGTCACGCGCGTGGCCGTGATCTGCAGAAGTATGTGCGGCCCAGATGATATTGGGGTTAGAAAATTGTAAAATTGTAAATTTGATTATTTTATAATTTGTAAAAACTTCTAAAATGCATAACTCATTCGTGCGAGGTCGGAATCCAACGAAACGAAGTGCGTTGCGTTCGTATTGTCGAATACTGCGCTATGGAATTGGATTGGAATCGTTTGGAGCTAGAGAAAATTTTGGGTTAAATCGAACATCGTTCGATTTGATTTAAAATCGTAAAAATCAAGGTGAGTGTTTTATAACGCTCACAACGTACTGAATATCTTTATGCTAGTTAAATCTGATATTATGAAGTGATATGAATTTTATTTGTCATTGTTTGATAGAATTTAATTGTTATATAGATTGTCATTTGAGTTAACCGTTGAAAATTAAATTGACAGTTAAAATTGAAATTGAAATTGGATTGCGATTAAATTACCTGACATTGATAACTATGAAACTGCCATGAATTGTATTGTCTATTGGATGATGTATTTTGATGGATGTTATTGGTTGATATTTAAATATTTGGATGTTTATTTGCTTATATATACACTGTTATGCATACATATGACACTGTGATTGGTTTAAGTAATATATACTCATCCCTGACATTTAATTTAAATAAATAATTACTTGGCCATAGGATAGAAAATTATATACGGACACCGAATTGGCTAAATTAATAATTTTTTGAATCGTCGATTTGAAATTTATTTAAATGTTTTGATTTAAAAGTTATAATAGAAATCAATTTATTGAAATCGAATTTATCGAAAATTGAGTTTGAAATGTTGAAATAAATTTTGGTTAAAAGAAATTGTAAAAAAATATAAGTTGAGACTTTGAAATTTAAAAAATTGGGGTTTGATTGAA
The DNA here is from genome assembly GCA_030765085.1 of Allium cepa. Taxonomy (NCBI): domain Eukaryota; kingdom Viridiplantae; phylum Streptophyta; class Magnoliopsida; order Asparagales; family Amaryllidaceae; genus Allium; species Allium cepa. The sequence continues at coordinate 484,388,143 of CM060934.1, read as the reverse complement.
TTTCGAAAATTGATTTGTTTAAAGATTTAACCTTAATTCGAGCTTTGAATATTGCCAAGTAAAAGTGATATAAAAATGATATTTTGAAGTCGAGCTTGAAGTTGAATCATATTTGAAATTTGGATTTAAACTCGAAAATTGATGGATAATTTTGTAAAGTGTTATAAATTGATATTTCGAAAAATCAAGCTAAAAACCGATATAAATTGAAATTGAATAAATTGAAAGTGAATATAAAATTGAATAAATTTGAAGTCAAAGTTGACATGGATTTGATTTGAAATCGAAATTGAATCAGTAGAATGAAAATTGAAATTGATTTGAATTGGGAAGTTATAAATTGAAATGGATTGGTTTTGAAGCTATTTTATTTTGTTTTCCAAATTTCTCTGTTATATAAACCATCTTTAAATACTTAAACTGTTTTAATCTATTTTAAATCTACTTAACCCAATTTAAATTATTTTAAACTAATTTATCTCTTTCCAATCCATTTTAAGATTTTAAGTATTTTAACTATTTTAATTATTTAAAACCACTTTTAAAACTACTTAAAACTATTTTCTAAAATTCCAAACTGGTTAATAAGTTGAAATGTTTATGTTTAAATCTTGAATTTGAATACGAATTGGATTAAATGAAGTTGCAACCTAAATTGAAATTCGAAATGATTTTGAAATCGAAATGAGATATTGATGCGAAAATTAATTTTTGAAACAGAGACTTACATTTGAAAAGATACGATGATATTTGAAATGGATTTGATTTTTGGAAGCGAATGATATTTTGATATCAATTATGAATCGATTTGAAATGTGAAAGAGCCAACGGTGTAATAATACGTAGTTATTAAAGAGACCGAGATCGGATATGGACATACTCTCTGTCGATACCGAAAACCACTTTAATAACTATTATACGTGGAGTGTTGATCCAGAATGAAGTGAATGGTTTGGTGAACGCGTTGATTGAAGAAAGAGAACGATATTGGATGACCCTTGACATGACTAAAATAGGAGCCGCGCCGGGCCATTGAGGTTCGCCACCTCTAGCGGACACACTTCTTCGATACCATATCTATTACATTTGTGATTCGATTTGGGTGCACCCCTTGATTTGGGAGTGTTGTGTCGCGGTGTTGGGGTAGCTGCTGGCTATGCTCAACATCAGTCCGGATCACGCAACTATTAGTATCCTAGTTGGTATCGCCTCATGTACCTTGTCATATTGATTATCCTATTCGCGACCACTACGTTTTGTTTTGTGTTATACCTATGGGGTACCCTCTGATAACCACCAGTTTACGGTGGGGCTTACGGTGCTGTATAGACTATGGCATTATAAAAATGTGTTAAGGGGGATTATGGTAACACCTTAACGCTATTTTGATACTTTATATTACTGATAGGCATTATCTACTTAGCGTACATTACTACATAGTAGATAGTTTAACGGATTCTTGAGAGATGGAAAATCCCGTAACATCTCTTAAGTTATTGCACGCACGTTGACACTGGATATGAGATGTCCAACCCCGTAAACATCTCTGACGCCGTTACACTCATATTTATTTGCGATTGATTTGACTTTCATAAGGATATTTTAGTCCTGACTCGAGTGTTTTGTCTTCTCATTACGCTCGGGTCAGTCCTGAGTTTTCAGATTTTTGAAGATCTATTCTGGAGGATGAAGACGAAGATTTGGTATACTATTACTATTATTACCCTTGCATCATGCTATCTGCTGCATTATTTTATTTGTTCTTTTGAATATGTATAACTCTGATAAATGTTGTATAAATAATGATCAAAGTATAGTAAACAACTTCGTGAACTGTTTATTTGATTATTATATTTTATCGTTCCGCTGCGAGATTCTGTGTTGTTTCATTTCCTTTATTTCTCTTTCTTTTCTTTTCTTATTTACCCCAATAACCATCTGCCCTTTTGAATGGTTTGGAATCAGCATGTGTATTTGATCGTCGGTTTAAATTGTCCAAAAAGGCGGGTCTTTACAGTTGGTATCAGAGCTTTGGCTTAGCGATAACCTTAGCTTTGTGGGGTCTGACTCTTTATAAATAGGGTAGTAATACCCTATGATGAGTCGCTGAGTGTATACATATGAGAGAGCGTATTTGTTAGTGATATAAAATGTTTTATATTGTGTCGGTTGATTTGTTGAGTGGCTTATGGATTCTGTTCAATACGAGTAATTAACGTCATTGATAAGGATCTCTAAACATTTAAACAGAACAATTCGACATATTGTTTTGAAATTGGGTAAATGAAATAATTTTGCTCTAATTATATTTTGTATATAAAGAAAAAAATTTCAGAAATTAGTGTGACTTTTCTAGCTTACTTGGTTGTTAGGAATGGAAATATTGGTTATTATCATTAATTTGATATTGTAATTTAATAATTAAGGTGAATTACAAAATGAACAATGATAAAACACTTGTGAAATGTTTTAAGAAAAAAAAATCCTATAAGAATATTTTATAAAGGTGACTTATAAATTAAAATAGATTTAAATTGGAAAATATTGAATCTAAGACCCGGAGATTTTGGAAAATGGTTCTCAAAGTTTTGAAGAAATATATAGTAATATTAGTTGGAAAATATTTATGAGAAATATTTTGAAAGGATTTTAAGAAGGAATGAATTCAGTACCCCTCTCTTATGTCGCTGGAAAATAATTTCAGTGATGACTGCGCAGCATCATCGACGTTCATTTTCGAGTCTCAAAGTGGAGGAGACTTTTAAGAAGCTTTGCTTTTCTTCAGAATTATTTTGGGTAAATGGGTTTTGGTTTAAACTCCAAAGGTATGATTTGATGTAAAAAAAAGACATAAGTATATATGTTTATTTCAAACGATTTGAAAAGAACCGGGCAGTTAAATTTCTAAGTTATGTTAATTAGTAATTTTCAAATTATTTGAATGAAATGTGAATAACCAAAATTTATAAAATAAGAGGATTAAGATATCTAAGCTATTGTTTGAGAAAACTTTAAAGTTGAAAGGTAAAGAGGATTTAAATAAATCAAATTTGTGTACATTCTAATTAAGAAAAATGAAATTCTATAAATTTGTATAATACCGAATTTGCATTCTAATAACATATAATATGACTTACCAAATATTAAGAAGTTGAAATAATGTTTTGGATATGTAATGAGATATTGTACAAATAAACAGAACCTGAAATAATTGAAGTATACAAGTAAGGAAAACTCAAAAGGAATTAAAATGTATATAAATGAAAATTTGGTTGTGATAAAATGTTATATACTTAAATATAACATGAAATGATGAATGGATAAATGGAACAAGTAAGTGAACTTAAGAAAGAAGATAAATGAATTGTATTATATCTTTGTAAATTGGTTATAGAAAAAAATTTGAATTTGTAACCTTTAAGATAACTGTAAACTAAGAAAAGTCATTTTTGAGAGGTTAGACTTTTATAGGATGATTAATAAACTAAAGTGCTTGTCAATAAAATGTTCCACAAATAAATTTGTATTAACTGAAACTATGAATATGAAGTAAATGTAAACAAAAGAATTTGGTATAGCTAAGAACTTAAGCTAAAACTTTTGTTTTAAGTGTTTTGTGTTTTGATGTCGTTTGGAAGATCGAAAACGCGGGTGAACGTCGCTGACCTGCACAATTCATTGCCCAGGCTGAGGCGTATCCTCTAAGTAAAATGGACATAATTTTTGAACGTATGGTCCAAATTCGATGATTTTGGACATTCCGGAAAGCCTGAAATGAATGCAAAAACTTTTGTTTAGATTCTGTTGCCGAATTTTATCGTTTACATGACCTAAAACTAAGATTTGTTTGTCGTTCTGAAATTGGAATCTCAGTTTTGAAGCTAAATATGTTATATATAAGTTGTGTAGGCTAAGTATATCGATCTATCTTTATATGCATGGTTCTAACTTAGTTATTGAGCATTTTAGTAGGTAGCAAAGGGGTTGCGCTTCGTTGTGGAGCTCGCTTCTGCGCTAAATGCAGAATGTAAGTAAATTGCTAATAAATGTTAAATAAAAGGTACGCTTATGTTTTTATATGGTATTGGTGATATATATATGCTGTTTCCCCAGATATGGGATGCCTCATCATTGAGATGAGATGTATATTTGATATATATTGGTTACATTTGTGTTAAATATTGAATTGTAAAAAAATTTCGATCGAGCCACGCAAAGGAGACTCTGCCGAAATTTTCCGTAAAATCCGGGTGTTAGAAAAAATTTCAAGTTTTAATTTTTTTTTATATAACTTGTTTTGATAACTAACTTTTAAAGTTAGAAAGCCGTTCGGAGTAACTTAGTAGAAGCGTAGTTATGACTTTATGAATGGAATTTCATTGTTTATAAGTTGGTAACTTTGAATAAAATATATCTAATGTTGAATTCTATACTTAGTTCCTTTTCCCTTCTTTTTCCTTTTCGGGGACGAAAAGTTTTGAGTGGGGGAGAGTGTAACGACCGTAAATTTTCGATAATTAAAATAGCTAATTTAATAAGATTTCGTGATTTAATGTTAGAAAAAAATTTGTAATTCGTTTGGAATAATAATAACTGGAATGAATTGCAACAATAATTATCCAAGTAATGAAAAATAAAAGCTACTTAGTGAATGTCTTTGCAATCAAAAGTTGAATAGGATAATAAATGTTGAATTCATTGGGTATAATAGGGTAACTGATTGATAAGTAAAATCTATTTAAAATCAAATATTGAATATTGAAAAGGTAAATTGTTTAAATTATATATTTAAAACTTATTGAATAATTGAATAACTGTAAAATGAAAATAGTGTTCTAAATTGTGAATAGGTTTTAAAAAGTTGAATCTTATAAGTTCAATTTCAATATTTCAAAAGATAGTGAATTATTGGATAATCGAAATTGTTTAAATTTAATATTTGGAAATTATTGAATAATTTAATAATGGGAATTGAATAACCGTATAATGGAAATAGTTGTTCTGTAATTTTAACTCGTTTCAAAAGTTAAATTTTTAAGTTCGTTTTGAATATTTCAAAAGATGGTGATTTAAGAATAATCAAATTTGTTAAATTTAATATTACAAATGTTTGAATAATTAAATTCCGAATTTGATATGATTAATTTGATATTGAAATTTAATATATGAAAATAGAGTGAATAATTGAAATTTGATTTAATACGATTCAAATTGGTTTCCAAAGTGAATGTAAGTTATATCGGGATTATAATGGAGTTAATAAGATTTTAAAATTGGAATTTATTGGATAATTGAATAACAGGTTTAATATGATTAAAAATGATTTGTAAAATTTTATTTTATCATATTGGAGTTATAATGATGTTATAGAACTTTTAAAACTGAATTTAAAATTTATTTGTGAAAATTGAATATTTTAATATTTAATTATCGATTGAAAAATAGCCAATTTTTGAACAGTCTCAGAATTGGACGAAACTAGTTCCATTGGATCTGTAATAGTTAGTTATTATCGGATTTCAATTTTCGTAGCAATCAGAGTTGTCGTTTGATCGTGGCAGCTCGAAACGCGTTGAAATTGTTTTAATATTAATTTGGAGAGTTAAAATAGTCATTTTTCAAACGGTTTCGAATTTCGACGAAACCAGTTTCATCGGATCCGTAATGTTATATTATTGTAAGATTTTAAATTTCGTGTCAATCGGAGTTGTCATTTGTCCGGGGCGAGCCAAAACGCCTAGAAATTTAGTTAACCGATTTAATTTAAAATCGATCGTTTATTGCCATACCTCGCGCAGACGATCTAATTAGCTTTCAAAACCTATTCCATTGTGTTCGAAATGCGGGATAAACCCTAGAAGCGCCGGTCACCGCGCGTAAATCGGAGTTTGGAAAACCGGGGATGAATAGTGTTCGTCGTTTTTCTATAAAAGCACTTCATTATCTTCTTTTTCCAAAATAAAACCAAAACCCTAATTTCTATCCAGAGCCGCCATTATCTTTATCAATGGCCAGAAAACTCCCTCTTTCTCCCTCGATTAATTTCTAATCCGTAAACATTCAACAAGAATTATCAACTAACAAATTGAAGAGCATCACGAGTGCTTCGCATCCAACGGCTGTGATCGTCATCGGAGCAACGATGGAGGAGAAACGCGGCCGCGTCCTTCTGCAGTTCACGCACGAATATCGAGACGAGGGGGTGGCCGAGCTTCAGGTGGTGGCAGACGCAGGTGGCTCTTGAGATGCTCTTCCGTTTGGCGTTGGTTGATCGGCTTGGAAGCGATCGTGGAGGGAGTAAAATTTAACCCTAGTTTTTGATGATGGGTTCTATGCGCGTTCGAATAACTGGGAAGGAGAAGGTCACGCGCATGGCCGTGATCTGCAGAAGTATGTGCGGCCCAGATGATATTGGGGTTAGAAAATTGAAAAATTGTAAATTTGATTATTTTATAATTTGTGTAAACTTCTAAAATGCATAACTCATTCGTGCGAGGTCGGAATCCAACGAAACGAAGTGCGTTGCATTCGTGTTGTCGAATACAACGCTATGGAATTGGATTGGAATCATTTGGAGCTAGAGAAAATTTTGGGTTAAATCGAACATCGTTCGATTTGATTTAAAATCGTAAAAATCAAGGTGAGTGTTTTATAACGCTCACAACGTACTGAATATCTTTATGCTAGTTAAATCTGATATTATGAACTGATATGAATTTTATTTGTCGTTGTTTGATAGAATTTAATTATTATATAGATTGTCATTTGAGTTAACCGTTGAAAATTAAATTGACAGTTAAAATTGAAATTGAAATTAGATTGCGATTAAATTACCTGACATTGATAACTATGAAACTGCCATGAATTGTATTGTCTATTGGATGATGTATTTTGATGGATGTTATTGGTTGATATTTAAATGTTTGGATGTTTATTTGCTTATATATATACTGTTATGCATACATATGACACTGTAATTGGTTTAAGTAATATATACTCATACCTGACATTTAATTTAAATAAATAATTACTTGGCCATAGGATAGAAAATTATATACGGACACCGAATTGGCTAAATTAATAATTTTTTAAATCGTCGATTTGAAATTTATTTAAATGTTTTAATTTAAAAGTTATAATAGAAACCAATTTATTGAAATCGAATTTATCGAAAATTGAGTTTGAAATGTTGAAATAAATTTTGGTTAAAAGAAATTGTTAAATAATATAAGTCGAGACTTTGAAATTTAAAAAATTGGGGTTTGATTGAATTTCGAAAATTGATTTGTTTAAAGATTTAACCTTAATTCGAGCTTTGAATATTACCAAGTAAAAGTGATATAAAAATGATATTTTGAAGTCGAGCATGGAGTTGAATCATATTTGAAATTTGGATTTAAACTCGAAAATTGATGGATAATTTTGTAAAGTGTTATAATTGATATTTCGAAAAATCAAGCTAAAAACCGATATAAATTGAAATTGAATAAATTGAAAGTGAATATAAAATTGAATAAATTTGAAGTCAAAGTTGACATTGATTTGAATTGAAATCGAAATCGAATCAGTAGAATGGAAATTGAAATTGATTTGAATTAGGAAGTTATAAATTGAAATGGATTGGTTTTGAAGCTATTTTATTTTATTTTCCAAATTTCTCTGTTATATAAACCATCTTTAAATACTTAAACTGTTTTAATCTATTTTAAATCTACTTAACCCAATTTAAATTATTTTAAGCTAATTTATCTATTTCCAATCCATTTTAAGATTTTAAGTATTTTACCTATTTTAATTATTTAAAACCATTTTTAAAACTACTTATAACTATTTTCTAAAATTCTAAACTGGTTAATAAGGTGAAATGTTTATGTTTAAATCTTGAATTTCAATACGAACTGGATTAAATGAAGTTGCAACCTAAATTGAAATTCGAAATGATTTTGAAATCGAAATGAGATATTGATGCGAAAATTAATTTTTGAAATAGAAACTTACATTTGAAAGGATGCAATGATATTTGAAATGGATTTGATTTTTGGAAGCGAATGATATTTTGATATCAATTATGAATCGATTTGAAATGTGAAAGAGCCAACGGTGTAATAATACGTAGTTATTAAAGAGACTGGGATCGGATATGGACATACTCTCTGTCGATACCGAAAACCACTTTAATAACTATTATACATGGAGTGTTGATCTAGAATGAAGTGGATGGTTTGGTGAATGCGTTGATTGAAGAAAGAGAACGATATTGGATGACCCTTGACATGACTAAAACAGGAGCCGCGCCGGGCCATTGAGGTTCGCCACCTCTAGCGGACACACTTCTTCGATACCATATCTATTACATTTGTGATTCGATTTGGGTGCACCCCTTGATTTGGGAGTGTAGTTTCGCGGTGTTGGGGTAGCTGCTGGCTATGCTCAACATCAGTCCGGATCACGCAACTACTAGTATCCTAGTTGGTATCGCCTCATGTACCTTGTCATACTGATTATCCTATTCGCGACCACTACGTTTTGTTTTGTGTTATACCTATGGGGTACCCTCTGATAACCACCAGTTTACGGTGGGGCTTACGGTGCTGTATAGACTATGACATTATAAAAATGTGTTAAGGGGGATTATGGTAACGCCTTAACGCTATTTTGATACTTTATATTACTGATAGGCATTATCTACTTAGCGTACATTACTACATAGTAGATAGTTTAACGGATTCTTGAGAGATGGAAAATCCCGTAACATCTCTTAAGTTATTGCACGCACGTTGACACTGGATATGAGATGTCCAACCCCGTAAACATCTCTGACGCCGTTACACTCATATTTATTTGCGATTGATTTGACTTTCATAAGGATATTTTAGTCCTGACTCGAGTGTTTTGTCTTCTCATTACGCTCGGGTCAGTCCTGAGTTTTCAGATTTTTGAAGATCTATTCTGGAGGATGAAGACGAAGATTTGGTATACTATTACTATTATTACCCTTGCATCATGCTATCTGCTGCATTATTTTATTTGTTCTGTTGAATATGTATAACTCTGATAAGTGTTGTATAAATAATGATCAAAGTATAGTAAACAACTTCATGAACTGTTTATTTGATTATTATATTTTATCGTTCCGCTGCGAGATTCTGTGTTGTTTCATTTATTTTATTTCTCTTTCTTTTCTTTTCTTATTTACCCCAATAACCATCTGCCCTTTTGAATGATTTGGAATCGGCATGTGTATTTGATCGTCGGTTTAAACTGTCCAAAAAGGCGGGTCGTTACAGTCTTCTTCTACCTCTTCATTTTAACCCTAACAATTCGGTTTTCCGGCATTGATTATGCGGGATTTGATACAGTGGACGTAAGAATGCCGACCTTCGGATCCCGACAAAATCGAAATGTTACATGTGGTATCAGAACATATGGTTAAGTGATAACCTTGGCTCTGTTGGGGATTACTCATTAGAGATAAAGTCAACAGTACTCTAGAATGAGTTTGAGTGTAATAATAGATATGAGCGCGTATTTGTTAGTGAATATGAAATTGTTTTGTATTGTGTTGACTTATCGGTTGATTGTTTATAGATTCTGCTCGATGCAGTCTAGCTAACTATTGTCGATAGGGGTTTTTAAACTCTTAAACGAGATAAACCGACATAGTATCATTTTAAATTGGGTAAATGAAATAATTTTACCTTGATTACATTTTATATATAAAGGAATAATTTTTCAGAATTATCAAAGTGTATGTAAAAAAATTGAATTGTTTGATTGTTGAAAATGTAAGAAAATATATAAGTGAATCAAAGTTGTTTGAATAATCTGAATGAAAACAACAATTGTGAAAGAATAAATTATATAAAAGCAACAATTGTATAAGTATAGAATTATAATTGAAATGATTTACAATTGTGGAATAATCTTGTATAAGTAAAGGGAAATAGTGAAATTATATAAGCAAGATTTATAAATGTAATTTATAAATAAAAGAAAATTTTGAAAGAATTTAAAGCACCGAATTCACTACTGTTGCTGGAGAATAATAAGGGTGATGATTGCAGCATCATCAGTATCATTTTCGAGTTTCTGTGTGATGGATTTGCTACCATAGAAAATTGAAATTGAATTTTGTTGTGATAAACAAATTTGAAATTAGAATCCAAGTTGAAATTGATGAATATAAGTTATCAAGTTTTGAACTTATAATATGAGATAATAAAGATTTAGCTTTGGTAAAGTTAAAATAAATTTGAGTTAGTATGATAAAATGTATGATGTGAAATTTAACTAAAGGAAGTTAAATAAATTAAATCAGATTTGAAAGTTGAATAATAAGTTGTATAACTTATTAAATGTGAAGATGTAAGTAAAACCAATTATTAAAATGGTTAAACAATTTTGTTAAGCAAAACGAGGTATGAATCTGAATAAGTGATAAAATTGACTTTGGTAAAAGTTAAATAGAATTTACTTTGGAGTTGGGATTTGAATTGGATTTTAACTGGATTAGATATTTTGTTGAAATGGAAATTTAAGTTAAGTTAAACAAATGATGTTTAAAAGGAATAAAACTTAAGTAATGCTGAACGAAGTTGATTTTGGTATCAAAATGAAATAATGAAATCATTAAGTGAATATGAACTTGAGTTATATAAAGGAGATTCAACTTTATTTGTAAAATAAATTAGTAATTGAACTAATGAATTGAATATTAATCGGTCGAATGTAATAAATTGATATAGAATAATGGATATAAGTGTAAATTCATTTACGGCTAATTGAATGGTAAACCAAATTGAAGGTAAACAAAGTGAATATGAATGTTGAATGTAAAGAGAATAAATTTGGTTGTATTGGATATACATTGGTTGTTAGATTATTGTTAATTGATTGAATAGAAGTTCATATGCAATTGAATGAATAAAATTGAAAGCTAAAGAAATTAAATTCAAATAGGAAGTTAAGTGAATTTAAATTGAATGGAAATTGGTTTGAATTGAAAGTGAACCAATGTGAATGTAAATTAGTGAATGTAAATAAATTGAAAATGAATAATCGAATGTCGTTGTATATGAATTGGTTGTAAACAATTACAAGTAATGTTGAAATCATATAAGTTGTTTATAAACTTTTTTTAGTATGCATTTCTTTTAATATGCATGTGTTGTAGTTGTTTAAAAGAGTAAAATGTTAATAACTTCTTATATATGTCACTTATGTGTTTATATTGAGTAAGTACAGGTATCGGGGCTACCGTTAGCGGGATTTGGTTGCGCAAAATGCTAAATAAATAACTGCTTTGCTTAAAAATGCTAAAAAGGTACGCCTACGCAATAAAAATAGGAAATATGAACTGTTTTTCTGTTTTCCGACCGCGTGGGTCGATGTATATATATTTATATCTATTGTAATATTGTAAAAGCTCCTCCGTACAAAGTTTGTTATGTCGAAATTTTTTGAAAATTTAAGGCGTTAGAAAATTTTCGGAAAATTATGGAATTTTTTTTTTGTGAAAACTAAGTTTTGATTTGAAGTTAAAGGTTAAACGATATAGTTGATTTTGAAAAGATAACTATATATGGATTTGAAAATATTAGTGAATTTTTGTAAGAAGTTTAACTATTGAATGTTTGGAAAAGTTAAACATTTAAGAGATTCGTGAATCAAATTTGAACTGTTTGTTTTCAAAAGTTAATGGATTTCAAAACTTTTTCTTACTTGGTAATTTCGAGGACGAAATTCTTTTAAGGGGGGAAGTTTGTAACGACCCATAATTTCTGTCATTTGAAATTCATATATTTAGTTAATTTTAAATATTAACAAGTAAAATTGGTAAGTCGAATAATTTATTTTTCGAATATTTAGATTTAATTGGATAATTAAATCGATAATTTAGTATTTAAAATTGCGTAAATAATTGGAAATTGGGTTTAATGTGATTAAAAATGATTTATAAAGTTATATTAAATCATATTGGAGTTAGAAAGATGTTATCGAACTTTTAAAATTTAATTAAAAGTTAATTTGTGAAAATTGAATATTTTAATATTTAATGGACTAGTGAAATTAGTCATTTTTCAAACAATCTCGGATTTCAATGAAACCAGTTTCATCGGATCCGTAATGCGATATTATTATATGGTTTCAAATTTCATGTCAATCGGATTTACGGTTTGTCCGAGGCAAGCCAAAACGCATAGAAATTCGTTTAATCGGTTTAATTTAAATTTGATCGTTTATTTTCGTAACTCGCACATACGACCAAATTAGCTTTCGAAACCTATTCCATTGTGTCCGGAACGCGGGGTAAACCCTAGAAACGCCAGTCACCGCGCGAGATTTGGAGTTCGGAAAATTGGAGATGAATAGTGTCCGTCGGTCTTCTATAAAAGGCCTCTATCATTCACTAAATTGCAAAACCCTAAAAGAATTAGTTCAGCCACCACCTTCATTTTCCATGGCCGAAATTCACCTTCCTTCCTCATTTTTCTTCAATTCCACCAACAATTATCGAAAGTTGTCAACTACAAAAGTGAAGAGGGCGGTGAGATCCTTCAATCCAACGGTGATGATCGATTTTCATTGAGAAAATCAACGGCAAATCGAGCTCGAACTCACGCCGTTTGCATGCAATTTTAGAGAGGCAGGGACGGCCGAGCTCCACCAAACTCTGGCCGATGGTAGCTCTAGGCGAGGGCTTCGAAGTGGCATCGCCTGATCGTCTTCAAAGTGCTCGTTGTGGTCGCGTGTGTTAGGGTTGCATGGCTTGGTTGGGTTCACGGTCGCGTATCACGACCTGGAGAAGATGAAGCCGTGAACGGCCTGATGTTGGAGCTTGAAAACATGCGACTCTGATTTGTTTTGGATAAAAAGAAAAAGAAAAGTGTAGATAATTATATATATAAATGTGCACAAACTTCTAAATATCATAACTTTTTGATACGAGGTCGAAAACACACAAAACGAATTGCGTTGCAATCATTTTGTCGAGCACTACGCAATGAATCTGGTTTGGAGTCGTTTGGAGCTAATGAAAATTTCGGGTAAAATTAAACGCACGTTTAATTTTGTTCGAAATAAAACGCTACAACCATTATCGGAAACTCAAGGTGAGAACTTCTCACTCAATCGAATTGATTCAATTTAAATTTTAAATAGTTAGATTTAAATTTGCTTGATTGTGTGAATGAATGATAAATTATTATCTGTTATATTGAAATAGACCCTATACGCCGTATATTAAGAGGATGTTATTTATTAAAACATATACCGCGATAATTCCAACTTGTATGGAATTGGTATTATATATGTATTTGGAGTTGATTTCCCGCATTATATAGCGGATGAGACCCTACCGCGCCGCATAATAGCGGATAGTATTTTATAAATCTCATATACTGCGATATTCCATCTTGAAGCGGAATTGGTATTGTGCTGACATATTCGGATGCAGGGAAACAGGTTGGAGGGATCCAACTAGATTCCTCAAATGATTGAATTTGTTTCAATATTGTGTGTTGCTATTTATAATCCACGTGATTATCTTTGTGATTGAAATCGTTAAAGGCTAAAATTTAGCCGAATATATTTTTGGTATCGTTAGATGCCAAAAATAAATAAAATTTGATTTTTGAAAATTTAATTTGAGAATTCATAATAAAATTAATTTTGAAATTGATTCATTTTAAATAAATAAACGTTGAAATTTTTAGATTATAAAAATTATGATTTTTGTGAAATATAACCGAAATGTGATTTTTTTTAAATAAGTAGTTGATTAATTTATAAAATGGTTTAAATTAGGATTTTTGAACTATTATAAATGATTTATATAAAAGATTTATAAAATTGATATTTATAAATTTAAAATATTGGAATTATAAAACGAGATTTTATAAGTGTAAAAAGAAGTATAAATGGATTTTATAAGTGAATGAAATCTATAGTGTATAAATTGTGAAGTTATAAAATGAATAGATTTTTGTAAAATAAAAGATTTAAAGTAATTAACTTATAAATTGGATTTTGGCGTGTAAATGGAATATAGATAGAATTTGTTAATAAAGTAATTTTATAAGTGAAGTTGTTATATAATATAAATGGAATTTATAAACGTTGTTTTATAAATCCAAAATCGACTTTTTTGATAAGTTTAATTATTATAGCTTATTAAAGGAGATATATCCACGATTTTGGGATAGTGGATAATCCTTTAAATAGAATATGTAGAAATTGAATTTGGTAAATGAAGTATATTCACGATTTTGGACGGTGAATTGTATATTAAAGAAATATTTTGGGAAAGTGATACTTTAAATAGAATTTAAAACGATTTAAAAATGTTTTAAAATGTGTTAAGTATCGAAACCACAGATTTCAACATTTAAATAGAAGGAAATGGTGGACTATAACACTGTTGTTATAGTAAATGATTTTCAAAAGGAAAAGTTTTGTATAGTATTGGGGTTTATATATCTATCTTAATTTCGAATCCCAATACAAGTGGTTTTGGGTTGTCGTAACGATGTTTTTCGCAACATTCGTTTTGACCCAAATAAATGTGTTCAAGAAGACGTTTTCCTTGAAGAATAAAATTTATACTTAATTTGGATTTAAGTATATTGAATATTTTCCAAATGTTGAAAATAAATAGTTTGTGAATTACTTATTATTGAATAAGTACGGAAATATTTTCCAATATGAAGTGAATGTTTTGAGATTGTATCTTTTAAAGATAAATAGGAAGTGAATAATTGAAATCGATTTGAAAAATCGTATAAAAAAAGTTAATATTTGGAAATGTGAATTCACCATTGAAATTTATAAGAGAAATTTGTTTTAAAAATAAACATTGATTTATTTTTAGAAGTGTGGAATAAATTTACGGATTTAGAACGTAAATTTAATAAATCGGTAAGGATTTATTTGATTGGTTTAAATGAACCATTTTGAAATGAAAGTTGTAAAGGTGAAAATTGATTTGAAATTTGTTTTCAAATGGTTGAAGTGTGAAATTATATATTGTAAAGATATTTCTGAAAATAAACAATTTGAGAAAATTATTTGAAATCGGGTGATGTTGTGAATATTGATTGATAGTTAAATAATCGACTATCAATACTGACCCTTAAATGGCTATTTGTTGTGAATTGGTTGAAATTGAATGCTACACTTATTTTTAATTAGTGCGGTCGTTATTCGGATTACCCATTCCGAATAGTGATATGACATAATGGATAGCATTGAAGACCGGTGGTGAAGATCGGGTATTTGTGAAAACAATAGGATGACCTACCGTTTGTCTCTACACCGTTAGCTACGGTATGGAGATTTACTTTGTGATGGGAAATTCGATCGGGATTATGAATACCCGGATTGCAAGGGCTTCTTTTGAAGTGCCTTCGGTTCTGTTCGAACCCGGAACAGACTTGTATGGTTACGTATTTGACATTACATTTTGAGATATAAAGCAAAATTCTTTCAAATACATTTCCGTTGGTGGCGGAGAATTTATTCTCTTGGCTTAACACCCTTAGAGGTTTTGTAGTTGAAGGTTATCAGCGATATATTCCCAATTTGGTAATGTGGCATGCTGAGTGTTGCTGTGTGATGATTATTTATTGATCATTTGTTGATCAAAGCGTGGCTTTGTGAAAAAGCGTAGCTTTGTGGACGAGACTTCGTCAGACCTCACATCCCGAAAATGGTCAAAACAGGAATATGCGGCAAGGTTATGAGGGTCGCTCCCTTTAGGGTATGTCATTTCCTTCTGGAAAAGGGTGGTGTCAGGTATGAAGCCCTGATGCTTAACCTATGTGGTTGCGCCAATCTCATTTTTCTGTATGGTTGTTGCTTGGTGATCGAGGCCCTCGGATAAAGGTCCCAAAGGACCGGGGGTGGCATATTCGTGTAGTAATTATCTAATGACAAAGGTAACCCGGCCTTGTGTTGGCAGAGAGATGGTTAAGTTCTCGGGACGTCCCGCCAGAGGCGATCCTATGTGGCAGTAGGAAGTTCCTTAGCCTGACCATTTGTTGGAAAATCCAAAGAAATAATACGAGCCTTGTACGGTTTTAGTTGTATAACCTGCCATGGAATGTGGCGGTAACCTGCTATTGAACATGGTAGCAATAGTAGGCATACGATAATGGTCGTATGTTGGCTAAGATTTATATTCCATTTTCGAAATGCCTTCATCATTATGCACTAATAATAATATCAAAAATGATTTGTTTTGTTTAGTAAGCATCTTTAACTATCATAAGGAGAAATCTCCTCCAATTCTGCGTTTGCATTGTGTGTGTGCGGGGAGGCCTTATGGTAGTTTCATTTTCCAAAAGCATTGCGGATATTTTCCACTTCTATTGATGTTGTTGTTGTTTTAAAGATAAATAACTGTTTTGAGTTCTCACACCAGTCTCATGACTGACCTGGACTTTATTGTTCCCTTCCTAAACTCTAGGTGCCCATAATTTTCCACACGGGCAGTCTAGAGTCAGGTTATCAGGTCATTCTGGATTCAGAAGTGCTTTGGAGCTCAAGTGGCGAGCTGGATAGCGAGGCATATTACTTGTATATGATATTATCTTTTCCGCTGTAAATTCAGTTGTAAGGAAATGTTTGTATAATTGTCCATTGTCCAGTTGTGTTGTATATTGTTGTTGTATACTCTGATGATGATGTGATGTAATAACTGAGATAGTTCTTTGATTTAAAGATTATTCATTTATCTATTATATGTTTTTCCGCTGCGATATGTGAGATTCTGATATTGTCTTCTGTTGTTTCTTCTTTCTTTCTTCCTGTCTTCTTCTATCTTTTTCTTCTACCTCTTCTTTTTAACCCTAACAATTTGGTTTTCCGGCATTCGATTATGCGGTATTTGATACAGTGGACGTAAGATTGCCGACCTTCGGATCCCGACAAAATCGAAATGTTTCACTTTACAACACAAAAATCATAGTTACATAAACAGGAATAAATAAATACAGCGGAACAACATGTTGCAGTAAAATAAATATATAATAATAATAACAGTACATATCTTCGTCTTCGTCCTCCAGAAATAAAGTCTTCAACCCTGAAATGCTTAGGCTGACCCGGGCGAATTGAAAAGACAAAACACTTGAGTCAGATCAAAAAGATCTTATGTAAGTTAAATCAAAGGTACATATGAGTGTAAAGGCATCAGAGATTTTTACCGGGTTTGACATCTCCTATCGAGTGTCTAACGTGAGTGCAGTAACTTAAGAGATGTTCAGGATTCACGTCCCCTAAGGATGCGTTAAACTATCTACTATGTAGTACAATATGCTATTATAATATGTCCACAGTAAAGTAAGAGTATTAAAATATCGTTAAGGAGTTACCCATATCCTCCTTAATACATTTTTATATATTCGCATAGTCTATACAGTACCATAACTCCCTCCATAAACCGGAGGACTATCAGAGGGTACTGCATAGGTATGGTACAAAACAAACTCGTAGAAGGCGCTCTAGGGCATGTGAGCACGATACTCGAGGCAATGCCAGGGTAGATATACCAATTGCGTTTTCGGACTGGTGGTAACATATAGCAGCTACTACTGTCCACCTCGGACACATTCCTAAATCAAAAATCAAAGGTGGCCACCAAATCAATCACAAAGTAATAGAGTGGTATCAAAGAAATATGCCCGATCGGAGGTGCGACCTCTTTTGGCCCGGCATGGGTCCTGTTTTAGTCGCATCTAAGCTAACTCTCGGGAGTCAGGGTCACGTCATGCCTCATACAGAACGCGTCTGCCATACCATCCTACTTCATTTCTAGAATCTCCACTACGTACACAGTTGTTAATGTGGTTTTCGGTATCGGCAGAGAGTATGTAACGACCCACTATTTTGCACCATTCAAATTCGGCAATAAAACCAAAATATGTCAAACTTGAATAGTTCAAAACAATAGATTGTAATAAAATCCAGGGCAAATAAAACCAATCACAGAATCACAAACACAGAATATCAGAATACTCGCAGCGGAAATAAAAATAACCATAGTGGTTCATGAAGCCACTACAAACTCAATCTCAAACAAGTACAAAATACATAGTCTAAAAAGCAAATACAGTTCTGAAACAAATATAGTAGAAATCCCAATACATAAGTCTCTAATACATAAGCTGAAATAGAATGACTGAACTGAAATAGATAAACTAGATAAGCAGATAAACTCCAGAAATCTCTAGCTTCCAGAAGATAGATCCAAGCTGATACTCAGGCTGACCCGAGCGTAAGAAAATAAACACAAATACTCAAGTTAGGACATTCATACTTATACAATGTAAACCAACTCAAGTAAACTATAATAAATGTACAAGTAACTTAAAGGATGCTTGGGACCGCCAATCCTCTAAGGATCCGTTAAACTATTTACTATGTAGTAATATACACTATTATAAGAATGTCTAATAGTTAAATAAACTTACTTTAAAAATAGCGTTAAGGAGTTTCCCATATCCCCTTTACACATAAATTGTGTCAATAGTCTATACAGCACCTGCGTACCTCCTGATCGGGAGGCTACGAGAAGATACTCCACAGGTACGACACAAATCAAACTCGTACGAGGCTCGCTAGGGTAGGTGACACGGCACAACTAGGCAATGCTAGGGTAGATATACCAATTACTATCTGGACTGGTGGTGACGCATAGCAGCCACTACCGCCCAACTCGAGCCACACTCCCAAAATCAAAGGTGCGCACCAATCAATCACAAAGTAATAGAATGGCACACGGAGAAGTGTGTCCGATAAGAGGAGCTACCTCACTGGCCCGGAATGGCTTCTGTTTTAGCCACTTATGCCTACTCACGGGAGTCGGGTCCACGTATATACCTCAATAGAACGTCGCCACCATCCTACTTCATTCTGGAATCTCCACCGCGGACACGATTGTCAAAGTGGTTTTCGGTATCGACAGAGAGTATGCCCATATCCGATCCCGGTCTCTTTGCCAAACAATCGTTATTATAACCCGTGGTTATAAATTTCAAAACGGTTTATATTTCCCTTTAAAACATATTCAATTAAACCATTTAGATTCAATATCAAATAATACTCATTTCGCAGTGGTAACTTTTCTAAGTTTATTCATTCAATTATAAAGTTTCCAAAACATTGTAAATTTCAGGTACAACAGCACTTATAAAATGTTACATTAGATATAGTAATATTTCAAAAACATTGTCAAATTCAAAAATAGCAGCACTTATAAAGTGCTACAGTAGATATTTAGTTATTTCAAAACATCTCAATTTCAAAAACAGCAGCACTTGCAAAGTGCTACAGTAGGTATTAGTAATTTAAAACAGTTTGTAATGATCCTGGGTTTTAACTAAGTTTGAATTGCTAATTAATTTAATTTTTGAATAAAAATGGTGAAATTAATTGGTAATTAATATGTGATTCTAGTTAAATTATGAATTAATTGAGAATTTATTGGGTATTTGAAAATAAATATAGATATAAAATAGATTGAAAATAGAATTTGAAATTGGGATGTAAATTTAAATATCTTAGAAAATAAATTTGTATGTGGATTTTGGATATGATTAAATTAGATGTGCCTTTATTTATGCAAATGAATCTTTTAAAGGTTATATTTGAAATTGATATAAAATAATTTTCAAAGGATGTTTAAAGTTAAATTTTATATTTTATAATATATCATATGTGTGTTTATTTTATTAAAGTATAATTAAGTTTTAAAAACAATTTCCTTAAAAGCTAAATATCTATATATACATATAAGAATGCAAATGTAAAGTAAGATAAAGATAATAACCTGTTCATGAATATGCTCACAAAACAAAATGAATGCAGGAAGATAAGTATGTAGGCTTGAACAACAAGAAAACAAAAAAAAAATCTAAATATCTATATACAAACAAACAAAGGTAATTAATGCTTGAATCTCTAGCACACATTTTATCTCATCGGCCGAAATCTTACTTAGCCAAAGTAGAAAAAATCTTTAGCCTAACATAAAACAAGAAAAAATCTCTGACCTGTTGTACAAGCAAAATTATATCACCTGTAAAAAAATTCCTATATATCAACTTCTCACATTTCAGTTCGTTCATTTAAAGCAAACCTAAAGTAATATCATCTCAACCTAAAACAAAATTCAACTTTAAACAACAATATGAATTCATTAAAACCAGAGATCAAAATAAGGAGACTTCAGCTAATAGTTTCAAAGCCTGTTTCAAGAAAAAAAAGGAAGAAGCTCTGTTCATTTCTTAATCAAAGTGAGTAACATTACTTTAAACAATTTAAAAATATAAATCTGTAGCAAGTTATATCTGTGAATTGGTATGTTTTTATACATATATGGATTCTCTGAGTACTTGAAAGATGGGAATATTTTGGTACAGGCCGTTGCTTATATATATATATATATATATATATATATATATATCCTCTGTCTTAGATGCTAACCAAGGTTTTTGATTCAAAAATCATTTCTTCTTGATTTACTTGCTCTTTGGGTTTAGTGTTAGAACAAAAATGGGTTGTTATAGTAGACACTCAAGTTTAAAAATCTATTAAAGTTTAAACAACCTGTTAATGACCATGAAACCAGGATAACTGAGCAAAACTCTAAAGTAGTTAAAATTTAAGTTTCTTAATTTACAAATTCAGGTAGGCAACTTGAATTCATATACTTAAACATGAATTTTAAAGCTAAAATCACAATTTTTAGAGCTAGGATTTAAAAGCAGTTTCGGTTTGTTCGAATTGTGCATTTCGAGTTGTCTCTGGTGATCATGATGGTCGGAGGGGTCGAGCTTCCTCCTAGAGGTGGAGGAGTGATCAGAGGTTGCAGGAAAAATAGTGAGATGGTGTACCGATGGACGTGGCGGCGGCGGCGGGCGTTTGTAATTTGTAAACCTAGTTTTTGACGTGGGGTCCTATTTTGACTCGTTTGTCCTCTATGATGCTTCAAGTTCAACGTGCTTTTGGGGATTGGTAGAGGGGTGGTAGTCGAAGCTATAGCCGGTGGTGATGGCTCTCTGGTGGTCGGAATTTAGAGTACGGCTAAGTTCCAGGTTTCGGAAGTTGGTTGGCAGTATGTGTTCTAGGTTTGGGAATTTGCTTCTCGGTTTTGATTCGTGCAACTGTGGTGGATTTGGGAGGCCGTGATGGTGTCGGGTGATGGTCGTTGATGGGATGGAGGTTTGGTGCTTGGCCGGAGTTGGCCAGAGCCACGATGTATGTGCACCGTGCATTTTATTTTTCTGGCAAACTATTGTGTGGGCAGAAGATTTGCACTCGAGATACTCTCGAGTAACTCGAGTGATTCACTCGAAGTTGTTAAGTGTTGGACTCGAAGTAAATGTAGTATTGGCTCGGGTAGAAATTCTAGTACAGGTTTAAAACAAAACTATTCTATTGTTTTTGAAAATTTAATTTTAAATTATAATCAAAGTTTAAACTTAGTTTGGAATCACAGTTTAAACATGAATTCAGGTTAGTTTAAAACTTAGTTGTGAATACATAAGGTTTTGAAATTAAATTGTTTAATGACTTAAAAAGTTTTAAGCAATTAAGTGGATTTAAAGTAATTGAATTTAAAATTAATTAGGATTTTAAATCAAGAATTTAAAATCAAGGTTTTAAAAGCAAGTTTAAATCAAAGTTTAAAGCCAAGTTTAAATCAAATGTTTAGATATGGATTCAATTTCTTGAATTCAAATCTGTGGTTTAAATCATTTTTTAAATCTGAATGTTTTAAACAAGTTTAAATCAAATAATTTTTTTAAAGCAATTTGTTTTCAAATAAATATTTGAATTGGATTTTGATAAAGTTCTTTTATAAAAAGGATTTTGAATGAGAAGTTAAATAATTTGTTGTAACTTGAATTTGCAAGTTAAAATGTAATATATTTTAAAGCTTAAATTTTAAATAAAACTTTAAGTAATTTAGTTAGAACTTTTCTTATATAGGTTTATAAGTTGATATTTAAATTTGGTTAATATTTAAATATATAATGATTTTGAATCTTAAATTCAAAATGAAATTTGAATCTAAATTTAGAAGTGTAATGTTTTAAATACACTTTAATATTAATGAAGTCATTAATAAAGAAATGGATTACCTTAGAGATAATTAAGGTATTAAAATAAATTAATGAATAAGATAATTAAGGAATGACTTATTTATTTAATTTATAAATTAATGATTTAGATTAATTTATAATTAGAGATTAATTAGCAAAGTAATTAAAGAATTGTTATTAGTTAATGAAGGTCATTAACTAGGATTATTTAAATAATTAATTAATGTGATTAATTTAAACAATGAATTAGATTAATTAATTAATGATAATCATTTATGAAATTGTGTAAGTGTAATTACTTTATGAATGTAATTAAGAAAGTAATTGCTAATTGTTATAAATTGTTTAATTTGATTAATTTAAGTTAATTGTCAAATATTATGCACTGGATTGATATTTTCTGTTGTGATTGTGATGCTATGTAATGTGAATTGCTTTGTGCTGAACTGTGATTTGTGATTTTTTTTGTATTTATATGAAAACCCTTTTGCCTGTAAAATGGCATTTAAACTTCGATGCGACAGGGAGTCGGATTCCAGTTGGTTATCCGAAACCCACATCGAATCATAATGGTAAATCTTTGTGATTGATAAATTTACTTTATCTGTGAATGAAGATAAGCGTTATGGATTATACTGCTTATCGAGATTGATATGATTGAATCTGTGATGATTGATGATGTTGCATTATTGTGTGAAACCCCTGGACTACACCATACACACACAAATATGGATTGCACGTGGAAATTGGTTAAGTCGCAGATTTTTGAAATAGTTCTGAATTTGAATTTTTGAATCCAAATGGTTTTGGAAATGGGTTGGGATTAAAGTAAAAAGTTTTTGAAAAGGAGTTTCAAAGATAAAATTTATTTTTGAATAACCTGATAAAGTTTTGAAATTTAAGTAATTTGATTTAAATTTAAATTCAAAATTTGAAACTGTATTCTATGATTTGAAACTAGGGATTAAAGATGTTATACCAGTTATATATGGGTTAAACCATTTTCAATATATTGATTTGGGAATTTGAATTTAAATTCAAAGGCTTTAACTCGTGCAAATATAATTGGATTCTTCCAAAACGAAAACTATTTGTTTTCAAATAATAAAAGCTTTCACATAAGAAATGAACTTCCAGTTTGTGTTAAAAGGATTTCTAGTTTGAAATGAAAATGATTTGCAGGTTATGGAAACAGTTTGAACGCTATAAGTTAAATCTTGATTTAAAGATTTAAATGAGTAAATCCAATCGAAATGGGAATTGATTTGAAATCCGTAAAAGAATCTTTGGGAAACTGGGTGAACTTTGTGAAATAAATCTTTTTCGTTTAAAGATTTGAAATGGTAATTTGTTTAAACCATTTGAAGAAAGTTTTTTGTTTTCTTTGAAGTTGTGACTTAATTGAAATCCCATATCCATATGTTTTTAAGTATTGCGCTCATTATTCGATTTAGCCGGGAGAGGGCCTTGTGTCATATAACCCATTCCGACTAATGATACGACGTTACGGATTGCATTTGAAGACCGGTGGTGAAGACCGGATATTTGCGAGAATGATAGGATAACTTGTCAATTGTCTCTGCACCGAGTAGCTATGTTATAGAGATTCCCTAAGTGATGGGAAGTCTGATCAGGATTGTGGATACCCGTATTGCAAGGGCTTCTTCCTTTATTGGACGAAGTGCCTTAGGTTCTGTTCGAACCCGGAATAGACTTGTATGGTTGTATGTCTGACACTACACTTTGAGATATAAAGCAGATTTCTTTCAAATACATATATGTTGGTGGCGGAGAATTTATTCTCTTAGCTTAACACCCTTCTCTGAGATGTACGAGCTCAGAAGCTATGTAGTTGAAGGTTATCAGTGATATACTTCCAATTTGGTTGTGTGGCATGCTAAGATCTGTTGTGTGTTGATGATCATTTGTTGATCATTTGTGATCAAAGCATGGCTTTCGTGTAAAGCGTAGCTTTGTGGACGAGACTGCATCAGGACCTCACACCCCCGAAATGGTTGAAACAGGAAAGATGCGGCAAGGTTATGAGGGTCGCACCCTTTAGGGCGCGTGATTTCCTTCTGGAAAAGGGTGGTATCATGGTATGGAGCCCAGATATTTACCTATGTGGTTGCTTCAATCTCATTTACTGTGTGGTTGTTTCTTGTGGTTTAGAGGTGCTTCGGATAAAGGTCCCAAAGGACCGGGGGTGGCATGCTCGAGTAGTAGTTACCTAGTTATAGAGGTAACCCGGCCTTGTGTTGGCAGAGATCCGGTTAGGTTCTCGGGACGTCCCGCCAAAGGCGTACCCATGGACAGTAGGAAGTTCCTTAGCCAGACCATTTGTTGGAAATCCAAACAAAACAATATGTGATGTGTATGGTTTTAGTTGTAGAACCTGCCATTTACTTATGGTGGTCACCACTGTTTAGATGCTAGCTATAGTAGGCATAAGTGCAAAATGCCTATGCTGGCTAAGATTTATATTATACTTTCAAAATAGTTTTTTTGCACTATGCACTAATAATAATATTGAAAAGAATTTGCGTATCAAGCATGCTTGACTATCATAAGGAGAAATCTCCTCCAATTTTGTGTTTGCATTGTGCATGTGGCGGGAGGCCTTATGGTAGTTTCATTTTCTAAAAAGCAATGCGGTTTTATTTTAATTTCTTTTGTTGTTTGTTTTAAGATAAACTGTTTTTGTTACTCATACCAGTCCCATGACTGACCTGGAGTTTATTATTCCCTTCCTAAACTCTGGGTGCCCATACTTTTTCCACACGGGCAGTCTAGAGTTGGGTTTTTTTTAGATACTCAAGTTTAGTATATTATCTGGAGTTAGTTCAGCCTTTGGATCACGATTGCACTTGATTATCTTAGTGCATCATTATTGGGAGTTCGAGCTATTTCTGGATTTGGTACCATGAGATGGAGATTACCGATACTAGAGTTCTCTTTTGAAGACCATCTTGGAGATATTGTTCCGCTATTAGTTTTATCTATTTCTGTCCGCTGCTATTTTCTTGTATCATATCTCTGATGTATATTGATATTCATTGTATCATCATTGTATCTGATTATTGTATCTGATGTTGTATATCAATGTATTATTCATTTTCTTCCATTGAGTCGTACTTGACGTGTTATAAACTCCGGCGAACCAGATTCGATGTTTGAATCTGCGGCATTTGAATATGAGTGTCGTATTCGGTGCCGATTTTCGAAGGTCAAGTCAGGTCCGTCACATTTGGTATCAGCGCTGAAGGTTGAAACTTTAGCTCAGGAGTATAATACATTAAGTAACTCATTAGAGATAGGGTGAAGTATACCCTAGAATAAGTACCCTTAAGATATCCGTTTGAATGCCTCAGTAAATTCTCTTACTATTCACTAATAGTAAGTATGAGTGCAAGAAGAGGATGAGATAGGGGACAGGGGAGTACCACTATAAATCGTCAATACCCTACAACGATGGAAACAATCTTTCTTTATCAAGCTCATTTGATTCGTTTCCAAATTCTTTGATTGCTTCGTAGTAGCTGCAAGGAGAAGCTTCGGTGCGATGATGGCTTGCGAATCGCATAGATAAGATCCTACCTCGTATTCTCGTTATCAGTTTTTCGATCTAAACTTTAATGTATCTGAAATTTAAAATTGAAATTTTTAAATAAATTGGAAATTTTAAATTGTGTTAAATTGTTTAATAGAATATGAAGCTAAATTTAAATTGTATCGATGAAACGATTTCGATCAAAACCAATTTTGGAATTCTATTGCAATTTCTCGTGTAGACTGAAGTCGGAAGAGGGACAAGTTGGTATATACTTTGGGGTGTTCCTACTTGAGTTTGGAATCCATATCTAGTGTTTGAAAGTTATGAAAAAATTAAATCCATTTATCTATTGTTTGGGTCTCGATATATTCCACAAACGATTAGTTATCCTTCGAACTAACCATGCATATTCGTAGATCTAGAGACCCGAGTATCTTATAAAAAAATTTATGAGTTTGTTCTCATATTGTCGATATTCTAATTTGGTAAGCAAAATGCAGAATTGATATTCAGTTTGATCTGAAAATATATTTCCCTATCTTTCTCTATCGTTGTTATCTCCCTGGCAAATTTCGGGGACGAAATTTCTTAAGGGGGGAATCTGTAACGATCCCGGATTTTAACTAAGTTTAAATTGCTAATTAATTTAATTTTTGAATAAAAATGGTGAAATTAATTGGTAATTAATATAAGATTCTAGTTAAATTCTGAATTAATTGAGAATTAACTTGGGTATCTGAAAGTAAATATGGATATAAAATAGATTGAAAATAGAATTTGAAATTGGGATGTAAATTTAAATATCTTAGAAACTAAATTTGTATTTGGATTTTGGATATGATTAAATTAGATGTGCCTTTATTTAGACAAATGAATCTTTTGAAAGTTATATTTTGAAATTGATATAAAATAATTTTCAAAGGATGTTTAAAGTTAAATTCTATATTTTATAATATATCGTATGTGTGTTTATTTTATTAAAGTATAATTAAGTTTTAAAAACAATTTCCTTAAAAGCTAAATATCTATATATACATATAGGAATGCAAATTTAAAGTAAGACAAAGATAATAATATGTTCATGAATATGCTCACAAAACAAAATGAATGCAAGAAGATAAGTATGTAGGCTAGGACAACAAGAAAACGAAAAAAATCTAAATATATATACAAATAAACAAAGGTAATTAATGCTTCAATCTCTAGCACACATTTTATCTCATCAGCCGAAATCTTGCTTAGCCAAAGTAGAAAAAAATCTTAAGTCAAACATAAAACAAGAAAAAATCTCTGACTTGTTGTACAAGAAAAATTATATCACCTGTAAACTTTTTCCTATATATCAACTGTTTGCGCCAAAATTGGTCACAAACCCCAAATATCGTGAAAGCACCAAAATATGGATGCAAATCAGCAATATTCCAAACAAAAATCACAGATCACAGCAAACAACAAGCAACAATCCAGAAATAATGAACAGAGGCACAAGATTTATAGTGGTTCGGCTATTTCCGGCCTACGTCCACTTCAAGTTTTATCCTTTATTGATTATCCTTGCTGGTTACAAATGATTACAGCAGTAGCAATGCTGAATTTCAAGTACAATAGTTTTATAGAAATGTAGAAATGAATCCGGTAGAGTCTCGACGTTGAGCAGGCAAATAGATCCCTTTTCTGTAGGCTTCAGGGGGCTATTTATAGGTGTTGGAGGCTGATACCGAGCTAAAACTTTGGGAGATTTCTTATGGCACGTGAGTGGCCCTACGCGACCGACCCCACCAAGTTTCGACTCGATATGCGATCGATACGAAGCAATTTCGTATCCATCAAAAAATGATCCAATCGAGCTGAAACTTGGCAGGATTGTTCTTTACCTTGTAAGTAAGCTCCTGTGAAAATTTCAATGCATTTGGATTGGTGGATCTTGAGTTATGATCGATACAAGCTTGGTTTTTCGTTGGCTGTTTGGTTCGAATCCATGAATTTGAATCGATCCATTTCGAATCGATGACTCACGTGCTTCTGTGATGACGCGGCGCGCATTCCTTGCATCGATCCTTTTTTCGCTCCGAATTGACCGTTCCGACTCCATGAGTTTCGCCCTGTTTTCATTGAATGCCGTTATCCACCTTTGAATCAATCAACCATTTCGTATCGATTTTTAGTATATCTATTTCGAATCGCTCATGGATTCGAACTAGGCATCGGTCGATCGATACGAAGCACTTTCTTGTTGATGGATACAGAACCGATCAGTAAGAAACAAATGGATGCGAAGCTGATCGATACAAATGAGGACACGAAGAAGGGTACAATCCTGATCGATTCGAGGGATGGCTCAGCGATGGATACGAACCATATGGACAGTTGATGGGTGCAAATAGCATGGCCAATCTTCGATTCGAAACCGATCAATACGAAAAGATTGTTATCATGCTATTGATCGAGTCGAACTGGATCGATTCGAAACTCACTTCCCCCCATGGATATGAATAGTGTGTTCTTTTTCTAACTTGCATAGCTTTCCTTAGCCTTGATCATCATCTCAATAAATTCAGTCCTGATCGGAGCTCGGCCAAATTTTGACAACATCCATTGCAACTTTGTTTGCCATCGATCTCCAACCCTGATATCCACCGTTCCTTGTCATTTTTTTGATATTCCAGCCTTGATCAAAAGGTGGGATAACATTTGCCCCCCGAAAACATGCCTTGTGATAAGAAGGCATGTTTTGAATAGTTTCGAATCTGATATCCGTAGTCCCTAGCCAATTCCATGTCCATCCGAACTCGATGGCCGAGCTTTTAATCCATCCTTATTCAATAGCCAATAACCGAATTCAGGACCTCTCCGGGCCGATATCCATATCCGTAACCTCTCCAGTTCTTGCCAAGCACTATCTACACCCGAAGACCTTGGTCCACTGTCCCTGGACGTTGAGCTAACCTCTCCGGGTTCTTACCAAGCGCAATCCACACTTGATGACCGTGGTCTAGTGTCCCTGGACGTTGTATAATGCCATGGCTTAAGTCCTAAGCTGAAACTCGGTCAGTCCGGACCCTTGTTGAGCATAGTCCATACTCAACGACCTGAAAATAACAATTGATAATACAGGGCCTAAGTCCTAGGCTGAATCCTGGTCACTCCGGACCCTTGTTGAGCATAGTCCATACTCAATGACCTGAATGAGTCAATTTACCACGCTCGGGCAAAGTGGCTCACCCCTTGCCAGGCATAATCCATAACCGACGACCATTTATCAAAAAACAGACAAAACCCAGTCAAAATCCAATCCAATATCCAAATCAAAACAAAAAATCAGAAATCCAAACTAGCATCCAAAACAGAAACCAGTCATCCAGACGAAAATCCAAACCAAAAAGCAAACAAAATCAGGAGTTCAAACCAAACCAGAAAATCAAGCGTCCAATCCAAAACAAAAAAAAGATTTCGCAAACCATATGTTCACGGTTTATCATCATTTAGAGCATGCCTATGGGCTATCTTCGTCCCCATACATGTGTAAATGACTTGGTCGTTTGCCAATGGTTTGTTACTTATTTCATATTATCCAGGTCAATTGATAATCAATCGACCATCATTCCTGGGCCTCACATCATCATGGTGCGAGGTGGACGGTGGCTTCTCCTACTCCACCGCTGTACTTTGCGCCCCAACATACTGCCTCAATTGTCCATTCCTCACATGTTCCTCTATATGTCCTTTAAGTGCCTGCAGCTGTTGGTATCATGTCCGTCCAAATAGTGGAAGAGATAGTGCCTTCCTGATGCCCTTTCCCGTTCGGACGGTTCTCTCCTAACTGGCCTTCGGTAAGGAAGGCGATTCCGAGTTTCCATGTATATCCGCTCCAGTGTCTCGTTTAATCCTGTGCATGTGGAAAACTTTGGATCCTTCCGTCGCCTTCTGGCTTTTCCTGAATCGTCATCTAGCTTCCTCTTTCCCTTATCCTTATCTGCGCTTCCGCTGGATTGTCCTCCAGCCTCAGTCGCATTCACCTCCTTTAACTTTAAATCCATACTCAGCTTCATGAAAGAATTCCCCGAGATCCAGTGGTGGGTCTCGTATTAAAGATACCTTAAAATCCGAATCCTATCTGACTCCTGATACCGCCGCCATCAAAACCACCAATGGATCCGGTCGATCCACCGAAGCAACTGCCGCATTGAATCGAGTTAGAAAAGCTCTAATGATTCATCCATCCTTTGTTTTACCGACGTCAATGTCATTACGTTCTTCGGTCTCTTGATATGGAACCGAAACTGTCCCAAAAACCTATCCACAAATTCCCTCCACGTCCTGATAGATCCTTCCTCCAGCTGCCTAAACCACATTGCATCTAAGTCCGTTAAGTATAAAGGGAAACATCGGGCCATCACTTCCTCCGATGCCCCCGATACTTCCATGCGCCTAGTGTATCTCATCAAATGATCAGTTGGGTCAGCCTTGCCATCATTTACTTCCATGCTAGGTAGCCTGAACTTAGGTGGGTTCTGAGCTATCCTGATTTGCCGAGTAAACGGACTCCTATTTACTCCTTCCATATCTCTATTGGTCAAACCTCCACGCATAGTTTTCCTAATGATATCCACCAATCTAGCATTGTCTGTTAGGGGTTGCCCCCATGCCCCCGAGGGAACTCCGGCACATATTCCTCATGCGGTTCATTAACATCAGCGTTCATTCTAGCCTGTTGGATTCCATCCAAAGGTCTTCTAGTGTCAGGTCCTGCGGGCCTGCCCCCAAGCCATCGTTGATTGCCTTCTGGTTCTGTATTCTTTCCTCCATTGGGTTCCATAACCCTAGCTTCTTGTTCCACATTCGCAGCCGTTGTAGCTGGTCCTAAGTTCTACATCCCTGCAGCTCTCATCTGTTCGAAGAAAGTCTGCATCATGTCCTGTTGACTCTTCAACAACCTCTCTTGCAACGAATTCACCATAGCTTCCATTTCATCCCTAGTGATGTAGATAGAAGTTTGTCCTTCCCAGCTCCGGAAGATGCTTCTTGACTTCCCTCTTGTCGGCTTCTTTCAGCCCTCTGTCTTCTACTTGTCTGCCGAGTCATTCTCTTTCAAATCTAAACTCTTCACGCTCTTCCAATCCAAACTTCAATCCGATGTAGCTGGTGCTAGTCCTTCTCAGTGAAAGCACCAAAATGTTTGCGCCAAAATTGGTCACAAACCCCAAATATCGTGAAAGCACCAAAATATGGATGCAAATCAGCAATATTCCAAAAAAAATCACAGATCACAGTAAACAGCAAGCAACAATCCAGAAATAATGAACAGAGACGCAAGATTTATAATGGTTCTGCTATCTCCGGCCTACGTCCACTTCAAAGTTTTATCCTTTATTGATTATCCTTGTTGGTTACAGATGATTACAGCAGTAGCAATGATGAATTTCAAGTACAATAGTTGTATTGAAACGTAGAAATGAATCCAGTAGAGTCTCGACGTTGAGCAGGCAAAAAGATCCCATTTCTGTAGGCTTCAGAGGGCTATTTATAGGTGTAGGAGGCTGATACCGAGCTAAAACTTTGGGAGATTTCTTCTGGCACGTGAGTGGGCCTACGCGACCGACCCCACCAAGTTTCGACTCGATCTGCGATCGATACGAAGCAATTTCGTATCCATCAAAAAATGATCCAATCGAGCTGAAACTTGGCAGGATTGTTCTTTACCTTGTAAGTAATCTCCTGTGAAAATGTCATTGCATTTGGAATGGTGGATCTTGAGTTATGATCGATACAAGCTTGGATTTTTCATTGGCTGTTTGGTTCGAATCCATGAATTCGAATCGATCCATTTCGAATCGATGACTCACGTGCTTCCGTGATGATGCGGCACGCATTCCTCGCGTCGATCCTTTTTCGCTCCGAATCGACCATTCCGACTCCATGAGTTTCGCCCTGTTTTCATTGAATGCCGTTATCCAGCTTCGTATCAATCAACCATTTCGTACCGATTTTTAGCATGTCTATTTCGAATCGCTAATGGATTCGAACTAGGCATCGGTCGATCGATACGAAGCACTTTATTTATTGATGGATACAGAACCGATCGGTACGAAACAAATGGATGCGAAGCTGATCGATACGAATGAGGACACGAAGAAGGGTACAATCCTGATCGATTGGAGGGATGGCTCAGAGATGGATACGAATCATATGGACAGTTGACAGTTGATGGGTACGAATAGCACGGCCAATGTTCGATTTGAAACCGATCGATACAAACAGATTGTTATCATGCTGTTGATCGAGTCGAACTGGATCGATTCGAAACTCACTTTCCCCCATGGATGTGAATAGTGTGTTTTTTTCTAACTTGCATCGATCATATCTCATTCATACGAACTCTAATTAACATGAAATTTGAAACGTAGTGATGTGCACGTAAATGTGCATATTTTTACCACCATATTTATTATTTTTAAATGAAATAAATGATCATATTGGGTATTTTAACTTGTTATAACCAAAATCCATATTAATTCCAAATTGTCACATATCCATCTTCATTTAGGGGTAAAACAGTCATTTGTGTGCATATATTTCTTTGAGAAAAATTAATTGGAAATTTATATATATTTTTTAGGAATTTGGTCTCAAATAGGAGTGGTTTCATGAAGGAATATGCATGCACAAAGAATATAAAGGAATGAAGATGGAAATAATTCAAAGTAAAGATCGTGGAGGACCCCACCTACCCACCACCTTAATGTACAAACTAGAGGCTAATGTACATACTTATGGAATTAATGGCTTCATGTACACTTAAATGGGAATTATGACATTCTAATGATTACTTGGTGGCCACACTACCTCATGGGCATTTTGGGCATTCCCCAAAAATATGAATTAGGATTTTATACATGTATAAATACCCATATGTTTCATGTAACCTCCTCTCTTAGCTTAGTCTCTCTTAGTCTCTCTTCCTCTTTCATTAGTTTAGGTTCAAAATAAAAGAAAAGCTTCTCTTTCTTTTCATGGCTACTTAGCCATTTATCTTTATGTAATTTCTTTTTTTATGAAACTTCAATACATGTTGTTTTATTCTTTCATGCTTATTTCCTTTTATGCAAGTAGTGTAGATCTCTCTTATTTCATGCAAGTAGATTAGTTTTGTTTCTTTGCTTTGCTCTCTTTTTCTTTTTCTTTTACTTTAATGTTGCAAGATATATTTGTTGTTTTGATAATAAATATGAGAGGCTAATCCCTTCAATTTAGGGGTAATGAAGCTCTCTAATTAATGTAGCCTCAACATTTTGTTAATTCATGCTCTCTTTTTTTGCTTAATGATGATGATAGAAGTGGTTTTATTTGTTGTTTTTGCTTTGAATTTGATAGTCTATATTGTTGACACCAAATAGGTTATGCTTAAACAATCACTAACACAAATGCCTCTTCATCGATATATGATTACGGCATAAGAAAATGATTTGAAATTAAAATTCGATGGTCTATGTTTCTAATCAATAGTTAATAGGTCATATTTAAAATAGATTTCATTCTCATTTTCTTTATCAATTTTCATGAAAGTTGGTAAGTGTTTTAAGGGGTGTGTTATAGTTTGATGGCTTATGTTGGCTAATCAATAGCTCAAATATACCATACTTATAATAAAAACATCAAATAAAACACTAATGACCATAAAAGAGAGATCGTGATTTCATGTGTTGAACTACATGATCTAGAGAGTGGATTTATTCTCTAAATTGTCATTTAACTCTCATATTTTTATCTATTTTTCTTTTGCTAGTTTTTTTAGTTTCTTACATTTTTAGCTAATCACACTTTCAACTTTGGTTAATTTGATTGAATAGAATTTTAAAATCATCAATTCCCTGTGGATCGACCCGTATTCGCCACGTGCTACATTCGTACACCGTGCGCTTGTGGTTATTTTTAATTTAAATTCGTTCGACGGTTTTCTAAACCGATAGAATTTCCGTCGACGAACAAGTTTTTGGCGCCGTTGCCGGGGAATTGCTTTGATTTTGATTTTCTATTCTTTGAATTATTTTCATTTGATTATTGTGTGTGTATTTTGTGTGTGTTTGCGTTCCAAAAAAATAATGTGTTTGTTTAATTTTTGTGTGCATTTGTTTGATTATTTGTTGTTGTTTTCTAGTTTTCTATTTGCATTGCATTTGCATATTTTAAAAAAACATACAATTTCAAAAACAAAAACAAAAAACAAAAAAATCTCATTTCATTTCCAATTTCTTACATTTACATTTTCTTTTTCTTCTTTCTTTTTTTTGTTTACGTTTACATTTCAAAAAAAATATCTACACATTGCACTGTGCACTTCTCAGGTTTGTGCACTTTCTGCTTGCGCCTGTTCTGTGCATTTTCGCTGGCCCTCCCATGTTACAAACAAAACCAAACAGAGCTCCTTTCTTTCACCACAAAACTGTGCATACTCCACACTCCTACCATCAAACTACTTCAAAACCACACTTCACAACATACGTACCTCCACACCCCACTGCAATTCATCAAAACTACCTACCTGCACACCTCTATCCAACAGCAGACTACCACAATAAACTACCATCACCTCCTCAAATTCACTTCCTCAAATTCACCTGCTTGCACTGTCCACTTCTATTCACATTAACTTGCAACTTGATTGCAATTTCTGCCTTACTCGCCAACATTTCGCAACTGCCATCCCTGCCTTCAATTTCTCTAAACAACAACTCTGTTTTCAACTTACATTTCTACCTCCCGACCGCACTTCAGACCACAACAACCATCAACTTGATCCTTCTGCCATTGACATCAGCCAAAACAGTGAAGAACTCCAATCACTCTGCAACAACACCCTCCTTTGAACAACCAGTCATCATCATCACTCTTTCCATCAATACAACAACCCTCTCTATGGCTGACTACTGAACACACGACTACTTCTGCCTACATCTCCCCCTCCACTGCCTGCAAACCTTCACTTCCGCAACCACTTGATCACTGCCACTGTCGCACAGCATAACCTTTCAAACAACCACCGTTACAACAACTTCTCTATACCACTTCCACAACTACAGTCACATATCACATAACTTCCCTGCAACCACATTCAACTTCATATTAACAACCTTCCAAAACAGAATCACTGTCAAAACCCATTTCATCACCAAAACCCTTCAGTTGCAAACATCCTACCACTTCCAAACAAAGCTCTGTACAGTCATACCCCTGCTGTATCCACATAAACCTTTACAACTCGTCATCAAACATCTTGCAAACGACTTCCACTTCATACTGCCATCTCAGTTCATTAACAACCAATACTTCTATAATCCTACAACACTGCAGCCTGTTGTATAACCACGAACAATCCCTTTGTCCAACATCACGAACCACAAACAACGCTACACGCAATCTCCACCCAATCGCCTCGAACCTAAATCACCTCGAATCATCACTTTCCACCACAACCACCGACCCACAATCGAACTCGATAATCGCCGCCAATACCGACAACTCTTCCACCAATCTCCAGCAAGAGCCGCGACTACCTTTGCAGCGACTTTGACGCTAGCCATCGAACCCTCAAACTAAATCGCCTCTTCATATTTGGTTCGCCTTCTGTCTGAGGTCACCATTTCAATTTCGAATTCATTTTTTTTAAAAGAAGAATAAAGATTGGTATGAACAAGTTTTCAAAATCGGGTTTTGGGATGAGTAAGTATAACAGAGAAAAGCACTAAAAAAAGGGGGAAACGTGTTTAGGCCGAGCTTTTTAGGGTTGAGTGCATTTTATTTTGTGTCGGTTTTGTTTTCTTTTATTTAGCTTTAGTTTTTTTAGTTTGTTGTAGTAAAAAAAATGACTAGTTAAGTAATTACAATAGTATATTTTGTTTGTTCATTCGTTTTATTTATTTTGTTTCACTTGACTTGTTTTCCATTTGTTTTAAAAAAAAAACCAAATTTCAGTTGTTTATTTTGTTTTCGTTTATTTGTTTCATTTTTCTTAGTTTATTTTTTTTGATATGTATATATAAATAATCTGTATATATATCTTTGTTGTATCTTTCAGGTTGTAAAAACAGAAGAGAAGGATTGCACTGCTAAGCTTGCCAAAAAAAATAACTGCTTCGCTTGCTTATAAAATTTTTTGCTGCTTTTAAATCTTATATATTGTTTTTATTTGTCTTACATTGTTGTTTGCTTGCATTTAAAAAATTCGAAAAAAAAACAACCAAAAACAAAAACAAAAATTTCATTGTAGTTGCATTGTTAATACACGTTTAATTTTTGCTTTGCATTTCATCCTAGAATTAATAATAAGGTTAGAAATCAATAACACTTAATTGTATATTGACAAGTTGTCTTCTTTGAACAGTTTAATTTCTTGGTGTCTAGGCTACGGCAGAGTAATAACCATTTATAAATATTACGGTGATTCGTAAATATTATAGTGGTTGTTCCTTTAAAGGTACTTAAACCTTCGGCTGCATTGCTACGGTGATTCGTGGTGCACCGATAACCCCTGCCCGTTACCTGGCTGAGAACTATCTTGATGATTTAAGACAATTTGTGATTATACAATTTTGGGTTAACTTAGGATAAATCATTTGTAATTAACCCTTTCATTCATATAGTTGCATTAGTTCATGCATATTTAAAAAAAAAATCAAAATCCAAAACTAAAAAAATTGTAAATATTCCTCTTCTTTTTCTTTGAAATTTCAAAAAAAAATACAAATTTTTTTTAGGAAAACCAAAAGAAAATTATAAAACCTTTTCAAAAACAAAAAAAAACAAAACAAAAATCAATTTCCCTTTTGAAAAATAAATTTTATTTGTAAACACTTTTCCTTTATTAAAAAACCAAAAAAAAAACTTCTCGAAAATGTCTGAGTTTCCTTTTCCATATTCACTTGAATTTTACAATAGTTGTGAAAATCAATATAATCCATATGATTTCACTCCGAATTCGTATGGATATTTTAACAACAAATATTCCATAAACAATTCGAATTTCGAACAACAAAGTTTTCAAAACGATGATCAACCCTCAAATCTCGAAAATAGCATTTCATCTTTACTTGAACTCTCTACACAGTCAAAATCAAGTGTGGGTGTATTAGAAGACTCATCTTCATTTTTAATTTTTCATGGTTCATTTTTGCTTTTTCTTCCAAAACTCAAAATAAAAAATCAAAAAACTAATTTTTTTTAAACATTTTGATTTATTTTTAAAGAAACACTATAGGATAAATACATGGTTTTGGTTTATTAAATTGAAATTTTTGAAAATTTATTTGTCTTAACAAAAATAAAAATGAAGTTTGATTACAAATAATAATGGTTTAACTAGTATATAGAAAGATTCATATGTATTAATTATGAAGTATATCCTAATTGAAAATCTTTGTTTTAAAAAGTGGTTGATTGAAAGTAAAGGATATAACATTTTTTTTGTCTTCTAAGTTAAATGGTGCTAAGATGATTTTGCAAAACTCTCTCTCTTAAAAATAATATAAAAAAATAATAACATCCAAGTATTCACTCGCATTTAAAAGTCCTCACGGTTATGCATGGGTGAATTACTTGGAATCTTTGATTATGTGCTTTCATACTCATTTAAAAGTCCTCACGGTTATGCATGTATGAAACACATGTAAAAAAAAATAGACTTAATAAAAATCACCTACGGTCGATAGGTGTATGCACGAAAGTGTGTGCACTCGCCATGCTCTGTAGTCCCCTCACATATGCCCGAAAGGAAGTGCGTGGGTGTTATATCTGGCCTCAGTTTACCTAAGCTAGGTGTGTAAGTTTTCTTGCGAATAATGAGAGAGCAAGCAATTGAAATCCTAGCACTATTTTTACTTAGCTGATTTGATTTGTTATTGAAAAGAAATGAAAATACCACTTTGATAAATTTTGATAATCAACTAAGGATCCTTTTCATAATTACACTCTGTTATCAACCGAAACAACGAGTTAAACTATAGTTTATTTGTTATGATAACTTCGTTTTTATTGGAAATATTGACGAGTAAA
The DNA here is from genome assembly GCA_030765085.1 of Allium cepa. Taxonomy (NCBI): domain Eukaryota; kingdom Viridiplantae; phylum Streptophyta; class Magnoliopsida; order Asparagales; family Amaryllidaceae; genus Allium; species Allium cepa. The sequence goes on along the minus strand of CM060934.1, from coordinate 484,350,439 downwards.
TAACTTAAATTTCAAGAATAATGACCAAAACTTATATTTAACTTATTCGTGTTAATTTAAAAATAAATCCTTCATTTGTAAATATTTTTCAAAAACTCACATTCATCACTTTGTAAATAAATCTTGCATTTTGCAAATATTTTCATCCTGCACTTGGATTTTTTGGGTAGTATCCGCTGAAAACCCTCACGAGACAAAACTCGTCCTACTGGGGACACCCAGAGGTTTAACAGCTTGTTGCATACGCTCAATGCAATCGTGCTCCCTACGAAAACGGATTTATCTTAGTTTTTCTTTATTCGAGGACGAATAAAAAGATAAGTGTGGGGGTATTTGATGTGCACGTAAATGTGCATATTTTTACCACCATATTTATTCTTTTTAAATGAAATAAATGATCATATTGGGTATTTTAACTTGTTATAACCAAAATCCATATTAATTCCAAATTGTGACATATCCATCTTCATATAGGGGCAAAACAGTCATTTATGTGATATATTTCTTTGAGAAATTAATTGGAAATTTATATGTATTTTTGTAGGAATTTGGTCTCAAATAGGAGTTGTTTCATGAAGGAATATGCATGCACAAAGAATATAAAGGAGTGAAGATGGAAATAATTCAAAGTAAAGATCATGGAGGACCCCACCTACCCACCACCTTAATGTACAAACTAGAGGCTAATGTACATGCTTATGGAATTAGTGGTTTCATGTACACTTAAATGGGAATTATGACATTCTAATGATTACTTGGTGGCCACATTACCTCATGGGCATTTTGGGCGTTCCCTAAGAATATGAATTAGGGTTTCATACATGTATAAATACCCATATGTTTCATGTAACCTCCTCTCTTAGCTTAGTCTCTCTTAGTCTCTCTTCCACTTTCATTAGTTTAGGTTCAAAATAATAGAAAAGCTTCTCTTTCTTTTCATGGCTACTTAGCCATTTATCTTTATGTAATTTTTTTTATGCAACTTCAATACATGTTGTTTTATTCTTTCATGCTTATTTCCTTTTATGCAAGTAGTGTAGATCTCTCTTATTTCATGCAAGTAGATTAGTTTTGTTTCTTTGCTTTGCTCTCTTTTTCTTTTTCTTTTACTTTAATGTTGCAAGCTATATTTGTTGTTTTGATAACAAATATGAGAGGCTAATCCCTTCAATTTAGGAGTAATGAAGCTCTCTAATTAATGTAGCTTCAACGTTTTGTTAATTCATGCTCTCTTTTTGTGCTTAATGATGATGATAGAAGTGGTTTTATTTGTTGTTTTTGCTTTGAATTTGATAGTCTATATTGTTGACACCAAATAGGCTATGCTTAAACAATCACTAACACAAATGCCTCTTCATCAATATATGATTACGACATAAGAAAATGATTTGAAATTAAAATCTGATGGTCAATGTTTCTAATCAATATTTAATAGGCCATACTTAAAATAGATTTCATTATCATTTTCTTTATCAATTTTCGTGAAAGTTAGTAAGTGTTTTAAGGGGTGTGTTATAGTTTGATGGCTTATGTTAGCTAATCAATAGCTCAAATATGCCATACTTATAATAAACACATCAAATAAAACACTAATGACCATAAAAGAGAGATGATGATTTCATGTGTTGAACTACATGATCTAGAGAGTGGATTTATTCTCTAAATTGTCATTTCACTCTCATATTTTTATCTATTTTTCTTTTGCTAGTTTTTGTTAGTTTCTTACATTTTTAGCTAATCACCTTTCAACTTTGGTTAATTTGATTGAATAGAATTTTAAAATCATCAATTCCCTGTGGATCGACCCGTATTCGCCACGTGCTACATTCGTACACCGTGCGCTTGCGGTTATTTTTAATTTAAATTCGTTCGACGGTCTTCTAAACGGATAGAATTTCCGTCGACGAACAAGTAGCTTTCCTTAGCCTTGATCATCATCTCCAATAAATTCAGTCCTAATCGGAGCTCAGCCAAATTTTGACGACATCCATTGCAGCCTTGTTTCTAATTGATCTCCAACCCTGATATCCACCATTCCTTGTCATTTTGTTGATATTCCAGCCTTGATCAAAAGGTGGGATAACATCAACTTCTCACATTTCAGTTCGTTCATTCAAAGCAAACCTGAAGTAATATCATCTCAACCTAAAACAAAATTCAACTTTAAACAACAATATGAATTCATTAAAATCAGAGATCAAAAAAAGGAGACTTCAGCTAACAGTTTCAAAGCCTATTTCAGGAAAAAAAGAGGAAGAAGCTCTGTTCATTTCTTAATCAAAGTGAGTAACCTTACTTTAAACAATTTAAAAATATAAATCTGTAGCAAATTATATCTGTGAATTGGTATGTTTGTATACATATATGGATTCTCTGAGTATTTGAAAGATGGGAATTTTTTGGTACAGGCTGTTGTTATATATATATATATATATATATATATATATATATATATATATATATATATATCCTCTGTCTTAGATGCTAACCAAGATTTTTGATTCAAAAATCATTTCTTCTTGATCTACTTGCTCTTTGGGTTTAGTGTTAAAACAAAAATGGGTTGTTATAGCAGATACTCAAGTTTAAAAATCTATTAAAGTTTAAACAACCTGTTAATGACCATGAAACCAGGATAACTGAGCAAAACTCTAAAGTAGTTAAAATTTAAGTTTCTTAATTTACAAATTCAGGTAGGCAACTTGAATTCGTATACTTAAACATGAATTTTAAAGCTAAAATCACAATTTTTAGATCTAGGATTTAAGAGCAGTTTGGGTTTGTTCGAATTGTGCATTTCGAGTTGTCTCTGGTGATCATGATGGTCGGAGGGGTCAAGCTTCCTCCTAGAGGTGGAGGAGTAATCAGGGGTTGCAGAAAAAATAGTGAGAGTGTGTACTGATGGACGTGGCGGCGGCGGCGGCGACCGTTTGTAATTTGTAAACCTAGTTTTTGACATGGGGTCGTATTTTGATTCGTTTGTCCTCTATGATGCATCGAGTTCAACGTGCTTTTGCGGATTGGTAGAGGGATGGTAGTCGAAGCTATGGCTAGTGGTGATGGCTCTTAGGTGGTCGGAATTTGGAGTACGTCGAAGTTCCAAGTTTTGGAAGTTGGTTGGCAGTATGTGTTCTAGGTTTGGCAATTTGCTTCTCGATTTTGATTCAAGCAAATATGGTGGATTTAGGAGGTCGTGATGGTGTCAGGTGATGGTCGTTGATGGGATGGAGGTCTGGTGGTTGGCCGGAGTTGGCCAGAGCCATGGTGTATGTGCACCGTGCATTTTAATTTTCTGGTAAACTATTGTGTGGGCAGAAGATTTGCACTCGAGATTTTCTCGAATAACTCTAGTGATTTACTCGAAGATTTTAAGTGTGGGACTCGAAGTAAATGTAGTATTGGCTCAGGTAGAAATTCTTGTACAGATTTAAAACAAAACTATTCTGTTGTTTTTGAAAATTTAATTTTAAATTATAAATCAAAGTTTAATCTGAGTTTGGAATCACAGTTTAAATATGAATTCAAGTTAGTTTAAAACATACTTATGAATAAATAAGCTTTTGAAATTAAATTGTTTAATGACTTAAAAAGTTTTAAGCAATTAAGTGGATTTAAAGGAACTAAATTTAAAATGAACTGGGATTTTGAATCAAGAATTTAAAATCAAGGTTTTAAAAGCAAGTTTAAATCAAAGTTTTAAATCAAAGTTTAAAGCCAAGTTTGAATCAAATGTTTAGATATGGATTCAAGTTTCTTGAATTCAAATCTGTGATTTAAATCAGTTTTTAAATCTGAATGTTTTAAACAAGTATAAATCAAATGGTTTTTTTTAAAGTAATTTGTTTTCAAATAAATATTTGAATTGGATTTTGATAAAGTTCTTTTATAAAAAGGATTTTGAATGAAAAGTTAAATAATTTGTTTTAACTTGAATTTGCAAGTTAAAATGTAATGTATTTTAAAGCTTAAATTTTAAATAAAAATTTAAGTAATTTAGTTAGAACTTTTATTATATAGGTTTATAAGTTGATATTTAAATTTAGTTAATATTTAAATATATAATCATTTTGAATCTTAAATTCAAAATGAAATTTGAATCTAAATTTAGAAGTATAATGTTTTAAATACACTTTAATATCAATGAAGTCGTTAATAAAGAAATGGATTACCTTAGAGATTATTTAGGTATTAAAATAAATTAATGAATAAGATTAATTTATAATTAGAGATTAATTAGAAAAGTAATTAAAGAATTGTTATTAGTTAATGAAGGTCATTAACAAGGATTATTTAAATAATTAATTAATGTGATTAATTTTAACAATGAACTAGATTAATTAATTAATGATAATCATTTATGAAATTGTGCAAGTGTAATTACTTTATGAAAGTAATTAAGAAATTAATTTCTAATTGTAATTAATTGAGTTTAATTTGGTTAATTTAAGTTAATTGTCAAATATTATGTACTGGATTGATGTTTTCTGTTGTGATTGTGATGCTATGTAATGTGAATTGCTTTGTGTTGAACTATGATTTGTGATTTGTTTCTGCATTTATGTGAAAACCCTTTTGCCCGTAAAACGGCATTTAAACTTCAACGCGACAAGGAGTCGGTTTCCAGTTGGTTATCCGAAAGCCACATCGAATCATAATGGTAAATCTTTGTGATTGATAAATTTACTTTATCTGTGAATGAAGATAAGCGTTATGGATTATACCGCTTATCGAGATTGATATGATTGAATCTGTGATGATTGATGATGTTGCATTATTGTGTGAAACCCTTGAACTACACCATACACACACAAATATGGATTGTACGTGGAAATTGGTTAAGTCGTAGATTTTTGAATAGTTTTGAATTTGAATTTTTGAATCCAAATGATTTTGGAAATGGATTGGGATTAAAGTAAAAAGTTTTTGAAAAGGAGTTTCAAAGATAAAATTGAATAACTTGATAAAGTTTTGAAATTTAAATAATTTGATTTAAATTTAAATTCAAAATTTGAAACTGAATTCTATGATTTGAAACTAGGGATTAATGATGTTATACCAGTTATATATGGGTTAAACCATTTTAAATGTATTGATTTGGGAATTTGAATTTGAATTCAAAGGCTTTAACTCGTGAAAATATAATTGGATTCTTCCGAAACGAAAACTATTTGTTTTCAAATAATAAAAGCTTTCACATAAGAAATGAACTTCCTATTTGTGTTAAAAGGATTTCTAGTTTGAAATCAAAATGATTTCCAAGTTATGGAAACGGTTTGAAAGCTATAAGTTAAATCTTGATTTAAATATTTAAATGAGTTAATCCAACCGAAATGGGAATTGTTTTGAAATCCGTAAACGAATCTTTGAGAAACTGGGTGAACTTTGTGAAATAAATCTTTTTGTTTAAAGGTTTGAAATGGTAATTTGTTTAAACCATTTGAAGAAAGTTTTTGGTTTTCTTTGAAGTGTGACTTAACTGAAATCCCATAACCATATGTTTTTATGTATTGCGCTCATTATTCGATTTAGCCGGGAGAGGACCTTGTGTCATATAACCTATTTCGAATAACGATACGACGTTATGGATTACATTTGAAGACCAGTGGTGAAGACCGGATATTTGCGAGAACGATAGGATAACCTATCGATTGTCTCTGCACCGAGTAGCTAGGGTATAGAGATTCCCTAAGTGATGGGAAGTCCGATCGGAATTGTGGATACCCGCATTGCAAGGGCTTCTTCCTTTATTGGACGAAGTGCCTTTAATTCTGTTCAAACCCAGAACACACTTGTATGGTTATATGTCTGACACTACACTTTGAGATACAAAGAAGATTTCTTTCAAATACATGTCTGTTAGTGGCGGAGAATTTAATCTCTTAGATTAACACCCTTCTCTGAGACGTACAAGCTCAGAGGTTATGTAGTTGAAGGTAATCAGTGATATAATCCCAATTTGGTAGTGTGGCATGCTAAGTGCTGCGTGTGTTGATGATCATTTGTTGATCATTTGTGATCAAAGCATGGCTTTCGTGTAAAGCGTAGCTTTGTGGACGAAACTGCATCAGGACCTCACACCCCAGAAATGGTCGAAACAGGAAAGATGCGGCAAGGTTACGAGGGTCGCGCCCTTTAGGGTGTGTCATTTCCTTCTGAAAAAGGGTGGTATCATGGTATGGAGCCCGGATATTTACCTATGTGGTTGCTTCAATCTCATTTACCGTGTGGTTGTTGCTTTGTGGTTTAGAGGCACCTCAGACAAAGGTCCCAAAGGACCGGGGGATGGCATACTCAAGTAGTAGTTACCTAGTTACAGAGGTAACCCGACCTTGTGTTGGTAGAGATACGGTTAGGTTCTCGGGACGTCTCGCCAGAGGTGTACCCATGGACAGTAGGAAGTTCCTTAACCTGACCATTTGTTGGAAATCCAAACAAAACAATATGTGCCTTTTACGGTTTTAGTTGTAGAACCTGCGATTTACTTATGGTGGTCACCACTATTTAGATGGTAGCTATAGTAGGCATAAGTGCAAAATGCCTATGCTGGCTAAGATTTATATTATACTTTCAAAATGGTTTTTCTGCACTATGCACTAATAATAATATTGAAAAGAATTTCGTATCAAGCATGTTTGACTGTCATAAGGAGAGATCTCCTCCAATTCTGCGTTTGCATTGTGTGTGTGGCGGGAAGCCTTATGGTAGTTTCATTTTCTAAAAAGCATTGTGGTTTTATTTTAAATTCTTTTGTTATTTGTTTTAAAGATAAACTGTTTTTTTACTCATACCAGTCCCATGACTGACCTGGAGTTTATTATTCCTTTCCTAAACTCTAGGTGACCATAATTTTTCCACACGGGCAGTCTAGAGTTGGGTTTTTTTTAGATAGTCAGGTTTAGTAGATTATCTGGAGTTAGTTCAGTCTTTGGATCACGACTGCACTTGATTATCTTAGTGCATCGTTATTGGGAGTTCGAGCTATTTCTGGATTTGGTACCATGGAGATGGAGATTACCGATACTAGAGTTCTCTTTTAAAGACCATCTTGGAGATATTGTTCCGCTGTTAGTGTTATCTATTTCTGTCCGCTGCTATTTTCTTGTATCATATCTCTGATGTATATTGATATTCATTATTACATCATTGTATCTGGTTATTGTATCAGATGTTGTATATCAATGTATTATTCATTTTCTTCCGCTGTGTTGTACATGATGTGTTATAAGCTCCGACGAACCAGATACGACGTTTGAATCTGTGGCATTTGAATATGAGTGTCGTGCCGATTTTCAAAGATCGAGTCAGGGCCGTCACACAGTTCAGTTTCTTTTTAACAACAACAACACTTACTAAGTGCTACAGTAGCTATTTAGTTATTCAAAACAGTTTAGATTCAGTAACTACAGCACTTACAAAGTGCTGTAGTACCTATTTAGTTATTCCACAACTTAGTTTAGTTTCAGCAACAACAACATTTACAAAGTGCTGCAGTAGCTCTTCATTATTCTAGACTTAGTTTAGTTTCAGTAAAACAGCACTTACAAAGTGCTACAGTAGCTCTTTATTATTCCAGAACATAGTTTAGTTTCAGCAATAACATCACTTACAAAGTGCTGCAGTATCTCTTTATTATTCCAGAACTTAGTTTATTTCTAGAAATGATAGCACTTAACAAATGCTGTCTTAAAACCACAAGCATTTATGAAGTTCTGCCACTACTAATTCCAGATTTTATATAAAATTTCAGAAACATTAAAACTCCAATTTTAGCCATTTTAATTTATAAAAATCATATTTTTCGCTTCAAAAATATTCATGTAGATATCATTTAACTTATGATTCAATAGAATAAACCTTTAATAAATAAATATCCAATTTAAACAATAATTTAATTATTAAGTCAAAAATAAACTATTTTCTCAACTTTTATTTTTAACAATTAACTTAATACTTTATTTCAAAATACCCATTTCATAAATAAAATAAAATTTCCATTCATTTATTTAACTTAATAATTTCCATTTAACCAAATTTCCAGTTTCCAAGTTAAGTCATATATTTAAAATACACCTTTCCATTTAATTCTCTATACACTTTAACTTATAGAAAAATCACTATAAATTCATTTAAATTATTTAAATCCAAGTTATGTTAATATGTCATATTTTTACATTTAAAAATACTTATAGATTTCAGAAAATATACATAATTAACCATGGGTTTGTATAATATTTTCTAACCTAGCTCAAGTGATATGGATAATATATCAGTTCAATCCGTAATTCAAAAAGAAAAATCCAGGTTATATCATTTCAAACCCGCAATCCCAAATAAATAAAATATAATAAAAATCACTCGAGCCTATCATTTCAGCCCATAATGAATTTTCCTTATTCTAAAGTCCATTCGGGTATGTATCATCTCAACCATAGTGATAAGGGAACTTGTAGTGTGAGATACATAAAATAAAATAACAGTATAGCATATAATATTATAACAGCTGATGTAGCAGGTATAAAATCATGTTATACATCATATAAACAGATCACAGACATATATGAACATAGTATATCAATCATTACATATTCACTTGTCATCGTTTCACAATTGTGTAAGTACAGAATGTCTAGAGTGAATAACTCACATTTTGAAGCTAGAGATTACAAAGTAAAGGCACACAACAAACACAGAAAGGCACAACAACCATGCACTAGATTCAAGAAGAAGTAACACCCAAATTCAAATCTTATAATCAAATAAATAAATAAATATAAGTATATGGTTTAACACAAACAAGATATGAATTCAACAATTTAAAACATGAATAAGTTTGAAACAAAACTTGGTTTAAATCACAAATGGGCTCGGCCACATCATCTATACGCTCGATCACACCATTACATGGCCCGACCATGATGTTTAAAGGCAACATAGGCTCGAACATGAGCAAGTAAGCACGGCTAAGGGCAAAAGAATGTGAGGAGATGGAAGTTACAAATCAATGGAAGGCTAAAAGACTTGGAAATGAAGGGTTTAGTGGAAAAGTGGGTTCGGCCCTATGCTTCATGCGCTCGGCCATGTTAGATCTTAGTCAAAAGGCACGACAAAGGGGGTGTTGTGGTCATGGCAAAGCAAGGTGGTGTGGAGTTTCGTTTGTGGCCGAGGCTAATGGAGGAAGGGGATGTATGAAACCATAGGAGTTCGGCTAGGTTGTAATTTGTTGGTGATGTAGTCTTCATCAATGGTCATGGCATTGTGGAGATGGTTAGTAGAGGTGATCATGGAGGTGGTGTGATGGTCGGCAAGGCATGGATAAGGTGGAGGCCGAGCGAAGCATGGAGAAATCATGAGAGAAAAATAAAAGAAAAATGGAAAGAAAGAAAAAGGAGAAGCCATGACTTACAGCATTTTTTCTGGATACAAATAGGAGGTGAGATGTGAGGAGATGTTTTTGTACATGATCGATAAAAGTAAGAGGCGGCTAGGGTTTGGAAATACATGGTTAGAGGGTAAGAAATGGCTAGAAAAGAAATAAAGAGGGTAGGCAAATCAAATGGCAAGCATTTAAAACTATGCAACCTATGTCTCCTTGATTTTCTCAAGCATTTATACAAAGATATAAACAAGTAAAACTCGAATAAATAAAATACAAGCCTATAAAATAGAGAAATAAAAATCAAGAGATGGACATAAAAAAATATAAAATAAATATACAGCAATTAATTGGGGGTAAAACGCTATATTTTTTCCAATTTTGAAAGTATAAATCATAATTCAACGAAACGAAAAGCAGAATGGATATCAGAATTATATCCATCTTCGAATAAAAAGATTATAATTTAAAATTTTAGAACTTAAAATTTTCAAATAAAGTCAAAGTTTGACCAAAATATAAAAATTGCAGAAATTGTTTATTTTATTGTATTTGGGAAAATAATTTATAAAAAACTCCAAAATTGCATCGCAAAATTTCAAAATTTCAAATTTTAAATAATCAAACATCAAAGTTTCAAATAAAATGAAAAAAATGTTTATTAAAAATTTTAGGTTGTTACACTCCCCTACTTAAAACTTTTCGCCTCGAAAAGGAATGAAACAAGAAAACAAGGAAAGATAAGATAGCAAAGCAAAAGTACCTGAAATAAACGATTCCGGATTCGAAGCCCGTATGCTCTCCTCCTACTCCTAGGTACAATCTCGATCATTCGTACTCCATTGCACTTTGACCTGGTTAACAGATTTCCTTCTTAGCTGCTTCGTACCTCAATCGACGATACGAAGTGGCTTCCTCTCAACTGTCAGATTAGGCTCAATATCCAAACTATTATGAGCAGAAGGCTGGACAATAAGAGATGGATCGTGCAGATACCCACGAAGACACGATACATGGAATACATTATGTATCCTAGAAAATTTGTTAGCAAAATCCAGACGATAAGCTAGAGAACCAATTCTTTCCACAATGTGGAAAGGGCAGATGAACCTAGGAGCAAGCTTCACTCTACGACCAAAACAAACCACATTCCTTAAGGGAGAGACTTTAAGGAAAACCTGATCACCAACAGCAAACTCCAAACTCCTCCTACATCGATCAGCATACTTCTTCTGCCTATCCTGTGCAACCCTCAACTTCCTCTTAATCTCCTCAACCTTCTCAAAAGCCTTCAAAATAACATCAGGATCAAGAACCAAACGATTACTGGATTCAATCCAACCAGATGGAGATCTACAAGATCTTCCATAAAGAGTAGCAAACGGAGACATAACAATACTGGCCTGAATTCAAGGATGGAATGAGGTAGATAAAGATTAAGATAAGATTGAAATAGAAGATGAAAATATACTTGATAATTGTTCTTATAGGTGAATTCAATAAGATGGAGATGATCTTCCCAAGATCCTCCATAATCTAGAACACAAGCACGAAAAAGATCCTCTAGAATCTGATTCACTCTTTTTGTTTGACCGTCGGTCTGCGGATGGTAAGCAGTGCCTAGATTCAGATGAATACCTAAGGATTCCTGGAAAGCTTTCCAAAACTGACCGGTGAAGATAGGATCCCGATCACAAGCAATGCTGATAGGAACACCATGGAGACGAACAATCTCCCTCATATAGATCTCAGCCAGACTAGAAGCAGAACGGGTAGATTTGACCAGAATGAAATAAGCTAATGCTAATCTATCCACAATAAACCAGATATTCTCATTACCCCTCCGAGTCCTTGGTAAACCATCAATAAAATCCATGGAAACCTGTTTCCATTTCTTATTGGGAACCTCAAGGGGCTGCAACAACCCAGGGGTCTTCTGATGATCTGCCTTGACTTGCTGACATGTCGCACACCTACTAACAAAGATAGTGATTTCCCGCTTTATACCCTTCCTCCAATAAAGCTTCTTCATATCATGATACATTTTTGTCACACCAGGGTGAATAGAAAGGCTGGATCGATTATGTTCCCGAAGTAACTCTTGCCTCAATCCATCAACATTCGGGACACAAATCCAATTATTAGTCCTCAAAATCCCTCTATCATCGATCTGAGCTCCACTGCCCTCAGGATTACTACTACCAACTCTGCTATGAACACTCTCCTTCATCCGCTTAAGCACCTCATCCTCATCCTCATCCTGCTTAGCCCTGATACGATCCAAAAGAGGAGAAGAAGAAACCACAAGCTGACACAACATAGCCTTCTTACGACTCAAAGCATCGGCCACAACATTAGCTTTACCGAGATTATAGCTAATATCGAGGTCGTAAGAAGCAAGAAACTCAAGCCACCAAACTTGCCATTGATTCAAATCCTTCTTTGTGAAGATATACTTCAAAGACTTATGATCAGTGAAGAGCTCAAACTTAGCACCCAAAAGATGATGCCTCAAAAGCTTCAAACCAAAGACAACAACAAGAAACTCTAAATCATGAGCAATAAATTGGACTCATGAGTCTTCAACTGATGACTAGCATAAGCAATGAGCCTCCCATCTTGCATCACGACAGCTCCCAAACCCTGACAGCAAGCATTAGTGTAAACCGTTAATCCCTCATTTCCATTTGGAACGGTAAGCACTAGTGCGTAAGTAGCTTACTCTTTAACTCATTGAATGCCGCTTTACACTTATCATCCTATATAAAATTAGCATTCTTACGAGTCAAAGCGGTGAGAGATGCAAAATTCCGAGCAAAAATTCTCAATGAATCTCCGATAGTAACCGGCAAGGCCCAGAATGCTGCGAATATTAGTAGGAGTCCTAGGAGTTTTCCAATCTTGCAACAGAATAGGGAGAAATAAGGACCATAGAAAGGATAGAATGATAAAATTAAAGAAGGAGAAGAAAGGAAAGACTTACACTGATCACAGCGATCATGACTGGATCAACCGAAACTCCATCACTAGAAAAAATATGCTCGAGAAATCGGACTTCATCCTTCTAGAAATGGCATTTAGAGAATTTAGCCTTAAACCGATGACTTCGAAGAGTCTCTAGAACAACCTTCAAATGTGACTCATGCTCTTTCCTTGACTTGGAGAAGACAAGGATTTCATCAAGAAAGACTAGAACAAAATTATTAAGCACATCACGAAAAACACGATTCATCAAATCAACGAAGAAAGTAAGAGCATTAGTTAAACCAAAAGGCATAACTAACCACTTACTGAAACTATTCTCGGTATGGAAAGCGGTCTTGGGAATACTTTCTTTAGCAACTCTGAGCTGGTGGAAACCTGTGGCAAGGTCAAGCTGAGAGAAAATAGTAGCTCCATGGAGCTGATCAAACATATCATTGATACGAGACATTGGATATATGTTTCTTGTAGTCAGCTTGTTCAGCTCCCTATAATCAACACACGTCCTCAAAGAACCATCAGACTTGGTGATGGAAACCACCGCTGCTACCCACTAGGAATGGCTAGGTCTAATCAGACCTTTAGAGAACAAGTCCTCAATCTTGTTTTTCAACTCGACCTTCTCACGGGGTGCCATTCTTCTAGAAGGAAGTACTACAGGTTGAGCTCCATGGATAAGATCAATACGGAAGTCGGTTTCCCGCTTAGGAGGCAAAGCAATGACTTCACCAAATACGTCGGGATAGAGTTTGACCACACGAGTCGAATGAATATCATTGCAAAAAGCATCAAGAGAATAAATAAAGCTGCCAGCAAAATCCTGGGGCAAACTACACGGAATCACCAAAAAATTACCAAGATCATCCATAAGAGAAACAGTTCGGGCACTACAAGAAACAAAGGCATCATGCCTCTTCAACCAATCGCCCCCAAGCAATAGATCAAAAGCATCAAAACCCAGAACATAGAAATCACCACTGAAACAGTGATAAAAATATAGGAGTTCACTTGATTACATATCCTACTAAGATTCGTAGGACCACCAATAGGATTTGAAATACACAAAGGCATAGGAGCCAACCCACAGGAAAGAAGTTTCTCAAATTTATTACAAATATCCACAGAAATAAAGCTATAGGATGCTCCAGTATCAAATAAAACACAAATAGGAGATTTAAACAAAGTAAAGGTGCCCTGAAGAGTACCTTGCGAACTACTAGAAGTTGGAGTAGGAGCAGAAGCAGGTGCAGGAGGTGGAGTTGGTGAAGATGCAGAAGTCACAGCAAAAATACCCGATGACTTGCCCTTCTACTGAGTAGGGCAGTCCTTCTTGAAATGGCCAGGCTGTAGACAAATGTTACAAAGGTCACGCCTGGCCAACTGTGGTAGAGGAATAGAGGCACCACCCAAAGTAGGACATCTATTAGGATAGTGTCCCTTCTGAATGCATCTGTAGCAAGTAATGGCAGATAGGTCGATCGACTGCCTCTGAGATGAAGAAGATGATCCCAACCCTGGTGTCTTGTTCTGATTCCTCTTCCAATGGTGGAAGTTGGGCTTTCTCTTCCTAGGATTGCTAGAAAATGACTGAGCTGAAGCATAACGGGCAGTTGGAGGATACTTAGAAGTTGGATTCTCATATGTAATAGCCATGTCCATCAGAGTAGTAAAAGGGTTGTGAACATAAGCGATGAAACAATCATGGTACTCTGGACGGGCACCAGCAATGAACTCCTCATTTTTCTTAGGAGTAGTGTCAATCAGATTAAGGCCAAATTTAGGAAGTTCATTGATGTAACGACCCGAAATTTTCAAACCCGAAAATTTCAGATAGTTATGAAAAAGAAGAAAGAGATAGAAGAAGAAGAACAGAACACCAAACATCTCACATTCGCAGCGGATAAAATATAATACTAAATAATAACAGTTTACAAAAGAATACTACACTTATTGATTACATTTAATATACATCAGAGTTTCACATATATATACAGTCACCGAATATATATACAATTATCATGTCCCAGATTAACAATAATAAAAATATAGCGGAAATATTCTATACGCTCCTGCTATCCAGCTCGCCTCCTGAGCTCCAGAACGTCCCTACCTGAAATCTGTAATACTCGGTCTGACCCGAGCATTACACCAAAGTAACACCCGGGTCAGGCTGGAAACCAACGTGAGTAATCCCAACTAATCATGGAATACCCAATCAACAACTTATATAAACCCGGGTAACATATATCAATTTAATCGATTCACAATTTACTATAGACAACACTTATTTCACATAACAATTTCTAAGTATCAAACTTAGATAAAATAATCCAATTCACCGAACTCATTTCATTCCAGCCTATTGATTTCACAAATCAATTTATAAAAGAAATTTGAAGTGGTTTCGGGTATTTCCTATTGCCCGACCCCGGTCTCTTCGAAACTCATATTTTCTTAACCCAAGTTATTCAAATGAAATACACACATTTCATATCAGAAATATCAACTCATTCAACATCCAATACCACTGATCATCCATATGCAAAGCTTAATCACAATCAAATTAATTTAGTTAATCCTGATGGAATTACTAACCTCTACCACTTAGTTTTCTTCATTTAACATTACTTCGTTTCAAATCAATTAATCAACCATTCCTTCATTTTTCTTCTTAATTAATCACCCCGGATTAATTATCCTTCCAATTTTTCATTCAAGTAAGTAACTTTAATTAATTTCACGATATTAATTTTTCTTACCAAAATCAATAAGTAATCTTTAATTACTCCTTAAATTAATTAACTATTTAAATTTCATTAACCCTTAATTACTTTCGTTAATTAATCTCTCATAAGTCACTTATTTATTAATTTATAAATTTTAATTAATCAATCGCTAATTACATCATCAATTATATTAATTAATGATTTCCTATTTTATATTAATTTATCCTAATCAAAATTTAATTACATTAATTAAAACACCGTCTTAATCATTTCTAATTAATCCCAATTCGCAATTAACTAACTCTTTAATTTACTTTATTAAATAAATCAATTGCTCCTTAATTAACCATCTTAATTAATCTCTTGATTAATTTCACAAGAAATTATATTATATTAATTACATTAAGTAATTATCTAGCAAACCACCCATTGATTATTTTAAATAAATTAACTTCATTAACTAACTTAAACCTTCATTAATTAATTTCAATCCTTAATTTACTAATTTAATCATCCCAGATCATTAATTAATTGAATTAATTGATCATCCATTTTAATCTCCCTTATATTTCTTTCAAAATCCAATTTATATATTTCGATACTCAGGGTACCGAAATATTCAAGCAAACCACAGCATTAAGCAGTCCAATTACCAAATATATTCACCATAGAATATCAATCATTTCAGCATATACTATATATAGCACATCAATTCAATTCCAACCATTCAGCCAATCATTTAAATTCAACCACTAAAATTTAAATAAAACCCAGAAACGTGAGGTTTACTCACCTTGCCTTTACTGTTTGCAATCCATTCCAACTGGCTCGTTCTCTTGATTTTAAACCTTGTATGACCATTTACAGTTTATTTAGATTCCAAAAGGATCAGAAAATAATTTCCATTTATTTATCTAATGTAAACTAAAATTAAATTTATCAAAAATTAAATTTTTAAACTAACTTTATATAGATAGTTCAATGTCTAAAACCCTTATATTTTTCTGATTAATAAAGTTGACATAGCAACCTTATCTTATATAAATCCATTCCAATTCGATTTTAACTTTGTATAAGAAAATTTGAAATATATATATAGGTTATCGATTTAAGTTTCAATTGTAATTCAATTTACTGACACTTAACTTAACGAAAGAATTTTTTTTTAAAACTAATCCTTTACCTTGAACTTACAGCCTATCCAAGCCAGTGCACGTCTTGCACCAATCCCAATCCCCCAATGGAATACATGATGCGGCACTGCACCCTCCATCGCGAGTGGACCCTAGTTGGACCGAGACTCGTGCCTTCGCTTTTCCTCTACACGCCGCCGTGCTTGAATCGAAATCCCCACTACCCACAATCGACACCCTAGCTCAATATCCTATTCGAGCCGCCGCTCTTCCTGATGCCCAGTCGCGACTCTGATGCAAACAGATACCCTCCCCATCGTCGAGTTCGAGCTCGAGTAAAATTCGCGTCGCCATATATTTCTCTCTTCTTCTCTGAGGGCTTCGGCCATTCTTTTTTTTTAAATCTGGGCCGAGATGGTTGATTTCTGAATAAAAAGGGGAAGAGGGAAATTGGGAGAACACGCCATTTATTTTGAACGAGCTCGAGATTTTGCTTCCATCTGAAAAGAAACTACGGCCTCTTTTATAAACAAACAGATTTTAGCTTGAGGAAGAAGACTCGTCCCTTTTGATTTTCTTTCTTTTCAAAAGAAGCAAGAGGGGAGACAAAATAATGTTAGCGTACAAAATTTCTTTTGCGTGTCGGCTTAGGATGGCTGATGGGATGTAATATGGTTTGATTTATATTTTTTTTATTTATTCAAAATATCTCGTATTATATATAGGGAAATCTCGAACTCCGAACCGGACATACCGGCAGGCGTTAATAAGGTTTTACCCGCGTTCCAAACACAATGAAACATGTTTCGAAAGCTAATTTGATCAAATGCGCGAGTTACGGAAGAAAACGACCAATTTTAAATTAAATCGATTAAATAGTTCTACGCGTTTTGTGTTGCCAGGGCCAAACGACAACTCCGTTGGCTACGAAAATTGAACTCCGATAATAACTAGCTATTACGGATCCAATGGAACTGGTTTCGTCGAATTCCGAGACTGTGCCTCGGAATGCTATTTTTAGATTCCAATTTAAACGATAAATTATTAAAATTGAACAAATTACCTTGACATTAAATTTCAACCATTCTATTATCTTCAGTATCATCATTATAGATTTTATAAGCCTTCAAATTATTTAAAACAGGCTTAGAATCTCAGATTCAACAAATTACCCAATTTCAATTATTAAATTCAATATTTAAACTATACAATTCAATGATTTAATTATCAAGTAAATATTGATATCTTAAATTCAAATTAAAATTAACTTTTAAATATTTAAAACCAATTAACTATTCAAATTTAAACTGCTAGAAATTCCGGGTCATCACAATTGAACTTCCTTTCATATTCAGCAAAAGACATATCACCCTGTTTCAGATCCATGAATTTTCGATATAGCTAAGACTTTCCTGCCTCGGGCATCCATTTAACAAGAAAAGCATCCCTAAAGCACGAAAAAGAGCATAAGACAGATTTCAAAAAAAGAAACTGAACCAAATTCAAGATAGATAGAAGAAGATACCAAAAATTTTCCCAAGAAATGTCAGCCTTAGCGGTGTGAGCTGTGACAGACTCCCACCAATCCAAATCTGCTCCTTTTATCTACCAAGCTACCAACTAACGTCGTTGGGCATTAGTGATCTCAACACCAGAGAATATTCTTTCCAAATCCTTCAACCATTATTGAGGTTTAATGATGCTCTCAGATCCGGTGAGCTTGATGCCACCAAGCTCAGTGTTTTCCTTATAGAGTTTCATGAACCTGACTGGTGCAGCAGGCTTGGGAGCTGGGGCAATACCACGTTCCCTACCTCTTGCATTCCTATGACACATCCTAAAAAATAAGTAATGAATTTTAGGGCAGAGGTAATTGAGAAACAAAGACAAGATTAGATAAGATAAGATGCAACGGGAATTGAATATCCCGAACAAAGAAATTATTAACAAGGTGGATAAGGAAAAGAGGGGGAGTTTCAGAAAATTTGACTTTAAAACAAGGAAAGTTTTTATATCCAAAATACTCTATTAAAATCTTTTGGAAATCATTTGAGAATCATTTCATACTTCGAAATATGTTCCTTCACAAAGAAAGGATTCCGAGATTGATTTCACTCATTCTAGGACATTTCTACCCTTTCTCTAATAAGTTTTTGCTCCGCAGGCTAAGATTTGCCCAAAACCTGGATTTGATACCAACTGTAACGACCCACTATTTTGCACCATTCAAATTCGACAATAAAACCAAAATATATCAAACTTGAGTAGTTCAAAACAATGGATTGTAATAAAATTTGGAGCGAATAAAACTAATCACAGAATCACAAACACAGAATATCAGAATACTCACAGTAAAAATAAAAATAACGATAATGGTTCATGAAGCCACTACAAACACAGTCTCAAATAAGTACAAAATACATAGTCTAAAAAATATACAGTTCTGGAACAAATACAGTAGAAATCTCGAATAAATAAGTCTCTAATACATAAGCTGAAATAGAATGAATGAACTGAAATAGATAAACTAGATAAGTAGATAAACTCCAGAAACCTCTAGCTTCCAGAAGATAGATCCAAGTTGATACTCAGGCTGACCCGAGCGGAAGAAAATAAACACAAACACTCGAGTCAGGACATACATACTTATACAATGTAAACCAACTCAAGTAAACAGTAATAAATGTACAAGTAACTTAAAAGATGCTTGGGACTGTCCATCCTATAAGGATCCGTTGAACTATTTACTATGTAGTAATATACGCTATTATAATAATGTCTAATAGTAAAATAAACTTACTTTAAAAATAGCATTAAGGAGTTACCCATATCCCCCTTAATACATAAATAGTGCCAATAGTCTATACATCACCTACATACCTCCTGATCGGGAGGCTATGAGAAGATACTCTATAGGTACGACACAAATAAAACTCGTACAAGGCTCGCTAGGGTAGGTGACACGACACAACTAGGCAATACTAGGATAGATATACCAATTACTATCCGGACAGGTGGTGATGCGTAGCTTCCACTACCGCCTACCTCGAGCCACACTCCCAAAATCAAAGGTGCACACCAATCAATTACAAAGTAATAGAATGGCATACGAAGAAGTGTGTCCGATAATAGGAGCTACCTCACTGTCCCGGAATCGCTCCTGTTTTAGGCACTTATGCCAACTCGCGAGAGTCGGGTCCACGTATATACCTCAATAGAACGTCGCCACCATCCTACTTCATTTTAGAATCTCCACCACGTACACGCTTGTCAAAATGGTTTTCGGTATCGATAGAGAGTATGCCCATATCCGATCCTGGTCTCTTTGCCAACCAATCGTTATTATAACCCGTGGTTATAAATTTCAAAATGGTTTATATTTCACTTCAAAACGTATTCAATTAAACCATTTAGGTTCAATATCAAATAATATTCATTTCATAGTTGTAACATTTCTAAGTTCATTCATTCAATTATAAAGTTTCCAAAACATTGTAAATTTCAGCTACAACAACACTTATAAAATGTTATGGTAGATATAGTAATATTTCAAAAACATTGTCAAATTCAAAAACAGCAGCATTTATAAAGTGCTACGGTAGATAATTAGTTATTTCAAAATAGCTCAACTTCAAAAACAACAGCACTTACAAAGTGCTACAGTAGGTATTGGTAATTTAAAATAGTTCAGTTTCATTTTAACAACAACAACACTTACCAAGTACTACAGTAGCAATTTAGTTAATCAAAACAGTTTACTTTCAGCAACTATAGCACTTACAAAGTGTTGCGGTAGCTATTTAGTTATTCTAGAATTTATTTTAGTTTCAGCAACACAGCACTGCAGTAGCTCTTTATTATTCAAGAACTTAGTTTAGTTTTAGCAATAACAACACTTACAAAGTGTTGCAGTAACTTTTTATCATTCCAGAACTTAGTTTATTTCCAGAAATGATAGCACTTAACAAATGTTGTCTTAAAACAACAGCATTTCTGAAGTGCTGCCACTACTAATTCCAGATTTTATATAAAATTTCAGAAACATTAAAACTTCAATTTTAGCCATCTTAGCTTATAAAAATCATATTTTTCGCTTCAAAAATATTCATTTAGATATCTTTTAACTTATGATTCAATAAAAAAACCTTTAATAAATAAATATCCGATTTAAACAATAATTCACTTATTAAGTCAAAAGTAAACTATTTTCTCAACTTTTATTTCTATCAATTAACTTAATACTTTATTTCAAAATACCCATTTCATAAATAAAATAAAATTTCCATTCATTTATTTAACTTAGTAATTTCCATTTAACCAAATTTCCAATTTCCAAGTTAAGTCATATTTTTAAAATACACATTTCCATTTAATTCTTTATACACTTTTACTTATGGAAAAATAATTATAAATTCATTTAAATTATTTAAATCTAATTTAAGTTAAAATGTCATATTTTCACATTTAAAAATACTTATAAATTATAGAAAATATACATAATTAACCACGGGTTTGTATAATATTTTCTAAGCTAGGTCAAGTGATACAGATACTACATCATTTCAATCCGTAATTTAAAAAAAAAACCAAGTTCTATCATTTCAAACCCGCAATCCTAAGTAAATCACATACAATAAAAATCACTCGAGCCTACCACTTCAGCCCCTAATGAATTTTCCTTATTCAAAAGTCCATTCGAGTATGTATCATTTCAACCCATAGTGATAAGGGAACTTGTAGTGTGAGATACAGAAAATAAAATAATAATATAGCAAATAATATTATAACAGCTGACGTAACAGGTATAAAATCAGGTTATACATCATATAAATAGATCACATGCATATATGAATATAGTATATCAATCATTACATATTCACTGGTCATCGTTTCATAATTGTATAAGTACGGAATGTCTAGAGTGAATAACTCACCTTTTTTAAGCTAGAGATTACGAAGTAAAGGCACACAACAAACACAGAAAGGCACGACAAGCACGCACTAGATTCGAGAAGAAGTAACACCCAAATTCAAATCTTGTAATCAAATAAATAAAACAAATATAAGTATAAGGTTTAACACAAACAAGATATGAATTCAACAATTTAAAACATGAATCAATTTGAAACAAAACTTGGTTTAAATCACAAATGGGCTCGGCCACATCACCTATAGGCTCGGTCACACCCTTACATGGCTCGACTATGATGTTTAAAGGCAACATAGGCTCGACCATGAGCAAGTAAGCATGGCTCAACCATGAGCAAGTAAGCACGGCTAAGGGTAAAAGAATGTGAGGAGATGGAAGTTACAAATCAATGGAAGGCTAAAAGACTTGGAAATGAAGGGTCTAGTGGAAAAGTGGATTTGGCCTTATGCTTCATGTGCTCGGCCATGTTAGATCTTAGTCAAAAGGCACGACAAGGGGGTGTTGTGGTCATGGCAAAGCAAGGTGGTATGGAGTTTTGTTTGTGGCCGAGGCTAAAGGAGGAAGGGGATGTATGAAACCATAGGAGTTCGGCTAGATTGTAATTGTTTTGGTGATGTAGTCTTCATCAATGGTCACGGCATGGTGGAGATGGTTGGTAGAGGTGATCATGGAGGTGGTGTGATGGTTGGCAAGGCATGGATAAGGTGGAGGCCGAGCAAAGCATGGAGAAATTACAAGAGAAAAATAAAATAAAAATGGAAAGAAAGAAGAAGGAGAAGCCATGACTTACAACATTTTTTTCTAGATGTAAATATGAGATGAGATGTGAGGAGATGTGTTTGTACGTGATTGATAAAAGTAAGGGGCGACTAGGGATTAGAAATACATGGCTAGATGGTATGAAACGGCTAGAAAAGAAATAAAGAGGGTAGGCAAATCAAAAGGCAAGCATTTAAAACAATGTAACCTATGTCTCCTTGATTTTCTCAAGCCATTTATACAAAGGTATAAACAAGTAAAAATCCAATAAATAAAATACATGTCTAGAAAAATAAATAGAGATATAAAAATTAAGAGATTGGACATCGGAAAATAAAAATACAGAAATTAATTGCATGTAAAACGTTGTATTTTATCCAATTTTAAAAGTATAAATCAAAATTTAATGAAACGAAAAGTAGAACGGATATCAGAATTTTATCCAGCTTCAAATAAAAAGATTAGAATTTTAGAATTTAAATTTTAAAATTTTCAAATAAAAGTCAAAGTTTGACTAAAAGATACAAATTTCAGAAATTGTTTATTTTATTGTGTTTGGGAAAATAATTTATAAACAAACTCCAAAATTGTATCGAAAAATTTCAAAATTTCAAATTTTAAATAATTAAACATCAAAGCTTTAAATAAAATGAAAGAAATATTTATTAAAAATTTTAGGCTGTTACAGAGTATGACAATATCTGATCCTGGTCTCTTTAACAACCAAATGCTTATTTCAAACTGGATGGTTCTTTTACATTTCAAGAGTCAACTCACAATTTATATCAAAATATCATATTCTCAAAACTATGTCACTTCCGAAATCATATTCACATTGAAATCATATTCGCCTTTTAAATCATATCGTTTCTTAAATCATAATATCTTTCAAAATCATATTTCCTATTAGGTTAAATTCTCACTTCAAAATCATCATTTTCAATTAATTATAACGTTTAAATTCCAGCTTAGGTTATAACATCATGTAACCATATTTGCTTTTAAACCAATGAATTTAGATATAAACACTTTCCATCTACTTAATCTGAAAATTTAGAAGACGGTTTAACTAGTAGTTAAAATAGTGATAAATAGTTAAAATACTCTAAAATAGTTTAGTTATAGATTTAAGATACTATTAAATTAATTTAAGATAGTTAAATAGATTTAAAATAGATTAAATGGCTTCAAAATAGATTAATAAGATTTTAAAATAAGTTAAAATGGGTTAATTAGTTTAAAATAAATTTAATGGTTTAAATAGGTTAAAACGATTTAGTATAGTTAATATAGGTTAAAATAGAATGATAGTTTGAAAATCTTAATAATTAAAGTCTTAAAATAATATATTTTAAAACAGTTTGTATTAAAAATATAAATTTTGAAATTAATATCAATTTACTATCTATTTCATTACAACACAATAGAACCATTTCAATTTCTTAATCAACAAAAATCCAATTTCAAGTCTCCATTCACATTCTCAATAAAATATTAAATTTTATGTCGGTATCCAATCCATGTTTGAAATATCAATTTAAATTACTCTAATCTCAATATATTTCAAAGTTATGTTTCTAATGATTTTAGTAACTTGATTTCTATAAATTTCATTTACTTCAAAATTCGATTTTGAAATTTCAATTAAATTCCTTCAAACAATTCTTTTAAAACATTTTCAATTTCAACATAAACTTGAATTTCGATAATAATTCAATTTATAAAAATCAAGTTCTTATTTCAAAATATCATTTAACTAAATTCAAAAATTTTGGATTTTAAAATCATTTAATTTAACCAATTGGGTGTCCGTATATTGTTCTCTACCCTAGGGTCAAGTGATACGGATATTTATCATTTCAATCCGCAATTATGTTATATTTACGTATATATATCATTTTAATCCGCAATCCTGAGTAAATATAAAAGTCCATAAAATCGCTTGAGTTTATCATTTCAATCCATAACGTTTTTTTCCTAATCTATAGATCGTTCAGGTATATACCATTTCAACCCATAGTGATTTTTCCTAATAATAACTATGGGAACTTGCAGGGTGAAAACAATATATAAATTAATATAACATCCAATCACCCAGTAATAAAATCTAACATCCATCACAATCATCGTCCAATTCAGCCAATAAATATCAAGAATTAACTAATTATCAATAATGGGTAATTAACTGGCAATTTAAATTCAATAATAAATTAAATTACAATTTAATTCAAAATAATACAAATTAACAGGAATAGCAATTTAAATATATCAAATAGTCATAAATAAATTCGTAATCAAATCATAAATTTAATTTGACTAACACAAGAAATTTTAGAAGTTGTGAGTGGGTTAAAACACTCACCTTTGATTTTAAATCGAATTGAAATCCAATTTAAACCGAAAATTCAAATAGTCTCAGAATTCGTCCAAACCGATGTCGAAATGTCCAAAATTTCAATACGATCCCAGCGGAACAAACCGCACATGAAACGGACCTCGTATGCAAAAGATATGTTTGTTAGAAGTTATACGATTTCACATTAAAATTAATAAAATAAAAAATAAAAAAAATCTAAAACATGTCTACTTCGTTCTAGGAAGCCTACCCACGCTCACGACTTCGAAACATGCGCCACCTCTCCTCGGTCGCATGCGCTGCCGCTGGCCAATCAAGGCTGCCTGTTAGTACCAAAATGGGTCACTTACACCCTTAAGAGAGATTGTGTAGAGAGATTAATGAAGAAAGTAAATTTAGACAGAGAATAGAATGCTAAACTAAATGTAGAAAATAAGAACACCAGATTTATAGTGGTTCGGCATAACTGCCTACGTCCAAATTGAGGTTAATCTTTATTGCTTTACTTATCAACTGGTTACAGATGCAATACGTACACTAACTATATTTGATTACAATTGTTAAGCAAAGAAGATAAGTCTTGAATGAGTCTTGATTGCGGCAGAGTCTCCCCAGTGTTCTCGAAAAAAGGTCCCTTTCACTATGCCCCTGCCTCTCTATTTAAAGACAAAGATCGGTTGGACATCCTGACGGGCCTAGTAGCAAGATACCTCGGCCCAAAACAAGTAACACCTATGTGCCGATCCATAAGTGTCGAGCAGCATAGGCCAAACGGCACATACCGAGCCATGCCTCTAAGCCGAACGAGGCAGTATATTGTGTGAAATGTGTAGGCCGAACGAGTTTCGATGTCGATCGAGGAGAGATGCCGAACGAGGCATGAATGCCGAATGAGGCTGGAATGTCGAATGATACCTCTACGCCGAACGAGGTTGGAATACCGGACGAGGCCGAATGCCAAACGAGCTTTATGCCGAACGAGGTCTGGATGCCGAGCAGTGTGGAATGCCGATCAACCCAGTTGTGCCGAACGATAATGCTATGCTGATCGTCCCTGGATGCCGAACGGTGCGCAAATGCCGAGTGCCTAGTTGCCTGGTCAAACCTCCAGGTAACACTTGCTTCCGAAAGTGCATCATGTGGTTGAACATGATGCACTTTGAATCATGAGTCCTCCGTGCTTTGCTCCGAGCCTTGGCTTCGTTTCCTCGATGGTACTTTCTCTTGAATGCCGAGTGAGTCAGTGTATGCCGAACGCCATGCCGATGCCAAACGATATATAAATGCCAAATGATATGGCTGATGCCGAGCGAGGGATGCACTTTGATCGGTTCTACCGGTCATTGTCCCTTCGACTTCCTTTCTTCCCCTATAAAGGTCGGCATTTCACTTCTTCTTCTCTTTTTACTTTTCACCTTCGCATTTCAGAACCTACGAACTTGCCTCCCTTCAGACTCTTCCAATAATTCAACTTCCTTTCTGACTCCCAAATCCTAACTTCTCGACTGCTCTCAACCATAATCTTGAGAAGATTCCGCTTCCAAACCAAGCATATCATTGAAACGCTACCCTCTTCTTTAGGTACGAGCGAAGACAAGACTTGAACTCACAACCTTCTTTTAACCTATGAACAACGATAGTCGTGTAGATTAGGAAGGCTAAACAGGCTTTAGGATTAAACGAAGAAGAAGATAGAAGAAGGCGTTGACCGTCTGATGATGGTGAGGGTTGGGATGCCTGGTGGCAGGTAGTATGCGAGTTGAAGTGGTGGTCGACCGGCCACCTTGTAGGATATTTAGGTTGTATAAAGGATAGATTTGAAAGATGATGTATAAATGTGGCTCGGCATGATTTCTTAATGCCGAGTGATTAAAAGGGAGCACGAGAGTGGAGCTGGAGTTAAGGCCTAGTGTGCCAAGTGGTGTGGCTCGGCACGGCCATGGTTCGGCATGATCTCTCCATGCCCAACATGGTTGGAGGGAAAAAAAGAAAGGAAGTAGGAATTGGGTAGGATGCCGATCGGCATGGCTCGGCATGACCTGCCGAAGGACTCAGCCATGCCGGTCGGGAGAGATGGAGGGAAAGAGGAAAAGTAATGTTAAGGGCAGAATGCCGAGCGATGCGGCTCGGCACCAGCACGGTTCAGCATGATTTGCCGCATGCCGAACGACATAGAGGAAGAGTTGGAAGAGTGACGTGCTGAACAGGATTGAGGCCGAGCGTCATTAGGCCGAATGACATTTAGGCCGAGCGGCCTTTAGGCCGTGTGTTTCAAGTGTCGCTTAGCCTTGACCTTTGATGAATAAATAACAACAGTCGAAATCATTCCAACTTGAACATAACCCTCATCGAATTCACTTGTTTCCCACGGCTAATCATATGACAAAAAACAGGGACAAGGACCTAAGCAAACCAATATATTGAACTAATCTAAGATGATAACTCCCTAGTTCGAACAATCACAAGCCTTAATTTAAATCAATAAAAAGAGATAATAGCCTTTAACATATAGTTCCAATGTCCAATTCTAAAATTGAAAACATCATAGGGCAGGCTTTCGGAGACGGTCAGCGATGACGGTCATCGAAAATGACGATTTAAAGATCAACTTTATATCATCAATTCCGTGACTTTTAATTTCTCAACACTTATATTTGAATGATCGCACCAGTTCACACACCACACGGGGGGAATATTTATGTTGTTAAGTCTAATGCCGATTATTTTTCAAGTATAGTTCAAGCAGGTGCTCTGTTAGATTCAATCTTTATTAAAGATGTCTAGGAAATCTAGCTCTGCTACGATCTCATACAGACCTGGGCCATCCTCTCGACAAGAAGTTTTAGGTACTTCAAATTCGTCAACTGCCCCTGCTCAAGACTTGCCAAACCCTGTCGACTTGGCTCCTGATGCTCTGGAGGCAGCAATTTTTCTGGACGACCCAATTGATTCCCAAGCTTCAAAGATTAATGAAAATACGCTTCATCAGATATGTTCTGTCCATGGAATCCTCTTTGACAATGTGTTAGTTCCATAGAGACACGATCGTTCGCACTTGCCCCCAGTCGGATACACAGCCTGCAATAAATCCATGTGCTGGGTTTGCGGTATGCCACCGTTCAACTCATTTCTTTGAGACGTGTTGCAGTATATCCACATTGCCCCATCGCAACTGCATCCGAACAGCCACGCATTCATCTACTGCACTTGCATCCTCTTCATGAGTGTGCTCTCTAGGCTTCCAACTCCGGGCTATATTCAATACATATATTGCTTCAAGATATGGAGGGATAGCCCATCATCCATGTTTCTCGAGCCGCATAGCAAATGTCAAATCTTAACTGGGGCATGGGGCAAGTTTTCCCTGTACAAACATGAATGGTTTTATGTGCGCTGTCCTCTTGGTTTTGCAAGGAGATGGGTGGAAGTAAGTAAGTCTTTTTCCTGGATCGATACTTATGTTTGGTCGAAGCTGTACCTTTTCTAACTCTCTTCCATCTTTTCAGGTATTAATCCGCGTCCCGAGTGCCCCGGATATTCTGAAGCTGTCAAAGCTATTCGAGCCATTCCCGCCGAAGACCGGGATATCATAAGTCTCATTTCAAATGAGACGCTTACAAAGTTTGGGTTGTTGGAAGAAGGTCGTCGAATAAGCCTCCCTCAAGGCGTTACCATACCCAGACCTGCTTCTGGCAAAGGGAAAATGCAAGCTGAATTTTCAGCACGTAATGCCCCCGACACACTAGAAGAGGGGGAAATTAAGGAAACTGAAACGCCTGAGGTACAAGATGAGAACGTTAGTCCCATTCGGTATCCGATAGTCGAAGTTCATGACATCAAGATGTCACCTTCCCATTCGAAGGGGAAGAAGAAACTAACATACAGGCTGAGGAAGAAAACAGTTGGTGGAACTTCTAAAGTTACTCTTGTTCCAGTGGAGAAAGAAGCTTCTTCACAGCATTTAGAAAGTTCTCTAAAAGGCCCGTCGAACCTTTCCATACCGGATGATCTACTCAACTACGACTTCGACGATCCAGAGGCCCTTAAGCTTCATTTGCCAATGAGAGGAGATACAAGCGTTCAAGCCCAAAACCAGGGAGAAAAAACTCCTATTAGTAAAGAAACTGGTCCATAGGGGGGAAACACTAGGACATACACAAACACATGCACTTAAACTTTCATTGTCACCCTATTCTTTGCTAACTCACCGTTATTTACACTTTGTGTAGGTGACATGGGCCGCATGCATGGCTCGACCTCCTTCGTGGGTCATCGATTTTCTGCCAATCTGGCCGGGATTCGGGCTTCGGCAAGCGCCGGGATAGAGATTAATCCGGCGATCGAGACTGCCATCGCCAAGAGTCATCACATCGAAGGAAAACGTATAAACAACCCTCATATCCTCGCGATCCTCCTTCTCAACCAGAGCACAGCAAACAGAAATCTGGACATAAGGGGTCTCATCTTAAGGTACATCGGGATCAATAATCTAGTTCATTAAGCACCAGGCAATCTCGAGATCCCCACAAAACGCCTGTGGTCTCCAAGCAGACTCCTCTTACACCCGTAACTGATCCAATAGTTGCTGAATGACTTTCTAAACTTAAAGCCTCATTTTCGAAGATATTGTTTGATGGCTTAAAGTTCCTTCCGACGATTGACCATATTCCAATGCATATCAAGCAAAGTGTCATCGCTTGTACCAACGATGTCTACGTACAGCATGATGCGTTCGTGCACTTAATCGAGAAAGTTTCGAAAGTTTCCATAGAGCGTCAGCATGAGATAGATCGCCTGAAGCTTGAGGCTGTTCACGATAAAGATATTATCAAAGCTCAGGACGAAGATCTTGTTTCTTCTAAGTCTCAGCTTGATGCCGTAGAGCGCTAAAGAGACGGCTGAGATCGCTACACGTCTGGAGTCAACCCATAAAAAAGAAGTAGATAAGGCGGTCCAACGCTGTGGGGCCCTAGCTTTGGAGAAAGACTCGGTGCAGAAGGAGAGGGATGCCTTTGCCCTCCGAGTTAAGGAGCTGGAGGAGCAACTCCGCAAAGAAAAGGAGGAGAAGACCGCTGCCTAAGAAGAGTCGCAATGATATAGCGACGAGATTGTTGCCACACGACTTCTGAAGGTGAAGCTTGAGGATGAACTTTCTATGGTTGATATGCTAAATAATGAAGCCCGTGAAGAGGGCAAGAAAATAGCGTCTACGGAGGTCGACTCCTGCCTTGAGGCGGCTAAAGAAGCAGGTAGGGAGGATGTCAAAAGCATGTTCGACTCGCTAATTGCAGAATTCAATGTCCGCGTCCTCAAGCACCGAGACTTAACTTTTCTGGGTGAGGGCTACCTCGAATTTTTAGCTGAGGCGTGGGAGACCTTAGTAGAAATCAGGAAGGTAGAAATCAGTACCAAGGAGGTTGATGAAAGAGCTTTGATAAAAGAATTTCTTAAGAGAAACGAGCCTTCGACCTTGTCTGCGGCAAAAGCTCTAAACTACAAAGGCTCCCCTTGAGCGAAAGGGAAAGAGGTTATCGCTGGTCCATTCGGGATCGAGTCTCAAGTTCATGCCCCCACTCAACCGGCCGATCGGGCGATACTTGATCCCTTTGAGCAGCACATCGGTTTTGACCCGGAGGACCCCGGCCTTGGCGTTCACATTCTGTCTCCCATTCCAGAGGGTGAGACCCCTCGGACGACTGAGAGCCAGCCGAAACCTGGTAGATAACCCTTCACTTTAACATTCCAAAAGTTATCGTTTTTCACCAGGAGCCATTGTGTTCTAATGCTTGTTTTTCATGATTTTATGCAGGCCGTTCTGATCCCGAGCCCACTCCAAGGAGCGATGTCGCCAAGGAGGTGAAGGAAAAGACAAGTGAGGCCACTCACGCAGGAGAGGCTCCCGGTCCAGATGCTCAGGTGATCGGAGCGCTTGTTGAGGATAAGTCCGAGACTTCCCCTCCCATCGATGGGAGTTATGAAATCGAAATTATAGGCACCTCTGAACACACATCTAAACTGAACATGAAGGAGCATCTTGAGAAGGAGAAGAAAAAGACGGTCGAGATCAAAGTCGAGCCTCAAGCTGTGGACCTGGACGATCCTTTGAATAAGCCGTTGAAGGTCATCCTTCCTGTCAAGTCCAAGCCCATGGAAGTCCCCCGTACTTCTTCAATTGTCACTTCCCCATCAAAGAAAATTATCAAGGGCAAACGCACGGGAGAGGAGTCATCTGGAAAAAGGTCGAAGAAGTCAAAGAAGTAGTTGTCGCTCTCGTTTAATGAGAATTAGTTTAGATTATGTAATTATTTTTATTTTTTTTCGTAGTTCATGTAAATAAACTTTTGACTCCGAGCTTCGGAGGGGTTGTAGTAGAAACTTATTTTTGATGAATAAAACTTAGTTCTTTTTCCTTTTAGAAGACTTCTGTTTTTTGGTTTTCTTTATAACCACAGTCAAAACCCAAGCTATTGCGATTTACAAGAACTTCTCAATTCATCTTCAAATAAGTTGATAACTTTTTGGCATTGCTCATTCTTTATTCCACGCTCCAGGTACTTAGAATATTTTCCAGTCCGCACGCCAAGGGTTCGATGACTTCAAGTCACTTTTATCCAGTCCACCCTCAAGGGACTTGGTCATTTAAATCGTTTATCCTGTAGTCCACGGTCTGAGACTTAGAGTATTCCAGTCCGCACTCCGGGGACTTAGAGGTTTTAAGTCATGTATACTCTGGTCCGCACACTGGGGACTCAGAGTGCTCCAGTCCGCACTCCGGGGACTTGGAGATTTTAAGTCGTTTATTCTCTGGTCCGCACTCCAAGGACTCAGAGTACTCCAGTCCGCACTCCGGGGACTTGGAGATTTTGAGTCGTCTATACTCTGGTCCGCATTTCGGGGACTCAAAGTACTCCAGTCTGCACTCTGGGGACTTGGATATTTTGAGTCTATATACTCTGATCTGCACTCTGGGGACTCAGAGTACTCCAGTCCGCACTCCGGGGACTTGGAGATTTTGAGTCGTTTATGCTCTAGTCCGCACTCCGGGGGCTCAGAGTACTCTAGTCCGCACTCCGGGGACTTGGAGATTTTGAGTCGTTTATACTTTGGCCCGCACTCCGGGGACTCAGAGTACTCCAGTCCGCACTCCGAGGACTTGGAGATTTTGAGTCGTTTACTTTGGTCTGCACTCCGGGGACTTGGATTTTTGAGTCATTTATACTCTGGTCCACACTCTAGGGACTTGGAGTACTCCAGTCTGCACTCCAGGGACTTGGAGATTTTGAATCGTTTATACTCTGGTCTGCACTCCGGGGACTCAGTCCGTACTCCGGGGACTTAGAGATTTTGCATCGTTTATACTCTGGTCCGCACTCTGGGGACTCAGAGTACTCCAGTCTGCACTCCGAGGACTTGGAGATTTTTCGGGATTGTGGATGGTCGATTCACATCCACCCTGAGTTGACAAACGAGGTCGTTAGATGGGGGTATCTATCCTCATCGAACTTGTTTTGGATAGGGGCGAGGTCGTTGGGCTGACGGATCCACCCTTCTCGAAACAACATGTAATGACTTATAGTCCAGTTCGCACTATGAGAATCTGGAGTTAGTAAGGGGATTGTTGTGTATCACTCCAATTTAGTCTTTAGTGCGACGGTTTTCCCCCGAGCTCGGATTTCTCTCAACGGGTGACCGATCGTATCACAGTCTCTCTCTCATTGAGCAATTCGCACTGTACGATGGAACTTAGTCCTTCGTACATTATGATATTTGTATGACATATTCAATAGATCACAGCTCTGGTGCGAAGAGATTGAATTTTATTATTGAAATAAGGAAATATGGCAAAGTCGGTTGCCTTATTACAAATTCAAGTTTCGGAATGCAGAAATAAATTGCAAATGACTAATGTATTAAATAGATAACGTATGTCATATACAACAGTGGAAAAGATCCTCGCTGTCCCAGGCTCCTGGCAAAGTAGGACTGCCAACGGTTGCTAACTTAAATGTGCCATTCTTGAGCCTTTGTGCAATCACGTATGTCCCTTTCCACATCGGTTCCATAAGCGAAGGTACCGTGTAGATTCTTTTGTGGACAAAATCGCCGAATGCGAAGGTTCAGGGTCGGACCTTGACATTGTGCATTCGAGGGACTCGATTTTGGCATATGACTTCCCTCAAGACATTCTGATCCCCTTGAACGACTCCAACCCCATTGGCAGTTGGGAACTTTAACGTTAGACACCATGAGGCAATAACGGCCCTGAATTCAGCAAGGGTCGGTCGGCCCAAGAAAGCGTGTATGGCCAGTCTATATTCAGTACAACAAATTGCATTGTCCAAACTCTCTAGCATTCTCTCATTCCCAACTCTAGTGGCATTTCCACCGTCCCAATGGGTCTGTTCGTATCCCCATCGAAGTCATAAATGTGGAGTTGATAAGGCTTCAAGTCTTTGGCCACCATCTCCATTTGGTCATAGGCTCGCTTGAATATTATATTCACAGAACTTCCATTATCAATTAGAATCTTTTTCATCCAAGCATGATCTACTTGAGTAGATATAACCAGTGGATCATTAGTTGGGACTTTGACCTCATTAGCATCTCTATTTCGAAACACGATGTCGTCGGTCATCGTCTTTTGTCATTTGGTCGGGGTTCTATCTTCCAAATTACCACGACGCTTGAAACCCGTATATCTAATGGAACTGGCATATGATTTCTCATCCTTCCATCTTTGGTCTGCTGGACGAGGGCCGCCTCCAACAGCATTTACTACCAATCTCCCGCCAGTATGAGTGGGTTCCTCCTGTCCTGCCTGGCTTGGGACATGACTTTGGTTTGATGGACCCGCGCCTATCGATTGCGGTGCCCGAACAAACTGTTCTAGCTTTTTTTCTCTTATCAACCTCTAAATAAGATCTTGACGACACTCATTTGTATTATGGCCATAGGTCTCGTGAAATCTGCAAATTTTACCTGTCTGGATCTGTCTCACCGACGAATGCTTCAGAGCAGGTTTCTTATATTGGATAGTGTTATAGGTTTGTAGATATACATTCTCTAGCGATGTATTTAGAGGAGCGTACTCGTTGTAAGCCAGAATCCTTGGTTTCCACTTTCATGCTCCCCTTTCCTTCTTGGAATTTCCACGTCCAGATTCTTTAGATTGTCCTGGTTTATTCTGGACATTGACTTGAACTTTTCCCGAACTGTCGTCGGATTGCTTCACAGTGATGTTACTTTTCAAGTCTCCTGAACAGGCCCTGGTGCCTTATCACGTCTTGTCCATTAAGATTCTTCCCTCCTTATGAACTGGTGAGCTTTGGAATAGAATCGCTCCAACGTAGTTAGGGGCTTTCCCGCCAACCAATCTCCAAACCCTGAGTCTGGATCTACACCTCGCATTACTGCCATCAGAATTGTATGGTCGTTAGGGTTACTAACTTCGGTAGCAGCAAAATAAAATCTCTGTAAGTATGCTTTCAATGATCTCCCAGAGCCTGGATTACGGTTGATAAGGACATCACATCCTTTGGACGTGTAGCTTGTATCCTGAATTTTTCAACAAATTTCATTGCCAACTCGTCAAAGCTGGATATAGACCACGGAGGAAGTCGAGTAAACCACATGGTGGCAATTCCGGACAAAGTGATTAGGAAGCACCTATACTTGGTTGCATTATTAGCTCTTGCTGAATCCATCATCCATTCGTACCTTATTACGTGTTGCCAAGGGTCAGTCTTCCCTTCGTAGGCTGGGATAGTCGGCGTACTAAACTTCCGGGGATACTCAGCCTGTAGAATAGCATCTGTGAAGGGGTATGACTCTTGGACACTCCCCAATCTTCATTGGTCAAGCCTTGGTTATCTCTCGTTAACTGCCTTACCATGGTTGATAAATCTGGAGTTTGTATGGAGAATGGACGGTTGGGTTCCGTTCCGCGGGACAGTGCGGGTTGGTGTCCCCCTTGCTAGCGATCGGCCAAACGTGCATCCTGAAGGCCAGCTTCATTAGGGTCATGGTGAGCCGGATGTCTGGTCTCCTCACGTGCTTAATCCCTGGTGGATCGATCGTTGGCACCTGTCTGTGCAGTTTTAGTCTTACGACGTCTACGCCTCGGAGGTTCATCAGCTAAGGTTGAGGTACCAGATGAAGAATAAGGAGCAGGGCTACCTCCAGCATTCTAATGCTGCTGCAGGTTAAGCTGAGTCATGAGATTAGTGTTGCCTTGAATCTGCTAGGCAAGCTGCCTTCTACTTTGCCTGAGTTCTCTCATCAAATCATTAAACTCTGTTCGGATAACAACTTCTGTTTGATTTTGGGTGGAGGGTCCTACGCCTTGAATCGCTTGTTGGTTGCTAGGTCCAACTTGTTGAACACTAGCAGTCTCATGGACGTCCTCCTGTGAGAGGCTGATCGAGTGCGTGGTCTTCCCATAATAGAGTTGTCGGTTGAAACTCTGAGTAGATCCAACGGGTGTCCTATGAACGAGTCGGATCTCCTTCGGGATATTTTTCAATCCAGTAGCTACAAAGTAGATCCTGTCGACCTGAGAATTCGATTCTCGGTGAAAGCACCAAAATGTTAGCAACAAAATGGGTCACTAACACCCTTAAGAGAGGTTGTGTAGAGAGATTAATGAAGAAAGTAAATTTAAATAGAGAATAGAATGCTAAACTACATGCAAAAAATAAGAACACCAGATTTATAGTGGTTCGGCGTAACTACCTACGTCCACTTTGAGGTAAATCTTCGTTGCTTTACTTATCAACTAGTTAAAGATGCAATCCGTACACCAACTATTTGATTACAATTATTAAGCAAAGAATATAAGTCTTGAATGAATCTTGAATGCGGCAAAGTCTCCTCGGTATCCTCAAAAAAGGTCCCTTTCACCGTGTCCCTGCCTCTCTATTTACAGATGAAGATGGATTGGACATCCCAGACGGGCCTAGTAGCAAGATACCTCGGCCCAAAACAAGTAACACCTATGTGTCGATCCATAAATGCCGAGCTGCATATGCCGAATGACACATACCGAGCCATGCCTCTAATCCAAACGAGGCAGTACATTGTGTGAAATGTGTGGGCCGAACGAGTTCCGATGCTGATCGAGGGGAGATGTTGAACAAGGCATGAATGCCGAACGAGGCTGGAATGCCGAACGATACCTCTACGCCGAACGAGGTTGGAATGCCGGATGAGGCCGAATGCCGAATGAGGTCTGGATGCCGAGCAGTGTGGAATGCCGAACAACCTAGTTGTGCCGAACGACAATGCTGTGCCGATCGTCCCTAGATGTCGATCGATGCACAAATGTCGAGCGCCTAGTTGCCTGGTCAAACCTCCAGGTAACACCGCCCAACCATCGCCGTCGATCTTCCCAAGGCCACGACCACACCTCGACCATCCCAAAGCCTCGTTAACAAAAAGCAGTGCCCACAGCAAGCAGCCGCCATCGTTAATTGCAAACACTAGTCGAAATTCTGCCATCATTCCTACCGTCATCTCGCAAAATTAACCACATAGATGAACTCCCCTCAGTCCTCCTTACAAACTATACCCTCAATTTGACGATCCGACAAAGTTGATCGTGACACGATGGATCGAGGCTATATCACCCAATTTCGACCACACAGAATCCCAGATCGAAAAGGAACTTCATAGTTGACCTGCGCTCGTCGAGAGCTTCAAATCGATATATAATTCGATAGGGTTTGGAGGAGTTTAATTTTGGAATTGAATCTGAAATTGAATTGAGGGATTTTGTTTTTAGTTTGCCTACTATTGGAATGAGGAGTTGAGAAGGAATTGTAAATACTGATAAATGAAAATAAGAAGTAGCTAGGGTTTATAATGGACTATTTTTAGGTCGGTCAGAAGTAGAAATGAATGGACAAGATTGATTTACACGTTTAACGACAAATGACCCAAAAAGCCTGTTCTGTCTCCTGAACGAAAATGGGCTATCCCATATATCAAAATAGATGTTTCCAATATTTTTAAACTCTATGGAACAAGTTTCGGTTCTAAATTCCATCGTATGAAGAAGTTATATTAAAATAAGCTTAATTCAAATTGATTTCATTTGAATTTAATTAAATTAATTTCTTGGTGTTTCGAGCCCTTACGATCAAATGACATGTCCGCTCTTTACGAAACTTGAAATCCTACAATAATTCGCTGTTACGGATCTGATGAAACTAGTTTCGTCGAAATCCAAGACAGTTACCAAAATGACAATTTTCATGTTAATTAAATAAATTAACATTAAATTAATTAACCACCTTTCAATTCAATATTTATAAACTAGCGGATTTTTATCATTTTGAATTGCAAAGACATTTAATTATAATAAGTTTGCATATGAATTCAGTGCTAATTATTTCAATAATTACAGTATTTAATTCCAACTGCCATTAATCCTATTAATTATAATTAAATCCAATAAATTGATTTTTATTTGATTTCAATCTTTTTATATAAATCAATTATTATTCTATAAACATAGTTAACATTGTTTTATATTTCACTACATTAATATCCTCCAATCTCCATCTTTTATTTGTATTAACTACTATATTTCAATTACATTTAATTTTGTCAAGTTCACACAATAAGTAAAATTTAAGATCCCAAATTGACTTATTTATCTTTATTTCACTATTTAATTAAATCAATTATTACATTATGAATATAATTAACATTCTATTCATTTTTTTACATTCATAATTTACAGTTATTGCCTTAGCTCACATTATTGTAACATTTATTTACATTTAATTTCAGTTGATTTCCAATTAAATTTTTTGAACTAATTAAATAGGTAACTTAATAATTCTTACCGTTAACTTTTAATCACATTATAAGTTTATTATTTACAAACAAATGTTACCATTGCTTACAGAACACAGATTTTATTCAATTATCATTAACTACATATTATTTCGTTGGTTAATTCAATATTTATATTTGTTTTCTTATATTCACTTTACAACCAAGTCATACGTTTTAGTTTCAATTGATTGGAATTTCGTTCAATTTATTAATAATTAACTTTAACTAACATTGTTACGTTTCATTTTAGTTATTATTTCATTAATAAATTACAAATTTTTATTTATTTCAACATTAAATCACAAAAATATTATTAAATCGGCTATTTTAATTATCGAAAATTACAGGTCATTACAAATATCCGGGATCTCAAAGAAACAAACATGTATTGTAGATACTACCATGACTACTAATTTTATAACACCGACTTCTTGTAGTAAAGAAGCAAAATGGTTAAGAAATTTGCTATTATAAATTCCTATATGGTCAAAACCAATGCCTCCGATATCTATGCATTATGATAATCAAGAAACACTATCAAGAGTATATAGCCAGGTATATAATAATATATCTAGGCATTTAGGCCTATGGAACGCTGTAGTGAGGCAAATGCTCACTGATAGGTTAATTACCATAAGTTTTGTGAGATCCAGCGAAAACTTGGCAGATCCGTTTACAAGAGGACTTACAAGAGATTTGGTGTTGAAAACATCAAAAAATAGGTTTATAGCAAACATAAAAATCACATGTGATGGAAACTCAACTCAATATGATGAAATTTATTATCTTGAGATCAATGAGAAAACGTACATTATACTATGTGATTTGAAGCACTATAATATTAGTTTGAATAACTAATAGTATATCCTGTTCAATAATAGCGCTTGTTACCTATAATGATATGGTAAAGGTTGTACTACTTAGTACTTAGTAGGTTTATAACAGAAGTACTATTGAAGAGTATAGTGATAGGGCACTTGAAATGAACTTATCTATATGAATGCAAAATGGTGGTTCCCCTTCTGTGAGACTATGGGTTAAGTCTCTTAGGGAATTTCATGAAACCAACATATAGACACAAGGCCAATCCACGTGTGGACTTTTGAAATATCTGAAGAAAAGAAAACGAGTGTGTAAAGCACATCCGGTACATCACATAAGATCATTGGTTCAGTGCTTAGTCAACCATTCCATCCCGATGTGTGTTGATAGGTTATCACTATATAAAGATTCAAATCCATAAGACATCTATACTTATGCATAAATTTTTCTACAACAAATGACAAGAAATTTTATTAAAATTTGGTACCGGATTTTTAGTGAAATTTTGTATAAACTATTTTGTGTGAGTTATTTATTTTTTTAAACTAGAAGAAGAAAAAGAGAAGAGGAAGTGGACTGGGAATTCACATCTTAAAATATGAGGAACTATATTTATACAAATATAGATTCCTCAAAGGAAGGTTGGGCTCTGTGGACACCCAAAGCTTGCTCTTTTGTAAGAAGGGAGGCCATGCATCACAACCACGCACGCGCGGACCACCACCGACCGTTTAACCGATTGAGCCTGGTTAGATTTAGGTCCAAATATTATTTTTGGATAGAATTATTTAAGTTAAAATATGCCAAACCATAACCTGTTAACAAGATCAAAATTCAAAAATTAAATAGAAAAAAATAGCAGGATGTGTCTTTTGCAAACGGTGGGAAACATGATTATAGATATTTGAAACAAATGGATGTGACGAGAAACATGGCTGTTGCAAAAAAAATGGATGTGTCTTTCCATAATGAGTAGGCACCTGTTTGAAACTATAAATAGGAATGCCTAGAAAGCATTGCAATTATTAATTCATTCTTCTCTTTGCACTTAGAAACACCACACTAGTGTTTCAAATCAAAAAAGTCTAATAAGTGTTTTAGATCTCCTTCTCTTATTATGTCTTCATTTTTTCAAATCATTTCGGGATTTTATAGTGCAAAACACAAATTCGATACTCTTATCGCTACAGATAATTCAAAAGATGGTTTGAATTGATTTTGACGGTGATATCGCAATCGATTAAACAGATTCATCATCTCGGCTCATTGTATCTTGGAGGACGATTTTCCTTAACTCACAGCACCCACTTATTTGTTCAAAAAGAGTGATGATGGAAAATAACAGCTTAAGGAAAGCATCATCGACATGCCTTAGAGTGACCTCAATATATTTGGTTTTACCACTGCTGTGTCACTTCATCAAAAATCCAGAAACATTCACCAACAAATTTTTTTATTGATGAGTAGACGTGAGGGAGAATGTTAAGGCATCTCCATCCACGGTAGCAAAAGGAAAAATGATGCTTAGTTTCCCCAACTACAATAAATAGAATTTGAATTCAACTAAAATAGAGCGTGGAATCTATAAAAATTGGTTTAAGAAAACTATTTAGAGATAAGTAGATTATTTTAAATGAAATATCCACTAAGAAGTTTTTTAAAAATTGTTTATTTCTTAAATGGCTTTTTAAATGATATCTGTTATCCCGCTTTTTTGCAAAGCCGTGATACCAAAAGATCGATCGAAACCAAAGGACAGTTCGTCTTAGAGACTGGTCACACTTCGTTTCACTATGGATATCGCTGAATTTTGTCCGAGTCCAGATTGGGCTACAATTGATAGGACATGGCAGGAAAGATCATAGAAGTCAGCATCTCAAATTTTAAGTCAATCCGAGTTCATACGCTCGAGTTATGATCGATTCAATTTGAAGGGAAAAGCCCGGATTTCGTATCCATCACGATAGGTGTTTTTGTATCCATCACCGAACACTGGTTCGAACCGATCACCTTCGTATCGATCAACTTCGAATCCATCGAAGTGCCTCGGATTCGACTCCATCAACTTCAAATCCATCGAGTTTGTATCGATGGACCTCGTACCCATCAGCAGATGAAGCGCTTCGTATCCATCAACCAGTGTCTGCTTCGTATCCATCAGATCATCGTCCTTCGAATCCATCGAAGGGTGCAAGTTCGCATAGATTGACTTCGCATTCATGGAGAAGCTATAGGGCTCATATCCATCAAAGAAAGGCTTGTCTGTATCCATCGACAATCAGTTGTTCGACTCCATCAGCAACTACTGTTCGAACCCATCGGTGAAGCTTCATTCGAATCCATCAGGCCAGCATGCCAAGGTGACGTGTCATCCATTGATACGAACGCGCCGAGATAATATAGAGTCGACGCGGTCAACTCGGAGTGAAGATCGGATCGATTCGAAGTTTGCGCTCCACGTCATCACAAAGGCGCGTGCCACCATCGATTCGAAACCATCGGTTCGAAGGGATGGTTTCAAACCAAACAGCTGCACGAAGAACATCATCTCGTATCCACGATAACTCGAGATATACTGATCCAAATGTCATGAAGTTTTCACAGAAGCTTGCATACATGTTGAAGAATGTCCACACCAAATTTCACCTCGATTGGATGATTTTCTGATCGATTCGAATGGAGTTCGAATCGATGCCAAAGTGGGCCCAAATTTCTTGACGCCGAGCGCGTGGGCCCCCTCACGTGCCAGAAGTGGTCTCTCGAATTTTCAGCGAAATATCAACGTCCTACGCCTATAAATAAATCCCCAGAGCCAACAGAAAAAGGATCTTTCGACTCTCAAGCACCCAGACTCTGCCGGATTGAGATCTCCATCATCCTACATCATATTTTTGCTGTTGATTTCGAATTTCCATCTGTAACTTGCTGTTGATTGCTGTAACAACTTGTAATCATTGAAAGAGAATCAATAAAACACCAAAAAAACATCACAGTGGACGTAGGCAGCACGACGAACCACTATAAATCGCTTGTCTACGCATTTACTTTACTGTTGATTGGAGTTTTTGTTAGATAATATTCGTTTTGAATTTACATTCTTCATTATTATCTCTTCAACGACTCCCGAAGAGTGTTGTGACCAATTTTGGTGCAAACAATTTGGTGCTTTCACTGAGAAAACCAAGATTTTCTCCTGCTCTTTGGATATGTCATCGATACCGGATTGAATAAATCTAAGAGAGAGATCCAGATCATCAAGTCCAAGTTCCTTCCATTCAATTCAGATTTGCAAAAGTCTAAGGAAAGGAATTCAACTTTCAAGATGGTTAGCACAAGAACTACCTCTAACGCTGTCAATCAAGAAGAACAGGATAGACAGAGCCTGCTCCACTACCTCCATCTAATCAAGATGCTACTGGACACTCGGAACCGTCAGGTCCGGTTACCCGACAAGAGTTATAGTTGCTACTCCAAGAGCTGACCAGAGACGGAAACAACTAGCAGAACAGCTACGTGCTAACGCTGAGCTGATCAACAAGCTGGATTGCCAGAAGCAAAAGAGATCCAAGAGAGACCATGCTTCTCGCTCCTCCAGCGAAAGTTCTTCATCTTCTGATTATCATAATCAAACTCCACGACCCCGGCTAGATGGGAGTCACATGCCAGCCGTTGGAGATCAACCAACACTGACCGTTGGACAACTGAGAGTCGGTCCGTCGGCCAGTTTTCAAACCAGACCCTCCTCTCGAGGAGGTGCCGTCCCTCACCACACCGCAGAATACCGCACCACTAACGTTGCGGCTGAACCAGGGGTCGACGCCCAAGATCAATCGAACCTGAACCGTCGTCATAGTGGACGTACTCCTAAACCGTACATCCCAGAGGACTATGAGCCAAGAAGGCAAGACTTGGACCGTCGACAACATCTGGTCCAACCCCAAAGTATGGAACGTGATCATACTCCGGCGCGAGCCGCACAAAACGCGCAAATGTCGAATCTTTCAACTATGATACGTCAGATAATCCGTGAGAGCCAGGGACTCACGAATGACGATTGGGGAATTTTCCGAAGCCACACTCCTTTTACGGACGATATTCTTACTGCTGAATCCCCAGGCGATTCAGGATGCCAACTCTACCCATGTACGAGGGAAACTCCGACCCCAATCAACATGTTCTGAAATACGAATGGTCGATGACCGCTGCCAGAGCCGACGATGCAGTGAAGTGTCGTAGTTTCCCCATATCCTTGAGGGGCAGCGCTACCATGTGGTTCACTCGATTGCCACCTCGATCCATCTCTTCATTCAACCTGTTGGCCACAAAATTCGTTGAACAATTCCACATGCACGTCGCAAGGCCAAAAGATGTCAACACTCTGTCTAGCGTCACCCAAGCTCCTGGAGAAACGCTCAGACACTACTTAGAGAGATTCCATACTACATGTGCGGAGATCAGCAATCCGAACGATAACTCCATCCTTATGGCGTTAACTAAGGGGATCAACCCCGATT
Organism: Allium cepa; assembly: GCA_030765085.1. NCBI lineage: Eukaryota > Viridiplantae > Streptophyta > Magnoliopsida > Asparagales > Amaryllidaceae > Allium > Allium cepa. The sequence goes on along the minus strand of CM060934.1, from coordinate 484,308,004 downwards.
CTGAGTTTGGCAACTGGTTAGTTGGAAAAACCACCTGCATCATTAGACCGTTTCCACGCCAAGGTAGCTCAATTCCTGAGAAGGGAAGACGCGAAATAGTCTAGGAAGAAAAACGATGCAGGACCAAACACGGAAGGAATCCGAAGCAATGTCGCAATCAAATAGTCCGGTGAGAGCTCCGAAAAAGTTCGGTTGAACGTTAAAAACAAACAAGCTCAGCGAAGAGAGAGCATGAATCAAACTAGAAAACGAGATCAAAATCGTGGCCCACGGCGCAAGAATCCAATGTTTGACAGTTACACTCCTCTGAATACATCACTAGAGGACTTGTACTTACAAACCTGTAATACAATTCAGTACCAAAAACCTGCGCCAAAACCGTCGTCAGAGAGGCAAATCCAGACGGGAAAATTTTGCAGGTTCCATGAAAGCTACGGGCACAATACGAACGAGTGTCATCACTTACAAGATCTCGTTGAAAAACTGATCAGAGAAAGGAAGCTGGAACAGTTTGTGCGGGCACCGCAGCCTAGAGAAGCGGGCTCATCAAATCAAAACAATGGCCTCGATTGACCGAGACAGGAGGACTCCACTTGTCCCCGTGGAAGATTGGTGATAAACGCCATCAGTGGCGGACCAACTTTCTCAGGAGCCTGGAACGACGAAGATCTTCGTCACTGTCATACATAACAGGCTCATTCAATCTATGAATACTTTGCAATTTCCTTTACGTTCTAAAATTTGAATTTGTAATAAGACACTAACTTTGCCATATTTTCTTATTTCAGCAATAAAGTACTTTCTCTTCAAGCTAGAGCTGTGATTCACCGAATGCAACATTCAACAATCGCGAAACACGAAGAGCTAAGTTCCTTCAAACAATGGAATTTATTCAAATAGCGAGTGACTGTGATACGGCCGGCAACACACTAAGTGAAACCCCAGCTCGGGGACAAACCATCACATCAGAGGCTGAACTGGACCAGCACATGACGGTCCTACTGCTAACTCCAACTTTCCAGAGTGTGAATTGGAGTATAAACATCCAATAACTCGTTCCCAGAGTGCGAACGGACTCCAAATTCCCAGAGTGCGAATTGGAGTATAAACATCCAATAACTCGTTCCCAGAGTGCGAACAGACTCCAACTTCCCTGAGTGTGAATTGAAGTATAAACATTCGATAACTCGTTCCCAGAGTGCGAACGAACTCCAAATTCCCAAAGTGCGAATTGGAGTATAAACATCAAATAACTCATTCCCAGAGCGTGAATGGACTCTAAATTCCCAAAGTGCGAATTGGAGTATAAACATCAAATAATTCGTTCCCAGAGTGCGAACGGACTCCAACTTCCCAGAGTGTGAATTAGAGTATAAACATCCAATAACTCGTTCCCAGAGCGCGAACGGACTCCAAATTCCCAGAGTGCGAATTGGAGTATAAACATCAAATAATTCGTTCCTAGAGTGCGAACGGACTCCAACTTCCCAGAGTGCGAATTGGAGTAAAAACATCAAATAACTCGTTCCCAGAGTGCGAATTGGAGTATAAACATCCAATAAATTGTTCCCAGAGTGTGAACGGACTCCAAATTCCCAAAGTGCGAATTGGAGTATAAGCATCAAATCCATCGTTCCAGAGTGTGAACGAATTCCTAAAAAGCCCAAACAGGTGTGACTAACCATCTATCGACCAACTCCAACTTCTCAGAGCGTGAACTGGAGTATAAACATAAATTACAGGTTCCCGAAGTGCGAACCCAAATATACATGCTACCTCCAAGTTCCCAGAGTGCGAATTGGAGCACAAATACCAAGTCAAAGTTCTTGGAGTGCGAACCGAAATATCATTACTAACTCCAAGTTCCCAGAGCGTGAAGTGGAGTATAAACATCAATTCCAGGTTCCCGGAGCGCCAACCGTGTTACAAACATCGATAACTCTCAAATTCGTGGAGCGTGAACCGGAGCGTGAAGTGGAGTGGGAATTGAAATAAAGAAATTGAATTTTATTTCAACTAACTAGAAACAAGGACTTACATGCAAATAAGTTCTTCCAAAAAAGAATTCCTACTAGCAGGGGCCGAACCTGCATCTATACACGGCCTACTAGCGGAAAGCAAACACAAGTTCCTATCTATCAAAAAATCCGCTTAAATGGCACATCTATTTCTTCTTTTTCAGTCTCCTTATCAGCGGTTCGTCTTCGGACTCGCTAGAAACAGAGATCCTTCGCTTAGAGTGCTCCCTCTTCGGTGGTTGCTCTTCGGCTGGGGGCATAATGTCAACGTCCTCCTCAGAGCTTGAATCTACATGAAGGCTTCCCACCGGAGGAGTAGGAGGGAGTGGATCTACGACAGAAGACGAGGCAGACACCCGGGTATCGACCACAGTGCCACTCGACAATATTACATTTAGAGGTACATGACCGTGCATCGTAGTCCTAATTCCAGCGCTGCCACCTTGCCCCGCAGCCTCTAACTCTGCATTAATCTCGGCCAGAATTTCTTCATCACGAATCGCTTGGGCCTGGCTGGGGGCATCTGCAGTCTGCATTAAAGAGCTAGAGGTTGGCGGGAAGTCACTAACGATGAACGGCAAGTCTGTGGAGAAGCCACCCTTCTGGCCGAGCAGCTCACTCACCATTTGCTCATCAAGAGATAGTGCGCTCCCCTGCGTCACCTCAGTTGACACTGCTGTTACAACGGTAGTCTCAGTGATGATGGCCTTCTCCCCTCTACTTGATTCTTGAATCGCGACAATCGGCGCAACTCTAGTCACTGAGCAAAGATAAGACGAAGTTATTAGTAACTGCTTCAAAACAAACTCCCTATGTGGAATACACTTGAGATAAATTCAGAATACCTTCCTCGACGTGGCCTGCTGACGACATAGCAGCTTCAGAAACGTGCTCCCGGATAGGAGATAGCTACGGTTGCTCTGGATTATAGGCAGGGACTGACTGTGAGTCAGCCACATATGTGGCTCTGACGGAAGTGGAGCAGTGATCTCAAGGATTGAAGCTCGATGCTCAACACCAGAACCTTCCCCGACTTCCAAATGACGGACGTCGGCCATCTCCTTCTCATGAGAAATTATGGCGTCATGAAGGATTTTCTTTTCGTTTTCGGTCAGCAACCGGTTTTCAAGCTCAAACTGGTCAATTGATTCATCCGAATGCGCCGCTTTCTCCTCTTCAATCAACCGACTCCAGGCGCTGTGAAGATGTACCGGATAATTCTCGAGCCAAGCCAGATTCCTATGCCTTAGCACGTTGGCGTTATAAGTAATAAGGAGGTCTTCAATGTCGGCCTCCAGCTTGGACTCGGCGATTTCAACTTTTCTATCAACATCGGCCTCGATCTCCATTACTTTAGCCATCGCAGCATCACGCTCGGTCCGGAATTCTACCGCCTGATCACATGCCTCCTGTGCAGAAATATTTGCGGTATCCCTTTCATTCATAATTTCAGAAACTTTAGACTTAAGCTCATTAAGCTCTTTCAAAGCCGTATCTCGCTCGACAGTGACGATGGTGTTCCGGCGACCCATGTCTTCCACCGTGACATAGTGCTCTTTTTTCATCCTATCCATAGCCGCTTGAGCTTCATCGGCCTTCGTAAGAGCCTCCATCTCTGATTTTCGAGATGATTCAGCTTCTGTGTTCGGCACTTGTATGATGCGATCTTTTTGAGCCAGCTCGGCTTGAAGCTTTTCAATGGTAGCCGCTCGTTCGAAGGCTAATGACGACGCTCGCTCGGCCGCCTTATACCACACCTTGTATAGGGCATAAAAGTCGTGCACATAATCGTGTACCACCTGCTCGGCATCCGACGGGATTCTTTTCAAGTGAAGAGGAAAAATGTAGTTATCAAAGCAAATATTCGGGAAGTCCTTCTTTAATTGCGCAAGCCTAATTGCTCCTTCCCCCGAAATTTCAGTAGGAGGCTGTTCCCCAACTATTGGAGACATTGCCTCAGATCTGGGATGGTGGGGCTTAGATCTAGAAGATTGAGAAGCTGACTTGTATCGAGAAGGTTTGGAAGGGCGAGAAACATAGGCAGGAGGTTGTATAGGAGCTCTGGGAGGAGGAGTGCGAGATCGATACCGACGTCTGTAGTCCCTATCTCTGTCATACCGTTCTTGGCTAGAATACCCGGAGTACCTGCGATCGTAATCCCTATCTCCTTCTCTTCGTTGTGACTCGTAATATGAGGAAGATTTACGAGCCTGTCACAGACTTCCTAACATCGAGCCACATCCAGTCATAATATCTGCAAAGCGAAATGAGAATAAAGTTAGTGGTTTTTCGAAACCGATGACCTACGACTAAGGGTTATGCAGTGTCGTGAAATGTGTATGAATATGCATTCCCCCCGACCAACCAGAAGTGTGGACCACGCTAGTAATAAAAGGCTCGCTTAATTCTGGAGTACGATGGAATTCCTCCAACCCGACATCATGTTGAAAAGACACATCATCCGGGATTGGAAGGCCGACAAGCCCTTCAAAGAGACTTTCTGTTCCTGGGGGAGGCCTCTTCGAAATTCTAATTCCGAGGGTGAGTCGGGACATGACGGCCGACTTCCGTCTTCCCTTTTCAGACGACTTAAAAACGGTTGCCTTGCCTTTTCTCTACTCTGCGACATCCTGAACTACATTTGTAGGCCCGACCAACGGCTCATCATCAATATGGGTTCTTTCAGAATCAGCTTCCTCGGCTATAATAACATTGGGCTTCTTGTGCTTGACTCGTTTTTTCAAGACGGTCCTTAGTGCCCCGTCAAACTTTATACACTGCCCTCGTTCGATCAACTCAAAAGTCCGGAGATTCCTATCCGTCAAAATCAATTCGATATCCCTATCTTCGCTCGGGACATCTCGGAGTACTCGCACTATCTCCTTAAAGTGTTCACCTTCGGGTCGCTGAATCGTTGCTGTAACAAAAAAAAGATATAAGTTTCACTTCGACTGCAATTGCCTTAGTAATTATTTGAGAACTCAGCTATACTCATGTCTGAATAACCATCGCCGGGTAAACCCTGGAGGACATCTAACTTAAAACCATTCCGTCCTGTAATAGCTTAGCCTGGTCCAGGGCCCAGTGACCACTTGACAATTCCTCACTGCTTCCAAAAATGTGAAGGAGGGGTAATCACTTCGGGTTTTGAAATTAAACAGATATCTGATCTCGGTCGGGATCGGTGGTCGATGAAAGTACTCCATGAAGACAATGAACAAGCTATTCGCGGAAGCATATCCGTTCGGGTGTAGTTGAGATGGGGCGATCCCCAAAAAAATAGTACTTCTCTTATGTACTCATTGAACAGAGGAAGCGTCCCGGTCGCGCACGCGTGGCGATTGAATGCGGTGTATCCCTCCGGCGGATTGTGTGGTCTGTCATTCGGTCCTGGTAATAACACGTCGTCCATTGACAGGCCATGCCTTAAGCATATCCTCCCCAACATATCTTCAGAAATATTGGATCGAACGGAGTCCGATGGGCTGGCAATAAAAGACGCATTGGGAAATTCATCCGGAGCTGAACCGATGATCTCAGGTTCAATATCCGGAACCTCTAGTCTCGAAGTAACTGTACTTTGAATCTCCTGCTGCTGCGAGCTTGAAGGTTCCATGACTAGCTAACTCATGAGAAACCATCGTTAGACGACAAAGGACCCGTGCATTCCCCAATATAAAGCGTATGAATGTGTGTTGTGCAGTGCTGTGCATTACTTGGATAAATGTCGCAGAGTTAAAGGAAACAGGCAAACGACGAAGCTACGGAGTCCAGTTATAATGACCGTCATCGCTGACCGTCATCACTAAACTATTTATATAATGGAAATTGATTCGGATAGAAGTTGTTATGGTTCCATCGACGAGCTTCGAAAGGTGGTCGAGTATGCAGTTTAATTATCAAGTCCAAATATGCAGGAATGAAGCTCGTCGGAATTATGCTACGAAAATGTCAAACTTTCGTATCCATCATGGAGGGTATCGAATCGATTGCAGGAAGCTCATTCGAATCCATCATGATACCATTTCGAATCGATACAAAGGGGCGCGCTTCGAATCGATGATCAAGGGCCGAGTTTGTATCGATCATTGTAGGATGACTTCGAATCGATCCTTGGTTAACTGGTTCGTACCGATCAGGAAAATCTCAATTTAACATCAATCACGTACGAATCGATACCTTTCGTATCCGTCATAAAGATGTAATTCGTATCGATGTAAAGTTAAGGACTTCGAATCGACCAATAGCTATTTCTCGTATCGATCATTTCGTATCGATGCGACCCATCACGATAGTCAATCGGTACGAACTACGTCACCTCCATGAGGGCATCCCACGGATTGATGCGAAATCCAAAGAAAAATGATGTCGCCCTCATCGATTCGAACACGAGTCCCCAGATCGATTCAATTCTTCTCCAAACCAGATCCGGCTTTACCAATCACCAGAGTGGTTAATCGATGAAGAAGAGGTAGATCTGAAATAGCTTTGCCGCTTGGATTCGTGGTTAATTACCTAATTTGAGTGTGGAATTCGAGGAATTAAAGATTTGGATCTTGATCGATTCGGAGATGTGACACAGTGCTTTTCTCTCTGAATCTTCGAGACGATGCAAAAACACAGTGAACACAAGGCAACAGTGAAAAAATGAAAAATGGCAAAGCCCATGCTATTTATATGGAACCTAGAAAGTGACCGGGTCGTTTCGCATCCCAGTCAACTCGACCGGTCGTAACAAGTCAACCCACAGATCGGTTTGAAAGCACAATTCGAGGCCATACCCTTGAAGCTTCATCAATACGAAACACACAACTAAGGCTGTGATGAGAGCATCGAGTCGCATCGATGCGACACAAACAGTGGACACATCGATTCGAAGCCCCTGTTCACATCAACAAATTCACAACTCCATCCACAACCTACCGATACGAACAGAAATTTCGTATCCATCATTTCTCATCAATATGAACCGCAATTTCGTATCCATCAAAACCAATCGATACGAACAGAAATTTCGTATCCATCATTTCTCATCAATACGAACCGTAATTTCGTATCCATCAAAATCGATCGATACGAACAGAAATTTCGTATCCATCCTTTCTCATCGGTACGAATAGGTGATTCGTACTCATCCAAGCCATCGATACGAATGTCGATTTCGTACCCATCATAGCATAAGCATACTTCATCAATACGAATGTTGATCTCGTATCCATCGATGCTCATACCCATCGATTCGAAATATTACATTCGCGCAACACAAAGTCGATTCCTTCAACCTTCTATATCGGTTCAGGAGAGGATCGATACGAAGGGACTTTTCAAAACAACCATCAAGCGTTGTCTCAACTCAAATTTCCGAATCGGTTCAGGAGAGAATCGATATGAAATTCAATAGCAAACAAAACTGACAACGACTCGTGGACGCACGACGTTAACGAGGGTCGGACTAACATATATGCATATATGTCGGACTAATATTCGATTTTAAACATTTACAGGGATCGAATACTCATCTTGTTACGAATACAACAACCAACAGCTAAGCACTATTATACGGCAATCAATCATATCAACGCAAGGTTACAGCAATATAGAGTATGAATCTCAACAAAAGAGAGCAATGATTGTTCAGAGAGAAATTGCAGCTATTCAAAGCACGTCATGTTTCCACAAGACGTACTTTGGGGGGAAAATGTTATCCCGCTTTTTGGCAAAGCCGTGATACCAAAAGAACGATCGAAACCAAAGAACAGTTCGTCTCAGAGACTGGTCACACTTCATTTCACTATGGATATCGCTGAATTTTGTCCGAGTCCGGATTGGGCTACAATTGATAGGACATGGAAGGAAAGATCGTAGAAGTCAGCATCTCAAATTTCAAGTCAATCCGAGTTCATACGCTCGATTTATGATCGATTCAATTTGAAGGGAAAAGCCCAGATTTCGTATCCATCACGATGGGTGTTTTCGTATCCATCACCGAACACTAGTTCGAACCGATCACCTTCGTATCGATCAACTTCGAATCCATCGAAGTGCCTTGGATTCGACTCCATCAACTTCGAATCCATCAAGTTCGTATCAATGGACCTCGTACCCATCAGCAGATGAAGCGCTTCATATCCATCAGCCAGTGTCTGCTTCGTATCCATCAGCCTGTTTCTGCTTCGTATCCATCAGATCATCCTCCTTCTAATCCATCGAAGGGTGCAAGTTCGCATCGATTTACTTTGTATTCATGGAGAAGCTATAGGGCTCGTATCCATCAAAGAAAGGCTTGTTCGTATCCATCGACAATCAGTTGTTCGACTCCATCAGCAACTACTGTTCGAACCCATCGGTGAAGCTTCATTCGAATCCATCAGGCCATCATGCCAAGGTGACGTGTCATCCATCGATACGAATGCACCGAGATATATGGAGTCGACGCGGTCAACTTGAAGTGAAGACCGGATCGGTTCGAAGTTTGCGCTCCATGTCATCACAAAGGCGCGTGCCACCATCGATTCGAAACCATCGGTGCGAAGGGATGGTTTCGAACCAAACAGCTGCACGAAGAACATCATCTCGTATCCACGATAACTCGAGCTCTACTGTCCAAATGTCATGAAGTTTTCACAGAAGCTTTCATACATGTTGAAGAATGTCCACACCAAATTTCACCTCGATTGGATGATTTTCTGATCAATTCGAATGGAGTTCGAATAGATGCCAAAGAGGGCCCAAATTTCCTTATGCCGGGCATGTGGGCCCTCTCACGTGCCAGAAGTGGTCTCCCTAATTTTCAGTGAAATATCAGCATCCTACGCCTATAAATAGAGCCCCAGAGCCAACAGAAAAAGGATCTTTCGACTCTCAAGCGCCCAGACTCTGCCGGATTGAGATCTCCATCATCCTACATCATATGTTGATTTCGAATTTCCAGTTGTAACTTGCTGTAACAACTTGTAATCATTGAAAGAGAATCAATAAAACACCAAAAAACTTCACAGTGGACGTAGGCAGCACGCCGAACCACTATAAATCGCTTGTCTACGCATTTAATTTACTGTTGATTGGAGTTTTTGTTAGATAATATTCGTTTTGAATTTACATTCTTCATTATTATCTCTTCAACGACTCCCGAAGAGTGTTGTGACCAATTTTGGTGCAAACGGTATCATTTTAAACGGGAAGAGTGATATTATTTACACTCACATAAACATTTACTAATACACTTAGTTAAACCATAAAATATACTTCAATAACCCCATCTTGAACTGAAATGCAAGAAGCGTGAACGGTTAAGCATAATCGAACAACTTAGAAATAGAATGAAATATAATCTTCAAGCAAAATTATTTTCAATCCTATACACCATTAATGAAAGAAGAATATTATTATCTAATATTTGAACTAAGCAACATTTTGGTGGATCTGAAGTATGAAATGATGAAGGCATTGATCAAGATGCTTGGAATATATTAAAATTGAAGATTAAATAATTTTATAAGTGTTTATACTAGAATGTGACATCGATACCCATGAAATTAAAGTAGAGACTTAAGTTAAGAAAATTAGAGGAAAATGAGGAAAACTAATATGCACAAACTTTATAGTGGTTTGGCTAATTGATGCCTATGTCCCCTTAACTTTGTTGATGATTATCTTGTTGTTTACAAACAATGTTCTTTTCGATCGGTAATGATCCTCAGGAGTACAAGAACTTATACAGAAATTTGTAAGCAATTGGAAAAGACCATACAAAATTTTCCCCTCCATCTCTATTTATTACTTAAGGTCGCCAGAAGTCCCTCCACCATGTTCTAAAACACTTTCTCTACGTTCATGAAGAAAGTTGTTTGGATGATCATTGCCATGTCATCAATTGCCATGGATCAGTACCGACCCGTAGCCATAGATAGGTATCGATCCATAAGATTGCATTATGCATCTTTCTGATAGTCTTGAGTTGATGCTATTTGCTAGTGGCTTCATGCTTTCCAACATGGTTATTTTGCTAAACGCTTGTTTCTGGGCCAATTATTTAGATCAGTGGTGGAATGAAGTACTTGACTTCGTATGCTCAAGCCCCTTGATGGTGACTTGCATGTTAATGATGTTTTGAGGCTTGAAATAGGGTGTTATCACCTTGGTTTGGAGTTAGTGGGATGTGAAGCGATGTGGTGAATTTATTTAGTTTGGTACCGGTCTACACAATGGTTCGATACCGCTCTACACAATGGTTCGATACTGATCTATCACTTAGGTGGCTAAATGATATTGCACTCCTCTCTAAAGTTGGTAGCTATGCATTAAGCTTGTTAACATGTTCATACTTAGCTTCTTGACTTGTTAGCTATCTCTTTAGGCTTTCCGCCTTAATAACTTCCAAGTCTGCTAATCAGGTTCATGCAAATATGGCTTGGTCAAAAAGCTGGATAGCACTTTCCCAAAAGTACATTTTTGCTTTAAACATGATGTGCTTTGAATCAAGACAAGTCATGATTGTTGCACCAGATTTCAATTCGTACTTTGAATCTTTGCCATTTTTCTTTATACCATTTCAGTGAAGTATGGTGTCTTTGGTTCTTTATTGCGATGCTTTTCTAAGTTCATGCCTTCTAGCACTTGGTACTATAAAAATTAGTGTGTGCCACTGTAATTTGTAAGGACCCAGGGTTTGGACTCTTTAACTAGGAAAATATATATAATATATATAGTAAATAAATGGATTTTCATTAATAAACGAACTCATTTTAATTAATTATTAATGATGGAAAAATCATTTACAAAATATTTTTACCAAATTAAATAGCTCTTAGAAAATGGAAAATGCGGCCAAAGAATGTTTTCCGAAATTTGAACCTTTCGACACCGAAAAGTTGTCAGAAACGTTGTTTGTCTTTGTGCACTATATATACGTATATAAGAGTTAGTTAACCAAATAATAATAATACACTAATAGTATATTATTTTATGTTAATTGTGTTTAGCAAGGGATGTGGCAAGACATGATTTTAAAATAGTAACTTATATATATACACATACAAAATCATATCATTATCTCTTGTCATTTCCTTAAGTACCATCATCATTACCCTTCATGGCCCAAGGCAGTTGACTAGAGAGGGGGGAGATGTGGCAAATGTGGGGAAGGAACGTGGCGATGTGACATGTCAAAATGATGACGCGTTATGGTATTTTAAACTAAGGATAAAATGGTAATTACTTCCGTTTTCTTCATCTATAAATGCACACCCATACACACACGTTTTTATTAACGTTCTCTCCTTCATTTTCGAAAACTCCCTCTTTAAAATTTCCATGGCTTCCAAATCCTTTATTAATGTTTAAAAATCCTAACTTTTCACTTTAATCTCTTCCAAATCTATCTTAAACTTTCCTATATTCATTTCTTGACTTTATTTTTCAGGATACCAAGCCCACACCCACCCCAAACCACTAGGTCAAGCCCCATACCATCAGGACCAGCTATTTGAATCTTAAAACTCTAAAAAAATCTTCACTCTTTGAAGCTTGTGTGATGTTTCCAAAGTCTAGTCGAAGTTCGCTATGTATTTGAGGAGTTTCGATGAGTAAACTACATTATTTTTGGAAAAGTTCTTTTGACTTTAGTATGTGGTGTATTGTAATGAAATATGATATGTAAATTGAATGGTTAGTATTTGGGTTGATGTTGATTTGATGGATTTTAGTGTTTGGTGTCGAATTTGAGATTTGAATGCGGCATTGTTAAATTAGTAAGAATCTAAACATATATTTTTGAATGTGTTTCATTGTGACGTTAAAAAGTATGGTGCGTGGATGTGTTTTTGTGATCCAAGAACCAAATTATGTCGTGTTGAGTCAACGTTAACAACTTTGTGTGCTGTGACAGACGTGAGATCCGATTCGAAAATCAAAAACAATGTTTTCTTATTTAAAAGTTTGGAAATTATTTCAAAGTTTCAATATTTGTTTCTATGTCTCAAAAACTTTAAAAGATATGTTTCAAAACATGAAATAGAAAAGAACCAAGCAAGTTTTCGCTTAAAGTATGTTTAAACGAACAGCTCTAGCGATAGCCGTTATAGACGCAGCTCGACAAAATTTTCGATTTTCATTTTAAATTATTTTCTTGTGAAATCATTTTGCAAAAGTTTTTCAAACTTAATTAGTAATATAAAAAGAAATTAAGTTTAGTTAAATTGATATTTTTTTTTTAATAAATTAATTAAAAATAATTATTACTTAATTGATAATTAAGTGATTAAGTAACACTTAAAAAAAATTAATGACTAATTAGTGGTTAATAAAGTTTTAATTAGTGATTAATGAACTTAAGAAGTAATTTGATGATTATTTAATTAAGTTAATTATTTAATTATTATATAGTAAGTGATTATTTAATTTACTTTTAATTAATTAGGTTTAACTAATAATGAATCGTTTAAACCTTAACTAAGATGCATTAAGAAGTTAATTAGGACTAAACTAAGTTCATTAAGTTGATTAAAGTTTAACAACGAATTAACCTTGATTTCATTAAGATGTAATTATGGTTTAAACCAATTAAATATACTTTAATATTTTCAAAACTATTTTTAAAATTAATTGGTTATGTTTTAAATTAATCTACTTTTCAAGTTAAGTGATTTAAAATCAAAGGATCTCACCGTCTGGACCATTAAGTAGCCAAATGAACTAAAGTAGTGATTATAAGATGTTTACACGTTTTATGGAAAGTAAGTTGGCTTAAATTTAGCACGAATACTGAATATTTTTAACGTGATAAACAGAAGGAGGTTAATTTCGATAAGCAGGTCATGATAACTTAAGTATATGGAGTGTATGTCCATATGTAAATCTTGCTCCCGATTGTGAAGTTGTTCGCTATCAAATAACTTGACCATTTAAGATTATCGAATGTTGGTTTGAAGAGACCGGAATCGGATGACGAATAGTTGTTCGGAAACCACTTCGAACCAACGTAAAGCATTCAAATTTAATCTATCGAAGTCATGGTCAAGATTCAAGACTTGAAGTGCAAGGGCTATCTTGCCATTAACCTTGAGGGTGATTCTAAAATGATTGTAGTCAAAGTAGTGCCTTCGGTTTGTTCATCTCCAGAACGACTTGTATGGATGAATGCTCACATTGTGTCAATATCATGAAAGCAATGTTAGCATTCTAAAAGCGAAGTACTATATGTGAAAGGTAATAACGAAGCCTTAGGCCTCGTTAACTGAAAATGACTAAAACATGGGATATGCAGCAATGCTATGTGGGTCGCACCCATTAGGGTATGATCATTTCCATCTAGTACGAGTCCCTACTTAGATATACTATAGTCCCAAATTATTGCTGATCCCAACCAAGGGGATGATCATATTTGGTACTATCCAGCAAGGATATGTCAGTCCTATGTTGGCAGGGATCGTTTGATACAATCTTTGTATGCTAATCTAGAGGTGTACTATGGTAGGCGGTATCCCAGTAGCCTTGTCATTTTATGGGATCTAATCTCCAATACGCACCTTTATGGTTTTAATTGTTAGTCACAAGGACAAACTTTTGAAAAAAAAATCAGGCTGAGGGACACCAAGTTTCATTTTTGTGCTGAAGGATAAACTTTGAAAGAAAATTAAACAAAAGGATAATGCCAATTCTAACTAGCTTTATATTCAGTTTTTACGATATACAAAATGTTAGTTATAACTAGCATCATATACATTTTTACACTATACAAAATGCTAGCTGTATTTGGTATTTTATTTCAGCCTACTAGAAAAATGGAAAATATGATCGAAGAATATTTTTTGAAATTTTGATCTTTCGATATGGGAATGTTGTCAAAAATATTGTTCGTCTTTATGCACTATATATACATATATAAGGGTTAATTAAACAAACAATAATAATATACTTATAATGTATTATCTTATGTGAATTATGTTTAGCAAGTGATGTGACAAGACATGGTTTTAAAATAATAACTTATATATATACTAAATCATACCATTATCTCTTTTCGTTTCCATCATTACCCATTATGGCTTAGGGGATGTGACTGGAGAGGGGGAAATGTTGCATATGAGGGAGAGAAAGGTGGTGATGTGACATGTCAAAGTGATGACATGTTATGATATTTTAAACTAAGGATAAAATAGTCATTTCCCCACTTTTCTTCATCTATAAATACACACCCGACACACACATTTTTATTCACATTCTCTCCTTCAGTTTCTAAAACTGCCTCTCTAAAATTTTCATGGCTTTCAAATCCTTTTTAAAAGTTTAAAAATCCTAACTTTTCACTTTAAATCTCTTCTGAATCTAGTTTAAAATTTCCTATATTCATTTCTTCACTTTATTCTTCAAGAAACCAAGCCCACTCCCACCCCAAACCATCAGGCCAAGCCCCACGCTATCAGGCCAAGCCATTTGAAGTTTAAACCTCTAGAAAAAATTTCACTCTTAGAAGCTCGTGTGTTCTTTCCAAAGTCTAGCCGAAGTTCGCTTTATATTTGAGGAGTTTCGGTGAATAAACTACTTTATTGTGGAAAAGTTTTTTTGAATTTACTATATGGTGTATTGTAATGAAATATGATGTGTAAATTGAATGGTTATTATGCTGGTTGATGTTGATTTGAAGGATGTTGGTGTTTAGTTTTGAATTTGAGATTTGAATGCAGCATTGTCAAGTTAGAAAACATGTAAACATATATTTTTATATGTGTTTCATTGTGATGTTAATTGTATGGTAGTATGGATGTATGGTTGTGATCCAAGAAATAAAGTATGTTGTGTTGTGTCAAAGTTAACAACTTTGTATCTTATGATGGACATGGTATCCATTCAAAAATCAAAAACTATGTTTTCTTGTTTAAAAGTTTGAAAATTATTTCAAAGTTTCTATCTTTTTTTTTCTATGTTTCAAAAACTTTAATAATTATGTTTCAAAACAAGAAATAGAAAAGAATGAAGCAAGCAATTTTTTCGCTTAAGGCATGTTTGAGCGAACTACGCTCATAGCTATAGTCACAATGTATGTAGTTCGACAAAATTTTTGATTTTCGTTTTAAATGCTTTCTTGTTAAATGGTTTTGTAGAAGCTTTTCAAACTTAGTTAGTAATATAAAAAGTGATCAAGTTTAGTTAAATTGATATTTTATCATTTAATAAATTAATTAAAAATAATTATTACTTAATTGATAATTAAGTAAGTGGTTAAGGGTTAACACTTAAAGAAGGTTAATGACTAATTAGTGACTAATAAAGTTTTATTAGCGATTAATGAAGTTAAGAAGTAATTTGATGATTAATTATTTAATTAAGTTAATTGGTTAATTATTATATAATAAATGATTATTTAATTTATTTTTATTTAATTAGGGTTTAACTAACAATGAATTATTTAAACCTTAACTGAGATGCATTAAGAAGTTAAGTAGGACTAAATTAAGTTCATTAAAGTTTAATTACAAATTAATCTTGATTTAATTAAGATATATTTTGGGTTTAAGCCAATTAAATATACTTTAATCTTTTCAAAACTATTTTTAAACTTAATTGGTTATGTTTTAAATCAGTCTATTTTTCAAGTTAAGTGATTTTAAAATCAAAGGATCTCATTGTCTAGACCACTAAGTAGCTAGCTAAATTCAAGTAGTGATTATAAAATGTTGAAAAATTTGTGAAAATAAGTTGATTTATGTTTAGCACAAATGCTGAATATCAGTAACGTGATAAACAAAAGGAGGTTAATTTCGATAAGCAGGTCATGATAATTTAAGTATATGGAGTGTATGTCCATATGTAAATCTTGCTCCTGATAGTGAAATTGTTCGCTATCAAATAACTTGACCATTTAGGATTATTGAATGTTGGTTTAAATAGATAGGAATCCGATGACGAGTAGTTATCCGAAAACCACTTCGAACCAACGTAAAGCATTCAAATTGAATCCATCGAAATGATGATCAAGATTCAAGACTTGAAGTGCAAGTGATATACTGCCATTAACCTTGAGGTTTATTCCAAAATGGGTGTAGTGAAAGTAGTGCCTTCGATTAGTTTATCTCTTGAATGACTTGTATGGATAAATGCTGACATTGTGTCAACAACGGGAAGGCAATGTTAGCATTCTAAGAGAGAAGTGCTATATGTGAAAGGTAATGACGTAGCCTCATGCCTCATCAACCAAAAATAACTAAAACATAGGACATGTAGCAGAGCCATGTGGGTCGCACCCATTAGTGTATGATCATTTCCATCTATAATGAGTCCTTACTTAGATATACTATAGTCCCAAATGGTTGATTATCCCAACTAAAGGGATGATCATATTCGGTATCATCTAGCAAGGGATAGTCTAGTCTTGTGTTGGCAAGGATCGTTCGGTACGATCTCTAATGCAGAGGTGTACTATGGTAGGAAATACCCCAGTAGCCTTGTCATTGTATGGAATCCAATCTCCAATACATGACTTTACGGTTTTAGTTGTATGCCTAAATATGTTGGAATGTGAGATGCAAGCATTCCAGCTATGTTCAATATTTATTTTAAACCCTTAAGAATTATCATAATATCACCCGTTTTAAATAGAAAGTGTTTTTGGTCATCGTTTGGTAAAAACCCATCAAATCTAGGTGCGACATGGTCTCACGATACCTTTTGTCTTTTAAAGGAGTTTTCAAATAAAATATTGTTATTTGAGTTTACTCGCACAAACCCATGTCTGACCAAGAGTTTATTTTTCTTTTTCCTAAACTCTAAGGTACTCAATTTTTATTAGTAGTCAAGCGATCTAGGTTTCTCTCGAAAATACATTGGAGGAGCTGGAGCAGGTGGCTTCAAAAATAGCTATTATTGTGTATGTATGCATGGTCTAAGTATTTTATGGATAAGAAGTTGTAAATTGTCCTATTTTAGACTTGTATTATTGAACTTTAATGTAATATTTTAGCTATGACTATGTAATATACGACATTTTCTATAATATGTTGTTCCCTTCATGATAAGATTCGGTGTTTGTTTAGTTCATCTTCTTATCTTTCTCATTTATTCAACCTATAATGACTCGGTTTTTGAGTGCAAGAAAGGCGGTTTGTTACATAATCCATCGCCCCAAGTTCGGTAGCTTTAAGAAAATTCCTTTCCTTGATTCTAGAGGTTTGAATTTGTTGGCCCATGGTTTCAATTATCAAACGCCGAGTGCACATGCACTTATTCTTGTTTGCATCTATATCCTCACATATTTACCTCCATATGTCATTTTTCATTTTTTTTAAACATAGTTCTATACTAAAGTTTGTCATGGATCTGTATTGATCTTGGATTTAACAAATTTTGGCTGTTTTGTAGTCGAAGTTCTTTGGTTCGGGAGGGTACAAGACCAGATCCAACCCTCAACTCCTTTTCACTTTTACTTGCCCTTGTAAACTCTATCTCAAGGCTTCTATATTAAAGTCCTTGCAACAATTCGAAGCCCAAGACGTTGTCGTCTTCCTCCAAGTAACGTCTTCGCTAGTTGTTCTTTCCACCAGTCTGTAGTCGTTATTAACCTAATCGCAACCGACCCCACTCTTTACTTTGAACCTTCCCCTACCTTCATGGTCCATCATCCTAGGTAGGTGGCAAAGTTGTAGGTCGAGATCACCATTGCTTGCATCATTGTCATGCTATGGGAATTGATATGAAGGAGGAGGAATTGATGGTGGAATTTCGACCCAAGATTATGAATCGGTGCCACCCCAGCACTAGGTGAAATTCCACCTCAATGCACTTGAGAAGATTTTGCAAAAAATAATTGATGCCAAGGGTTTTCTCAAGTGAAGTCTTCTGAGCCCTATTGGGTTCCCAATGCAAGGTTTACATGTGAAGTCCATTGGTATGGTCAGCGATGACGGTCACCTTAGATAATAACTGGCTCTCGAATTAATCATTGCACAACATTGGACACTGACATTGTAGTATTGCACGATACTATAACTTTCACCATTTACTAGGCTTTCGCTTAGTAACAAGGGCTTAACTTTTAATTTTTCTAATATCACTTACATGTCGAGTTTTGATAGCCATGGATCGTAGACGCTCTGAGCATCTCTCCAAGATGACTACAGGGCCATCAACTTCTACATACACTGAGTCATATGTCGAGTCAAGTTCTACTGCAGCCACTTCCATAAGACATACTCCAATAGCACAGACATCCCAGTCTATGCATCAACAAGCCGAACAACCTCCCTAGAGATTCCATAAGAGCCAATACAAGGTCCTAAAGTAGAGGTTGCTCCAAATAGTCCTAAAGATGCAGTTATACTAGATGATCCGATAAATTCCACTACATCTAAGATCGAAGAGGGACCCTTAGAAAAATCTATGAAAGACATGGTATCTCGTTCGAGGATGTGCTAGTTCCTATGCAACGTCAATAGGCATACAACTCCCAGTAGGGTACACAGCCTGTAACCAATATAAGTTCCTTGCGGGGTATGTTCCACCTTTTAATCGGTTCATCTGTCGGGTTCTAAATTTCATAAAGCTGGCATTAGCTCAACTACATCCCAACAGCTATGCCTTTCTACATGATGCTTATAATATATTTTCCCAACCCTCGAATCGCGTCCCTAGTGACGAAGAAATCGGATACATATACAGCTTCAAACCTCATAAGGGAAATCCTTCTATTAATTTCTAAGAACCTGCCTAAGGCTACAGAATTGTCACGGGCACTTGGAATAAACCAGTTTATTTCCAATGAGTATTTCTTTTCTCATTGCTCAAACTGATTCACAAAAAGGTGGTTGCCTAGATGTAAGTCTTGATCCATTCATTTTTATATGATCCTACCTTCTAATTCTATTTTCTCAAGTCATTTTCCTTTATTCTTTCAAATGTGCCGAGGAGGTCTACCAGCATGGACCTTGCAGAGATTGTTAGGACTCTTATAGAAGTCCGACTATTGATAGGGACGCAAGAACTATTCTCACTAATGAGATCCTCTTAGCATAGACTTTGTTAAAAGCAGGACGCAATGTTGGTCATATTCTGGTGGCCACAGATAGTGAAATGGATGACTCCCCATCTGGAGATGCCTCCACTCCAAAGTCTAGTGGATGAGACTGAAGAAACACAATAGCATGTTAAAGAGGGTTAAGGTAGCAGAATAGGGCAAGATGACGTTGATATAGGTCATGAGCCTTGTAGCGGTAAGGGCGACATCGACTAATGATTTCTTTTAAGGCAAAGACATATCATCAAGATTGTCATGAGGAAAACTCTTACTTTACCTCCGCTAGACATAGTTGCTCCAAGTCCGAAGGAGATTCCACAAGAGTTCAAAAGCCATATCGTGGTTTATGTTAGTGATGCATATGATTAGTACTTTATATGAAAGAGACCGGTGGAGCAAATTCTAAATATGATGAAAGTAAGAAGGTCGAGTTTCAGGGTTTGGAGGTCATAGAAAATCAAGGCAAAAAGACTATTGCTCATTTTGACATAGAAGTTGTTAAGTTAAGAAAGGTATAAGCAGAGGTTGAGCAGAAAGTCAAGGACTTGAACGAAATGATCAAACAGAAGAGGAAAGACCACTTGAGCCAAAATAAATGTGCTTACATTAGAAATCATGTTATAGGGAAGGAGAAAGATTTCATAGCGAAAGAGGTGAGGAGTTGAAGATGTAGCTTGAAAAATACAAGAAAGAGAAGGATAACGCCGATATGCAAAATCAGGGCTATTATGGCGAGTTTGATATTTGTAAAGAGAGGGATGAGGCATTGGCTTATGCTAGAAATATGGATGAATCGGTCGCAACAGAAGTGGATCAAAGACTAGTTTGAGCCACTTATCATCAACTATAATGCCAATGTAACCAAGTTCAAAGTTTTGGAATGGCCCAAAAAGGATTACCCCAAAGCTCTGGCTTTAGCATTGGAGCAGATTCTGCGAGAAAAACAACTAGCCATGAAGAGAGGTGAGGTAAATATGGCCTAGTTGGAGTGATAAATCCTAAGTCCAAGTGGGATATATGACTCACAGCCAGTGAGTTCGTTTTGCATCCAGAGTTGGCTGCCACGATCTAAAAAGACCAAGGTGAAGTCTCCAGGACTATGCCTCAAGGTCCTGCTACAACCCATACATCTAGGCCCCAACTTCCTCCATCTCTTCGCCTTATCCCCTTACAATCTAGAGGGACCTCAAACACAAAAGACAAGCATTTTGTCCCTTATTCTAAAGTGGAATTTTGATGACCCTCCTACCCTTACAGAGCCTTAATCTAGTTAGATATCTCATTGTCTTTGAGAGAAATCACATGATACCAGTTGACATTGATAATCTCTCCCTTTATGTTTCTCAACTTTTAGGTCAACTTCACATTACTTCGCTCCCTATGGAAGGCCCCCAACTAGTATAATAGGCTTCCAAGATGGAATTAATGGTCATGACTATTCCCGAGACATTCTTATGTATTTTAGTTAGCAAGACACCCAGTCTCAGTGCTCAGATGATTGCTGATTTACAAGAGGAAAGGACAGGCAAGCCGGTGAGTTCCACGGGATCTAGATCGATGTGGATGTCTACATGATGGGATTCTTATGGCCTCTTGTAGAGCTTTCCATGCAAGAAATGCTAGAGACCTAGACCTTATTGGCCAAAGAGATCAAACATAAGAAGATTGAGTTCATTCCCCCTTCTTTGTTAATAGCTCTTCCTGGTGAAACTTTCTTCATTCCAGTCCATCTTCCTCCCCCCGGGAGCACTCAAAGTGTGCTTAATAGATCATCACAAAGCACCCCAATGAAGGGCTAAGGAAGAGGTAGGAGAAAATCAGATAATGCCGGTACACATTCCTCTAGAGAGGGGA
Organism: Allium cepa; assembly: GCA_030765085.1. Classification (NCBI taxonomy): domain Eukaryota; kingdom Viridiplantae; phylum Streptophyta; class Magnoliopsida; order Asparagales; family Amaryllidaceae; genus Allium; species Allium cepa. The sequence goes on along the minus strand of CM060934.1, from coordinate 484,287,127 downwards.
AGAAGAACAAGAAGCACAAGAAGCGATTATTTGTTTGCTTTCCCTTTTTGGTACTACCAAAAGATTTGTTTCTCTTTATGCTGGCTTTCTGTGAGTTCAGCCCCCGCCTTTTGTTTTAAATGTTATTTTAATAAACTTGGTTTTCTCTTCAAATTTTGTGTTGACTTGTTCGATTTAATATAAATGCGCTCCCTATTTTTATTTATACATGTAGGAACCATTTCTCTGTTGTTATTTGGCTATATTATCAGCCTATTTTTTTGCCTTTAACCAAGTTCCATTTGAATTATATAGCGATTTGCATTACACTATATTGGTCATTGAGAATCTTAGTGACTAGGGCCTTCTCTTGGTATCTTCCTTCGATCATGTCCAGTGTTAGGACTCGATCGAATTATGATCACTTAACACTGGTTAGAACATCCCTATCTGAAATGTTTGGCTTTGATTATTCCAAGGCTAGGTATCAACCGAAGTTGATCACTTAAAGTAGTGATTTAGATATCCTTCTTTAGGATATTTACCTTCGACCACGCCTGACTCTTGGCACCGATCGAGGTTTGAGTAAGATCTTCCCTAACTCCCGATGATGATCTTTGGCCTCGCCTTCCTCTGGGCAAGGCATCAGTGTTCTTGTTTTAAGACCTTACCGAATTTCAGTCATTAGCCTTTCACCTTGCCATCTTCTGGGAAAGTGTTGATGCTTTGCCGAACTCTTAGGATGAGCAAATCGGGTGAACTATCTCGTTCCACCCACTTCTGTATATACTCATTCCCCCTAATCAAGAAAAAGGAGTTGGTTGGCATTTATCTCCAGATGCCAAAGATGGTTATACCTTAAGGTCCAATCATGGACCGTACAAGTTTAGTTGGCACCTAATCCTAGGTACCTGCATTATACAAAGGCAGATTCATTTATGTTTATCATAGTTCACAATTTCACAGTTAGATAGAGACAGAGTCACAGATTTAGGAAGTCGTTTCATTTTATATACATAGAAAATTACATATTCTATCTTGCTACATCAAACTTTACTAGATATTCTAAAAGTCGGATCTTAAGTGAAATAGTTTCGCAAATGTTTGCAATTCTATGCTTAGGGAAGTGAAATCCCATTTACGATCACTAGCTTGAATGTTCCATCTCTAAGCTTGTGTTTGATTACATATAGACCTTCCTAGCTCGGGCCCATATTAACAGGGCATGGGAAGATTCGTTTGAGAACTAGATCGCCAATCTCAAAGTTTCGACTCCTGAAATGGTGTTTTAATATCGAGCGACTCATTTTTGATATGTTGATTAGGAGCAACCATCCATAGCTTTGTCTTAAACATGTATTGAATACGTCGATTTGGTCCTCTGATTTTTTTCTTTCTCAAGTGGATCGACATACTCAATATATGCTTAATACAAAACTACAGTGGCTAACGGATCTATCAGAAAAAATATAACAACGAACAAAAAAGATCATAGACCAGCAGTCAAACATATATTTATACACATATACACATATACATCATAGTACACTACAAAGTGATACAAAAATGGAGGTACAGGAACCACAATATATACATCGAGTCAAAACGAATAGATACATACTAGAGTTTGCAAAACACTACAAAACTACTCAAAAAGTAACAAGCAGAAAGTCTAAAGCGGAAGCAGCATAGCAATTATCTACAACAGATGTCTAGCCTGAAACAACTCGGTCTTACCTGAGTATATAAAAATACACGGGTCAGTCTAGCTTAAATAAATGATTAGTATGTGACAAATGAAGTAATACTAATGTATGTTAACACTTCATGTAAGATAATATCACAACAATATATCAAATGCTAAGTATCATAAGAGGATATTTCGAAAGAGGCCAGATAACAACAATACCAATTAAAATCAATTAATTTCCTCACATCATCGACATACAAAACAATCAATATAAAGTTTTCATCAACCAGAACTCCTAAATAGGAGATCACATGGCTCAAAATTCGCCAAAGAAAGGCAATCACAAATAAATCCTATAATAGGAATTCCTAAATCTCCAAAATACGCCAAAAGATGGCAACCACAAATCATAATATGTAGAACTCGATTAAGAGTTCAAACTCCAAAAATGTAATCGCCACATAATAATGTCTCAAACGACTCAAAAGGCCACATAATCTCGAAATGGCGATACATTTACAAAATCACAAATAAATAATGAAAACATCATAAAAGATAGCACGTGCATAATAAATATGGCCGAAGCCCGCCAAGTATTGTTTCTCAAAATAAGGAGCCAAATACTTCCTGAAGGACAAAACATCCTGAAGGACAAAACATCCTGAAGGACAACATCACGAAGGACAAAACATTCTAAAGGACAACATCTTGAAGGAAAAAACATCCAAAAGGACAAACATCCCAAGAACAAATGAGCCGAAGGCCCAGTACTGGCAATCAACCTGAAGGTCCATAAAAATAGCCTCAAACAAACAAGATCGAAATTAATCAAAAAAGTAAACGCATGTGTCACATACCACATGTTTTACCAAATCATTTTATTCTCATTCCCATATGCTCAAAGAGTGTGCAAATTTAGCTTCAAATGAATAAGTCCGAAATTAACCCAAAAAGTAAACGCATGTGTCCCATACCATATGTTTTACCAAATCATTTAATTCCCTTCCTCATACGCTCGAAGAGCGCAAAAATGTGTATTAAATATAGAAAATAGTTTGTTTTGAGAAAATTAGTTTTAAAACAATTTTTTGAAATCGTTTGTAAAACATTCCTTCAAAATTTCTCTTTGTTATAGAGAATATATAGTTTTAATCGCTTTAAAATAATTTATAAATTTTATAAAATATTTATTTCAAAAGCCATTTTATTATAAAAAATCTTTTCGAAATTTGTTTTAGAAAATCCATGCTCGAAAGTAACTAAAATCATCGAAAACGCCGTAAATTGGCATAAGAAACATTTCAAAACTCATCAATCCAAAATACAAATCCTATAAAATGTTGGCTTGCCTATTGATAGGCTTTATGCCCTTCAAAAATGTTCCAAAATATCACAAAACAAGTTGCAAAAGTGATTTGAATAAGCATCAGAACAAAATAGTGCACAAGAGGGCAAGGAAATTGGCCTGGGAAATTTACAATTGCCCACGTCGACCCGTAGGTCGACCTATAGGTCGATCTATGGATGCTCGGGTCGACCCTGGGGTCGACCTAAGCATTATGTTGGTCGACCTGCAGGCCGCAACCACTACAAACTTTGTTCTGCCTTGTTCAAACTAATTTTTACCTAAAATTTTCAAACAGTTCCCAAACGATTTTGACAATGAAATTTGACACGCTGAAACTACAACACCTAAACTATAATCCAAAAAAATCCCAGAATGATTTCATCACCAGAATTGAGAGATATGAACATAAAAATGGAACAACCCAAAATAGTATTTACTAACAACTATCAAACTACAGAAAATTGCTTACAGTAAGCGATTTTTGATCAGTTTCAACTTCCAAACTTTTGTTTCAGCTAGAATCGTGAGTTTGCAACTCACCTTAGAAAAAAGTATATCAAACTTGAGAAAACATGTATGAATTGGAGGAAGATAGGAGCTTTGGCGAAGTTTCAGCTGAAGGAACCTAAAAATCAACAGTATATAGGCATGCAACAGAGAAAATGATTGTTATAGACAATTCAAGTTTTCAAAATCAGAAATTGATGAAACTATCTTTGATTTTGGATTGGTTAACTGAGTTCAATATCTTCAATTTGATTAAATTCAGCAAAGAGATGGAGAAAATTGTGGATTTCGATTTAGGTTTTGAAGAGGAAAGTTCGTTTCTCAATTTTCTTTTGTTTTCTACTATATAATCTTATTGTACATACTAAATTAAGAAGAAGTGGTTTCTTCTGGTTAGAGTAGTAAATGGGCTTAGGCCCAACAAGAAAATAATTAGATTAACAAACACACTAATTAAAAATAATTAAACTAAAACACTTACATTTTTAACCAAAACAATTTATTTTCTCATGTTTTCGACTTTTATAAAACCAAACTAGCATGTTTTATGTTCACATAATGTTTTACAACGTATAAAAAAATTTTAGCCATCCAAAATTATTTTCCATTATTAAAACTCTTATTTTTACTTAAATGCACTTACACAATAATTTACATAAAACACTATTTTAACAACCAAAATTTATACAAAAATTATTTTCTTTTGTAGAGCGGGGCTCGAACCTGGGTCACTAGTTCAGATGGCAAGTGCTCTAATCATTTGAGATATTGTAATTTTTTTGTATAATTGAATACAACAAACCATATTAACATCATTTTTATATCCAAATATTGTTTTAAAACAAAATTCCACCATTTTATTTATAATATGTATCATATAAAATTTTAATACTTTATTAGAATTTATAAAACTCAACATTTGGCAATAACTTGCAAAATTATTGCATTTTACCAAAATAAGATATGAAATGTTCATTTTTATCACAAACAACCAAAATAGAGTTTTTAAAACCGAAACATGTAATTGACCAGAAAAAACCGACAGCGAAAACCCTAATTTTCGCCTCCGCTCTTAACCAAAGTTTCCTACCCTTAGATCTGCCGTGCCAACCTCATATCCCTTGTCGCCGATGCTTTCATCCTTGCCGGTTGTTCCTCAGTCTAGCGGTCCTCTAGATCCATCACCTATAGCCATGGATCCTCCATCGGGATTCCCGCCGTTATCATCCACAAATCAGACCCCTATTGACAACGACGGCTTTACTGTGGTGGTTCGACGTAAATAGAAACGCGCTCCAAACAATTTGTCTCAGCCAATGTCTGGTGTTATGGCAAGTAGAAATTCACTTCACAAATCTGTAAACCCTTCTCTCCAATCCACAGACACTAATATTAGTAAGCTTAATCTAAATTCAGCTTATAGCAATGATGTCCATTCCCTCCAAAATGTAAACAAATCTGTTCAGAATAGGTGGAATTTTTCTACCACATCTAGTCGGGTGTGGAACGAAGTGGTTAAAGGTAACAACATTCCTGTCTCTATCCCATTAAAATTTTATCAACCTCGTGAATTAAATTCCATTCAATGTCCCAAAATGTCCGAAGAGGTTGTGTTAGAAGCGAAAAAGCAATGGGACAATGCAATAGTGGTATATGTAGTTGGTCTTAAACCATATTATCCATGTTTCAAAGATTATATCCTTAGAGCCTGGAAGCCAGAAGATGATTTCTCAATTTACTCCAAAGAAAATGGTTTCTACGTGATAAAATTCAACAAAAAATAAGATTGTGATAAAATTCTAGAAGGAGGCCCATATTTCTATAATAAAAAGTTGATGATGATGAAAAGGTGGTTTCTGGGAATGCAACTCAATAAAGATCTTCTTCACTCAATCCCGATTTGGATACGACTCCCTAACCTTCCCCTTGATTATTGGACGGAAGAAGGAATAAGTCGTATTGCCTCGGTTCTCGGTTCTCCAATTAGATTAGATAAATTTGCTGAAGGTATCATCAAAATTGCTTATGCAAGAGTGCTAATTGAGATAAATAATTCTTTCAAATTCCCTAATAAAATTCCCATATTAACTGAAGATGACAAAATGATTTGGCAAGAAGTGAAATGTGAATGGAAGCCATCATTATGTACAAACTGTTCAGGCTTTGGTCATGCTGAAATGAATTGTCAATTTAATAAAGTGTGGCAGCCAGAAACGAGCAATGTAACCTCAAATGAAGATAACTCCGACATGATGATTGATACCAATGGGAACATTACTGAGAATATGGTAAACAATAATCATAGTATCAAAGAAATTCCGCCCGCTTCTCCAAAGTTATTAGAGTTCCGAGAATTAGAAAATTCAAAAGATAACAATCCACGAAACACAGATAACAAAGACTCCTCACAAAATCAAACCGATGAAATCCAAAGAGTCCATCCAAACTCTGTTGGTTCGAATTTTATTACAAATCCAAGAACAAAAGATATGAATATAGAATTACAATCAAATTTACAATATACACATGTAGACACAGATGTTTTAAATTGTGACTCCAATGAAAGGTACAAAGACCAGCTGGAAAAGGATAGAAGGCCTGAGTCCACGGAGAAAGTCAACACTTCTTTATGAACTTCCAAATCCAGTAACACGCACAAAATTAGGACAGATGAAACCCCTTTTGAATTCAAAACTGCAGCTAATCCAGACGTTGTAGACCATCCTGCATGGCATACCATTGTTAATCAGTTGAAAGGAAAGAACAAAATTTCGAAGAAAGCAAAGTTACTGGGGAATGCTACTCCCCTAGAAAATAGTAGCATCTTCGAAAGCAACCAATAGATGGAGTTCCTTTTCTGGAACATCAGGGGTATGAACGCCTCAGCCAAACAATTGGAAATTAGTAGACAATTGTGTAGCAACAGGTTTTCTTTTGTTAGCATTCTTGAAAATAAACTATCGGTAGATAATATTGATAGATTAATGAAGAAAGTTCAACCTAAATGGAAATTATCACATAACATTTTAGATGGTCAGAAAAGTCATTTTCTTACAATTTGGGATTCTACTAAGTGGTCTAATATTATCCTTCACACGAATGATCAATACATTACTGGTATCCTGCATAATTCTAGTGGTCAAGGCGTGATATGTACTTCTGTTTATGCTCACAATGAGGAAATGAGGAGAAAAGACTTATGGAATTATATCATTGGCTAATCTATGAGTGTTAACATTCCTTGGATTATGGCAGGCAATTTTAACGCTATTTTATCACCTACCGAAAGAATTAATAGTGGTTTCTGCAATGTTATGGGTGACCATGAATTTATGGATTGTATAAATAAATCGAATCTACTTGAACCAGAATTTTCAGGAAATTACTATACATGGAGAGGAGGCTTTCAATCCTCTATACACAGTAAAATTGATAGGGGTTTTGTAAATTATTTATGGTTTGAAAAGTTTAAAAACTATGGCATAAATTTTGGAAATCACTCCATTAGCGATCACACTCCTATTATGATTAAGCTCTCTAATCAGAATATGAGAAGAAGATGCATACCTTTCAAGTACAATAATTTGTGGCATCTTCAAAGAGGATATCAGAGCACTTTACAACAAGCGTCGGACCAGGAATTTTCAGGTAATGCTCTTTATAAACTCCTCTGCAAATTAAAAACTGTGAAGGTTAATCTGAAAATCTATATCTCAAATAGAAACAATATATACTCTGAACTAGATAAGTTAAAGGAAGAAACCAATGATATTTATAAGCTTTTAGTTCGAGATCCTCTAAACAATTATCTAATCGAAGAATATAGTACGAAAAATGACAAGATACATGATATAATGAGGAGTATTGCGAGAGAAAATGAACAAAGAATGAAGATAAACTGGTTGACTAAAGGAGATAAACCCACAGAGTTTTTTTTCTCGAAAATCAATAAAATTAAACCAACAAGGGGGGATAATCTCATTCTTAAAGACAATGGTTCTTGGTCATCAGCATCAGAAAATACTGCTCTCTCAGCTACAAAATATTTTTCAGATCTTCGCCTAGAGACACATTACAATTTCCAGACATAACTTGCAAGAAAATCCTATCGGAAAATGCAAAAATAAACCTCTGTAAACCTTTTCTTCTTGAGGAAGTTAAAAATGCAATTTTCTAGATTAATGACAATAGTTCCCCTGGTCCAGATGGAATAAATTCCAAATTTTACAAAATACATTGGGAGAAAATTAAATATGACATATGGAATGCTATGAATAGTGTTCTTCAATCTGGGAAAATTATTAGAGAAATTAATCACACGTTTATTTGTCTCATCCCAAAAAACCAAATGCAGTGGATATGATTGATTTTAGACCAATCTCTTTGTGCAATGTGTCATATAAAATTCTAGCAAATCTTCTTTGTAATCGAATGAAGTTATTTATGAATGATCTTATCTCTATTAACCAGAATGCATTCATACCTGGTAGAGTTATTACAGAAAACTCCCTTTTGGCTTATGAAATGATTAGAGGTTTCAACAAGAAAAAATCTAACAATTTATGTCTGAAAATTGATCTGCATAAGGCATATGAAAGAATTAATAGAGCATTTATTCATCATATACTGACCTCAATGAACTTTCCCCTTCCATTTGTCGATCTTATATATGAATGTATCTCTACTCCCAACTTTTCGGTTTTAATAGAAGGATCACCATATGGTTTCATCAATAGTTCAAGAGGTCTAAGACAAGGTGACCCCCTCTTACCATATTTTTTTGCCATAGCTATGGAATTTCTGACAATTAACTTGGATATGGAACTCATCAAAGGTAATATAAAACCCATATACCAAACAGAACCTTTGGTTACACATTTGATTTATGCAGATGACATTCTGATCTTAACCAAAGTTACTATTGAAAATGCCAAGTGTATCAAGCAAGTTTTTCAAGATCTGAATAACATAGCAGGGCTGGAATTAAACACCAAAAAAACTACGCTATTTCTTAGCAAAGGGGCCAAAAATAAAGCTCAAATAGCTAGCATTTTAAATTTTAGCATTGGCAGCCTGCCAATAATTTATTTGGGCATTTCATTATCAAGTAATAAATTAAGAGCAAGAGACTATGGATGGCTGATAGACAAAATAAACAAAAAGTTTAACCATTGGCACAGGAAGATGCTTAACATCAGTGGCAGAGCTGAATTAATAAAACATAGTTATTCATCGTATGTTGCTGTTTTGGCTTCAGTTCACACAATTTCCACTGACAGCAACACAAAGAACTAATTCTTTATGTCCTAATTTTTTATGGAAATCTAAAGCTCACCAAATGAAATGGGAAGAGGTGTGTAGAACCAAAACTGAAGGTGGCTTTGGTATAAGAAAAATTGAAGATATTTCAAAAGCAGTGGCTACAAATCTTCTGTGGAAATTTATTAATGGTGAATCTCTATGGGCTAAATGGATTCAAAATAAATACTATAAAAATGCAAACTTCTAGACTGCTACCATAGATCCCTCTGCATCATATACTAGGAATACCTTACTTCAAGCAAGACAATGGTGCAAAGGTCTCATTAATAAAAACATTGTCAATGGGGACACCACAAATTTGCGGTTTGATCCCTGGATCATTGGGTCCTCATTAATAGATAAAATTGGCTGGAATGCCATGTCTGTGCAAGATGATATGTCAAGAAAATTTCTGTGTTGATCTATAACAATAAATGGAAACAAAACATAGAAGATGTTCCTACTCAGTATCATCAAACTACACATAATACTAACATTCAGCAACAAATGGGAAAAGTTTACTGGATATGGACCCCTAGTAACAATGGACAATTTTCACTGAAATCAGCATGGAATCAACTCAGAAACAAGCATACAGAACATTTCTGGACAAAAATCATATGGGGTAAAGGGTTCGCGCCGAAAATGTCAATTTCTGCTCTAATGTCCATACAAAATAAATTGAACACAAAGGATCGTGTTAGTAGATGGAACACAACTATTGACCAACAGTGTAATTTATGCTCTAGTCAATTAGAAGACAGAGACCATCTCTTCTTTAATTGTCCATATTCAAGTAGATTACTGGATAGTATCATGTAGAAAATCAACATAGATTTCAATCTTAATTACAACATTAACCATATTCTAGACTGCATAAGTAAAAGAAAGAGGAATCAAACTTTAATAAGCCAAATTACCAACATTTCTTTCACTTCCCTGATTTGGAACATATGGTGCGGGAGAAACAATAGGATCTTCAGAGGAATCGAAATGTCAGCATCTATCAGAAGCATCCTGATAATTCAAGACGTTAAAACACTAATGCAGTATTTAATTGTTAATCAAGAATAAATACAGGGACGAGACTTTTCTTCGAAAACAAGAATATTGCCATGAGGTCTTCTTACCCTCATCGTCCCCCCTGAATTCCATCTATCTCCTCCTGAAATCTTGGTTTCCCTCGAGCTTGATTAAAGTCTAAATTATTGGTTTCTTGATGCATCTGGTTTCTTAGATCTACCATTTCTAGGACCATGTTTGTTGCCTCTCTCTCTTGGATGCTGCATTTTTTACTTGAGAAAGACGACTCGGTGTGTTTTTGAAAGCCTTGTCCTTATTCCACGTGAAGACTGGCTTTTTGCCTTTCTGGTTTCCTTTTAGACTTGCAGTTTGTAATGGTCATTATCATTGTCAATGGACCAAGTTGTTACTACGGATGGTTTTGAGTGCATTTTATGTTTGTTTTACTCCTCCATCTGTTAAACAACTTGGTTTTTGTAAATACTGTGTTGTAATGTTAATATATGGAAGTGATATGTACTCTTTTTTCTTGTAAGGCACCCGTTTAGGTTAGGGGGATTATAAGGTTTTAATGAGGCATATCATGGAAATATATGCCCCTTCTTGTTAATAAAGTACCTGTTTTTCCAAAAAAAAATTAAAACCTTATTTTCAACACTTTATATTTAAAACTCATTGTTTATTCAAAATAAACAATTTTAATAAACTTCCTAACTCCAATTTTTTTATTTCTCAATTTTTAAATTATAACCACTGCTATAATTTAATTTTATAGGTAATCACCAAATCTAGGGTTGTTACGTGTCTGCAACTATATGCAATATTTGCAGACAAGTCTGCAATTATATGGTATAGTTGCACATTTGAAGAAAAATCGATGATGTTCAAAATTTGCAGAATTCTCTACAAATATATGGAATAATTATACCTGTGCTGCAAATATGATTTTTTTGGTATCAACAATGGATACCGTTTTAAAGATCATAAAATTTTGGATTTTTTGGTGAAAACGGTATGCTGATCCGATGTTTCTATTGAAAGTTATACGCGTTTGAAATGTTAGAAATGTAAAACATATTTGGGTCTTTTTTCTCGCTAGAATTTGAAAACAGGGACCGAAAACTTAATACATTTCATTAACTACTTTCTTATTTTTCTCTCCTCTTTTCATCTAATTTCTTAATCAGTTTACACTGAAACTCTATCGAAATTCAATTAGAATCAAATTCAATCATTACTAGTTTGATTCACTTTCGTATACTCTCTGATTTCTCTTATCTCTCTCAAGATCAAAGTACTACTCAAGATTTATTGTATCAATTGTAATCAAGATCAAAGTTCTGAATCTGCAAACTCTATCAAATCATATTCTTATACTCTGTAGTGTGTTTGGTATTCTTGAAATCCAAGTAGGCATGATCGTAGCCTTTTAAAATCAATTGGTTGTGCTTAGTAGCCTTTAAATCTAGTGGGTATGCTTATAGCCTAAAAATCAAGTGACTCTACCCAAAGGGTCGGGATTTTGAAGGGTGTGTCTCATAGCCTTGAAATTGAGATTGTATTTGCATTTACTAGTTAAAAAGAAATCCGTAAAAGGAACTATGCAAGACTGAATATAGGGTAACTCTGAACCGGTATAAAATCATAGTGTGTTCTTTCCTTTTTACTTTTACTACATTTACCTTTATCTGTACTTTGATTCCGTGACTGTTTCTTTGATTGTTAATTCCACCATGCCAAGTATATTATTAAAGAATTTGAATAATATTCATATAATCAATTAAACACTATTCACCCCCCTTTAAGCATTAATTTAGCCTTAAGATCCCTATTCCGCTAAATCACAAAGGACAGTCATCGTCCTTAATATATGTATCCATCTCCTTCAACAGTTGAAACTTATAGGTTTTAAATGGTTAAAACATTTGTTACTTTACAAACAAAAATACTTCATCACCATTTACCAACCACCAACCAACTGTGCAGTCTAAAAGTTTATGTTATTAATTACATTCATGTTATCGAAATATGGATGGTGTATAACTGGTCCACTTTTCCAAAAACATTTGATTTCTATGAAAATGATGTAAAAAAATACATGAGTAAAGTCACATTATATATTTAATATCATAAATGCATTTCTTTTTCTTTTTGTTTAACTTTAATACGCCAAAAGAAATATAGATATTATTATCCCTAATCAATCTTCTCAAGTTTGTTGTAAAATAATATATTTTAATTATTATGAGGATTAAGGCCATTATTTGACTGAAATCAACTTTTCAACCTCATACTCATTTCATACCAAATTTTGTAAGTACCGATACACACACATTGGTCAAGTATTAAAGTTTTTATTCATAAATATTGATATCCGTATTTTTTAATGAATACATTCACTTTTTTACCCTACTCGATATTTACAAGAGCAGTTTTAAGATGTGAATTGAGGGAAAAACTTTGAAGTGTTCCACACCTAACTTTTATGCATTCCGTGCTTGTTGATTGAGGTGACAATTACATGAATATTTTATTTTTATTTTCACTTTATATACATTTTGTCTTTTGAATAAATACATAAGTACTTCACTAAAATTAGTTATATTGGTTACAACCAGTATTACATAATATAGAGTTGAGTATAATAAAATGTAATCAACATATGTTTATTTTCTAGAAATTGTTCCAGCAAAATATATTTCTAATTTTATCCTTAATAAGGACATTATTAGATGGAAACCGACCTTTTAACCTTTCGTTCATTTCATATCAAATTTCATATATATTATACATATTGATTGATGACTTATGTTTCTATTCATAAATAATTATATTTGTATTTTACATATGTGTGTGTGTGTATTTGTGTATGACTATTTTTTTTTTCATATCCCATATTTTTGTATGCATGGGTTAAGTTGTGAATTGTAGAAATTTTTTGGCTACTTTTAGTCTGCCCAATTCTACTCTATTTGATGCTTACTACTTGTAGTAATAATATATGCAAAGACCTTTCCTTAAAGTGGGCTATGTCTTACATGTTTATAGATAATTTTTGGTCCGAGTTAAACCATAATTTCTTCATTAATAACATATATTATGTGTACAAACAAAGTTTCCCAAAACCTTCAAAAAAAAATTCTTATAATATTTATTTTTATTTAAGTCATTATTATTTAAAAAGTACATTGATATTTTTTTCCATAATTTGACGGATCCTCTCCATTTCATTTAACAAATTTAAATTACTTGCATGCTTTTTTGGTTACTGTTAATTAAATGTTTGGTTTAATTATTCGGTACCAAAAAGTCATCTTTCAATTCAATAATTTTTGAATTATTGATTCATTCTATTATGGCCTTCAAAAATAATAATAAGTTTAGTCATTACTTACAACGTTATTTGCACGATTGTTGACTGAAGACTTACAACACTATTTGTTGATGTTTACTATCCTTATAATAGTAACCAAACTCCACAGTTCTAAGAAATTGACAATGTTTTATGATAAATGAAAATTGATCTGATTTAATTTGTTGGATTTTCTCCATGTCGGATGTTGTATTCTACAAAATTTGTTAAATCAATTTTGGGATGGTTAGACAATTTCATACTTTCACATACAAAAAAAGATAATGAAATAAGCTTCTACTACATGTTTGTTAATTTTATTCGATTATTTGTTAACCATAATAATCTATAATTTATATCAAAAAAAGGGTTATTATTTATTGCTTGATTATGTACCCAGTTTTATTGTATGGACTGGTAAAAAATTTGATAATACAGTCTACCTCTCAATCTTAGAAAACATTTTACTGCATATAAACAATAATTTTATTAATTTCTTAGTTACCATATCTACTTTTTGTTATGTGCTTATAGTATTTAACCTTTTGGATTCACAGTATTATTGTTAACTGTATGGATGTAGAATCAGTTAGACATTACCTTTCTCTACAAAATACTTTTGGATTTACAATATTTCTTTGTTATTACACTCTATATCTGACACTTTTGTCATGAACTATAAATTTCATTCAGTATACACATCATTCTATTTTACGTGTGATCACCGGTGAAGGTTATGGTTTGCGTTGGTGCTACTAAGCAAAGAAACCTTCTTCCATATTCCTTGTTTTTGCATTTATTTGATGCTTAGTGTATTTGCCTTATTCCAGACTTTTTTGCATTAAAAGAGACTAGAAAGACGAATAATAAGTTATTAAAGAGACATTGAACTTCCTAATGAATAATATCTTGTTATAAATTAGTTCACACACAACATTCATTTTCTGTTAAAAAATTCACACTTATTAATTTTTGTAATATCCATAAATTTCAATTTAACAATTAAATCTATTAATATCTACCTATGTATTTTCTAGCATGCAGGAAATATTGAGCTTGTTGATAGCTAGTTTTGGGATTGAGTGAGGACGGAAATATCACATAGACATTGTGCATTGTTTTGCTAGGTAAGTTGTTATTATGGTTCTTTAATAGTTTGAAGATAAATATGAAACCTTCTTATTAGGCAGTTGTTTATTAGAGATTTGTTGTAGATATGTATGAAATATGCATGAGATATTGTCTATGAACATGAGAAAATTTGTGTTTGAACAAAATATATGAAATATTATGTGTCAAAATTTTCATATTTTGTTTTTGCCACATATATTATTTGAAAAATAATGTAAATAAAGTCATATATTTATATATACATGCATATAATATAAATTATATATGTGAATTGCATGCATGCACTTATAGACGCACATACGCGCGCACACACACACACTCTTATACATGTTATGACAAATAATAATCACTCTGCCAAAATTTTTAGAAAAAAAGAAAGAATTTGCTCTGGTTGTTATGTGGCAACTGAAGCAACATAACCTGACAACTGGAGCAAAAGAACATGGAACATCAACTATATAAGTTCACTTCTGTTTCAGTTGTCATGTGATAATGGAAGAAAAATATACTTAATTGCTTCGGTTGTCATGTGACGATCAAAGCAAAAAATGAACCTTTTTGCTTCAATCGTTTAAGCAACTAAAGCAAAAGGTGAACCGTTTACTTCAGTTCCTTAAACAACCAAAACAAAAAAGTAAGTTTTTGCTTCAGTTAAACAATTGAAGCAACAGATTTTAGTCTATTGCTTCGTCTTCATAAGCAATACTAGTAAAATGACCGAAGCAATAGGTCAATTTTGCACTAGTGAAAACTCACCATAAATGTACACGGTCTTGGTACAAAGCAATAAACACATGTGCCTCTAGGATAGAACAATACAAAAGATATATAATGATAACAATAAGAATGCCGAGTCAAAACGCAGCGATAATATATAATAAAAATGTATACATAGTCCAATATACAACAAATATATTCTTCCACTAAAACATTCAACACATGAATCCAACTACATCTCAATAATACATAATAACCATATAGTAATTCCTAGTCTCCATCTGTGCCCAACATCCACAAAATGATCTTCTCGCCACTGAACCTAAAATGTCTCGGACTGACCCAAGTATTGTAAATAACATATTGGTTAGACTATGTTTATAATGACAACAAATAATATAATGGCATCGGTAATATCATATATAATATGAAAACAACATATATAATAAGATGCAAAGTGAGAAAGCCTATAGAATCATCCCATGAAATCCAACGCCATAAAATAATAAAGATGAATCTATCATAATCCAAATTGCATCAATAAACAAAGGCTATCTCAAAAATATCGAATCATCAAACAATATGGATATAACATGGATTGACTACACTATAGGCTCATCCAGTCTCTAATATAGCCAACTGATCGTAGGAATGAGACATATATATGCCAATCCACTACACATACATACCCTGAATTAGATGGGAGACTGATGGCTGCCTACTGCGGGCATTCTCTAGGAACCCAGGTCTACTCGCCTATCGCAGAGTAACCGTCCATTCCTACTATCTTTAGTTACCTCATCGGACAACATTACTCCATCCACCAACGACTCGTCTACATGTAGCCTCGGTCATTCACCTAATGGTAACAAACTGCTGGCCTATGCGACACAAGGGCAACCAACTACCAATCCTGTGATGCGCATCGAATATCATAAACAACAACAGTTTCGTGGATCTGGGGCGCGACCCCATGATTAGGCCGCCAGAGTGGATATTGTCTTATCTAGTTTACTCCCAAAAAATAAAGAAAGCTGGACACAATATGCATTGTCATATAGTACTCGTATAGGTCACCACTGACTATATGATACTCCTTACCAAGTATCACATATACACATGAGTGTAATCCCCATTTGAGTGAGATTTACTTGCAATGAACAACCAAACAAATGATATAATGGCATCTCCTACCACCGCATCTTTTTTTGGTAATTATTTAAGGTTCATAAACTACACTCAATCCATAGTATATACCGCCATATGACAAGTCCAATGTATAACCGAAAAGTGTTACCAAAAGTCTCATACCAAACTATCTCACTAATCTGTTTATTCATATTTCTCGCTACACAACAATGAAATCTCATAAATCAAACAGAAGGATGTCATCACCGTATCATCTTAAAATATAACCCAAATCAATATCAATGGTGAATCATTCATAATAAAAAAACTAAGAAGAAAAGAATAAGAAATACTAATAATGTAATAAAATAAGATCATAAGAATATGGTGAAATGATATTAAATCTAATATTGGAATAATTACCTCGTTTGCTAAACTATTATACAGTACATTTAAATATGAAATAAATACTATTACACATCCTTATTATATACTTATAAAATATCCAAAATCATTTTTTAAATTAATCACAATTTATAAAGCCATTTCCTAATTTTTTGTAATTAAATACTTCTTTAAAATAAATAAATATACTTCTAATAAATTTAAATACTACTTTCAAATAAAACTATTCTTCAGAAAATTATATATTTACTTTGTATAAATTTTCACATTTATTTCGAATGCAGATATAATTTATTCACCATCAAACTATACACTTCCAATAATAGAACAACATAGACTCGAACCCGGGTGGGACAATTGCAATGCATAATTCTTATCCCTAAGCTACACTTGTTTTTAGAATAAGAAGGTGATCAGTCGACTGAAATACTTCACCAGTGGACTGAACATGTCGACTAACAAGCAATAAACCATTAGAACCTTACATTTTAATGTTTTGATTATGAAAATTATATAAGTATATATTATATGAAGCAGCCAAAATTTCAAGAGATGATATTATTCTACTCGACAATAGATCCAAGACCAAAGATTTCAAAGAGAAGTTTCAATGTTTATAATTGGCTTCTCTATAATCTAATTAGTAAATAATTGTCAAAACCTCTGTTAAGTGGTACATGCATGCATACATAGTTTCAAATCTTATTCAAATTCATATACATTACTTAAGTTTGAACTATAAAAAGTTTATAAACATCTTGCTTTCAAAACTAAGTTCACTAAGAAGAATTCAACAGTTTCAGCTGACTGAACTAAGGTCGGCAGTCAATTGAAACATGCACACATGCACAAGTTATTTTGAAGATTCAGTCAACTTAACACCCTAGTTCAGTCTACTGAATCAGGTGTCTTTTCAAAATAAATTTGAAATTTGAAATTTTTTGAATGATTCAAAAGACAAAATTTGTTTCCTCGGTTGACTGAATATTCATAACGGCTATTTTCTGAACAGTAGCCACTTTTCAATGAATAGAAACATCTTTTATTCAATAGTTGTTTTCGTATCTCTTGGCGGAATCTTTTCACAAATGATTACATATTTTTAACTCTATAAATAGCCTTCTATTCAGTTGTTTAGGAACTTAATTCTCCAATTCTATTCTATATTCTTGTTATCTAAATTCTGCCATTTGTTGTCATAAACACTTTCAAATCACTTACACATTCAAGCAAAAATTATTTGTTATTCAAATTACTTCCAATCTTCACGTGCTGCATTATATACCATAAAGGAGAAGATTATAGGAAGGGTGTACTCTATAGACTCATCCGTGCTATTAACAGAGCACAATCAGTCAAGAAATATTATTGTATTATTGAAGTCATGTTCGTTGGTTAGGCGGTAGAAGTCCTATTTGGTTGTTAAGGTGGAAGAAGTCCTATTAGGTTGCTTAGGCAGTATAATACCTATTCTTTCGTGTTAAGTGAGGGTTGATAGTTTGTGGTGACCCCTTTAATTTTCACACATAGTTTTTTTTTTACAAAAGGAATATATATTTAAATCCCATGAAGTTAAGTTTGAATATTTAGAAAATTCATAGATTCTTTCCCAAGATCCTGAATTACCAATATAATTATATCAGTTCATAATTCACCTTAAAATAGCTTTACATATTTGAAGATATGTTTGCTTCTTTTGTTTTGTATGGGATGATATTTACAACAGGCTCTATGCATATGGGTTTGGTAGTGCAAGTACAGTGCACCTTTGCATTTTCTTTTCTTAATTTTCTACTCTTTCTGCATATATATGTCTACTATCACATAATGCAGTATTTAAATGTTAAGAGGTATAACTGAGAGAAGTACAATTGCTAATATGAACATGCAAATCTGTTTTCACAATCACATTTTCATTTCAGGTTGAACAATTTATATTTGCACTGCATTTTCTTAGATAGGTTGGAAATGCATACCGGTATGCTTCGAGTTTATATTTCAAAAACTTGGAGTTTTTATGTCACTTTCTTCGAGCTGGAAACACTTATACAACATGAATTGTGGTGAAGTGATTTCAGGCTATAAGGATCTGACCCTTAACCATCTAGGCTGGTCATGATCCCATTCTTGCAACTTTCAGAACCATATTTCTTATGTAAATCATTTCCACAAACACTCTTTCTTATCACCAGTTTGTTTTTGTCACATAAAAGTTTTTCTGAGAATGTGTTTTCCCCAGTTTTTCAACACAAAACAAAAATGTTTCCAAATCCATTTATTTTAAAACTCTTTTTATTTTGAAATCAAATACATAAATATGAGTCATGCATTTTCTCATAGATTTTGCACCAACCAATATTTGTTACAGGCCATGCATAATCCATTTTGTTCAAAATTTACAAGCTTGTTTTGTTTTTCTGAAAAATCTGTTATACCTGACTGTTTACAATTTCCATCATCAAGTCACAACATAATTTCATACTAAAGGAAACAGAGACTAACATGCACACATATCGTACTGATATTTTATATCAGGTTCCTCAGTTCCCAAAAAGATGACCAAAACATTTATAAGAACATCAACTACTCACATGTCATCAGAAATCATTCAACAGAAGTTTAGTTGCATACATACTCAGAAAATCTCCTTACAATTTACTTTAACTACTAATGATAACCAGACCATTTACTATAAGCATCTGCAAATACAAAGCAAAGTTCCTCTTATTTATACTTAGCAGCTAATGCTTCCTTCATTCATCAAGTCAACCTTAATTACCTGCATGCAATTCACTGAGCTGCCCCATTTAATTGAGACACCCAGATGATTGCAAAGGCAACCAAAAGGGTCAGTTTACACTGGTATGAACATTAATGAATTTTATACACATGTTTGCAAATCTTATAAACCTATATCACTTGCATAATCTAGCAGTTTGTAAACTATGCACACCAGTAAATTGCCAGATAACTTCAAGAATACAACCATTCATTCAACATATATGCAACCAGCCATGCATTATTTATAACATCATAAATAAACCCAGGATATGTTCTCCCAGTTTCATCCAGCATTTCATTAAGGTCATCACATTAGACCTTATTTAATTTATATCTTTGTTCAGATATTATAACCCAGAGATTTTAAATCTCATACCCTATTTTTTTTTATGGTCTAAATCCCCCTGTCAAATGAACACATGTATGCATTGTGAAGGAATCTCCCAGTTAGTCTTATTTATTCCAACACACAAAGGCCTCAGGGTGCACTTGCACCATGCATATACTTCCTCCCACCTGAAGCAAGCAGATCATTGACTAACCCCAAATGACCAATTTAATTTTCTTTCATTTATTCATAGGATCTATTAACCTAATGATTTTTCCGCCTCCAGTTTCTGCTTAATTCATTAAACACCAGTTTATGGGTTTGATTATAAAACCCTCAATTCCTCCATGTTTAAGAAAAACATAATTATTTTCTAGTTCAATCCACCTGTTTACCATTTATTTTCCTTACTGCAGAAATTTGCAACAGGTTTTCCAAAACATTTTAAACATCATGATCCTTCTGTATTATAAAAGAAGAATATGGACAGAGGTATATGTTAAGGAAAATTTACCAAAAACTCAAAAATCCCTCGGTCTTAATATTTAGAAAATAAGCATGAGCCAGATTTCTATCTTGCTGCCTATGTCCTAAATGATTTATATCCATACTTATCAAAAAAAAAATGCTCAAAACATTTTTAGCTTGGAAAACTGACAAACAAGACTTCAAACAGAAATACACAAACAAACATCCATCTCATCCATTTCATTCATAATAAACCACCTCAGAAATTTAAATAACTTTCTTTTTTTTTATAATACTTTAGGCTGCCTACTAGAGGTCTTAATGCCACTGCATAAAATAGATTAATGCTCACCTATTATTTTTCTTTTACTATCTTGCTCCTCTACTCAGCAAATCCCTTCAGAGCTGCTTACCCATATTTTCCCCTATTTTATTTTATATGTATTTTTTTTTTTGAGATGATGATGATCATTATGGTGTGCAGGTTTTATAAAGCTGTTTTAGGGTTTAAGGAAATGGGTAATTCCTTTGATACCCCTTTATTTTTCATGCACAGTTTATACTTATGCATGGTCCTCAATTGGAATTATACTCACTTGATTTCCTTTAGTAGTTATTTCGGGATTTCCAATACTTTAATTACTGCATGCTATTCCCATGATCTCATTCTATTCATGCCATATGCATGTGACCTTTGTATATTTTATTTTCTGCTCAGTCTTTAATCTTTCTGCATTTTCTACTTAGCCTTCTTTTCTTATACAATCATGTACACTGTCATATATATTTAGGTGATGTAAAATTATTCATACTATATTATCTTTTTTTTTTATTCCTCCTTTAAAACAGCAACTACTTTTTACATATTATGTGATAAAAATTATACACACACAAGATTATTTATTTTTTCCTTTTCTGGCAGCAAGATTATATAAGTCATTTGAAACTTCATAAATTTCCATTGTATTTTGCTTCTTAAATTAAACAGAAAATTCCCTTTATTTTTAAATACATATACTCATATAATTCTTTAGACATGGAACTATATTTGTTTTAAGTCCCCATTTTCTTTATAACTTCAGAAATTCTTAAAGTAAATATAACTTTCATTTTATTTTAGTTTAGGGTCATTACATACCCTCCCCCTTAAAGGAATTATGTCCCCATAATTTCTCCTAATTTCTCCAAATAAAAATGCCAATCCATAGTCTGTTTTAATTCCATAACCCCATACTCACATTTTATGAAAGCAAGCAATGCATAAGAATATTCAGAGAGTCATCATAAACTACTTAAACATACCTCTCCATCAGTAAACAACTTGGGGTATTTAGCCCTCATTTTGTCCTCCACCTCCCATGTACAATCATTGGTGTCCAAGCTCCATTGAATTTTTACCAGTTTGATCACCTTGTTCCTCAACTTTTTCTCTTCCTTGGCAACTATCCCTACTGGTTCGTTTGCATAGACCAAATTCTTTTGGACTTGAATTTGAGTAGGTGACTCCAGAATTGCTCCTTCATCATGCACCCATTTTCTCAATTGAGAAACATGAAACACTGGATGCACACCACTCAACTCCTCAGGTAACTTAAGTTTATAGGCCATAGCACCAATTCTTTGCATAATTTCATATGGCCCTACAAATCTTGGTGATAACTTACCAGATTTCCCAAACCTGAACACCTTTCTCATTGGTGATACCTTTAGAAAAACATATTCTCCTACCTTAAACTCCATTGGCTTTCTCCTTTTATCTGCATAAGACTTTTGTCTTGATTGTGCTGTCTTCATTCTATGTCTAATTAACTCAATCATGTTGGAAGTTTCTTTAACATGGTCTGGTCCTAGTAGTATACCCTCTCCCATATCCAACCAACAGGCAGGGGATATGCAGGGTCTCCCATACAAGGCTTCAAAGGGAGCCATTCCTATTGTTGACTGGTAGCTATTATTATATGTGAATTCTGCCAAATGAATGTGATCCTCCCAATTACCCCCAAAGTCAAGCACACATGCTCTCAACAGATCCTCCAATATTTTGTTTACTATCTCTGTCTTCCCATCACTTTGAGGATGGTAGGCAGTACTTAAGCATAGTTGAGTTCCCATTGCTTCTTGGAAACTTTCCCAAAATCTTGAGGTGAACAAAGTGTCTCTATCACTTACAATGGTCTTGGGTATGCCATGTAGCCTTACCACTTCCTTAACAAATAATTATGCAAGCTTAGATGCATTTCTATCTGACCTGACAGGGACAAAGTGAGCTGATTTGGTTAGTCTATCAACAATTACCCATATACTATCATTGCCTTTCTTAGTTTTAGGCAAACCATCCACAAAGTCCATGGAAATACTTTCCCATTTCCACTGAGGTACCTCCAAAGGTTGCAACATGCCAGAGGGCTTTTGGTAGTCTGCTTTAATTTGCTGACAAGTGAAACACTTTGCCACATATCTTGCCACTGCTTGTTTCATTCCTGGCCACCAGTAGCTTCTTTTTAAATCATGATACATTTTAGTACCACCAGGGTGTATGGTGTACTTGGTTTTGTGATGCTCATTCATGATTTCTTCCTTCAACTCTGCAATGTCTGGTACACACAGCTTCTCATTCTTCCTCAAATACCCCTTGTGATCTATTTTAAAATTTTCCAACTCAATGTTGCTAAGTAACATTTCCTTCTTCTCCTTCAAATCCTTATCTTGGTCTTGCATGCTACCAATTTTCTCCACTAGATTGGATTTTACTGTAATCAATCCTAGTGTACCATATTCTACCATATCATCATGCTCACTAAAATCCTTTTCATTCTTGCTATATATATCTGCCTCCCCAAGCATTACTAGGTTTTTAAATTCATCAATCATTAGACTTGCTAACCTAACTTGATGCCTACTCAAGGCATCTGCCACCCTATTGGCTTTTCCAGGGGTGTACAAAATATCTAAATCATATGCAGCTAGAAATTCCATCCACCTTGCTTGTCTCATATTCAAATCTTTTTGAGAAAATAAGTACTTCAATGCTTGATGGTCTGTGAATAGTTCAAATTTTGCACCAAGCAAATAATGCCTCCAAAGTTTTAATGCAAACACTATTGCAGCTAATTCTAGATCATGAGTTGCATATTTGGTTTCATTGGGTTTAAGCTGTCTTGATGCATATGCCACTACCTTGCCATGTTGCATAAGCACTGCACCTAACCCAGACCCACTAGCATCAGTATATACAACCATTCCTTCATTTACTTCTGGGATTTGCAAAACATGAGCTTCCACCAGTGCTTGCTTCAATTTCTCAAAAGCTTGTTCACACTGCTCGGTCCACACATATGGTTGGTTCTTTTTTGTCAACTTGGTCATTGGTGTGGCTATTCTTGAAAAAATCCTTGATGAACCTTCTATAGTACCGTGCCAATCCTAAGAATGATCTCACCTCAGTCACTGTTATGGGTCTACTCCATGATTGAACTGCAATCACTTTGCTTGGATCCACACTTACCCCTTGCTGTGACACTATGTGTCCTAAGAATTTTACTTCATGTTGCCAAAATGTACATTTTGAATACTTGGCTTTTAATTCATGTTCTCTAAGTCTGGATAATACTAGGTGTAGATGCATAGCATGATCATCTTCTGTCTTTGAGTAAATTAATATATCATCTATAAATACTAGAACAAATTTATCCAAAAAGTCTCTGAAAATTCTATTCATTAAATCTACAAAATAGGAGGGAGCATTGGTCAAGCCAAATGGCATTACTAAAAATTCATAAAGGCCATACCTTGTGTTAAAGGCTGTGTACTCAATGCTTTCCTCTGCAACTTTCATTTGGTGAAATCCAGAGGCTAAATCTAACCTTGAAAATATTTTAGCTCCATGCAACTGATCAAATAGATCATCTATTCTAAGCAGTGGGTACTTATTTTTAATAGTTACCTTGTTTAAATCCCTATAGTCTACACACAACCTCATTGTTCCATCATGTTTCTTGACAAAGAGCACTGGGGAACCCCAACTGGAACTACTTGATCTTATGAATCCTTTCTCTTCCAATTCTTCTAGTTGATGTTTTAATTCTACCAGTTCTTTTGGACCCATCCTATAAGGCTTTTTAATGATTGGATTTGTTCTTGGCATTAACTTTATTTTGAATTCAACTGGTCTATTCTGAGGAATTCCTCTCACTTCTCCAAACACATCTATGTATTCATTAACTACTGGAATTTCCTCTATTTTTAATTCCTTTTGAATTTCATTTGTACTCCAAATTTTATTAAAACATGTGTTCTTTGCTATTTCACTTAGAACTGTAATTCTTTTGCCTTCATTTGTCTCCAAAGAAATAGTAAGATTTTCTAAATTTAAAATTGCTTTATTTTTCATTAACCAATCTACCCCCAATATAATCCTAATACTAGGATAATTTAAAGTATACAGATCTGAATCAAAACCATAACCCCTTATAATTAATTTCAGACCCATACACTTCATTCTTAATATACAATGACTCCCTATGGGACTGTGTATAGTTAAGGGTTGTTCAATAGAAACACAAGCAAGTGCTAACTTCTTTACAATTTCCAAAGATATCAGTGAATGTGAGGCACCAGTGTCATATACTACTGATATTGGTTGGGTATTGATTAGAATTATACCTTCAAGTTGTCCAACATTTTCAGTGGTGTTTGTTTCCAAAGCTCCTACCCTTGCTGTTTTCTTATGAGTCTCTGGGCAGTCCTTCTTTAAATGTCCCATTTTCCCACAGTTATAGCAGCTTCCTTTAGGTATTTTAGGGTTAGGGCATTGGTTACTGTAATGTCCAGCTTTTCCACAGTTAAAACAATGAGTGAATTTCTTGCTTTCAGGTGCTATTGCTCCTTCCCCTTTCTTAACTCCTTTACTTGCATTTCTCTTGTCATAAGGTTGCACTTTGTTCTGGCCTCCCTTCTTCTTATTGAGCTTCATGTTCCTGAATTTCTCTCTTGTGGTATCATGTTGCTCAAAAGAGAGAGTTAGATCAATCACTTGATCAAAGGTTTTGTCTTTGTATGGCAACATTGCCCTAGATAGATTGGGATTCAAGCCTTGAATGTATCTTGCATTCTTTGCTTCTGCATTCCCTATCAACACCATTCCATACTTGGATAATGCTTCAAACTTCTGAGTGTACTCATTTACACTCATGCCTCCTTGCCTTAATCTAATAAAGTCTTCAAGCAGTGTGGCTTTGGAAGATGCTGGAATAAATCTGGCCTCAAGCATGTTCTTGAAATCATTCCAAGTGATATCATTTTCTGGCCTTCCTACTATCACAACCTCCCACCAATCCAGTGCAACCCCCTTCAATTTCCTTGAAGCTATTTGTCTTTTCCTTTGGTCATTGATTTGCATATCTGTAAAGACCCTCTCCATAGTCCTTATCCACATTTGAACACCCATAGCTCCTTCGGTGCCTTCAAAATCCTTTCCTCCCAAATTGGTACAAGTCTTGAGCAGTTTGGAGAGCTCCTCATGAGGATTATCTTGCCTTGGTGCCATTCCATCCCTCAAAGCCCTCACAAAATCCTCCATGCTTATCACAGGTGGCTCACGTGATGGTCCTGCACCTGTGTGATGTTTTGGTCCTACCATAATGCTATAGATATAATTTTTAAGTTAGTTTATTTACCCCCATTATTTTTAATGTCTTTACTTTGTTTATTTTTTTGATTTAGGTGTACCCTATACATGTATCTCAATCATACATTTCATTCAGTCATACAAAAACATCCAACCTTAAGAATTCAATCAATGCATTCAATCATCCATATACATACAATAATGTTTACTATGTTATTTAAAACATAGCTCTGATACCAACTGTGGTGACCCCTTTAATTTTCACACATAGATTTTTTTTTACAAAAGGAATATATATTTAAATCCCATGAAGTTAAGTTTGAATATTTAGAAAATTCATAGATTCTTTCCCAAGATCCTAAATTACCAATATAATTATATCAGTTCATAATTCACCTTAAAATAGCTTTACATATTTGAAGATATGTTTGCTTCTTTTGTTTTGTATGGGATGATATTTACAACAGGCTCTATGCATATGGGTTTGGTAGTGCAAGTACAGTGCACCTTTGCATTTTCTTTTCTTAATTTTCTACTCTTTCTGCCTATATATGTCTACTATCACATAATGCAGTATTTAAATGTTAAGAGGTATAACTGAGAGAAGTACAATTGCTAATATGAACATGCAAATCTGTTTTCACAATCACATTTTCATTTCAGGTTGAACAATTTATATTTGCACTGCATTTTCTTAGATAGGTTGGAAATGCATAATGGTATGCTTCGAGTTTATATTTCAAAAACTTGGAGTTTTTATGTCACTTTCTTCGAGCTGGAAACACTTGTACAACATGAATTGTGCTGAAGTGATTTCAGGCTATAAGGATCTGACCCTTAACCATCTAGGCTGGTCATGATCCCATTCTTGCAACTTTCAGAACCATATTTCTTATGTAAATCATTTCCACAAACACTCTTTCTTATCACCAGTTTGTTTTTGTCACATAAAAGTTTTTCTGAGAATTTGGTTTCCCCAGGTTTTCAACACAAAACAAAAATGTTTCCAAATCCATTTCTTTTAAAACCCTTTTTATTTTGAAATCAAATACATAAATATGAGTCATGCATTTTCTCAGAGATTTTGCACCAACCAATATTTGTTACAGGCCATGCATAATCCATTTTGTTCAAAATTTACAAGCTTGTTTTGTTTTTCTGAAAAATCTGTTATACCTGACTGTTTACAATTTCCATCATCAAGTCACAAAATAATTTCATACTAAAGGAAACAGAGACTAACATGCACACATATCATACTGATATTTTATATCAGGTTCCTCAGTTCCTAAAAAGATGACCAAAACATTTATAAGAACATCAACTACTCACATGTCATCAGAAATCATTCAACAGAAGTTTAGTTGCATACATACTCAGAAAATCTCCTTACAATTTACTTTAACTACTAATGATAACCAGACCATTTACTATAAGCATCTGCAAATACAAAGCAAAGTTCCTCTTATTTATACTTAGCAGCTAATGCTTCCTTCGTTCATCAAGTCAACCTTAATTACCTGCATGCAATTCACTGAGCTGCCCCATTTAATTGAGACACCCAGATGATTGCAAAGGCAACCAAAAGGGTCAGTTTACACTGGTATGAACATTAATGAATTTTATACACATGTTTGCAAATCTTGTAAACCTATATCACTTGCATAATCTAGCAGTTTGTAAACTATGCACACTAGTAAATTGCCAGATAACTTCAAGAATACAACCATTCATTCAACATATATGCAACCAGCCATGCATTATTTATAACATCATAGATAAAACCAGGTTATGTTCTCCCAGTTTCTTCCAGCATTTCATTAAGGTCATCACATTAGACCTTATTTAATTTATATCTTTGTTCAGATATTATAACCCAGAGATTTTAAATCTCATACCCTATTTTTTTTTATGGTCTAAATCCCCCTGTCAAATGAACACATGTATGCATTGTGAAGGAATCTCCCAGTTAGTCTTATTTATTCCAACACACAAAGGCCTCAGGGTGCACTTGCACCATGCATATACTTCCTCCCACCTGAAGCAAGCAGATCATTGACTAACCCCAAATGACCAATTTAATTTTCTTTCATTTATTCATAGGATCTATTAACCTAATGATTTTTCCGCCTCCAGTTTCTGCTTAATTCATTAAACACCAGTTTATGGGTTTGATTATAAAACCCTCAATTCCTCCATGTTTCAGAAAAACATAATTATTTTCTAGTTCAATCCCCCTGTTTACCATTTATTTTCCTTACTGCAGAAATTTGCAACAGGTTTTCCAAAACATTTTAAACATCATGATCCTTTTGTATTATAAAAGAAGAATATGGACAGAGGTATATGTTAAGGAAAATTTACCAAAAACTCAAAAATCCCCCGGTCTTAATATTTAGAAAATAAGCATGAGCCAGATTTCTATCTTGCTGCCTATGTCCTAAATGATTAATATCCATACTTATCAAAAAAAAAAATGCTCAAAACATTTTTAGCTTGGAAAACTAGCATACAAGACTTCAAACAGAAATACACAAACAAACATCCATCTCATCCATTTCATTCATAATAAACGACCTCAGAAATTTAAATAACTTTTTTTTTATAATACTTTAGGCTGCCTACTAGAGGTCTTAATGCCACTGCATAAAATAGATTAATGCTCACCTATTATTTTTCTTTTACTATCTTGCTCCTCTACTCAGCAAATCCCTTCAGAGCTGCTTACCCATATTTTCCCCTATTTTATTTTATATGTATATATTTTTTTTTGAGATGATGATGATCATTACGGTGTGCAGGTTTTATAAAGCTGTTTTAGGGTTTAAGGAAATGGGTAATTCCTTTGATACCCCTTTATTTTCATGCACAGTTTATACTTATGCATGGTCCTCAATTGGAATTATACTCACTTGATTTCCTTTAGTAGTTATTTCGGGATTTCCAATACTTTAATTACTGCATGCTATTTCCATGATCTCATTCTATTCATGCCATATGCATGTGACCTTTGTATATTTTATTTTTTGCTCAGTCTTTAATCTTTTTGCATTTTCTACTTAGCCTTCTTTTTTATACAATCATGTACCCTGTCATTTATATTTAGGTGATGTAAAATTATTCATACTATATTATCTTTTTTTTTATTCCTCTTTTAAAACAGTAACTACTTTTTACATATTATGTGATAAAAATTATACACACACAAGATTATTTATTTTTTTCTTTTCTGGCAGCAAGATTATATAAGTCATTTGAAACTTCATAAATTTCCATTGTATTTTGCTTCTTAAATTAAACAGAAAATTCCCTTTATTTTTAAATACATATACTCATATAATTCTTTAGACATGGAACTATATTTGTTTTAAGTCCCCATTTCCTTTATAACTTCAGAAATTCTTAAAGTAAATAT
Organism: Allium cepa; assembly: GCA_030765085.1. NCBI lineage: Eukaryota > Viridiplantae > Streptophyta > Magnoliopsida > Asparagales > Amaryllidaceae > Allium > Allium cepa. Next base: position 484,257,928 of record CM060934.1, on the reverse strand, counting down.
AACTTTCATTTTATTTTAGTTTAGGGTCATTACATTCCAGAAGGAGTCTGGGACTGGATGTAGAACGGGAGTTCAAACCAGTATAAAAATCCCTAGTGTCTTTTACTTTAAAATTTACTTTCTATATTCATATTCCACACTAATAGTTAACTTAGATTATATTCCATATTACGATCTATAGCAGAAATTTCATTTGATATTAGATCAAGACCATTTTCTAATCGTAACACAGCTTTTTGATACACAGATTGTATGGAAAATAATACTGACACAAGTTTTGTTGAAGGTCAATTCACTGCACGACCACCACTATTTAATGGTTTGAACTATAATTACTGGTCGACTAGAATGAGAATTTTTATGCAAGCAAATGGATATGACACTTGGAATATTACTCAAAATGAATACACTGTACCAACTACACCCTTTGCAGAATGGTCAAATACACAAAATATAGATGCTACATTGAATGCAAAAGCTATGAAGACGCTATTTTTTGCCTTAGACAAAAATAAACTTAATAGAGTTAGTATGTACAACTGCTTATCAAATTTGGAGAACTCTGAAAATCACACATGAAGGAATTAACAAAGTTAAACCAAGCAAGATTTCTAAGCTTAAAAATCAGTTTCAAAATTTCAGATTGAGGTCGGATGAAACTATAAATGACATGTATTCTAGATTTCAAGACATACATCATTCACTATTGGCATTAAGAGAAAAAAATTCAAATTTTGATATTGTCTCTAAAATTTTAAACTCTTTGATGGATAAATAGGAACGTATGGTCTTAGCTATTTAAGAAGCTAATGACATTTCTATCATCAAACCTGAAGAGATAATTGGAAATTTAATGTCATATAAAGTAAATTTGCATGCTAAGGGAGATCAAGCACAAGAAAAAAAATATTGCATTCGTAGCTGAACAAATAGACTCAGATTAAGATGAAGATGACATTGCATTGATCATAAAGAATTTTAAGAAGTTTTTGAAATTCAGAAAGAACAAGAAATTTGGAAATAATAGAAAAGATAACACCAAAAAACTGTAAGTCTCAAATCATGAATGCAACGAATGTTATAAGAAAGGCCACATGAAGAAAGACTGTCTTGATAGAAAGAGAGATTGATTCAAAAATAAGAAGGAAAAATACATGATGAAGCAGGCATTCTCAGTAACATGGGATGATTCAGAGTCGTCATCGTCATCAGATAGTGATGTAGACAGTGATTCTGAACAAGCCAAACTCTGCTTTATGGCTTCAATAGACAATATAAGTGATTTATCTTTTGATGATTTAATTGACACAAACTCAAAATTATTAGATAAACTCAAGGAAGTTGAAAGAAAGAATAAAGATTCACGAGAAAGACTAAACAGAACTGAAATAGAAGTTAATATGCTAAGAAATGAAAAAAAAATTAAAAGAAGAACTTATTAATACATAAGAATCTTTATCTAATGTTTCTTCTCAACTCACTATGCTATCAAATGAATTAGAAGTGCAAAAAAAAAGAATATTACATTAGCTTTAGAAAATCATGATTTAAAATCAAATGTCAAAATTTTTGAGTTGAAAAACACCAGACTCAAAACTGAGTTACAGAGTATTACTAAAAATGCGACAAATTTCAATAAAGGAAGAGAAAATCTTTCTAAAATTATTAGTAATTCTTAGTCTACTAATAATAAGAATGGATTAGGATATAAAAAATCATCAAAACCAAAAAAGAATAATATATCTTATAAAACTATAATTTGCATAATAATTTTATGAAAGCAAAATCAAAGGCAAAAGTTGTTATTCCAAAGAAAGAAATTAGTAAAACCAGTACTATAAACATTGGGATACCAAAAACTAAGAATAATCTAATCAGAAACAAGTATAAAATCTTTTATATCTACTGTTTATACAAATAAATATTTTATTATAAACAGAATTCTAAACCCTCATAGGTTTGGCTTCCAATATCTAACTCTTAGGATCCTAATAAAATGAGCGTACCAACGTAATTTATATGTTTTTTGCAAGTATCGACTAAGTAAAGAGGAAAGTGGATACTAGACAGTGGTTGCTCAAAATATATTATAGGAAACAAAGGTATGCTGACCAATATTATCTACTCGGATGGAGGATTTGTCACATTTGGAGATAGCTCCAAAAATAAATCATCGACATTGGCGATGTAAGCAATGATGGTACATCCAACTTACCTCTTATTACAAATATTTTATTAGTTAAAAGTTTAAAATATAATTTACTTATATAAGTAAGCTATGTGATAAAGGTTTTAATATACCCTTTTCTGAAAATAAATGCAATATTTTTGATGAAAATGACAACCTTATTTTTAAAGGAACAAGAGAAAGAAATATTTATATATTAAATATGAAAGTCGATCATAGCACAAATATGTGTCTAGTAGCCAAAGATAATGATCCTTGGTTATGACACAAAAGATTTTGTCACGTGAATTTTAAAGCTATTAAAAAATTATCTAAGAATAATTTAGTTAGAGGATTACCAAAAATGAATTTTAAAGTAAAAAATATTTATGATGCTTGTCGGTTAGGAACATTAACTAAATATTATTTTAAATCAAAGCAAATGATTTCTACATTACAAATTTAATTGCATTTGGATCTTTTTGGACCAACTCAAACTAATCTATAAATCATAATGGATATGTTTTTGTAATAGTAGATGATTTTTCAAGGTATATCTGGACAATATTTTTAAAAATTAAAAGTGATACTTTTGAAAATTTAAAATATTTGCTAGAAGGATTCAAAATAGTTAAAATTTTAAAATTAAAAATATTCGAAGTGATCATGGTGAAGAATTTGAAAATGAGTCTTTTGAAAATTATTGTAATATAAAAGGAATTGTTCACAATTTTTCATTTCCTAAAACTCCACAAAAAAGGAGTCGCAGAAAGGAAAAATAGAACACTTCAAGAATGTGCTAGAACATTATTAAATGGAAGCACTCTAAAAAAACTTGGGCAGAAGCTGTAGCAACTGCTTGTTATGTTTTAAATAGAGTCTCTATTAGACCTCTAACTAAACATACTCCTTATGAACCTTTTAATAGAAGAAAACCTAAGATATCATATTTTAGAGCTTTTGGTTCAAAATGTTTTATATTAGATACAAAGGATAAGCTTGGAAAATTCGATCCAAAATCTGATGAAGGGATGTTCATTGGTTATTCGGAATGAAGCAATCTTATAGAATTTATATAAAAGAACTAAAGTAATCGAGGATACACTCCATGTGTCTTTTAATGAAAATTTCAAAGTTGACCATAAAATAAAAATGAAAAAATTATTTCCAAATCAAAAGATTCTGATGATGGTCTTGATAATACTAATAACAATTTACAAAATGATAATAATATAAGTTCCCCACTAAGACTTCTAAGAAACCACCCTACTAAAAATATAATTGGAGAAATTCATACCAGCGTAAGAACTCGAAATCAACTAAACCAAATTGGTCATGTAGCTTTTCTTTCAAATATTGGGCCTAAAAATTCTAAAGAAGCTTCAACTGATGACTACTGGATAATTTCTATGCAAGAAGAATTAAATCAATTCGAAGGTAATTATGTTTGGGACTTAATTCCTAGACCAAGTAATCAAGCAGTTATCGGTACAAAATGGGTTTATAAAAATAAAGCTGATGAGCAAGGAAATATTATTAGAAATAAAGCTAGAATAGTTTCTCAAGGTTATAATCAAGAAGAAGGAATATACATTGGTGAAATATTTGCACATGTAGCTCATCCAGAAGCTATACGTATTTTATTAGCATATGTTTGTTTTAATAATTTTAAATTTTATCAAGTGGATGTAAAAAGTGCTTTCTTATAAGAGAAAATGTATATGTAAAACAACCTCATTTATTCACATATGAAAAATACCCAGATCATGTTTACAAATTAAAAAAAGACTTTATACGGTTTGAAACAGGCATCTCGTGCTTGGTATGGCCGTCTTAAAGTTATTTTATTAATTCTAGTTTTATAATCTATAAAGTAGATCAAACTCTATTTATAAAACAAGATAAAAATGATATTTTAATAATTCAAATTATGTAGATGACATTACTTTTGGTTCCACTAATGAAAAATTATGTCAAGAATTTTCAGAAATTATGACAAGAGAATTTGAAATGCCTTACATGGGAGAACTTTCATATTTTCTTGGCTTACAAATTAAACAATTGAAAAATGGAATTTTTATTAATCAAGAAAAATATTGTAATAATCCTATAAAATGATTTGGTATGGAAAATACTTCTACTAAACCTACTCCTATGAGTATGACATTACATCTCGATAGAGATGAAAATAGCAAAAGTGTTGACCAAAAACTATATCGTAATGATTGGTTCATTACTATATTTAACTGTTAGTAGACCTGACATAATGATGAGTGTTTGTCTGTGTGCACGATCTCAAGCAAATCCCAAAGAATCACATTCGCAGGAAGTGAAGCGAATTTTGTGATATTTAAGCAAAACTAAAGACTACGGTCTCTTTTATCTAAAAGAATGTCCTTTTGAGTTAGTATCCTATAGTGATGCTAATTTTGGAGGATGTTGAATGGATCGAAAGAATACTAGTTGCCACTTTATTGGAAAATCTTTAGTATCTTAGTTCAGTAAGAAACAAAATTGCGTTTCACTTTCGACTTGTGAAGCAGAATATATCTCCGCTGCTTTGGCATATGCTCAAGTAATCAACATGCGGTAGACATTACATGATTTTGGAGTTAATCTTTCAAATTCAACACTTTACTGTGATAATACAAGTGCAATAAACTTATCAAAAAATCCAATAAATCATTCTAGAACTAAGCATATAGATATAAGACCTCATTTTCTCAGAGATAACATAGAAAAAGGAAATATTTCACTAGAATTTGTTTCTTCAGAAAATCAAATAGCTGACATATTTACAAAACTTTTAAATGAAAATATTTTTATAATGTTACGTCGTGAATTGGGTATTATTTATTTACATTATTTATAATTTTTTTTTTTAAAAAATAAAAAATTCTTGTCATAAATTTTTGCTGCTGGCACTCAAACTTGAGTCGCTGGTAAGGAATATTCATGTTTTTCCATTTCGCTATTGTGTTACTTACTACACTACACACTATCTTCCTCACATTTCATAAATGATTCTTGTTTCCTGTTTATCTCAACATTATATACCATAAATTAGCCTTCTATCTTACATATAAAGACTTTTATCTATTCATTTTTTTCATTATATCTCCAAAAAAAAAGTTTGAAACTTTTTTATTCTTTTCTTACAAAATATCAACAGGGGTTTGCAAAATGAATCAAAACAATCTTCTATCTGTTTTAGATCACCTTCCTCAAAATCGTCAAACCACTGCAATAACTCCACCCCGGTTTATATCCTGTAAAAATCACACCATCACCTACTCATCATACAGGATATACTCCACAAGGAAAAAGAACTAAACGTACTCTACGTTGTGATTCACCGTTAACAATGGAGAAAATCGATGATATTCATTACTACCAAAGAGAGACTTTGGAACTGCATCGTGAGCTCTATCACGAACAGAAAATAAACGCTAAGTGTTTAAGTTTTCTGGAGCAAGTCGTGTTAAAGTTCTGTGGGTCTTCATTAAATGAAAGCATACATCAACCTTTGTCTATCCATTTTCAAGCTCCACAAAATTCTTAGGAAGGAAGTCCACAATGTCCTCAGGTACCATAGAACTCCTAGGAACGTGGTAATGTTTGGTTACCAATCCAACCATTACAGAAAATCACAAAGATTGAACCATACTCCGACTACTCTCATTCTTCAGAAAATTAAATTATTATGTATACTGATTCTAGTCTACGTATTGTATTTTTGTATGTTTATATGCATTTAATGTTTTCCATACATAATAATTATAAATTTTATCCAAATTTTAATGTAAAATAATTTTTATTCCAAAACTCTTTGCTTCAAAGGTTAGAAAACTTTCTAGGAACTATTTCAGACGACTGACCACTAAAATTCAGTCGACTAAAATTCAAAGTTTACTTTTTTATAATACAAAAGCCAGTCGACTGACTTTGGGAATTCAGTCGAATGAATTCAATCGTTTTCAAGCTAAGTGGGATAATTTTTCTTTGCATACTATTCGACTGAATTATAATTTCAGGCGATGAAAGTTCATAGTTCTAAAAAAATTCCAAATTTCAATCGACTGATCCAACAATCTAAGTCTATTGAAATGTGCAATTTCTAGGCAAAATATCTCGAGTTCAAACCCTGTTTATTTCAGTCAACTGCCTTGTTCATTTCAGTCGACCGGATCTTTGATTTATTGTTTTATTTAAAATGATTTTGGCACAACTCCCAAACACAACTTTTCACATACCATATAAATTTATCTCCTTCTCACCCAAACCCTACCTCATTATAGAGAGAAAACCCTAGCCCCAATTTTTCAAATCAAACATTTTACTTCAACTTCCACTCAATCTCAATGGCTCCAAGATCTAAATGACCTCGTCAATCAACCACAGGACCATCAGAAAACCAAATTAGGACTTGGCTACATGATGAAACTATCGTCACTCTATTCAAAGCCATGCATAGCTCTAGAATATTTGATGGTTCATTTGTCAACTTCCCGGATTTCAATGCCTATGGAATCCGATAAATGGTGGAAGCAAGTGGTCCTAAGAGCTTGCTTAGCTTTGGTGCAAAAACATCAAGATCTACCTTCTTCTAATTAAGCTATTATTTACTAATATGAACTTGGATCACCAAGAACCAAGGAATAAGGATGGCTGCATTTGGACTCTTGTTTGCGGCATCCAGATCTACCTTCCCCTCTAACGACGTGACCATATTCTTTGATGTCCATACAGAGGCATTGACATCAATGTGTTGAAGTCAGTATGGACAACCATGATGAGGTCTCTGATCAATTCCTTTCTGACGATATGACCAATCTCAAATCCCTCTCCTTCTGACCAAACGCAGGGAACCTTCATCGTGCTCTTACCCGCTCCATCCAACCTCGTACGGGAGGCTACGTGAAGGTCTACAAGCGCAACTTCCAAGCACTTTATGCAATCTACTCTTCCCAAAACATCAATTGGGCCAAGGTCATTCTTAATGAATTCCTCATCATCAACCACAAGAGGAGCTTCAAGACTATCTTCTATAGAGCTTACATTATGAGGATTCTTGAGAATTTCAATGTCCCCATCATCGAAGTCGATTCATTACTATAGGTGAGCTTAACACTCAGACATTAAGTCTTATGGGATTGCCAAAACACCCATCGCCTCAAGAAATAATCAGCATCTTACAATGGGCGGCTTATCGAGTTAAAGGGATACCACAACCCCACGAGACTCACATTGGCTCCTCCTCCTCCCAACCATCCTATCAAGTCGAGGAAGAAGAAGAAGGCAACGACATTATAGAATGCCATGGCGATTTTCCTCTCAAGAAAGATCTTGTCACCCTCTTGCGAATCAAAGCTAGCTTAATCAATGTTTGGTCAACATTGATAAAACCGTCGTCAACACCAATAAGAAGCTCAACTCAATCAAGGGCTTCTTAAACAACATTTAGGAAAAATATCTTGTATCGGCTCAACTTCCACTACTGTAGCCGAAAATCCTCCCACTCCTTTCCCTTGGACAACATCTGAGGAGGAAGAAGAGGAGGAGGAAGAATCCAATAGTGAGGAAATGCAGTCTTTTTTTTTAATATTTTCTTTGTTGTTTATGTTTTGTCATGTTATATCCATGAAAGTGTAATGTTTGTTTTACTTATATTAATTTTAATTTAATGCTATGTCGTTCTCATTTTCATTTGTTGTCTGCAATATCTATGTTTGTCTTAAAATTATTCATATTTATCATGCTTTCTTTAATTAACAATATTCATATTCAACTAAACCCTAATGGTTATACAACTAGTATTCGTTTTTCAATAACAAAGAGGGAGAAATATGAAGATATATAGGTAGTTCATTGATTCAGAGGGTGTTTGTTGTTTTATTTTTTTAATAAACTTTTGAACTTACATAGTTGTCATCATCAAGATAGAGGAGATGTTAGAACCTTGTATTCTGATGTTTTGATCATGACAACTATATAAGTATATATTATATGAACTAACCAAATTACAGGAGCAGAACTATTCTACTCGACAATAGATCGAAGACCAAAGATTTCAAAAAGAAGTTTCAACGTTTGCAATTGGTTTGTCTATAGTCTAGTTAGCAGTTAATAATTGTTAAAATCTCTCTTAAGTGGTATATGCATGCATACATCGTTTCAAATCTTATTCAAATTCATATACACAACGTAATTTTTAATTATAAAAAGTTTATAAACATCTTGCTTTCAACACTAAGTTCAATTGGTAGAATTCAATAGTTTTAGTCGATTGAACTAGGGTCGATAGTCGACTGAAACATGCACAAGTTATTTTGAAGATTCAATCGACTTAACGCCCTAGTTCAATCGAATGAATCAAGTGTCATTTCAAAATAAATTTAAAATTCAAGATTTTTTGAACTATTCAGAAGACTAATTTGTTTTCTCAGTCGACTAAATATGCATAACGGCTATTTTCTAAACGGTCGCCACTTTTCAATGAACATAAACATCTTTTAATTCAACAATTGTTTCTGTATCTCTTGGTCAAATCTTTTCACGAATGATTGCATCTTTCTAACTCTATAAATGTCCTTCAATTCAATTTTTTTAGGAACTTAATTCTCTGATTCTATTTTATATTCTTGTTATCTAAATTCTACCATTTGCTTTCATAAAAACTTTAAAATTACTTGCATATTCAAGCACAAATTTATTTTTGATTCAGATTACTTCCAATCTTCATGTCCTATAATACATACCATAAAGGAGAAGATTATAGGAAGTGTTTACTCTAAAGACTCATCCGTGCTATCTACAGAGCACAATCAGTAAAGAAATCTTATTGTATTGTCGAAGTTATGTTCGGTTGCTCAGGCGGTAAAAGTCCTATTCGGTTGTCTAGGGTAAAGAAGTCCTATTCTGCTGCTCAGACGGTGTAATACATGTTCCTGTGGGTTAAGTGAGGTTGATAGTTAAATTATAGAAGGAGTCTGGGACCGGACGTAGAACGAGGAACCAGTATAAAAATCCCTGGTATCTTTTACTACTACTTACTTTCTATATTCACATTCTGCACTAGTAGTGTAACGACCCGTAGATTTCGATAATTTAATTTGTTTATTTAATAGGATTTCTAATTTAAATTTAGGAAGAAACAGAAATCTTATTTATTTATAGGAAAGAGAATGTTGAAATTAGATGTATCAAGGGAAATTTAAAATTTACAAATTGAATTATATATTGCAATTAATTGAAATAGTGGAAATTGTTGCAATTGGATATAAGGTTAGAAATAAGTAAATAAAGGCAAGTATTGAATTCATCAATGAAAATAAATTTTTATTTAGTATAATCCCTTTTTATTAACTATTGTAAGGTGTTAATTAATTGAAATGGAAAATTTGACAATAGATTCAATTTGTATATTGGATAATAGATTGCAATAACTAAAGTTAGTAATTAATGGGTTAAAGGGAATACCAATTTACTCATAATGTGAATATAAGTGAATGTAACAAAATAAATAGGAAACAATAATTATTCATAAGTGATGGTTGATGTAAAAGGAATAACTAATTGGATTTAGAATCTTAATTTGTATGTGTGCATATATTTAATGGAATATGAGAAAAACAAAATGTAAGGATTTGATTAATATATATGTTATTTATTCAGGGTATTGGATAAAATTGGGAATCCAATTGTAATTAATGGTAATAATGTTGGTATTAGCTAATAAATTTAATTTCAATGCAATACCCATAAATGAATGGAATGAAATGAATGTATGTAAATGTATACTAGGTTATTTATCAAATGAAAGGAAAGAAAAGTAAATATCGAATTTGATTGATGAATAAATATGCATTGAATAGTAATTGAATGTAAAGTTAATGGTAATTGTATAAAATCAATATAAGATAATGAATTGCAATAATTGTGGGTTGATAATAAGGTGTGAATGGAAATCTGATTGGTTATATTAATTTGATGGAATTCAAATTTGATGGGAAAGGTAAATGGATATTTAGTAATAAATTTAAAGGACTTAAAAATGGAATTTATTTAATTAATAGATATAACGGATAAGGATATACTTATAAATGTAGGATTAAGAGTTTGAGTTATATACGTAGTTCCTTCAATTAAATCATTTCAATAATTATAAATTAAAAGTTACGATAAATAAATTAAGGTGATAAATGGGGAATAACGTAAATAAATTCTTTATTAAATGATGGTTAGTGCATATAAAGAATGGAGGTAAAGCTTTATAAATTGATTTGAATCCAAAATTTAATGAAATGAGTAATTGGAATTAAATGGATTAAATGTTTGAAGTTACGAAGATTTTAATTTAGATAAAAGGGTATGCATTTATGTAATAGAGTATGAATCTATTGTTAAGTTTATTTATAAAATGGCAGTTGGGTAAATGAAAGGGTGCAAAGGTAAGCTTGTCAGTATATTTAAAGTAATATATGATAATAGGTTTAATCGAAATAAATGAAAATTTAAAATCTAAATATTACATTTATAGGGATTTAAGTGTAATCGAAGAATGTTAGGATAATAAATTTTGAATCTAATATTAAATCCATCTATTTGAAATATATGAATGGAATAACCATTGATTTCTTTGATTGAATATAATTTTTAGAAAGTTAAATTTTTATTTGTGAATTTAATGAAATTAAGGATTTGTATTGAAATTTATAAATTTACCTTCTTTAATTTGACATCTAATTTGTTTAAAATCATTGTAAATGATTAAGAAATTTTAAATAAAAAGAATGGTCAAACTTTAGAAGTGAAATAAAAAATTTTGATTTTATTAATTAATTATTAATTTATTTAATAAATGGAAAATAGCCATTTTGGCCACTGACTCGGATTTCGACGAAACCAGTTTCATCAGATCCGTAACGGTGAAATAATAATGTTTTAAGTTTCGTAGCGATCGGACTTGTCGTTTGGTACGGACTCTAAACGCCTTGAAATTTATGCAATTGAAATCAATTTGGAAAAATATTGTTTTTAGCATAACTTCTTCGTACGATGGAATTTGAACCTGAAACCTTTTCCATTGAGTTTAAAATATTTTAAAACACCTATTTTGATATATGGGTTTACCCAATTTCGTTCCGGGGTCAGAACGGGCTTTTGGGCCAATTATCGTTGAGCTCGTTTATAAATCGTATCCATCTATTCTGTTCAACTCTGCCTATATATACCCTGCTAAACCCTAGCCTCCTCCTATTTTTATTTGTCTGCGTGTAAATTTTCATCAGCTCCTTCTCCTCCTCAATGTCAGACAAATTTCAGATCCAGATCCATTTCGAAATCAAAAGCAAAAATTCAAAGTCTTCAGAAAAATATCAAAATAACATATGTTGAAGCTCTCGACGAGCGTAATTCAATGGTGTAATTCGTTTTTCAATTCGATGCATCGTTTGACCAGAAATCGCAGTCAAAATTGATTTGGGCGTTTTTGACTGGTGTTTCTGATCGGAAAATCCTTTCTGGGTTTTGTAGAGGGGCTAGAGCGTTGTTCATCGACGAAGTTTGGAGGCGAATTGACGGTCAGATTTGCGGAAAAACGCGGTCAAAGTTGCGGTCAAACAAGAGTTTATGGGTTCGGTTGCACTATGGCGCACGTCCTTACTGGAGAGGATGAATGTGTTTGTTCTGTAGGTTGATGACGTGGCTATATTGAAGGTGATTGTGTTCTCTTGTTTATTTTATTTTTTTTGATTTCAACTCGCCATTATCGCTATAACTTCTACATACGAACTCCGTTTCAAGAGTGGTTTCTTTTGTTAGGATCGTATTGAAATTCCGAACTCGATGACGCTAGTTTGGACGAATTCTGAGACGGTCAAATTTTTGGATTTAAATTGGATTTAAATTCGAATTAAATTCAAAAGGTGAGTGTTTTAACCCACTCACAATTTCTAGAATTCCTTATGTTTGTTAATTCGACTTAAGATATGAGTAGATATTTATTTATGTTCGTTTGGCATGTTTTATTCATCATCTCAGTTAAATCGCATTTATCTAATTTAACGGTTAATTTATTTTATTTATTACATATAAATTTGACAGTTAGAATTTATTTATTTGCATATTAACTGCCAGTCATAGTTATGTTAAATTTTTATTTCATATTAACTGCCAGTTAAATTTACATTTATTTTTGCATATAAACTGTTAGTTTAACGGTTGTTAAATTTATTATTGAATATAAAATGTTAGTTAATACATGTTATTTATTACCAGTATAATTTATATGCTCTATATTGATGTTGTTTAAATTGGATGATGATTGTAATAAATGGTTGATGATTGATATCTGGATGAATGGATGCTGTATTTTATATTGTATAAACTGCAAGTTATCGTGCATTTCATTCATTCGGGATTGCGGTTTGAAATGATATACAACCGCATTTTTGTTTTAAATTGCAGATTGAAATGATAAACATCCGTATCACTTGACCATAGGGTAGAAAATTTTATACGGGCACCGCGGTATATATATATATATATATATATATATATATATATATATATATAATCATTTTGAAATGATTTTCTATGGTTTTGTAAAGCTATATATATGGTTTATGGGATATTGATTTGGTTTTTGATAAAGGTTATTTACATATAGTAATTTCCGATTTTTAAGCTTTGTATAAATTTGATTTGAAGTATGAAATAAAGTTTGATTTTTTTTTAAGATCAAATACGATTAAGCATTTATTTAAAAAAAATTATTTCTGGAAGTTCTATTGACTTAAATGAGAATAAGGTGGGAAGATGAATATTAAGTTAAATTGGAATTAAATAAAAAGTTGGAATTTCTAAAGGACATGATTTTTATAACTTGATTTTTGGGTAGAGTGATTTAAATGAATATCGGGTTGATTTAAATGAATATATAATAAATTGAAAGATTTTTCGGTTATGTGAAGTTAAAGGTTTTCCTAAATTATATTGAATTCATTAAGTAAATATTTCAAGTCAAAATAATAGGTAATTGAATTTAATATATATGGGATTGTCAAATGAGTTTGTTTTGAAATGGCGAAATATTTAGAGCTTTGAAACATAAGAATTGAAATGTTATTTGGAAGTTTAAAATCGATATTCGAAAATTGATTTGTGAAATCTAAAGAAACTATTGTGTTTTATAAAGTAATTTATTATTTAACCATTTGAGAGATGGAAATTTGTTTCGAAGTTATGATTTTCAAGGTAGTATGATTTGAAAATATTATATTAAGGAGTTTTGATTCTAAATATTTTACTTTGAAAACAAAAATGACATTATATGATTTTGGGTCTAAATGATATCGTATTGATTTGAGGTTTAAAAAAATTATAAACGATATCGTATTTATATGGGTTTAAATGGATATTTTATTCTGCTTCTAAAGTATAATTATTTTAAATGACCGCGGTGTTATAAGAACGTTTGGTTGTTGAAGAGACCGGGATCGAAAGTTTTCATACTCTCTGCCACTCCAAAAACCACTTTAATAACCGTGTACGCGGTGGAGATTCCAGAATGAAGTAGTTTGGTGGAGGCATTTCGTGCAAGGTAAATACGTGGACCTGACTCCCGTGAGTTGGCATAAGGTGGCTAAAACAGGAGCAATTTTCGGGCTAATGAGGTAATTCCTCTGATCGGACACTCCTCTTCGATATTATACTTTGACTTTGGATTGTTTCGGTGGCCACTTTTACTTTGATTTTAGGGGAGATTGTTCGAGGTGGGCGGTAGCTGCGGCTACGCGTTTCCATCGTCTCGGATAGCAATTGGTATATCTACCCTGGCATTGCCTAGTTGTGCCATGTCACCTATGTTGAATATGCGCTTTGCGCTATATGATTTTTGTTTGATGATAATAAACATATATACATTCATATAAATGTATTTGGTAATGTACTATTTTATTTTTCATAGTTTAAATAAATATTTGTTGAATAAAATTAAATTTCACAGAATTTGAATTTGAATTCAAACAAAACAAGTTAAATAGATTTTGAATTCAAACAGAAATTTTATTCAAACAAATATTTTGTATAGTATGTATTTTGTTAGATAAATATCTGTTGAATAAAATAAATTACACAGAATTTGAATTTGAATTCAAACAGAACAAGTTACACAGTTTTTGAATTCAAACGGATATTTTATTCAAACGAATATTTATTACAAACTTGAATAGTACAAATTCATGCTCTCACTATACATATACATTTCTGATTACATCACGATTACATCACAAATATTTTTACATTGATAACCTCACTACATATCACTCACACTCGTATTTTGTCTTCAACTGCATTCCGGTTTGAATCCAGCATCTGAGCAATCTGCAAAAATATAAACTAACGCAGTAAAATTGAAAAAGAAATATTTTTGCAATTCAAAAATAAAATATGTTTTTTTTTGAAAATAATATTTGCCTCAGTTATTTGGGTTGTTCGTCATCATTTAAATTTGAATTCATCATACACGAACAACTTGTGACATACACAGTGTATTACTGTATATGCCACAAGGCCATGCACACCGATATATACACTTGATAGATATTACAGGGACAGGTAACCATAAGTGGCTGCAATACACACGTGTACATTCATACACGTGTGCACTGCCTCGCCAACTCGTATGCGCAGCCAACAAGAGCAAGTGTACAACAGTGTCAAGTTGCAAACAGTCAAAGGCAAGACACATGGAACAATGTAACACAGACCAAATGCTCAAGCCACCAAGATGACCAAGCAATGATCAGAGACCAGACAGGTCAAGCAAATGTGCAAATCAGTGAAAATATACAATGCACCAGAAACATGCAAGTGTCAAAGTACAGGTGCAAGTGTACATAAGAGAAGTACAAAATGACCAAACAACAACAGTGAATGGGGCAAAGCACAAAAGTGCACAACGACACAGTGGCAACATGCTCGAAGACTACACAAATAACCAAGTACAGGTGAAGTAAATCATGTCAAAGAAAATGCATGAAAGCTACAAACTGCAACATGCTTGAAGATGGTTACCAACACAAGACTGCAACCAAAAGGTCAGAGATACACAAGTTTACATGTGTGCCAATTCCAAATGCATGTAACCAAGACAGTACAACATTACAAGAGAACAAAGACCAAATGAAGTCAACAGTGATAATGGTCAAGAACTATACAAATGAATGAAGCATGCAAGCTCAAGACATCAAGTGATACAAGGTCAGGGGAGCAACATGAATGCAACAAAGACCAAGCTGCAGCATCAAGATAAGAAGATCAAAGTGAACCAGATCAATAGCAGCTCAGTTATACAAGCTAACCAAGTTTATATGCAATGCAAAGACCACAGCTACAACAAATGTACATATATGGACAGTGAAAACAGAAGTGCACAGCAACAGTAAGGAAATGGACAAATGCAACTGAACCAACTACACAAATATGCTATGCAGTAAAGTCAATCAGAGGCATCAACAAAGACAATGCTTGACACCAAGCATGTACAAAATGATGCATGATGAATCAGACCATACAATATGAAACAGAGGCAACAAGACTATATGCAAGCAAAGTCTCTACATGGATGCAGTGATACAAGTCAGAGCAACAATATCAAAGCAATGGTGATGGGCCGAGAGGACCAGTGATATAAGTAAAGATGAGTGCAGATTCGAAGTCGAAAGCAACACCATGTACAACAATGCACTGGAACACATGATGCATATGTCGAGTTCAATGCAATATAGCACCAGACATCACTATGATACAACTTATAAACCCAAATGACAACTCAATAAATTTTGCAGTGATACAAAACAAGTTCAACAGGCAACAAGCAAAAGTTCACAGAGAAGTCGAAATCATGAAAAGTGGCACGGCAATTTTTGAGAAGAACCAACAGAAATCGCCATGTCAATGTTGAACAAGTCAAAGTAGAAATACCAAGAAATCAACATGAAATATACGAATATGACAAAGTCAAATTAAAGCCGTGCTCATCACAATTTTTAAAGCCGTGTCAATCAAGCAATCGAGTATTTACACAATTGATTTAGTCAAGGAAAAATCACGAGCATCCAAGTGTAATCGAATGGCCAGAGCAAACAATTTGACAAATTCATATATATTCGAACGAACGCAAATCTAGGGTTACAAACTCTATATAAAGAAATCATCATCGGCAATTTTATTGATCGAGTTCGAACAAGAAAAACCAAAAAAGAAAAAGGAAACAACACATACCAGAAAATCATAAACAACGAACTCGATCAAGTAGCTGCGAACGAGCGACAGTTGAATATCAGAGAAGCAACCGAAGCAAGCTACAAGGAGTCGGCCGATCAACCGTGCATCAAAAGCCCTAATTTGATCAAAGACTCAAGCCCTAAATTTTGCGAGAGGAGCCGCCATTTATTTTCACCAGCCGAAGAATAAACAAATGAAGAAGATAAAAAGCAACGGGTTGAAAAGTGAATAGGGACCGGCCCTGTTAATTATAAAAGGCTTTTATTATAATTGTTTAAAAAAGGGGTTTTGTTTTTATTTAGGGTTTAAATTAAATAGGGTTGTTTATTTTAATTACTGTTTAAATTGTTTTCCTTTTGAGTCAAAGAATTTGTAAATTACCACCTAGGGATTAGGTAGTGTCAGATTGTCTATTTAGAATTAGTTCAGTGAGCAGGGAGTGCGAGTTTGCAAAGCTCGATAGGCGGGAGCAGTGTTTGCGAGTGAGCGAAACTCTATAGGCGGGAGCAGGGTGTGCGAGTCTAGTAGAGTGTTTGTGAGCGGGAGCAAAAGGGTCTGCGAGTCTAGTAGAGTTGTTGTAAGCGTGATACTGTTTAATTCTAATAGAAATCTGTGAATGCAGCAGTAGGCAGGGGTTGCCGAAGCTGGGTAAATTTTGTGTGTGATTTACTTTTCAGCATATTTATTTCTGCAGTTTATTTCTGTGTTTAAATCGAGAAAATTTGCTATAACCCTATTCACCCCCCCCTCTAGGGTTAATCTAGATCCTACAAGTGGTATCAGAGCCCGGTATATTTTTTTTTAACTCTAGAGTCATGAGTCTACAAAATAATGCTTTTTCTGAGGGACAATCTATTGCTAGGCCACCCATGTTTAACGGGAACGATTATGCTTATTGGAAAGTTAGGATGAGTATTTATCTTAGTTCCGTTGATTATGATGTTTGGGATATTATTGAAACTGGCTATAAACCTCCCACTATAATCGTTGGTGGTACTGAGATTCCTAAACCTAAGGATAGGTGGGATGCAAACGATAAGAAATTGAAAACGACAAATGCTAAAGCCATGAATGCTTTGATATGTGCTCTTGATAAAAATGAATTTAATAGAATTTCTCATTGTACAACAGCACAGGAAATATGGCATACTTTGGAGGTGACACACGAAGGAACTTCTCAAGTCAAGGAGTCTCGGCTAGCCCTATTCAGCAATGAATACGAAAACTTTGTAATGGACAAAGACGAGAGCATAAAGGATATGTTTGGACGCTTTTCAACCTTGGTATACAATGCTAGAGCGCTTGGGAAGGTATTCACTGAGGTAGAGCTTGTGCGGAAGATACTACGAGTTTTACCAATGAACTTTGAGGCAAAAGTCACAGCAATCCAAGAATCAAAAGATCTGAGCAAACTAAGCATGGAGGAGTTGATTGGCAACTTGATGACATATGAGCTTGAGTTAAAAGCAAAGGAAGAACGCAACAACTCCGAACCAAAGAAGAAGACGATTGCCTTAAAAAGTAAAGAAGAAAGCGATGAAGAAGATCCAATTGAAGAGCTTGCAATGGCTGTCAATAATCTTAGAAGATGGTCTAGATTCAAGCCACGCAAGAAGAAAACAAAGGGCAATAGGTCAAAAGATTCCGAAAATTCCGATAATGAACTGACATGTTATAACTGCAACAAGCCTGGCCACATCAAACCAAAATGCCCACTTCTCAAAAACAACAAAGAAAAGAAAAAGGCGAAGAAGGTATTTGCAGCGACTTGGGATGATGAAGAAGGAGAGGAAGCTTCGGATAGCAGCCCAGAGGAGGCTAACTTGTGTTGCATGGCAAAATCAGAATCAGAAGCAACCTCCGACGAATCTAGTGAGGCAGGTGAGTTTTCTTATAAAGAACTTGTTTTTATGTGTTCTGATCTTACTAAGGTAGTGGATACTCTTGAATCTAAAATTGAAAAACTGAAATCTGATAGGAGAGAATTTGCTCGTGAAAATTTTAGGTTAAAAACTGAACTTGAAAATATTCAAAACCTAGAATGTAAAAAATGTAAGATTTTAGATTCAGAATTATCAAAACTGAGGAATAACTTTGAAAGTCTTGAAAATGAAAACTTGAATCTTAAGGAAACCATCGACACTAGGAGAAAGGATTTTATTAATCGATGCACCTCACTTGTTACTGAAAACTCAACATTAAAAACCAAAGTCCAAAACCTTGAGAAATCCTTGAATAACTTTGCAAGAGGCGAAAAATCTTTCAAAATGTTATTTGGAAATCAAATTTTTGCTAACAATAGAAAAGGACTAGGCTTTGGGAAATCACAAAATAATGATAATGCAAAAAGTAAAAGTGTTTTTGTTCGATCTGAAATAATTGGAAATCATGTTGAAAATCGTATTCATAGAAACACAAAATTTAATCAAGTCAATTCAATGTGCACGTTTTGTAGAGAATTTGGACATAATCGAAATAATTGTTGGTATAGACCCAAACACGTGAAAACTATACCAATATGGGTTCCAAAAGGCACAAATATAAAATCTTTGAAAGTCAAACAAATTTGGGTGCCAAAAGGAACATATATAAACAGTTTTGAGTCTCCAAAAACATATTTTTCATATTCTGCCACTAACAATCATGGACCTATAAAAACAAATAGGTCACATAAATCTTTCATCGTGCAGGTGTGGTGGCAGGCTAAGGAACAACAACAGTGTTATCTGGATTTTGGCTGTTCCAGAAACACAACGGGCGACAAAGCAAAGTTCCTTAGCCTAGTATAAAGGTGACAGAATCACAATGGGCAATCACGAAAAATTATCGTAAAGGTAAAATAGGTAATTGTTTTTAAATGTGATTATCTGCACCATACTCTAAATTAAAATCAGCCAATATTGAGATGAACAAAAGATGATGATTTTGATGCTATGATTTTTTTTTAAAAAAAATATTGACTAACCATCTTTAAAGAGAATTACTTGGAGTAATTATGATGGTTGACTGATTCAGACTTAATTGATATGATTTATGGCATTAATTTGTTCTTAATTGATGACCAATCAGATTTTCAATTTTGAATAAATTTGTTTGGTCAAATGCTGGTTATTCATGCTACACGTAGATATATTGGTTTTGACATTTTTGTCACTGCTTGTAAATTTGCACGATTTCAAATTCATGAGAAAAAGGATTTTTAAGAAATTGTTTTTGAAATAATTATGATGTTGATTGACTGTTGATTACTCATGAAAATAATTGTTTATCTTCTGGTTTCTGAAATTAACATCATGATATTTGTTTGAGTGTTAACACGGCTTAAATTCAAAATTCAAAAGAATGATGTTTTGAAATTTTTGGTGCACATCTCATGGTTTGATTCAACAAGTGAATATTGAGTGAAATTTAAATTCAGATGCGGATTACACTGGTAATATAGTTGATAGAAAAATTATTAGTGTAACGTGATTAATTTGTGAAACATTCATTTGCTGCATCGTTTTTAAAGAAAAAGTCTGCATATTTTTCACTTGAAATAATTTTCAAATAGCAGAAAATTTTCTTATAAAACTCCCCTCAAGAAATCATGTTTGACCATATTTACAGCTTAATTATTTTTGAAAAATTGATTTTATAATTTTTAATTTGATTTTAAATGACAAATTTGACTAATCTGACTCCCTTTGATTATCGAAAAGATAAATAGTGATTGAAAAAGAGATGAGTGTTGATATTTATCATATATTATAACTCGAGAAAGTATAATTAAAAAATTTCTTTAGAATTTCATAACAAGAGTTATAAAAACTTTTTGTTGGATAATAATTCCATGACCATTTCTATTTCTATCATCTTTCTATCGAACATCACTCATCAAGATCATATTTAATATGTAAATTTGTGGTAGTTTACAAAGGAAATCATTTGTTCTTCAATATCTTTAAATCGGTGAAGGAAATTATTTGTGCTTCAATTTCTTATATTCAGCAATTAAAAATAAATATCCAAAGTATTCACTCTCATTTAAAAGTCCTCACGGTCATGCATGGGTGAATTACTTGGATTTTTGATTATGTGCTTCCATGCTCATTTAAAAGTCCTCACGGTTATGCATGTATGGAACGCATATTAAAAATAATTGATTTAATAGACAAGTTGATTCTAATCCCATTTAAAAGTCCTCACGGTCATGCGTGGTTAGAAGATACTTGATTTCATTTTTTAAATTAAATAGGAATACTACTAATCTCATTTAAAAGTCCTAACGGTTATGCATGGTTAGTAGATATTCAAATTTCCAGAAATAAATATACCACAAATAGACATATCTATATGAATTTTTGATGATTCTATCTCCATCACTTCTGAAAGTGGAATATGCGCTTGACAAGGGTAATTATGATTTTTGTTTGAGTTTTATTGAAATTTGATATTTATATTTAATTGAGTTAAATGTTTGATTCATGTCTATCACTTCATCCCTATTTTTATAACACTGTTATTCTATTGCTGATAACAAAAGGGGGAGAGAAAAGTTAAGATTTTGTCAAATAGAATCAAGCAAAGGTCAAATAACTTTCAATTTGCATATAGGCTCATTTACATATTTTTATTTATATGCATATATGTAGGGGGAGCCATATATGTAGGGGGAGTATCACATAAAAAGGAAGCATTCAAATAGGGGGAGCAAATGAAATTATCAAATACATTTAATATATTCAAAATCTTAAATATATGTTTGTTATCATCAAAAGGGGGAGATTGTTGAATATGCGCTTTGCGCTATATGATTTTTGTTTGATGATAATAAACATATATACATTCATATAAATGTATTTGGTAATGTACTATTTTATTTTTCATAGTTTAAATAAATATTTGTTGAATAAAATTAAATTTCACAGAATTTGAATTTGAATTCAAACAAAACAAGTTAAACAGATTTTGAATTCAAACAGAAATTTTATTCAAACAAATATTTTGTATAGTATGTATTTGGTTAGATAAATATCTGTTGAATAAAATAAATTACACAGAATTTGAATTTGAATTCAAACAGAACAAGTTACACAGTTTTTGAATTCAAACGGATATTTTATTCAAACGAATATTTATTACAAACTTGAATAGTACAAATTCATGCTCTCACTATACATATACATTTCTGATTACATCACGATTACATCACAAATATTTTTACATTGATAACCTCACTACATATCACTCACACTCGTATTTTGTCTTCAACTGCATTCCGGTTTGAATCCAGCATCTGAGCAATCTGCAAAAATATAAACTAACGCAGTAAAATTGAAAAAGAAATATTTTTGCAATTCAAAAATAAAATATGTTTTTTTTTGAAAATAATATTTGCCTCAGTTATTTGGGTTGTTCGTCATCATTTAAATTTGAATTCATCATACACGAACAACTTGTGACATACACAGTGTATTACTGTATATGCTACAAGGTCGTGCACACCGATATATACACTTGATAGATATTACAGGGACAGGTAACCATAAGTGGCTGCAATACACACGTGTACATTCATACACGTGTGCACTGCCTCGCCAACTCGTATGCGCAGCCAACAAGAGCAAGTGTACAACAGTGTCAAGTTGCAAACAGTCAAAGGCAAGACACATGGAACAATGTAACACAGACCAAATGCTCAAGCCACCAAGATGACCAAGCAATGATCAGAGACCAGACAGGTCAAGCAAATGTGCAAATCAGTGAAAATATACAATGCACCAGAAACATGCAAGTGTCAAAGTACAGGTGCAAGTGTACATAAGAGAAGTACAAAATGACCAAACAACAACAGTGAATGGGGCAAAGCACAAAAGTGCACAACGACACAGTGGCAACATGCTCGAAGACTACACAAATAACCAAGTACAGGTGAAGTAAATCATGTCAAAGAAAATGCATGAAAGCTACAAACTGCAACATTCTTGAAGATGGTTACCAACACAAGACTGCAACCAAAAGGTCAGAGATACACAAGTTTACATGTGTGCCAATTCCAAATGCATGTAACCAAGACAGTACAACATTACAAGAGAACAAAGACCAAATGAAGTCAACAGTGATAATGGTCAAGAACTATACAAATGAATGAAGCATGCAAGCTCAAGACATCAAGTGATACAAGGTCAGGGGAGCAACATGAATGCAACAAAGACCAAGCTGCAGCATCAAGATAAGAAGATCAAAGTGAACCAGATCAATAGCAGCTCAGTTATACAAGCTAACCAAGTTTATATGCAATGCAAAGACCACAGCTACAACAAATGTACATATATGGACAGTGAAAACAGAAGTGCACAGCAACAGTAAGGAAATGGACAAATGCAACTGAACCAACTACACAAATATGCTATGCAGTAAAGTCAATCAGAGGCATCAACAAAGACAATGCTTGACACCAAGCATGTACAAAATGATGCATGATGAATCAGACCATACAATATGAAACAGAGGCAACAAGACTATATGCAAGCAAAGTCTCTACATGGATGCAGTGATACAAGTCAGAGCAACAATATCAAAGCAATGGTGATGGGCCGAGAGGACCAGTGATATAAGTAAAGATGAGTGCAGATTCGAAGTCGAAAGCAACACCATGTACAACAATGCACTGGAACACATGATGCATATGTCGAGTTCAATGCAACATAGCACCAGACATCACTATGATACAACTTATAAACCCAAATGACAACTCAATAAATTTTGCAGTGATACAAAACAAGTTCAACAGGCAACAAGCAAAAGTTCACAGAGAAGTCGAAATCATGAAAAGTGGCACGGCAATTTTTGAGAAGAACCAACAGAAATCGCCATGTCAATGTTGAACAAGTCAAAGTAGAAATACCAAGAAATCAACATGAAATATACGAATATGACAAAGTCAAATTAAAGCCGTGCTCATCACAATTTTTAAAGCCGTGTCAATCAAGCAATCGAGTATTTACACAATTGATTTAGTCAAGGAAAAATCACGAGCATCCAAGTGTAATCGAATGGCCAGAGCAAACAATTTGACAAATTCATATATATTCGAACGAACGCAAATCTAGGGTTACAAACCCTATATAAAGAAATCATCATCGGCAATTTTATTGATCGAGTTCGAACAAGAAAAACCAGAAAAGAAAAAGGAAACAACACATACCAGAAAATCATAAACAACGAACTCGATCAAGTAGCTGCGAACGAGCGACAGTTGAATATCAGAGAAGCAACCGAAGCAAGCTACAAGGAGTCGGCCGATCAACAGTGCATCAAAAGCCCTAATTTGATCAAAGACTCAAGCCCTAAATTTTGCGAGAGGAGCCGCCATTTATTTTCACCAGCCGAAGAATAAACAAATGAAGAAGATAAAAAGCAACGGGTTGAAAAGTGAATAGGGACCGGCCCTGTTAATTATAAAAGGCTTTTATTATAATTGTTTAAAAAAGGGGTTTTGTTTTTATTTAGGGTTTAAATTAAATAGGGTTGTTTATGTTAATTACTGTTTAAATTGTTTTCTTTTTGAGTCAAAGAATTTGTAAATTACCACCTAGGGATTAGGTAGTGTCAGATTGTCTATTTAGAATTAGTTCAGTGAGCAGGGAGTGCGAGTTTGCAAAGCTCGATAGGCGGGAGCAGTGTTTGCGAGTGAGCGAAACTCTATAGGCGGGAGCAGGGTGTGCGAGTCTAGTAGAGTGTTTGTGAGCGGGAGCAAAAGGGTCTGCGAGTCTAGTAGAGTTGTTGTAAGCGTGATACTCTTTAATTCTAATAGAAATCTGTGAATGCAGCAGTAGGCAGGGGTTGCCGAAGCTGGGTAAATTTTGTGTGTGATTTACTTTTCAGCATATTTATTTCTGCAGTTTATTTCTGTGTTTAAATCGAGAAAATTTGCTATAACCCTATTCACCCCCCCTCTAGGGTTAATCTAGATCCTACAACCTACCATACCGAGCCTTTACTACGAGTTTCTATTTGTGTCGTACCTATGGAGTGTCTTCTCGTAGTCTCCCGATCAGGAGATATGCAGGCACTGTATAGACTATTGGCACTATTACGTGTTAAGGTGGAAAATGTAAAGCCTTAACGCTATTTTAAAGTAAGTTTATTTTACAAATAGACACTATTATAATAGCGCAATATACTATATAGTAAATAGTTTAACGGATCCTTAGGAGA
This sequence comes from Allium cepa, assembly GCA_030765085.1. Classification (NCBI taxonomy): domain Eukaryota; kingdom Viridiplantae; phylum Streptophyta; class Magnoliopsida; order Asparagales; family Amaryllidaceae; genus Allium; species Allium cepa. The sequence continues at coordinate 484,233,270 of CM060934.1, read as the reverse complement.
TGTAAATCCCGAGCATCTCTTGAATTACCGCACTCATATTTATTTATGTTAATTTGACTCACATAAGATCTTTTAGTTCTGACTCGAGTGTTTTTGTCTTTTCAAATTCGCTCGGGTCAGTCCGAGCGTTTCAGGATTTGAACATTTAGCTCTGGAGGACGAAGACGAAGATTTATATTATAAATTATTTATATTATTGCACTACACTCATACTGTTCCACTGCATTGTTATTGGTATGTGTACTCTGATAGGTATTGTATAAAAATAATCAAAAGTTTTGTAAAACAGCTTCATGAACTGTATATTTGATTATTATATTTTATCCTTCCGCTGTGAGATTCTATTTTGTTTTATTTCTTCTCTGTTTTTCTTATTTATCCCACAACAATCCGCCCTTCCATATGGTTTGAATTGGCACGTGTGTCCGTTTAAATCGTGCGAAAAGGCTGGATGTTACAAGTAGTTAACTTATATTATATTCCATATTACGATCCATAGTAACAATTTCATTAACAAGCCAACTGAATTTAGTTTTATCTCTCGGGTTTCTATTTTTCACTAGTTCAGTCGACTAAACTATAGCCTTAGTTGACTGAATTAATGAAATACAGAGTTATGACCCAAATGTATACATGTACGGTCGACTAAATCTTATGCCTAATGGACTTAGTAGCGTTCAGTCAACTGAATTGCTGGAGATCAGAAAAACATCAAAACGAAATTGATTCAGACTCCATAATCACATTGTTAAACAAAAGCAATCCAGGACCAATTAACATGTGATGCATGTGAGAAGAATATATATGAAATCCTACGTGTCAACATATCTAAAATGATATTTATGCATAGAATCATAAATGTGAGTGTATATATACACTCACTTTGGCCTTAGACTTCTAAATTTGCTTTCAATCCCTTCGTTGCCTCATTCATGAAAATTATTGCACCTTAAAACTTGATCAAAACTTCGTCTTCTTCATAAATATAGGTGTAGCTTGTGTTGTGAGTAAAATATTTGAATTTTTGGGATTTATTGGATTTTATTTTAATTACATGAAGTGGAGGGTTTTCATGTATATTTGTTTCCGTGAAGTAAATAAGAAGAGAAGATGAGAAAAGGGTAGAAACGTGAAATCGTTTTTGTGCATTATGAAGACAACTTTTATTTGCAAAAGAAAAATGAAGAGATCTCTAGAAAAATAAGTCTAGATACAACTTCATGAATATGCATTTGAGTCTTGGGCCTTATGCAAAACTTAGCACATTACCTTTATTTCCTTTTCTTTTTCGTTGTGAAACTATTTTCTTTTAAACATAAAACAATATAGAATTTACTTATAAATCATATTAGTAACATTAAAATGCTTACCCAAAAATATAGGATTTTGAATTTATATTTAATAAATTTATTTATTTAATTGAATTAAATCAAAACTATTACTTTAAGCCCCCTTAATAAAATTCTTCTTATTAATTAAAATCACTTCAAACCAATACTGACAAATTATTCATAACACAAAACCTTATTACTTTCAAGTTTATAAAAATTTATTTTCATATTCTAGCTTAATTTTCTTTAAATTATTTCTTAATTACATTTCAAACCTATTACATTTCAAACCTATTACATTTCAAATCCCATTGCTGACTAATTCTCAGAACCATTTATTAAAATAAAACTTCTTTTCCTTCAAATATATTTCTAATCACTTTTACTAACTATAATAGATTTTGTAAAATTTAAAAATTACTTTATTATATCAAAATCATTTTAAATTCATAAATATACAGATAAATCCAAATCATTCTTAATTAATCATTAAAAATTGTTTTAGGTAATTTAATCACTATTTTTATCTTAAATTTATTACTGCTTAACACTGGGTCATTAGTATCTCCTTCCACCATATTGTTTAACTCGAACTTGTATATTTGGTGTTGTGTGTTGACCTTAAGCCTTGACGCAATTATAACAAACTTCCCTTTGTAAGACCCAAAAATCAATATCGAACGGCAACCTCCCGAGTATAGAAAAAGACAACTTATCGGGATAAAAATAAAAACAAACACCAAACCAAGGCGCATCGATAGAATCTTATAGTGGAATGATATGTATAATCTACTGAATATATATAAACAGAACAGTATAAACAATTAGTAAGAGAATGTGTTGATGGAAGTAATTGATAAATAAATATCAATACAAAAAGTCAGAATTCTATCTGATACAATGACTTTCATATATATATATATATATATATATATACATACATATATATATATATATAACATTTCTATCATGTCCTACTACAACATCAAGTATATATCCAAAATATCGACTTTGCCTCCAAAGTGCTCCAGCTACATCACTCTGGTAACGTATCGCCAAAGGAACCTAACTCTCAAACTACTCAATCGGGTACCTAAGAGTTGTCATGACATAAACATATGAAGATAAATTGCAGGTCAGATATAAAGCCTGGTGTGAAGGGAACTATTTCAAAATAGTATATATAAAAGCTATATGCACATATAAAATAGGAAAACACTAAGGCACATACGGTCCTCTCCACGAATGTGGCTCAAGTTACTCCAGACTGCCCATAAGCTGGTAAAGTAAACTGATCTCAAATGTTGGGAATAATACTATAACATGCTCTTCTCCTTTAATCAATGAGTCGGCACAACTGATATATTGTGACTAGTACATGACAACATACCTTGATAAAAGGTAACCCAATATACATATGTGGGGTAATATAAACATTACAGTATGAGCATATCCTAAAATCACAATAACAATATCAACCAGCTAAACACATACAATATAAACACGAGCGATAAATAGAGAATGGACTGATACCAATAATTATTGATGAATAGAGTCCCTTACGGACACCAATCGATCCAGTGATCCCTACCAAGGATCTAAAATAAATAGATTCAGTACCGAATTGTAATATAGTAATCAATCATAATCCAATGATTCTTATATGGGTCTCAACGTATCCCTCATCGAGCATATGTGGTATCAATCCCACTTATGGATCTTACTGTGTCCCTTCCTCATCAAGCATAGGCGATATCCACTTGTTGATCTCACTGTGTCCCTCACCGAGCATTGGTGATATGTGATCTATTCTAAATATCTAAAACCTATGCGAGTCCCATTATGTCCCCATCGAGCATAGGTGGTATCTAACCCGGATCTCATCATGTCTCTCATCGAGCATATGTGATATCTAATCCACTTGTAGGTCTCACCATGTCCCCCGTTGAGCATAGATGGTATTTAATCCTCTTGTAATCTCACCATGTACCTTATCGAGCATAAATGATATATGATCAAATACAACATCATGTAATCAAATATGTCTATCATAAAAGAAGAATAATATCATGTCATCGTCTACCTATATGTGTAGTCACCACTAAAATATCAATAGTATGTATGGCCACTAATATAAAGCCAATAGAATATACGGATGCTAATATAAGACCGATACTAAATATAGTTACTAATATAAAACTATATCATTAATCAAAGCATATCTACCCCAAGGTCAAAGCCAAGAGGCATGGATTAACCTCGATCAATCATACATGCTTACCAGATGTGACTATGAAACCAATCACTACATCAATATCATATCCAATCATATTGATTGCAGACATATCAATATACATTGCATTCGAATCTCGAGCTTTACCTTGCATTCTACTTTCTCATGTGGTCAAAAGTCTTCCCAAAGTCATGCCAAAGCTCCATACATACTCGCAACAGAAACCAAGGAAGAAACCCTCATCAACTTGCACACAGTCTGGGCTTTGCTGCCTAGGTCCTTGCAACACCGGTGCATCGGTGGTAAGCCATTGGTGGACCGGTGATAGCCTGTCCCAGGCAGTGGTTCTAGGGAAAGAACAAACTGTGCCACTAATCATCGATTGGAGCCTCGTTTCCTCCAACGCTTCACTCTGATGAGTCAACTAGCTCCTCTAACCTTCCTTTACTGCACCAGATTTCTCTCGAAGCCCATTAATTGATGTTCTGAAAGTGTTCTCTACATATTTGAAAATCGGTTTTGATTCAAATTCCACTCTTTGCGCATGTAGAGTTCAAAGCCGAATCTAGCGATCTGGCCTTCTCTACTATGCCAAAACAAACATAGTTGGCCTTCTTGCCTTATGTGTCGCTCACATGTGTCTTGATGCACCTATTTGTGTATGCCTATACATAATATATACATAAACACACTTCAACTATATAAATCACATTTCAGGCTTCACCGGAGCTATTACTCAAACAGTTACCTTATGTAACTTACCGCACACGATATAGATGTGGCTATGTGAGATGCTCGTTACATGCTTATGTACAAATATGGATATTCACACACACACACATACATGAATGTACACATAAATAAGTTCTAAAATTCTAGTTACAATACAAGATTCGTATTTATTATTGTACAACTTCAAATATACATATACGCATATTTACCGCCGTAGATATACATACACATATATTAAAATAAATAATTTGATTATTTAATAATCAAATCTTGCTTTTATTTATGAAGACTTTCCAAATAAAGTCCAATATTGTTTTCTAGTACTTTATAAAATCATTTCATTATTTTATGAAATTTAATACTAGCTTACAGATCATTTTAAGCTTTGCAATACTTGATTCCTTTATTAAAATTAAGTACTCATCTTATAATTATTTTACAAAAACCATTTTATAAAATATTCATCCTTATTATTTTATAAAATCTCATACTTTTATAAAATATTACTTTTTTATTATTTTATAAAATCTCTTCTATATCATTTATACTATTTTATAAAATCTCGTATTATTTTATAAAATAAGTTACTAGCTTATAAATCGATCTAAGCCTTTGTAACATTTAATTTATTAATTTAAAATTAATTGTTCATTTCATAAATATTTTATAAAACATCATAACCATTTTTATAAAATATTTTCTTCACATTATTTTATAAAATTTTATGTGCTTTTATAAAATATCTCATTCACACTATTTTATAAAATATCATACTATTTTATAAAATATCCCATTTATTACAAAATTATTCCTTTAAATAAATAATATTTATAAATAAACCATTCACTTATAAAAATCGTTATTTAATTTAAATAACATTTATAAGTACTAATTACGCTTTATTAAACCTCGAATCATTTTAATAATGAGTGTAGAGGTTTTGAATCACTTAATTAGTTTATTAACTTTCTTAAAATCTCTGTATACAATGTCAATGCAATTACACAATTACTATATCATATCTATAACAAATAATTAAGCATAAACAATCATTCACGATAACTTAATCAATCCCAAAACCAAATCCAAATCTTACTAACTTTTCATAACATGGTCTTAAAGGTACATAATAGATAATGTGATGACATGAGCATGTTTAAGGCATAAACATAAGCCTAATTACATTACTAACGTTCTCTAAATTACTTCACAATAATTTAGAATCACAAATAAAAAATTAACGAGGTACAATGGATAAATATGAGTAGAGAATCATCCAACTCACCTTCATCTTCTCCAAATCAAGCTCTAACTGCAATAACCCAAATCATGCTCTCATTAAAGTTGATATCTAGCTTCAAACTGCACTTCATGCTAATTCCTTGATAGGTTATGTGAGGAACCTAATGAGAGGAATTATGGCGATTCTAGTTTGAATTTAGGAATTTTATTTTAGCTAGGAGTGCTGGATTTAGGGTTAGGTGATTAAGAGGAGAATAGAGATGCAATTAGAGAAGAAGAAGAAATGTAACATTGAACTGAAAATGAACGAGATGTTAACTACATATAAGCTAGTTTATGGGTAAGCAAATGGGCTTAGCCCAAATTCGTTTCATCCAATGAAAACACTATTCACTATAAAAGTTCATCGACTCCAAACATTCCTAGTTTATACTCATTTTCTCACGATAATTCGCAGTCTTAATGCCGATTGATTCAAGTCCTAATCCATCCGTCTTTAAAAAACAAGTATAATGGGCATTCCGTTAATTATCGATTAAATATTTAAATTAATCATTCAAATATTTAATTGGTAAAATTGCGAGTTGTTTATACCCTACCTCAGTCCTTCATTTCAGTCAATTAACCTAACTGGTAAACCCTTAAACTAGATAGAAAAGTTGGTGTGCTAATGCACTAATATATAAGAAGAATAATGATGATGGAAATCCCAATGCTTGAAGCATATGGAGTATAGTCGTATACTTTTTACAAGTCTATTTTAATACATATTTTTGATTTATCTAGGTTTTCAAAGTCTCTAACTATTATCCCACCTTTTGGCAAGGTCGTGATATCATCAACTTGGCCAGGAGTGGATGGTTATCTGCCTTAAGAATCGATTACATACAATACTGTAAATGATGGTTGGGAAAATTCAGAACATGTCCCAATCGAGGTGCAACCAGCATGAAGTAACTAGCATAGCCTCGTGAAGTTACATTTCAAATTTCAAGTCGATCGGGGTTCATACGATCGAATTACGGATAAAGCTTACGTGGATCGATCGGGAACGATCCATAGAACAACTCAAATCAGTGAAAATCAATTGATATCTTAAAATCCACAAGGCCAATTCACTTGAAACTTTCAGAGCATTAGTATATTGAAACTTTTTATGTCGGTCCTTCATAACGATCGGTGTAGCTCAGTGAATGATCCAAATGTAATAAAGATAGATCCATATCTCGCGATCTACAACTTAGAATGACTTCATATTTTAGAAGCAAGTTCAAGAGGCAAGCGGAAACTCCTAAAAACGATCGCACGTCAATTGGAGACCAAAATAACGATCAGCATAACTATAGCCGATCATTCCATAATATCATATTAGGGCCACTGATCGTTATGGTGGGTCCTTATGGACCTAGAGAGCCCTCTGTCGAAATATGTCCTCATATTTCCCTACAAATACAGACCTTTGGTTCATTTTCAGTCTAGACTTCATTGTAATCAAGTGTTAGCTTTGTTCTACTGTTGTAATCAGATTCACAAGAGAGTAATAAAGGATGATCTTCAAAGTGGACGTAGGCATACAAAGTCAAACCACTATCAACCTCTGTGTCTTTGATTACTACTTATCTTCTATTTCTTAATTGTTTTTTTACTCGGTTCAATTTTTCTTTTCATCGTTTACTTCTCTAAAAAAACTTTTATTGGGTGTTTGTAACAATTTTTGGTGTAAACATTTTGGTGCTTTCATCGAGAAACTTGATTCTCAGCTTATTAGGATCCCTTTATTGCTACTGGATTGGATAAACCCCCCAGTGGAGATCTACAGTTATTGTGACGCCCCACCTCTACACCCACGCTAACAAAGAGTATTGATAGATAATATCGTCCGCTAACAGGGAGAATAAGGCTGGATAGGAGCGACCATCTACAGTCTTGCTTTAACTATCTATTAAATACGTCGACAATAATCACACCAAACCGATCGACATATCCAATGAATACTTAAAACAAAACCATAGGTGGCTGGAGGATCTATCAGAACAGAATATAACAACTCAAATGTAGGAAACATCACAGAACAGTAAACCATCATATACATATATACCGATACATAGCAGAATATACAAAATAATACATGTCAAGTGGTATAGCCAACTACAATATACAGACAAATCCAGAAGAATAAATATCAGAGTTTCAACATAATAAGACTACACAAAAGCTATGACAAAAGGAAGTGAGAGAAGTAGTCCATGCGGAAGCAAAATAGGCTAAGTCCAAATGCACCTAACCTGAAACATCTCGGTCTGACCCGAGTATAAAATACACGGGTCAGTCTAGCTAAACAAATCAGTTAGATAAACTAAACAACAATAAACCTGCAAGGTTGCAAAGTATAACAAATATCTCTAAAAGAGATAACACAATCATCAACAAAAGATGAATCATATAGAACAAGCCTCATATCATCGGCGACATAGATAAACAAAGGATACAACTATCCCAAATCAAACCAAAAGGCAAATAACAAATACCCATAAGGTATACAAGTTCCACAAGGTAATCGCTATACTTCATGCGGCTCAAAATGACCAACATTGAAGGGCGATACCAAGGGAATATACATATCAAGGAAACAACATAAAATTACTCGAGCTCAGTACTGTATAAACAAGGATCCATGAGCCCGAAGACTCCAAACCTAATATCACACATGCGGCTCATAACGACCAACATCGGAAGCGATACTAAAGGGCAACAAACCCGAAGGCACAAACCCGAAGGCAACATACCCGAAGGCAACATTCCCGAAGGCAACAAACCGTAGTGGTGAAGGTCCGGAGGCCCAGTACTGGACACCACTAACTGGAAGAATGTGTTACAACTCTCGAAAAGGAATTCGAAAAGTGTTAACGTATGTCCCATAACCACTCGTTCGCACTAAACGGTTTACTATCCGTCAGTCATTTTCACACTCAAAGCAGTACAAAGTTTACCTCATATCATCGGTAAACCAAACCCGAAGGTCAAAACGATCAATCGAATAGGTCGGGGACTAATCGGGAAGACAAACGCATGGGTTCATGGTCCGTGTTTTACCTAACCATTTAATCTTCCTCCCACTTCGCTCGAAGTGCGAAATTGTGTGTGTGCATTATAAATAGAATTTATAATTTGGAGAAGGGAGTTTTTAATACGATTTAGAGAGATTATTTATAAAACCCGTGAATGAAGTCAAAAACAAGTCATCAAAGTCAAATATGCGATAACAACTAATTGGAATCAACACGAATCGATAAAAGTTGGAAATTAACTCAAAATTAGCCAAAATAGGCAAAACTGCGCATTTCAGACGTCTGAAATTACCTTCCAGACGTCTGAACCACTACCAGACGTCTGAATGGATTTCCAGACGTCTGGATTTTGTCTTTGCCTTTTTTTTGCGTCTTCCAGGGACCAATTCCAGACGTCTGAATTTCCAAACCAGACGTCTGAATTTGAAACCAGACGTATGAAATTAGAGTTCAGACGTTTGAAATCCCCCTGTAGGCAAAAAATCAGCCAAGCCCATAAAGGCAAAAAAATCCAAATGAATTGCAAAAGAACGAGCGATGGATGCTATGGGTTTATGCCATACGACAACCCAACACTATCGGCTCTTTTATACACCTCCAAAAACATGATTAAAACATCAAAGTTATGATTTTTAGAACTTTTGACTTCAAAACACCAAAAATTGCAATGTTCACAAAACCAATTCAAATCAAAAGCAATTGCATATGAATAATTGTTAGGAATTCATACCTAACAACCAAAGATACTTATAGTCATAGATGTGAGATAAAAACTCACCTTTTTGCACACAAACAAAGATGAGAGCACAAACACAAGAAGGAGGTTAACCACCCTTCACTTCAACTCTACAATCTTCAATTTAAGAACCAAAACATATATTTCGCAAATTAGAGCTTAGGAATTTCTGAAATTGAAGAGGAGAAGAGATGGAGAAGATGAAGAGGAGGCTTACCTATCCTTCTCTTTGAATTTCAAGCAAGAATTTGGAGTTTGCAAATGAAACTAAGGCTTGGAGTTTCTAATTCTTCTTTCTTTCCCCCATTTTCAGTTTTCTTAAGCTAAAGGAATGAAATGAGGATGAATGGATGAAGAGTTAGTGAGCTAGAGGGTTAAGAGGAGATTGGGGCTGAACGCAAACTCAAGCCCAAGTAGAAAAAGGGCAAAATTTCACAAACTCCAAACATATCAAAGATTATACTCAAAAAGATCGCAAACGCCATTTTGGACTCAATGGAAGTGGTTTCGAGCTCCAATTCGGCCGTTTGCAAAAAGTAGCTTTTCGGACCTAAATCCGACTAACGACGCTATATTTAAATTAAACATTTAAATATAAAATCGTTAAATATGCGGGTTGTTACAGATCTCCCCTCCTTACAAAATTGCGTCCTCGCAATTCCTAGAGACGATATTTGTAACAACTTCAAACATACAACATCCAAAAGTAAAGGAAATAAGCTTGAGATGAAAAGACATACTCACCGTTTCAAAGCGAAGAAAGAAAACCCAGATAAGATCGCTCAATAAATTCTCTGGTTTTCCAAGTACAATCATTGGGATTAGCGGACCATTGAACTTTAACGAGCGGCACGTCCTTGTTTCGAAGGTGTCGCACCTCCTTGTCAAGTACGCGAATAGGCTGCTGTACAATAGATAAGTCCGGTGAGATCTCAAGCTCTTGCAAATCAGGGGAAGCAATAACAGAATCCGACTCCCGAAGACACTTCCGAAGCTGGGAGACGTGAAATACGTCATGAATGCCAGATAGATGAGCAGGAAGTGAAACTCTATAAGCCACAGGGCTAATACGTTTAGTAATAGAAAATGGTCCTATATAACGGAGAGCCAATTTCCCAGTCGTACTGAAGCGCATAACCCCTTTCAAAGGAGAAACACGAATAAAAACAAGATCACCGATCGAGAACTCGAGAAGTTTCCTACGGCTATCCACGTAGGATTTCTAGCGACTTTGTGCCTCTTCCATTCTCAACCGAATAAGATCAATCTTCTCGGAAGAATGACGAACAAAATACGGGCCAAGAATAAGCTTCTCCCCAGATTCCAACCAACATGAAGGTGATCGACATGGCCTTCCGTATAAGGCTTCGAAAGGAGCCATACCGATACTAGATTGAAAACTATTGTTGTAGGATAATTCTACAAGAGGTAGGTGATCCTCCCAACTTCCACCAAAATCAAAAATAAAAATACAAAGAAGATCTTCCAAGATACGATTCACCCGTTCTGTCTGTCTATCAGACTGTGGATGATAAGTTGTGCTAAATTTAAGCTTTGTTCCCAATGCTTGCTGAAGACTCTTCCAAAAATGACTCGTGAATAAAGGATCACGGTCACTCACAATAGAACTAGGAACACCGTGAAGTCTCACGATTTCCTTGACATATAACTTAGCCAAATGCGAAGCAGTTCTATTAGACTTAATAGGGACAAAATGAGCAGACTTAGTGAAGCGATCGACAATAACCCAAATACTAGAATGGCCTGATCTCGAACGAGGTAGGCCGTCAATGAAATCCATAGAAATATGATCCCATTTCCACAATGGAATCTCAAGAGGCTGAAGAAGACCCGATGGACGCTGATGTTTGGCCTTAAAACGCTGACAAGTTATGCAATTACTCACATAACTTGCCACATCGCGCTTCATGCCTTCCCAATAATAAAGACGATGCATATCGGCATACATCTTACTACTACCAGGATGAATGGTATACTTAGAATGGTGACAGTCATCAAGAATGTCATGCCTAAGTGCAAAATCAGAAGGCACAAAAAGACGGTTCTTCTTACGAAGACACCCATGAGAATCAATGCTGAAATCCCGCAACGCCTCATCACAGGATCCAGACTCACAAAGCTGAATAAGATGCAACAAATCAGGATCACGCTGCTGAGCATCGGCAATACGATCCAATAAAATAGGTCGAGCTTCCAAACTAAATAATAGAATAGGAGAATCAGAAGATGAACCTCGGTCACGAATTTCACAAAAAGATAGAGTCTCAAGAACATCCCATTCGGCGAACATCATAGAAACAACAGCCGAATGCTTGCGACTAAGCGCATCTGCAACACGATTACCCTTGCCAGGGGTAAATAGGATATCAAAGTCATAGGAGGCAAGAAACTCAAGCCAACGTTGTTGTCTCATATTGAGTTCCTTCTGAGTAAACAAATACTTCAAGGATTTATGATCGGTATAGAGAATGAAGCGCTCGCCTAATAAGTAGTGTCGCCAAATCTTCAAGGCGAAGACGATGGCGGCTAACTCTAGATCATGAGTGGCATAGCGAACTTCATTCGGACGCAGTTGCCTAGAAGCATATGCAACTACCCGATCCTTCTGCATAAGAACAGCACCGAGACCACTACCACAAGCATCGGTGTAGACAACAAGATCATGATTCCCTTCGGGAACCATAAGAATAGGAGCATTTGTGAGAGTTCCTTCAATGTCTAAAATGAAGCTTCATACTTGTCAGACCAATCATAACGAATGCATTTCCGAGTAAGGCTGGTGAGAGGAAGCACAACACGGGAAAAGTCCTTAATGAACCGACGATAATAACCCGGTAATCCAAGGAAACTACGGATCTCATGCACATTCTCAGGCCTCTTCTAATTCTGGATGGCTTCGATCTTTGAGGGATCGACCGAAATGCCGTCAGAAGATACAACATGGCCTAAGAACTTAACTTTATTCTCCCAAAAGTGGCACTTGGAGAATTTGGCTCTAAACTGATGGTGACGGAGAGTACTCAAGACAATACTCAAGTGATTAGCATGCTCGGCTTCAGAGTTAGAATAAATAATGATATCATCAATGAATACAAGGACGAACTTGTCGAGATATTCGTGGAATACTCGATTCATGAGATCAACAAAGAAAGAAGGAGCGTTCGTCAAACCGAATGGCATAACGAGCCACTCGAAAGAACCATATCGAGTGCGGAAAGCTGTAAGAGGTATGCTATCCTCCGCGACTCGTAATTGATGAAAACCTATGGCAAGGTCGACTTGAGAAAAGACCTTAGCACCACTCAATAGATCGAACATATCATCGATCCTAGGCAATGGGTATCTATTTCTGATGGTTAACTCATTAAGCTTGCGATAGTCAATGCAAAGCCTAAGAGTTCCATCAGATTTATTCATGAAGACGACCGCGGATCCCCATGGAGAAAAACTAGACTGAATCAACTGCTTGGACTCAAGCTCTAAAAGCTGCTTCTTGAGTTCCTCATTTTCCTTTGTAGACATCCTCGTAGGAGGACGACTAACTGGCTGCGCACCCGGAATGAGATCAATGCGGAACTCAATTGCCCACTTGGGTGGCAAACCTGATACAGGCTCAAAAACATCAGGAAAGTCACAAGCAATAGGAATACGAGATATATCATTATCATCTCGCGAGTCAAGAGAATATAAAGCCATCTCGAAATTATCCACATCCCGAAGAACAAGAGATAGCTAAGTAGGCGAATCCAAATGTCGAAGATATATAATTCTCTCCGAACAAATAATCCTGGCATCATGTCTCACTAGCCAGTCCATACCTAAAATCATATCAAATCCCAGACAAGAAATAACGTGCAGATTCGCACGAAAAGAAAAACCACATAAAACAATCTCAACATCATCACAAAGCAAGTTAAGGGTCGTGGATCCCCCAATAGGATTCGCAATCTTTAAAGAAGTAACCATACAAGAAACATCCAAAGATAAATCATCGACGAGCTTTTTCGATATGAAGGAATGTGAAGCACCCGTATCGAAAAGAACTCGAATACTATGATTATGAAATAAAACAGAACCTTCCAAAATAGATGGATATATACCTTTGGGTTGAGAAGGACCTTCAGAAGCCTTGGCAGCATAAAGCTTGCTAGACTTGGCACCACCAGGAACAGTAGGGCAAGCTGAAACATGATGACCTTCCTTCTTGCAATAGCGGCAGAAGAGAGGCTTAGGACAAGCTCGAATAATACGATCCGAAGAACCACAATTAAAACACTTTCGAATAAAAGGTGTTCCAGAAGGCTGAGTCTGAGAGCTAGAACCACCAGTCTTCTTCTTCTTAAAAGGAAAAGACCTCTTCTGAAACGGAAACTTCTTCTTGTTGGGGTTCTTAGAAACCTCAACATCCTCACCACTCTCACACTCCTTCTCGACAGCTTCGAGATGAAGTGCCGAATCTACTAATTCTTCAAAAGAAAGCTTAAGTTGAAGCAACAAAGACTTCTTAAGATACTTCTTAAGACCAGAGACAAACTTTAAATTCTTCTTATAAGAAGTGCTAATAAATTCAAGACCATACTTAGATAAAGCCTCGAATGATGCAACATACTCAGAAACAGAAGACTTCCCTTGCTTCAACTCAAGGAAGCGACTGGTCAATAAAACTTTTTCAGATTCAGGAACGAACTTGAGCTCAAATCGCTCCCAAAACTGAGTCCAAGAAAGAGTAGACTCATCAATTTCGGCTATAAGAAGCTCATACCAATCAAGGGCACGCTCTTGTAATAAGCTAGAAGTTACAAGAACTCTATCATGGTTAGAAAGATCCATACGAGAGAAGATACGCTCGCATGTGCGAAACCAAGCTTGGACTTCAAGAACGGATTCAGAGCCTTTAAACGGCTTTCCTCCAAGATGAGCAAAATCACTACACTGACGTGCAAAGGCAGACTTGCGAGGTGGAGACACTTGAGGAGGAACTGGAGGATGAGTGCTCCTAAACAATTCCATAAACTGATCGGCAGACATATAAACGCCATCCGGATATGTGCCACTGGATTGCCCAGCATCCGAACGTCGTCCTCTGCCTCTTCCAGCCATACGCTGAAAGTAAGATAAGAACGAGATTATTCACGAGGTAGATATTACAATATGGAATACTACGGAATAAAATGCATTCCTAGACGTATTCCCAAATTCTATATAACCTTGATGGAATAGAGAGACACGATGATTCAAAGATTTGTATCACTTATACACTTTGATGTATCGTAATATGTGCTTCTATTCTGTGTTTATCATACTTTGTTCTGAACTCAGCTCTGATACCAAGCTATGACGCCCCACCTCTATACCCACGCTAACAAAGAGTATTAATAAATAATACCGTCTGCTAACACGGAGAATAAGGCTGGATAGGAGCGACCATCTACAGCCTTGCTTTAACTATCTATTAAATACGTCGACAATAATCACACCAAACCGATCGACATATCCAATGAATACTTAAAACAAAACCATAGGTGGCTGGAGGATCTATCAGAACAGAATATAACAACTCAAATGTAGGAAACATCACAGAACAGTAAACAATCATATACATATATACCGATACATAGCAGAGTATACAAAATAATTCATGTCAAGTGGTATAGCCAACTACAATATACAGACAAATCCAGAAGAATAAATATCAGAGTTTCAACATAATAGGACTACACAAAAGCTATGACAAAAAGAAGTTAGCGAAGTAGTCCATGCGGAAGTAAAATAGGTTAAGTCCAAATACACCTAACCTGAAACATCTCGGTCTGACCCGAGTATAAAATACACGGGTCAGTCTAGCAAAACAAATCAGTTAGATAAACTGAACAACAATAAACATGCAAGGTTGCAAAGTATAACAAATATCTCTAAAAAAGATAACACAATCATCAACAAAAGATGAATCATATAGAACAAGCCTCATATCATAGGCGACATAGATAAACAAAGGATACAACTATCCCAAATCAAGCCAAAAGGCAAATAACAAATACCCATAAGGTATACAAGTTCCACAAGGTAATCGCTATACTTCATGCGGCTCAACATGACCAACATCGAAGGGCGATACCAAGGGAATATACATATCAATGAAACATCATAAAATTGCTCGAGCTCAGTACTGTATAAACAAGGATCCATGAGCCCGAAGACTCCAAACCCAATATCACCCATGCGGCTCATAACGACCAACATTGGAAGCGATACTAAAGGGCAATAAACCCGAAGGCACAAACCCGAAGGTACAAACCCGAAGGCAACATACCCGAAGGCAACATACCCGAAGTCAACAAACCGTAGTGGTGAAGCTCTGGAGGCCCAGTACTGGACACCACTAACTGGCAGAATGTGTTACAACTCTCGAAAAGGAATCCGAAAAGTGTTAACGTATGTCCCATAACCACTCGTTCGCACTAAACGGTTTACTATCCGTCAGTCATATTCACACTCAAAGCAGTACAAAGTTTACCTCATATCATCAGTAAAACAAACCCGAAGGTCAAAACGATCAATCGAATAGGTCGGGGACTAATCGGGAAGACAAACGCACGGGTTCATGGTCCGTGTTTTACCTAACCATTTAATCTTCCTTCCACTTCGCTCGAAGTGCGAAATTGTTTGTGTGCATTATAAATAGAATTTATAATTTGGAGAAGGGAGTTTTTAATACGATTTAGAGAGATTATTTATAAAACCCGTGAATGAAGTCAAAAACAAGTCATCAAAGTCAAATATGCGATAACAACTAATTGGAATCAACACGAATCGATAAAAGTTGGAAATTAACTCAAAATTAGCCAAAATAGGCAAAACTGCGCATTTCAGACGTCTGAAATTACCTTCCAGACGTCTGAACCACTACCAGACGTCTGAATGGCTTTCCAGACGTCTGGATTTTGTCTCTGCCTTTTTTTTGCGTCTTCCAGGGACCAATTCCAGACGTTTGAATTTCCAAACCAGACGTATGAATTTGAAACCAGATGTCTAAAATTAGAGTTCAGACGTCTGAAATCCCCCTGTAGGCAAAAATCAGCCAAGCCCATAAAGGCAAAAAAATCCAAATGAATTGCAAACGAACGAGCGATGGATGCTATGGGTTTATGCCATACGACAACCCAACACTATTGGCTCTTTTATACACCACCAAAAACATGATTAAAACATCAAAGTTATGATTTTTTGAACTTTTGACTTCAAAACACCAAAAATTGCAATGTTCACAAAACCAATCCAAATCAAAAGCAATTGCATATGAATAATTGTTAGGAATTCATACCTAACAACCAAAGATACTTATAGTCATAGATGTGAGATAAAAATCTCACCTTTTGCACACAAACAAAGATGAGAGCACAAACACAAGAAGGAGGTTAACCACCCTTCACTTCAACTCTACAATCTTCAATCTAAAAACCAAAACATATATTTCCCAAATTAGAGCTTAGGAATTTCTGAAATTTAAGAGGAGAAGAGATGGAGAAGATGAAGAGGAGGCTTACCTATCCTTCTCTTTGAATTTCAAGCAAGAATTTGGAGTTTGCAAATGGAACTAGGGCTTGGAGTTTCTAATTCTTCTTTCTTTCCCCCATTTTCAGTTTTCTTAAGCTAAAGGAATGAAATGAGGATGAATGGATGAAGAGTTAATGTGCTAGAGGGTTAAGAGGAGATTGGGGCTGAACCCAAACTCAAGCCCAAGTAGAAAAAGGGCAAAATTTCACAAACTCCAAACATATCAAAGATTATACTCAAAAAGATCGCAAAAGCCATTTTGGACTCAATGGAAGTGGTTTCGAGCTCCAATTCGACCGTTTGCAAAATGTAGCTTTTCGGACCTAAATCCGACTAACGACGCTGTATTTAAATTAAACATTTAAATATAAAATTGTTAAATATGTGGGTTGTTACAGTTATCTTCAAGAAGTTTGCTCGTTCAACTCAGATTTGCAAAAATCTAAGTAAAGTTATCAATAATTGTGAGGAATACTAGATCTACCTCTCAGAACATGGAAGGAAATGAAAATGCTACAATCCAACAAGGAGGTCTTAGCAGTCAACCAATGGATGTGAATGATGAACCAGTTAAAGTCCAGAATCCAACTAATTCTATTAGGAGCGTAGATTTCCATAATCTGATGAAAGAGTTAATGAAGCCGCCGAGAGTAAAATCTGCAAATCCAGGCCAATATCAACCTAACGAACAAACTCACTCAATAGCAGCAAGGAAAAGCTAGGAGGGATCATACCCCTTACTCGACATCAGAGAGTTCTTGCTCATTGGGTGGATATCACATGCATAGGTGTTGCAAAACAGAAGGATATCATGCAAAAACTTTAGGGCTTCAGCAGACAGACCATCATGGTTTACCGGGAACGACCAGCGTTGATGCCTCCACCAGAGATGGAAACTTACCTGTGCATGATGGGGTTCAAACTGGAGCTGCTACGGTTGATTTAGATGATGGAGTTCGCTTAAATGTTGACCAAATGCTTCCCCGGAATGACGATGAAGTGAATATGAGATACATACTGAGAAGATATTAAACCAAGAAGGCGTGGATCGGCTCGTATACATCGACTGGACCATTTACGTGAGGTGGAACATGACCACTGCTTGGCACCGACTATCCAAACACCGGACTTGTCGGCTATGGTCAGATAGCTAGTAAGAGAAAGCTAAGACTTGACAAATGATTACTCGAGAATCTCAAGAAGTCATACCTCATTCATCGTTAATGTTCTGCATGTAGAATATCCAAGGAGTTTCAACATGTCATCGATGCCTACCTATGAAGGAAAAATTGACCCTAGGCTGCACATTATGAGATATGAATGGCTGATGGATTTTTCACAAGCAGATGATGTAACCAAGTGTATATGTTTTTCCAAAACTCTCTCTGGAATAGCAACAAAGTGGTTCATAAGGTTAACCCCATTATCGATATCTAGATTTAACAATTGAGCGATAAAGTTTGTGCAGCAGTTCCAAATGCACGCAACTCGTCCCAAGGGTGTAATGTCCCTGTGCAGTATGATCTAAGCTCCAGGAGAATCATTGAAAGATTATTTGGAGATGTTTCGTACGGCTATTATAGAAATCCATAATCCGAAGAACCATGCAATATTGATGGTCGTGACAAGAAGGATTGATCCAAAATTTGATTTTGGAAATTGGTTAGTCGGCATTCCGCCCGCAATGTTGGAATGATTTTATGCAACGGCAGCTCAATATTTAAGGCCAGATCCTCCAGGAAGAAGAATGTTGCAGGATCAAGTGGAAGGGGAGTACAGAGTAATATTGTAGAAACAGTCAGATGAAAGCTCTAGAAAAGTTCAAGTGAATGTCCAAAATAAACAGAATCAACAAAAGAAAGGTAGAGATAGGAGCCGGGAATGAAAGAAGAATTTGGAAGAGGAAAGGCTAGGATTTCGATGTACAATGATTACACGCCATTGACTACATCCCTGGCGAATGTCTATTGGTCTACATATAATACTATACAGTACAGCAAGCCGCCACCAAAAGAATCAACAGAGAAGCAGAAACAAACCAGGAACTACTGTCGGTTTTACGAATGTTATGGGAATAACCCCAATGAATACAGGCATCTCCAAGATATTATCAAAAAGCTGATTTGAGAAAGGAAGTTACATCAGTTTGTAAGAAACCCTCAAGATCGTGTGTAGGGGACTTCCGACCCCAATCGAGGTCAAGCATCGTATAGGGATGATGAACCTGCACGGATTAGTGGAAAATTAGTGATCAATACAATAGTCGGAGGACCACATCTGGCTAATAAAAGTTGGCATGAGATGGAGCGTTGTGCTAGCGCGATTAAGCATCTGAATTTTGAATATTGTTCAAATACGGAGGATGGAGCTCCGAAGAAACAACAATGTATAGTGGCAGATGACATCGTGTTTAGGAATAGAGATGCAGGCAAAGTAGAGGCTCCAACGATTGACCCAAATGTCATTCGGCCACAGCCTCTTTTGTGAGAAGGATATTGGTTGACTTTGGAAGTTCTGTAAACGTAATTTTCAAGAATGCTTATGATCAAATGAGGACGGAAGCAAAGGATCTAAAACCATCTAAACCCCGCATTCATGGCTTTAATGGTGTTGCAACTCAAGCTGTTGGTTATGTTAAATTTCCTATGGAGTTGGGAGAAGGTGACTATAGGAGAGTTTGATTTTTTCTTTTTGTTGTTTTGGATGTTGACTCTCCATACAACGCTTTTTTGGCCCGACCGACCCAAGCCGAGTTCCGGACAGCTCTTGCCCTATGGTATTTCACTTTTAAGTTCCCAAAAGATAATGGAGTTGGAGTTGTTTATGTTGGTCAGGCAACTAGACGTGCCTATTATGTAGCTGAGTTGATGGATGCTCAACGGAGAGAGAAAGGTAAAGATGCAGACAAGTGAGTCTGCATCCAAGCCATTGAGTATTAACAATTAATGTTCGAGCCTTGGCTTGGGTGCAACAGTCGGCTCTATAGAGATATAGATCTGAGAGACGATGAAAAGGAGCCTAAAGAGACCAAGGCTACACTGGTTGAGTTGACGATTGACATCACAGTCAGCCATGATGATCCTTTGTGGGTCCTAAAGATCGGATCACAGCTCAGCCCTCGATGATGAAAAAGCTTACCGGATTTCTCCAAGCTAATCTTGACATGTTCTCTTTGACTCACTCTGACATGTGTAGAATCTCGTCTGCCATTGCGAGCCATGCATTAAATATCAACCCAAGGCATGTCCCGACGAAAGAAAAAACATGCAGCATGGATCCAGAGAGATTTGCTGCTCTCAAATAGGAGGTGTATAAACTCAAAGACAATGGGATTATCAACGACGTCCTCTACCCTATTTAGGTATATAATCTTGTGGTTTTGAAACAGGTGAATGTAAAATGGGGAACATGCATTGATTATTCAGACTTGAGCAAGGCATGTCCAAAAGACATTTTCCTCTTTCGAGGATCGACCAGTTGGTAGACTCATCCACGGGACACAAAATGCAACCTTTCATGGATGCTTACTCGGGATATAACCAAATCCCGATGTGCATTGTTGATCAAGAGCACATTAGTTTCATTACGAAAATAGGGTTATATTGCTATGTGGTGATGCCATTTGGACTACAGAATGTAGGAGCGACTTACCAACACTTAGACAATATGATGTTTAAAGATTAGATTAGAAAAATGATGGAAGAATATGTGGATGATAGGCTCATGAAGTCACGAAGATCAAGAGACCACATTACAGACTTGGTAGAAATATTTCGCATCCTTCGACATTACTAAATGAAAATTAATCCTTTGAAGTGTCCTTTCTGCATAGCATTAGGGAAGTTCTTAGGATTTATCGTTAATGCCCATGGAACCGAAGCTAATCTCAAGAGATTCGAGTTATCTGCGATATCCAAGCACCAAAAACTATCAAACCAATGCAAAGTCTGAATAGGAAGGTTGCTGCCTTAAGCCGATTCATTTCTATAGCAACTGACAAGTGCATACCTTTCTTTGATTCGATTAGGAAAGGGAAAAGAAACTTCGAATGAACACAGGATTATAAAGATGCATTCAAGCTTTGGAGAATCATTTGGAGAGACCCCCTATCTTGTCAAACCCGATGGATCATAAAGATTTATAAATCTATTTGGCCATGTCGGTACATGCTATAAGTGCCACATTACTTCGTGAGGAGAATCGATTTTAGACCAGTTTATTACTTTAACAAGCGATTAGAAGGAGATGAAAGGAACTATACGAAAATATAAAAACTAGCATACCGCTTGCTGATTGCATCATGAAAGCTTCGCCCGTACTTTCAAGCACACCCGATCAATGTTTACACCGAGCAGCTACGACTGGTCCTGTAGCAATCTGAGACATTTGGAAGATTACTCAAGTGGAATATGGAGCTTAGTCAATTCAATATCACTTATCTCCCCCGTAGGGCTATCCAGTGTCAAACACTGGCAGATTTTATAACAGAATTCTATACGTGGGATGATTCCTTAGAGAGTAGCAAAACCCTACCATACGTTGGAAATTGTATACCGATGAAGCATCCAATGATCATTGTTCTAGAGCTAGGATTGTGCTTGTAACACCTGAAAATTGGTCAATCTGCTATGCTTTAAAGCTTGATTTCCCTGCAATAAACAATGAAGCCAAGTATGAGGCTCTGATCTTTAGACTAAGCTCTCCAGAGAACTGGGGATAAAGTCTCCTGAAATCTTTTCCGTTTCACTATTAGTAGTATACCAAGTCATGGGAGATTATCAAGCTAAAGGACAATGGGTTGCTCCATATCTTACCCATGTCCAAGAGTTATTGACTGAATTTGACTACTATGTCATTTCGCATATTCCACAAGATCAAAACAAAGAGGCTGATTCACTGGAAAAGTTTGCTAGTACCGGCAACGCACAACAGATGAATAGAAGTATAAAATGCCCCAAGTATAAACCTGATAGAAATTGACCAGGTACTAGGGATGGAGCCTGAGAGGGAATCGTGGATGACACGGAATAAAATATATTTTCTACAGGGAGTCCTACCTGAACAAAGAAATGAAAAGCGACGAATCCTTCGTAGAACTTCGCGATATATCATGCAAGAAGGATTTAGTATAGATAGCGTTTTTCTGTTCCCCTACTCTGGTGTATTTCTCATAATGTGATAAAATGGATCCTAAAAGATTCATGAAGGAGAATGTGGCGATCACATTGGTGGGTAAACTCTGGCAAAGAAAATACTCCAGCATGGGCATTATTTGTCGACTGTTATTAAGATGCCGCCGATTATGTAAGGCGATGCAGAAAGTGCCATATATATGCAAAAGTTCCAAGAGTTTCGCCAACTGAAATTGCATAAATTTCAGCCCATGGCCGTTTTCCATGTGGGGTACAGAAATTATCGGTTCCTTACCGGTCTCTAAAAGTGGTGCAAAGTGTTATTGTCGCAGTTAATTACTTCACCAAATAGGTTGGAGCGTAATCCTTTACCACGATCACGACTAAGAAAGTAATCAATTTCATTATCTGGAACATCATTTGTCGCTTTGGTGTTCCCTAAATTACTGTAACCGATAATGGGACTCAATTCGATAGTGTCGAATTCAAAGACTTCTATCATCGGCATCGTATTAAAAAGAGATCTACGGTAGTTTCTCACCCTCAAGCGAATGGACAAGTTGAAGGTGTGAACAAAATCGTAAAATCTATTCTGAACAAGCGTTTGGAAAAGGCTAGAGGGAAGTTGGTGGATGAACTCCCGACAGCATGATGGGCTTATAAGACCGCTCACAAGTCAGCGACTGGACATACTCCATTTCCTCTCACTTACGGTTCCGAGGCTGTTATTCCTATTGAGCTCAAAGTTCCTTCTCATCGAGTAACTTATTACGATCCAAAATTAACAAAGATCTCCTTTTGGAATCTCTAGACTTTATAGATGAGAAACATGAGGAAGTTGATTTGAGGGCAGCCGCACACCGAGTCACCCGATACTACCACACCGACCTAGAACCTTTGAGATCGACGATCTTGTCTTAAAACGGGTTTTTCCTAGCCCGTCAGATATGAATCTAACCTGGGAAGGACCATATGTCATTGAGCACAGGCTTGGAGAGGAAACCTTTAAGATAGCGATTGTTGATGGCATCACACTCCCAAGGGCGTGGAATAACGAACATTTGCGATGCTATTTTACTTAGTTTATTTCCTTTTCATTCGGCTACATTTAGTTTTAGAATTTTCTTTGGAATTTGTTATATTGTAAGACGAGTTATGTCACTAATTTTTATTCAGCAACAGAACTTTGAATTTTCTATTATATCCACGACCTACCATTACAGTACATGTTAGTTGTTATATACGACCAACTGAATCTCACTGTTTGATGGGACCGATATAACTTTGAAGTGATTGAGATTCGACCAGTCATTTATCGAATCAAACCCCATATTTGAGAAAAGAATGGCCGACGAAAGAAAATTGAACTTGATAGTTTTCCAAATAACTCACGTCCCCAAACTGTGGGTATGAGTATAAATGCTAAATAGGTGTGACTGACCACCTATGAAATAAATCTCGTCCTCGAAGTATAGTTATGAGTATAAACAAATAGATGAGTGCGGTTCGACTGCTCACTATTCCATAAACTCTGGCCTGAAAATGATATGAGGAGTGTAAAATTGCTAAGGATGAAGTTCGACCACCCACTACCTAACTCCACTAACCTAAGACTGGGGGTAGAGTATAATTACTCAAGCTTCTCAATTCGACAACGTAACATTAAGGCTCGAGCCTAATGTTTGATACGGCTCAGGGCCACGACCGTAGGGAGGCCTTGGGATTGATAAATCGGATCGATATCTTATCCAACGAGCAACGAATCACAAATATGTTAAACATAAACCGTGATAGCTTAATCATTTAAACAAGCGTATAAGGGAATTATACACAAAAATAAAAGAATTCTTATCCACACTAAAGTGGTTCCTTACAATACTAGTTTATGAAAAATGAGAAGGTACCCAAACAAACATGACCAACGAAAAGAAAACGTATCCATTCAAGCTATTTATGCATTACACCAATCCAACTATTATTTCTTGGACTTCCAATCTTTCTTTTATTTCTTGGGAGTGGCTCCTTCCAAACTGCCACTCGATCCTCTCTTCGACCCTTTTTCGCCTTGGCTTCTCTTTGAAGAAATATCTTCAATTATGTGGATTGTGCTGGCATCATCTTTAGAAGCAGGAGGGATCAAGGCATTCTCAGCACCAGAAGCATGGGGACCTCATCTCGAGGAATTGTCCCGCCAGGAGGGATCATCTAGAGCGAGATAGGAATCAGCTCATTGAAATCCAAATCAACAGGCTTAGTTTTGCCTTTATTTTTAACAATTCTTTCTTCTCAACGCGCTTTTTGATGTTAGGCTCATCAGTAGGGTGGAAGAGCCTGTGATTATAACATCCTCATCAATTTCATAGTGTAGATCACTTCATTCCTTGAAAAATGCCTCCATGAATTAATCATCAATAGTAAAGGTTTCTTCTTGAGCACCCTGAGCAGTGGCCGAAGTTGTAACTTTAATGGATTTTTTCATGGCAGCTTGTGATCCTAATTGAGGCTCTTGCACATGAAGAGGAATGACAGCCGATAGATTTAAAGCTGAGAAAAAATAGGCGAAAACTTCAGAAATATCAACTGATAACACCCAAAAATTTTGAAAGATGGAAAATTTTGATGAAATACCTTCCTCGGTATGACACCTAAGTTGGGCCGAAATATCCTCAGAACTGCGTTCGAGAATAGGAGAAAGCTGAGGCTTGTCCGGATCATACCCAGGGATGGTTGAAGAATCTACTATGGAGTAAGGTATAACTTGGGAATTCAGTTGTAACATCGGGTTGTGCCGACCTGGATCCTTCATCCACTTCATTTAAAGAAGTAACAAATTCTTTCCGAAGCGTAAGCTATATATCATGAAATGTTTTAGGTTCATCGCCAAATTTCATTTCACTTTCAAGCCTAGACAGGTCGATTTCCTCAGTATTAAGAAGTCTCTTTTCATCTGCAACAAGAAATTCCCACGCTTACCAGAGCTTTTAGGGATAATCATCACCAACCCATATTAAATTTATATGCTTGAGAACATCGGTGCTGTAAGGAAGAAGAAGTGGGTCAAGCTCGTTCATTATCTCCTCCCTAACCTTATCCTTGTTACCTTCCACTTCACATTGAATAAGTTCGTCAACATCTTCGGCCCTTTCAACGATTGTGTCTCCCTCAATTCTAATATTCACTAGCTCGTCATAAGCATCTTGAGCGATTTTCTAAGCGTCGTCTTTCTCCTTGTTTACATACTTGTGCTTAGCCTTGAGTTCTGCTAACTCCTTCAAAGCTGCAGATTCATTGGTTTGAGTTGTATCTCTCTCGGGTGCTATTTCTTGATTTTTATGGTGCAACACCTGGACCATATCATGATAACTTTATTTCATCTCCTCCATGGATATGATTCCAGCATTATCTTTTCCCTCGGCCTCTACTAAGGTGGTCCTAGAAGTCTCTAACTCATTTGTCAAAGTAAGGATAATTCTTTTACTTTGAGTTTCTTGGCATTTTAGCTTTTCAATTTCTACTGTGCGCTCGAAAGACACTTTTGACATTTTCTCTGCTGCCTTTATCCATTCACGGTACTGCTTATGAATATCAGTGACACAGTCAATAGTCATTTTCTAGACATGGTCCGAGACCCTCTTCAGATTAGGAGGAAAAAAGAACCCTTCAAAACATAGATTTGGAAACTCTTCTCGAAGTTGTGCCATGCGAGCAGTTGGATCAACTATAGGATCTTTAGTAGCAATTTCAACTTCAGTCCTTGCTGGGTCTTTGGGCAGCCACCTATTCTCTATGAAGACAATGATGACTGGGCCCTTGAGAGTGAGAAAGAACTAAAGGCTATGGAGGAACTTAAATGGGAGGGGGACCAAAAGAGGGATCAATCGGCAGATGTCGATGATCAGTTGGCTTATCAGTACCCTTTGGAGAAGGGGATCTCGATCATGATCGATGCTTATCTTAGGATGGCTTATCCCTATCACCCCCATTTTAATGACCGCAGTCCCAACTGGAGTGATAACCGAAGTTGTAATACTCTCGACTGCCACCTTTATGGTAAGAGCTATAACGTGAACCAGAAGATTGGTAGTGTATATCCCGAAGGGAATTGAACATGTTCCTTTTCTTCACCATCGTTTTTGCAAAGGAAAACAGAAGTCAATCGTTTTTAAGCATTAAAAAACATATGTCGAGCATAATGTATTGTTGAGGGGTGCAAGTGTGTGCAAGTGTCCTTGTGTTACCCCCAACAAACTAGGTGCAGGAGCATTGCTCGTTAGAGAAACTTCACCTCTAGATGTTGGAATCTCACTACCAGTTCTGGTGGGAGATTCCGACCCATCGATACTCATATTAGTAAAGTGGAAAGTGCCAAGGTCATGTGGTATTGGTAGATCAGACAAAGAATCAAGTGATAGACTTGAATGCTCCGACGGTTGAGAAGAAAATTCATCTTGAATAATCTTAGGAGCCATCGACGACTTGAGTTGATCAAAAAGGCGATATTTTGGAAACTTATAAAAAATTCACTTTTCTCCTATCGGGAACCAATGGCTAAGAGGTCGGCGAGGATCTGACCTTGACTCAATGACTAGATTCGTCATCATTGCGACTGGGCACATAACCTTTTTCTCTTTCGACATCAATAGCGGTGAATTCCTAAGCACCCATGGCTGGGGGGACAGAAGGATCGATTCGATTGTTCTTTTGACTGACTACAACCCATGGTCTTATCAATGCAGTTTGAGCGACTTTTGTTAGCCCTATGTTGGGGTCCTCTTTTATCGAATAAAAGTAATAAGGTGCTCGTCCATAAGAAGATATTCGATGTTCTAGTCTTCAAGCGGTGTATTTTTTAGATTTGTGACTACCTCCTCATAAAAATTATTGTTGGGCCAAGCGATGGTGCCTTTAAAAGGAATTACTTAGTTAGGATACGACCTAAATATCGATTTTCCACGCTAATATAATGATAATGCATAACATTTACGTCTTTCCAGCCATTATTGAGCAAAACCGGGCGGAAACCGGATGAAGAACTACTCTCTTTTAAAGATGCTTAACTTGTTCCATCAGCTAGGTAGAATCTGACAACTCTTCATCAACTTAGGAAATGTAAACGAAGGACTCCATGTCCTTCGCTTGGAAGAGAATATGAACAAAAAGTCATCGTTGCTTGAAGGATGATGCAAGAATCCACAAATACCATATAAGTAAAATTGATAAGAGCGTAGCCGTTCAGATGAAGCTATGTTGGATCTATCCTTAAATAATGAAGAATTTCTCGGATGTATGAGTTAAATAGTGGGCTACATCCGGCCCAGCACACGAACTTGCTGCACGCCGTATATCCTTCTAGGGGTCTATGAGCCCAATCATCCCGTGATGGAACAAACACGTTGTCAAAGGGAATTCCATGCCTTATGGAGATTAGGCGAACAGCATCTTCCTTTATTTTAGAGGCTATGGAATCAATAAGGTTCTGCAGAATAACTGCATTCTCTAGAGTATCAGGAGCAAGATCGACAACTTCTAGTGGAAGAATGGGAATTGCATTAGAAAGATCAAATTAAGGGCCTGGCTTTCTGATTGTTCTGAATGATGACTAGAGGATGGAGTATTAGACCTAGTTGCTGAATTTGATTCCATGTCAGGATTATCCTGTTGAGATGATGGTCCAGTTGGCATAGCTGCAATATGCCTAAAACGTCCAGAACCCATTGCTATAAAACTCGGTAAAAATCATGATTAGATAGTAACATGTGCGCCCGGTACATAGTGCATGCTAGTGCAGTGTGGTTAAGTGCTATGTAATGCCATAATAAGTTATACGAAACTAAATATGGGAAAGAAGACGAGACTTCAAGGTTTGACCAGAGAGACCAGTATTCCTGACTGTCTCAGCCGTTTCTCTATGTCATTAGGGAATGACACAGTTTAAGTTTCATGATCGATTGTCAGCAAGTAAAAGTTCAATTTTTATGTTCAGATCATGGATGAGCTTCAAGAGTATGGTTAAATGCATTGGTTCATGTCAATGTTCAGATGTGATATATTACCGAATATGCAGTACAAATCCTATATGAGTTATATACATTCACTAAAATATACAAAGCTGAAGCTCATTTTTAAACTCAAATTCAGTTATTTGGACTCCATGTTTGGATTTTGATAGATGGCAACCGATCGTTCAACTAGTCAAACATGCCGATTGTTCACCCTATCCATTTTATCTGATCATTCGCACCACAGAACAGTTCAATCGCTCAATCCAGCATTCCTAATGATCGTTCCTAAACCCAGTCACTACCGATCATTTCTGACCAACTCATTCTCACCGATCATTATTAATTGTCCATGTTCCCTGATCGTTCTCCTCAACCTTTCGTACCGATCATTGTCTCTACGCCATCAATCGATCGTACCACTCTGTCCTTTCCGCTTCAAAACCCACCAACACAAAGCACCACCAATCGTTCATAGATGATGGTTAAACACCCAAACTTCAGCGTCACTGTACATCATCACCCTCATCTACTCTAGAGTTGTCAAAGTCCAAAGTTTTACCGATCGTCCAAGAGTGTTCATCATGCATCGATTTGAATCATTTTCCTTACACAACAATTTCATTTTTACTAATTCCCATCCTCTCCAACTTGATTTAGATTGAGCGACTTACTTCCTCAACTAAACTAAACCACATGAGATTTGTGACACTCAATGTCTCATACTTAAATCACAAAGTGTATATGGACTGACAAACCAAAATTGAAGTCAGAAGAAAAGAAATGGATTCAAATTTATGGTCGAGTGAGACCTGGAGGAACAAGAACGATAATGATTCTCGAGGAGGGATTGATTTAGAATATCTGATCATTCTTGGATCAGTAGGAGAAAAAGATGGAGTAGTTCATGTATTCTTCTTTAATCTCAAATGGGAATGATGTAAAGTGAATGAGGAAAGTAAAGGAAATGACTAAGATTGAGGGGTTAGATATAAAGAGCACGTGCCAATCGTCCCTTGCCAATTTGAAGCCACGATCTATCATATTGCATGCTCTATACCAATCATTCCACTCAAGCTCAATGCCGATCGTTTTAAAATGGTCCAAAATCCAACAAGCTCATGAATGATCGGACAAAAGAATAAGAGGAAAAGGGAATATAAGGGATTAACAATCGGTAGTGAGCATTTTTCATAGAAATGTATATATAAGTAAGAATAACGATCAGCGGTGATTTTTTATAAATATTTCAAAACTTGACAACGACCCGTGAACGTGTAACCGTGATCGGGGGTCGGGTACAAGAACATATACATGCTAGTACGTGTTTCAAATTTAAATTTTTCGAAATCAACAAAAATTGAATGTTCACATGAAATTGACTAGAAAAAAAGTTAAAACCAATTTGTTGAAGCTTAGAAATTACCAGAAACAAAACAAGATGATCACCAACAAGTTGTGATCCCATATTTATACTATTGAAAATCAATCAATCGTCATGATGAACAAGGAAATTACGACCCTCAATGGGAAAATAACTCAATTGAAGGATAACGATGATTCAATAAACTGGATGGATTTCTTTTCGACCATTCTAGCTTGTGACGATTCAAAGCTTGTCATGTTCGAAACAAGATGTACTTTAGGGGAAATGTTATCCCGCCTTTTGGCAAGGTCGTGATATCATCGACTTGGCTAGGAACAGATGGTTATTAGCCTTAAGAATCGATTATATACTATACTGTAGACAATGGTCAGGCAGATCCAGACCAAGTCCTAATTGAGGTGCAATTAGTGTGGAGCGAGCGGTAGCCCCATGAAATTACATTTCAAATTTCAAGTCAATCGGAGTTCATATGATCGAATTACGGACAAAGTAAAAATTTATATGGATCGATCAGGAGTGATCCATAAAACAATTCAAATTGGAGAAGATCGATTGATATCTCAAAATCCACATGGCCAATTCACTTGAAACCTTGAGAGCATCATTACATTGAAGAGTGAAGCCTAGAAAAACGATCGCATGTCAAAACTCTAAGGTTCAAAGAATGCTGATTGTTTTATGTCGATCCTTCATAATGATCCACGTAGCTCAGTGAATGATCCAAATGCAAGAAAGATTGATCAATATCTCGTGAAGTACTACTCAGAAATTTTAGGAGTAAGTTCAAGAGGCAAGTGGGACCCCCTAAAAATGATCGCATGTCACTTGGAGACCAAAATTGACTATTGGCATAACTATAGCCGATCGTTCCAAAATATCAAGCTAGGGCCACCGACCGTTATGGTGGGCCATTATGGACCTGGAGAGCCTTCTGCCTAAATTATGCGTAATATCTCGTCATCTCACCCTATAAATACAGACTTGTTGGCTCATTTTTAGGATCTTTAAATTGCTTGTTACTCTATACTCCATTGTAATCAAGTGTTAGCTTTGTTCTAATATTGTAATCAGATTCACAAGAGAGTAGTAAAGGATAATCTTCAAAATGGACGTAGTCATAGAACGCCGAACCACTATAAACCTCTATCGTTGATTTCTACTTATCTTCTATTGCTTACTTGTTCATTTACTCATTTTAATATTGATTTTCTTTATTTACTTCTCTAAAAAAACTATTCTTGGGCATTTGTAACCATTTTTATGCAAATACTAACTAATTCATGTGCTAGCGAGATATTCTCGCTAATATTTCTTTAAGGAATGAAAACAGATTGAATTTTTGCAACCAAGAAAAGAAGAAATGTTTTACTTTTGTAAATAATTTCTATAACTATTTTATACACAACAGTAACACGTGTTTTGGTTCTATAACCCTATGTAATTAAAGCATTTAGCGGTTCTACAACAGTGGAGGTATAGAAAATTATAGCAAGGATAAAGTGGGGATATAGCAAAAAATAGCAATGATAAGCTTCATTAGTTATAGAACCAAATATTTTAAATCAATTTATTCCCATCTCATATCATTTGTGTAAGAAAAATATATTATTTAATTTTATATAATAAAATCGAAGAATGACATGATTTATACAGTCCAGATTTGATGAATAAATTTATAACTTTTATTGAGCACTCATGCCTTAGAATTAAGTTTTTATCTAACTTTGTTAATTTGATCTAAACGAGAATTAGTCAAATCAACCATTTTATATCAATGCTCATAAAACGGTTGCTAAAAAGCCTTGATTTAGTAGGTGTAGCAGAAAATAACGGGGCTTAAAGCGGATATACTGTTAACAGTGCTAAATTGAAAAAGCATAGCGGTAGAGGAGCGCTATGACTAGAGAGGGGATTTTGCGAAGCTTAAGCGGTGCTTTAACTGCACAACTATAGATAAAAATAAATTGAGGCTTACTTTTTTGGAATTTATGATATGAAGGTATGATTTAACCCTTTTGCAGGCATTCCTTGTAGAAATATCTTTGCTATAACTATATCTTTTCGTAGGTCCCAAAGTCATTTGAAAATATTAGCTGAATCCATTAGGTCCTTGGCTCTTTGCATCATAAATTTAGTGTAATGCTACTTTAATCTTTGAAATGTCCATCATTATAGATAAGTATTTCTTTCCAAAAGCATTTATCTTCATTATTGTCTTAACTATGGGAAAGTGTATGCAATGAACCATTAAACAAGTGATGGTAGTAGTTCAAAGATTTCTGAACTATGGCCTCCCTACCATAAATATGTTCCTTATTGACATTTAACAATGCTTGAATTCTGTTCTTATGCTTATTATTGACATTTGGGCATAGAAATCTCTTTAGTTAGTATCCCCTTCCTACAATCTATAATGTTTTTCTTTTTTGTATCAACTGTTCATGTTGCGGTAGAATTTGTTCTTTTAGAGACAAATTAATTTGCAACATGTTATTATATATTTTTGTTTTTTTTTGATTGCTCATAAGTTTTCAGAAATGCTTAGTTGTACTCCTCTTATAGAGTTTTAACAACAATCACTTTTTCAAATAGTCTTGTATCGGTGCTTGAGATTACAATTAACTTGTTGTAGTTTGGGAATGAAGTTATGTAACAAATCATACCTTAATGGGCTCGAATTTCAATTAAATCGAAACCTAAGTCCAGTAAGACACGGATCGTTGGTTTTGGTAACCTGTAATAAATATAAGTATATCATGATCAATATAAACTCACATCAGAATAGAAAAATATAATTGAACATAAATACATCGCTATGCTACTAACTTGGAATAAAAATTATTCCTTAGAAATTTAGTCTCCTTATCAATGTTGAGCATGAAAGAGAAGACTCCACCATTTGCAGTTCCTGTCTTACACCAGTAGTCTGCCCCTCTAAATCTGTCATGTGGGATGTTATGAGAAGGGGGTCAAATGACATTTTGGTTACATGAAAATTACATACTTTATCCGCAACATTAATTTATGCCGATTGGTTCCTATTTAACTGTTAAATCTATTATTTATAGCTAATCTGTTCAATCCTATGTTCACATACAATATGCTCAACCTCCTTTGGTGTGTGTGTGTCTATACATACATACATACACACACACACACACACACACATATATATATATATATATATATATATATATGCATATACACATATATATCTAAATGATGTACTATCCAAAGAAAACCTTAGCCACTGAATACTTCGTAAATAGGGAGGAGGTTGACCCAACGGATATTTAATACCTAAACCCCAAAACGGGCCCTCCGTAACATAATGGCTAGTCAATCGGTTCAAGCTACAGAGACCGATGACCCCTAGATATGGCTTTATAATATATAAATTAATTGTCGTACCACTAGCGCATCTCAAAGTCTCATCAAGGGTTAACTATCCCACCTTCGACAAACAAACAACTAACTAACTAAACTTTGAGGTCTACATGTATCCCGTATGGAGTTTACACTAGTAGGAAATGAAATCCGTCATGCATAACCCGAATCTTTGCTAGCAACGCTCGGGATCGATGGTGGTCATAGCCTATATGCCAGTCCCACTACTAGATATCGGTCCAACAATAATACTGACATAGCCCGCTGACGTTTTGTAGTTGAAATCTCGTTTAGACTAACTAATGTAAGTCAAGTAAAATGCTCTTTTTAGTTACTTAATACCATTTATGAATAATGAAGCAGATGCTATTGCGTTAAAAGTACTGGGTCGTTCAATACTTCAAGTTCGAGGGGAACCGTTGGTATATTTTCCCCTACCCAACCACAGATGCATATCCCTTCCCTACGGGCCTTATGGTTGGAGATGTCCCATATATGTAGAAAGTATGAGCATTTGCTAGTAGTCTCTAGGTGAAGGATGGACTTCTGTTGTATAACTCTCTTAACCACGCATTCCAACCTACTGAACTAATCCAATCGTCCTATGCTTAAATGTTAGGTTTGGCTTACTAATTCAGGGTCGTCCTAAACGCAATATTGTTATATATAATTTCCTACTATGAAAATTATACTTCCTTCTAGCACTTATTTTCTAACCTGTACGCTTGTTTACTAATT
Source organism: Allium cepa (assembly GCA_030765085.1). Classification (NCBI taxonomy): domain Eukaryota; kingdom Viridiplantae; phylum Streptophyta; class Magnoliopsida; order Asparagales; family Amaryllidaceae; genus Allium; species Allium cepa. The sequence continues at coordinate 484,199,710 of CM060934.1, read as the reverse complement.
TCCAAAAATGTCACTTGGCCATATTAAATGGACAATATTATTCTAATTGGACGAATTCTAATAACATCTATTTTTATTTTTTTTCTAATTCAACCTATTAGCCTATTCATTTCACCATAAATGTCATAATAAATTCTTTAACTAGTCTCATTAACATAGTTATGTACCTATTCAAATCACATCAACGATCCAGGATCAACAACAAAAATCCAAATGAGCATTCTCACATATCCCTTCTTATTAGGCACTCACAAAAGCCATTGGTCATCATCGGTCCCATAACACACATCTAATAGTAGAACACATCAAACGTTCTCTTCACAAGTTTAAATCATCAAACTTGCCTCCTCGGACAATCTAAATAGCTTACATCATCGTCATGGAGAAGTTTCGAATATCCACATCAAAATCCATCTACTTCCAACCTTTAGATCATGTCGAAAAAATTTGTTAGTCATTGCTAGCAGTGAGGATCCTAATACATCTTCAAATCAAAACATTTGCAAAAAATAACTTTATTTCCAACTCAAAGCTTCCATATCCTTTTAAAATCAAAACTTCCTTTATTCACAACATCATTTTTCAAATCAATTAAAAATGGCTTTTGAAAATTTTACTTTAGAAAAGTTTCAAATCGAATATTTTGGAAGCAAGTAATTGTTCATATAAAATAGATATTCAAACATACTTTTGTCAAAACTCCAACTAAAAGTCATGATGTAACAAACTCTCCATCCATCATTTGACTCTTCAGTGGTACCCATCAAGTCCTTAGTCACCAAAATTCACCGGTCACTATTACTCCTCTTTGAGGAACATCACCAAATGTCTTAGTCAATCAGAATATCTCATCTTCCTCGGCTTAGGAAACAATGTTATCCCATTACAACTAACTAAGTATATCCCTTAAAACGCACTAGTTTCTCCAAATGTACATCTCATTGAAAGACAACATTGGATAACAACATCATTATAAATTGATCATACCTAATAACCACATAACCTAATATACAGTTTGAACAATCACGACAAGGCAGAAACACAATCAACCAAACAAGCAAACAATTAAAACTAACCATAGCAAAAGAAGCAATCAACATCAAAACAGTACAAGAAAAAGAAAACAATTCAAACAAGCACAATATATATTAATAAGCAAAGAGCAAAATAAATGATATATCTTCCTAATGATAATTATAACTTAAAAGTGAATAAATCAATACAAAAATTCAAGCGACGTAAACAAATATAAGCATACATCACCATCCATACATCAAAATAGGCAGACCCGACATTATATCCCAACCCTCTCCCTAGACGGGCAAAACTAGACATCCTTACAACTTATTATGGAAGTTCACACAAAATAGTCATAAAGGTAACATTGTCATAATGGTTGTTAGGCATACTCAAACTCATCTTGCTTAGTTATCTCGCACCTCAAGTCACACGGTCAAGTTTTACGGTCCTCAAATAGATTTTTCTTAATAAAATATCTTTTCAATTAAACTTTTTAAACAAGCTTCCAAAAATTTTATTCAAATCAAATATTAATTTTTCTACTATTTAATTTCAAATCACATTATCCTTTCTGCAACGAACGGGATTTTCGACCCTAGAAAATCAACACTAATGCATCCTCGGTATTCACATGCCATGAATTCAAGTGCTAGAAAACCCGTCCGTTACAGGTAGAAAGAAAATAAAGACAGAATAAAATCTTACATGAATGAAGTAACATGTATTATTTCAACATATACTCTTCACAGTGGAAATTTTTGAATACAGTTATCAGTGCTTAACTTAACATTAATATGGACAAATATAAGTGTATGTCCTTACAAATGCGTAATACAATAGTACATGAGTGTGGTGGAAGTAGATAACAATCTTTAGAAGAATCTTCTAACCCCATGGTACGAGTTCTTCCAAAATGCTTCCAATTAAACAAGACTATTAGGCTGCTTGGAAAAAAATAGGGCACCTAAAGTTTAAGGGAAAGAAAATAAACACTGGGTCAATCGTGGGACTAGTGTGAGAAACTCAAAATATGAGTATTTGAAAACAAAGGGTATCTCATAAGACTACACCGTACATAAACACAGAACGAATTGTTACCTTATGATAACCGAAATCTTTACTATGCAAAATCTGGTAATATTATTTTTAATGATATTCCTTTGAAAACACTTTTCAAGTAAATTTACATAATCTTAGCCAAAATTATTACATTATTAAATTCCATCGTACTATGTTCTACAATTAAAACCGATGGCACATATTGGAGAATGGGTTTTCAAATGAATAACGAGTTAAGGGACAACCTCCTGTGCAGTACATCAAAGGAGGGATTCACTAGGATCGACATCTTCGAAACCTCTGCAAATTACGACCGGCCTACCTGCAGACCCATCTGGTAGAGCATAGAACCAAATATGATATCACCCCAACCAATCCTGTCCTATCCGAGAGCTCTCATACCATACACCGCATAATTTTTTACCCGACGTCATTGCAGGTGCAAAATAAATCTAGAAAGCTGATATCATACCCTAGTAGTAGCGAGCCACTTATCTTCAAAGCAACCCATGTTTCACAATTCCCCTGGTGTGAGGCTTGAGTTAATGTTTGCCTTTCTTAGAACATTTTCGCTTAAAATTCCACATTACCATTTCCAATAACACACAATTGATTTTGACAGAGACACAACCTTTGAGATCATATGTCTCAGAGAAGGGTGTTAAATATAAAAGAGGTTGTTGAGACTTGGTTTTGATTCATGACACGAAACTATCACTACGACATACAGATTTGACGACTGCTACGACAAAAAGAGAATATATATACTACAAGGAGACAAGATTTCAAAACCGGTGCATCAATTATATTATTTTAGTTTTGAGTCATAGGTCAATTTTGTTAAAATCTCTCCTCGTTACGTATATATTAGCTTATATATTTAATCATCTTATTCTAAAATATTTTATACATATATAAGCATATAAAATATATAAAAGTGTTTTAAAGTTGTATATATTACTATACCTGTGTAAATTATACAAATTACATAGATTTTACCAGATCAGTCGACTGACCCAAAGGTTCAGTCGACTGACACTAGAAAATCTATGAAACATGCACAGGTGCAAAAATATTCAGATATATATTTAAAATTCGTTTGAATGTTCAGTCGACTGAGCCAGAGGTTTAGTTGACTGAATTTCTACAACGGCTACTTTTTGAAAAGACATGACTATTTGTGAAGAGTTACGAACATCTGCAAAAAGATTTGGACATAATACTTCAACCAAAACTCTTTACCAATAGTCGCTGCTCTTTAACTCTATAAATACATACTCTAACTTGATTCCAAATCGTCAAATTTTCTTACCTTTCTAATCTAACTCTCTTGAATCTATTTTCCATAATACTTTCAATTATTCTGCATTTAAGCAATATTATACCTTTCCATTCTTCATAAACTTCAAATATATATATTTATACTCGAGGAGAAGATTATAGGAAGGGTGTGCTACAAGTAACAAATCAGTGTTATTAGAACACACAAAGTCAAAACAGTCTTTTGTATTTGTTGAAGTCCTGTTGTGCTGCTCAGGCATGTGAAGTCCTTTTCAGCTGCTGAGGCATAGTCCTGTTCTGCTGCTCAGGTCCTTGTTCGGCTGCTTAGGGGTTGTATAGACCTGTTCCTCTAGGTTAAGTGAGGGTTGTTGTTTTAGTGAAATTCCAAAAGGAGTTTGTGAGTAGACATAGGACGGTGCTTCGAACCAGTATAAAAATCTCTGGTGTCATTCTATTATACTGCTTTTATATTCCGCACTATTTACTGCATTACTATCATCACTATACTCTGTATTATCATATATCCATATTACACAATCCATATCACACTCTCATTTGGTACCGGAGTAAGGTCATCATATAGCAGTAACACAGTTATCTAATAATGTAATAATATGGACACTAACACTAGCACTAAAGCTAGCATTAAAACTAGCTTCATTGAAGGACATTCCACTGCATGTCCACCGCTATTTAATGGCATGAATTATAACTATTGGGTCACATGAATGAGAATATATATGCAAGCAAATGGTTTTGATTCATGGAATATAACTCAAACAGAATATACTATTCTACTAAAGAGTATTCTACTTGGTCAAATACACATAAACTAGATGACACAGCTAATGCAAAAGCCATGAATATGTTGTTTTGTGCCTAGTTAAAAATGAGTTCAACCGTGTTAGCATATGCAATATTGCATACGAAATATGGCGTACACTCAAAGTTACACACGGAGGAACCAACAAGGTCAAACAAAGCAAAATATCTATGCTCAAAAGTTAGTTTCAAAACTTTAGAATGAAAGAAAATGAATCTATAAATGATATGTACTCAAGATTTTAGGATATATATCATTCATTAGTAGGACTAGGAGAAAAATATTCAGACTTTGATATTGTATCCAAAAACCTTAACTCTTTAACGGAAGAATGGGAAAGAAAAGTTCTCGCTATTGAAGAAGCGAACGATATCTCCAAAAAAAACTCCGAAAGAGTTAATAGGAAATCTAATGTCCTACGAAGTGAATTTGCAGGCTAAACGAGTTCAAGCTCAAGATAAAAAGAATATAGCATTCCATGTAGAACAAGAAGAATCGGATTCAGACAAAGATAACCTAGACTTTGTTGCCAAAAACTTTAAGAAATTCTTGAAATATAGAAAAGGAAACATAAATAATGGCAAAAGAAGCTCAAGCAGCAATAAACCATCGTCTTCATCAATTATGGAGTGCTTTAGCTATCACAAAAATGGGTATATACAGAAGGACTGTCCAGATCAAAAGAAAGAATATCAAAATAAAAGGAAGGACAAATTCAGAAGAAAAGCCTTTTCAGTTACATGAGATGATTCAGATTCCTCCTCTTCTTCTGGAAGAGAGAGTGACAGTGATAATGAACAAGCCAGCGTATGCTTTATGGCCAAAGATAATGAGGTTAGTGGTTTAACTTTTGATGATATGATAGAGATAAATTCTAAATTATTATATACTTTAAAAAGTCTCGAAAGAAAATATAAAGAGGTGGTAGAAAATCAGAACAAGACGGAATTCGAAAGAGATATGCTTAAAGACCAGAAGAAAATATTGGAAGAAGAACTTGAGAAAACTCAAGAATCTCTTTCATATGTTAATTCTCAACTTATATTATTAAGTCAAGAAACTGAAACTCAAAAAGAAAAGAATAATGCTCTTGTTTCTAAAAATCAAGTTTTAAAAACTAATATTAAAATGGTTGGACTAGAAAATTCAAGTCTGAAGACCAAACTAGAAGGAATCGCTAAAAATGTTTCAAATTTTAAAGAAGGAAGAAAAAATTTATCTAGAATTATTGAGAATTCACAACTTGTTAACAATAAAAATAGTTTAGGTTATAAGAAGAAAGTCAAGAATTCACAATCTAGTAATTCAAAAGTTAAGTCTAATAAAACACCCACATCTTCAAGACTAGATTCTAAAACTATAAATATATGGGTACCTAAAACTAATAACAAGTTATAAGGAAAAGGTATATTAGTTCATTCATTGAAAATGTTCATAATAATAAAAATTATATTTATAAAAGGGATACTAAACCCACTTGGATTTGGTTTCCTATGACCTAACTCTTAGGTACTTATTAAAAAAGTGGGTACAACGTTACCTCATATATTTTGAAGGTCCCACTCAAGAAAAGAGGAAAATTGATACTCGACAATGGTTGCTCAAAACACATGACAGGAGACAAAAATATGCTGATAAATATTCATACTCATATGGAGGTTCTGTCACTTTTGGAGATAATTCCAAGGGCTACATCATCGGGAAAGGCGATGTGAGCAATTACGGTAAATCTAGTTTACCTCTTATTACAAAAAATTTATTAGTTAAGAATCTAAAACATAATCTATTAAGTATAAGTCTATTATGCGATAAAGGTTTTAGAATATCCTTCTCTACAAATAAATGTAGTATCTTTGATCAAAATCAAAATCTTATTTTCGAAATAAATAGAGATAAAAACATCTACATTTTGAATATGAAAGTTAATCATAACTCAGACATGTGTTTAATAGCCAAAGAAAATGATCCCTGGATATGGCAGAAACGATTCTGTCGTATCAATTTCAAAAATATAAATAAAATCTCTAAAAATAATCTCGTAAAAGGATTACCAAAGATGAATATAAAGTTAAAAATTTATACGACTCATGTCAATTAGGTAAATTAACTAAATCCTCGTTTAAATCTAAGAAAGTTATTTCGACATTACAACCACTTGAATTACTTCGTATGGATTTATTTGGACCTACTCAAATTCAATCCATAATTCACAATAAATACGTATTTGTAATAGCTGATGATTTTCTAGATATACATGGACTATCTTTATGAAAAATAAAAGTGATACTTTTGAAAATTTCAAAACATTTGTTAAACAAATTCAAAATTTAAAAGGTACAAGAATTAAAAATATTAGAAGCGATCACGGAGGTGAATTTGAAAACATACAGTTTGATAACTATTGTAAAAACAAAGGAATATTTCGTAATTTTTCGTTTACTAGAACTCCATAACGAAATGGAGTTGTAGAACGAAAGAATCGAACTCTACAAGAATGTGCAAGAACTTTACTAAATGAAAGCATGTTACCAAAACATTTTTAGGCAGAAGCTGTTGTAACTGCCTGTTATTTTTTAAGTCGTGTTTCTATTAGACCCCTCACTAAGAATACACCTTACGAACTTTTTAATGGTATAAAATCAAACATCTCTTATTTTTAAATATTTGGTTCAAAATGTTTTGTTAAATACCAAAGATCGGCTTAGCAAATTCTCTTCAAAATGTAACGAAGGTATATTTCTTGGATATTCGAATCGAAGCAAAGCTTATCGAATTTTCAATAAACAAACTAATACTATTGAAGAAACAATCCATGCATCTTTTGATGAGAACTCTATACTTATTTCAAATACAAATAATGACAATGATTTACTTAATAATAATAAAACAAATATAATAATAAACAATTCAAGAGATGATGAAGATATTGTTTATAATTCTAGAGAAGGTGAAAACATTTTTAATAGTTTAGAAAATAGAAATATAGCTAATACAATAAGATCTGCTCGAAGAATCTTACAAACTCATCCCATAGAAAATATAATTGGAGAAATAAATTCAAATGCTCGAACTAGAAAACAACTAAATTTAATGGGTAATGTAACTTTTCTCTCTACTGTAGAATCTAAAAATACTAAGGAAGCATCATCCGATGAAAATTGGATTATTGCTATGCAAGAAGAACTAAATCAGTTTGAACGAAATGAAGTTTGGGAACTAGTACCCAGACCGACCGATCAGACTATTATAGGAACTAAATGGATTTATAAAAATAAAGCAGACGAATTAGGAAATATAACTAGAAACAAAGCGAGACTAGAAGCACAAGGATATAACCAAGAAGAAGGAATAGACTACGAAGAAACGTTTGCTCCAGTCGCTAGACTAGAAGCAATACGAATCTTATTGGCAAACGCATGTTTTAATAATTTTAAACTCTATCAAATGGAAATGGCTATATTAAAGAAAATATTTATGTTGAATAACCTCCTTTATTTATTTATGAAAAGTACCCAAATCATGTCTATAAACTTAAAAAAGTTTTATATGGCTTAAAAAAAACACCACGTGCTTGGTATGAACGCCTTAAAAGCTATCTAATTGACTCAGGAATCAAAATAGGAAAAGTAAATCAAACTTTACTTATAAAACATTCTAAAAATGATATATTGATAGTTCAAATATACGACGACGACGTTATATTTGGCTTAACTAATAATGAATTATGTAATGAATTTTCTGAAATAATGACCAAGAATTTGAAATGTCCCAAATGGGAGAATTATCATATTTTTTAGGTCTTCAAATAAAACAAGTTTCAAATGGAATATTTATTAATCAAGAAAAATATTGCAATAATCTTATCAAACGTTATGGAATGGAAAACACCTATGCCAAACCAACACATATGAGCACAACAGCACATCTTGATAAAGATGAAAATGGAAAGAGTGTAGACAAAAAAACTATACGTAGTATGATAGGATCGCTACTTTATCTAACAGCAAGTAGACCAGATATTATGATGAGTCTGTGTCTATGTGCACTATTTCAAGCTGACCCGAAAGAATCACATTTATGAGCCGTAAAACAAATACTATTTATCTTAGTAAAACTACAAATTTCGGACATTTCTATCTGAAAGAGTGCTCATTCGAGTTAGTATCATACAGAAATGCTGATTTTGAAGGATCATGAACAGATAGAAAAAGTACAATCGGTACATGTCATTTCATTGTTAAATCCTTAATATCATGATTTAGCAAGAAACAAAACTGTGCCGCACTATCAACTTGTGAGGTAGAATATATTTCTGCGGCACTAGCTTGCGCACAAGTAATTTATATGCAACAGACACTTAAAGATTTCAGATTAAATCTATCAAAATCAACAATTTGCTGCGATAATTCTAGTGCAATAAATCTATTCAAAAATCCAATAAACCACTCAAGAACTAAACAAATAGATATTAGACATCACTTTCTACGCGATAGTATAGAAAAAGAAGTAATAAATTTAGACTATGTTCCATCAGAAAATCAATTAGCTGATATTTTTACTAAACCATTGTTAGAAAATACTTTTATAAAATTACGTCATGAACTCGGTATAATTTCATTTAAAAATGTAAAAATAATAAAATACGAAACTTTGAACTAAAACTCAAAAATATTTTTTTTTCAAAAATTCATATTTCTGACTATGTTGACACTCGAACCTATGACCTGTTGTGAATAGCCCAAGTGTCTTAACCACCTGAGCAATTGATTATTTCTCTATAGTCTAGGATGGGAACTCTATTATATGGTGACAATAATATAGTAAAATTATGTATAACACTTATCTTTATAAATAGATTTACTCCTTTTATGCATATTACATTACATGAGATAAATCAACTAATAGAAGAAAAAAACGAAATAGCATAATTTTCTAAATAACAACCCTTTTATCTGGCTAAATTCAAGACAAGCCATTCAATTTAACCTTCTTTTACTCAACCTTAGGCTATAAATAGATATGCATATTCTATGTTATTCATGCAATCGAACTGAAATACAAATTAAATTCTCAAGATGTCAACTTCTTCAACAACTGACTCCATTGAAATTATAGCTTCTACCAATTCACCAAAAACACCTATTCATCGTACTTCACATCTTCTACCTATCATACCGGATATACTCTGGATAAAAAGAAAAGTAAAAAGATGATTGACATATCAAGAGAAAAAAAGATGATTTGCATCACTATCAACAAGAATCACTCATGCTTCAATGTGAAATGTACTATGAGCAAAAGATTAATTCCAGAGGTGTAGGAAATTATCGAGCATATTGCTATGAAGTTTTGTAGGACCTCTTCACATCCAATTGACGAATATGCCTTTTCGCCTATTAGACGACCATCAACTTCATCCCCACTACGACCACCGGTCTCACCAAATTCATGGGATCGGAATGAAGCATTGAACGCTCGTCGCAAACAACTACAGGGCTACAAAACGCCTAGCCCTTCAAAATAAAGATAGTGGTTATTATTATTATTTTGTTTTCGAATAATTCTACTAAAGTATGTACGCTATGTTTTTAGGATAATTCATTTCTTTTTCATATCATCAACTTGTATACTAGTTATAGTACTCAAAAATAAACATAAAATGTTAACATGTATGAAAATTTACAAACATTTACTCAAGAAAACATTGACTATATGAGTTCACCCAGGTTAGTCGACTGAACCAGGGGGTCAGTCGAATGATACAGAAGCAAAATATTTTAGAAAACCGTGGTTATTCGATTGTCTCAGTGACTCAATCGACTGGACCAGAAGAATGAAAATTTTCGATTTTCAGATTCAGTCGATTGAACCACTAATTCAGTCGACTGATTCGTGAATCTGAGCAACATTACTGCTCCTACCCACTCACTTTTCATCTTTTGATCCTTACCTTTCCCTTCTCTCGCCTCACTCATTTCAGATTTTCAATTTCTCCAAAACCCTAGTTCTCCAAAAACTCAATTTTTAACATCAAAACTCTCAAATTAATGGCTACTAAGAGAAAAGGACAAGCATCTTCATCCTCTCAACCTCCTTCAAATGAGCAAATCCAACAGTGGCTATTTGATGATACCGCCATAGGGAGATGGAGAAGGATGCAGGATTCTCGCATCTTTGAAGGTTCGTTTGTAAAGTTTTTCGATTTGTCTCCATACCATATACAAGAATTGGCTTGTAGGAGCAATTTGGAATCTTTATTCAATATTGACGATAATAAGCACAAAATTAATCAAATAATGGTCAAACTATTCTATGAAAATCTTAACTTGGGTCACCAAACCATTAAAAATCAACAAAATTGTGCATGGAGTCTAGTTTGTGGGAAACCCGTCTTTTTCTCCATAGATCAAATGGCTCACATTTTGAGATCCTAAAATGATGGTATAGAATTGAGAAATGTTGATTGTGATATGGTCGTTCGTGACCATATAAGTAATTTGTTTTTAGAAGACGACATGCACCAACTCAAGTCCATGTCCTTAAGATCAAAAGCAAGAATTATACGTCGCGCTTTAATGAAAACCGTAACTCTGCAAACCAGGAGTTATGAACTTGTTTATGAACATAACTTTAAAGCCTTGTACGCTATCTTCGGAAACATTAAAGTCAATTAGCTATGATTAATTATTGATGAATTCTTAAGCTTCAACAATGGTCGAATGAATGTCATCTACTATGGTGAATATATTATGCAACTGCTAAAGGCTTGTGAGATTTCGGAAACTGACTCGTCGGTTTCTACTGTTGGATATTTAAATTCTTGAATTTTAGCATTAATGGAGCTACTGGTTGCTCGACCACCTCCTATCATTACTTTCAAAGAATGGACTCAACGACAATTATCTCTAGATCGACCATAACAACATGGCGAAGCATCTCACAGTCCATCCCGCCAAAGATCAACTAGTCATCAACAAGATGAAATTTTGATTTCTAATCCGGGTCTACCTCCAGATGAGTCAATTTCTATGATATGCCGTAACCAACAAATTCTTCAATCCCATATCACTAAAGTAGACAAAAAGCTTGATAAGGTTAAAGGATTTTTTACGAAGTTATGGCAAGCTATCTCATGTTCATCCAGCACTTCCATGGCTACAATAAGCGATCCGGGTAAGCAACCCGTCTTCATTTTGTCTTCCTCTTCCGACGATCAAGCAAGTAGTAGCACGATGGTGGAGATGGAGGCGATAGTGGTGATCATGATGATAGGGGTAAGAAATGGATGGCACGAGTTGTTACTTTATATTATGCAAACATTAGTCTTTATTTTATGGCCTGTATTAAAACAGTCACTCTTTTTCGTATTGCAAGGCTCTTGTTTATGGTCTTTTTAAATGTATGAATGATTGTTTTCTTCATAATATCTATGACATTATGGCTTGTACTTCTAAATTACTTATTCCTTTTTGTCGATGACAAAGGGGGAGAAACATTAGTACTAACGTTGAGAATGTAGGATGCAGTGCGTCAACGATCCAGGGGGAGTAAGTATTTATATTATATATACAGTCGAAATCTATATTTATTTACAGGTTGTCATCAATCAAAAAGAGAGAGAATGTTGAAACTTGATTTTGATTCATGACACAAAACTATCACTACGACATGCAGATTCGACCACTGCTACGATAAAAAGAGAATATATATAAAAGGAGGCAAGACTTCAAAACCGGTGCATCAATTATATTATTTTAGTTTTGAGCCTTAGTTCAATTTTGTCAAAATCTCTCCTCGTTTACGTATATATTAGCTTATATATTTAATCATTTTATTCTCAAATATTTTATACATATATAAGCATATAAAACATATAAAAGTGTTTTAAAATTGTATATATTACTATACCTGTGTAAACTATGCAAATTGCACGTATTTTACCAGGTCAGTCGACTGACCTAGTGGTTCAGTCAACTGACCCTGGAAAATCTATGCAACATGCACAGGTGCACAGATATACAGATATATATTTAAAAACTCGTTTGAATATTCAGTCGACTGACCCAGAGGTTCAGTGGACTGAATTTCTACAACGGCTACTTTTTGAAAAGACACGACTATTTGTGAAGAGTTATGAACTTCTGCGAATTGATTTGGACGTAACACTTCAATCGAAACTCTTCACCAACAGTCACTGCTCTTAACCTCTATAAATGCATACTCTAACTTGATTCCAAATCGCCGACTTTTCTTATCTTTCTAATCTAACTCTCTTGAATCTATTTGCTATAATACTTTCAACTATTCTATATTAAAGCAATATTATACCTTTCTATTCTTCATAAACTTCAAACATATAAATTATGCTCGAGGAGAAGATTATAGGAAGGGTGTACTACTAGTGACAAATCCGTGTTATTAGAACATACAAAGTCAAAACAATCTTTTGTATTTGTTGAAGTCCTGTTCTGCTGCTCAGGCATGTGAAGTCCTCTTCGGCTGCTGATGTGAAATCCTGTTATGCTGCTTAGGTCCCTGTTTGGCCGCTAAGGGGTTGTATAGACCTGCTCCTTCGGGTTAAGTGAGAGTTATTGTTTTAGTGAAACTCCAGAAGGAGTCTGGAAGTGGACGTAGGACGGTGCTGCGAACCAGTATAAAAATCTCTGGTGTCATTTTATAATACTTCTTTTATATTTCGCACTATACTGTATTATTACCATCACTATACTCTATATTATCATATATCCATATTACATGATCTATAACACACTTTTAGGGGTTATCTCCTACACCACCAAATAGATGTACGTTTGTAAAGATAATTGCACTGTGATCTTAGAAATGTTGTGCAATACATTCATCCATATAAGTTGTTTAGGAATAGGACAAATCGAAAAAACTCTCCTACCACATCCTGTCGCGCAGCATCCCTAGGATTAGTAGCAAGCAATCCTTGCATATAAAGATTCCAGAATGAAGGGGCCACTGCTATTTATTTATCTTGAAAGCTACTCCAAAATTATCAATCACCAGTCCTTTCATTATGAAGACCTTGCCTTCAATCTTCATTGTTTTTAACATATCTTTACTTTCGAACTCGTAAATTGGTTCGAAGTGGTTTTCGGATAGGAATTTACCCAAATCTGATCCCTATTCCTCCAAATCAATCATTGATAAAAAGGAGTTAGGTAGGTGGGTGATTAATATTCCATTAATTAGTATCTTCTTGTCCAAAATATCTTCTTAGAGATATATATCTTTCTAAAACCATTTCTCTTCAGTATACACGGGAACATTAAACCTTGTTTATCTGATCTTTGTTTAATTAAAACCCTTTTTAAATCTTGGAGTAATTACAAATCATTTCATTCTCTACTTAGGAAAATATCTCCAAATCATTTTTTTAAATCTTAACAAAGATTTCTTATTTCCAAATCATAAATTTTAAATGGATCAAAAACAATGTTATCAAGAAATTGCTTACAATAAACCCAAAACAATCAATTTAAAGTAAAAGGATCCATAGGAATTAAAATAATTCCAAAATGTTTATTTCAATCTTGACAAAATATTTCTTATTTCCAACACATATGTTTCGAAAAGGTTGAGACCATGTTATCTAGAATAGTAAATTCGAATTATTTAGCATTCGAGTAAAACAAATCCATAGAAATTATACTAATTTTACTCAACATCAATTTCCATATTCAACCTTTACTATCCGTCAAATAATGGAGAAATCACTTTTAAATTCACATGGACAGTACTGGTTTCCTCCTTGAAATTTAATACTAAGTATAAGAATATTATTTTTATACAATCCAAGTTGTATTGATTTAAATTCGTAAATTTGGATCTTTTATACTTGCCTTGTTTTCGGCATTTTGACCTTATCCATTCCTCGCCCAGGAAAGAGGCTAGGTAAGCCAGGGCACTGGTTGTTCTTGAAAATCTCCTTTGCTTAAGCACCTGATATCTGAATGTCATGAATAGAAAAATCCAGTCTACTCACTGGCCTTTAGAACCAAGATTAAATCACTGGATTATAACAGCTTTTCTTTAAATCATTTATTTAAACTCTTTTGAAATAATTTATAAAACCTTCAAATCATCTTTAAAATACTAAATTATTTATTTTAAAACATTTCTAAAAGATTTAGGAAAGAATACTTAAGTTTAAAGCCATATTTCAAAAGTTAATTAAAAGTGCTGCCAAAAGTGCTACGAACAGTATTACAAATAGTGCTTTTAAGGCTTATTTAATAAAAAAACTTTTCTATTATTTAGAAATCCATTTTTATAACTCGAATCCCTTTTAAAATATTTTAAAATATTTAAAGAATCCATCCCATGTTTTTAAAGAATAAAAAATATTATTTTTAAAGATTTTACCACTTCGGTTTTCGAACTACCAAATCACGACTATTTTAAAAACTTGTTTTGCTCATATTTCAAAATCTAATAGATGAAATCTCAACCGTTTTCTTTTTTTAAAACTATGATTATGAGAGTTCGTAAAATTCTTATTACAAATAATTTTGATTCCGAATCCATCATATATATGGATTTAACTTTCTAAGGCGCGAAATCGTGAACTACCGTTACGCGACTCACCTATTTTTGACTTAATTTTTATAACTTGTCAAAACTTCGCCAAACTAGATTTTAGTGTTTATAAAGCATTTATAAATCATTTTAAACCATTTCAAAAAAGTTTAGCAATCTCATAGACACCATTTCATTTATTAAAGGAAAGTGATTTCCTTTGTGATATTCTCCGTGTATTCAACATCAAAATAAACGTATAATCAACATCCAAACATGATGATCAAACATAGTAAACATTCATAACAGTCATATCACATCATCATTACCATATATATAGAGAGATCATCTTTATTGGTTTATAACTTCTCAAAAATTCGCTATAGCTTTGCTACGATCGAATCACAGCCTACGAAATCGAGCCTTAGACCTTGGAATGGGCTCGGCCTAACTTGGAAAGAGGTGGACTGCTTTGCCTTGATTGTAGAAGGTGGTGGCCGTGGGGTTTGAGCGAGTAAAGCAGGTGATTTGCCTTGGTTTTGAAGTGGATTGCTTATGTATATATACTTATATAAATTTAATTTCTTTTTGCAATATTTTTCATTGTAATTTCCTTAAGGTAGGAAGCCATTGAAGAATGGGTAAGAAGATATAGTAGAATAAAGTGTAAAACTATGAAGAGAATGGTGGATATTTACAGGAAAAATTTGGAAATAAATATCTAAATGAATAACTACTCTTTTGCCCCTTGCCCACACCCATCCACCCCCTCCAAACACATGACATGGCCACCCCTCCTTGTGCTTCCATGTGTGTGTGATGATGGTGTGTAAGTGAGTTGATGTTTGCTTTTTAGAGTAGAAAACATCTTAGATATTTTTACTTTATACTATATGTAAAATATAATGTAAATGGTAAGTATATTTGTATGTATATATGTGTTTATGTATAAGTTAGGGTGTGTATGTGTACATTACATGTGTATTTAAGTGATATATACAAGGTTACAACAACTTTGAACAACTTTCGTTAGTTAAACCGTTGAAAATTGGGAAGATGATTCACAGTCAATTCACTTATAAATTAATTTATATATAAATGTAAACAAAATTTGAAACTAATTTCTTATCATTTTTAACTAATTAAAATGATTACAGTTGATTTATAAAACCATATAAATTAATATTATATAAATGTTTACAAAAAGTGTTGTTATATCGATAAAGCGATATGAATTTTCTTATGTTTTCAAATTAAATGTCTTTATAAAACTATTATAAACGATTTATTATCACTTCATAACTAATTAAAATGAATTATTATGATTTTAAAACAATAACTTGAATAACTATAATAATTATTAAATCATTAAACCTCAACTTAAATTCATAAATCAATTATTAAATACATGCCATTATTGATGATGCCATAAATACATTTTATTCTAAAAAATAAAATAAATAATTTTATTTCATATTCTCGTTTAAACGGATAAAAAAGTGTATGTATGTAGCTCTGTGCATGACTACTGATAATTATAGAGCTGTTTACTGATAAAATGGTTTTTGGTCATTTTATCGATATTTTTCCAAAGTATATATTTTTCTAAATACTTATTCAAAATAAGATTACCATCATTATTTATTATTTAAGATAACATAATTAGTTAAAAAGATTATATTTGAATATCTTAAAAATAAATATAATTTATCAAAGTGGTAAATTTTATGGGTCATTACATACTCTCCTCTTTAAAAGAATTTCGTCCCCGAAATTACAATGCAAAACCCAAAGGTTATCTTAGATTTGCTATTTCCAACACATATCTTTTTAATAGGTTGAGACCATGTTATCTAAGATGGTAAATCCAAATTAGTTTGTATTCGAGTAAAACGGATCCATAGAAATTATCTTAATTCTACTCGGCATCAATTTTCGTATTCAACTTTTACTATACGTCGAATAATGATAAAATCACATTTAAAGGTGTAAATTAATCTAAGGTATAAATTAAGGTGTAAATTATTTATTCTAACCTAATCTAAGAGGGAAATTAACCTACTCTATATGGTTAAACCTACATAAGGTTCTAGGAATATCTAGACCTACGCTCTGATACCAAATGTGACAACCCATTATTTTTTACTTCTACCATCATTTACAAATGCCGTAGAAACATGCTTCAACCCTAGTCCTAGACATTAAAAACAATAGACCTTAGGTTTGTAATTTAGAATCTAAGATCAATACAGTGGAATATGTATGTATGTATGTATGTATGTATGTATGTATGTATGTATGTATGTATGTATGTATGTATGTATGTATGGATGGATGGATGGATGGATGTATGTATGTATGTATGTACGTACGTACGTACGTATGTACGTATGTATGTATGTTTCACAATATAAACATGAAAAGATCTAATACATCTAATCGGATCTACTTTTTCCAATATGTTGTCAACATGAATTAAATAGAGAAACTCTCTACAGTGCAAAAGAAATGCACCTCAACATGATATGGATATAGCCTATATCCAGAAATTTACTCCTCCTTTGTTCCTACTTGCAACTCTACAAGTGTATGTACATAATAAAGGGAAAAAGGTAATCAACTATGTTTGGATTGTGTCTAACCCTCTACGCTCCGGCTATAGACTAGATAGTTATTACATAGGAAAAGACTGTCTACATACCCTTTTGGGGATCAAGCCCACTTAGTTATGTTTCCTTTGCTTCTCTTACATCCAAATACTTGTTAGTACATAAAAATCGGAGCGTCCTTGCAACCAACACAAGCCTAAAATACATTATCTAATAAGCCGTCACAATTAATCATCAAATGGGGTAAAAACAATAATTGTACATAACCATTAAACATCAGCAATACTAAATATTAGCCCCAAGCATCAAATAAGCCAACAACACAAATATACTTACATACTAATCATGAACTACGGTAATATATCTTCAATGTAAATATAAATAAAATAAATGTGTTCTAAAAAATAAACATTAATGACACAAATATCCAATCATCAAATGTCTATTAACCAATAAACATTAGTAACAAAAACATCAAAACAATCAACTAACCATCATCCGGTGGCAATAAGGTAGAAGATCGCATACTCATTAAAATGCAATTTTGTTGTCATATATAAAACCTTTATGATAATTACAATCAACAATTCACCATATATAATATAACCATCCAAATAATTATGTTTATAATCATTGTTTTCGCTCAAGTATAATTCAATAACATCATCATCGTTTACTACAAAAACACCTTCGTTTATTTTGTCTTAAAGCAATTCCCCAAAAGTGATAATGTACTTCAAAATTTCTTTATTATACTTATATCCCTTTGAATATCTTCAAACATTGTATTTTAATCAGAAATAGTAATTTACATTAAATTACTTTTCAAACAATAATGTTTGAAATTTTATTTACATAAAGCTTATGATAAGATTAATCGAGGCTTCATTCATCACATACCGATTAATATGGGTTTTTCTTACAAAAAATTGCAAAGTTGTTTTATTAATGCATTTCAACCCCTACTTTTTCTATGCTAATCAATGGTTCAACCTATGGTTACATTGATAGTAATAGAGAGTCGAGACAAGCGAACCCTCTATCACCTTACTTGTTCTCTATTGCTTTGGAATATCTTTCAATTCTACTTGATTTTGAGCATATTTACGGAAATTTATTGCCAATACATCAAACTGATCCTGCTATAAACTATCTTATATATGCTGATGATATATTAATAATGTCAAAGACGACAATTAATAGTGCTTAATGCATAAGGAAAGTCATGTAGTTGCTAGAAACCAATACAGACCTTTCTATGAATGAATGGATGTCTACCTATTTTTCAACAAGGGAGAAAAATCCAAAGATTTAATTTTAGACTACCCATTATTTATATTGATATTCCACTTTCTCATAATAAATTAAAGTCTAGAGATTTTGGTCCTCTTATTGATAAAATTAGCAAGATATTTAACCATTGGACTGGCAGAAGATGAAATATTGGGGAAGAATTGAGTTAGTTGAAGTAGTTATTTATCTAATGATCAATTTTTGGATGTAATTCAGCTAATTTTTAGTTGCTATTATTAACACATTGAATTCTTTATGCACTAATTTTATTTGGAAATCAAAAGCACATAGAATGTCATAGGATCTAGCCTATAGGACTAAATCTGAAGGTTGTATTAGCATTAGTAGATTGGATGATAAGGCCAAAGCAACTGTAATAATACTGGTTTGGAAATTTTTGCAAGGGGAAAGTCTTCGGGAAAAATGGATGTATAATAAATATTGTGCCGAAAAAATTTTCTGGGTCATTTATGACAAAAAAGCATCTAAACTTGGAAAATTCTACTGAATACTAGACAGTGGTGTAAAGTTTTGATAGATAAGACAGTTAATGGCGAGGACACTTACTTGTGGTATAACCCATAGTTGAATGGGTCATCACTAATTGATAATTTGGACTGGCAATACTTAGCAATGGTTGGTGGCCACAACAATCAAGTCTCTCGCCTTTTAATTCATAATAAGTGGAGAGGAAATTTGAACTATTTGCCCTCCCTCATAGCTCAAACCATCTACAATATTAAAATTCACCACTTTACTGGTATGGATTTCTTATTTTGGTTGCCAATGCTAATAGATGTTTTGATTTAATCAGCCTAGAATTAAGTTAGAATTAGATCAACTGAATTTAGCTAGTGTAAAGTTATTTGGAGTAATAAATGTGCTCCTAAAATGTCTTTGGGTGCTCTGTTGGTAAGAGTAAATAAACTAAACACTAAAGACAAGATCAGCAAATGGAATAGCAATATTGATATGGAGTGCAATCTGTGCCTACTACATACAGAAGACATAAATCACATCCATTTTAACTATCCATATATCAAACAAATCTAGAATGATTTCAGATGTAAATTAGGCATTCAACAGATAAACAATGATAATATTATTAACAATTGATTAGTTAACTAACATCTAGGGATCAAAGTCGTATAAGCATTAATAAGTATAACAATTACTACAATGATCTGGAATATATGGTGTGAAAGAAATTTGCGAATATTTGTTGGTATTTGGATGACTAACAATCTTAGACCTAATCTAATTACTCAAGAATACATAGATCTTATTCGACAATTTAACATAAAATAAGAAGAGATTAAAGGAAAATAAATTATCTTCATGGAACTTGGTGTAAGATTTACACCAAATAGATAATGAAGAAAAAGAGCATAGCCAATAAATGCCTCAGTTTGATTTCCTCTTAGGTTTTCTAAGAAGATTCAGTCTACTTTTGGGTATCCTTCAAAACTTTAGCTGGCTTGAAGCATACGAAGAAGCTTTTGGTTTGGTAAAGTTGGTGGAAGATAGTTGTGATAGCTATTGGATAATTTGAGACCATTTTTTTTATCTTATTTATGGCAAGCGTTGTTTAGTTTGTGTTACAACTAAATATCTCAACAAAAAAATAACAGTTATCTTCCTAAGTAAGTCCCAAACCGACTAAATATGTGCACAAGGAGAGGTTATGCCACCTAGATATATAAAAGTCAGAAAGTTGGCTGGTATCAAAAGGATAAGTTGGCAGATCGAAGGACAAAGCCTGTCGAGTATGTCCAAAGCCAGAAACTTCATCTAATATAACAAGAACCAACGGTCAAGATAGCCAATAAGACAATGGATGGCCCAAATACAAGAGGCCACCTACAATGGAAATAAATCACCAATCTACGCCTCTTAAGTAGAACCGTTAGATGTTTAGAACAAGCTCAAATCGCAGTCGCTCAATAGGCTACTCCAACAATCCAAGGAAAAGACTCTCCACCAATAGCATTACGACATATTGGCTATAAATAGACAGTAATCCCAAGATGCAAGGATCTTTTGACATGAAAAAGAATCAAGACGTACAATAATATTGTACTTTCCTACATTAGAGCTCTATTTACAAACCCATTAATGGGGGAAATGCATAAACTCAATGTAGCAAGCCTTTCAGCTAGATAAGAGTGACTACATTAGGAAAGAATAGTGGATGTAGGGACTTTCAGCCCGAACCACTATAAAAGTTTTAGTGTTATTTACTTTCTACACCATACCTTCTCTGCATTTGCTATTAAGACTTGATAGTCCAACATTTCATAGCCTAATTTTGATTAAATAACATCTCAGTAATCCCTTCATCGGGTTCAATATTCTAACTAGCTTCTAGAGTTTTACATTGGATCTTGGGGTGTTGGTATAGATGAAAATTCGCACTAAAATTTTCGGTGCTAGAATTAGGGCCCGAACCACCGTCAATTGTTCCATTTTAGAAAATTCGAGGACATCATCTCTACAGCCATGACAAACTTTGAAAATAAGGAACTAACCCCAATGTTACCCCTCAAACTCCGTATCTAGATTATTAAAGAAGACTATGATGAGCGTCGGGCTACCTTCGTCTCAGATAAAGACCAAGAATAGGAGTATGATCCCGTCTATAAGCTTCAAACTCTCCTAATCAGACAATTTTCTGAATATCTTTAAGAGTCTCTCCAAAAGTCTGCTCAACTCCAAGGGATGGTTAAGGCTATCACAAACAAAATCAAGGACTTGAGTATCGTAATAATGATAAGTAAAGGTTCATCTCGTCCTGCTTAAAGGGCTTTCCCGGTTATTTGCACTCTCTAACCTCGAAAGAAGATCAAATGAGGCCAAGTCCTTACTCCATTCAATCAAAGTCTGTCTTGGATCTTTTTGAAATTCATCGAGAACTCCATTATCCAAACTATCCCCCATCCGCCAAAGAAGATCCAAAAGGAAAGAAATACTATGTCTACCACAAAGTGAATAGGCATGAAACAGAGGGATGTAAAAGGCTTTTGCAGGCCGTGGAAGACTTTACACAGAAAGGGAAATTTATCGAATTTCTTAAATAATGAGTTTAATATCTCATTTT
Organism: Allium cepa; assembly: GCA_030765085.1. Lineage (NCBI taxonomy): Eukaryota > Viridiplantae > Streptophyta > Magnoliopsida > Asparagales > Amaryllidaceae > Allium > Allium cepa. The sequence goes on along the minus strand of CM060934.1, from coordinate 484,177,983 downwards.
TATAAATATCTAACTACGCTTCTGTGTTTTAGATGAAATTTATGTCATGTAAGACCGTTCACCGATATGTGTATATATATGTATGTATATATATATGTATGCATATGTCCTTTCAAAGATGAAGAATAATATATGGATCTCGACATTTGAAGAAGTCTCCTATCTTTTCGAAGTGCTTCTTTTAGGTCTAATTCTTTCCTCTCTTGATGGGAATAATCTAGTCTCAGTACCTATACAATTTTGTCTAGTACATATATTGTTGGTACTCAGTTTAACATTGTTTTGATTAAGTACAAACGATATAAAATATTTTATGTATACTAATCATTTATGCAAGAGATTTGTTGTAGATTCATATTCATAGTGTTTAAAGCTTTTAGTTGCTAGCCTAGAGTCTGTATATCCTTTAGTAATTTGTTAAAATCTCTCCTAAATTGATATATAATAAAATCTTATACACACATGCACTAGTATGCACAGAAGGCTGAAAACAGCCGACTGAATGCATTCATTCAACCGACTGAATGTTGAAACAAGTTTATTATTTCACAATATTCAGCCGGCTGAATGAATAAATTCAACCGGCTGAATCAGGATAAAATTAGCCTATTTTCTTGTTGTCTTCGATTTAATTCAATTCAAAAGGCTAACATAATAAATTCAACTGATTTATCCAACTGCTATTTTCATGAATAGACACTTCTCTTCATTGAAGAGTAACGTCTTCAAATTCAACGGTTGCACCTGATTCTTTTCAATATAATTTTTCATCTGTGGTTGCAACCTTTTAAACTCTATAAATAGATTTCAGAATTCAACAAACAATTAACTAAAACTTATTTTAATATTCTTGAATTCTTATCTATTCTCCATTTTCAAACTGCACTCAAACTGCTTACATTCTCTGATCATTGATCACTCTATCTTCCACTATTCTCAAGCATATTACACTATATATCATAAAGGAGAAGATTATAGGAAGATTGTACATAGCTGACTTATCAGTGCTATTCAAAGAGCACACTAAAGTCGGATACTTTTGTTATTTGTAAAGAAGTCATGTCCGGTTGCTCAGGCGGTAGAAGTCCTATTCGGTTGCTTAGGTAGTAGAAGTCCTGTTCGGTTGCTCAAGCGGTGTAAACCTATTTCTCCGGGTTAAGTGAGGTTGCTAGTTTAAATTCAGAAGGAGTCTGGGACTGGACATAGAATGGGAGTTCAAACCAGTATAAAGATTTATGATGTCCTTTACTTTATTGCTTTTAATTTCTACTTACTTATTCCGCACAAGTAGTTTATCCATATTACATGATCCTATAGCACAGTAACTTTCATATCTCTTTTAGTTATTTTCGTATCCATGTTTGCATTTAGAGTCCAAAGGTCGAAACTCTTCTAGTGATCTGATGAGGTCAACAAAGAGTTTCACTTTTTCTAAAATTATGTCAACCCTCTCAGCAACTCTCTTTCTCAACCTTGAATCTAACAAGTTTTCTACCCAACAATAAAGTATACCAACTATGTGATTTAATTATTATTTTTTCAAAATAGTTTGAAAGCACTATTTTTAAAGAATTCATATTCCCCTTTACCAAATTACAATCGGTGTTCCATATGACCATTATCTTAAATAGTTTTAAATGGCCGACACCCGCCAAAAGTGGTTGTAGATGGTCGATGCCCGCCAAAAGTGGCTGTATATTTGGACGCAATGATAAATTGGTAGACCTCACCATAAGAGCATCCCCACAATGATGCGTTACAAAGTGTATAGCCGTATCCCTGGTTTAAAAACACATCGAAAAGTAGAATGCATGCTGATAATGAGTCATGGTCAATAAGTACCATGCATTGGGTAGATCCCCAATTTGATTAGAATATTGGGTAGATTCCCAATAATAGTGAACCATGGCCAAGAAGTGTCATGCATAAGGTAGATTCCCAATTAGATTAGAGTGTTGAGTAGATTCCCAATGATAGTGATCCATGGTCAAGAAGTCCCATGCATTGGGTAGATTTCCAATTAGATTGGAATATTGGATAGATTTCCAATAGTAGTGAGCCACAATTAAGAAGTATCGTGCATAAGATCAGAACTGGATATATTTCTAATAAGATTAGAATCTTAGGAGGAGAGTTCCTAAGCCAGAATGAGCGTGGGTAAGAATCCCAACCAGGGCCATAGGGATGGCATCAAATTAGTAAGTAAAGGCACCAAAGATATCAGTATGGTAAGACACCAAGGGGCAAGATGTACCTCAAGACAAAATCAAAAGAACAAGCAAGATGGATTGGTTTGAAAGAACAAGTCAATCGAAAGGACAAAAGGTCCATAATAGTACAGAGAGATTATCCAAGTTATTATAAGTACATTTAGGATACAATAAAAAGGGGGCGATGTCTCATACACCTTCATACATATTTCTAACCCTAGTTTTGGCCTCCTTAACGAACTTCCTCCGGGCGACATTTGAAATGCTTCTCCATTCTATCATACCTCCTAGATACCCATTCCTTCCTAAATTTCCCAAACGAAATTCTTTGATCATCCTTGATATAAACGAGGATGTTTGATGCAATCGGCAATGAAACTAAAGGAAAACTCCTTTCGGGATGAGGAGGTTGGGAAAGACCCAGTAAACACAACCGTAGCCCTATGAGAAGAAGGAAGCCTCATGGAAGCACAACCTCTACCTCTTCCATGAGCTGAAGAGGATGCAACCGTAACTTTTTTGATATTTTTATTTCCAATTTTAAGTTCTTGCAGTTTGATTGCTGAAAGTTCTCGATAGCTTCGTCAAACTTCTATTTAAGAATAGATGTAAACTCCCATAGTTTTGAGACAACCAATTCTAAAGCCTAACTATTGATCATCGCTACCTCTAGAATGACAAACATCTTCTTGGATAGCTCCTCAAGAGTTTTCTTTAAGGAGTCCTTTTTTTCCCAAGATGGAATGGATGTTGGTGTTGAGACCAGGATTATATTTCATCAGTTTGGTTATCTTATCATCAAGGGCTAAGTTACACGGAGGCACAATCTCTTTCCAGTCTTAAGAAATTCGGACATGATTTCCCCTAAAAGAGATTTAAATTAAAATTAGAAAAGATAGATCATAAAAAATGGTTTAATTTCATTTCGTAGAAAATTAATACAGATAGTGAAAAATAAGATGGGTTGAATTCTTGGTCCTTTAAGACAAGCAAATTTCTCCTTAGTAGATAAAATAATCTTAAGGCCTCTAGTCTTAGCAGCATGGGACCTCGAAGGTCTGGTCATATTGGAGAAAGAGATGTCCTTTCCTGAAACACCCTTCGGCATAGAAAGTTCCAAAGGAGAAGAACCTACTAGAGGTAGCCCAAGGTCAGCTTTCGAAATACAAAGGGGAACATATTTCGAAACAGGTTCACTTTCGAGAGTCTTTCCCCATGCAATATCTAAAGGGCATGGCGTTACACTCTGGTAAACAAGAAGAGCCTTCAGAGTTATAGTTAGATTTAGACCATAGAATCTTCTAGGGAAATCTTGTGACGACCTAGAATTTTGGACAATTCAAATTGGGATATTTAATTGATTTTAATATTTAAAAGTTAGTCTATAGCTTAAATTTCAAATATCACCATTATTTGGAAATTTAATTATTGGATTTAAGTACTGGAAATTGGGTAAAATGTTGAATCTGGAGTTTTAAGCCTGATAAAAATAAGTTAAGGGTTTGTGAAATTTATGTCGATAGTACTGAAGATAGTAAAAGCGTTGAAATTGAATTTGGGAATGTTTTGTTATGTTTTGAAATTTTATCATTTAAATCGATATTTAAAAATAGCCTTTCGAGGCGCAGTCCCGGAATTCGACGAAACCGGTTCCATTGGATCCGTAATATTGTATTATTATCAGATTTCAAATTTTGTAGTTTTTGGAGTTGTCGTGTGACCGTAAGATATATAAACGCGTTGAGATCTATACCGAATTCAATTTAATAACTGGATCCAAAAAGCTATCTTCTCTATATGATCGAATTAGGGCTCGAAATCTTTTCCATTGCGTTCGGAATAGGGGTACAGCATTATGAACACCTAGTGGCATGCATGGATAGGAGGTCGAGATTTCAAGCTACTTTTTCAGGATGATGAAATTTTAAATAATATATATTCATATATAAGTCAACCTTCAGCCGAAAATAATTTCACGTCAGCTTTCACTTCTATTACTGTAGCCAATCTTCTGAAATATGCCACACTTCACCTTTATATCACATACCGTCTTCTTTCTTCTGTAAATTTTTGTTGAGCATTTTAATTGTGCAGGTTAATTTCATTTGGAATGACATATTTCTTCGTTCAAAATTTATTTATGGCCGCAATTTTAAATCACGAATACTTCCTCTCCTCTCATTCAAATAGATTCGAAACTTCTCAAATTTAAAATCTCTCTGAGAAAATGGCGACGAACGAATTTCGTTCGACAAAAATATCCATACGAATCGCAGTTTCCCTCATTCTCGAATCGAGCGCTAGCGAGGGGAGAGCGCGGCAGGTGTGGATGTCTCTCATAATTGGTGCCAGCGGATGGTAGCGCTCATGAATTTGGAACTCCAAGATCGCGAGGTGATGGCGCGATATCAAGCAAGATCTGAAAGCGAGTCGTGATTCGTGGGAGGAAGCGGAGTAGCTCGCAACAGCAACGACGGGGCTTCAATTTCAAGGTGGCATTTCGGTAGGCGATGGCACGATTTAGGGTTCGTTTCGACAGAGGTATTCGTTTTTATTTTTCTCACTTAAATTTATTTTAAACTTATATATGTTGTATAATATAGCAGAAAAGTTATTTACAGTAAAAGAAAATGAATTTATGTAAAATAATGTTGCTATGATAAACTCGTGTAAAACAGAAAGAAATGATATAGGAGTTTTAGACATTGAAGCGTCTGTATAAAGTTAGTTTAAAATTTTAATTGGTAGATAAATTAAATTTTAGTTTAAATTAGATAAATAAATAGAAATTTATTGTCGATTCATTCAGAATAATAATAAATCATATAAATTGTTTATTCAAGGTCAAAAATTGGAAAACCAAGACAATATTGAAGTGGATTGCAAAAAAGCAAAATAAAAGGTGAGTTAATCTCACTCATTTGGTTACAATTTAAATTTAAATGGTTAAATTCAAATAATTGGTTAAATGATTGAACTGATTTGATGTGTTATATTATATAGTAGTATATAGTATATATTGGCGTGATTGATTTTCCGCATTATATAGCAGATGAGACCCTATACGTCGCATAATAGCGAATGTTATTATGTATATCCCATATACCGCGATATTCCCCCTCGAAGTAGAATTGGTATTTTATATTGTGCTAACGTGTGTGGATGCAGGGAAACAGGTTGGAGGGATGCAACTGGATTCCTCAAATCATTTAGATTTGTTTAAATATTCCGTGATATGATTATTTGATGTCCTATGATGAAGTATATTGATAATTGGAATATTGGATATTATGGTTTGATATATTTGGGTATACGGAGTTACCAAAAATATGTACAAATTGGATTTTTGAAAAAGAAAATAAAGAAGAGGATTTGCAAGTAAAATAATCATAGAGAATTTGGGATAAATTATAGAATAAATGGAAAAAGGATAAAAGTGGATTTTTAAAATTTTAATAAATAAAATCCGGGTATGGGAAGAGAGATTGTGAAAAAAAACGGGGTAATGAATTTTAAAATCCCAAGTGATATGATAAAGAATTTACTTTAAAATTCAGGGTTTAAATTTATAAAGAAGGAATTTGGGAAATTGAAATTGGTATTTTTCAGTTAAAAGTTTTTAAATCATAAGTAAGGATTAAAAATCCAACGTTAATGGGTTTGAAGTAAATGAGTAAGTAAGGAATTTATTCCAAAATGGAGTAACTGGGAAATCAATTGGAAAATTTGATTTAAGTGTTTGAAATTGGTATTTTAGGAAGGATGGGACTAAGAAATTTATAAACTGGGTTTATAAATATAAAGTAATATATCAGTGGATATTTGGAAGGATAAATTCATGGTGGGAATTTATTAAAGGAATGGGAAACATTGTTTAAAATAAATAGTGATTTAATTTTAAAGGATGTGGAGAGTAGTATATTTTCTTGGATAGCCAAGTATGTTTTCAAAGCAAATTTTTAAATATAAGTTAAAAGCTTTAAAGTTGTTTTAAAAAGTATGTTTTAGAAAATTGATTATTTTTAAATGTTTAAATTCTAAAGTAAGTATTTTTCAAATCTCTTATCGTAGTAATTATTTAAAGGTGACTTGGTATTTTGTTTAAAAAGAGAAAATCTAGTTTTATATTTTATAAAGTAACCTCATTTTAATGTTCCTAAAGTATATATTTTTAATAAAGTATTGAAATAGTTATCAATTCAAATGTTAAAGTATATTTTATAATAAAGTGTTTTTAAATTATTTTAAAAATCTAAAGCTTTGTACTTTGTGATTTCAGTGGAAATAGAAAATAATTGGGAATTTATCCCATGAGAAAAGTGTGGTTTCAAAACTGTTTCCAAAAAAAGGTGGAAAATGGAAATATATCTTGCGAAGATATTTTGAGGTTAATAAATAATTTGGAAAAATTATTTATGTTTAATGGATGTTGTGAATGTTAATTGATAGTTAAATAACCGACTATCAATATTGGACAATGCATTAATCGTTTCGAAGAGACCGAGATCAGGATTAATTTCTCGAAAACCACTTCGATCCGGTTTGTACGTTTTCATGGAAAAATGAGTTCGGGGTCGAAGATGGAGCAGTGAAGTGCAAGGGCTAGGCGCTACTAATCCTAAGGATGATTCTAAAATGGATGTAGTAGGAGTAGAGCCTTCGATTCCGTTCGAACCCGGGACGGACTTTTATGGATGAACGCTTTCGGAACATCGGCAGGTGGACGATGGGCATTCTAAGTGAAACGTTCTAAAAAGGTAATGCTTAGCCTCAAGCCTCATCAATCGGGAATGATTGAAAATCAGGGGTTATGCAGCAAGGCTAAGTGGGTAGCGTCCATTAGGGTGAGGTCATCCCTGTCTAGATGTCTCTTTTTATTCGGCTTCGTGGTGTGGTTGCTAATCCCAACCGCGAGGTGATCTTACTCGGGATTATCCAGTAAGGGGTAGTCCCGATCTTGTGTTGTAAGGGATTGGGAGTAATCCTTGGTACGGTGATCTAGGCCACGTACTGTGGCAGGTGGTAACCCAGTGCCCAGTCATTAGTTGGAAATCCATTCTCCCTACGCGCCTGTACGGTTTTGATTGTGCCCAACTATTGCTGAAACATGAGATGCAAGCGTTTCAGCTAGATTCTATTTTACTTTCTATAGACACTATTATAATATCAAAGGATTTTGATAAAAAGTGTTTTGGCTATCGTAAGGTAAAAATCCAACATATTTATTTGTGCCGTGGTCTTATGAGATGTTGTTAATTTCAAAGGATTTTGAAACTTTAATAATCAAATTGAGTGTGGTTTTCTCACGCTGGTATTGCAGACTGACTCGGGTATTATTTAACTATAATGCTCTGGTCAGATCGAGTATTATAGAATACAAGAAAGGATGCAGTGGAGCTTAGGAGATGAGCTGGATGGTGAGACGTACTTCCATAGTTGATTTATATTCCGCTGGGTATTCAGTTGTGTGAAGATAGGTTATGATTACAGTCCAGTTGTGTGTTATGTATACTCTGATGATGTAAGTATAAAAAGATTTGTTTTTGGTGTAAAGATCATTTATTATCTATTATATTTTATTCCGCTGCGACGGTTAGATTCTGATGTTATTTTCTATTTTCTTCTTCTACCTCTTCTTCTTTAACCCAAATGGTTCGTATTTCCGTACATCTTGAGTTGATTGTGGGAAAATAGTGTTGACTCTAAGCGTATGGATTTGCGGGCCGTTGCAGTTGGTATCAGAGCTGAAGGTTAAGCGAGAACCTTGGCTTTGGTGGGAATTACTCATTAGAGATAGAGTCAGTAGTACTCTAGAATGAGTTTGAGTGTATTAATAGATATGAGCGCGTATTTGTTAGTGAATATAAATTGTTTTAATATTGTGTTGACTTATTGGTTGAGTGGAATATGAATTCTGATCGAATAAGTTGGCCGCTATTCGAGAAGAGTTTATAAACACCTGACACGATAAATTGACACAGTATTGTTTTAAAGGTGGGTGAATGAAATAATTTTACCCAAAATATATTTTGATGTAAAAGAAATATTTTCTTAAATTTTTACATAATTTGGATGTTTGGATGATAATATTTTAAACAAATGAAATTATAAAATTAATATGACTTGTATAATCAAATGAAAAAAAAATTGTATGAGCATAAATTATACAAATGGATTATCGTTAAAATTGGATACAAATTAAGAATTAAAGATTTAAATCTCAGGAATTTCGGAAGTGTTTTCCGAAGTATTTTGAAAGGAAAATAATAATACTATTTTGGAGATGTCATAGCACTGAAATCGCTTCGGTCACTAGAAAATAATTCTGATGATGACCGTGACATCATCGGTGTTCATTTTCGAGTTTTTAAGTGATGGATTGCTGTCATGGTCATTGTTTTAGAATGTTTTGGGGAAAAACAAAGTTTATTTTTGAAATTTCACCGGAAATTTGTTGGAGATAAAAAACCAAGATTGGTTTAAAAAAAAATTGAGAAGTGTGATTTTGAGATATTGGCGATTTCAAAATGATTTGAAACAAAAGCCGGGTGTTTAAAAATCCTAAAATCCTTATTTAAATAATTTAGAGATCATCAGGAGATAAGTTATAAGTTTATAAAAGAACTAAAAAGCATTGAAATAAAAATATATAATCCCTAGTTAAAAATAAAATGTGAATATGATTGACTTAAATGGATGGAGAAGTATGAATATTAATAAGTGAGTAGCTTATAAAAATTTAAAAAGGGGATAAATAAGCCGATATAAAAGTGTTGGTATTTTGAAAAAAAAAATTCCAAACTTGAGATATAAAATAAGATTGAACTCAAGAAAATTAAATGAAGTGATTTTTGAAGATAAAAAAAATCAAATATTGAATTGCAAGTTGGAAGGGGCCTAATTTGAAATAAACGAGTTAATGGGATATGTTAATGGGGTTTAAACTGGTTAAAATTAAAGGTTGAATTGTGAGTTAATAAAATTGGTTTGTGAATTAAAATGAATGATAGAAGTAGAACTTGAATATTTCTCACAAATCTATCTCTAAACTGGTGAATATGGTTTCTAGGTAAATTCTTACTGCATTTGCTTAGATTTGGTTGTTAAATTCGGTGTATTGTTTGAAGATTTTATAGCATTGAATTGAATGCGTCCCTGCCTTTACTTTGAAATTAATACACATTTTCTTGTTAGCTTTGTTTCACTGCATGCTAAAAGGAAAATGCCCCTGATACTTTTATTCTTAGTATGTTGCCTTAGAGAATGATGACTACACACTATTGTTTTAATTTGCACGTCTCTACCTGTTGCCCTGTACTTGCTCATTCATGAACTAAAAGAAGTAATGGTCTCAGCCTTACTTAATGCACATCCTATATTGTTTAATTTTCACTTCCTGTACATGTACTTCGCCTTGGAAAATGGCCACCCACTCAAGCATTTTTGCTTGAATTATTTCGTCCCTGATGCCAAAATTTGTTGCCATGAATTGAGTCACGCCCAAAGTCAGTTGCCTTCTCTTTGTTTCGTTCGCCACTGCCATGATATGTATATAGCCATTACCTTGTAGTTGAACACATTTATGCAGGCTTAAGTGCAAAAAAAAAAAATTACTTCTTATGAATAGTAGCAGGCTGTTGCTTCAATGTTTTTCTTTTTGCCTCTGCTTTGTAGCCTTGCAATTGTACATATTAATTTGGGCCTATATGTGAAATTCTTCATTGGTGAATAGTAGCAGTAAATTGTCTTAGGTTTATTTGTACTTAGATATATACTAGTTGCCTTGAAAATAGATTATATAGTGTACTGATGTATCACATCCCTGGCTTCCTGTTGTTTAAAAAAAAAATGGACATAACCATGCATTGTTGCCTATTCTTAGGTTATCACGTCCCATATTGTCAAGTTGCATAGCTTATCTCATTTTTTTTAGCTAATGCCTATAACCATAGTTGTATCTCCATTTCTGCAATCGTACACATTTAGTTAGACTTAATTGCAAAACTTTTGTTTGTGAATAGCAGTAATTCTTATTGCTTAACATTATTACAGCTTTTGCCTGTAGCTTAAGATGGCCACATAGTTGCACTTACATTTGTATTTGCCCATATTGCCTATGTCCTAAAATAGGTAGTGTTTCTATTTTATTTTATATATTGCTTTGTCCTTTGCTGTGGTATAAAATCGCTTTGCTAGAGGAATAGGATAGGGATGTGTGATGTCCATGTTTGGTATGTTATATTCATGCTTATTTTAAGGGCCTAACACCTTTTCTTTTGCTTTTAAAAATAAAGACAATAGCCTTCTCTCCTTTTAACTTGACTTGGCTTTGAAATATATCTGTTGCTTTTATTTTCATGTACTAAGCCACTTAGCTTGGCTTTCAAATCTTAAGCATTAGAGAATATTTTATGGATTTTAATGTATAGATTTTAGAAAATATAAACTTAGTTTATTTCATAGGAAATGATTATTTCAATATGAGTTTGGAAGAGGAATAATTGTTATTTTGTAATATAAATGAATTTAAAAACACGCTTTGGGATATGGAAATTATTGGATTTATAAAATAAGTGCTTTTGGAGTAGTTTTGGATCAACGGAATATTTTATTAAATATAATTTGAGTTAGAATCAATTTAAAATGGTTATAAGCTTAAGTAATTATTTATTCACACGACTATAGTCGAATTGCGCAGAAATAAATTATCGATTGACGAAAACGAGACTGAATAAAATTCTATGAATTGATAGAAGTGAAATAAAATTGATTTTGAAATCAACTAAATTGAATATGAGCTTGTTTGGATTGAAAATAAATTGAATGTAAGCAATTGTAACGATCCTGACTCGACCTTCGAAAATCGGCACCAAATACGACACTCGTATTCAAATGCCGCAGATCCAAACGTCGAATCTGGTTTGTCGGAGCTTATAACACGTTAAGTACAACATGGCAGAAGAAATGAAATAATACATTTGATGTACAACATTTGATACAATATCTGATACAACAGAATACAATAGAATGGTACAACAGCTATCAATACTATCAGAGACACAAGAGATAGCAGCGGAAAGATATCTTTAATGCCAAACTCTAAGAACACCATCTTCAATCCAAAGCTAGCTCGAACCCTCATCAAGCTTCACAAAGATAAGCAAGTCCCGTCGCGAATGTTGAGGTGTAGCAAAAGAAACCCACAAATCCAAAGGCGCTTCGAAGGCTATCGAATCGAATCCTACTATTCGCCTATCTGGAAAACCCAACTCAAGACTGCCCGTGTGGAAAATAGTGGGCACCCAGAGTTTAGAAAAGGAACAATAAACTTCAGGTTAGTCATAGGACTGGTGTGAGCAAACAAAACATTTGGTCTTTTAAAACAAACAACAAAAGCTTTTAAATTTCAAATCCGCGATGCTTTTTGGAAATGAAACTACCATAAGGCCTTCCACCGCACACACAATGCGAACGTAGAATTGGAGTAGATTTCTCCTTATGATAGTCAAATATGCTTGATACGAGAAAATTCTCTGATATTATTACTAGTGCATAGTGTAGAAAAACCATTTCGAAAGCATAATATAAATCCTAGCCAGCATAGACATTCCGAACTATGCTTACTATAGCTACCATCCAAATAGTGGGGCGCCACCATAAGTAAATGGTAGGTAATACAACTAAAACCGTACAAGGCGCATATTGGATGAATGGATTTCCAACAAATGGTCAGGCTAAGCAACTTCCTATTGCCACATGGGAACGCCTCTTGAGGGACTCCCCGAGAACCTACCCAGCTCTCTGCCAACGCAAGGCCGGTTTCCTCCCTGCCCAGGAGTAATACCTAAAGATATGCCACCCCCGGTCCTTTGGGACCTTTATTCGAGGGCCCTCCAACAACATCACATGGTAATAAATATACTACAGTGTCCACAAGAGTAAGTATCTGGGCTCCATACCATGATACCTCCCTTTTCCAGAACGAATGGTCATACCCTAGGGGACCTACCCCTGAAACCTTGCCGCATCTTTCCTGTTTCGCGCATTATCGGGTTGTGAGGCTCGATGAGGTTTCGTCCACAAAGCTATGCTTAACACGAAAGCCATGCTTTGATCACAAACGATCAACAAATGATCATCAACATACAGCAGCACTTAGCATGCCACACTACCAAATTAGGAGTATATCGTTGATAACCTTCAACTACATAACCTCTGAGCTCGTACGTCTCAGAGAAGGGTGTTAAGCTAAGAGAATAAATTCTCCGCCACCAACAGATGTGTATTTGAAAGAAATCGGCTATATATCTCAATGTGTAGTGTCAGACACATGACCATACAAGTCTGTTCTGGGCTCAAACAAAACCGAAGACACTTTCGAAGAAGCCCTTGCAAATCCGGGTATTCACAATCTCGATCGGACTTCCCATCACTTAGGAAATCTCTATACCGGTGTGACTCAGTGCAGAGACAATCGATGGTTTATCCTTTCGTTCTCGAAAATACCCGGTCTTCACCACCGGTCTTCAAATGCTATCCACAACAACGTATCATTATTCGAAATGGGTTATATAACAAAAAGGTCCTCTCCTGGCTAAACCGAATAATGAGCGCAATATTTAAAAACATATGGATATGGGATTTCAATTAAGTCACAACTTATTATCCAAAACTTTCTTTTCAAATGGTTAAACAAATTGCCATTTTAAATCTTTTAAACAAAAAGATTTATTTCACAAAGTTTACCAATTTTCCACAAAGGTTCATTCACGGTTTTTCAAAAACAATTTCACTTCAAAGTGGATTAACTTACCCAATCTTTAACTTAAAGTTTTAATTCATAACTTTCGACCCATTTCCAATTCAAATCTTTTATGTGAAAGATATACCATTAAAACTCTCTTTTATTTCAAAACAAGGGTTAATAATCTTTCACAAAGGTTAATTCATAGTTCTTCCAAACTATTTACAATTTTATTTCACACTAGAAATCTTTCGGTATAAATTGGAAATCCTTTCTTTTTATGGAAGATATTTTTATTTGAAACAAATAGTTTTCGTTTTGGAACAAACTAATTACATTTACATAAGTTAAAGCCATTTAAGTAAAAACTTGGGTTTAAATTTAAATTCCCAAAACAAAATTTTAAATGGTTAAAACTCGTATAACACCTTTATAACTTGTATAAACTTTTTAACCCATAATTTCCAAATCATAGAATTCAATTTCAAATATTGAATTCAAATTATTTAAATTTCAAAACTTTATTAAGTTATTCAAAATAACTTTTATTTTTGAAACTCATTTTCAAAAGCTTTTAAATTCCACTTCCAAAACTATTTTGGATTCAAAAATTCAATTTTTAAAATTGTTAAAATCTGCGACTTAACCGATTTCCTCGTGCAATCCATATTTGTGTGTGTAAGGTGTAGTCCAGGGGTTTTACACAATGGTGCAACAACATCAATCACACCACAGATTCAATCATATCAATGTCGATAAGCGGTATATCCTATAACGCTTATCTATATACACAGAATCACAGATAGAAAATATGAATGCATTATAAATAAATAAATTACATTCATCAAAAAGCATCACACATCAGAGATGACAAAGCAATTCACAGCATTCAATAGAAGACAACCATCCATAAATAAGGTTAATTGATCATTTGATTAATTAAAACCAGATTAACCACTAATTCTGGTTGATTAACATTAATTAATTACAGTTTATGCCGATTAATTACCCTTTAATTATTTGTTAATTAACCTTAGTTTATAAATTAATTAATCCTTTAACTGTTAATTTATTAACCTTAATTAATGAATTAATTAACCTTTACTAATTAATTTTATATCAAATTTGATTAACAAACTAATCAATCTTTAATCATTAGATAATTAGCTCTTTATTTTAACTAATCAACCTTTAATTATTCAATTATCCTTTAATTAATTATCTTTAATTAATTAATTAACCCCTTAATTGTTCATTATTTTAATTGACTATTCTTAACTAATAAATGATTATCCTTAATCAAAAATTAATCTTAATCACTTAATTATTTAACTTAAGTCATTAGTTAATTCCTTTTTGATTAAGTATTAATTACCTTAATTTAATTAATCTTAACAGATTTGTTATCCTTTAATTATTTCTTGATTAATCAAACTTAAATTTATTAATTAATTTATCTTAATCACTTTTATTAAGTCATTACCTTTAGGTAGTTAATTTTGTTTAACAAATAATTTGAACTTAAACTTTTAAAAGTTAATTAACCATTTCAACATTTTTAACAGATCCTTAATATCATCGAATTAAACTTTCAGAATAAAAGTTTATGTATATCTTTAAATCATTTTAAAACTTAGTTAATTAAAACAATTTAATTTAAATCCTTCTTTACATTTTTTTAAACTTGGATAACTTCTAATTTAACAGGAAAATGATTTAAACAAAATTTATTTAAAAAAAACTTGATTCTTCTTTAAGGTTCAAAACTGTTTTGGCATTACAATAGATAACCCAAAAACCCGTTCTACCCAGCAATTTCTCTATTCTAACCAACCAATTCTTTATTTTACTCGAGTTATACTTCGAGTCCTCCCTTCACTACCCTTTGCTTCGAGTCATTTCACGCAATGCTTCGAGTTCGTTCCCAGAACCCTCGTCTTCCCCAATTTTCTTTAAACACAACGGATACGCCACCCCCTCGTGCACGTGTACCTTCGACCAAAGACATTTCGACTATCGCCATGATCACCCACACATCCCCATTGATTATCCTAAGCCTCACGACCAAACAGATCGAAGAATACAAACGCAAATCGAAAACGAACACGTCGTTCCAAATTCTGGAGCCAACTCGACCAGAAAACCCATCACCTGCAAACGCCTCGCATTCGCCAACTACGACCCCAGAACCAACGCGACCCTGGCCGAAGCTTCGCCACTCTTCGACGATCCTCCTCCCCCATTCGCGATTGCCCAGAGTAACTTGTCGACGATGTATTTTACCCAAACCCAACGTCGACCAAAAACGGTCGCTAAACCGGTAAATAGATTCATAACTCCAACCGTACTACATAAAAAAATTCTTGCATTTTTCCCACGATCCCATACGTGCCAGCTTCCTCCCCCCTAAATCTCATCGCCCAGTTTGACGTGGTTCATTGGCAATTGATCAAAAAACAGTTTCCGTTCATCTTGAAATTTCACTAGAAATTCGAGCTTAAAAATCATAATTTTAATTTTAAAATTCATGGATTTTGATAACGAACCCATTTATGTACTTGAAATATCGAATTTTTCAAGTCGAGATTTTTGATATAGTTTGAATTTCACTGTAAATTCTTTCCAGGTTAAACTATGTTAAATTTATCTCAAGAATAATTTTAGAAATTTGGTTCTTGATTGAATGCACACATTTTCTTCATATCCTAAACTCTAACATGATTTGGAGCAGAAGAATTTGACTTTTTACAGGAATTTAAACTCTGTAAGTGATTGCAACATAATGTATATCTGGAACCAGACATGCACACCACAACCATACATAAGCATATAAATATACAGATAAGTATAATAACCAAGCAACATTTCAATTACAGATTCAAACATTAACCACACATCAGAGAAAAGAAAACAGGTTTTAAGGGGTTTTGCTCAACTGGATTGGGAAGTAACAGAGATATTTTTCCTGGAAATTGTTTTGTTTGTGAATCTGAAATAAGCAATTCTTTTCAACTGCTCTACCCCTTTTATCTTTGTTTTTTATCATATTTCCCTCAGGTCAAAAATAATAGGGTTAATTTATGTTTTAATTGCTTCAAGATTTAAATTTAAATTTCAATTATGGGTTTTATTAAATCCACTCACCTGAGCTTTTAAGAAAACTGAGTACTGGAACTCCTTTTTTTTTCTCTGTTCGAGGTTGAAAGCTTTAGATTTAAAATTTGAAAATCTTAGGCTACAACAGATTGAGGCTTTTGAATTATTTTGCTTTTGCTTGAGCTTTGAATTGCTTGAAACTGGTTTCAGATTTTGATTTGCTTTTGCACTGTTTTATGTTGAATCTGCTCCATAGCTTCAGTGCCCATTCCTTTCTGGTTTTTTTTCTAGGTTCCAGGTCTTTTATTTTGATTTTGAAACAGGTTGAAACTTGCTTCTGGTCTTCTTTTGATTTCTTGTTTTCATTTTTTTCCTTCCTGGTTTTTGATTGCTTTGCTGATTTGTTTTTCAGTTTTCTTTTTACTGCCTTTGGTTTTTATTTGAGATTCCTTTCTGAATGAAGATGAGAAGAGTTATGGAATGGGGTATGAAATGGGTAGCCGGGTTTTAAAAATGAAGGAATTTGGGAGGTGAAGAGTTTGAAATGTTGGACTGAAAAATGATTGAACTGTTTTTCTCAGATTTGGGAATTTTTTTTGAAAATGAAAAACAGCTGCCACTTGTCTACTTTCTTCTTGCATGCTTAACATTTGTCCAAATTGGTATTTTGTGCTAAAACCCCTTAGTTTAAGTTAGTTTCAAAACTTTGTTTTAAACCTTCGTTAAAAATTTATTTGCAACTTTGTTTTTAATTCTTACCGTATTTTAAATACACAAAAACATGCTTTATGTTTTAACCCTTTTCATTAATTCGTTTACAAACTATTTACATACATTTATATTTATTTTACTTTTACAACTTTTTAAAGAGAAATGGATTTAAAACAATTGTATACTCAACATATAAATCACACACATTTACATTTCTTAGTTTGTAAAGCCTTTTATAAATTAATTTATTAAATCAATTTTATTTACAATACATTCATTAAATTTCAAAAAGTAAATTCTTTACATTCATCCTTGTTTTTTTAAATTTTAAACTCAATTCATTGTACAAATCATATTTTTATTGATTTATGAATCCTATCTTTAATGTTTAATATACAAATCATATTTAATTCCTTTGTTTAAATTATTTCATAGATTTTGTTTTTTTAAATCTTTAATTTAGGTCGCATATTTATATACATATATTTTATACGTCTTTCATTCATGCATTTTTTATCATTTATTTTTTTGTACCGCTTTTAAAAAGAAAAGAATGATTTTAAAAATCTTGGTTACAAATTAAGAATAAATCACTTTTATTTATATAAGAGAATTTAACTTAAAAATAATATCTTGAAAATTAGCACATTGATTCTTTGAAAGTTAATACATTTCCCAAATATATTTAATATTTTAGAAAAAAAACTACCATAAACTTTTTAAAGCTTTTAAATTCTACTTTTTTTTATACATCTTATTTTTAAATTCAATATTTGTTTATAAAATACTTATCTCTAAATTTTAAACCAATTCTACTTTATAATCTGAAAATTTTATTTATTCTATAAATAATCTAATTAATTCATAAATAAATTAGCAATTTATCTTCAAAAATTAATTTAATTAACAAATTAACTTTATAAATTTTCAGGAATGTTACAGATTCCCCTCCTTAAAAAAAATTCGTCCCCGAAATTTGCCGAAGAATGGATAGATACACAAAGATAGAGAATCGACTCACAAATCAAGCCGATCATCTGTTCTGTATTTGGCTTACCAAATCAGAACATCACTAATAGATATGAGAACAAACTCATTCAATGCTATACTAGATACTCGAGTCACCAGATCTACGAAATATGCAGGGGCACCGGTTAGTTCGAAGGAATACTAACCACTCATAGAATATATCGAGACCCAACGATAGACAAATGGATTCGGTTCAAGTTGAAATATTCCAAAGTATATATAACTTGTCCCTTTTCGGACTTTGATATTAATAAGAAATTACAATAGAATTTCAAATTTGGTTCTAATAGAAATTGTTTTATCGATACAATTTATTTAACTTTATATTTTAGTTAACCAATTTATTTCAATTTAAATTTTCATATTTATCAGAGTTATAAACGAAAAGCTGATAGAAATTAGACGAAGTGAATACAAAATAGAAACTTATTTACACGATTCGTAGGGCCACCATCACACCGAAGCTTCATCCTCGAGCTGCCATGAAGCAATCAAAGAAATTAGAAGACGAATCAAAGGAGATTGATAAGAAAGATATTTCCGTTGTTGCAGGGCATTGACCATTTTATGGTATCTCCCTATCCCCTGTCTCGTTCTCTTTTTGCACTCATACTTACTATTAGTGAATAGTAAAAGAATTGACTGAGGCATTCGAACGGATATCTTAGGGATTACTCATTCTAGGGTATACTTCACCCTATCTCTAATGAGTTACTTAATGTGTTATACTCCTGAGCTAATGTTTTAACCTTTGGCTTTGATGCCACTGTAACGATCCTGACTCGACCTTCGAAAATCGGCACCGAATATGACACTCGTATTCAAATGCCGTAGATCCAAACGTCGAATCTGGTTTGTCGGAGCTTATAACACATTAATTACAACACATTGGAAGAAATGAAATAATACATTTGATGTACAGCATTTGATACAATATCCGATACAACAGAATACAATAGAATGGTACAACAGCTATCAATACTATTAGAGATACAAGAGATAGCAGCAGAAAGATATCTTCAATGCCAAACTCTAAGAACACCATCTTCAATCCAAAGCTAGCTCGAACCCTCATCAAGCTTCACAAAGATAAGCAAGTCCGGTCGTGAATGCTGAGGTGTAGCAAAAGCGACCCACAAATCCAAAAGCGCTTCGAAGGCTATCGAATCGATTCCTACTATTCGACTATGTGGAAAACCCAACTCTAGACTGCCCGTTTGGAAAATAGTAGGCACCCAGAATTTAGGAAAGGAACAATAAACTCCATGTCAGTCATGGGAATGGTGCGAGCGAACAAAACATTTGGTCTTTTAAAACAAACAACAAAAGCTTTTAAAGTTCAAATCCGCGATGCTTTTTGGAAAATGAAACTACCATAAGGCCTCTCGCCACACACACAATGCAAACGTAGAATTGGAGGAGATTTCTCCTTATGATAGTCAAGCATGTTTGATACGAGAAAATTCTTTGATATTATTACTAGTGCATAGTGTAGAAAAACCATTTCGAAAGTATAATATAAATCCTAGCCAGCATAGACATTCCGAACTATGCCTACTATAGCTACCATCCAAATAGTAGGGCGCCACCATAAGTAGATGGCAGGTAATACAACTAAAACCGTATAAGGGGCGTATTGGATGAATGGATTTCCAACAAATGGTCAGGCTAAGGAACTTCCTATTGCCACATGGGAACGCCTGTGGATGGACGCCCTGAGAACCTATCCGACTCTCTGCCAACACAAGGCCGGTTTCCACCCTGCCCGGGAGTAATACATAAAGATAAGCCACCCCCGGTCCTTTGGGACCTTTATCCGAGGTCCCTCCAACAACATCACACAGTAATAAATATACTACAGTGTCCACATGAGTAAGTATCTGGGCTCCATACCGTGATACCTCCCTTTTCCAGAAGGAATGATCATAACCTACCCCGGAAACCTTGCCGCATCTTTCCTGTTTCGACCATTACCTGGTTGTGAGGCTCGATGAGGTTTCATCCACAAAGCTATGCTTAACACGAAATCCATGCTTTGATCACAAACGATCTACAAAAGATCATCAACATACAGCAGCACTTAGCATGCCACACTACCAAGTTGGGAGTATATCGCTGATAACCTTCAACTACATAACCTCTGAGCTCGTACGTCTTAGAGAAGGGTGTTAAGCTATGAGAATGAATTCTCCGCCACCAACAGATATGTATTTGAAAGAAATCGTCTTTATATCTCAAAGTGTAGTGTCAGACACACGACCATACAAGTCTGTTCCGGGCTCGAACAGAACCGAAGGCACTTTCGAAGAAGCCCTTGCAAATCCGGGTATTCACAATCCCGATCGGACTTCCCATCACTTAGGAAATCTCTATACCGGCGCGACTCAGTGCAGAGACCATCGACGGTTCATCCTTTCATTCACGAAAATACCCGGTCTTCACCACCGGTCTTCAAATGCTACCCATAACGATGTATCATTAATCGAAATGGGTTATATGACACAAAGGTCCTCTCCCGGCTAAACTGAATAATGCGCGCAATATTTAAAAACATATGAATATGGGATTTCAGTTAAGTTACAACTTATTATCCAAAACTTTCATTCAAATGGTCTAACCAATTACCATTTCAAATCTTTTAAACAAAAAGATTTATTTCACAAAGTTTACCAATTTTCCACAAAGGTTCATTCATGGCTTTTCGAAAACAATTTCACTTCAAGCAAGATTAACTTACCCAATCTTTAACTTAAAGTTTTAATTCATAATTTCGACCCATTTCCAATTCAAAACTTTTATGTGAAAGATATACCATTAAAAATCTCTTTGATTTCAAAACAAGGGTTAATAATCTTTCACAAAGGTTAATTCATAGTTCTTCCAAACTATTTATAATTTTATTTCAAACTAGAAATCTTTCAATACAAATTGGAAATCCTTTCTTTTTATGGAAGCTATTATTATTTGAAACAAATAGTTTTCGTTTTGGGAAAAACTAATTACATTTACATAAGTTAAAGCCATTTAAGTAAAAACTTGGGTTTAAATTTAAATTCCCAAAACAAAATTTTAAATGGATAAAACTTGTATAACACCTTTATAACTTGCATAAACTTTTTAACCCATAAATTCCAAATCATAGAATTCAATTTCAAATATTGAATTCAAATTCAAATCAAATTATTTAAATTTCAAAACTTTATTAAGTTATTCAAAATAATTTTTATTTTTGAAACTCATTTTCAAAAGCTTTTAAATTCCACTTCCAAAACTATTTTGGATTCAAAAATTCAATTTTTAAATTTGTTAAAATCTACGACTTAACCGATTTCCTCGTGCAATCCATATTTGTGTGTGTAAGGTGTAGTCCAGGGGTTTTACACAATGGTGCAACAACATCAATCACACCATAGATTCAATCATAACAATGTCGATAAGCGGTATATCCTATAACGCTTATCTATATACACAGAATCACAGATAGAAAATATGAATGCATTATAAATAAATAAATTACATTCATCACAAAGCATCACACAGCAGAGATGACAAAGCAATTCACAACATTCAATAGAAGATAACCATCCATAAATAAGGTTAATTAATCATTTGATTAATTAAAACCAGAATAAC
This sequence comes from Allium cepa, assembly GCA_030765085.1. Taxonomy (NCBI): domain Eukaryota; kingdom Viridiplantae; phylum Streptophyta; class Magnoliopsida; order Asparagales; family Amaryllidaceae; genus Allium; species Allium cepa. The sequence goes on along the minus strand of CM060934.1, from coordinate 484,156,560 downwards.
CACTAATTCTGGCTGATTAACATTAATTAATTACAGTTAATGTTGATTAATTACCCTTTAATTATTATTTTATTAACCTTAATTTATAAATTAATTAATCCTTTAACTATTAATTAATCAACCTTTATTAATGAATTAATTAACCTTTACTAATTAATTTTAAATCAAATTTGATTAACAAACTAATCAATCTTTAATCATTAGATAATTAGCTCTTTATTTTAAATAATCAACCTTTAATTATTCAATTATCCTTTAATTAGTTATCTTTAATTAATTAATTAACCACTTAATTGATCATCATTTTGATTGACTATTCTTAATTAATAAATGATTATCCTTAATCAAAAATTAATCTTAATCACTTAATTATTTAACTTAAATCATTAGTTAATTCCTTTTTGATTAAGTAATTAACTACCTTAATTTAATTAATCTTAACTGATTAGTTATCCTCTAATTATTTCTTGATTAATCAAACATAAATTTATCAATTAATTTATCTTAATCACTTTTATTAAGTCATTAACTTCATGTAATTAATTTTGTTTAACAAATAAATTTAACTTAAACTTTTAAAAGTTAATTAAGCATTTCAAAATTTTTAACAAATCCTTTATATCATTGAATTAAACTTTCAGAATAAAAGTTTATGTATATCTTTAAATCATTTTAAAACTTAGTTAATTAAAACAATTTAATTTAAAACCTTCTTAACATTTCTTTAAAACTTGGATAACTTATTTAACAGGAAAATGATTTAAACAAAATTTATTTTAAAAAAAACTTGATTCTTCTTTAAGGTTCAAAACTGTTTTGGTATTACAACAGATAACCCAAAACCCGTTCTACCTAGCAATTTCTCTATTCTACCCGACCAATTCTTTATTTTACTCGAGCTATACTTCAAGTCCTCCCTTCGCTACCCTCTGCTTCGATTCATTTCGTGCAACGCTTCGAGTTCATCCCCAGAACCCTCGTCTTCCCTAATTTTCTTCGAGCACAATGGATACGCCACCCCCTCGTGCACGTGTACCATCGACCAAAGCCATTTCGACCATCTCCACGATCACCCACACATCCCCGTTGATCATCCTAAGCCTCACGACCAAACAGACCGAAGAATACAAACGCAAATCGAAAACGAACACTTCGTTCCAAATTCTGGAACCAACTCGACCAGAAATCCCTTCACCTGCAAACGCCTCAAATTCGCCAACCACGACCACAGAACCGACGCGACCCTGGCCGAAGCTTCGCCACACTTCGACGATCCTCCTCCCCACATCGCGATTGCCCATAGAAACTTGTCGACAAAGCATTTTCCCCAAACCCAACGTCGACTAAATAAGGTCGCTAAACCCTAAATCGATTCATAACTCCAACTGTACTGCATAAAATAATTTTCTTGCATTTTTCCCACGATCCCATATGTGCTAGTTTCACTAGAAATTCGAGCTTAAAAATCATGATTTTAATTTTAAAATTCATGGATTCTGATGATGAACCCATTTATATACTTGAAATAACGAACTATTCAAGTCGAGATTTTTGATACAGTTTGAATTTCACTGTAAATTCATTCCAGGTTAAAATATGTTAAATTTATCTCAAAAATAATTTTAGAAATTTGGTTCCTGATTGAATGCACACGTTTTCTTCAGATCCAAAACTCTAACTTGATTTGGAGCAGAAGAATTTGAATTTTTACAGGAATTTAAACCCTGTAAGTGATTGCAACAGAATGTATATCTGGAACCAGACATGCACACCACAACCATACATAAGCATATAAATATACATATAAGTTTAACAACTAAGCAACATTTCAATAACAGATTCAAACATTAACCACACATCAGAGAAAAGAAAACAGGTTTTAAGGGGTTTTTCCCACTAGGATTGAGAAGGAATAGAGATATTTTTCCTGGAAATTGTTTTGCTTGTGAATCTGGAATCAGCAATTCTTTTCAACTGCTATGCCCCTTTTATCTTTGTTTTTGATCATATTTCCCTCAGGTAAAAAATAATAGGGTTAATTTATGTTTTAATTGCTTCAAGATTTAAATTTAAATTTAAATTATGGGTTTTATTAAATCCACTCACCTGAGCTTTTAAGAAAACTGAGTACTGGAACTCCATTTTTTTTCTCTGTTCCACGTTGAAAGATTTAGCTTTGAGATTTGAAAATCTTAGGCTACAACAGGTTAAGGCTTTTGAATTATTTTGCTTTTGCCTGAGCTTTGAATTGCTTGAGCTTGTTTCAGATTTTGATTTGCTTTTGCACTGTTTTATGTTGAATCTGCTCCATAACTTCAGTGCCCTTCCTTTTCTTTTTTTTATTCTAGGTTCCAGATCTTTTATTTTGATTTTGAAAAAGGTTCTTCTGTTCTTCTTTTGATTTCCTGTTTTCATTTTTTCTTCCTGGTTTTTGATTGCTTTGCTGATTTGTTTTTCAGTTTTCTTTTTACTGGCTTTGGTTTTTATTTGAGATTCCTTTTTGAATGAAGATGAGAAGAGTTATGGAATGGGGTATGAAATGGGTAGCCAGGTTTTAGAAACGAAGGAATTTGGGAGGTGAAGAGTTTGAAATGTTGGACTGAAAAATTATTGAACTGATTTTCTCAGATTTGGGAATTTTTTTGAAAATGAAAAACAGCTGCCACTTATCTACTTTCTTCTTGCATGCTTAACATTTGTCCAAATTGGTATTTTTATGCTAAAACCCCTTCGTTTAAATTAGTTTCAAAACTTTGTTTAAAACCTTTGTTAAAAATTTATTTGCAACTTTGTTTTTAATTCTTACCTTATTTTAGATTAATGAAAACATGCTTTATGTTTTAACCCGTTTTATTAATTCGTTTACAAACTATTTACATACATTTATATTTATTTTACTTTTACAACTTTTTAAAGAGAAATAGATTTAAAACAATTTTTATACTCAACATATAAATCACACACATGTGCATTTATTAGTTTGTAAAACTTTTTATAAATTTATTTATTAAATCAATTTTATTTACACTACATTCATTAAATTTCAAAAAGTAAATACTTTACATTCATCCTTGTTTTTTTTAATTTTAAGCTCAAGTCATTGTACAAATCATATTTTTATTGATTTATAAATCCTATCTTTACGGTTTAATATACAAATCATATTTAATTCCTTATTTTAAATTATTTCATATATTTTGTTTTTTTAAATCTTTAATTTAGCTCGCATATTTATATACATATATTTTATACGTCTTTCATTCATGCATTTTTTATCATTTATTTTTTTGTACCACTTTTAAAAAGAAAAGAATGATTTTAAAAATCCTTGTTATAAATTAACAATAAATCTCCTTTATTTATATAAGAGAATTTAACTTAAAAATAATATCTTGAAAATTAGTACGCCGATTCTTTGAAAGTTAATACATTTCCCAAATATATTTAATATTTTAGAAAACAAACTACCATAAACTTTTTAAAGCTTTTAAATTCTACTTTTTTTTATCCGTCTTATTTTTAAATTCAATATTTGTTTATAAAATACTTATCCCTAAATTTTAAACCAATTCTACATTATAATCTGAAAATTTTATTTATTCTAGAAATAATCTAATTAATTCATAAATAACTTAGCAATTTATCTTCAAAAATTAATATAATTGCCAAATTAACTTGGTAAATTTTCAGGTATGTCACATATACCCATCCTTAAAAAAAATTCGTCCCCGAAATTTTCCTAAGAATGGATAGATACACAAAGATAGAGAATCACTCACAAATCAAGCCGATCATCTACTCTGCAACCAAATCAGAACATCACTAATAGATATGAGAACAAACTCATTTAATGCTATACTAGATACTCGGGTCACCAGATCTACAAAATATGTAGGGGCACTGGTTAGTTCGAAGGAATACTAACCACTCGTAGAATATATCGAGACCCAACTATAGACAAATGGATTCAGTTCAAGTTGAAATATTCCAAAGTATATATAACTTGTCCCTTTTCGGACTTTGATATTCACAAGAAATTACAATAGAATTTCAAATTTGGTTTTAATAGAAATTATTTTATCGATACAATTTATTTAACTTTATATTTTAGTTAACCAGTTTATTTCAATTTAAATTTTCAAAAATATCAGAGTTATAAACGAAAAGCTGATAGAAATTAGACGAAGAGAATACAAAATAGAGACTTATCTACACGATTCATAGGGCCGCCATCGCACCGAAGCTTCTTCCTCGAGCTGCCACGAAGCAATCAAAGAAATTGGAAGACGAACCAAAGGAGATTGATAAGAAATGTAACAACCCAGAATTTTTAGAAATTGAAATTTGAATATTTAATTAATTTTAAATATTAAAAAGTGAATTTATAAGTCGAATAAATTTTTATTTGAATTATTGGATTTAATTGAATAATTAAATCGATAATTTAATACGTTAAATTATGGAAATAATTGAAAATTGGGTTAAATATGATTGAAAATGATTTATAAAATTTTATTTTATCATATGAAAGTTAGAATGATATTTTAGAACTTTTAAAATCGAATTAAAAGTTAAATTGTGAAAATTGAATATTTTAATATTTCAATCGACTAGTAAAAATAGTCAATTTTTGAACAGTCTCAGAATTGAACGAAACTAGTTCCATTGGATCCGTAATAGTTAGTTATTATTGGATTTCAAATTTCGTGTCAATCGGAGCTATCGTTTGATCGTGGCAGCTCGAAACGCATCGATTTATTTTTAATTTTAATTTGGCGAGTGAAAATAGCCATTTTTCAAAAAGTCTCGGATTTCGACGAAACCAGTTTCATCGGATCCGTAATGTGATATTGTTGTAAGGTTTCAAATTTCAAGTCAATTGGATTTACCGTTTGTCCGTTACAAATTAAAACGCCTAGAAATCGACTTAAATCGGTTTAATTCAAATTGAGCGTTTACAGCCATAACTCGCACATACTTCCGAATTAGCTTCCGAAACCTGTTCCATTGTGTCCGGAACGCGGGGTAAACCCTAGAAACGCTGGTTACGGCGCGTAAATCGGAGTTCGGAATTTTCGGGTGAATAGTAATTGGTGAAATTTTCTATAAAACCCCCCCTTTTCTTCATTTTTTCACAAAAACTAAAACCCTAGGGCTAAAATCTGTAGCCGCCACCTTCTTATAATTCAATGGCCAGAAATTAGTACTCTTCTCTCCTCAATCACTCTCAATCTACAAGGAATTAGCCAAAGTGTTCAACAGCAAAGTTGAAGAGCACGACGAGAGCTTTCAATCCATACGGGCGAGATGATGTTTAGTTGACCAGAGGAGGAGCAAATGGGGGCCGACACCTACAGGTTGCGCACGCATTTCAGAGCACAAGGAGGGGCCGAGCTCCACCCCAGGGCAGCCGAGCATAGCTCTTGGTCGTGGCTTCGATTTGGCGCATCCTGATCGCGTTCAAGTTCGTCGAGGAGGTGGAGATGTCTAACCCTAGTTTTGCTATGATGGGTTCATGTTACGGCAAATAGCCTGTAGCCAAAACGTGAAGAGGAGAGAAGGGGGGGGATGGTCCAGATGAGGGGATTGCAGATCCAATGGCTGATGTAGCATAGGTTAAAAGTTTTAAATAAATGTTGTAATTTATATGCTTTATAAACTCGTGTAACTTCAAAAATTCGTAACTTTTTCATACGAGGTCGAAAACGCGCGAAACCAGTTGCGTTGGAATCGTATGGACGAGCACTACGCGATGGAGTTGGTTTGGAGTCGTTTGGAGTTAGTGAGAATTTTGGGTAAAATTAAACGTCCGTTTAATTTTATTCGAAATAAATCGCTAAAACGGAAATTAAAACCAAGGTGAGAACTTCTCACTCAATCGAATCAGTTTCGATTTTATTTTAGATAGTTAGATTTAAAATATTTGAATGCATGTTTGAATGATAATTAATATCTATTGATTGTTAAAATAGACATTATACGCCGTTAGTAAGCGGATGTTATTTAATAAGAACATATACCGCGAATATTTCATAAATAGTGAAATTGGTATTATATATAATATCAATATATATATATTGGCATATGTATATATTGGAGTTGATTGATTTCCCGCATTTTTTGTTTAGCGGATGAGACCCTATTGCGCCGTTATTAAGCGGATAATATTTAATAAGAACATATACCGCGATAATTTCGTACTGGAGCGAAATTGGTATTGTGCTAATGTTTGTGGATGCAGGAAAACAGGTTGGAGGGATCCAACTAGATTCCTCAACAGTATTTATTTGATTATGGATATTTTGATATTCGTTGATTATCATATACGATATGTGATATCGTTGTAGTCGTGATTGACTATTTGGTGTGTAGCATCATTGGACCCAGATTTTGGGATTTTAAAATGATTTTAAAGTGATTTTTGAAAGTATACGTTTATAAAATATTTTTGGAATTGATTCATTTTAAATAAATAAACGTTATAATTTTTAAAGTTATAAAAATTATGATTTTTGTGAAATACAGTAAAAAACTGATTTTTGAGAATATGATGCTATTGAGTTTATAAAATAGTTAAATCGAGATATTTTAGAATTATTGTGAAAAGTTTAAATATAGGATTTATGAAATTTAATTATTTTATGAATCAAAAATGGTGAAATAATAAAGGAGATTAAAGAAGTTTTAAAAGGATAATATAAATTGATTTATATTAAGAGATTTATAAATGGATATTTATAAATTGAAATATGGACATTATAAAACGAGTTTTTATAAGTGTTTGAATGAAGTGAAAATGAATTTCATAATTGAATGGAATTTATAGAATTTTATACGGTGAAGTTATAAATGGAATTTTATAAGCAGTAGGTTTATAAAATTTATTAAGTTATTAAAATAATGATTTTGGATAAATGAATGAATCTTATAAGTTATAAGATTTATAATTTGGGAAGTTAAAAAGAACGATTTTGTAAAAATAATCGTTTTATAAGTAATTAACTTATAATATGAACTTTTAGTTTATAATTGAGTTATAAACTGGAATAGATTAATAAAAGAATTTATAAAAAGGAAGTTTTTATAAATAAATAGAAATGGAATTTATAAACGTTGTTTTATAAATTCGCAAATGACTTATTTTGATAAGTAAATTGTTATAATTTATTTATGGAGTTATATTCACATTTTTGAATAATGAATAATCGTTTGAATCAAGATGAATAAAAGGATGAAAGTTGTTAACATAGTATATTCACGTTTTTGAATAATGAATAATATGTTAAAGAAATTGTTTTGAATGTGATATTTGAAATTGAATTAAAACGATCTAACGATGTTTTAAAATGTGTTGAGATTCGAAACCATAGATTTCAACGTTAATTGTTGAAATAGACGTTTTCGAGAAATAGAAGGAAATAATGGACTATAACACTGTTGTTATAGTAAATGATTTCCGAAAGGAAATGTTTTGTACAGTATTGGGATTTATATATCTATTTTAATTTTGAATCCCTATACTAGTGATTTTGGGTTGTCGTAACGATGTTTTACGCAACATTCGTTTTGGCCCAAATAAATATGTTTATGAGAATGGTTTCCTTAAAGAATGAAATATATACTAAATTTCGATTTAGGTATATTGAATATTTTCTAAGTGTTGAAAATAAATAAAATTTGTGAATTACTTATTAAATAAGTATGGAATTGTTTTCCAATATGAAGTGATATTTAGAATTTATCTTTTTGAAGATAAATTGAAATGAATAATTGAAATCGAATATTCATAGATATTTTGGATTATAAATTCACTAAGGAATTTATAAAAGAAAGTGGAATTGGTTTAAAAATAAATATTGATTTATTTTTGAAGTGTGAAATTATATATCTTGTAAAGATATTTTGGAAAATAAATAATTTGGAAAATTATTTGGAAACTGGTGATGTGTGCATATCCAGTGATAGTTCAATAACCGACTATCAATATTTCCCTTTGAATGGGTAATTGATGTGATTTGATTGAATGTGAATGCTACACTTATTTTTGAATAAGCGCTCACTATTCGGGTTAACCGGCAAAGGACCATGGGGTCGTATAACCCATTCCGAATATGTGATACGTCGTTGTGAATTGCATTGAAGATCGGTGTTGAAGACCCGGTATTTGCGAGAGCGATAGGATGACCTGTCGATTTACTCTGCACCGAGTTGCTCCGGTATAGAGTTCTCCATATGTGATGGTGAATCCGATCAGGATTGTGAATATCCGGATTGCAAGGACTTCTTTGTAAGTGCCTTCGGTTTTGTTCGAGCCCGGAACAGACTTGTATGGATTGTGTGTCTGACATTACAAGTTGAGACATAAAGCCGATTTCATTCAAATATATTTCTGTTGGTGGCGAAGAATTTATTCTTTTAGCTTATCACCCTTCTCTGAGACGTACGAGCTGAGAGGTTATGTAGTTGAATGTTATCAGCGATATATTCCCAATTTGGTAATGTGACATGCTGAGTGTTGCTGAAATGATCATTGTGTTGATTATTGTGATAGGATCGTTTATTTGATCGTCTATCTTAGTGATCATTGTGTTGATCATTTGTTGACCCAAAGCATGGCTTTTGTATAAAGTATGTTTTTGTGGACGTGACTTCGTCGAACCTCACACCCCGGAAATGGTCAAAACAGGAAAGATGCGGCAAGGTTATGAGGGGTAGCACCCTTTAGGGTATGTACATTTCCTTCTGGATAGAGGTGGTATCATGGTATGGAGCCCAGATATTTAACCTATGTGGTTACTACGAATTTATTACTTTGTGGTTGTTGGTTTTCGGGATCCCGTGAGAAAGGTCGTTTACGATCGGGGAATGGCGTGCTCGTGTCAGTAGTTACCCAGTTAGGGGTAACCCGGCCTTGTGTTGGCAGAGTTCCGGTTTGGTTCTCGGGGATGTCTTTCCAGAGGCATTCTCATGTGGCAATGGGAAGTTCCTTGGCCTGATCATTTGTTGGAAATCCAAAGAAACAATATGAGACTTGTACGGTTTTAGTTGTAGAACCTGCCATCTAATATGGTAGCTATAGTAGGCATAATATAATGGTACCTATGCTGGCTAAGATTTATATTCTACTTTCGAAATGAATTTCTTCTACACTATGCACTAATAATAATATCAAAATTGATTTGATTTTAATACGTATCAAGCATCTTTGACTATCATAAGGAGAAATCTTCTCCAAGTCTGCGTTTGCATTGTGTGTGTGGCAGGAGGTCTTATGGTAGTCTCATTTTTAAAAGCATTGCGAATTAACTTTAAAAATATTCCTCTATTTTGATTTTAAAGATAAATAAACTATTTTGAGTTCTCACACCAGTCACATGACTGACTTGGAGTTTATTGTTTTCCTTCCTAAACTCTGGGTGCCCACCAATTTTCAAACGGGCAGTCAAGAGTTAGGTTTATCAGGATATTCTGGATATTCTGGAGTTGCTGGAGGCAAGCTGGATGGCATGGCGTATTACTAGTTTATATAGTATTTCTTTTTCCGCTGCACTGTTTGTTGTATATTGTTGTACACTCTGATGATATGATGTAATGTAATGTGTAAAATGTAATAACTGATATAGTTCTTTGTTTAAAGATTATTCATTTATTATTATATGTTGTTCCGCTGCGAATTGTGAGATTCTGATGTTGTTCTTGTTTTCTGTTCCGTCCTATTTTCTTCTGTTTTTCTTTTTCCTCTATTCTCTTTTCTTTCAATATTAAAATTTTCTATCTTCTTTTCCCTATCTAAATTTTCTATCTTATGTTTTCTCTTCCCTCTATTATCTATTTTCTTTTTTCTTCTTTTTCTCTCTTCTTCTTTTCTTAAATTTTTCTTAAAACCCCTAAGGGTTCGTATTTTCGTTCATCTTGAATTCAACAAAGGAGATTAGTGTCTATTCAAGGAGTACGGATTTACAGGTCTTTACAAGAAAGATATTTCCGTTGTTGCAGGGCATTGACCATTTTATGGTATCTCCCTGTCCCCTATCTCGTTCTCTTCTTGCACTCATACTTACTATCAGTGAATAGTAAGAGAATTTACTGAGGCATTCGAACGGATATCTTAGAGATTACTCATTCTAAGGTATACTTCACCCTATCTCTAATGAGTTACTTAATGTGTTATACTCCTGAGCTAATGTTTTAACCTTCAGCTTTGATACCACTGTAACGACCCTGACTCAACCTTCGAAAATTGGCACCGAATACGACACTCGTATTCAAATGCCGTAGATCCAAACTTCGAATCTGGTTTCCGGAGCTTATAACACATTAAGTACAACACAGTGGAAGAAATGAAATAATACATTTGATGTACAACAGAATACAATAGAATGGTACAACAGCTATCGATACTATCAGAGATACAAGAGATAGCAGCGGAAAGATATCTTCAATGCCAAACTCTAAGAACACCATCTTCAATCCAAAGCTAGCTCGAACCCTCATCAAGCTTCACAAAGATAAGCAAGTCCGGTCGCGAATGCTGAGGTGTAGCAAAAGCGACCCACAAATCCAAAAGCGCTTCGAAGGCTATCGAATCGATTCCTACTATTCGACTATCTAGAAAACCCAACTCTAGACTGCCCGTGTGGAAAATAGTGGCACCCAGAGTTTAGGAAAGGAACAATAAACTCCATATCAGTCATGGGACTGGTGTAAGCAAACAAAACATTTGGTCTTTTAAAACAAACAACAAAAGCTTTTAAAGTTCAAATCCGCGATGCTTTTTGGAAAATGAAACTACCATAAGGCCTCCCGCCACATACACAATGCAAACGTAGAATTGGAGGAGATTTCTCCTTATGATAGTCAACTATGCTTGATACGAGAAAATTCTTTGATATTATTACTAGTGCATAGCGATAAAAAACCATTTCGAAAGTATAATATAAATCCTAGCCAGCATAGACATTCCGAACTATGCCTACTATAACTACCATCCAAACAGTGGGGCGCCACCATAAGTAGATGGCAGGTAATACAACTAAAACCGTACAAGGCACATATTGGATGAATGAATTTCCAACAAATTGTCAGGCAATGGAACTTCCTATTGCCACATGGGAACGCCTCTGGATGGACGCCCCGAGAACCTACCCGGCTCTCTGCAAATACAAGGCCAGTTTCCTCCCTGCCCGGGAGTAATACCTAAAGATATGCCACCCCTGGTCCTTTGGAACCTTTATCCGAGGGCCCTCCAACAACATCACATAGTAATAAATATACTACAGTGTCCACATGAGAAAGTATCTGGGCCCCATACCATGATACCTCCCTTTTCCAAAAGGAGTGGTCATACCCTAAGGGAGCTACCCCTAAAACCTTGCCGCATCTTTCCTGTTTCGACCATTACCGGGTTGTGTGGCTCGATGAAGTTTCGTCCACAAAGCTACGCTTAACACGAAAGCCATGCTTTGATCACAAACGATCAACAAATGATCATCAACATACAGCAGCACTTAGCATGCCACACTGCTAAATTGAGAGTATATCGCTGATAACCTTCAACTACATAACCTCTGGGCTCGTACGTCTCAGAGAAGGGTGTTAAGCTAAGAAAATAAATTCTCTGCCACCAAAATATATGTATTTGAAAGAAATCGGCTTTATATATCAAAGTGTAGTGTCAGACACACAACCATACAAGTCTGTTCCAGGCTCGAACAGAACCGAAGGCACTTTCGAAGAAGCCCTTGCAAATCCGGGTATTCACAACCCCGATCAGACTTCCCATCACTTAGGAAATCTCTATACCGGTGCGATTCAGTGCAGAGACAATCGACGGTTTATCCATTCGTTCTCAAAAATACCCGATCTTCACCACCAGTCTTCAAATGCTATCCGTAACGACGTATCATTATTCGAAATGGGTTATATGACACAAAGGTCCTCTTTCGGCTAAACCGAATAATGAGCGCAATATTTAAAAACAAATGGATACGGGATTTCAGTTAAGTCACAACTCATTATCCAAAACATTCTTTTCAAATGGTTTAACAAATTACCATTTCAAATCTTTTAAATAAAAAGATTTATTTCACAAAGTTTACCAATTTTCCACAAAGGTTCATTCACGGTTTTTCAAAAACAATTTCACTTAGAACTGGACTAACTTACCTAATCTTTAAATTAAAGTTTTAATTCATAACTTTCAACCCATTTCCAATTCAAATCTTTTATGTGAAAGATATACCATTAAAACTTTCTTTGACTTCAAAACAAGGGTTAATAATCTTTCACAAAGGTTAATTCATAGTTCTTGCAAACTATTTACAATTTTATTTCAAACTAGAAATCTTTCGATACAAATTGGAAATCCTTTCTTTTTGTGGAAGCTATTATTATTTGAAACAAATAGTTTTCGTTTTGGGAAAAACTAATTACATTTACATAAGTTAAAGCCATTTAAGTAAAAACTTGGGTTTAAATTTAAATTCCCAAAACAAAATTTTAAATGGTTAAAACTCGTATAACACCTTTATAACTTGTATAAACTTTTTAACCCATAATTTCCAAATCATAGAATTTAATTTCAAATATTGAATTCAATTTCAAATCAAATTATATAAATTTCAAAACTTTATTAAGTTATTCAAAATAACTTTTATTTTTGAAACTCATTTTCAAAAGCTTTTAAATTCCACTTCCAAAACTATTTTGTATTCAAAAATTCAATTTTTAAAATTGTTAAATTCTGTGACTTAACCGATTTCCTCGTGCAATCCATATTTCTGCGTGTAAGATGTAGTCCAGGGGTTTTACACAATGGTGCAACAACATCAATCACACCACAGATTCAATCATAACAATGTCGGCAACCGGTATACCCTAACGCTTATCTATATACACAGAATCATAGATAGAAAATATGAATGCATTATAAATAAATAAATTACATTCATCACAAAGCATCACACAGCAGAGATGACAAAGCAATTCACAGCATTCAATAGAAGACAACCATCTATAAATAAGGTTAACTGATCATTTGATTAATTAAAACAAGTTCAACCACTAATTCTGGTTGATTAACATTAATTAATTACAGTTTATGTTGATTAATTACCCTTTAATTATTTGTTAATTAACCTCAATTTATAAATTAGTTAATCCTTTAACTATTAATTAATCAACCTTAATTAATGAATTAATTAACCTTTACTAATTAATTTTAAATCAAATTTGATTAACAAACTAATCAATCTTTAATCATTAGATAATTAGCTCTTTATTTTTAATAATCAACCTTTAATTATTCAATTATCCTTTAATTAATTATCTTTAATTAATTAATTAACCCCTTAGTTGATCATCATTTTATTTGACTATTCTTAATTAATAAATGATTATCCTTAATCAAAATTAATCTTAATTATTTAACTTAAATCATTAGTTAATTCCTTTTTGATTAAGTAATTGATTACCTTAATTTAATTAATCTTAACTGATTAGTTATCCTATAATTATTTCTTAATTAATCAAACTTAAATTTATTATTTAATTTATCTTAATCACTTTTATTAAGTCATTAACTTCAGGTAATTAATTTCGTTTAACAAATAATTTTAACTTAAACTTTTAAAAGTTAATTAACTATTTCAACATTTTTAACAAATCCTTAATATCATTGAATTAAACTTTCAGAATAAAAGTTTACGTATATCTTTAAATCATTTTAAAACTTAGTTAATTAAAACAATTTAATTTAAAACCTTCTTAACATTTCTTTAAAACTTGGATAACTTCTTATTTAATAGGAAAATGATTTAAACAAAATTTATTTTAAATAAAACTTGATTCTTCTTTATGGTTCAAAATTGTTTTGGTATTACAACAGATAACCCAAAACCCGTTCTACCCAGTAATTTCTCTGTTCTGCCCCAATTCTTTATTTTACTCGAGCTATACTTCGAGCCCTCCCTTCGCTACCCTCTGCTTCGAGTCATTTCGCGCAACGCTTCGAGTTCATCCCCAGAACCCTCGCCTTCCCCAATTTTCTTCGAACACAACGGATACGCCACCCCCTCGTGCACGTGTACCTTCGACCAAAGCCATTTCGACCATCGCCACGATCACCTACACATCCCCATTGATCACCCTAAGCCTCACGACCAAACAGATCGAAGAATACAAATGAAAATCGAAAATGAACACTTCGTTCCAAATTCTGGAACCAACTCGACCAGAAAACCCATCACCTGCAAACGCCTCGCATTCGCCAACCACGACCCCAGAACAGACGCGACCCTGGCCGAAGCTTCGCCACACTTCGACAATCCTCCTCCCCCTATCGCGATTGCCCAGAGAAACTTGTCGAGGACGCATTTTCCCCAAACCCAACGTCGACAAGGTCGCTAAACGCTAAATCGATTCATAACTCCAACCGTACTGCATAAAAAAATTCTTGCATTTTTCCCACGATCCCATACGTGCCAGCTTCCTCCCCCTAAATCTCATCGTCCAGTTCGACGTGGTTCACCGACAATTGATCAAAATGCAGTTTTTGTTCATCTTGAAATTTCACTTGAAATTCGAGCTTCAAAATCATGATTTTAATTTTAAAATTCATGGATTTTGATAATGAACCCATTTATATAATTGAAGTAGCGAATTATTCAAGTCGAGATTTTTGATATAGTTTGAATTTCACTGTAAATTCTTTCCAGGTTAAACTATGTTAAATTTATCTCAAAAATAGTTTTAGAAATTTGGTTCTTGATTGAATACTCACGTTTTCTTCAGATCCTAAACTCTAACATGATTTGGAGCAGAAGAAATTGAATTTTTACAGGAATTAAAACCATGTAAGTGATTCCACTAGAATGTATATCTGGAACCAGACTACACACCACAACCATACATAAGCATATAAATATACAGATAAGTTTAACAACCAAGCAACATTTCAATAACAGATTCAAACATTAACCACACATCAAAGAAAAGAAAACTGGTTTTTTGGGGTTTTTCTCACCTGGATTGGGAAGGAACAGAGATATTTTTCCTGGAAATTGTTTTGTTTGTGAATCCGGAACAAGCAATTCTTTTCAACTGCTCTGCCCCTTTTATCTTTGTTTCTGATCATATTTCCCTCAGGTCAAAAATAATAAGGTTAATTTATGTTTTAATTGCTTCAAGATTTAAATTTAAATTTAAATTATGGGTTTTATTAAATCCACTCACCTGAGCTTTTAAGAAAACTGAGTACTGGAACTCCTTTTTTGTCTCTGTTCCAGGTTGAAAGCTTTAGCTTTGAGATTTGAAAATCTTAGGCTACAACAGGTTGAGGCTTTTGAATTATTTTGCCTTTGCTTGAGCTTTGAATTGCTTGAAACTTGTTTCAGATTTTGATTTGCTTTTGCACTGTTTTATGTTGAATCTACTCCATAGCTTCAGTGCCCTTTCCTTTCTGTTTTTTTATTCTAGGTTCCAGATCTTTTATTTTGATTTTGAAACAGGTTGAAACTTGCTTCTGGTATTCTTCCGATTTCTCGTTTTCAGTTTTTCTTCCTGCTTTTTGATTTCTTTGCTGATTTGTTTTTCAGTTTTCTTTTAACTGGCTTTGGTTTTTATTTGAGATTCCTTTTTGAATGAAGATGAGAAGTGTTTTGGAATAGGGTATGAAATAGGTAGCCGGGTTTTAGAAATGAAGGAATTTGGGAGGTGAAGAGTTTTAAATGTTGGACTGAAAAATGATTGAACTGTTTTTCTCAGATTTGGGAATTTTTTTTGAAAATGAAAAACAGCTGCCACTTGTCTACTTTCTTCTTACATGCTTAACATTTGTCCAAATTGGTATTTTTATGCTAAAACCGCTTAGTTTAAATTAGTTTCAAAACTTTGTTTTAAAACATTGTTTAAAATTTATTTGCAACTTTGTTTTTAATTCTTACCTTATTTTAATTTCATGAAAACATGCGTTATGTTTTAGCCCTTTTTATTAATTCGTTTACAAACTATTTACATACATTTATATTTATTTTACTTTTACAACTTTTTAAAGAGAAATGGATTTAAAACAATTTGTATACTCAACATATAAATCATACACATGTACATTTCTTAGTTTGTAAATCTTTTTATAAATTTATTTATTAAATCAATTTTATTTACAATACATTCATTAAATTTCAAAAACTAAATACATTACATTCATCCTTGTTTTTTTAAATTTTAAACTCAAGTCGGTGTACAAATCATATTCTTATTGATTTATGAATCCTATCTTTAATGTTTAATACACAAATCAAATTTAATTCCTTAGTTTAAATTATTTCATAGATTTTGTTTTAAATCTTTAATTTAGCTCACATATTTAGATACATATATTTTATACGTCTTTCATTCATACATTTTTTATCATTTATTTTTTTGTACCACTTTTAAAAAGAATAGAATGATTTTAAAAATCTTGCTTACAAATTAACAATAAATCATTTTTATTTATATAAGAGAATTTAACTTAAAAATAATATCTTGAAAATTCGTACATTGATTCTTTGAAAGTTAATACGTTTCCCAAATATATTTAATATTTTAGAGAACAAACTACCATAAACTTTTTAAAGCTTTTAAATTCTACTTTTTTTAAACATCTTATTTTTAAATTCAATATTTGTTTATAAAATACTTATCCCTAAATTTTAAACCAATTCTACTTTATAATCTGAAAAGTTTATTTATTCTAGAAATAATCTAATTAATTCATAAATAAATTAGTAATTTATCTTCAAAAATTAATTTAATTGCCAAATTAACTTGGTAAATTTTGAGGAATGTTACAGATTCCCCTCCTTAAAAAAATTTCGTCCCCGAAATTTGCCAAAGAATGGATATATACACAAAGATAGAAAATCGACTCACAAATCAAGCCAATCATCTACTTTGTATTTGGCTTATCAAATCAGAATATCACAAATAGATATGAGAACAAACTCATTCAATGCTATACTAGATACTCGGGTCACCAGATCTACGAAATATGCAGGGGCACTGGTTAGTTCGAAGGAATACTAACCACTCGTAAAATATATCGAGACCCAACGATAGACAAATGGATTCAGTTCAAGTTGAAATATTCCAAAGTATATATAACTTGTCCCTTTTCGGACTTTGATATTCACAAGAAATTACAATAGAATTTCAAATTTGGTTTTAATAGAAATTGTTTTATCGATACAATTTATTTAACTTTATATTTTAGTTAACAAGTTTATTTCAATTTAAATTTTCAAATTTATCAGAGTTATAAATGAAAAGCTGATAGAAATTAGACGAAGAGAATACAAAATAGAGACTTATCTACACGATTCGTAGGGCCACCATCACACCGAAGCTTCTTCCTCGAGCTGCCACGAAGCAATCAAAGAAATTGGAAGACGAATCAAAGGAGATTGATAAGAAAGACATTTCCGTTGTTGCAGGGCATTGACCATTTTATGGTATCTCCCTATCCCCTATCCCGTTCTCTTCTTGCACTCATACTTACTATCAGTTAATAGTAAGAGAATTTACTGAGGCATTCGAACGGATATCTTAGGGATTGCTCATTCTTGGGTATACTTCACCCTATCTCTAATGAGTTACTTAACGTGTTATACTCCTGAGCTAATGTTTTAACCTTCAGCTTTGATACCACTGTAACGATCCTGACTCGACCTTCGAAAATCGGCACCGAATACGACACTCGTATTCAAATGCCGTAGATCCGAACGTCGAATCTGGTTTGCCGGAGCTTACAACACATTAAGTACAACACAGTTGTAGAAATGAAATAATACATTTGATGTATAACATTTGATACAATATCTGATACAACAGAATACAATAGAATGGTACAACAGCTATTAATACTATTAGAGATACAAGAGATAGCAGCGGAAAGATATCTTCAATGCCAAACTCTAAGAACACCATCTTCAATCCAAAGCTAGCTCGAAACCTCATCAAGCTTCACAAAGATAAGCAAGTCCGGTCGCAAATGCTGAGGTGTAGCAAAAGCGACCCACAAATCCAAAAGCGCTTTGAAGGCTATCGAATCGATTTCTACTATTCGACTATCTGGAAAACCCAACTCTAGACTGCCCGTGTGGAAATGGGCACCCAGAGTTTAGGAACGGAACAATAAACTCCATGTCAGTCATGGGACTGGTGTGAGAAAACAAAACATTTGGTCTTTTAAAACAAACAACAAAAGCTTTTAAAGTTCAAATCCGCGATGCTT
Source organism: Allium cepa (assembly GCA_030765085.1). Lineage (NCBI taxonomy): Eukaryota > Viridiplantae > Streptophyta > Magnoliopsida > Asparagales > Amaryllidaceae > Allium > Allium cepa. The sequence continues at coordinate 484,138,289 of CM060934.1, read as the reverse complement.
TTTGGAAAATGAAACTACCATAAGGCCTCCCGCCACATACACAATGCAAACGCAGAATTGGAGGAGATTTCTCCTTATGATAGTCAACTATGCTTGATACGAGAAAATTCTTTGATATTATTACTAGTGCATAGCGATAAAAACCATTTTGAAAGTATAATATAAATCCTAGCCAGCATAGACATTCCGAACTATGCCTACTATAGCTACCATCCAAACAGTGTGGCGCCACCATAAGTAGATGGCAGGTAATACAACTAAAACCGTACAAGGCACATATTGGATGAATGAATTTCCAACAAATGGTCAGGCTATGGAACTTCCTATTGCCACATGGGAACGCCTCTGGATGGACGCCCCGAGAACCTACCCGGCTCTCTGCAAATACAAGGCCAGTTTCCTCCCTGCCCGGGAGTAATACGTAAAGATATGCCACCCCTGGTCCTTTGGAACCTTTATCTGAGGGCCCTCCAACAACATCACATAGTAATAAATATACTACAGTGTCCACATAAGTAAGTATCCGGGTCCCATACCATGATACCTCCCTTTTCCAGAAGGAGTGGTCATACCCTAGGGAGCTACCCCTGAAACCTTGCCGCATCTTTCCTGTTTCGACCATTACCGAGTTGTGTGGCTCGATGAGGTTTCGTCCACAAAGCTACGCTTAACATGAAAGCCATGCTTTGATCACAAACGATCAACAAATGATCATCAACATACAGTAGCACTTAGCATGCCACACTGCTAAATTGGGAGTATATCGCTGATAACCTTCAACTACATAACCTCTGGGCTCGTACGTCTCAGAGAAGGGTGTTAAGCTAAGAAAATAAATTCTCTGCCACCAACATATATGTATTTGAAAGAAATCGGATTTATATATCAAAGTGAGTGTCAGACACACAACCATACAAGTCTGTTCCAGGCTCGAACAGAACCGAAGGCACTTACGAAGAAGCCCTTGCAAATCCGAGTATTCACAACCCCGATCGGACTTCCCATCACTTAGGAAATCTCTATACCGGTGCGATTCAGTGCAGAGACAATCGACGGTTTATCCATTCGTTCTCAAAAATACCCGATCTTCACCACCAGTCTTCAAATGTTATCCGTAACGACGTATCATTATTCGAAATGGGTTAGATGACACAAAGGTCCTCTTCCGGCTAAACCGAATAATGAGCGCAATATTTAAAAACAAATGGATGTGGGATTTCAGTTAAGTCACAACTCATTATCCAAAATATTCTTTTCAAATGGTTTAACAAATTACCATTTCAAATCTTTTAAACAAAAAGATTTATTTCACAAAGTTTACCAATTTTCCACAGAGGTTCATTCACGGTTTTTCAAAAACAATTTCACTTAGAACTGGATTAACTTACCCAATCTTTAAATTAAAGTTTTAGTTCATAACTTTCAACCCATTTCCAATTCAAATCTTTTATGTGAAAGATATACCATTAAAAATTTCTTTGACTTCAAAACAAGGGTTAATAATCTTTCACAAAGGTTAATTCATAGTTCTTGCAAACTATTTACAATTTTATTTCAAACTAGAAATCTTTCGATACAAATTGGAAATCCTTTCTTTTTATGGAAGCTATTATTATTTGAAACAAATAGTTTTCGTTTCAGGAAAAACTAATTACATTTACATAAGTTAAAGCCATTTAAGTAAAAACTTGGGTTTAAATTTAAATTCCCAAAACAAAATTTTAAATGGTTAAACCTCGTATAACACCTTTATAACTTGTATAAACTTTTTAACCCATAATTTCCAAATCATGGAATTTAATTTCAAATATTGAATTCAATTTCAAATCAAATTATATAAATTTCAAAACTTTATTAAGTTATTCAAAATAACTTTTATTTTTGAAACTCATTTTCAAAAGCTTTTAAATTCCACTTCCAAAACTATTTTGTATTCAAAAATTCAATTTTTAAAATTGTTAAATTCTGTGACTTAACCGATTTCCTCGTGCAATCCATATTTCTGCGTGTAAGATGTAGTCCAGGGGTTTTACACAATGGTGCAACAACATCAATCACACCACAGATTCAATCATAACAATGTCGGCAACCGGTATACCCTAACGCTTATCTATATACACAGAATCATAGATAGAAAATATGAATGCATTATAAATAAATAAATTACATTCATCACAAAGCATCACACAGCAGAGATGACAAAGCAATTCACAGCATTCAATAGAAGACAACCATCCATAAATAAGGTTAACTGATCATTTGATTAATTAAAACCAGTTCAACCACTAATTCTGGTTGATTAACATTAATTAATTACAGTTTATGTTGATTAATTAACCTTTAATTATTTGTTAATTAACCTCAATTTATAAATTAATTAATCCTTTAACTATTAATTAATCAACCTTAATTAATGAATTAATTAACCTTTACTAATTAATTTCAAATCAAATTTGATTAACAAACTAATCAATCTTTGATCATTAGATAATTAGCTCTTTATTTTTAATAATCAACCTTTAATTATTCAATTATCCTTTAATTAATTATCTTTAATTAATTAATTAACCCCTTAGTTGATCATCATTTTATTTGACTATTCTTAATTAATAAATGATTATCCTTAATCAAAATTAATCTTAATTATTTAACTTAAATCATTAGTTAATTCCTTTTTGATTAAGTAATTGATTACCTTAATTTAATTAATCTTAACTGATTAGTTATCCTTTAATTATTTCTTAATTAATCAAACTTAAATTTATTATTTAATTTATCTTAATCACTTTTATTAAGTCATTAACTTCAGGTAATTAATTTCGTTTAACAAATAATTTTAACTTAAACTTTTAAAAGTTAATTAACTATTTCAACATTTTTAACAAATCCTTAATATCATTGAATTAAACTTTCAAAATAAAAGTTTACGTATATCTTTAAATCATTTTAAAACTTAGTTAATTAAAACAATTTAATTTAAAACCTTCTGAACATTTCTTTAAAACTTGGATAACTTCTTATTTAATAGGAAAATGATTTAAACAAAATTTATTTTAAATAAAACTTGGTTCTTCTTTATGGTTCAAAATTGTTTTGGTATTACAACAGATAACCCAAAACCCGTTCTACCCAGTAATTTCTCTATTCTGCCCCAATTCTTTATTTTACTCGAGCAATACTTCGAGCCCTCCCTTCGCTACCCTCTGCTTCGAGTCATTTCGCGCAACGCTTCGAGTTCGTCCCCAGAACCCTCGTCTTCCCCAATTTTCTTCGAACACAACGGATACGCCACACCCTCGTGCATGTGTACCTTCGACCAAAGCCATTTCGACCATCGCCACGATCACCTACACATCCCCATTGATCACCCTAAGCCTCACGACCAAACAGATCGAAGAATACAAATGAAAATCGAAAAAGAACACTTCGTTCCAAATTCTGGAACCAACTCGACCAGAAAACCCATCACCTGCAAACGCCTCGCATTCACCAACCACGACCCTAGAACCGATGCGACCCTGGCCGAAGCTTCGCCACACTTCGACAATCCTCCTCCCCTATCGCGATTGCCCAGAGAAACTTGTCGAGGACGCATTTTCCCCAAACCCAACGTCGACAAGGTCGCTAAACGCTAAATCGATTCATAACTCCAACCGTACTGCATAAAAAAAATTCTTGCATTTTTCCCACGATCCCATACGTGCCAGCTTCCTCCCCCTAAATCTCATCGTCCAGTTCGACGTGGTTCACCGACAATTGATCAAAATGCAGTTTCTGTTCATCTTGAAACTTCACTTGAAATTCGAGCTTCAAAATCATGATTTTAATTTTAAAATTCATGGATTTTGATAATGAACCCATTTATATAATTGAAGTAGCGAATTATTCAAGTCGAGATTTTTGATATAGTTTGAATTTCACTGTAAATTCTTTCCAGGTTAAACTATGTTAAATTTATCTCAAAATAATTTTAGAAATTTGGTTCTTGATTGAATGCTCACGTTTTCTTCAGATCCTAAACTCTAACATGATTTGGAGCAGAAGAATTTGAATTTTTACAGGAATTAAAACCCTGTAAGTGATTCCACTAGAATGTATATCTGGAACCAGACTACACACCACAACCATACATAAGCATATAAATATACAGATAAGTTTAACAACCAAGCAACATTTCAATAACAGATTCAAACATTAACCACACATCAAAGAAAACAAAACTGGTTTTATGGGGTTTTTCTCACCTGGATTGAGAAGGAACAGAGATATTTTTCCTGGAAATTGTTTTGTTTGTGAATCTGGAACAAGCAATTCTTTTCAACTGCTCTGCCCCTTTTATCTTTGTTTCTGATCATATTTCCCTCAGGTCAAAAATAATAAGGTTAATTTATGTTTTAATTGCTTCAAGATTTAAATTTAAATTTAAATTATGTGTTTTATTAAATCCACTCACCTGAGCTTTTAAGAAAACTGAGTACTAGAACTCCTTTTTTTCTCTGTTCCAGGTTGAAAGCTTTAGCTTTGAGATTTGAAAATCTTAGGCTACAACAGGTTGAGGCTTTTGAATTATTTTGCCTTTGCTTGAGCTTTGAATTGCTTGAAACTTGTTTCAGATTTTGATTTGCTTTTGCACCGTTTTATGTTGAATCTGCTCCATAGCTTCAGTGCCCTTTCCTTTCTGTTTTTTTATTCTAGGTTCCAGATCTTTTATTTTGATTTTGAAACAGGTTGAAACTTGCTTCTGGTATTCTTCCGATTTCTCGTTTTCAGTTTTTCTTCCTGTTTTTTGATTTCTTTGCTGATTTGTTTTTCAGTTTTCTTTTAACTGGCTTTGGTTTTTATTTGAGATTCCTTTTTGAATGAAGATGAGAAGTGTTTTGGAATAGGGTATGAAATGGGTAGCCGGGTTTTAGAAATGAAGGAATTTGGGAGGTGAAGAGTTTTAAATATTGGACTGAAAAATGATTGAACTGTTTTTCTCAGATTTGGGAATTTTTTTTGAAAATGAAAAACAGCTGCCACTTGTCTACTTTCTTCTTACATGCTTAACATTTGTCCAAATTGGTATTTTTATGCTAAAACCGCTTAGTTTAAATTAGTTTCAAAACTTTGTTTTAAAACTTTGTTTTAAAACATTGTTTAAAATTTATTTGCAACTTTGTTTTTAATTCTTACCTTATTTTAATTTCATGAAAAGATGCGTTATGTTTTATCCCTTTTTATTAATTCGTTTACAAACTATTTACATACATTTATATTTATTTTACTTTTACAACATTTTAAAGAGAAATGGATTTAAAACAATTTGTATACTCAACATATAAATCATACACATGTACATTTCTTAGTTTGTAAATCTTTTTATAAATTTATTTATTAAATCAATTTTATTTACAATACATTCATTAAATTTCAAAAACTAAATACATTACATTCATCCTTGTTTTTTTAAATTTTAAACTCAAGTCGGTGTACAAATCATATTCTTATTGATTTATGAATCCTATCTTTAATGTTTAATACACAAATCAAATTTAATTCCTTAGTTTAAATTATTTCATAGATTTTGTTTTAAATCTTTAATTTAGCTCACATATTTATATACATATATTTTATACGTCTTTCATTCATACATTTTTTATCATTTATTTTTTTGTACCACTTTTAAAAAGAATAGAATGATTTTAAAAATCTTGCTTACAAATTAACAATAAATCACTTTTATTTATATAAGAGAATTTAACTTAAAAATAATATCTTGAAAATTCGTACATTGATTCTTTGATAGTTAATACGTTTCCCAAATATATTTAATATTTTAGAGAACTACCATAAACTTTTTAAAGCCTTTAAATTCTACTTTTTTAAATTCAATATTTGTTAATAAAATACTTATCCCTAAATTTTAAACCAATTCTACTTTATAATCTGAAAAGTTTATTTATTCTAGAAATAATATAATTAATTCATAAATAAATTAGCAATTTATCTTCAAAAATTAATTTAATTGCCAAATTAACTTGGTAAACTTTCAGGAGTGTTACAGATTCCCCTACTTAAAAAAATTTCGTCCCTGAAATTTGCCAAAGAATGGATAGGTACACAAAGATAGAAAATCGACTCACAAATCAAGCCGATCATCTACTCTGTATTTGGCTTATCAAATCAGAATATCACAAATAGATATGAGAACAAACTCATTCAATGCTATACTAGATACTCGGGTCACCAGATCTACGAAATATGCAGGGGCACTGGTTAGTTCGAAGGAATACTAACCACTCGTAGAATATATCGAGACCCAACGATAGACAAATGGATTCAGTTCAAGTTGAAATATTCCAAAGTATATATAACTTGTCCCTTTTCGGACTTTGATATTCACAAGAAATTACAATAGAATTTCAAATTTGGTTTTAATAGAAATTGTTTTATCGATACAATTTATTTAACTTTATATTTTAGTTAACCAGTTTATTTCAATTTAAATTTTCAAATTTATCAGAGTTATAAATGAAAAGCTGATAGAAATCAGACGAAGAGAATACAAAATAGAGACTTATCTACACGATTCGTAGGGCCACCATCACACCGAAGCTTCTTCCTCGAGCTACCACGAAGCAATCAAAGAAATTGGAAGACGAATCAAAGGAGATTGATAAGAAAGACATTTCCGTTGTTGCAGGGCATTGACCATTTTATGGTATCTCCCTATCCCCTATCCCGTTCTCTTCTTGCACTCATACTTACTATCAGTTAATAGTAAGAGAATTTACTGAGGCATTCGAACGGATATCTTAGGGATTGCTCATTCTTGGGTATACTTCACCCTATCTCTAATGAGTTACTTAACGTGTTATACTCCTGAGCTAATGTTTTAACCTTCAGCTTTGATACCACTGTAACGATCCTGACTCGACCTTCGAAAATCGGCACCGAATACGACACTCGTATTCAAATGCCGTAGATCCGAACGTCGAATCTGGTTTGCCGGAGCTTACAACACATTAAGTACAACACAGTTGTAGAAATGAAATAATACATTTGATGTATAACATTTGATACAATATCTGATACAACAGAATACAATAGAATGGTACAACAGCTATTAATACTATTAGAGATACAAGAGATAGCAGCGGAAAGATATCTTCAATGCCAAACTCTTAGAACACCATCTTCAATCCAAAGCTAGCTCGAAACCTCATCAAGCTTCACAAAGATAAGCAAGTCCGGTCGCAAATGCTGAGGTGTAGCAAAAGCGACCCACAAATCCAAAAGCGCTTTGAAGGCTATCGAATCGATTTCTACTATTCGACTATCTGGAAAACCCAACTCTAGACTGCCCGTGTGGAAATGGGCACCCAGAGTTTAGGAACGGAACAATAAACTCCATGTCAGTCATGGGACTGGTGTGAGAAAACAAAACATTTGGTCTTTTAAAACAAACAACAAAAGCTTTTAAAGTTCAAATCGGCGATGCTTTTTGGAAAATGAAACTACCATAAGGCCTCCCACCACACACACAATGCAAACGCATAATTGGAGGAGATTTCTCCTTATGATACTCAAATATGCTTGATAAGAGAAAATTCTTTGATATTATTACTAGTGCATAGTATAGAAAAACCATTTCGAAAGTATAACATAAATCCTAGCCAGCATAGACATTTCGAACTATGCCTACTATAGCTACCATCCAAACAGTGGGACGCCACCATAAGTAGATGGCAGGTAATACAACTAAAATTGTACAAGACGCGTATTGGATGAATGGATTTCCATCAAATGGTCGGGCTAAGGAACTTTCTATTGCCACATGGGAACGCCTCTGGATGGACGCCTCGAGAACCTGCCCGGCTCTCTGGCAACACAAGGCCGGTTTCCTCCCTGCCCGGGAGTAATACCTAAAGATATGCCACCCCCGGTCTTTGGGACCTTTATCCGAGGGTCCTCCAACAACATCGCACAGTAATAAATATGCAACAGTGTCCACATGATTAAGTATTTGGCCTCCATACCATGATACCTCCCTTTTCCAGAAGGAATGGTCATACCCTAGGGGAGCTACCCCTGAAACCTTGCCGCATCTTTCCTGTTTCGACCATTACCGGGTTGTGAGGCTCGATGAGGTCTCGCCCACAAAGCTACGCTTAACACGAAAGCCATGCTTTGATCACAAACGATCAACAAATGATCATCAACATACAGCCGCACTTAGCATGCCATACTACCAAATTGGGAGTATATCGCTGATAACCTTCAACTACATAACCTCTGAGCTCGTACGTCTCAGAGAAGGGTGTTAAGAGAATAAATTCTCCGCCACCAATAGATATGTATTTGAAAGGAATCGGCTTTATATTTCAAACTGTAGTGTCAGACACACGACCATACAAGTCTGTTTCGGGCTAGAACAGAACCGAAGGCACTTCCGAAGAAGCCCTTGCAAATCCGGGTATTCACAATCCCGATCAGACTTCCCATCACTTAGGAAATCTCTATACCGGCGCGACTCAGTGTAGAGACAATCGACGGTTTATCCTTTTGGTTCTCGAAAATACCCGATCTTCAACATCGGTCTTCAAATGCTATCCATAACGACGTATCATTATTCAAAATGGGTTATATGACACAAAGGTCCTCTCCCGGCTAAACCGAATAATGAGCACAATATTTAAAAACATATGGATGTGGGATTTCAGTTAAGTCACAACTTAGTATCCAAAACTTTCTTTTCAAATGGTTTAACAAATTACCATTTCAAATCTTTTAAACAAAAAGATTTATTTCACAAAGTTTACCAATTTTCCACAAAGGTTCATTCACGGTTTTTCAAAAACAATTTCATTTCAAACTGGATTAACTTACCCAATATTTAAATTAAATTTTTAATTCATAACTTTCAACCCATTTCCAATTCAAATCTTTTATGTGAAAGATATACCATTAAAACTCTCTTTGATTTCAATACAAGGGTTAATAATCTTTCACAAAGGTTAATTCATAGTTCTTCAAAACTATTTACAATTTTATTTCAAACTAGAAATATTTCGATACAAATTGGTAATCCTTTCTTTTTATGGAAACTATTATTATTTGAAACAAATAGTTTTCGTTTTGGGAAAACTAATTACATTTACATAAGTTAAAGCCATTTAAGTAAAAACTTGGGTTTAAATTTAAATTCCCAAAACAAAACTTTAAATGGTTAAAACTCGTATAACACCTTTATAACTTGTATAAACTTTTAACCCATAATTTCCAAATCATAGAGTTCAATTTCAAATATTGAATTCAAATTCAAATCAAATTATTTAAATTTCAAAACATTATTAAGTTATTCAAAATAACTTTTATTTTTGAAACTCATTCTCAAAAGCTTTTAAATTCCACTTCCAAAACTATATTAGATTCAAAAATTCAATTTTTAAAATTGTTAAAATCTGTGACTTAACCGATTTCCTCGTACAATCCATATTTGTGTGTGTAAGGTGTAATCCAGTGATTTTACACAATGGTGCAACAACATCAATCACACCATAGATTCAATCATAACAATGTCGATAACCGATATATCCTATAACGCTTATCTGTGTACACAGAATCACAGATAGAAAATATGAATGCGTTATAAATAAATAAATTACATTCATCACAAAGCATCACACAGGAGAGATGACAAAGCAATTCACAGCATTCAGTAGAAGACAACCATCTATAAATAAGGTTAATTGATCATTTGATTAATTAAAACCAGATCAACCACTAATTCTGGTTGATTAACATTGATTAATTACAGTTTATGTTGATTAATTACCCTTTAATTATTTGTTAATTAACCTCAATTTATAAATTAATTAATCCTTTTACTATTAATTAATCAACCTTAATTAACGAATTAATTAATCTTTACTAATTAATTTTAAATCAAATTTGATTAACAAACTAATCAATCTTTAATCATTAGATAATTAGCTCTTTATTTTAAATAATCAACCTTTAATTATTCAAGTATCCTTTAATTAATTAATTAACCCCTTAATTGATCATCATTTTAATTGGCTATTCTTAATTAATAAACGATTATCCTTAATCAAAAATTAATCTTAATCACTTAATTATTTAAATTTAAATCTCCTTTTTGATTAAGTAATTAATTACCTTAATGTAATTAATCTTAACTGATTAGTTATCCTCTATTTATTTCTTAATTAATCAAACTTAAATTTATTAATTAATTTATCTTAATCACTTTTATTAAGTCATTAACTTCAGGTAATTAATTTCGTTTAACAAATAATTTTAACTTAAACTTTTAAAAGTTGATTAACCATTTCAACATTTTTAACAAATCCTTAATATCATTAAATTAAACTTTCAGAATAAAAGTTTATGTATATCTTTAAATCTTTTTAAAACTTAGTTAATTAAAACAATTTAATTTAAAACCTTCTTAACATTTCTTTAAAACTTGGATAACTTCTTATTTAATAGGAAAATGATTTAAACAAAATTAATTTTTAAAAAAACTTGATTCTTCTTTAAGGTTCAAAACTGTTTTGGTATTACAACAGATAACCCAAAACCCGTTCTACCCAGCAATTTCTCTGTTCTACCTGACCAATTCTTTATTTTACTCAAGCTATACTTTGAGTCCTCCCTTCGCTACCCTCTGCTTTGAGTCATTTCGCGCAATGCTTCGAGTTCGTCCCCAGAACCCTCGTCTTCCCCAATTTTCTTCGAACAGAATGGATACGCCGCCCCTCATGCACGTGTACCTTCGACCAAAGCCATTTCAACCATCGCCACGATCAGCCACACATCCCCGTTGATCACCCTAAGCCTCACAACCAAACAGATCGAAGAATATTAACGCAAATCGAAAACGAACACTTCGTTCCAAATTCTAGAACCAACTCGACCAGAAAACCCATCACCTGCAAACGCCTCGCATTCGCCAACCACGACCCCAGAACCGACACGACCCTGGCTGAAGCTTCGCCGCACTTTTACGATCCACCTCCCCCCATGGCGATTGCCCAGAGAAACTTGTCGACGACGTATTTTCCCCAAACCCAACGTCGACTAAATAAGGTCTCTAAACCCTAAATCGATTCATAACTCCAACCTTACTGCATAAAAAAAATTCTTGCATTTTTCCCACGATCCCATACGTGCCAGCTTCCTCCCCCCTAAATCTCATCGCCCAGTTCGACGTGGTTCACCAGCAATTGATCAAAATGCAGTTTCCGTTCATCTTGAAATTTCACTTGAAATTCAAGCTTCAAAATCATGATTTTAATTTTAAAATTCATGGATTTTGATAACGAACCAATTTATATACTTGAAATAGCGAATTATTCAAGTCGAGATTTTTGATATAGTTTGAATTTCACTGTAAATTCTTTCCAGGTTAAACTATGTTAAATTTATCTCAAAAATAATTTTAGAAATTTGGTTCTTGATTGAATGCACACGTTTCTTCAGATCCTAAACTCTAACATTATTTGGAGCAGAAGAATTTGAATTTTTACAGGAATTTAAACCCTGTAAGTGATAGCAACAGAATGTATATCTGGAACCAGACATGCACACCACAACCATACATAAGCATATAAATATACAGATAAGTTTAACAACCAAGCAACATTTCAATAACGGATTCAAACATTAACCACACATCAGAGGAAAAAAACAGGTTTTAAGGGGTTTTGCTCACCTAGATTGGAAAGGAACGTAGATATTTTTCCTAGAAATTGTTTTGTTTGTGAATCTGTAATAAGAAATTCTTTTCAACTGCTCTGCCCCATTATCTTTGTTTTTGATCATATTTCCCTCGGGTCAAAAATAATAGGGTTAATTTATGTTTTAATTGCTTCAAGATTTACATTTAAATTTAAATTATGGGTTTTATTAAAATCCACCAACCTGAGCTTTTAAGAAAACTGAGTATTGGAACTCCTTTTTTTCTCTGTTCCATGTTGAAAGCCTTAGCTTTGAGATTTGAAAATCTGAGGCAACAACAGGTTGAGGCTTTTAAATTATTTTTCTTTTGCTTGAGCTTTGAATTGCTTGAACTTGTTTCAGATTTTGAATTGCTTTTGCAATGTTTTATGTTGAATCTGCTCCATAGCTTCAGTGCCCTTTCCTTTCTGTTTTGTGTTTTATTCTAGGTTCCAGCTCTTTTATTTTGATTTTGACATAGGTTGAAACTTGCTTCTGGTCTTCTTTTGATTTCTTGTTTTCAGTTTTTCTTCCTGGTTTTTGATTGCTTTGCTGATTTGTTTTTCATTTTCTTTTTACTGGCTTTGGTTTTTATTTGAGATTACTTTTTGAATGAAGATGAGAAGAGTTATGGAATGGGGTATGAAATGGGTAGCCGAGTTTTAGAAACGAAGGAATTTGGGAGGTGAAGAGTTTGAAATGTTGGACTGAAAAATGATTGAACTGTTTTTCTCAGATTTGGGAATTTTTTTGAAAATGAAAAACAGCTGCCACTTGTCCACTTTCTTCTTTCATGCTTAACATTTGTCCAAATTGGTATTTTTATGCTAAAACCCCTTAGTTTAAATTAGTTTCAAAACTTTGTTTTAAACCTTTGTTAAAAATTTATTTGCAACTTTGTTTTTAATTCTTACCTTATTTTAAATTCATAAAAACATGCTTTATGTTTTAACCCTTTTTATTAATTCGTTTACAAACTATTTACGTACATTTATATTTATTTCACTTTTACAACTTTTTAAACAGAAATGGATTTAAAACAATTTGTATACTCAACATTTAAATCATACACATGTACATTTCTTAGTTTGTAAAGCTTTTTATAAATTAATTTATTAAATCAATTTTATTTATAATACATTCATTAAATTTCAAAAAGTAAATGCTATACATTCATCCTTGTTTTTTTAAATTTTAAACTCAAGTCATTGTACAAATCATATTTTTATTGATTTATGAATCCTATCTTTAATGTTTGATATACAAATCATATTTAATTCCTTGGTATAAATTATTTCATAGATTTTGTTTTTATTAATCTTTAATTTAGCTCACATATTTATATACATATATTTTATACGTCTTTCATTCATGCATTTTTTATCATTTATTTATTTGTACCACTTTTAAAAAGAAAAGAATGTGTGATATCCCAGAATTTTGGCAATATAAATTTAATAATCTGTGTTAAAAATTAAATTAAATTGATAATTTTGGTTAATAAAATTTTGAATTGAAATAATTTTTGTTAATAATCTTCTTTAATAAATATTTAAATTGGTAGATTTTATCTTTTTAAAGCTAATAAATTGTTTTCTATTTATAATATATATTTAATTGTATATATTAAATAGATAAGCTTTGGTTTGGAATTTAGTAAATGAAGTAATTTTCTAATTCTAATTTATTTTCGGTAAATTAGAAATTTATTTATATATACATAAGAAATAAGATTTAAAAACTTTTATAAACAATTCAAATTAGAATAAATACTTAAATTACAAGTGTAAGTTTCTTAAGACACTTAAATAACATGTGTTAAGTTATAGAGTAAACATTGTGACAAATGTTAAGATTAAAAACAAGTGCCCTCTTAATTTTTCTTTTTCTTTTATTTTAATTAAATCAAAATTTTGCTTATGTAAACATTGCCTCTCAACCTCATTTTCTTTTCTATTCTTTCTCAAAACTTAAGAAAATCTTCAGCTGAAAATCTGAAATCAACATTCAAACCAAAATTTAAAATCTTTGATCAATATTCTTCAAAACCAGAAAATTTTGTTCAAAACAAAATTTGCAAATTCCCTCAAAAACCAATCTAAAAACTAGCATTTCCACTAACCAAAATAACTCAAAAACTATCTGAATTCATCTTCTAAACTGAAGTGCAAATCAAAGTGTAAACCTGAAGCTGTCTTCAAACATCAACCGAGATTCAATTCTGCAACTCTAAAGCCTGCATGCAACTGCAATGTCAATCCATGCCTGCATTTTCTTTTTCTAGAAGCATGCAATTGTGAAATCAGGGAGCAAGCATTTCAGCAATGTAGTAAATCAGGATTTAAAGTTTACAAAAACAAAGAAGCAACTCAATGTTTTGAAATTTAAAGCACATTCAGGCTTAAGTTTTTCAATAAACAAGTTCTCTGCTCATAAAAGTTTCTGGTAAGTAACATTTTTATATTAAATAAACTTAGGTAAATATGGTTGCTTGATTGTTTCCTGTGATAATCATGATTTATGTGTGGATGAATATGATGAAAGTGTCTATATATATGTATGTGTTCCTGAATGCATGCTTGCTGTTGATTTATTCTTCCCTGTTCTAGATTCCAGACTTAAAGTTCTGATTCAAAAATCATGAACACATGATTTAATCCCTGTTTAGGTTCAAATTTCAAATAAAATGTGTTAGTGTATCATAAATTAAAGTCTTAAACTTTATTTAGGTTAATAAACTTGTTAATGACTCTGGGAATAAAAAAAAATACAGACAAACTTTATATAAGTAAAATTTCAAATATCCTGATTTCTTGATTTAGTGATATAGGTTGATTACTTGTACTAAAATTTGATTTTTAAACTTAAATTAGAATTTTTAGTTTGAAATTGATTGAGTAATTCTGGTTTAACCAGAAATCATGTTTGGGTTATAACTATTGATCTAAATGATCGGGGTAGCCAACATCGTTTCTGGTAATGGAGTGGTGATAGGAGAATCAGGGAAAAATAGATGGAGAAGGATCTATTAACTATGGCGATGGTGATTAGGGATTGAAGATTTAAACCCTAGTTTTCTGTTCATCGGAATATTTGATCACATAAGGAAGCGATCGAGCTTTCCAGATTCGAGTAGGTGATAGTTGGAGTGTGGAAGAGGTCGTGGCCGGAGGTGAAGCTACACTAGTGGTCGGAGTTTGGTGATTGAGGCAATTTCCAGTTTCGACATTGTTCCTATTTTGAGCTCAAAAGTTCGATTTTGATTTTTAGCTTCTGTAGATGGTTTGAGGGTCGGAATTGTGTTGGAAAGTGATCGCCGACTTGCGCGTGTGGTCACGAATGGTCGGAGTTGGCGGCAGTGGTGGTGCATGTGCACGAAGGACTAGGTGTGTATGCTGTTGATTTGGGGAAGATGATTACTCGAGTGTTGTTCAGGTTGTTGCATGTTTTTGCTCGAAGCATGGGGGTGTTGGACTCGAAGTTACTGTTGTTGTGGGCTCGGGTGAGTATGGTTGTTACAGGTTTATGTATTAAACCTGACAGTATTTAGTTTGAATGATATTCAAATGAAAGGTTACTCGAGTTACTCGAGTTGTTTTGAGTTTTGCTCGGGCTATGTTAAGTTAGGCTCGAGTGAATTATTTGGGGTTCGAGTTAGTTTACAGGTTAGAAAACTTGTCCTATTTTCAAAAATTTAAACTGAAATTTTAAAATGCTAAGCAAATATTTAAAATAAGTTTTAAATCTAATTTTAAAAAATGAATTCAAGTTTAATTTGAATTTTAACTAGAAATGAATAAGTTTTTTATTCAAATTTGTTTAAAATACTTTGAAAGGGTTAAGTGTTTTTAAAAGAATTTGAATTTAAATTGGAAATTGAAATGTAAAGAAATGTTTTAAACAAAGTTTAAATCTGATTCAAATCTAAATTTGAATCTTTGTTTTAAATTAAATTTAAGTTTTATAAATTTAAGTGTTTTAACAATTTGAATGATAAAGTAAAATTTAAATGTTTTGAATTTAAAAAGGAAATTGGTTTAAACTCTTGTAAATTTCTGTTGTAAGAGAAAATATTCTTTATCATGTAGATTTAAAAGTTTTAAATTGATTTAAATTTTGTTGAAGATAAATTGGGTTTCATTTTAAAACTTGAATTTTAAATGAAATTTGGAATTAAATTTGGAAATGAATGTTTTCAAATATATTTGTGAATGATAATTTAACCATAGGTAAGAAAAAGGTTTTATCTTAAAGTTAAATTAGAATTTAATGATTTGTAATTCATTTAATTATTAGGGTAATTAAATGGATAATTAATTTATTTAATAAATTAATGAAATGGATAATTACTTAAAGTAATTAAGGGTTTGAAACTTAAAAGTTTAAGATTAATTATTCTTAGAATAATTAACTTGTAGTTTAAGAATCATTAATTAAATAAGATTAGATTCTAATTAATGATTAGTAATTAATTAATCAAGTAATAAGGATTAATTAACTTACAGTTGACACTTAATTAATTTAATAATTAGAGGTTAATTAATGGACTATTAATAGTTAATTAATTTGTAATCAATAATGATTAAAATAAGTTAATTACTTTAGATAAATAATTAATGAATTGTTAATAGTTAATGAAGGTTATTAACTAAGGATTATTTAATAATTAATTAATGTGATTAATTTTTAATAATAATTAATTAGGTTAATTAATTTAAAGGTAATCATTTGTGTAAATTATTAAGTATAATTACTGAATGGAAGTAATCAAGGAATTAATTACTCATCGTAATCAATTGAAATTAATCTGATTAGTTTAAGCCAGTTAATTCAGGTTAGTTAATTTAAAACAATCACTTGATGATTTGATAAGTAAATTACTTAGGTAAGTAATTAATGGATAATTACTGGATGTAATTAATTGAATAAGTGATTTATTAATGAGAGAAATTTGGATTAGATTACCTTGTATAATTAATCAAGGGATTAATTAGAGATAATTAATTAAGGAGTAATTAATTTATTTGATGAAGTAATTAAGGGTAGTTAATTACTAATGTTATTAATCAAGGGTGATTAATAATTATGGTTAGTAATTAATTAATGAAGTAATTAAAGGTTAATTACTATATTGGGTTAAGGATAATTAATTTGTGAAATTAATTAAGGGCTAATTACTTAAATGTAATTAAAGGATAGATAGAATGATATTGGAAGCCTTTGATTATTGTTATTCCTAATATGTGGTTTGTGAGGCTATGTGATAAGATATGTTTGATTTAAATTGTGATGATGTGGTTATCTATTGATGATGAATTATATGACATCCTGTATTTAAAATTGAATTGTATTTCACTTGAATAATTTAAGTTAAGATGATATTGGTTTCAAAGAGACCGGAGTCGGGTATTAGTAAATACCCGAAACCACTTCGATTCTTTATAATTTGCTAGGTAAAATCAATAAGCTGGAATGGAATAATGTAAGTGAATTAGACCATTTAATCTAAGTTTAGTACTTAGAAATTGGTGAGTGAAATAAATGATGTCTATAACAATTTGTGAAATTGTAATTGATACAAGTTACCCAGGTTATATATAAGTTGTATGCTTTTGAAATTTATGTTTAATGGGTTTACTCACGCTGGTTTCCAGCCTGACCCGGGTGTTATTTTGATGTAATGCTCGGGTCAGACCGAGTATTACATATTTTCAGGTAAGGACGTTCTGGAGCTCAGGAGGCGAGCTGGATGGCAGGAACGTATGGGGTATTTTCGCTGCGATATATTATAGTTTATCTAGGACAGATTCTTTTAAACTGTCAAGTGTTGTGTAATGGTTGTAACTCTGATGTATAAAAATATAAGTGTAAAGATACAGTTCTTCTTTGTAAAACTATTATTTATTTGATATTATATTTTATCCGCTGCGAATGTGAGATTCTGAGTTTGAGTTTTCTGTTTCTTCTTCTTTCCCTTTCTTCTTTTCACTAACTATCTGGAATTTTCGAGATTGAAATTTCCGGGTCGTTACGTTTGGTATTAGAGCTGAAGGTTAAGCGAGAACCTTGGCTCTGGTAGGATTACTCATTAAGGATAGGGTAAGTGGTACCCTTGGATGAGTTGAGTATATATATATATATATGAGAGCGTACTCGTTATTTTCTTATATAAAGATTTTATGATTTTATATAAGAATATATTTTGATATATAAAGTAATATTTCTTTCTAATAAATATTAAGGGAATTAGTTATTAAATTTTTGGAATTAAATTAAGAAGTAATATAATACAACCAAATTGAAATCTGGAATTGGAATTAAATTAAGTGGTATTAGAAATACAACCAAACTGAAATTAAATAAAGATAAGTTTGAAATGGATTCAAACTGAAATTGAAATCTTAAATTGGAAAAGTGTTTCAGAATAAGATGATAATGAATGGCTTTAGATATGATAATCTTGGTTATTATCCTAAATGATAGTTGTGTGTTTAATAATAAGATGTGTATTAATGAGTAAGCAAAATGAAATATTCTAAAGAAATAAACATTTATGTAAAGTATGACTTACAAATTGAAATTGGTAATACCTAAATTGTGGAATTTTAAATCTAGGTCCATAAATTCGAAAGGTTGTTTCAAAGTTCTAAAAGAATAAATAAGTATTATTTGAATAAAAGAGACTTGTTGTAAACAATGAGTTGTTTGAAGATTGGACTTGAATTTAAAACCAAAGGTGGTTTAAAATTTTAAAACATGGCTAGGAGGGCCAAGAAATAAATATGTATATATGTATGAATATACATGATATCAAGGATAATTTGAAATTAAACACTAAATATTGAGTTTTAAATTTGGAATGAGATATGGTACCCAAAGTGATAAGTTTTTGAACTTAATAAGTGGGAAGATTGTTTATGAAAAGTTCAAAATTTAAAATAGAAGTTCAAACTAGGTAAGGTTGACTGGATTAAGTGAATTGAGTTTAACTCTGGAAAGGTTAAATAAGTTGGAATGATCAACCTGATTTGAAAATTTCAAGATGAAATTAAGATTTAACTTGGGAAGTTGAATGGTTGATTTGAATTAGGAAATTTGAATGATCTCAAAATGGGTTTGAGATCCGAAAACTGGAAATGGATGGATGTTTTAAAATAATTTGAATGATACCATTCTGTTGTTATTAATAATCTTTAAGCTGAAATTGGATTTGATAAATGAAGAAATGGACTGTAGTAATATATCTATTATTGAGATAAAAAGAAAATTTAACTTTAGTTTGAAAATAGATAAATGGAATCACTGTGGACTTGAGATTTGGGTGTTTAAAATAGAGTTTCAACTGAAATTGTTGAAAATTGGTTTTAAGGTGAATTTGGTTAATAAATTGGTTTTTGAAAGTTTATTTTAATTTCTGGAATGTGGACTTAAAAAAAACATTTGAAAATTTAACTCGAATTTATATAATTCGAGATGGTTTAAACTTGGATTTTGAATTGAAATTAGTTCAAATTGAATTTGATTTGAATTAATTGGAATTGTGATTGAAGATGTATAAGTATAAAATTCAAATGGAAAATTTGAATTGGATTAATTTGAAACGATTTGAAATTGAAGTGGGTTCAATTTGAAATTAGTCCGAATTTATTTGAATAATTTGGAATTGTAATTAAAGTTGAATAGTTTTAAATTCAAATGGAATTTGAATTGAATTTGGGAGGAAATCAAGAATAATTCAACTTGATTTGGAAATGGAGTTCGAAATTGGGATTAATTCAAACTGGAGTTGAAATGAATTAAAATTGGAACTAGTATAATTGAAATTTTTTTGAATTAGTAGAATTTGAGATCAAGGTTGAATAAAGTTAAATTTGGAAAGAAACTGAGGTTAATTCAACTTGAATTGGGGTTGAATCAATTTCAATGAAAATTGAAGTTATTTAAAATTGGAATTGGGTCAATTTAAATGGAAGTGGAAATTTAAATTGAATTGATGAGAATGGAGATTGGGAAGTGAACAGTTTTGACTCTGGGCTATTTTTTATATAAATTGTTTTAACATAAACCTATATTTCCAAGCTATTCGTTATATATACAACCTTTCTTTTAAAAGACAAACTATCTTATACTTGTTTTACAATTATTTTTGAAACTGTTTAACGATTTTCCAACTGTTTTATAAACTAATTACTATATTCCAACTACTTTACAAAACTAATTATTATCTTACTATTATTTAGCAATTATCTAAAATTTCTATAATTATTTTAGCTATTTTCTAACTATTTTACACCTATTTTACATATTAGTAATTATTTTCCAACTACTTATTTATTTCTAAATTTTTCAAGCTATTTTCTAAATAAACCGGTCCCCAATCGAGATAAGAATAGAGGTGATAATCCAAATGGATTGAAGCAATTGCGAGTGAGTGAATGAACATCAAAGTGAATGTGAATAGAAATGGAATTGATTTGGCTAATAACCAATAAAGATAAATACGTAGGGTGTACGTATGTTATTCTATTCATATAATGATTTGATTCAGATTCGAGCACAGAATTTTGAGATAGTATGTCGATCCGGGTTGGGATTTTTCACTCGATTTTCGACGGCGAAACTGGATATGGATTGTTGATTGGTTCTGGATATTCTCTATCATAGTTATGACTATGCAAGGAGAATGATGGTTTTTGATCAGAAACCAGATCTGTGTGCGCACTAGGAAGTCGGGTGGACGATACTAGTTCGGAAGTGAAATTGTGTGGTCGAGTGTGCGATCAGATTGGTATAGCGTACGGATGATATGTGTACATCGTATGGATTTGAATGAAAATGGTATTGAAAGGAGTAATCAAATTTGAATATTTGACTTTGAGTAAACAATGTTAAATACCTTTGTTTTATAAAATGAAACTCCCCTTGTTGAATCTTTTGCCAGAAGAAAAGGGTTTTGAAAATGTTTGAAGTATAAAAGGAGTTTTATACAAGTTTGAAATGATCTAAAGTTTTAATAATTATATATATCTGTATATATATATATATATATAAAGGATCTTATGAGGATTTTAGAAAAGGTTTTGGGAACCTTTGGATTTGGAAAGGCTTTTGATTTTTGGGTAAAATCAATATGAGAATTTGGAAAGCCTAGTTTGAGAATTATCGATTTTGGAATAATCGATTTTGTGTAAAGGAGCTTTGTATGAGATCATACAAGGTGTATGATTTGAAGATACTATATGTGTATAGTATAAAATGTTTTGATGATGACTCTGGGGAAAAAGGCGCTCCCTTGAAATGAACTTCTCAGGCGTGCCACCGGGTGGTGCTGCCTTGAGCCCCAAGGGGGGGTTCTAAAGTTGATCCTGTGAGGAGTCTGGACAAAACTACTTCCTGGGGATTATGAGTAGAGTATACCATAGCGAAAGTCGTGTGTGCCGCTGAGAGCCAACAGTCTACGTTTGATTTTATATCGATAGACTGCGACCTATGGTAACATAGCGAAAGTCGTGTGTGCCGTTGAGAGCCAACAGTCTACGTTTGATTTTATAACGGTAGACTACGACCTATGTAGGAGTGGAGAAGTTTCATTTCGACAGCGAAAATCAGAGGCCGCAGAGAGCCTGCAGTTACACGGACTTTTGCTGTGATGGCAGCGTAACCCTGGAATGTAACTGCGATCTGTCGTGGGTTCCATGGCATAATCGAGAGGCCGCGGAGAGCCTGCAGTTACATGGACTTTTGCTGCGATGGCAACGTAACCCAGGATGTAACTGCGACCATGGATGGGGGTGATGATTTCCAGAGCATTCTCACCAAACATATTTCCTCTATTTTCAAAAACTGTTTTCTATATTTTCAATAAAATTCTTTTCCAAGTATATTCACTGGATGTTGAAAATGAGTCTGCTAAGTATCTATATATTTTCAGTCTTATGCCTGATCAACGTATGACCGAATTTCTATGAGAACGAGGATGGACTTGTTGAGACATTGAGTTATAAAAAAGTATTTTTATAAAAACTATTTTATAATATAAAATAGATTTTAAAAGTGTTTTAAAAATAATCAAAGAAAATCTACGTGACAACCCGATATTTTTAACCATTCGCATCCGCACATGTCGGACTTGAATTGCTCAAAATACCGCGTTGTAAATAAAATTTGGCAAATCTCAGAACATACAGTAAATAATAATCACAGATCACAGACATAGAGTATTTAATAATGCAGTGGAAGTAAAAGAAATAGTAGTTCATGAGCTACTATATAAATATCTCGGAGTTAAATAAAATAGAACAGAAGAAATAAAGTACAACAGAAGCCTCAAGATGATAATCGAGTACAAGCTGAATAGACAACAGAACTGGAATAGATAAAACTAGATAAGCAGATAATCTCCAGCGATTCCAATCCCCAGAAAGTGGAATCTAAATCTGTGAATAACTCAGGCCGACCCAAGCGTAAATAAAAATACAAACACTCGAGTCAGGACAATATATACTTATATAATGTAAACCAACTCAAGTGAACTGTAATAAGGTACAAGTAACTTAAAGGATGCCTGGGACCGCCCATCCTCTAAGGATCCTTTAAACTATTTACTATGTAGTAATATTTCGCTATTATAATAATGTCTACAGTAAAATAAACTTACTTTTAAATAGCGTTCCGGGATACCCATATCACCCTTCACACATAATAGTCCCAGTAGTCCATCCAGTATCAGCATATCTCCGAGAGACTACCCTAAATACTCCATGGGCTACGGGAGAAAAACAAACTCATAGTAAAGGCTCGATATGGTAGGTGAAACAGCACACAAGGCAATGCCAGGGTAGATATACCAATCACGCACACGGGCTGGTGGTAACGCAGCAGCCACATACGCCCACCTCGGAACACACTCCCATATCAAAATCAAAAGATGGCCATCTAATCAATCACAAGTAAGAGCATAGTATCGAAGGAATGTGTCCGATCGGAGGAATGACCTCACTTGGCCCGAGATTGCTCTTGTTTTAGCCACCTTATGCCAACCCATGGGAGTTGGGTCCACGTAATATACCTCAAGATCGTCGCTGCCATCCTACTTCATTTTGGAATCTCCACCACGTACACAGTTGTCAAAGTGGTTTTCGGTATCGACAGAGAATAAGCCAGACATCCGATCCCGGTCTATTTGCTAACCAATCGTTATTATAACCCATAGTTATAACTTTAAAAATAATATTTATACTCCAAAATAGAATATCGTTTCAAATCCAAATCTTTATCAAAATAAAGATCAAATCGTTTCCAAACTATTTCAATATATCAAAATATCATAGCCTTTCAAAACATTTCCAAATCATTTCAATATATCAAAATATCATATCCTTCCAAAACTTCATTTCGAATCATTTTAATATATCGAAATATCATATCCTTCCAAAACTTCATTTCAAATCATTTAATATATCAAAATATCATATCCTTTCAAAACATCATTTCAAATCATTTTAATATATCAAAATATCATATCCTTTCAAAACATCATTTCAAATCATTTTAATATATCAAAATATTATATCCTTTCAAAACTTCATTCAAATCAATTTAATATATCAAAATATTATCCTTTCAAATCTTCATTTCAAATCATTTTAATATATCATAATATCATATCCTTTCGAAGATTCATTTCAAATCAATTTAATATATCAAAATGTCATTTGAGTTCAAATCTAAATATTCAACTTTAAATACTTTTTAAATCTAAAGATATCATTCATTATTATCATTTCAAGCCACTTTTTAAATAGTTTATATTTAAATCAAAATAATTCATTTAAACCATTTAAAAGTATAATCATTATACTTTCAAATCAAATATTCAATTTCCAAAGTTTAAACCACTCTAAGTTCATTTACTAAGTTAAAACCATAAATATTGAAAATTTCAGCCTTTTACAGCATTCAGAAAAAACTGCTGTAAGTTATACTTGGAAACATTTAAATTTAAAACAATTTAAAAATTATAAAAATCATATTTTAACATTCAAAATATTCATTAAAATACTCTTTAACTTATGATTTTTATAAAACAACATTTTATAATTAAATCAAATTTCACAATTCCACTTGATAAATTCAAGTGTAAACTTTCCATTTTTTTCATTTAACACTTTATTAACATTTACATTTAAATTATCATTTCACAAATTAAACTAATTTTTCCAATTTTATTTACTTAACTTAAACCTTCAACTAGAACCAAATTCACATTTCCCAGTCAAGTTAGATCTTAAAATTTCACTTTTAAACATTTATTTATTCAACCACTTAAATTCATAGAAAAATCAATAAAACTTTAATAAATCACTTAAATTCAAATTTAAATCAAATTATCATATTTACCATTTTCCAATATAATTAAATTTTCATTTTTATTTATATAACTTAAATATCATTTTTAACCAAAAATCCAAATTTCCAGACTTTAAATTATATTTCAATAATTCAACTTAACCATTTATTTATTTAACATTTTCCACTTATACAAAAATCATAAATAATTTATTTAAAACACTTTGAAATCTATTTAAATCAAATTATCATAATTTTACATTTAAACCACTTAAAATTTTATTTACATAACTTAAGTGTCATTTTAAAAGCCAAAGTCCAAATTTCCAAATTTAAGTTATATTTCAAAAATTCACTTTTACCATTCATTTGAATTACATTTTTAACTTCTAGAAAAATCCAAAATTTCTTTATTTAAACATTAAAAATCCAATTTAAATCAAATTTCATAATTTTTCATTTTTAAAAATATTCAAAATACTTTATAAAATATAACCACGGGCCTGTATATAGTTTTCTAACCTAGGTCAAGTGATACGGATATATATCATTTCAATCCGCAGTTTATAAAGAAAAATCCGGGTTCTATCATTTCAAACCTGCAATCCCAAGTTTAAATAAATAAATAAAATCCATTCAGGCCTACCATTTCATCCCATAACGATTTTTCCCTATTCTAAATTCTGTTCGGGTATGTATCATTTCAACCCATAGTGAATCTAATCTACAGAGAACTTGTAGTGTGATAAACAGATGTAAATGAACTGTAACAACATATATATAATAACAAATGATATGACATGAAATTTAACAGGTTTAACATCATATATAAATAATCACTGGCAGTTATAACATCATATATTTTTTTCTACACATTCAAATGGTGTCATTTCACATTTATAAGTAAAAATGTCTGGTGAGATTTGCTCACCTGTATAAGCTGGAGATGACAACATAAACACATAATAAGGAAGGCACGAAAGCATGACAATGATTTGAGTGTGAGAGAGACAAGATTAAATTCCTTGAATACATGCAACAAAATCATATAAAATACAAGAATAAACACTACACATATTTATAATCAACTTGTAACTGCATGCACAAAACAGATCCAAACCAATTGCACTTGCCTCCATCTAGCATAGGCCCAGCCATGACTGTAAAATACATGGCTATAGGTTGTTCTAGGGTCTGGTAGTGGACCTATAGGGGTCGGACTAACTTAGAGAAAGTGGTGCACTTATTGGTGAGGCAAGAGGCTAACATTTCAAGGCAAAAGCATGGATTTCAAGGAAACTTATGGGCTCGGCCAAGGCATGGAGGGCATGGCCACTTCAGGTATGGTCGGATGAGGGAGTTCAGAGGTGTGTTAGGTCAAGATCAGGCCAGTGGTGGTGGTGGTTGGTCGGCCTAGGTGGTTGAAAGAGGTGGTGCTAAGCCTAGTTGTGCTCGGCTTGCATATATATGAGGTGTTGCTCAAAACTATGGTGGTTCTCATCACAAAGGGGCTCGGCTATGGAATAGGAAGGGGCTGGAGGATATGCTGGTCAGAGGGGATGGTGGTGGAGGCGGCCTAGGTGGTGGATGAGGGCAGGCCGATCTAAAGAAGAGGATGAAGGCAAGGAAACACCATGTGAAAACAAGAGAGAACATGAAAAAAGGAAAAGTGTTTTTACCAAAATCTTTTGCAAAGCAATAGCCGAACATTTTCTTTGAGATAAGAAGGTTTGTGTACGTGAATTAAGTGAGGAAAAATGTTCAGCTGAAAGAATTGATGGTCGGCCAAAGCAATTGAATGAAAAGGTTGGAAAACGAAGAGGCGGAATGTAAAAGGACTTTGGAAGATTAAGAGTTTAAACCTTTCAAATTTCCATCAACTTATTTAAATTTATAAATACATAAAAGGCTGAAAATAAAGAGTAAATAAACTCAGAAATAAAGTAAAGGAATAAATAAAATAAATAAATTTTAAATTAATTAAATTAAATGAAGAAAATAGCAATATATACAAAACTAGGCTTGATAAATTGAAATAAATTTCAATAGACTTTAGAAAAATTATATTATCACTTTAAAAATATTAAAAGACAAAAATATACATAAAATAAAATATTAACACATACTAAAATAAGATATGACAAAAAAATAAAATTTATATAATTTAAAATAAACAAAATTGCTGAATAAAACAAATTGTACTCAATATTGAAATATACATAACTTTCACAATATAGCTCCGTTTTCAATGAAACGAAAAGTAGTATCCATGTTATTAAATATATTTTCATAATAAATGATAAAATTTAAGAATTTAAATATTTAAATTTGAAATTTAAAAGTCAAAGTTTGACTAATTTGATGAGAAATCCACTTTTCAGTAAAATATCCAATTTATACAAGTTTGAACTATAAATCACTTAATAATCAACATTTATATTTTTAAAATGAAATGTTTGAAATAAAACAAGTTTAAAATAATTTAAAAATAAAATAAAGTCAAATTTAAATTATATGCAAAAATCTAGGGTTGTTACACTCTCCCCCACTCAAAACTTTTCATCCCCGAAAAGGAATGAGGAAAAGGAAAGCACAGAAAAAATAGAGTGAAATAAGATTAAGACAAGATGACAAGGAGATTGAAATTATACCTAATAACTATTGTTATAGGTAAGTTTCACAAGGTGGAGATGAACTTCCCATGATTCTCCAGAATCAGGAACACAAGCACGAAAAGATCCTTTAGAATCTGATTCACTCTTCCCGCTTGACCGACGGTCTGTGGATGGAAAGCTGTGCTCAGATTCAAAATGAGTACCAAAGATTATTGAAGATTATAGAAAGATTTCTAAATAAAAATATTATAGAAAGATGCCTATAACAGTATATAGTAAGATGAGGAAAATAAGGACAACTAAAGACAATTTGAAAACAAAATAGGATAATAAGTTTGAAAAACAAAATAAGATAATAGGTTCGAAATTTCCATGGTTTCAACTTAATATTGATAATTCATTTTTACACAAGTTACATGAATCTTAAATATATCTAATTTTATTATCTTATCATCTAATCATCTTAAACTAAAATTTTCAAAAATCATGAATTTAAAAAAATCATTATTAAACTCAAAATGTACTTAATAAATTTAATTCCTCTTTATTCCTAATTAAAATTAAATTTATTCCTCTCAATATATTTTATCACTAATGTTAAATATACTTACACTTATTATAACTATTTTAATTTATTCTTAATTCCTTTAACATCATTTATATTGTAGATTATTCAATTAACCTTTTATTCTATTTACCTCTGTTAAACTTTTTTTTAAAACTAAAATTTAAGTGTATAACATTTATTATAACCACTCAAATTTTATTTATAAAATCCTTTATATTGTATATTATCCAATTACATTATTAACTTCTGAAAAATAAGGTAAGTTATATTTGAATGCAATTGTATTATACAAATAAAGCTTTCTAAATCATCTCAAGTTTGAATCATTTATTCAAAAAAAATTATTTTCTTTTTATACTTGAAATTATTATTTAAGAAAAATTTAAGAATTAAATTTCTGATTCCCTTCAAACCATTTAGAGATAAATATATATGTATAAAATATGTTAAATCAAAATTAAATCATATATCTATATATATTATAAATAAAATCATATTTTAGAAATTCAAATCAATTAGATTTCCCAAAACAATAATGTAGCAAGACTACAAAACGGTCTCTTCACTTCGAAACTCGAAAATGAAAGTCCATGATGCCGCGGTTCATCACCGAAATTATTTTCCAGCGACAAAGAGAACAACATAAATTTCTTTAACTTTTCAAATTCTTTGGAAACAAATTTCTATTCAAAATGCTTTAAATAAATATCCTTTTAAAACTTGAAAACACAAGGTTTGAAACCATCGGAAATTAAATTCTCAAATTCTTGTTTTAAATTCATTTCGGTTCCTAAATTAATTTATAAACAACTATTTATAAATTCATTTATAGAACAATAAATGATAAATCAAGTATTATCAGTTCAAATGATTAATTTAAATCAATTTATTAAGTTCCATAAATTTACATATATCAAAATTTATTTTATTAACCAAATTTTAAAATAATATTGTGTCAGTTTGTTCTGTCAAAGTGTTTTAGAAATCCTATTGATAGCGTTGATCAGACGAATCAATCGGAAACCCAAATCAACATCAACAACTCAAACAACACAATATAAAACAAATAATTAATATTGATTTACATGTACAATTCAAAATGTTTGGAAGATAGATTGGAAACAAAAGACAAGATGATTGAATAACAAAATAGAGAGGTGGATAAGCTTAAATAAATCACGGGCAACCTTAACCGGGTCAACCGTGACTTAAAGAATAAGATCGATGTGGATTTTCTAGGGTAAATCTACATTCGATCTCAATAGATAGAGTTTGGAAAAACAAAAGATATTAGCATCTAAACCAAGGATATATATATATATATATATATATATACATATATCTGGTGAATCGATGCAAATTGTAAAGGAGTTTTCCCCCTTTACAAATGAATTTTTTTTTGAGATTGGCGGGATCGCCAATTCACTACAAAGCTCATTCGAAGTGGAGTTATGGGATACTCCAGAATCAAAAGGAGATGAATAGTAAGGGACACGAATGAATTTTGGGACCACAGGGAACGTTCCAAAATTCAAATGAAATTTGAACCAAAGAGGAAGAGATTCAAGTTTGGATGAAAGTGATTCTGCAACTAAATTTACCATACATTCTTAGTTTTGCCTCAAAGCCAAAACTCTGATACCAACTGTGACAACCCGATATTTACAACCATTCGCATCAACACATGTCAGACTTGAATTGCTCAAAATACCGCGTTGTAAATAAAATTTGGCAAATCTCAGAACATACAGTAAATAATAATCATAGATCACAGACACAGAGTATTAATAATGTAGCGTAAGTAAAAGAAATAGTAGTTCATGAAGCTACTATATAAATATATTAGAGTTAAATAAAATACAACAGAAGAAATAAAGTACAACAGAAGCCTCAAGATGATAACCGAGTACAAGATGAATGGACAACAGAACTGGAATAGATAAAACTAGATAAGCAGATAATCTCCAGCGATTCCAATCTCCAGAAAGTGGAATCCAAATCTATGAATAACTCAGGCTGACCCGAGCGTAAATAAAAATACAAACACTCGAGTCAGGACAATATACACTTATATAATGTAAACCAACTCAAGTGAACTATAATAAGGTACAAGTAACTTAAAGGATGTCTGGGACTGCCCATCCTCTAAGGATCCGTTAAACTATTTACTATGTAGTAATATATCGCTATTATAATAATGTCTACAGTAAAATAAACTTACTTTTAAATAGCGTTCCGGGCTACCCATATCACCCTTCACACATAATAGTCCCAGTAGTCCATCAAGTATCAGCATATCTCCGAGAGACTACCCTAAATACTCCATTGGGTACGGGAGAAAAACAAACTCGTAGTAAAGGCTCGATATGGTAGGTGACACAGCACACAAGGCAATGCCAGAGTAGATATACCAATCACGCACACGGGCTGGTGGTAACGCAGTAGCCACATACGCCCACCTCGGAACACACTCCCATATCAAAATTGGAGGATGGTCATCTAATCAATCACAAGTAAGAGTATAGTATCGAAGGAATGCGTACGATCGGAGGAATGACCTCACTTGGCCCGAGATCGCTCCTGTTTTATCCATCTTATGCCAACCCACAGGAGTTGGGTCCACGTAATATACCTCAAGATCGTCGCCACCATCCTACTTCATTCTGGAATCTCCACCGCGTAAACAGTTGTCAAAGTGGTTTTCGGTATCAACAGAGACTATGCCAGAGATCCGATCCCGGTCTCTTTGCCAACCAATCGTTATTATAACCCATGGTTATAACTTTAAAAATAATATTTATACTCCAAAATAGAATATCGTTTCAAATCCAAATCTTTATCAAAATAAAGATCAAATCATTACCAAACTATTTCAATATATCAAAATATCATAGCCTTTCAAAACATTTCCAAATCATTTCAATATATCAAAATATCATATCCTTCCAAAACTTCATTTCGAATCATTTTAATGTATCAAAATATCATATCCTTCCAAAACTTCATTTTAAATCATTTAATATATCAAAATATCATATCCTTTCAAAACATCATTTCAAATCATTTTAATATATCAAAATATCATATCCTTTCAAAACATCATTTCAAATCAATATATCAAAATATTATATCCTTTCAAAACTTCATTCAAATCAATTTAATATATCAAAATATTATCCTTTCAAAGCTTCATTTCAAATCATTTTAATATATCAAAATATCAAATCCTTTCAAAGCTTCATTTCAAATCAATTTAATATATCAAAATGTCATTTGAGTTCAAATCTAAATATTCAACTTTAAATACTTTTTAAATCTAAAGATATCATTCATTTATTATCATTTCAAGCCATTTTTAAATAGTTTGTATTTAAATCAAAATAATTCATTTAAACCATTTAAAAGTGTAATTATTATACTTTCAAATCAAATATTCAATTTCCAAAGTTTAAACCATTCTGAGTTCATTTACTAAGTTAAAACCATAAACATTGAAAATTTCATCCTTTCACAGCATTCAGAAAAAACTGCTGTAGGTTATCCTTGGAAACATTTAAATTTAAAACAATTTAAACATTATAAAAATCATATTTTAACATTCAAAATATTCATTAAAATACTCTTTAACTTATGATTTTTATAAAGCAACATTTTATAATTAAATCAAATTTCACGAATCCACTTGATAAATTCAAGTGTAAACTTTCCATTTTTTCATTTAACACTTTATTAAGATTTACATTTTTAAATTATCATTTCACAAATTAAACTAATTTTTCTAATTTTATTTACTTAACTTAAACCTTCAACTAGAACCAAATTCACATTTCCCAGTCAAGTTAGATCTTAAAATTTCACTTTTAAACATTTATTTATTCAACCAGTTAAATTCATAGAAAAATCAATAATACTTTAATAAATCACTTAAATTCAAATTTAAATCAAATTATCATATTTACGATTTTCCAATATAATTAAATTTTCATTTTTATTTATATAACTTAGTTATCATTTTTAACCAAAATCCAAATTTCCAGACTTTAAGTTATATTTCAATAATTCAACTTAACCATTTATTTATTTAACATTTTCCACTTATACAAAAATCAAAAATCCTTTATTTAAAACACTTTAAAATCTATTTAAATCAAATTATCATAAATTTACATTTAAACCACTTAAAATTTTATTTATATAACTTAAGTGTCATTTTAAAACCCAAAGTCCAAATTTCCAAATTTAAGTTATATTTCAAAA
Source organism: Allium cepa (assembly GCA_030765085.1). Classification (NCBI taxonomy): domain Eukaryota; kingdom Viridiplantae; phylum Streptophyta; class Magnoliopsida; order Asparagales; family Amaryllidaceae; genus Allium; species Allium cepa. Next base: position 484,106,774 of record CM060934.1, on the reverse strand, counting down.
ATTCACTTTTACCATTCATTTGAATTACATTTTTAACTTCTAGAAAAATCCAAAATTTCTTTATTTAAACATTAAAAATCCAATTTAAATCAAATTTCATAAGTTTTCACTTTTAAAAATATTCAAAATACTTTACAAAATATAACCACGGGCCTGTATATAGTTTTCTAACCTAGGTCAAGTGGTACACATATATAACATTTCAATCCGCGGTTTAAAAAGAAAAATCCTGGTTCTATCATTTCAAACCTGCAATCCCAAGTTTAAATAAATAAATAAAAACCGTTCAGGCCTACCATTTCAGTCCATAATGATTTTTCCCTATTCTAAAGTCCGTTCGGGTATGTATCATTTCAACCCATAGTGAATCTAATCTACAGGGAACTTGCAGTATGATAAACAGATGTAAATGAATAGTAACAACATATATATAATAACAGATGATATGACATGAAATTTAACAGGTTTAACATCATATATAAATAATCACTGGCAGTTATAACATCATATATCTTTTTCTACACATTCATATGGTGTCAATTCACATTTATAAGTAAAAATGTCTGGTGAGATTTACTCACCTGTATAAGCTGGAGATGACAACAAAAACACACAATAAGGAAGGCACGAAAGCATGACAATGATTTGAGTGTGAGAGAGACAAGATTAAATTCCTTTAATACATGCAACAAAATCATATAAAATACAAGAATAAACACTACACATATTTATAATCAACTTGTAACTGCATGCACAAAACAGATCCAAACCAATTGCACTTGCCTCCATCTAGCATAGGCCCAGCCATGACTGGAAAACACACGGCTATAGGTTGTTCTAGGGTCTGGTAGTGGACCTATAGGGGTCGGCCAAACTTAGAGAACGTGGTGCACTAGTTGGTGAGGCAAGAGGCTAACATTTCAAGGCAAAAGCATGGATTTCAAGGCAACTTATGGGCTCGGCCAAGGCATGGAGGGCATGGCCACTTTACGTATGGTCAGGTGAGGGTGTGAAGAGGTGTGTTAGGTCAAGATTAGGCCAGTGGTGGTGGTGGTTGGTCGGCCTAGGTGGTTGAAAGAGGTGGTGCTAGGCCTAGGTGTGCTCGGCTTGCATATATATGAGATGTTGCTCAAAACTATGGTGTTTCTCATCACAAAGGGGCTCGGCTATTGAATGGAAGGGGCTGGAGGAGATGTTGGTCAGAGGGGATAGTGGTGGAGGCATCCTAGGTGGTGGATGCGGGCAGGCCGATCCAAAGAAGGGGATGAAGGCAAGGCAAATCCATGTGAAAACAAGAGAGAACATGAAAAAGGAAAAGAGTTTTTACCAAAATCTTTTGCAAAGCAATAGCCGATCATTTTCTTTGAGATGAGAAGGTTTGTGTACGTGAATTAAGTGAGGAAAAATGTTCAGCTGAAAGAATTGATGGTTGGCCAAAGCAATTGAATGAAAAGGTTGGAAAACGAAGAGGCGGAATGTAAAAGGACTTTGGAAGATTAAGAGTTTAAACCTTTCAAATTTCCATCAACTTATTTAAATTTATAAATACATAAAAGGCTGAAAATAAAGAGTAAATAAACTCAGAAATAAAGTAAAGGAATAAATAAAATAAATAAATTTTAAATTAATTAAATTAAATGAAGAAAATAGCAATATATACAAAACTAGGCTTGATAAATTGAAATAAATTTCAATAGACTTTAGAAAAATTATATTATCACTTTAAAAATATTAAAGACAAAAATATACATAAAATAACATATTAACACATATTAAAATAAGATATGACCAAAAAAAATTTATATAATTTAAAATAAACAAAATTGCTGAATAAAACAAATTGTACTCAATATTGAAATATACATAACTTTCACAATATAGCTCCGTTTTCAATGAAACAAAAAGCAGTATTCATGTTATTAAATCTATTTTCATAATAAAAGATAAAATTTAAGAATTTAAATATTTAAATTTTAAATTTAAAAGTCAAAGTTTGACTAATTTGACCAGAAATCCACTTTTCAGTAAAATATCCAATTTATACAAGTTTGAACTATAAATCACTTAATAATCAACATTTATATTTTTAAAATGAAATGTTTGAAATAAAACAAGTTTAAAATAATTTAAAAATAAAATAAAGTCAAATTTAAATTATATGCAAAAATCTAGGGTTGTTACAATCTATATGATTTTAAGCATTTTAATAAATTCTGGCATCGTTCCTTTTCGAGGACGAAAAGGTTCTAAGGGGGGAGGAATGTGATATCCCAGAATTTTGGCAATATAAATTTAATAATCTGTGTTAAAAATTAAATTGATTTGATAATTTTTGTTAATAAAATTTTGAATTGATTTAAATTTTGAATTGAAATAATTTTTGTTAATAATCTTCTTTAATAAATATTTAAATTGGTAGATTTTATCTTTTTAAAGCTAAAAAATTGTTTTCTATTTATAATATATATAATTTTATATATTAAATAGATAGGCTTTGGTTTGGAATTTAGTAAATGAAGTAATTTTCTAGTTCTAATTTATTTTTGGTAAATTAGAAATTTATTTATATATACATAAGAAATAAGATTTAAAATTTTTTATAAACAATTCAAATTAAAATAAATACTTAAATTACAAGTGTAAGTTTCTTAAGACACTTAAATAACATGTGTTAAGTTATAGAGTAAACATTGTGACAAATGTTAAGATTGAAAACAAGTGTCCTCTTAATTTTTTTTTTGTTTTAATTAAATCAAAAATTTGCTTATGTAAGCATTGCCTCTCAACCTCATTTTCTTTTCTATTCTTTCTCAAAACTCAAGAAATCCTTCAGCTGAAAATATGAAACCAACATTCAAACAAAATTCCAAAATCTTTGATCAATATTCTTCAAAACCAGAAAATTTTGTTCAAAACAAAATCTGCAAATTCCCTCAAAAACCAATCTGAAAACTAGCATTTCCTCTAACCAAAATAACTCAAAAACTATCTGAATTCATCTTCTAAACTGAAGTGCAAATCAAAGTATAAACCTGAAGCTCTCTTCAAAAACATCAACCGAAATTCAATTTTGCAACTCTAAAGCCTGCATTCAACTACAATGTCAGTCCATGCCTGCATTTTCTTTTTCTGGAAGCATGCAATTGTTAAATCAGGGAGCAAGCATTTCAGCAATGCAGTAAATCAGGATTTAAAGTTTACAAAAACAAAGAAGCAACTCAAAGTTTTGAAATTTAAAGCACATTCAGGTTCAAGTTTTTTAATAAACAAGTGCTCTGCTCATAAAAGTTTCTAGTGGGTAACTTTTTTATATTAAATAAACTTAGGTAAATAAATATGGTTGCTTGATTGTTACCTGTGATAATCATGATTTGTGTGTGGATGAATATGATGAAGTGTCTGTATATATGTATGGGTTTCTGAATGCATGCTTGATTTTAATTTATTCTTCCCTATTATAGATTCCAGACTTGAAGTTCTGATTCAAAAATCATGAACTCATGATTTAATCCATGTTTAGGTTCAAATTTCGAACAAAACGTGTTAATGTATCATAAATTAAAGTCTTAAATTTTATTTAGGTTAATAAACTTGTTAATGACTCTGGGAATAAAAAAAATACAGACAAACTTTATATAAGTAAAATTTCAAATATCCTGATTTCTTGATTTAGGGATATAGGTTGATTACTTATACTAAAATTTGATTTTTAAAACTTAAATTAGAATTTTTAGTTTGAAATTGATTGAGTAATTCTGGTTTGACCAGAAATCATGTTTGGGTTGTAATTGTTGATTTAAATGATCAGGGTGGCCAGCATCGTTTCTGGTGATGGAGTGGTGATAGGAGAATCAGGGAAAAATAGATGGAGGAGGATCTATTCACTGTGGCGATGGTGACTAGGGATTGAAGATTTAAACCCTAGTTTTCTGTTCATCATAAAATTTGGCCGACGCAAACTCTAGAAGTTATCGAGCTTTCCCAAATTCGAGTAGGTGATAGTTGGAGTGTGGAAGAGGTCGTGGCCGGAGGTGAAGCTACTCTGGTGGGGGAGTTTGGTGATTGAGGCAATTTCCAGTTTCGACATTGTTCCTGTTTTGAGCTCAAAAGTTCGATTTTGATTTTTAACTTCTACAGATGGTTTGAGGGTCGGAATTGTGTTGGAAGGTGATCGCCGAATTGCACTTGTGGTCGCGAATGGTCGAAGTTGGCGGCAGTGGTGGTGCATGTGCACGGAGGACTGGGTGTGTATGATGTTGATTTGGGGAAGATGATTACTCGAGTGATGTTCGGGTTGTTGCATGCTTTTGCTTGAAGCATGGGGGTGTTGGACTCGAAGTTACTGTTGTTGTGGGCTCGGTTGAGTATGGTTGTTACAGGATTATGTATTAAACCTGACAGTATTTAGTTTGAATGATATTCAAATGAAAGGTTACTCGAGTTACTCGAGTTGTTTTGAGTTTTGCTCGGGCTAGGTTAAGTTAGGCTCGAGTGAATTATTTGGGGTTCGAGTTAGTTTACAGGTTAGAAAACTTGTCCTCGTTTCAAAAATTTAAACTGAAATTTTAAAATGCTAAACAAAGATTTAAAATAAGCTTTAAATCTAATTTTAAATTATGAATTCAAGTTTAATTTGAATTTTAACTAGAAATGAATAAGTTTTTATATTCAAATTTGTTTAAAATACTTTAAAGTGGTTAAGTGTTTTTCAAAGAATTTGAATTTATATTGGAAATTGAAATGTAAAGTAATGTTTTAAACAATGTTTAAATCTGATTCAAATCTAAATTTGAATCTTTGTTTTAAATTAAATTTAAGTTTTGTAAATTTAAGTGTTTTAACAATTTGAATGATAAAGTAAAATTTAAATGTTTTGAATTTAAAAAGGAAATTGGTTTAAACTCTTGTAAATTTTCTTTTGTAAGAGAAAGTATTCTTTATCATGTAAATTTAAAAGTTTTAAATTGATTTAAATTTTGTTGAAGATAAATTGGGTTTCATTTTAAAACTTGAATTTAAAATGAAATTTGGAATTAAATGTGGAAATGAATGTTTTCAAATATATTTGTGAATGATAATTTAACCATAGGTAAGAAAAAGGTTTTATCTTAAAGTTAAATTATAATTTAATGATTTGAAATTCATTTAATTATTAGGGTAATTAAATGGATAATTAATTTATTTAATAAATTAATGAAATGGATAATTACTTAAAGTAATTAAGGGTTTGAAACTTAAAAGTTTAAGATTAATTATTCTTAGAATAATTAACTTATAATTTAAGAATCATTAATTAAATAAGATTTGATTTTAATTAATGATTAGTAATTAATTAATCAAGTAATAATGGATTAATTATGTTACAGTTAACACTTAATTAATTTAATAATTAGAGGTTAATTAATGGACTATTAATGGTTAATTAATTTGTAATCAATAGTGATTAAAATAAGTTAATTACTTTAGAAAAATAATTAATGAATTGTTAATAGTTAATGAAGGTTATTAACTAAGGATTATTTAATAATTAATTAATGTGATTAATTTTTAATAATTAATTAGGTTAATTAATTTGAAGGTAATCATTTGTGTAAATTGTTTAAGTATAATTACTTAATGGAAGTAATTAAGGAATTAATTACTCATTGTAATCAACTGAAATTAATCTGATTAGTTTAAGCTAGTTAATTCAGTTTAATTAATTTAAAACAATCACTTGATGATTTGATAAGTAAATTACTTAGGTAAGTAATTAATGGATAATTACTGGATGTAATTAATTGAATAAGTGATTTATTAATGAGAGAAATTTGGATTGGATTACCTTGTTAATTAATCAAGGGATTAATTAGAGATAATTAATTAAGGAGTAATTAATTTATTTGATGAAGTAATTAAGGGTAGTTAATTACTGATGTTATTAATCAAGGGTGACTACTAATTATGGTTAGTAATTAATTAATGAAGTAATTAAAGGTTAATCACTGTATTGGGTTAAGGATAATTAATTTGTGAAATTAACTAAGGGCTAATTACTTAAATGTGATTGAAGGAAAAATAGAATGATATTGGAAGCCTTCGATTAATTGTTATTCCTAATATCTGGTTTGTGATGCTATGTGATAAGATATGTTTGATTAAATTGTGATGATGTGGTTATCTATTGATGATGAATTATGTGACATCCTGTATTTAAAATTGAATTTTATTTCACTTGAATAATTTAAGTTAAGATGATATTGGTTTCGAAGAGACCGGGGTCGGGTATTAGTAAATGTGACGACCGCCCATGACTCCTGCACTAAACAAGGAAATAGTGCGCTGTAAAGTGTGCCAGGCTGCCATGGACGATCATCAGGGTAAAGAAAACACAAATTAGTCTATCGTATTACTCACAGCGCATGGATAAAATACAATAGAGAAGTATACATAGTGAAGCTCCATAGAACATAATTCATCATATAAACTCATAATAGTTTGGTACAACAATCTGAAAAGCCAATACAACAAGCCTCACTACATAACACTCAGAGAATCATACAAACAGCGGAACATCCAGTACATATAGTAAGAAAACAATATGCAAAAGCCTCCAGCTCATCTTCGTCATCAACAGCGTTAGTCACTAAGAACAGCACCTGTCACCTGCTACCTAGTCTGCCCATCCCAACATGGATGAACAGCCCAAGGTAATAAGAGTTAAACATAAAACCTTGAGTCAGATAAAAGTCTTAGTGAGCAGTAAATCAACTATCAAACATACCAAAAGAGCATAAAGGGTAAAAGGAATAGGAACCCAACCATCCCACTCCACCTCTTTCTACAGTGATAGCCCCAGACACACTAAGCAGAAGCAAACATAGCAATTCAGACATACAAAGAAAAGCAATTATCACTCGAGTCAAGGTCGATGTTTTCCAAGTACAAACCCCCAAGGCCTAAACCAAGATCAGATAAGCACTCTGAAAATATCGCTCTTGGCCCAAGCGACAATACAACCAAACATCCAAACATTCATGACTCTGGCTATCACTGTTATCATTACCTTGATATCACCGTTAATTGAATGACTGGCACATTCTTTCAGCCATTCGTCAAGGGCTAATGGTAACCCCGGTTCTAGTCATAACTTCGCACGTCGTCGCAGCTCGTGCCTAGGACTATCGAATCTTCCCAGAGTACTAGCACGTCGTCGCAGCCCGTGCTTGGAACGTCGTCGCAGCCCGTCCCAACGTACTCTTGCTTTGAGCATGCTAGAACCTTCAATAACGATGAGATCTCAGCCTCCTGGTCATCCTCCTCGATGACTATTTTCATACTAGCTCAAGCGCCTCTCGAGCCATCCATTATCCACAAACTCAAACCATATCACCGAGTTATCAACATGCTTGGGATGATCCCGTCTGAATTAAACCAAGACTTTCTCACATCTTACTTTGCTTCTTCGCATCATAGCAAAGTTCCATCTCAACATCATGGTTTGCCTCATCACATCATGGCAAAGTCTCATCTCAACTTCATCATCAAGTCTATCCATATGAGCTTCAACATCCGCTTCATATGCCACAAGCATCTTTCCTTATTCAAGAGCCTTTCTACTTAGCTTTTGAACCATCTTCGACCAACTTGTCCAAATCAAGTTATCAATCAACTAATCAATCAAATCAAACATTAATCCAAGTAATCAATCAAACAAGATCTAAATAAACAATTACAGCAATAATGGCAGTTTCGTAAATAAAGAGTCCTAATCTAATAAGTATGAGTTCTAAGCAACATCCCTACAACTTGATGAATGAACTTTCATAGGTGAAGATATAGTAAAATAGGTGTTGAATCATCATGAATCATAGATCTACATGCAGACTTAAGGAAAAAGCATGGAATCACTATCTTTAACACACAAACAAGCCACCGATCCAATATACTCCTTTGGGTCCGTGTGAGAGATAACCACCACTCACCGAATCACCTAAACACCTCAAAAACAACCAACTCCAGATCTGGACAGCAAAGGATCTAGCTTGATCCGAGAAGATTCCGCTTCAAACGATGAAATCTCTCTTCAATGGATGGAGATCTTCAACTTTGGCTCTTAGATCTTCGATTTGATCTTCAATCTAGATGGAAGGAATCACAAGATTAAAGTGGAGAAAAGAAGTGAAGAAGTGTTGTAGTCGAGCTCTCAAAATGGCAGCACTTCGTCGCTTCAAAATCCGGTGCCAAAAAGTGAACCAAACCCCTCTATTTATAGGCTGAAATCCCTTAATTCGTACCCCCTTAAGTCGGTCACGACTCATCATCCCCATAAGTCATCCACGACTTAACAGCCCTTGCCGACCTAACGCCCTTGCCGACCTAACTCATACGCGACTTAACAACTACACGAGTTACGACCTACGACACAAGCTAATGCGCGACTTAACACCCCTACGACCTAACGACTCAACAGGGGAAAGCAACCTAAAACAACCCAAGTAAGACTTACATTTCATACGACCTAACCAGCCTGTCGACCTAACTATACGCCTAAGCCATAACTCATTCACGACCTAACTCTCTTAGGTCACTTCCTGTATTTAGGTCGTCTCAATCTATAAGTCGTAACTCGTTAACCTACTCCAACTACTAACTCGTTAACGACCTATTCCTTAACCCGTTAACTCGTTCTAACACACTAACTCGCTCACTGTCTTAAGTCGTTCTACACACTAAACTATTAACTCGTTCAAACCTATAGGTCGCTCCATTCCTTAACTCGTCCATGACTTAAGAAATACCTGACCTAAGCTACCCACGACTTAAGCACCACACGAGTTAACTTTTACACGACTTAAGCTTTGGTTGACTCAAACTCTAAACGACTTAACGACATCAACGACTTAATGTCGACAGTTTTACAATCTTTCGATCCGTAAAAATACGGGTCGTTATAGTAAATACCCAAAGCCACTTCGATTCTTTATAAAGTGCTAGGTGAAATCAATAAGCTGGAATGGAATGATTTAAGTGAATTAGACCATTTAATCTAAGTTTAGTACTTAGAAATTGGTGAGTGAAATAAATGATGTCGATAACAATTTGTGAAATTGTAATTGATACAAGTTACCCGGGTTATATATAAGTTGTATTCTTTTGAAATTTATGTTTGATGGGTTTACTCACGCTGGTTTCCAGCCTGACCCGGGTGTTACTTTGATGTAATGCTCAGGTCAGACTTACATATTTTCAGGTAAGGACGTTCTGGAGCTCAGAAGGCGAGCTGGATGGCAGGAACGTATAGGGTATTTCCGCTGCGATAAATTATAGTTTATCTAGGATAGGTTCTTTTAAACTGTCCAGTGTTGTGTAATGGTTATAACTCTGATGTATAAAATAAAAGTGTAAAGATACAGTTCTTCTTTGTAAAACTATTATTTATGTGATATTATATTTTATCCGCTGCGAATGTGAGATTCTAAGTTTGAGTTTTCTGTTTCTTCTTCTTTCTCTTTCTTCTTTTCACTAACTATCTGGAATTTTCGGGATCGAAATTTCCGGGTCGTTACAGAATAATTTTAAAAATCTTGGTTACAAATTAACAATAAATCACTTTTATTTATATGAGAGAATTTAACTTAAAAATAATGTCTTGAAAATTAGTACATTGATTCTTTGAAAGTTAATACATTTCCCAAATATATTTAATATTTTAGAAAACAAACTACCATAAACTTTTTAATGCTTTTAAATTCTTTTTTTATATACATCTTACTTTTAAATTCAATATTTGTTTATAAAATACTTATCCCTAAATTTTAAACCAATTCTACTTTATAATCTGAAAATTTTATTTATTCTAGAAATAATCTAATTAATTCATAAATAAATTAGCAATTTATCTTCAAAAATTAATTTAATTGCCAAATTAACTTGGTAAATTTTTAGGAATGTTACAGCAATTGAGTTGTAAACCATTAAAATTGAATGAAATGGCATATGAATTGGTCGAAAGCAATTGAATTAGTTTTGAAATCATACAAATTGCTCATGGCAAGTGTTTGGTGTATGTTGCTTATGAAATGCATGTGTTTAGCTATTGAAAGTAAGTGAAATGTTAATAAATTTCGTATATTTAGTACTTGCATGTTTGAATTGAGTAATTACAGGTACCGGGAAGCCGTTTGGCTAGATTTGATCGCGCAAAATGCTAAAATAATAAGCCGCTTGCTTAAATATGCTAAATAAAGGTACGTCTACGCAATAAAAAAAGGAAATATGAACTGTTTTTGTTTTTCCGATCGTGTGGGTCGATGTATATATATTTATATCTCTTGTCAAATTGCAAAAGCTCCCCCGTACAAAGGAGACTCTGCCAAAAAAATTTCGAAAATTTTGGGAGTTAGAAAATTTTTGGAAAAATTTTCATTAGCTACAAAACAATCTCGTATTGGAATTGAAATAAGGGATTTTGAAAATGGAGATTATAACTTATTGTTTAGTTGGAATTAAATGGTTTACAAAAGCAAATATGGGATTTTCACTAAGTTGGTTTTATAAAGTTAGTGGGTTTGGGTCATTCTTCTACTTTAGTAATTTCGGAGACGAAATTTTTTTAAGGGGGGAGGAATGTGACGACCCAGAATTTTGCACAATTTAAGTTGGGATATTTAATTGATTTTAATATTTAAAAGTTAGTTTGTAACTTAAATTTCAAATATCACCATTATTTGGGAATTTAATTATTAGATTTAAGTATTGGAAATTGGGTAAAATGTTGAATCTAGAGTTCTAAGCCTGATAAAAATAATTTAAGGGTTTGCCAAATTTATAACGATAGTACTAAAGATAGTAAAAGTGTTGAAATTGAATTTAGGAATGTTTTGTTAAGTTTGGAAATTTTATCCTTTAAATCGATATTTAAAAATAGCATTCCGAGGCGCGGTATTGGAATTCAACGAAACCAGTTCCATTGGATTCGTAATATTGTATTATTATCAGATTTCAAATTTTGTAGTTTTTGGAGTGGTCGTGTGATCGTATGATATATAAACGCGTTGAAATCTATATCGAATTCAAATTAATAACTGGATCCAAAAAGCTATCTTCTCCATATGATCGAATTAGGGCTCGAAACCTTTTCCATTGCGTTCAGAATAGGGGTACAGCATTATGAACGCCTAGCGGAACGCATCGATAGGAGGTCGAGATTTTAAGCTACGTTTTCGGGACGATGAAATTTTAAATAATATATATTCATATACCAGTCAACCTTCAACCGAAATAATTTCACGCCAGATTTCACTTCCATCACTGTAGCTAATCTCCTAAAATACGCCACACTTCACCTTTATATCACATACCGTCTTCTTTCTTCTGCAAATTTTGGTTGAGCATTTTAATTATGCAGATTAATTTCATTTGGAACGAAACATTTCTTCGTTCAAAATTTATTTATGGCCGCAATTTTAAATCGTGAATACTGAAAGAAGGGGCTATGCGGTAGGATCGTGTAATATGGAATAACGGAATAGTCTAGGTAGATAAAGAGGTAAATGCAAGGAGACACCAGAATTTTATACTGGTTCGGACCTCTCGTCCTACGTCCAGTCCCTAAGCTTCACTTAGGAATTTCACTAACTAACACCCTCACTTCACCTGGAGGAATAGGTTTACAACTTACCCGAACAACCGAACGGGATTTCTTGCCTCAACTACCGAAGAGGACTTCAACTCAATTACTAAAATACAATATTCGACTTGTTGTGTTCTTGTCAACACTAATTAGTCTAATGTAGTACAATATTCCTATAATCTTATCCTCGAGAATATGCAATGTGTTTGTAAAGATTTAGGAAATGTGAATTGCTATGAATCAAAAGAATGTTATAAAAAAAAACAGTGATTCAAGCAATAGATTAGTGAATGCTTTTGAGAATATCTAGAAAATATGAACAAGAGAATAGTTAGATTAAAGCAAGAGAATTCGGTGATTTAAATGATGTTATAATCATGTATTTATACTTGTAGAAGAGATGCATATGTTGTCAAAGGTTGCAAACAAGAGATGCTTCCATTTCTATTGATGAAAGGTTGCAACTCTTGGGAAGAAGAAGGTGTCTTTTCAGAGAAAAATCGCAGGTTTAAATTTAGTTGACTGAGCAGGAGATTCAGTCGACTGAAAATATGAAGAAAAATTTTCAGGAAAAAATTCAGTCGACTGTGTAGGAAACTCAGTCGACTGAAACTGTGCATGTGTATAAATTTGTTCCAGTTTCAGTCGACTGAACTCTGCTGTTAAATAAAAAACAGCAGTAGCTCATTTGGTTAGAGTACATGCCTTCCAAACTAGTGACCTGGGTTCGAGCCCCGCTCCATGCATTTTTTGAAAACTTGATTTTGATTAAAATATGCATGCAAGTTTATTTGAATGTGAATGATGATTCTTGAGTTTGTGCAACTCTTGAGGATAGATTTTAACAAATAAACCTATATATATATAAATCATACTCAATTTTATGTTTCATTGATCTTCCTCTATCTTGCATATATTTCTTCCTTTATACATTGTCATTGATCAAAAATCTTTGTGTATCAACATTTTCCCCCTTTTTGATTGATGACAATACTTGATTTTCTAAAGATGTTTAAACTTTCTCCCCCTGAATGTGTACACCTATCCTTCCTACAAAACAAAGTTAGTACCATAGATTTTCTCCCCCTTTGTCATCGACAAAAAGGAAGTAATAACCGTAGTTGCATGGTATTAAAATAATCACTTTAAACCAAAGAGAATGAATCTTAGAATTGCATAAAAAAATGCATAAAACATAATAGTTCAAATGTCATAGTTGCAAGAAATATAGAACAACAACTCAAATAAATTACCGATCCCTATCCCAATCGTAAGAACCTTCTCTGTCTCCTGGTTCTCTAATGACTGGTCCTCCTGTTGATGGTCGATAAGCTCTTCCTCCTTTTCCACCACTAGCTCCGCTTGTGCTGCTACTGGTATGCTCTTCGGATGACGTCCATGTAAATGTTGGTGCAGGACGCTTGCCACGAGATGTTGAAGTGGTAGTGGTGCTTGAGCACGAGATAGCGTCCCAAAGCTTATTAAAAAATCCTTTAATTTTGTCAAGCTTATTATCCACCCTTTTAAGACGATTATCAAGAATTTGTTGATTTCTTGATAATATTCCTAAGGATTGGTTGGTAGTGTTGGTCGGGTCAACAAGACGAATTTCTTCTTCTTGTTCGAAATGCTCTTCGTGTTGAGGTGGCGGAGGTTGTTGTTGTTGCTCTTGACGCCTAGCTTCCCATTCGGCAAGTGATATAAATCGAGGAGGTCGAGTAGGGAGTTGCATAAGGCTTATGGTCCAATGGTTTATTTGATGGACCGTTGTGTTCTCTGAATCCGGTAATGGTGTATCAACATTGAGGAGAAGTCGCATGATGTATTCTCCAATAGTCGCTATGCACTGGATCGATGATGGCCAAATATATAGATACAGAGTTGACGTGCAATAATCACAGTAGCAGCAATATAAATATAATAGCAGCGCGAATAAAAAGTAAAGCACGAAGCAATCACAGCAGAAATTTTATACTAGTTCGGACCTCTCGTCCTACGTCCAGTCCCTAAGCTTCACTTAGGAATTTCACTAACTAACACCCTCACTTCACCCGGAGGAATAGGTTTACAACTTACCCGAACAACCGAATGGGATTTCTTGCCTTAACTACCGAAGAGGACTTCAACTCAATTACTAAAATACAATATTCGACTTGTTGTGTTCTTGTCAACACTAATTAGTCTAATGTAGTACAATATTCCTATAATCTTATCCTCGAGAATATGCAATGTGTTTGTAAAGATTTAGGAAATGTGAATTGCTATGAATCAAAAGAATGTTATAAACAAAAACAGTGATTCAAGCAATAGATTAGTGAATGCTTTTGAGAATATCTAGAAAATATGAACAAGAGAATAGTTAGATTAAAGCAAAAGAATTCGATGATTTAAATGATGTTATAATCATGTATTTATACTTGTAGAAGAGATGCATATGTTGTCAAAGGTTGCAAACAAGAGATGCTTCCATTTCCATTGATGAAAGGTTGCAACTCTTGGAAAGAAGAATGTGTCTTTTCAGAGAAAATTCGCAGGTTTAAATTCAGTTGACTGAGCAGGAGATTCAGTCGACTGAAAATATGAAGAAAAATTTTCAGGAAAAAATTCAGTCGATTGTGCAGGAAATTCAATCGACTGAAACTGTGCATGTGTATAAATTTGTTCCGGTTTCAGTCGACTGACTGTTCCTGTTCAGTCGACTGAACTCTGCTGTTAAATAAAAAACAGCAGTAGCTTATTTGGTTAGAGTACATGCCTTCCAAACTAGTGACCTGGGTTCGAACCTCGCTCCATGCATTTTTTGAAAACTTGATTTTGATTAAAATATGCATGCAAGTTTATTTGAATGTGAATGATGATTCTTGAGTTTGTGCAACTCTTGAGGATAGATTTTAACAAATAAACCTATATATATAAAATCATACTCAAGTTTATGTTCCATTGATCTTCCTCTATCTTGCATATATTTCTTCCTTTATACATTGTCATTGATCAAAAATCTTCGTGTATCAACAAATACTTCCTCTCCTCTCATTCAAATAGATTCGAAACTTCTTAAATTTAAAATCTCTCTAAGAAAATGGCGACGAACGAATTTCGTTCGACAAAAATATCCATACGAATCGTAGTTTCCCTCATTCCCGAATTATCAATCCTTTGCGGTATAATCAATTCAAATATGCGAGGAGTGATTGATTTCCCGCATTATATAGCGGATGAGACCCTATGCGCCACATAATAGCGGATGATATTATATTGATCCCATATACCGCAATATTCCACCTCGAAGTGAAATTGTTATTTAATTGTTGTGCTAACGTTTGAGGATGCAGGGAAACAGGTTGGAGGGATCCAACTGGATTCCTCAAATATTTGAATTTGTTTCAATATTGTGTGTTAATTATCTATAATTTGTGTGTAATTATATTATTGAAACAATTGAAGGCTATAATTTAGCCGAATATATTTTTGGTATCGTTGGATACCGAAACTAAATAAAATTGAATTTTTGAAATTCAAGTTAAAAGTTTACCGTAAAATTTATTTTTGAGAATTGGATAAATTTAAAAAAAGGAATTTTAAAAGCATAAAGTTTTATTTTTAATCCTATTGAATAAAATTCCAAAATATGGTAAAAAGGCTTAATAAATGGATTTCGGGTAATATTATTCAAAGGTGGAAGAATTTATTTAAAATACAAATTTTAAATAGTTTGGAAAAAAATAAAGGAATTTATTGTAGGATCTAGATTAACCCTAGAGGGGGGTGGTGAATAGGGTTATAGCAAATTTTCTCGAATTAAACACAGAAATATAATAGCAGAAATAAATATGCTGAAAAGTAAATCACACACAAAATTTACCCAGCTTCGGCAACCCCTGCCTACTGCTGCATTCACAGATTTCTATTAGAATTAAACAGTATCACGCTTACAAACACTCTACTAGACTCGCAGACCCTTTTGCTCCCGCTCACAAACACTCTACTAGACTCGCACACCCTGCTCCCGCCTATAGAGTTTCGCTTACTCGCAAACACTGCTCCCGCCTATAGAGCTTTGCAAACTCGCACACCCTGCTCACTGAACTAATTCAAAATAGACAATCTGACACTACCTAAACCTAGGTGGTGATTTACTACTCCTTTGACTTGAAAAGAAAAACAACTTCAAAAATATAACCAGGAGCAAAAAATTAAAATATGAACTTGAATGCGTAATTTTTGCTCAATTAAAAATAATAAAAAAACTCTCTAAAAAATTAAGCCCAAAATAAAAGACTAATTCTCCTTTAATAATAAAGGCCGACCCACTAATTAAAAGTTTGCGTCCCCTTTCTCCTTTTTATTTTATCGGCCTGGTTCCCTTTTTTTTCTTGAGAATAATGCCGGCCGTTGTTTT
Organism: Allium cepa; assembly: GCA_030765085.1. Classification (NCBI taxonomy): domain Eukaryota; kingdom Viridiplantae; phylum Streptophyta; class Magnoliopsida; order Asparagales; family Amaryllidaceae; genus Allium; species Allium cepa. The sequence goes on along the minus strand of CM060934.1, from coordinate 484,090,761 downwards.
CTTCTTTCTGAGATTAGAGCTTGTAAAATTGGGGCTTTCGTTCTCTCTGCTCTGGAAATTAGGGCTTGAAGTCGCTGGCTTTAATTCGATCGATCCATTGATGTTTTGCGTGTCGCCTTGATCGATTGATTCCTCGTTGCTTATGCGGCTGCTTCGATGGAGTTCGTGTTCGAATTGGTATGTTCTTTTTATTGCTTGCAATTGCTTGATTTCTGTATTGCGAACTCCTTGATCTATGCCGATGATGATAGTTTGGTTTTTATAGGGTTCGATCCCCTGAGTTTTCGTTCGTATATTCGTGTTTGAATTTGTCAATGAATTACCTCGGCCACTTGATGATGCTTGAATGTTTGAGATTGATTCTGACTTCTTCAAATCACTTGAATAACACGGTTTCGAATTCATGTGATGACCACGGCTTTAATTTGTGACATTTGACTTTGTCACACGTATATTTTCGACTGTTGATTTCTTGGTTCACACGGCATTAAAACTTTCCTTTTAATTTTTTTGATACTTTGACTATTTCAAAGAATGCGTACATGAATTTTTCAACTTGTTTATCATCTTAATTGTCACAGCTTCAGCCATCTTTGCGTTCCTCCACTGTAGCATTGATTTCGTGATTTAAACTATAGCTTGTTTACTGTTTTTCGACTTCACTGAGAACTGTAATCTCTGGCCATCTTCTGATCGGTTTAACATGAACTTCGAATTAGCATTGCATTCGTGGAAATGTTGCAGTTAATTTGTGGTGTTGCCACTGTGCATATTCATGATGCTGTGTTGTGACCTTTCTTTCTCTGGCACACTTGTCTTGATGCACTGTACTTGTTTCAGTAGTTAGTTCGAAGCTGTCGTAGCTGTTGCACTGCATCACCACTGTTCTTAGCATTTGTACATATGAATGTGCTCACTGTTGTATTACAGTACACTGCATATTCTTCGTTTGGTCTACTTGCATTGTTCCACGTATACTTTGAGTTCTTGCAGTTGATTTGGTTGTTCCCTGTACTTGTGCACTGTTGTGTCTGGTTCTTTGAGTTCTTGATTGTCACAGCTCTATATAGTTTGGAACTGTGTCATGGTGATGCATTCTTGAGTCTTGGATATCTTGCATGATTTACTTGCATTGTGGCATTGTGTTCTGGTCATTTGCACTTGCATTTGGTTCATTTGCTCTTAGTATACTTCACATGCACAGTTTTTAACTTAAGTTGCATCTGTGCATATATATTGATGCTGCAGTCTTCAATGTACTGGTGACATGTGCATTGCTTCATGTTGCCTTCAGTAGCTTCACTGTTGCATTTGTATCACTGTTTCATTGTACTGTTTCATGCATGCTCGACATTGTGACTTGAGCTTTGTATATGAACTGTGTTGTCTTCATGCCTGACTTGATGTTTGTAACTTGTGGTTTCATGCTTCATGTATGTACTCTGTTCATATATTCTTGGTGACATTTCTTTGGTTTGCACTGCTTGTTGATGTTTGGTCTGTGTAGTTGCAGTATTCATTATGCATTGATGCAGTGCTGTCATGTTGTTTTCAGTAGTCTTGGCCATGTTGGTTCGAATTGCACTTGCTCTTTTGTACTACTTCACCATGTCACTTGAGGCTCTGCTGTTGCTATGCAGTTGCTATGGTCTCTGTTCTTACTGTTACTTACTTTGTGCATTGCCTTACTGTCACTACTGCTCCGAGTCAGTTTCATTGTTGCTGCTCCTTCGGTGCACTATGCTTTGTGTACATGTCTTGTTGAGTTTGTAGTTTGTTGTCACTGGTTCATTGGGCTGCATACATGTTGTAAGTGATACTTTGGACCTTTTGCCTTCAGTTGCTTGTCGAATTTGCATGTATCTGTATCACTTTGGTATACTGCAGCTTGTATTCTGCCTTGAGTTGAATCCCGTGTGTTATTTGGGTTTGACCTTGTGCTGAATTGTTAACAGTGCTTTTGTTTGATTTGTGCACACGAGTTGGCGGGGCAGTGCACACGTGTACAAATGTATGTGTGTGTACTGCAGCCACTTATGTATACCTGTCCCTATAATATCTATGTGCACGACTTTGTGATGAAATCAAGTGTGAATGATGACGAACAACCCAAATAACTGAGGCAAATCATATTTTCAAAAATCGTATTTCATTTTATATTGCAAAAATATTTCTTTTTCAATTTTACTGCGTTAGTGAATATTTTTGCAGATTGCTCAGATGCTGGATTCAAACTGGAATGCAGTTGAAGATAAAAATACGAGTGTGAGTGATATGAGTGAGGTTATCAATGTAAAAATATTTGTGATGTAATCGTGATGTAATCAAAAATGTATATGTATAGTGAGAGCATGAATTTGTACTATTCAAGATTGTAATAAATATTTGTTTGAATAAAATTTCTGTTTGAATTCAAAATCTGTGTAACTTGTTCTGTTTGAATTCAAATTCAAATTCTGGGTAATTTATTTTATTCAACAAATATTTATTTAATCTATGAAAAAAAACAAAATAGTACATTACCAAATACATTTAAATGAATATATATGTTTATTATCATCAAACAAAAACATATAAGCGCATATTCAACAATCTCCCCCTTTTGATGATAACAAACATATATTTAAGATTTTGACCGTGTTAAATGTATTTGACCAATTATATACTCTAATTGCTCCCCCTATTTAAATGCTCCTCTCTACATAATACTCCCCCTACATATATGCATACAAATAAAAATATGTAAATGAGCCTATATGCAAATTGAAAATTATTTAACCTTTGCTTGATTCTATTCGACAAAATCTTAACTTTTCTCTCCCCCTTTTGTTATCAGCAAAAGAATAATAGTGTTATAAAATAGGGATGAAGTGATAGACATGAATCAAACATTTAACTCAATTAAATATAAATATCAAATTTCAATAAAACTCAAACAAAAATCATAATTACCCTTGTCAAGCGCATATTCCACTTTCAGAAGTGATGGGGATAAAATCATCAAAAATCATACAATTCTGTCTATTTGTGGTATATTTATTTCAGGAAATTTGAATATCTACTAACCATGCATAACCGTTAGGACTTTTAAATGAGATTAGTAGTATTCACAATTTTTATTAAAAAAAATGAAATCAAGTATCTTCTAACCACGCATGACCGTGAGGACTTTTAAATGGGATTAGAATCAACTTGTCTATTTGAATCAATTAATTTTGATATGCGTTCCATACATGCATAACCGTGAGGACTTTTAAATGAGCATGGAAGCACATAATCACAAATCCAAGTAATTCACCCATGCATAACCGTGAGGACTTTTAAATGAGAGTGAATACTTTGGATATTTATTTTTATTGCTAAATATAATAAGTTGAAGCACAAATAATTTCCTTCACAGATTTAAAGATATTGAAGAACAAATGATTTCCTTTGTAAACTACCACAAATTTACATACTAAATATGATCTTGATGAGTGATGGTCGATAGAAAGATGATAGAAATCGAAATGATCATGGAATTTTTACCCAATAAAAAGTTTTTATAACTCTTGTTATGAAATTCTAAAGAAATTTTCTAATTATACTTTCTTGAGTTATAATATATGATAAATATCAACACTCATCTCTTTTTCAATCACTATTCATCTTTTCGATAATCAAAGGGAGTCAGATTAGTCAAAATTTGTCATTTAAAATCAAATTAAAAATTATAAAATCAATTTTTCAAAAATGATTAAGCTGTAAATATGGTCAAACATGATTTTCTCGAGGGGGTTTTATAAGAAAATTTTCTGCTATTTGAAAATTATTTCAAATGAAAAATATGCAGATATTTTCTTTGGAAAAAAAACGATGCAGCAAATGAATGTTTCAAAAAAAAATTAATCACGTTCCACTAGTAATTTTTCTATCAACCATATTGCCAGTGTAATCTGCATCTGAATTTAAATTTCACTCAATATTCACTTGTTGAATCAAACCATGAAATGTGCACCAAAAATTTCAAACTTAACATCATTCTTTTGAATTTGAATTTAAGCCGTGTCAACACTCAAACAAATATCATGATGTTAATTTCAGAAACCATAGGATAAACAATTATATTCATGAGTAATCAACAGTCAATCAACATCATAATTATTTCAAAAATAATTTCTTGAAGTTTCAACAATTTCTTAAAAACCTTTTTCACATGAATTTGAAATCGTGCAAATTTACAAGCAGTGACCAAAATATATCTACGTGTAGCATGAGTAATCAAATACCATCATTTGACCGAACAAATTTATATGGATTAGTTCAAAGTTGAAAATCTGATTGGTCATCGATTAAGTACAAATCAATGTCATTTTTAAGAATAAGTCAAAAAATTTCTTAAAATCCTTTTTACAATTTTTTAATAGAATTCATTAGGATTTTAAGTTGAAGCCATGTAAATAGAAGAAACCATGAATATAGATTTAGCCAAAAATATTATCGTCAATCAATAAAAGCACCATCAGCAATCCAAATTAATCGATATAAAGTATTTCAAGGATTGTAGTGTTTTTGGCATAAAAGCATAATTGGCCAACAATTTTGAAAAAATCAGAATCAAAATTATCATCTTTTATTCATCTCAATATTGGCTGATTTTAATTCAGAATATGGTGCAGATTATCACATTTAATATATCGTTTAAAACATACCATTACCTGTTTTACCTTTACGATATTTTTCGTCGTTGTTCATTGTGATTCTGTCACCTTTATACTAGGCTAAGGAACTTTGTTTTGTCGCCCGTTGCGTTTCTGGAACAGCCAAAATCCAGAGAACACTATTGTTGTTCCTTAGCCTGCCACCACACCTACACGAGAAAAGATTTATGTGACCTATTTGTTTTTATAGGTCCATGATTGTTAGTGGCAGAATATGAAACATATGTTTGTGGAGACCCAAAACTATTTATATATGTTCCTTTTGGCACCCAAATTTGTTTGACTTTCAAAGATTTTATATTTGTGCCTTTTGGAACCCAAATTGGTATAGTTTTCACGTGTTTGGGTCTATACCAACAATTATTTCGATTATGTCCAAATTCTCTACAAAACGTGCACATTAAATTGACTTGATTAAATTTTGTGTTCCTATGACTATGATTTTCAACATGATTTCCAATTATTTCAGATCGAGCAAAAACACTTTTACTTTTTGCATTATCATCATTTTGTGATTTCCCAAAACCTAGTCCTTTTCTATTGTTAGCAAAAATTTGATTTTCCAATAGCATGTTGAAAGATTTTTCGCCTCTTGAAAAGTTATTCAAAAATTTCTCAAGATTTTGGACTTTAGTTTTTAATGTTGAGTTTTCAGTGACAAGTGAGGTGCATCGATTAATAAAATCCTTTCTCCTAGTGTCGATGGTTTCCTTAAGATTCAAGTTTTCATTTTCAAGACTTTCAAAGTTATTCCTCAGTTTTGATAATTCTGAATCTAAAATCTTATATTTTTTACATTCTAGGTTTTGAATATTTTCAAGTTCAGTTTTTAACCTAAAATTTTCACGAGCAAATTCTCTCCTATCAGATTTCAGTTTTTCAATTTTAGATTCAAGAGTATCCACTACCTTAGTAAGATCAGAACACATAAAAACAAGTTCTTTATAAGAAAACTCACATGCCTCACTAGATTCGTCGGAGGTTGCTTCTGATTCTGATTTTGCCATGCAACACAAGTTAGCCTCCTCTGAGCTGCTATCCGAAGCTTCCTCTCCTTCTTCATCATCCTAAGTCGCTGCAAATACCTTCTTTGCCTTTTTCTTTTCTTTGTTGTTTTTGAGAAGTGGGCATTTTGGTTTGATGTGGCCAGGCTTGTTGCAGTTATAACACGTCAGTTCATTATCGGAATTTTCAGAATCTTTTGACCTATTGCCCTTTGTTTTCTTCTTGCGTGGCTTGAATCTAGACCATCTTCTAAGATTATTGACAGCCATTGCAAGCTCTTCAATTGGATCTTCTTCATCGCTTTCTTCTTTGCTCTTTAAGGCAATCGTCTTCTTCTTTGGTTCGGAGTTGTTGCGTTCTTCCTTTGCTTTTAACTCAAGCTCATATGTCATCAAGTTGCCAATCAACTCCTCCATGCTTAGTTTGCTCAGATCTTTCGATTCTTGGATTGCTGTGACTTTTGCCTCAAAGTTCATTGGTAAAACTCGTAGTATCTTCCGCACAAGCTCTACCTCAGTGAATACCTTCCCAAGCGCTCTAGCATTGTATACCAAGGTTGAAAAGCATCCAAACATGTCTTTTATGCTCTCGCCTTTGTCCATCACAAAGTTTTCGTATTCATTGCTGAATAGGGCTAGACGAGACTCCTTGACTTGAGAAGTTCCTTCGTGTGTCACCTCCAAAGTGTGCCAAATTTCCTGTGCTGTTGTACAATGAGAAATTCTATTAAATTCATTTTTATCAAGAGCACATATCAAAGCATTCACGGCTTTAGCATTTGTCATTTTCAATCTCTTATCGTTAGCATCCCACCTATCCTTAGGTTTAGGAATCTCAGTACCACCAACGATTATAGTGGGAGGTTTATAGCCAGTTTCAATAATATCCCAAACATCATAATCAACGGAACTAAGATAAATACTCATCCTAACTTTCCAATAAGCATAATCGTTCCCGTTAAACATGGGTGGCCTAACGATAGATTGCCCCTCAGAAAAAGCATTATTTGACGAATTCATGACTCTAGAGTTAAATAAAAATACCAGGCTCTGATACCACTTGTAGGATCCAGATTAACCCTAGAGGGGGAGGGTGAATAGGGTTATAGCAAATTTTCTCGAATTAAACACAGAAATATAATAGCAGAAATAAATATGCTGAAAAGTAAATCACACACAAAATTTACCCAGCTTCGGCAACCCCTGCCTACCGCTGCATTCACAGATTTCTATTAGAATTAAACAGTATCACGCTTACAAACACTCTACTAGACTCGCAGACCCTTTTGCTCCCGCTCACAAACACTCTACTAGACTCGCACACCCTGCTCCCGCCTATAGAGTTTCGCTTACTCGCAAACACTGCTCCCGCCTATAGAGCTTTGCAAACTCGCACACCCTGCTCACTGAACTAATTCAAAATAGACAATCTGACACTACCTAAACCTAGGTGGTGATTTACTACTCCTTTTACTTGAAAAGAAAAACAACTTCAAAAATACAACCAGGAGCAAAAAATTAAAATATGAACTTGAATGCGTAATTTTTGCTCAATTAAAAATAAAAAAAACTCTCTAAAAATTAAGCCCAAAATAAAAGACTAATTCCCCTTTAATAATAAAGGCCGGCCCACTAATTAAAAGTTTGCGTCCCCTTTCTCCTTTTTATTTTATCGGTCTGGTTCCCTTTTTTTTTCTTGAGAATAATGTCGGCCGTTGTTTTCTTCTTTCTGAGATTAGGGCTTGTAAAATTGGGGCTTTCGTTCTCTCTGCTCTGGAAATTAGGGCTTGAAGTCGCCGGCTTTAATTCGATCGATCCATTGATGTTTTGCGTGTCGCCTTGATCGATTGATTCCTCGTTGCTTATGCGGCTGCTTCGATGGAGTTCGTGTTCGAATTGGTATGTTCTTTTTATTGCTTGCAATTGCTTGATTTCTGTTGTAACAACCGTGGTATTTTCAACCATTCGCATCCATTATAAGTGTATAGGTAGACACTCATGCCGGAATTAAATTGCTCAAAATACCGCGTTGTAAATAAAAATTTGGCAAATCTCAGAATATACAGTAAATAAAAATCATAGAATCACAGGCACAGAGTAATAATAGTGCAGCAGAAGCAAAAGAAATAGTAGTTCATGAAGCTACTATATAAAAATATCAGAGTTACATAAAATACAATAGAGGAAATAAGGTACAAAAGAAGTCTCACTTCGTAGAAGTCAACTAATACAAGCGCTGAAAGGAACAACAGGTTTCAAAAGATAAACATGACAAGTAGATAATCTCCAGCGATTCCAATCTCCAGAAAGTGGAAATCCAAATCTGTGAATAACTCAGGCTGACCCGAGCGTAAATAAAAATACAAACACTCGAGTCAGGACATACATACTTATACAATGTAAACCAACTCAAGTGAACTGTAGTAAAGGTACAAGTAACTTAGAAGATGCTTGGGACCGCCCATCCTCTAAGGATCCGTTAAACTATTTACTATGTAGTATATTGCGCTATATACAGTAGTGTCTAATCAGTAAAGTATAATCATATAGAAAATAGCGTTAAGGGGATGGTGAACCTTAACGCTGTCGGATCTTTAAAACCAAAATCGTAGTGGGCTCGATATAAGGATATGACATGGCACGCGAGGCAATGCCAGGGTGGATACACCGTTTGCACTCCCGGACCGGTGGTGACGGCAAGCCAGCAACTTCCGCCCACCTCGAACAATACCCCAGAATCAAATGTGGCGCCACCGAATCGAATCACAAAAGTAATAGAATGGTTTCCGATGGAGCATGCTCGATGAAAGGGTGCGACCCTTTGTGTAGCCCGGTATAGCTCCTGTTTTAGTCATATATGCCAACTCACGGGAGTTGGGTCCACGTAATATACCTCGAGAACGTTGCCACCATCCTACTTCATTCTGGAATCTCCACCGCGTACACAGTTGTTAAAGTGGTTTTCGGTATTGGCCGGCTATAAGACAATATCCGATCCCGGTCTCTTTAACAACCAATCGTTATTATAACCCGTAGTTATAACTTTAAAACATATTTTATACTTCAAAATAAAATATCATTTCAACCCAAATCTTTATCAAAATAAAGAATAAATCATTTCCAAACCATTTCAATATATCATCATACCATATCTTTCAATTCAAATATTTATCAAAGTAATTATCAAGTCATTTCAAATCATTTTTAATACATAAACATCACATCTTCCAAATTCAATATTTATCAAAATAATTATCAAGTCATTTCAAATCATTTTTAATACATAAACATCATATCTTCCAAATTCAATATTTATCAAAATAATTATCAAGTCATTTCAAATCATTTTTAATACATAAACATCACATCTTTCAAACTTCATTTTCAAATCGTCTTAATTTCAAAATATCATAACTTTCAAAACTTCATCTTCGAATCATTTAATATATACCAGAATATCATATCTTTCAAAACTTCATTTCAAATCATTTCAATATATCATATCTTTTCGAAACCACATTTCAATCATTTAATATATCAAAATATCATCTCTTTTCACAACCACATTCATTTCAATATCATTATTCATTTTATTCAATTTAAAATACCATTTCAATTCATATTTCAAAACAGTTTATATTCCAAAAATCATTTTTAATCACTAAAATGAAGTTATTATGTTTAATAATTAAATTATTAAACTTCCAAAATTTTCAACTTTCAATGTTCATTTATTCACTTAAGTTTATTAAAACAGTAAAGATTCACTTTTCGTGGCATTTAGAAAATGCTACGGAAAAATACATTCAAAACAGTTCACTTTAACAAAAGACAACATTTTAAAATGTTGTAATAGGGTTTACTTAAATTTCAAATAAACTTAGTTAAATTCAAAAATTATAGCACTTACAAAAAATTTCTATAATAGCTTTTAATTCAATTTAGCTTTTTAGTTCATTATCGTCAACTACAGCATTTACAATGCTGTAATATCATTCACATTGTAATTAATAGAATTTCAAAAATGCAGTAAATTAACTTCAAATATTCAATAAAATTTCTCAACCAATTATATTTTTATTTAAAACATTTTTTAACTTATAAAATCACACATTTCACATTTATAAACATCATTTAATTTTCCTCAAGTTCATGATTTTATAAAGTTAAATTTCCATTCAAAAATCAAGTTTTAATAATAATTCACTTATCAAAATGCAATGTTCAATTTTAGATTCACTACATTAAATTTCAACTTAACATTTATGTTAAAATTCTCAAATATAACTTATTTTTATTTTTATTTACTTAACTAAAATTTCCCTTTCAAGTCAATTTCATAAATTTCCAATTTTAGTTATATTTCAAATTTTCAACTTAAAATATTCATTCATTTCACATTTCAGCTTTATTAAAAATCATTAATATGATATAAAATCACTTTAAATTCAATTTATATTCAAATTATCATAAATTCATATTCAATTAAATTTCCAATTATAATTAAATCAATTTTTCCAAAATAACTTACGTTCAAAATTTCTAACTTTTCCATTAATTCAATTCACTTACAATTATTCATAAAATCAATAATATTTTACAAAAATCCTTTTTAATTATATTTAAATCAAAATAATATAATATTTACATTTCTAAAATAACTTTAAAGATTTTAGGAAAACATATATTAACTACGGGTCTATATATAATTTTCTACGCTAGGTAAAGTGATACGGATATGTATCATTTCAATCCGTAGTTTAAAAAGAAAAATCCGGGTTTTATCATTTCAAACCCGCAATCCCAAGTTAAATAAATGATTTGAAAATCATTCAGGCCTATCATTTCAGCCCATAACAATTTTCCCTTATTCCAAAGTCCGTTCGGGTATATATCATTTCAACCCATAGTGATTCTAATCAAAAGGGAACTTGCAGTGTGATAAACTGATATAAATAAACATAATAGCATAATAAACAGTAACAAGTGATATAACAGGTGTAATAACAGGTGTAAACATCATATGATCATAATATAGCAGTTATAACATGATGCAATACATTTACAGATTCAAATGGTGTCGGTTTATCAGTTATATAGGTACAGATTGTCTGGTGAGAATAACTCACCGGTTTGAGCTGGAGACACAACAACGAATTTCACGAACGGAATCTACACAAGCACAAAAGCACGACACAGATACGAATGGAGGAGCCAAGGATTAATTCCCTTGAATACAAATCAAACAAACAATAACAAACATGAATTATAAACCAAGATATTACAAAACAATGCTAGGAATAAGTACACAATTCAAAGCTAGAACTTTTGCACTTGCATTCACCTTTGTATGCTTCAGCTATGGACTGGAAAAGCACTGTAATGGAATGGTTTTGGATCAGGTTTGGATGCAACAGGTCAGCGTATCATGGATTTGATGATGGTGCAAAGGTATGTGTACATGAAACTATGACTACAAGGCATAAACAAGGATTTTGGTCCATATTTGGCTCGACCTATGGCACACTTGGGCTGGCTATACTTACTCCAGATCTAGACAGTGGGGAGTGATGGTATAGCAGCACCCAAAGGTCATGTGGTTGCTGGTGGTGGTGGTTCTAGGGGTGGCCAAGAGGAGTATGTGAAAGGATATTGGCATTAAGGCTCGGTTAGGCTAGTTTTAAGGGTTTGCTTGCAATTTTTGTGGAGTTTTCAACATGGGGAGGCCACGGCCTGATCTGGTTCAGGTCTGGACAGTGGGTAGGTGGAGGGTCAAAGGTTGTATCATGGTGGTGGTGGAACAATAGGAGGTGGCCAAGGCAAGATATGAAGGAGATAGTGGAGTATATGGCTAGGCTAGGCAATTTCAAGGGGTTTGGTGCAAAGTTTGTGATGCTAACCTCAATGGATGGGCAAAACTTGGTTAATGTCAGAGGAGGGGGAGGAGGAGCTGCTGTAGATGGTGGAGGAGATGGTGGAGCTGATGGTGGAGAGGTTAGGCTGAGCAAAGCATGAAGAAGCAGGGCAAAAATCAAGGCAAACAAATGGAAAAAGGAAGAAGATGAGAGGAAAATGGAAGCCATATTTTTCTTTGAAGTGCCGTGAGTTTTTAGGAGATGAAGGAGGACATTTGTTTACGTGCAAATGATATGTGATCAGCTGAAAGAAATGAGATATGGTTGGCCTCAATTGAATGCAAGAGTTAGAAAATGAAAAGGTGGGAAAACAAAGAGACTTAAGCAACTAAAGAGTCACAAAACCTTTCAAATTTCCACTAAATTCTTTTTAATTTTAAATAACTGAAATATATATATAAATCCAGATAAAAATACGAAAATTTAGTAAATAAACAATAATAAATAAATAAATTATTAATTATATATAGTTTAATTAAATAAAACAGCAAAATTTACAACTAGTCCTGAAAATATGAAAAATAAGTGCAATGAACTTGGAAAAATTTTTATGTACTTAAAAATATTTATAAATAAAGATAAGAACACAAAATAAAATGAATTCACAAAATAAATAAATAAATTTTAATTAAAATATAGTTTAGACGAAGAAAATAGCAGAAAAAGGAAACAGCCTTTTAAAAATAGGAAATCATCATAGTAAATTTTAGAAAAATCCTATTATTATTTTTAAAATATTTAGAGATGAAAATATACATAAATTAACATATCTACCCATATTAAAAGAAATATAAGAAAGAAAAATATGATTTATAAATTTTAAAATAGGCAAAATTGCACAATAAAACAAATTATACTAGAAATTGAAATGTACATAACTTTTACATTTTAACTCCGTTTTCAATGAAACGAAAAGTGGTGTTCTTAGAATTTTATGTAATTTCACAATAAAAGATAAAATTTATAATTTTAAACTTTTAAAATTTTAAGTCAAAAGTCAAAGTTTGACTATTTTGACCAAAATCAACATTTCAGGAACATATTCAAATTACACAAGTTTGAAATAATAATTTCATATAAAATCAAGATTTATATTTAAGTAATAAAATTTAATCATTTAAAATAAGTAAAATAAGTTTTTTTTTAAATCGAAATAATTAAAATATAAAAAAAAAATACAGGGTTGTCACATCTGTATTGCGAACTCCTTGATCTATGCCGATGATGATAGTTTGGTTTTTATAGGGTTCGATCCCCTGAGTTTTCGTTCGTATATTCGTGTTTGAATTTGTCAATGAATTACCTCGGCCACTTGATGATGCTTGAATGTTTGAGATTGATTCTGACTTCTTCAAATCACTTGAATAACACGGTTTCGAATTCATGTGATGACCACGGCTTTAATTTGTGACATTTGACTTTGTCACACGTATATTTTCGACTGTTGATTTCTTGGTTCACACGGCATTAAAACTTTCCTTTTAATTTTTTTGATACTTTGACTATTTCAAAGAATGCGTACATGAATTTTTCAACTTGTTTATCATCTTAATTGTCACAGCTTCAGCCATCTTTGCGTTCCTCCACTGTAGCATTGATTTCGTGATTTAAACTATAGCTTGTTTACTGTTTTTCGACTTCACTGAGAACTGTAATCTCTGGCCATCTTCTGATCGGTTTAACATGAACTTCGAATTAGCATTGCATTCGTGGAAATGTTGCAGTTAATTTGTGGTGTTGCCACTGTGCATATTCATGATGCTGTGTTGTGACCTTTCTTTCTCTGGCACACTTGTCTTGATGCACTGTACTTGTTTCAGTAGTTAGTTCGAAGCTGTCGTAGCTATTGCACTGCATCACCACTGTTCTTAGCATTTGTACATATGAATGTGTTCACTGTTGTATTACAGTACACTGCATATTCTTCGTTTGGTCTACTTGCATTGTTCCACGTATACTTTGAGTTCTTGCAGTTGATTTGGTTGTTCCCTGTACTTGTGCACTGTTGTGTCTGGTTCTTTGAGTTCTTGATTGTCACAGCTCTATATAGTTTGGAACTGTGTCATGGTGATGCATTCTTGAGTCTTGGATATCTTGCATGATTTACTTGCATTGTGGCATTGTGTTTTGGTCATTTGCACTTGTAGTTGGTTCATTTGCTCTTAGTATACTTCACATGCACGGTTTTTAACTTAAGTTGCATCTGTGCATATATATTGATGCTGCAGTCTTCAATGTACTGGTGACATGTGCATTGCTTCATGTTGCCTTCAGTAGCTTCACTGTTGCATTTGTATCACTGTTTCATTGTACTGTTTCATGCATGCTCGACATTGTGACTTGAGCTTTGTATATGAACTGTGTTGTCTTCATGCCTGACTTGATGTTTGTAACTTGTGGTTTCATGCTTCATGTATGTACTCTGTTCATATATTCTTGGTGACATTTCTTTGGTCTGCACTGCTTGTTGATGTTTGGTCTGTGTAGTTGCAGTATTCATTATGCATTGATGCAGTGCTGTCATGTTGTTTTCAGTAGTCTTGGCCATGTTGGTTCGAATTGCACTTGCTCTTTTGTACTACTTCACCATGTCACTTGAGGCTCTGCTGTTGCTATGCAGTTGCTATGGTCTCTGTTCTTACTGTTACTTACTTTGTGCATTGCCTTACTGTCACTACTGCTCCGAGTCAGTTTCATTGTTGCTGCTCCTTCGGTGCACTATGCTTGGTGTACATGTCTTGTTGAGTTTGTAGTTTGTTGTCACTGGTTCATTGGGCTGCATACATGTTGTAAGTGATACTTTGGACCTTTTGCCTTCAGTTGCTTGTCGAATTTGCATGTATCTGTATCACTTTGGTATACTGCAGCTTGTATTCTGCCTTGAGTTGAATCCCGTGTGTTATTTGGGTTTGACCTTGTGCTGAATTGTTAACAGTGCTTTTGTTTGATTTGTGCGCACGAGTTGGCGGGGCAGTGCACACATGTACAAATGTATGTGTGTACACTGCAGCCACTTATGTATACATGTCCCTGTAATATCTATGTGCACGACTTTGTGATGAAATCAAGTGTGAATGATGACGAACAACCCAAATAACTGAGGCAAATCATATTTTCAAAAATCGTATTTCATTTTATATTGCAAAAATATTTCTTTTTCAATTTTACTGCGTTAGTGAATATTTTTGCAGATTGCTCAGATGCTGGATTCAAACTGGAATGCAGTTGAAGATAAAAATACGAGTGTGAGTGATATGTAGTGAGGTTATCAATGTAAAAATATTTGTGATGTAATCGTGATGTAATCAAAAATGTATATGTATAGTGAGAGCATGAATTTGTACTATTCAAGATTGTAATAAATATTTGTTTGAATAAAATTTCTGTTTGAATTCAAAATCTGTGTAACTTGTTCTGTTTGAATTCAAATTCAAATTCTGTGTAATTTATTTTATTCAACAAATATTTATTTAATCAATGAAAAAAACAAAATAGTACATTACCAAATACATTTAAATGAATATATATGTTTATTATCATCAAACAAAAACATATAAGCGCATATTCAACATTTATTTTAAAAGAAAATAATTTGGAAGTCAATTTGGAATTTGATTCGACGTTTGAAATTTAATCTTTGGGAAACCGATTTGGTATTGATTTGGTGTTTAAAATAAATTTTAGGAAATCAATTCTGAAATTGATTTGGTGTTTGAAATAAATGTTTGGAAAACCAATTTGGGATTTGATTTGGTATTTGAAATAAATTTGGGAATCAATTTGAAAATTGATTTGGTGTTGAAAGTGAATATTTAGGAATCGATTTGAAAATTAAAATTCACAATGGGAATTTTGTAAAAAGAAAGGGGAATTTGTTTTAAAGATAAATATTGTTTTATTTTTAAAAGTGTGTTAAGGAATTTATGGATTTGGAACGTAAATTTAAAGTAAATCCAGAACGATTTATAAATTGATTTAAATGAACCATTTTAGAATGTATGATGTACTTTCCCTGGAAAGCCGAGTATGTTATCAATGTAGTTTATAAATATAAATTAAAGTTGTAAAGATGGTTTCAAGGAAAGAATATATTCGGAGAAATTATTTATCTAGGTTATTTTTAAAACCTTTAAAGTAAAGACTTATTTTAATTTATTATAGAAGTGATTATTTAAAGTTTTAATTGATATTTGTTTTAGAAAATGGATATTTAAATAGTTATACCCTATCTACTAATTTTATTTTAAAATTAGTTTGGACTTGAATTTTTATATGAGATATTAGCATAATATTTTCATAACTAATATTTAAGTAAGTTTTTTAAAACAGTTTTATTTCAAATATTTTCAAGTATATATGTTTGGATAAGTAATTTAAATTATTTAAACTATTTGGACTCGGTAGATTTTCAGTGGAAATGAATAAATATTTGGGAATATATTCCGCGTAAGGAAAATGATTTGAAATTTGTTTTCAAAGGATTGAAAAGTGAAAAGTGATTTGAAATTTGTTTCCAAATGGTTGAAGTGTTAAAATTATATATTGCGAAGATATTTTAAAATTAAATAATTTGGAAAAATTATTTAAAATCTGGTGTTTGTTGTGAATACTGATTGATAGTTAAATAACCGACTATCAATATTGGTCTTTAAATGGCATTTGAATTTCGTTGCGACCGGGGGTCGGATTCCAAATGGATATTCGAAAACCACATCGAACCATTGTGATTGTGATAGATCTTTTGTTTAAAAGGTCAAAGTGGAAATTTGTTGTGATTTGTTTGAAATCTGAATGTAAAACTTATTTTTTTAAAAAGCGCTCGTTATTCGGATTAACCGGGAGAGGACTTTTTGTTATAAAACCCATTCTGGATAATGATACAACGAAATCAGATTGCATTTGAAGATGGTGTTGAAGACTGGGTATTTTCGAAAGCGAAAGGATTACCTGTCGAATGTCTCTACACCGGGTTGCTTCGATATTGAGATTTTATCACCCTTTGTGATGGAGATTCCGAACATGATTTGTGAATATCTGGATTTGCAAGGGCTTCTTTGAAGTGCCTTCGGTTCCGTTCGATCCCGGAACGAACTTTTATAGATGTGTGTCTGATGTGACACTTTGAGATGTAAAGCTGGTTTCTATCAAATACGTTCTGTTGGTGGCGGAAAATTTATTCGCTTAGCTTAACACCTTTCTCTGAGATGTACGAGCTCAGAGGTTATGTAGTTGATGGTTACTAGTGATACATTCCCAATTTGGTAATGTGGCATACGAAGTGCTGCTGATCATTTGTTGATCGAAGCATGGCTTTTTTGAAAAGCGTAGCTTTGTCGACGAGACTTCGTCGTACCTCACAACCCGGAATGGTCGAAACAGGAAAGATAAAACACGGTTATTTGGTGGTAGCGCCCCGTAAGGGTATGTCATTTCCTTCTGGAAAAGGGTTTTATCATGGTATGGAGCCCAGATATTTAACCTATGTGGTTGCTGCAAATTTATTAACTTTGTGGTTGTTGCTTTGTGGTTGAGGATCCTCGGATAAAGGTCGTAAACGACCGGGGGATGGCATAATCGTGTAGTAGTTACCTAGTTACAGAGGTAACCCGGCCTTGTGTTGGCAGAGATCCGGTTAGGTTTTCGGGGCGTCCCTCCAGAGGCGTACCCATGTGGCAATACGAAGTTCCTTAGCCTGACCATTTGTTGGAAATCCAATCACCAATACGCGCCTTGTACGGTTTTAGTTGTAGAACCTGCCATCTAATATGGTAGCTATTGTAGGCATACTATAACGGTATGTATGCTGGCTAAGATTAATATCATACTTGCAAATGTTTTCCACTATGCACTAATGATAATATTAAAAAGAATTTCGCATATCAAGCATGTTTGACTATCAAAAGGAGAAATCTCCCCCAAGTGTGCGATTGCATTGTGTGTGTGTCGGGAGGCCTTATGGTAGTTTCATTTTCCAAAAAGCATTGCGAGTTTCTTTTATTCCCTCTTTTGTTTTCTTTTTTTTAAAGATATATGTTTTTAAGATCTCACACCAGTCTCTTGACTGACATGGAGTTTATTGTTCCCTTTCTAAACTCTAAGTGCCTACAATTGTCCACACGGACAGCGTAGAGCCAAGTTATCATTATTCTGGAGCGAAGTCAGAGAAGATATTTGTGGAGGTCTGGAGTTCGAGCTGGATGGCGAGGCGTATCATCTATACTATGTATTATCCGTTGCGTTTGGGTTGGTGCAAAGTCAGTTTCCATGTAGTCAAGTTATAATGACTGTCAGTGTTGTATCATGTTATGAACTCCGATAATGTGAAGTATGTAAAAACTGATATAGATCTTTGTTTTAAAGATTATTCATTTATCTATTATATTTTTTCTACTGCGAAATGTGAGATTCTATTGTTGTTTCTGTTTTTTCTTCTATCTTCTTCTTCTTTGACCCTAACGGTTCAATTTTCCAGCATTCGATTGTGCGGCATTTGATACAGTGGACGTACTGATGTCGACTTTCGGACGTCAAAAAATTGGGTCGTTACAATGTGGTATCAGAGCACTTGGTGAAGCTACAACCTTTGCTCTGGTGGGGATTACTCATTAGAGATAGAGTCAGTAGTACTCTAGAATGAGTTGAGTGTAATAATAGATACGAGCGCGTATTTGTTAGTGAATATAAAAATTGTTTTATATTGTAATGATCGGTTTATTGAGTGGTATATGGATTCTGGTCGATATAGTCTGTATAACTCTACCGTTGGGCATCTCTAAACACTTGTACATAATAATGCGACATGATATAGTTTCAAAATAGGGTAAATGAAATAATTTTGCCCAAATTATTTTTGTATATGAAAGAAATAATTTTTGTAAATTATTATATAGTATATTAGATTATATTAGGAAGTGATAATATTAGATTATCACCGATGTTTTGTAAATGGAATTTTTGTAAATTTTTGTAATAACTTTTGTACATAATAATTTTTGAATAAGAAATTGAAATGATAACTAAAAGCTAAGAAATAAAATTCCAGAGTAATATTTGAAAATGAATTTGAAAGAATTTGAAAATTTGAGATTTGGGAAAAATTTTGAGTTTGAAAATGATTTTCAAAAGTTTTAGAAAAATGTTGAAGGGATGAAAAGCTCTAAACTCTTTTCGGTCGCTGGAAAATAACTTAAATGATGACTGCAGCATCATCGATGTTCATTTTCGAGTTTCCAGTAGAGGAATTGCTGCCAAAATAATTTAAATTGGAATTGTTTGGAAAACTGGGTTTGGTTTCGGAAATTGAAAAGATAATTTGAATTGATTTCAAAAATGATTTTTGAAATGTTGGATAGACTCTGGAATCAGATAAAAATTGTTATGGAATAAAATTTATTGAGGTGGAAAATAAAATTGTGAATGAATAAATGAATTTACAATTGTAAGTAAATAAAAGTGAAATTGAATGTTGAAATTTGTTTGGAATTTGCAAGTGAAATGAAAATAATTTGTCAAGTTGGACAAAATAAAGCAAAGCATTGGAAATGAAATTAGTAAGTGGGACTAATTGAAGGAATGACCAAATGAATAAGGTTTGAAATGAATTGAATTCGATATTTATAAATGAAAGTAAATTGAATTCATATAGAATTGAAAATCCAGTTTAATATAAGTAGACATAAATCGAAGTGGAGAATTGAAAATGTGAATAAGAAGTGTATTGAATATTTATATTAAACTTAAGAAATAAATGGCAAAATTCTTAAGTAAATTGTGAATTGAGGAAATATTCTAAGTTGATGATTGGTGAAGATTTAACTGGAAATTGTGAAATGGTAATTGTGAATAAGTGAATGAAAAATGAATGTGAATAAAACAAAAGAAAATTGATATATCTAATAATCAATTAGAAATAAATACGTAGGATATACGTATATTATTTTATTCGCATAGCAAATGGATCCAGAATTCGAGAACAGAATTTCGAGATAGTTATATCAAACCGAGTTTGAATTTTTCATTCGATTTTCGACGGCGAATCTGGATATGGATTTTTGGTTGATTCCTGAAATTCTCTATCATAGTTTACGGCTATGCAAGCAGAATGACGGTTTCTGATCAAGAAACCAGATCTGAGTCCGCACTAGGAAGTCGGGTGGACGATACTAGTTCAGAAGTGAAATTGTGTTATCGAATGAGCGATCGGATTTGGTATTGCGTACGAATGATATAAGTACATCGTACAGATTTGAATGAAATGGATATTAAATCTTTTATAAAGGAAAGTACAAAATGGTTTTGAATGTTGTAATTGTATATTATTGTTAGTAGGATATACATGTGATTTAAATGAAAAGGGAATTGGATTTTGACTTCGAAGATAAATTTAAATTGCTCGGAAAAGGTATGTATTTAAATTTCTTTATGAAATTTGATGCTTTCTTGTCCAACCGCTTGGTTTTTCATTTTCTTTTTGAATGTGAGGGGTCCTTGGTGCCATTTTGTAGTCGTAACGAGCTAGCCACGCAAATGAGACGTTGGCAAAATATTTCAAAAATTAAGGGTGTTAGAAAAATTTTGAGAAAATTTTGAAAATTTAAAATTTAAATTTAAATTTGCATTGTTGAGAAAACAACGCCGTTTGGAAACTATGGAGGATTTTGGAATATTTTTTGAATCTATAATGGGATTTCAATAAAAAGATTGTTTTGGAAAGTTAAAACTGTTTGGATTGGAAATATTATGTATGGGTTAAGGATCATTCTTCTTAACTAGTAATTTCGGGACGCAATTCTTTTAAGAGGGGAAGAATGTGACAACCTAGAATTTTAAACATTTGAAAATGAAATATTTAATTGATTTTAAGTATTTGGAAGTTATTTTAAACTTGAATTTCAAATATAACTATGAATTTAGCAATTAAATTATTGAATTTAATTTATTGAAGTTGGGTAAAAATTTGAATCTTCAGTTTTAAGCTGATTAAAAATATTTCAAAGGCTTAGAAAATTATATTGATGATACTGAAGATAATGGAAGCTTCAGAATTGAATTTTAAAATGATTTGTTTGGTTTTGAAATTATATCGTTTAAATCGATATTTAAAAATAGCCTTCCGAGGCACAGACTCGGAATTCAACGAAACTAATTCCATTGGATCTGTAATAGTGTGTTATTACCAGATTTCAATTTCTGTAGCATTCGGAGTTGTTATGTGACCGCACGATAAGAAAACGCGTTGAAATTTAAATTGAAAGTTCTATATTTTAACTGGTTCAAAAAGCTATCTTCTCCATACGATCGAATTTGGACTCGGAACCTTTTCCATTGCTTTCTAAATAGGTGTATAACATTACGAATGCCTGACGGCATGCCTCGATAGGAGTTTAGAATTTTGAGTTGCAATTTCTTGATGATTTAAATTTGAATTTAAATTTAGAAAAATATAAAATATAAACACTTTAGCTAGCTCTAACATGTATAGGAGATTATAACACATGTTCCTTATTCTCTGAATATTTCACACACGTTCGTTAGAATAAAAATGAAATAGATAATAACGCAACAGAAAAACAAAACGAAAAACAAATATAAAAATAATGGCCGAGCGATTTTTTCACTTATCTCTTCATTTTTAGACTAATGAAATCGAGTTTAAATCCATGGCCGCTACTATTTTTTTCTGACACATAAAATCGAAATAAAATAAAATTTGAAACCCTAATCGAATCGCGGGTGCGACGCGATGTTGATGGGTGGTCGATTGAATTTGGGCGCGAGGTCTGGTGTCGCGTGCGAAGAGGGGTTGTAGTCATGGCGGCTTGATCTAGGGTTTGTCGAAGTAGCAGCCTGAGGGGACTCGTGCGCGTACGCACGATATTTAGGCCAAGTAGCGGCGGCATGATCTGGAGGATGGTAGTGGCTCGCGGTTGAAGTCATGAGGGCCAGCATCGGTTGGGGTGCACGCATAATTAAGTGTGCGTGCGATGGGCTGGAGGTCAATGGCCACATGATACCCGAAGTAGTTGAAGATCGCAGGTGATCGTGGCAACGTCAGGGATCACGCGACAGTAAGGTATAAGTTAATCCTGTTTTAATTATAGGTAAATATTGTATCTCTAACTTAATAACATATATATATATACATGTTTAATAAAAATATATATATAAATTAGTCTGCTGTATTGATAATAAAAAATTGAATTAAATAATATATACAGATTAGGATTTGTTTTAAAAAGGTAATAAATTTTTAGAAATAAATTTGGAAATCCATAATTTATTTTTTAAAATGGAAAATATAAAAGGAAAATAAATGTTCAAATATCTATTTTAAATTACTAGTTATTTTTAAAATAATGGATTTAGTGATTAATTTGTTTTATTAATTTATCTAATTTATTTAGTTACTAAAAGATATTTCGAATAATGAATTACGGTGAATAATTAGTTTAATTAACTTATTTAAAAAAAATTACCTAAGATTATTTAAAAAGAAAATTTAGTTTTAAATTTAATTTTAATTAAATAAATTTGTAAAAAGGGATTTTTTTTAAATTAAAAGTATTAGTTAAATCAAATCATGGGTTAATTAAATTATCCAATAAGAATTTAATTTTTCAATTTGTTCGAATATTAATAAAATTATATAATTGTTTATACAATGTCGAAATTGCAAAGAAAACAAGCCGGATTGAAAATGGATTGAATGCAAAGCAAAGGTGAGATCTTCTCACTCAATAGGATACTCGATTTAATTTAAATAGTTAATTTAAATTATTGGTTGTTTGCTTGGATGATGATTGTTATCAGTTGTATTGAATTGGACGTTATGCGCCGCATAATAACGGATGATATTATACTAAACCATATACCGCAATATTATACCTTGAAGTGGAATTGGTATTGTATATTTATTTGGAGTGACTGGTTTTCTGCATTATATAGCGCATGAGACCCTATGCGCCGCATTATAGCAGATGATATTATATTGATCCTATATACCGCCATATTCCACCTCGAAGTGGAATTGGTATTTAATTGTTGTGCTAACGTCTGTGAATGCAGAGAAACAGGTTGGAGGGATCCAACTGGGTTCCTCAAATATTTGAATTTGTTTTAATATTGCGTGTTGATTATCTATAATCTGTGTGTGAATATATTTGTGATTGAAACCGTTATAGGCTATAATTTAGCCGAATATATTTTTGGTATCGTTGGATACCGAAAATAAATAAAATTGAATTTTTGAAATTCAAGTTAAAAGTTTATAGTAAAAATTATTTTTGAGAATTGGATAAATTTAAAAGGAATTTTAAAAGGATAAAGTTTTATTTTTAATCCTATTGAATAAAATTCCAAAATATGGGAAAAAGGCTTAATAAATGGATTTCGGGTAATATTATTCAAAGGTTGAAGAATTTATTTAAAATAAGGATTCTAAATAGTTTGGAAAAAAATAAAGGAATTTATTTTAAAAGAAAATAATTTGGAAATCAATTTGGAATTTGATTCAGTGTTTGAAATGTAATCTTTCGAAAACCGATTTGAAATTGGTTTGGTGTTTAAAAATAAATTTTAGGAAATCAATTCTGAAATCGATTTGGTGTTTAAAATAAATTTTGAAAAATCAACTTGGGATTTGATTTGGTATCTGAAATAAATCTGGGAATCAATTTGAAAATTGATTTGGTGTTGAAAGTGAATATTTGGGAATCGATATGAAAATTGTACATCAGTGGATATTTGAAAATTAAAATTCACAATGGGAATTTTATAAACAGAAAGGGGAATTTGTTTCAAAAATAAATGTTGTTTTATTTTTAAAAGTGTGTTAAGGAATTTACGGATTTGGAATGTAAATTTAAAATAAATCTAGAAAGATTTATAAATTGATTTGAATGAACCATTTTAGAATGGAAGATTTACTTTCCCTAGAAAGCCAAGTATGTTTTCAATATAGTTTATAAATATAAATTGAAGTTGTAAAGATGGTTTCAAGGAAAGAATATATTTGGAGAAATTATTTATTTAGGTTTTTTAAAAAACCTTTAAAGTAAAGACTTATTTTAATTTATTATAGAAGTGGTTATTTAAAGTTTTAATTGATATTTGTTTTAGAAAATGGATATTTAAATAGTTATACCCTATCTACTAATTTTATTTTAAAATTAGTTTGGACTTGAATTTTTATATGAGATACTAGTATAATATGTTCATAACTAATATTTAAGTGTTTTAAAATAGTTTTATTTTAAATATTTCCAAGTATATATGTTTGGATAAGTAATTTAAATTATTTTAAAGTATTTGGACTCAGCAAATTTTCAGTGGAAATGAATAAATATTTTGGAATATATTCTGCGTAAGGAAAATGATTTGAAATTTGTTTTCAAAGGATTGAAAAGTGATTTGAAATTTGTTTTCAAAGGATTGAAAAGTGATTTTAAATATGTTTTCAAATGGTTGAAGTGTTAAAATTATATCTTGCGAAGATATTTTGAAAATAAATAATTTGGGAAAATTATTTAAAATTTGGTGATTGTTGTGAATATTGATTGATAGTTAAATAATAGACTATCAATATTGGCCTTTAAATGGCATTTGAATTTCGATGCGACCGGGGGTCGGATTCCAAATGGATATTCAAAAACCACATCGAACCTTTGTGATTATGATGGATCTTTTGTTTAAAAGATCAAAGTGGAAATTTGTTGTGATTTGTTTGAATTCTGAATGTAACACTTACTTTTAAAATAAGCGCTCTTATTCGGATTAACCGGGAGAGGACTTTGTGTCATAAAACCCATTCTGAATAATGATACGACGAAATGGGATGTCATTTGAAGATGGTGTTGAAGACCGGGTATTTTCGAAAGCGAAAGGATTACCTGTCGAATGTCTCTACACCGGGTTGCTCCAGTATAGAGATTTTATCACCCTTTGTGATGGGGATTTTGGACATGATTTGTGAATATCCGAATTTGCAAGGGCTTCTTTGAAGTGCCTCCAGTTCCGTTCGATCTCGGAACGGACTTGTATGGATGTGTGTCTGACGTTACACTTTGAGATGTAAAGCTGGTTTATATCAAATACGTTTCTGTTGGTGGCGAAGAATTTATTCTCTTAGCTTAACACCCTTCTCTGAGACGTACGAGCTCAGAGGTTATGTAGTTGATGGTTACTATTGATACATTCCCAATTTGGTAATGTGGCATACGAAGTGCTGTTGATCATTTGTTGATCGAAGCATAGCTTTCGTGAAAAGCGTAGCTTTGTGGACGAGACTTCGTCGGACCTCACAACCCGGAATGGTCCAAACAGGAAAGATGCGGCAAGGTTATTTGGGGGTAGCGCCCCCTGAGGGTATGTCATTTCCTTTTGGAAAAGGGTGTTATCATGGTACGGAGCCCAGATATTTAACCTATGTGGTTGCTGCAAATTTATTATACTTTGTGGTTGTTACTTTGTGGTTGAGGATCCTCGGATAAAGGTCGCAAACGACCGGGGGATGGCATACTTGTGTAGTAGTTACCTAGTTACAGAGGTAACCCGGCCTTGTGTTGGCAGAGATCCTGTTTGGTTCTTGGGGCGTCCCTCCAAAGGCGTACCATGTGGCAATAGGAAGTTCCTTAGCCTGACCATTTGTTGGAAATCCAATCATCAATACGCGCCTTGTACGGTTTTAGTTGTGGAACATGCCATCTAATATGGTAGCTATAGTAGGCATACTATACTGGTACGTATGCTGGCTAAGATTAATATTATACTTACAAATGTTTTCCACTATGCACTAATGATAATATTAAAAAGAATTTTGCATATCAAGCATGTTTGACTATCATAAGGAGAAATCTCCCCCAAGTGTGTGATTGCATTGTGTGTGTGCCGGAAGGTCTTATGCTAGTTTCATTTTCCAAAAAGCATTGCGAATTTCTTTTATTCCCCTTTTGTTTTCTTTTTGTTAAAGATAACTGTGTTTAAGATATCACACCAGTCTCATGATTGGCCTGGAGTTTTTTGTTCCCTTTCTAAACTCTGGGTGCCCACAATTTTCCACACGGACAGCCTAGAGTCAGGTTATCATTATTTTGGAGCGAAGTCAGAAAAGATATGCTATGGAGATCTAGAGTTCAAGCTGGATGGAGAGACGTATCATCTATACTATGTATTATCTGTTGCGTTTGGGTCGGTGCAAAGTCAGTTTCCATGTAGTCAAGTTATAACGACTGTCAGTGTTGTATCATGTTGTGTAACTCTGATAATGTGATGTATGTAAAAATCTGATATAGATCTTTGTTTTAAAGATTATTTATTTATCTATTACATTTGTTCCGCTGTGAAATGTGAGATTCTGTTGTTGTTTCTGTTTCTTTTTCTATCTTCTTCTTCTTTAACCCTAACGGTTCAGTTTTTCGGCATTCGATTGCGCGGCATTTGATATAGTGGACGTATCGATGTTGATTTTCGGACGTCGAAAAATTGGGTCGTTACAGATACGGATATTTATCATTTCAATCCGTAATTTAAAACATAAATACGGTTACATATCATTTCAAACCGTAATCCCGAATGAAATAAAATCCCTAGCAACTTGCAGTTTATAACAATATAGAATACAACATCCATTCATCTAATATCAATCATCAAACATTTATCACAATCATCATCATCCAATTCAATCAATAACATCAATATATAACAGATAATAAATAACAGGTATTTATTGGTAGTTTATATGCAATAATAAATTAAATAACAATTTAATTCAATAAATTCAATTTAACTGAGATGATGATTAAAAATATGCCAAACAGTCATAAATAAATTTCTAATCATATCAAAAATTAATTTAACACACATAAGAAATTTTATAAGTTACGAGTGGGTTAGAACACTCATCTTTTGAATTTAAATTGAATTTAAATCCAATTTAAACCCTAAATTTGAATAGTCTCAAAACTTATCCAAACAAGCGCTATAATGTCCGGAATTCCAATACGAACCTAGCGGAGAAAACCGCGCGTGAAACGGACCTCGTATGTGGAAGTTATGTCGATTAGAAGATGAACGATATTAAAATACGAAAATAAATGAAATAAAGGGACGAACCACTAGAAGGTCGCCATGTCATCTCCTCCTTCCAGAAAACGAAACCCTACAGGCCCCTTGTCATCACTTTCGAACCTACTCTAGCCGCCATCCAAACTCATCGCCGCTTACGCCCACGGTTGCCACGCCTCCGACCGAAGGCCTCTACCACGTCGCCCATCACTGCGTGTCTCCCCCTGACCCATGTGGCACGCTCCACCAGTGCCCAGTGGACAGTCGTCGCCGCTAATTTAAGCCCTAGGTCGAATTTCTGAGGATGATCCAGCTGTTAATCCATCAAATGAACACCAGCGATGAGAAGCACTCGTCCATCTCTACGCAACGGTAACCTCCAATTGACAATCAGGCGAAGTGGATTATGGCACGATGAACGGTCGTGCTTTGTTCTTTAATTGCTGGACGAACAGAGATTCAAATTTGAAAACGAATCATAGATTGAACGACAGATGGCTCGAAAAGCCCGTTTCAACTTCGCAACGAAATTAGGCCAACACATATTTCAAAATAGGTGTTTTAAAAATTTTAAAATCTATGGAACAGGTTTCAGGTCCAAATTCCATCGGATGAAGAAGTTATGCTGAAATCAGGTTATTTCAAATTGATTTCAATTTAATTGATTTCTGGGCGTTTCGATTCCGTACGATCAAACGACAAGTCTGATCGTTACGAAACTTGAAATCCTATAATAATTCACTGTTACAGATCCGATGAAACTGGTTTCGTCGAAATCCGAGTCAATGGCCAAAATGGCTATTTTCTAGGTAATTAAATAAATGAATATTAAATTAATTAAATCAAATTTCAATTCAAATTTAATAAATCAGAATTTCTCTCAATTTAAATTATTTTGGCATTTATCATAATTTAACACAAATTTAGATGTCACTTTAATGTTGATTCATTCATCAATTTCAGGGTTAAATTTCATTTTTATTAAATTCAGAAATTATAAATTTAATTTACAATAATTCCATTTAATTTACTTTTCATTCTATCATTCAATTCATTGATGTCAAATGGATGAAATTAACATTGGACTCATGATCTATTTCATTAGTATTCTCCATTTCAACTTAATTTTCAATTAACGTAATAATTAAATATTTAATTTCATTTATTTGCAATTAATCCAATTATTAAATTCTAAAACTCAAATAAATTAATAAATCTTGATTTTCATTCTTTAAATCAACCAATTGTCATATTATAAATAGAATTGACATTATTTCCGATTATTTCTTTACTTTACACTAACATTGATTTTATCAAATTACATTTTATTACGCATTATTTCGTCAATTATATACTTTGAACTTATTTCTCAATTTATTAATTACAATCGGTTAAAATCTTACAATTGGTTCAATTAATTTGGTTGGCACTAAATTAGTTATTTATTAAGTTGTATTAATATTATTACCTTCATTTTTAGTGATTTCATTATTAAATTACTGATTTGTTTATTTTCTTTGCAAGTTAAATTACTAAAACTTATAAATTAACAAAATTTAATCATCGAAAATTGCGGGTCATTACAGGAACCATCAGATTGACATTATCAATATATCATGTTGACTTGGTCATATGAAAATTTCAAATCAAACCCAAAAGAAAAAGGAAAAAGAAAAAAGAAGGTGTAAGTTGAAATATGCTCAATAATTATTAACATAAAGCTATAATCCTTTGTAACTTTCCAAATATCATCCTTAACGTATTTATTTTTTATCCCTATCAAAGATAAGAGCAAGCTCAGGAAATTCCTCAACCAGTTGAAACCATCTGAACTACGTGATTGTCTTTCTATTTGTTTGTCATCACATTAACATTCCACCAAGTCGAATTATGTCATTCTATCACTACACCAAAACAGCTATTTTGCAACGCTTATTTTTTAAAATTCCTAATGGTTATTACTGTTACAAAATACCAACAATTATTTCCGTTGGTTAACGTTTTTCACATTTATAACCGTTGGTATATTTTTCCGTTGTGTAAAAAAGATGAAGTCATGGGGGCAAATTTGTAATTACCATATTAAAACACATTCCTAACGCTCGTGTTACTTCGTTCCTTTTCTATCTTCTGTTTTGCGGTTCCTAATCTAGGGTTTTATCTTTGCGCTTCTCCACTTCAACTCCCAAAATCCGAGTTAATTTTTTTTGTCGTGTCGATCCCCTTCTTTCGCTGTATCGCCATAATCTCCTCTTTGTAGGCTTTACTCCAGGCAAAGAAGAGAAGTCTTACTCGGTTAGCTAAAGGAACTTTATTTCATGCATTTATGTGTTGATATTCAAGTATAACTGGTGGTTTTATTCGTCAATTTTTTTGTTTAATGGATATAGTTATTAATTTCACTTGGCTTATTTTGCATTTGAGAAAAAGAAGACGGATTTGTTGTTTGAATTTATTGATTTTGTTCATGATCGAACGGAGCACTAACTTTGACTTTACTATTCGAACCGAGCGCCAACTTACACTTTACTGCAATTTTATCTCATGATGGCTTTAGGGTACAAACATACAGTGACCAAAACATAAGACTTCTTTTATGTATTAACAATTTTAAATAAATATTTAAATGCTAATTACTTTAATTTGTCTTAGAATAAGTACTATTGTGAACTTTTCATTTTTAGCCGCTTTTAAAGTTTTAAGTTTAGACATATGTTGAGCAATTAGTTAAACATACAGTAATCTTTTTTAGTTGCTTTCAAATTTTAAAGTTTAGCTGCTTCATTTGTATTTGTTGTCTTATTACTTCTTTGTTTGCTTTCTGGAATAAAAAAGTTATATCAACTTTGTAGAAACCCTACAGTTTAGTTTGGCTCTAAGTTTATTTTATTTCTTTTTTGTTCCGATATGTGGGAATTTTTTTTAGTAAAATAAGTTCAATTAAAACACACACACTCTCTTATTAAAGTACACCACTATTAAATGAAATGATAGAAAACCAAATGTGTACATTCAAATTTAGTAGGCATTTGTATATCAAAGGAAAGAAATAAACAAAAAACACGATTTTCCTAAAATTTTATGGAATTTCTATTTTGTGCAAAGGATCTTAACTGACTTATTCACCAGGTTTCGGTAATATTTTTTGTCAAAACCAGTTGCAGATTAGAGATCTAATGGTATCAGATTGTTATCCCTGAAGCTTGAACTACTTAGACAGTTAGGCTTTCATGTTTCTCTTCTAAAGCTTGTGCTCCCAGCTTTGCCAATGGTATGTGCACCTATGTACATCAATTATTCATGTCAACTGTATTTTATATACAAGGAAAATGTAAACACGAATAAACATAACAATTGAATGTAAACGCGAATAAACATAACAATTGAACACAAACGTTCTCTTTTAAAATTCAACGTAAAATACTCAAGAGTTAATGTGCCCACTTTCTACTTATAAAGTGGTTTGAAAATAAATTTTAGCTACTATGGAAACAATGATTCATAAAACATTTCTGTGTTAAATCATAGTTACACACTTTTAGCTAAATCCCCCAGAACCAAAATTATCGTAATGGTTACAGAGACAAAAAAATCCATGGATAGACATTCCTTTAGCCTCTTTCTTATAACCTTTCTCATTTCCATTATATATTTCCTACAAGCATAAAACAAATCATTATTTTCACTTTCCATGCTATAATAATGACTTTATGTGCATGATATTGCTTGGTTTCAAATATCTGGTAACATATGATTATATCACTCGGATACAAAAGAAAATATACGGTTGCTTTTGAATTCTAAAGCAGGACTGATCTCAGAAGAATGATATTATGTTCAGTTTATTCTTGCATTTGTGTAGCAACCATGCCTAAAAATTTATGATATCTCAAATTCTAGGTAAATCCAATTTATTATTACTTGAGATGTAATTCACCAATTCCTTGCCTATGTGAGTAATCAAAGATCGTAGAAATCTTCATGTCACTCGAATGACACACTGCAGTAAGGCTACAAACACTGTTAGTGATTGTACAGATCTAACATTCATGTGAACATTGGCAGTCAGTTATCATTATACATGACTAATGAACCTAAAATTTTCACACTTATGATATAGAAGCACTTTCTAGTTTTGTAAATCCTTTCTAGGATGTTGCTTTTTCTTTGGTTTTTGATCTGAGGTAAGTTGTCGCTTGTTGGTTTTGCAATTCTTCCTATGTTTGTTGTGCTTGGATACATAATCGGATAAGATCATCTCAGTTCTTATCGGGTACATTTTTTAGTTTTCTATTATTTTTGAAGTTATATTGTAATGTGTATGTATAAAAAGGGTTAACATTTTGATGAGATGTATTTTATTTAGTCATATGAGGAATTATTCAGCCTTGAATTAGGGAGTTTTTAGTTTGACATAGTTTTCTACTTGGTTTATTGGTAATGCATGTGTATATGTGTTTGTAAAGAAGTTGGGAGAACTTCAAGATTTAAAACCACAGAATCATCCTATCTTTCATGAATTGTACATGGGAAATGTATTCAGTTTTAAAAGGCTAGAGGAAAGAATCGAGAAAAATAAAAATAAACATCTATGGCTTTGAAACAAGTAACATGAATGTTGTATTGTATGTCTTTTAACATTCATAAATGGAGAGTATTTCAAGTTGGTTTAATATTTTGAAACTTTCTTACTTACAATTTCAATAGTTTTTAAGATAATTAAATTTGTAGTTGATGGATGTTGTTTTATTTTTCAATAGTTATATAAGATGTTGTAGTTTAGCATCTCTTCAATGCTTCACTGCCATTTAGGTTGGGAGCCATAATTTTTGTATCGAAAATTCTCAAATTGTATATTTTGATTCTTATATCAATATGTTTGGTAATACCAATGACCAATATAAAGAAATATAATCATAAGAACATAACATCTTATTTCAAAGTTAGAACTTCAAAAATCATCAAAGTTAATAGTTGTCAAGTTGTTAAGCCAAAGTAAGTAGTTTACTTAGTACCTTTAAAATGTTAAAGTCTCATAATTAAAACTAGACTCAGGCTTTTTCTACTTAGCATTTAAAATTTTGTAAATGTTCCTCCTCGACTTAAAAATACCTTTAAAATGTTATTTTATTGTTTTGGTTTTTTTTATTTTAACAATGGTAGTTTTTTATATGACAATGGTAGTTTTAGTTATTTTATTTAAATAACGTAGTTCAACAATATATGATTTATTTATTAGATCTATACTTGCATTTTTCATCTTCTAAGAATATAATATTCAGAAATATTATGATATGTTTTGAGGTAATATGTGTTTGACTTGTATTTTTTTCAAATCCAATAACAATTTAGAACTATAAAGAAGCTCGAAATTAAGAGTATATTGATCCTTCTTTTATATATGTGTGATTCATATCAATTAGACAGTCAAGTTTTGGTTGCCGCTGTGGATGTCGCGTATTATCACCATATCATTCAATCAAAGTAAGGTTTGTTGGGTTTTTAATAGTTTATTATGCACACTTTATTGTTAAAGGTATGTCATATTTTTTCTTAATTAACCCAAATTATTCCTTTACTTTTAGGGATGAAGTTGCATCTCCAAGATGGTCAAAGAGCTTGGGAAAGAAGATATACAATCATAAGGTAAGTTCGAGTTATAGTTAATGTAATCCATAAAGTCTGTTTTAGAACTATAATGTAAGTTTTCATATGTCGAAATTACCAGAACTCTGGATTATACAAAGTTTTATAAGTAGGAGGCTTTTGAGGGACGCAACTGGAATGGAACCAGTACGGTAAATAGGAAAACTGATTATGTATGTTAAAGGGAGAAACAATTTGATAGTTAAAATTGTGAAAATCTGGATGATCTATAAAATTGCAAACAAGGAGGATAAATGGTAACTGTAATTACTGTACAAATAATGATATAATTTGGCTTGAATAAACTTGCATAGATGCATAAACAGTGCATATTATTTATTGGCCTAGCTTACAACATGAATGAACAGAAAAAGAAAAAATCATCTTCATGTAACATACCCAAATAGCTGCAAATCACTAATATAGAAATATTGGTTATGGAATAAGTAGTTGTCGTATGCTGAAAGCTTATTATGTTACTTTACTACCAAAAATTACATGGATAAACTTACTGGGCAATAATTTTATTTGCATACACGGTTAGCTATGACCGGTATTATCGTTGATATGTTCACTACCGTCTGTTATAAATAAATAACCAAACTGCTTTCAAGGGTAAATGTTGATCAACTAAAATTGCTTTCCAGATGACAACAGCTATAGCAATATAAGACGTTCGCAGGGTGGTCAAAATCTTAAAAGCTCTCTCTGGACATAAAAGCTTAATCCAATTTTATGTTGTATGTGAGTAGATTTTATACACAATGAAATTATAATTCTTAATTGCGAAATTTATAATACATATAGTTTTTGTATGTTGATCTATTATTTTTCAATACAGTGCTGAATATGATACCAAAATTCAATTTGTCCACAATTTTTTATTTAACAAATTTATGCTTTTATTCTGACTATTTTCTCGATGACATGTTGATACATGTATGACTGTCGATTGTTTGGATTTTTCAATAAATTTCATGGTAAAGACCAACTCAACAGTTTAACTACTTTCCTGTTTCATCAAATGAAGATCAAATGTAAGGGCTTAAGTAAAATAATAAAGTTGCAAATCAATATAAAAAGGACAGAAAAAACACTCTTTATTTGATAAAATAAGCCATACAAGGATGTTCATTATTATTGTGCATAAATTATCCGCATTCCTTCATTGCCAAACTAGTCATCCATTTCGTTCTTCTTCTGGTTCCTCCAATCTGTAAATAAAAGAGAAGATATTTTCTTATCATTCACAAAAGACGATTATATTTTCAAATGCTGAATTGAGTTTTACCTCGAGCTGCCCCACGGTTTCTTCTTGAAAAGAATTCCAACGCCCTCAACATTAGAAACGAAAGTGGACGACATATAATCTCGGCTTTTATTCTTAAAATTGATGCCTCACTTATAACAATGTTGCAAGGAAGGTTGTCCCATAATGTGATGAAAGTATGTGGGAAAAGATGTACTGAAATCAACAGAGTGAATAAAATTAACTTCGTTAGCATTATGTCAGCCATAATTTTGTTATTGATTTATGCTTTCAGTCTAATACTTAAATAGAATGAGACGCTACACACATATGAAAAACAGACGTGGGTCCTAGAGAAACATTAAACTCAACTTGACTATTTTTGTTAAGTACTTACTTAACAAATTAAAACAATTTTTTTTCATGGATATTGTTAAATAATATGTAATTTTCTAAACAGGTAAATAGACAGGAAAAAGTTGCGAAAAAATTTAGTCTCAGAGATGACAAGTTTGCTTTTTAGGCTGAAGGACACTTTTTAGCGTAAACTGAAATGATAGTACAACTATCATTCTGTGAATTACACTAGAAAGTGTCCTTCAGCCTAAAAAACAAACTTCTTGTCCCTGAAACTAAATTTTTCTCTAACTTTTTACTTAAGCCTAAAAACCTCCCAAGATCTTGCGCTAATAACTTGGTTTTATATCAAAAATAAATGACGATCACAATCTACATCAATTAACAAATATATCAATGATTTAATATAAACATAATCTTACACACAGATTTGCTATGCTTAATAATTTAGAAAAGAGGTTTTTAGGCTTAAGGAAAAAGTTAGAGAAATTGATATATTTGATAATTGATGTAGATTGTGATCATTTATTTTTGATATAAAACAAGTTATTAGTGCAAGATCCTGGTTAATAACCCTAGTGGGTTCGGTACATGTATTTCTTTTTCAAACTAAAGTTAAGAGTAACATACATTAAACTTATATATAAAATCAACTTTACATAATCCACCCGCATAATCCTGGTTAATAACCCTAGTGGCTTCACTAAGTAAACAAGAGCAAAGGCTGCTGCTAAAAAGAAGCATAATCCACCTGCATCTAAATAGGAAATACCAAGAAAATCATTCTTTCCTCCAATCCAAGTAGTAGTTGACAGAACCAACTTCTTCTTCCCACCAAAACTATATATGTTGTAATTATTCTTAAGATTCACGGTAATTATATCATTATTTTTAAGTAGCAATACAGATATTAGCTGAGTGGTTGAAGTTAATTTTAAACCCATACAATTTCATGTCAGGTTCATATCAAAAGATTTTAAAAATGTTAAGCCTTGGAGATGAAAACCGTTCCACAAGTATATGGTTTTAATAACGTAAGGTTTCATATATATTAATTTTGTCCAATTGACTCCAAAATATGGGCAGGTTTCAGTACAAATGGTTTCTTGTATATATGTGCACATAAATTAGTTTTAAAATAAGTCCAGTTTCTCAAATGACTAAGGTTTTCAAATAAGTATGGTTTCCTATATACAAGTTTTGGATATATACCAATTTTGTATGCATAATTAAGTGCAAAATGTATACAATTTTCATGGATGCATGACTCTATATGCAGCATTGATTTCAATTATAAACAAGGTCTCGTAACACTTTGCTTTCATTATGCATTAGATTTTCAAATACGTCAAATTTCTTATAAGCATGAGTTCCAAATGGATACATGAGTT
This sequence comes from Allium cepa, assembly GCA_030765085.1. Lineage (NCBI taxonomy): Eukaryota > Viridiplantae > Streptophyta > Magnoliopsida > Asparagales > Amaryllidaceae > Allium > Allium cepa. The sequence goes on along the minus strand of CM060934.1, from coordinate 484,055,439 downwards.
TTCAAAGATAAATACATGAAGTCAGATGTGTTTAAGCAAAGTGCAGGTAATCAATGACGAAGTTATAATTAATAACCGAATGACATCTACCTACAATTAATAACAAATGAATATCACAACATCGTCCCATACTTACAGTTAATAACAGAATGAATCAAATCAATATCAACAGTTAGTCATTTATGATATCGAAGTCAATATAGGAAAACGGGAAATCAGAGGAGTACGAAAAAGCCAATTATCTATATACTAGTGCGAACCCGTGCTACGCACACGGTTGTCGTCGACTAACATTATGTAATGATTTTTTTGGATTCGGTAATTGGTTTTGTTTTATGTATGTCGTCTTTGAATTATTTGATAATTAAGCTGATTTTCTTTGAGTTACATAGAGTTAAATGCACAGTCTAGATATAATGTATATGACATATGTAGAGTTACATAGAGTTATGATCATTAAATGTGACTTGGATCATATTAATATTTATACTGAAATAATTTTAAGCGTCCTCGTTTACAATTACACATCAACAAAGGTGATTTGTTGCACCTAAGCTACCTTCACATACGACGTGAATACGGTATCACACCAGAATAAAAAATTTGACAGCCAACTGAATCTTTGGAATAAATCAATCAACTGTCTATAAGCCAGCATAAAGACAAAACTCATGTTGTGGACGGCTATAGTCTAAAACTTGTGATATAATTTATAACTGGAAAGATGATAAATTTGAAATACCACTGTCGGCTATCAGTCTATGCACATGTATTCGTAAAAAAATATCTTTTATTCTAGGAGTTGAGGGTATGAAATCGCTGATTTAACAACTTCAATGAGGCTACATAATTCTTTTGCAATCAACATGTCTTTGGTTTCTCTGTCAGTGGACGGTTTAATTAAAAAACATAGTACGTATGATCATGGTCAGCGTTTGATATCTTTTACACCCATGGGATGAAAAAATAGATATAGCCATAGGAAGAGAACACAAATATAATAAAAGCACACATATATTGAATCGAAAAATGAAATGGTTCACATAACGTATGTTAACAAATACAAATTGAAAGTAGTCAAATCAATGACATGAATACACAACAGGTTTTTCAGACATTATATGAGAAAATGCTAACATAGGTACAACAGGCACATGTTAGTTTCTTCATCTTTGCCTCTTCTCCCAATACTTATTACCGACTGTTGTGGAGGCATTTTGATCTTTATTGCCATCCCATGGAAAAGGAATAGAGTTCGCAATTAGATGGGTAGACTACAATTATTTGATCATTGGTAACAAATAGTTGTGAACTGTACATGCTAAGGAGAAAATTGAAACATGGAGATATTACTAAATACATCTTTAGAATCCAGTATTTGGTTGAATCAGCTGGAGTATTTGGCCGAACATTTTCATACTTTTTTTTACTTTGTATTAAAGGACCATGGTACAAAGTAGTATCAGTATTATTCATTCTGCGGGTATTCAGTCTGAACTCAAATAGCGCATATGTCAAATATTCTGCAGGTATTCAGTCTGAACTCAAATAGCGCATATGTCAAATATAGCTTCTGGAGAATGTTTTCAATTTTCCATGGTTCATTCTCCTACGAAGTACAATATTGTTGTGTAATAGGTAGTAATGGTTAACTGGGTTGAGTTTACAATATTACAGAATGACCTATCCCGGTAACAATGAGTACAAAGTAGACGGGGACATAAACTATGACCTATGGTCGCAGTGTCATATTGCGTCAAGTACTAACAATGTAACAAAAATAAAATAACTTTGGATGGCAAAAATGAAAGACAATGTAATACTAACCTAACCCATACTTTCAAATAAATTATTAGCTGATTGCAGTATCAATGTAAACAGGCAGGGGAAAAAATGCAGGTTTACCAATTTGCAGATGTTGAGCATATCTTTGACCTTTTGTCCAATAATTCCCTCAGCTTCCTTGTTAAAAGCTGTGTTGTAGTTGACATATTAGGGTCTAATATGCCCATGTTATTACGATAGCTGAAGTATCATTCATGCTAAACAGTGGTTAGGCATCCCATTGTTAATGCTAAGATCAAGTGTTGAAGTTTACCTTTTGATGAGATTTTCACACATGCGATGGCATTTTGAGCAGAAATATTGTGTCATCAAGTCGAACAGTGGACTTGCACATTTCACATGAAAGATAGCTCCCTAGAGTTGAACTTTTAAGTTTCATAATGGTTGTAGGAATTAAATTCTTTTCCCCTGAATACAAATAAGTACTATTTAAGTGATCGTATAGCAATCACACAAATTAAACTACTCATACTGTTAAGGATGAAAAGGCGTGATAAGTACAGTGTCTTAGGAAAATTATACAGACATCGTAACCGTCATTGACAAAATAATTTTAACACCAAGGGAAGACTATTAAACTACCATGAGTTAACAGGCTATAAAGTATTAATCTTTCAACTTATGAAGTATTAAACTCAGGAAGACTAATGTACCCGATAGTTTGTTTTCCTGATATCGATTCATCAATTGTGCGATCAGTGAATCAACTGTTTCAACAGCTTTATAGGACTGATTTGCAGAATTGTTCAGCAAAACAATTTTCTTCCCTCCATCACCTTTGGACCCGAATGTTAAAAATAAAATTCGATACATTACTCCTGAATTTAAAATGATTCATTATGATTACTAATGTTTTTCTGTATATGGGAATAATATCATTTAGTTGTAGTGAATCGATGTCCACATAAATCTTTGTTGCTTTGGTTGAGTCAAAAAGTGAATGCTCCTGCAATAAGTAGTAGATGTTACATACCAGTATTATATTTAGAATTAAATAGAGGAGTTAAATCAGATTACATCCAAACGTCGAGACTTAACATGATGAAGCAAATCTATGGACATAATGAAAACAAATCTGCTAATCAGAATCATTAAATGGCCAAGGTTGCCTTTTTCATCATTATATCTTTAATACAGGAGGAATATCAAAATTAGTAGGAAGAATGAGTACACTAACATACAATTGAAATTTAAGTAATGCATGAGTTAAAACTCTACATAATTAATATTTTTATCCATCTCTAATCTATATGGTCCCACACTTATTGTAGAAAAAGATACAAAATAAGGCCAAACTAAGATAACGTGATTCGAATGATTGACACATTACAGAGTTATGAACATGCCCTTTAAAATATAGCAACGCTGACATCAAATCATAATTATAAATAAGCGAAACATGCCATTCATTTTCTATTCACGTTGATGAATTTAAAAAGAAAAATTAATCTTAACTCATAGTAGTACGCTGATAAATCCTTTCTAGATAATAATTGGAACCAAAGCATCATGGTAACTCAAACATGCAAATAATTATGTTGAAAAAGTATTCAAATATAAACCAACGAATTAGGCGGTTGATAAATGTGTACAAATGGTAATGCGGATGATATTCAAAATTATGTACAATCCTTACTGCACACTAATTTAACAGCATGCATATCGTAGATAAAACTTACCCATTTATAATAGAAGGAAAAAATGGATTTTATAGGCACCAAAATTACTCAAATAGTAGGATAAGTTGGCTAACCTCAAATTTGGCAATGCTTATGACTGCTAAAAGTATAAATCCATTTTATAACCAAATTTTAAAACGATTAAATGTAGAGCTTCCTCACAAATTCACATGCTTTAATGCTATCAATCGTAGTGCAAAACTAATTGTAAAATAATAGGGCTCAGTTGTAACGAAAAAATTAACTTGATATTTTTAACAGTGTCAAAACATTGAGAACCATATGCTTGTAATCAACCTATTACTCTGCCAGAAAATGATATAGGCGATACATTGAAAACTATCTCTCAAAAGAATATAATCTGCAGTCTCCAAAAACATGGTAAACAAATAGGAATAAAAATAATGATAAAGCATGGTAAGTGATCTTCCATTTAATAATAAAAATTAGTGAGGAATGAGTAAACTAATCGATTGATGAGCAATAATGAAGTTCAGATGGGTGTCAATACAGTAAATACTCAATCTAACAGTAAAAACTAAATGCTTAAATAAACCTTAAACTGGTGTATAAATTTATAGTTGGTTATTTTAATAGTATAATATTTGATTAATTTATAATTATTGATCGAAAATAATTAGATATGGAATTTTAAATAATTATGAATATAGTTATACGAAACAAATCTCATATGTTTATATTCCAATTATAAATTATATAAATTAAAATTATTTAAGGGATAATTTAATATTTGAAAATACTATGACTAATTCGCAACAATAGTCAACTTCATTGTTGACTATGTAGTTAGTTTTTAACTTTAATGTGAATGAAACATTATTGTGTTTTAGATACAATGACTAACAACCATGCACAATTTGTCAATTTGATTAAATGGGGAGCAGAGCGTTCATACAATCTTAGTTATTTGATTATATCAAGCCTTTAACCTATGCAAAATAGTGATTAACTTGAGAAAAATAACCAAATGTCGGTTCTTCTTAAAATCTTGGATTGATATGATCCACGTGCAGTTTCTTAAACAGCAAACCACCTCAATTCATTTATTTCTTAATCCAGCCTTTATGAAATTGTAGTTCTAAATGCTAGCATAATGGAAGCAAATCAAGTAATAAGTAAATAAACCTTTTCTTGACTGCACAGATGTTAGATTACATTGTATCTTCAATATCCCAGATCCTTGTTTCTATATTCTACGCTAAAAGTGAACTTAAATTTCAGGACTAAAAAGAGCTAGTACAAAAACACTATTTTCGATGCTCACCTTATGATTGCAACATGAGATCCCCTACTTCCTAAAAGAAGAAAACAATGATTGAAACAATATATACATTGTTAATGATCATATGATGCAAATTTAGCAATGACAAATAATAATAATAATAATAATAGGTGGCTGCAATTCATTTTGATCATGATTTGGTTCAATTCGTAGACAAAAGATGTATGTGCTTGCCTTAAAAAATAAATAATTTGCACAGTTCACAAAATTTATTGCTTTCAGTTTTAAAAAACTATATAATCAGGTTCATAGCTGATAAAGAGAATTCCTCTCATAAAAAACCAACTATGATTTAAAACTATCTATTGCCCATCTGTCAGTTATGCAACCTGTATGGACATACAAAATAAGATGAGTAGCCTACTAATGTAGTAGTGAAGGTAAAGAAAACATTCAAAAATATGTCATGATATTTTGAACAATGAATAATGTCTATAGAATTGGAAAGAATAAACAAAAACTATAAACAAAAATAATAATTACTGATTATTTATAAAAAGAGAACCAGACTTTGTTGCATACTATACCTAAATACAACTAAATGTGGCAGACTAAATGTAAGGAAAGAAGCAAACTTAGTACATATAAATTAATAAAAGCAACTACTATTCATGATTATGAGCAAAATTGATCTATACAAACTTAGTCATCACACTTAAATGTAATTGGGTTTGCTATAGAATGCTTTCTAGATGAATAGTGTGGTTCGAAGCAACATGGACAGTAAGCTTGATATGGTACAATGTGAAAGCTTGGTTAAGCGACAGAAAATTAAATTGTAGTCAAGCAATCATATATGTATTTGAATGTAGAAACACAACAATGAAGTACTTAGTAATATAAATACTATTATGATACATCATAGATTATGACATCTCCAAAATGATAATAATAAATAAAGATTTGTGTAGAGAAGAACAACCTTGGATTTTATATTCCAAAGATAGCTACTACCCCGCTTAAGTATGATTTATGTTTCAGTCAATTATTAAATTACGAATGCCCACTTTTTATCATTCCATAAGTATAAATTAGCGGAAATTTGGATCCGCCCCTTTAATTTTAAGTTTGATATATGTAAAACCTTCTAAAAACATGTTTTAAGTTACATCTAAAATTTTATCTTTAAAAACAAATCTCTTTCTTCTTTGAAAATTAAATTTGAACTTGATTGCATGTTTCTATTTTAAAACTAATTCCTTTTTATTTTATGATATTTTTTATAAAGTGCAAATATGTGTATTTTTTCAGCAAATATTTGCAATTTTTACTGAAAATATTTGTATTTTTTACAACAAATAACTGCATTTCGGATAAAACTAAAAACATGGGCTTTTTAAAACTTATTTTCGAGGAGGGACGGTTGTGTATTTTTAAACTTAAAAAGGGCATTTCACAAAAGTTCCCTATAAAATATATTATTTCTTAAAAAAATAATCAAGAATTATAAGATTTTCTCAATCATTCAACGCTACAAAAAGGCCAGCTAAGCACATTAGAACTGAACCTAGTTCAGGCATCAGCACCGCCATTCGAACATTATCTCAATGCATACCTCGTTTGCTACAGCCCAGACTACCACATGGTGCTATCATCTGTCTATCATGTAGTTTGGCAGCAGCATTCATTCTTATTCAAATCACCACAGGCTGATACACATCAACATCCAAACCTCATTTGCTTCAAACCAAATTCTACACTAATCCTCTTTGTGTGACAACCTAAATGCGAAATCATCTAGGTTGCAATATAACAGTTATAGGATCCTCATGCCTAGTATTTCTCAACTACCATTTCATATTATCAGGTTAGATTTTGGCAACTACTGGCAAATTCCCTGCCTAGTGCATCGCGATCGGCTTCAGTCATGTTTCTAGCAGTTCTTTGCAAGCTCTCTGCATTCAATGCATTCAGCATACATGCCCTCTGTACATATTTAGACGATGTAGGCTTATGCATGCGCCCATTGTTTACAGAGGCTGAAGCAAATATTCATTGCCTTCTTAAACTATTGTTGCCTTTTAAGGTTCTACTTGATCAATCTTGCTTTCTTAATTGCTGCCAAATTGGTAAATCCTTGATCTCCAGTCTTCCACCTCATATGAAGCTCATTCTCACCCACTGTCTATGTTCTACCATGTACACGCATCAGTAAGCCCTACCTTATAACAACTCGGTCATGCATTTTGACTCTCTTTGTTTCTCACTTCTTCAATCACTCTTTTGGCTACTTGCTTTATGGCTTCATTACCAAGTCGTTTAGCCATGCATCGTAGCTCTACCACATCTTATATTTACTACATTATAATAGTGTAATTATATTAATTTATACTTGTACAAAACATTATATGGTCATCTTTGAAATGATCTAATTGTTATATTTGGTCTTACAAGTCTTTGTAATAGACCCATGGATGAGTATTTTGAGTATACATTAACAAAAATTCAGTGCTCACATTGTTTATAAGGATCACTCTTTCATTAAAACATAAAATAAAAATAAAACACAACTAAGAATGAAGCAGTAGTCCGACGATCCATCCTTAAAGTTAACTCAAAAAAAAACATACTAATTGCATTGCTAAAAAAGTTTTGAAATGCCCATATTAAATTATAGAACAGTTTATATTTACTTATTTGAGCTATAATACCTAGCAGAACAAATCAAATCAATTTTAGAATGTGAATAAATTAGTTCATCGGAGGTAATTATATAGCTTGGCATCTTAATCACCAATCACTAATAATAATTCCTGAATCTAGGTAATCTGATTTATACATTCAATAGTTTCTCCAAGCCAGGGGAAAGATATAATTAACATTTCAACAAAGGAAATATTGTGTTGTTATGTTTGTCTTCCTAAATTTGGGTTTGCAATTGGTTTCAAATCGCTCATCTTTCTATAGACATTAATACTCAACATCATGCTGGCATACTAAAGTATAGGCGGACAATCAAGTTAACACTTAAAGATATTTAGTAAATATAAATGGTAGAATTTAGACGTGATGAATTAGGATACCCATATTATTATAACTATATTGGTTAACCAAATTATTTTTCTAATGTAAATTCAATTAGATACAATTTAAAAATACAAATTCTCTTAATTTCTATATTTGTTAGAGAACACATTCAACCATAATTCACTATTAAAGTGTCTTAATTGATTAAATTTCTAAAATTTCTACATTACTGGCAAATCAGCCTAATTAAAATGTCCACTGTACAGTTCAAAAAAGGCAAAGAAACTTGAATTTTAGGTAAATATTTCAGGCAACATGAGCTTAAAGTATAAAAGAGATTACTATTATGAACTTAAAAAGGTATAAAAACTATTATATCTAGTCAATAATAGACAAATTAAGCACATTATTTGTCAAAATACTTAGATCACTCATACTTAATTCACCAAATACCCACATGATCAGATGCTAAATATTCCCATATAAATCAACGCATTATAATTATTTATAATACTTAATTCACCAAATATTATCATTGTCCCTTTGATAAATGATCTGAGACCACTTTGGTTGTAAATATTAAGTCAACAAAACCTTTTCTGCTCTTAATTTTCCAAAAGAAGTACATTGAAACTTTGAAATAAATTCTTTTATGTAAAGATAATAATAGGTCTGAAGATTTAAAAATATCTTAAGGAAGCAATATATTGAATAAAGCAAAAATCAAATGGTTAAGGATACCTAAATGCCTTAAATTGCAAGTGACAAAAATGGCAACAGGGAAGAGCAAAGAATCCAAAATCGATGGAGTGAACATAGAGGAAACATGGGAGTTCGTTAAGAATTGCAAGTGGGGAAAGCGACTGCACAAAGTTTATACACCGTCTATGCAAAATTCAGTAGCGAACATGGATGATAAGCATGAATTGGAAAAGGGAGGAAAATCAAATTATGTCATAGAGAAAGTGATAAAAGGAATATGTTAACAAAAATGAACACTTATGCATTGAAATAAGAACACATGATATAGAGGAATATTTACTATGTTCAGTAGAAGCATTGAATTTGACAAAGAGAAGTGTGCTTGCATTGTTCGATGCACACACCAAGATGAAAGCTTATTGTGTTAATGTTTAGTATATTTCTGTAGAGAAACACCAAATAGTGATGTATTTAAATATCATACTTCATTTGAAACAAATCTTACACGGTTTAGCACCTAACCATAACATATTCAACTAAGCACACCAATCCAAAATGCAGAAACAAAATTGAATACACACAGCAGAAACCGCAAGGCGAAATATCCCCAAAGTGGACTGTGGATATAAGGCATCAAGAATTTCATTTATTTAGGGTAGTTGCAGATATTGATCCAGTTATCTTATTATAATTCTAGAACAAATACTGACTAACTTTCACATAAGTACAAATAACTTCACAGACTCAAAATGTGGCACCCAAAACTGAAATTCACTTTCGTCAACATTGAGTCTTGGATGTATCAAGCACCGTTTCAGTGGCAACATAATGGATTCATAAACAAAAATTAGGCTTTTTACCTCCAATATAATACAGAAGCAGGCAAATGGCACGTACAGCTCATCTACACCTTTAACTGCAAACCAACCAAGCGTGGCCGAGTAAGCGTATAGTGGAAGCAGCCGGAAAACATGGGCGAGCAAGGAATGGCGAAAGAGGACATCGATGGAGGGCCGTCAAAGTCAGGGCAGTGAGGCTAGGGTTTGTACAGCAGTCGACGATGTATGGCAGATACCGATGGCAAAGGAAGGGCGACGGTAGAAATTGAAGGGAATCTATCGATTTCCAGTTGAGGTAGAAGGGATAACCTGAAGAGGAACCGGTTGATCTCGCGGACGAAACTGGGAAAAGGAGATAAGTGATGGGGAGAACGGAAGCTTCAGGTAGATGAAAAGGGAAAGGAGAAAATTACGAATAGTATAGAGGGAAACAAATATGGAGACCGTTGGACTGCCAAATTTGAAGGAGACTTGTGTGAGCTACAAACTCAACTCGCTAATAATAATGTGTGTGTGTATATATATATATATATTATATGTGCGTGTGTGTATGTGTGTGTATATATATATGTATGTATGTATGTATGTATGTATGTATGTATATGTATGTATGCATGCATTATAATAAAAATAATATTTAATAATGATTCATTTATAAAAATTGATGTGGAAGAAAGAAGAAATCACAATATTGTAGTAAAATATCATTTTATAAAATATATATAATAAACATCTTATACCCTTAATCGTATTTATTATTCATAAAATAACTTCTAAAAACACTTACATATTAAGTAGAAAATATTTCTTGTTTTCATAAATCATATAATCTTTAAATAATTATTTAAACTAATTACAACTTTCTTTTTAGTAAATTAATAATTTAAATAAAACTTTTCTTCAATCAATTTTATTTTCTAGAACTAATAAACTAATAAAACATTTATATATCAAATACTTTCATATCATATACACATAATACCAAAATAAAGGTTTAACGCTATAATTCACCTTCAAATCCTTGTTTATGTACATATAAAACAATCAAAATCATTTAACGGATTAAATATAGATTTGTAGAATTTACTATATGATTTTTTATAATTAGACTATAATTAAATTCCATTTAAGATAAATTTGTAAACTTTCAAAATAAATTATATTTATTTCATACCATACAGTATAATTCATAGTCTACTCTTTAGACTTAAACTAATTAGAAATGGAACCTTTTTCCTTTGTATTATAAAATATTTGAAATTCTCATATTATAAAAAGCATTTTTTATTTATTCGAACTATATCTAAAATCATGTAATTATTTATTAAAATGAATTCTATATTTTTCAAATGTTTGAAAACTCTTTTTTTTGGAAAAAGGTACTCAATAAGTAAACAGATAAAATGATATACTTCCATGATATGCCTCAATAAAACCTTACAACCCCCTAATCTAAATGGCTGCGATGTAAGGAAAAAGAGTACATATCAATTCCGTATATTAACATTGCAACGATCCGAAATCTGCGCCAAGCTGTCAAACAGATGGAGGAGTAAACACGGTATATGATACACTCAAAACTATTCGTACGAGCAGCTTGCACCAGAAAAAAAACAAAAAAACAAATACCAATACAACACCGAACCAAGAGGAGACTAGTACAAAAAAACAAAATAAAAAAAGGAAATGAACGTCTCGACTTCACACGCACATCAGCTAGAAGAGAGAGAAGATTAAATCCCCAAAAAGCACAGATCTAAGATCACCATCTTGGTAGGAGATGAAAAGGGCAGCTACCAGAAATCGCAGTCACTAGTTACTATTATTAATCATTATTCAGCTAGAGTCAAGGAGTTCGAGAACGATCTTGGGGATCGGTCGCCATTGAGCTTCATTAAGATAAGTTTCTCTTCCATGCTTAAATTATGAGCTTGAATTCTCTCTTGAATAAGATGTTTGCTGTCAAGAAGTATTTGTTTAGTTCTCAGTTTGAACGGTTGTTCGATTCCATTAAATACACGATTATTTCGTTCACACCAGATGTTCCAGATGATAGAAGTACAAATGATGCAATAAATACATGTATTAGACGAATTAAATTTATCCTGAGCTTGTTTAATAGAAACCAAAAAAACAATTGAGGTCATAGTTGGAACCCATCTTAATATTAAGCTTGGGCATGATGTCACCCAGCACATTCTTCGAATATGAGCATTGGAAAAAAGATGATCTTTGTCCTCATTGTTATTAGCACATAACATACAATTTTGATCTATATTATGGGACCATTTACTAATTCTGGCTTTGGTTTGTAATTTATCTCTAGCGAACACGTAGACATTTTAGGAGCGCATCCTTTGTTCGATATAAATTTAGTCCAGTCTAGCTTGTTATGTTTGTTTCTAAAAATATTCCAAGCAAATTTCAAAGAAAAATGACCTTGTTTGTTAGGAATCCACCACCAAAAATCATGTTTCATATGATGATGAATGAGGGCTTTTCTAACATCTGTGTGAGATTGCATGGGAATAAAACTGAGGCTATGTTTCCAATTATTATTAGAGAAGAGCATCGAAACATTTTTGTGACAACCATCCAAATTTTCATGCTGTTCCAGCCATATTTATCAATTAAAGAGGATCCATGTAACCATGGATCAAACCATATATCAATATTAACTCCATCCACAATTTTTCTGTCTATATATCCCTTGCACCATTGTCTAGCACGTAGAATGGTTTTCCAAGTATGTGAAGCATTATTATCTATTCTGACATTCCAGAAATTAGCTTTTCTGTAATATTTGTTATGAATCCACTTTGCCTACAAAGAATTACCATTAATAAAATTCCATAATAATTTAGTTGCAATTGCTGTTCATAGGTCCTCAATTTTTCTGATTCCCAAACCTCCTTCGCTTTTGGTTTTGCACATCTCGTCCCAGCTCATTTTATGGGACTTTGATTTCCACAAAAAATTTGCACATATAGAATTAATCTTCTGAATAACTGATGCAGGAAATTGAGAGATCTGAAGCCAAAAATGAAACATAGGGTGAATTACAGTCTTTATGAGTTCAGCTCTCCTACTGATGTTGAGGAATCTGGTTTGCCGATTATTAAATTTTTTTGTTGATTTTGCCAATAAGCCAACCAAATTATCTAGCTTTCAAAGAGTTATTAGACAGAGGAATTCCTAGATATCTGATTGGCAAATTATCAGGCTTGATTTTAATAATTTCAACGATTTGCTGCTTAAAATTGGCACCTTTACTAAAAATAATTTGGATTTTTCTGTATTTAATTCGAGTCCAGTAAAAATTTTCATTTTTAGAAAAATATGATGAATGGTTTCTGCATTTTTTGTGGTAGCTTTAGCCAGAATTAAAATATCATCAGCATAAAATAAATGAGTAATCATTGGCTCAACTTGGTATATAGGGCTGAGATTTCCTTTAAGGAATTCTATGTCCAAGTTTAAAGTCAGGAATTCCATGGCAATAGAAAATAAATAAGGAGAGAGATGGTCCCCTTGTCTTAGTCCTCTCGAGCTATTAATGAAACCAAAGGGGGAACCATTTATTAAAATAGAAAACGAAGGAATAGATATACACTCATATATGAGATTAGCAAAGGAGATAGAAAATCCCATAGAAATCAGCATATGACGAATAAATTCTCTATTGATCTTGTCATAAGCCTTATGTAAGTCAATTTTCATACAAACATTACTTGAATTCTTCCTATTAAAACTTCTAATCATCTCATAAGCAAGTAGGGAATTTTCAGAAATTAATCCATTTGGGATGAGTGCATTTTGATTATATGTGATTAAATCATTCATATAAACTTTCATTCTATTGCAAAGTAGATTGGCTAGAATTTTGCATGTGACATTACTAAGAGAAATTGGTCGAAAATCAGACATATTAGAAGCATCTGGAATTTTTGGGATAAGACTAATGAAAGTATGATTGATTTCTCTAATGATTTTACCAGTTTGAAAAATCCCATTCATAGCTTCCTAAATATCCATTTTAATGTTGTCCCAGTGAACTTTATAAAATTTAGAGTTGAATCCATCTGGACCAGGTGAACTATTATCATTAATCTGAAACGTAGCCTCTTTGATTTCTTCCATCTGAAAAGGTTTACACATGTTGATCCTTGCATTTTCTGATAGAATTCTCTTGCAAGTAATGTTTGGAAATTGGATTGAGGCTTGTGATGAATGAAATAAATCTGAAAAATAGAGAGTAGCTTCTTGAGCAATTTTTTATGATGCTGAAATCCACATTCCATGATTATTAGTAGTAAAATTGTTCCTTCTGCTAGGCTTGAAATCAGAGATTTTACTGTAAAAGAACTCAGTAGGCCTTTCCCCTTTAATAAGCCAGTTGATTTTCATTTTTTGTTCATTGTCAATGACAAGTTTTCTCACCATATTATGCAAATTATCACAGTTAGTAGAATAAGTTTCCAAGAGATTGTCATCAAGTGGATTACTAACTAATTGATTGTATGTAACGACCAGGAATTTTCGATCCCGAAAATTCAAATAGTTATGAAAAAGAAGAAGAGGCAGAAGAAAAAGAAGGAACAGAAACACCAAAACACAGAAACCTCACATTCGTAGCAGATCAAAATATAATATCACACAAATAATAGTTTTACAAAGAAGAACTATATCAGTACACTTATATTTTTATACATCACAGTTACAAAATTTACACAACACTTGACAGTTAAAAATTAACTAGTTCCAGATAAACTACAACATGTCACAGCGGAATATACTCCATACGTTCCTGCCATCCAGCTCGCCTCCTAAGCTCCAGAACGTCCTTACCTGTAAATCTGTAATACTCGTTCTGACCCGAGATTTACATCAAAGTAACACCCGGGTCAGGCTGAAAACCAGCGTGAGTAAACCCATCTAACATGAATGACAACAACATACAACATATATATAACCCGGGTAACTTGTATCAATTACAAGTTCACAAATTGTTATAGACATTACTTATTTCACTCACAAGTCTCTAAGTACCAAAACTTAGATTAAATAGTCTAATCCACTTAAATCATTTCATTCCAATTTATTGATTTCATATTTCAATCTATAATGAATCGAAGTGGTTTAGGGTATTTGCTAATACCCGACCCCGGTCCCTTCGGATCCAATGTCATCTTGTCCCATGTTATTCAGGTGAATACAATTTAAATTTTAAATACTAGATGTCACTTTACACAGCAATTTACCATTGATAATTAACCGCATTAACACTGTATACCCAAACATATCATATCATAAAACATTTCATATCAGAGATATCAACTAATTCAAGGCATATAACATCATTCAATCATTCATAAGCAAGATTGGTCACTTTCAAAATTGATTACAAACCAATTAATCATCTTTTAATTATCTATCTTAATTAATCACCTTTGACTAATTATCCTTTTAATTACAATATGTAATTAACCCTTAATTAATTACACAAATTGATTAACCTTCACCCATTCACCTTAATCACATTTATCCTTGATTAATTACTCAAATTTATTATAACATATACTCACTTTTATTGATTAACCATCCTTTAATTAACCTCACTTGTTAATTGACTAACCCCTAATTAATTTCCTTAATTAATCAATCCTTTAACTAATTACACTGGGTAATTAACACTTAATTACTTCCACTAAGTATTTATTCTTTAATTACTTTTTTATCAAGTAATTTCTTATTAATTAATTACATCCAGTAATTATCCATTAATTACTTCACTAAGTAATTACAATCCGTTAATTACATTAAGAAATTTATACTTAACCCATCATGAAGGAATTCTCTTTAGTTTATTTAAACTTAATTAATTAACTAAAATTAACCATATTAACATAATTAATTACACTAAGTAATTAATTCCTTTAATTACTTTATTAAGTAATTACCCTTAATAATTCTTTTAATATCAAGTAATTAACCTCTTATTTAATTATTTCTTAATTAATTAACCTTGATTAATCAATCCTAAATTAAGTAATCAACTATACTTAAATAATTACACAAATTAATTTATCTTAATTTAATTACCTAAATTAAGCATCTTGATTAATTTTGGTTATTACCTTAAGTACTGTTGTACTAAAACTTGTTTTAAATTAAGATAAATCATTTACTATATTACTCTTATTTACCTTTTGAATTAAATTAAATCTAAAAGCTTGAATTTGATTTATTCAAATTCACCGTCCTTTGATTATTAAATTTAAATACTTTTTACCTTCATCACATTTCAATTTTTAACAATTATATTTGATTTGGAAACATTTATGGACTAATTTACAAAATTTTGTTTAATAGAATATTTATATAAATCGAAACTACTTAGAACAACTTTATAAATAACATTTGCTTTAAAGTAAATTGGTTTTAAAATATTTATTTAAAAATATCATATTTGTCATATCTGTTGGAAAGCAAACTGATTTTGGATTTTTGTTTTATTTTAAGACCAATTTACTATCATAAACAAACCTTAAATATACAAAGGCCCTTTAGTCCAAATCCATAACACAAAACTAACAGGTCGAACTTTCCTTTACATCACAACGCACGGGCCAAAGCCCAACAAACCACACCCGATATTATCACTTCTTCGTCCCAAATCCTGATTTCGATTCACCGCCTAGAATACCCACGAAAACGAACGGCAACAAACAACGACACGAATCAATCAATACACTCACGAATCAACCAAAGTTCAGCGCCGAGCCCAAACATCTCGCACCCTCTATCGTATTGACGAACTATCGTACTGTCTGGATCCATCGTGCACCGTGATACACGTGTACGTGTACGCCCAAATCTTCGACTATCTCGCCTCCACGACACCTCCTCCCATCTCCACATCATAGTCAACCCCCGATCTGCCATTCGCCGAAGCAAAATTCACCACCGAACTGAAAATCGAATTCCAGTACACAAATTTCGATAACACTAAACCACAAGACCACCACACATCGAACTTCTGCACCGTCGATCAGTCGCTGCTACGCACGCCACTTACCCCAGTCGAAAGTCCACATAATGCTCCTCCTTTCAGCCCAAAACCGACGAACTCGGTCCCCGCATTCTTCTCCAAATCCTATTGCAAACACCGGCCCTCCCTCAACTACTCAAACCCTAAAACTCACTTGATCCCCAAAAACAAACCCAAATCAACCAAACGGCCACGGTCGAACTCTTCCCTGGGACCACTTCCCCCTCCAGACGAAGCTGCGCCATCTCTCGTCGACGAGATCGACGAAAATTAATTTTTGAACAGAAATCTTCCATTTTAAATTTTCTTACATTATACTCTGTTAAAAATTACAATCTAACTTCTAAAAATCCTATTTTTGTAAAGGAAATCAAATTGCATGCTTGAATTCATTTTTTAATTATATTGAATTTTCACAAAAATTGGGTTCTCAACTGTAAACAAGCCTGAGACCACAACATAACACACACCATTCATAATATTATCTTTCATCCAACTACATACTAAAATAATCATTTTCCTAGTTTACCACATTATCAGATTCAAACTAGAATTAAAAATATGTATTTTTGAAACAGGAATGAACATAATGTTCACTATTTAACAGAGTCAATATATAACATATGTGGGTTATATAACAAAGATATGTACAGATTTACAGACATGCATGCTTATAAATCTGCATATTGATATCATGCAAGTCAAAATTCACTTATGCAAACAAATTTTCACATCATTATATAACATATACATCATATGCAACAGATTAAACAAATAATAGTTCTGTTTACTCACCAGAAAGATGTGCAGAGACTAGAATTTGTGATGATAGTCTTTGCAATCTGGAAAGCTTAAATTTTGTTGATGATCTTTAGACTGAAACTTGATGTTGTTGAGATGACTGACCTTTGAAAAAAAAATACACCGGTTGGAACTTCTTTAAGCTTGAATTTGATTTTGAGCTTCTTGCTTTGATTTTTGCTTTCAAACTTATGTGTAGTTTGAGAATTTATTTCAGGTGTTGAAAAAGAGCACGGGCTTTGAGGAAAAAAACGTTTAAGTTTCCTTTGTTTCTGATTTTAGAATAAAGATAGGGAAAAAATATGAGGATGAAGAATAGGTGTTATGTGAGCTAAAATTAATTTTATCAAAAATAAAAGAAAATTTAAATTAATGATGACACTTGTCTATTACATTACTTAATTACTTAACACATGTTCTTCTATGGGGTTTAGATCTTAACACTTGTAATAATTCATATTTACATTATTTTTAAATGATTTAAAAAGTTTTTCTTATTAAATTCCTAATAAACAAATACATTTGTAAATTAAGAAATGCTTTTCTAATTTTAAATAAATAAAACTTTTAAAAGAAAATAAAATGAAAACCAATTATAATTTAAATAAAATCATATAAAATTATTTAATTCGTTTTTAAATGCCAATTAAAAGCTTTTGTATTTATTCCTATTAAATAAATATATTTTCCAAATTTCTATAAATAATTTTTTTTTAAAGAATAATATAAAACAAATCTTAATTTAAATAAAAACCTTATCCATATTTTTTAAATCCAAACCATATTATTATTTCTATTTTAAGATATATATTCCTTTAAATCCAATTTTACATTCCAATTCAAATTCAATTTAAAATCCAACTTAAAAATCAATTCATATATATATATATATATATATATATATTGATTTAAACAAACATATTATTAAATTTATGTTGAAGATAATAAGTTTTGCCCATTTTTAAATAATCATTTTAGGAGATTATTAAATAATTATTTTCCCAGATATGAATATTAATTTTTAGATTTATTTGTTTCATTCTTAACAATCAGTATTTTAATAGTTAAAATTAGTATTTCTATTAACTAACCCAGTTACTTATCAATTTACAGATACTCAAAATTCGGGTTATCACATTGTAAATTCTATTATTTTGATCTTTCAGTCTATTGATCATTAATTGCATATTTACTTTGTTACTTGACCATTTCTTCATATTACTTTTCACTCTTTTCAGCTTACAGATCAACTTATAAAGAGGTCTACCAGTGTAGAGAAAATCCAAAGCCTCATCTATGATTGGGTTATAATCAGAATGTAAATGCCAAGAAGTCTTATATTTAAAAGGTATCTTCCTCTTTCTAGTATTTTTCATATGAAGGTTAATTAAAATTATGGTATGATCACTCAGAGAGTGATTCCCAAAATTAATTTCAAAATTATCAAATTTGTCAAGCCATAGAGAATTAACAAATACTCGGTCGCCAAGTAAAAAAGTTGCATGAGTAGTCAGGTTCCACTAGCTTTAAGAGATTGATACATTCAATAAATTTTTGATCTCCAATAGAATTGAATCTACCATTATTAACCCTTTCACTGTTATAAAAAATAGTGTTAAAGTCACCTACCAAGATCCACGGAAGATTATTATTTTTGGATTGAGTGATGATGTATTCCCATAGGACTTTGCGATTATCTTCCTCATTATATGCGTAGACAACAGTACACATGACACTAACGCTATTAGCATTATGCAGAATACTAGTTATGAATTGCACCGTAGTGTGTAAAATAATATTTGTCCATAGAGAAGAGTCCCAAATAATAAGTATTCGACTTTTCAAATTATCGGCAATATTGTGAGAAAATTTTCATTTTTTATCAGTTTTAGCCATAAAACTATCGGTAGAATTGAGAGAGCTTATTTTCAAGAATTCCAATGAAAGAAAATTTATTCGAATTGATAATATTTAAAATTTCCAACTGTTTGTAGGGGGCGTTCATCCCCCTAATGTTCCAAATTAGGAACTCCATCAACAATTGTTATTTGGAGTGCTACTTTCTTCCGGGAGAGTAGCTTTTTCCATGGTCTTTGCTTTCTTGGACTTTTTTTTACCTTTCCGTTGGTTAACAAGGTTTGACCATGCAGGATTGTCCACTACATCGGAGTTCAAAGAAGCTTTGAATTCAGAAGGAGCTTCCTCTGGTCTAGTTTTGCGAATAGGTTTTGTTCTGGCGATATGCAAAGGATCTAGTTGGACGGATCAGCCCTTTGACTTGAAGAGGGAGCATCTGATATGCTAGTTGAAACTTCTTTAGGAGAGCACTCAACAGATTTTGAATTTTGATTTATATTAAGAGTATCTGCATAATTAGTGTCATGCGAATTTTTCAGACTATCAATCATATTATGATCTTCTATTGTGCTAAGAGTCGAGCTAGAAATGTTCGACTGGACTGTTTGTATATTTTGCGATGTATTCTGATTAGATTCTGGAATTTCATCATTTGCCTTATGATTATAATTCTTATTCTGATCTGAGCCAAAGAACAGATGTTGATCTTTATTATTATTAAAAGCCGCACTAGAGAACTGATTGTTTGGCTTTTCACTTATATCACAATTATCCGGTGGGGAACCATTAGAGTCAATACTCATTTCTGAATTATCGTTAACTATGTTATGGTTCACTTTTGGTATCCACACTTTGTTGAATTGGCATTGATTTTCCGCATGTCCAAAACTGGAACAGTTAGAGCACGGGCTAGGCTTCCATTCATACACAACTTCTTGCCATATAATCTCATCTTTCTCATTTAATGTAGGAATTTTATTAGGGTTTTTAAAAGATTTATCAATTTCTATTAAAACCCTAGCGAAAGCAATCTTAATTATCCCTTCTGTGAACTTTTCAAGTTTGATAGGAGATCCGAGCACAGAAGTAATACGACTTATCCCCTCTTCCGTCCAAAAATCAAGTGGCAAGTTGGGAAGACGGATCCAAATCGAAATTGAATGGAGTAACTCTTTATTGAGTTGCATTCCAGGATGCCATCTCTTCATCATCAAAAGTTTCTTGTTATAATAGTAGGGTCCATCTTCCAGTACATTCACATAGTCTTGTTCTTTGCAGAATTTAATCACATAGAATCCATTTTCCATAGAGAAAATCGAAAAATCCTCGACTGGTTTCCAAACTCTAATGATATATTCCTTGAAATATGGATAGCATGGTTTAGGGCCAACTACATAAACCACAATGGCGTTACTCCATTATTTTCTTGCATCCAGAATAACTTCAGCTGACATTTTAGCACATTTTAAAGAGTTGACTTTGCGTGGATGGTAAAATTTCAATGGAATAGGGACTGGGATATTATTGCCTTTGACAACCTCGTTTCATGCTTTACTAGAAGAAGACGCAAAATTCTATTTAGAAGAAACTTGCTTGATGTTCATCGGGCATGGTTGGGATACAAATCCAATTGCGCTAGGGTTACTATTCTAATTATGAGGAAAAAAAGGGTTTGGTTGAGGGAGGAGTACGAAATGCGCTCCTCGTGCCTTTGGGATGACAGTTAATTTGATCAGATTTAAGTTGTCTTTTCCATTTTGGCGACAATACAGGGGTGAATCCATCATCATGGGTGGGGAGATCCGCCCCTGTTTCGTAGGGTTCAAATCCTGGAGGGTGGTCTAAAGAAGTCGGCGGCGGGTCGGGGTCGGGGGCGGAGAAGCCTGATGGTTGTGAGGGATGGGGGAAGACATAATTGGGCATGCGCGAGAGTGCAGAAGCAAACAGAGAAGGCTAAAAAGGAAGGAAAGGGCGATGAAAAGGTGCCAATTGCAAGGGAAGACGATGGCGGCCACTAGGGTTTATTTCGAGGTTTGAGCACATTGTTTGAGAACTCTTCCTATAATATTTAAGTAACTTTTACAATAAAAGTCACTTAAACAGTATTATTATTTTCATAATATATTTTAAAAAATAGCAACATATAATCTTTTTTTCTTTAAAACAATTTTTTTGGCTTATAATATAATATAATATTTATTTTAAAAATAATTTTATAACTAGAAGATAGCTAAATTTTTATTTATAATTCAAATTCATTTATATTTATAAATATAGGTAATTAAGTAAAATTTAGCAATTTATTTATAAAATACTTTTAAAATTACAAAATGCTTAAATGAAATATCCAAAACTTTTAAAACATCTTTTTAAAATAAGAAAAATAAATAAATATCTAAATATATAAGTTATGTAGTTAAATTTACTCTAAGAATATTTATCAACCAATCGACATTATGAATCTATTATGTTACCTGAGTCATGTTCCATCGAACTCCGATCATTAGTAAAACATACATGTAGACATACAAATATATAAAATAAAAAAGATTAGTGGTTATAAATAACATTAGTAAAACCTACAGGGAGATGTTGACATATATAAAGTTGCCAAGAGTAACTATAGCGAAAAATGTTTGAATAACATTATGAATTTTGTCTTTGGTCCAATAAGCCAAAATTATAACCTTCTACTTGAGTACTATCAAACAACCCTAAATGCTTTTGAAGAAGCAAAGAATAAGGTGTGAGATCAATTCTGTCCTATTAAGTTTAGCTTCTATTATCTACACCATTATAATTTACACAACACATACAAATACTATTTGATATGGCTTAACTATCTATAAATGGATCATATGTAGGTCATCCAATATGAGAAAAATAATTTTATGGAAATTAAAAAGATTAGTGGTTATAAGAACAAAGTAAAGAGGGCTTCAGCTTGTATCAATAATGAGTTTACCAGTCGTCTAGTAGATACTGCGCAGGCCCACAAACATGAAACAGAATGCGTTAGTACATATTAATTTGCCACAAATTAAAACTAATATTAAGTTTACTGATATAATATAATATTAACTAATGTGTGACTTATAGTATTTATTGACTTCATTGATTTAATATGCTACATATTAATTAATTTTAATACAACAAATACCATAAATACATAAATATAAGTTAACATATAGTACATTGCTTTGCCTAAAATAAGTTTAAAAAAGATGAATGTGATTTAAGCCATGGAGTAGGCTGTGTACATTGTTTAGATTTTTCAATTTATTGGATTTTTGGATAAAATGTAGGGCAGCGACATGTGTAGAATGGGTGACATGTTGTGCCCTTGGTGGTAAAATGATTCATTAGTATAAGGTATGTAACTATTTGAAATAGCTTAACATTTTACAGCCTCATTATTCATGTATTAGGTAGTATATATTTCATAGTTGCAAATATATGAATTGTATTTAATTTCATATCACTTTGTTCCTGATTTTTTTTGCAACATTGATACCACTAATATTAACAAATTTTGACAAAAGCATCTAAAGCAGCAATTTTCTTTTCAGAACATCCAATATTGCATTCTTTACACATCTCAGTTATTTCTATATAAGCAAAAAGTCCTGGCACACATTTAATATTTTGATGCTGTATAAAGGTTTTCTCAACATTTTTTCATAGTACTATTATCATTATATATATTTCAGTCCTACTAATTCGCATGAGAAAGGCTACAGGTTTCCACCACTACAGCTGTCACTGTTTTCAAAATTATCACCAGCTATGATCATCAATTTGACTACAACCATTAATATCATAGTACAGCTACCCTAAAGTTACTATATATTAGAATTCTTTATTGCTAATGATCATGATAACTACTAAGTTGGGTTTACCACTATTTATAAAGTTTAATAAGTCATGTTAAATACCATAAATATAGGATCTCTAGTGATTATATCTTTTTAGTTATTATTAATGAACTAAATGTCTTATATTACTATAATATTAATGTTTTAGAACTGCAGCCCTTAAAATTAAAGTTTTTTTTTGCAACTTTTTTTTTCAGTGGAAGATTAATTTGATTGTTTTTTATATCGGTACATGTAAAACTGAAATTTAAATTGGCATGTATTTATACACCTAATATTGACTTGACTGGTAAAAAAAATACTACATATCATTTGGTTCTTACGTGTTCCAAATTTAGGCTATTATCAAAATTTCAAGTTCCAAGGCTTTTATGCAAAAGTTCATTTTTAAAACATTGATAAATTTTCATTTTATTTTCATATATAAAACAAATATGTTTAATAAACTAAAGTATCTTTGTTCTATAGTGTTAATTTTTTTCACAAAAATAACTTATTAAACTTTTCCAGTTATTTTTGTTGCAAAATGCTATAATTTTATGTGCTTACACTGTATACTTTTGATAAGCAGTGGACAATGATATTAGAAAATTGTTCATGAGCCAAATTCATGCGCTTTTAAAAAATTAAAAAACTAAAAATATGCTTATACGCACTCTACCATCCAACTATAAAGCAACCTATTTAACATTTACTGGAAAAAAATATGGATTTGGTGAAGCTGATGTGATTAGAAAAGTTGGGTCGATTTTGCTAAGAAAATAACGATGAAGGTGCACATACTAACCATAGAGGATGAGTTAGATTTGACAACCAAACTAGAGAAAAAACACATGATTAGGAAAACAAGAAGGATGACTCTGTGGGACACTACGATGGTGTGAGTCTTCATTGCCAAATTCACAGCAGCAAAACATAAAGCAGTAAAAGATGGGAGATATTGTGAGGATCCAAAACAATCTTCCACTGTAAAAACTTTATATAATAGAAGGACGAGAAACAGAGGATAAGATGAAATGAGAAAAATAATGAATTAGTCAAGAAAAACAAAAAAACAAACAGAAAATGAAGTAGCAAGCAATAAGAGAAGAAACATAATTTTTATTTCCCGACTCTCAACTCAATACATCATTTTCAACAAATCCTTTATAGTAGTTGATAATGCTTTAATGGACCTTATTTTATCCCAAATCACAATGCTAATATGTTATCAGATATAGTTTATTTTATAATCCTCCCATTTCCTATATAATACTTAACAAACTTGCATAAATATGGACAATCCACTATACTGTCTTGATTGGCTAATTTACTAGCTATATTTAACTTATAATTCAATACAAAGGGTATTCAAGTCAACCAAATTTTCAAATCTGTCTTGCCAAAAGGAGAAATAAAGTGGGTTGTTACTTCTATTTTGATAGTGCTGCTTTGTCAAATGTACTTTACTGATAATACATTACAGTAGCGTATTGTAGACATTCTGAATATAATGTAAATGAGTAGGGATTATTATTACCTAAGACAGTTGTTGCATGAGTATGTTGCTTCGAAAACTAATCATCGTTGAATAGTAATAATCATTGCAGCATTATATTGAATGTTACCGATTTATGAACTATTTGTTCGTAGCACTAGCATTGGCCATATTATATGTTATTGATTAATAAATTATTTTACATTTGACTAATTTTTCCGTAATACATGGTCATCTATAATTATCACCAGATATACACTTTAGGCCAACTTTCAAACTAAAGTGCATTTTCTACCAACCAACTTATCCGCTACTCAACAAAAGCGATCAAATATGTTGTACGACTCAACATAGAAATCAGGATGGTTAGTAGGTTAAGAAGGTTGAAGATAATACATAGAAAATGATGTATGCAACAATAATTCATATATTACTTGATTAGTTCAAATACACATATTCAAAAACTATAATTCTTACATTTTAAATATAAAACATATTTTATATTAATCAAAATTTGCATCGATGCAATATACGGTGCCATAAGTTACATACGAAATAACGTTTGACCCCTTGCTTATACTAGTCCTTGTAATGAAAACTAACCACTCTAACAAGCCATGATGATAAATATTGAAAAGTCTACTAAAGTTGAATAAAGTTCACCCTCAGCAAAGAGACAGACTAAGAAAATGAACAAAGTATCCTTGAACCAAAGCTGTAAGCTGATATACAGTTTAGCATAATTTCACCGAATTACGTAGGAAAATTAGATATGCATATTAAAACCGGAAGTTACCTTCAACCAAAGTTGTAGTTGTAACGAGATGTCGGAACTGCGGCGCACTCGAGACGCGAAGCGGAGCTGGAGAGGCGGAGTTGGAACAGTCATGCGCGTGCAGTGCGAAGCATCTAAGCTGATCGTTGTTCGCCTCGATTTGAGCTGCTGATGGTAGTGTCGGTGGTTTTTGAAGCGCTGGGTTTGATGCAGAAAAAATTAGGTCAAAATTTGGAAAGGAGCGATTGATTTGGGAATTACTTAGTTTACTCCATAGTCAACAACTTCCTTGCTACGTCGTCCCACCGACTACTATCGAACAACTATACGCAACCTCACTATCGCCAACCTAGCCAAACCATCGCTCCTCTTTGCACTAATCACAATCGAACGCTTCCAGCCATCCAAGTAGCACACCCAAAACCGACCTCCTACTTCACCGTCACTACCAAAGTATGCGGATTGTGCTTTTGATCGCTCAGATCCAAGGCCGGGACTCCACTTGTCGCCTTCCGCTTGTCGTCATTCAAGGCGACCATTCAACAAACCAGGTCGCAACTTCACCCCCTCCATCGTTCGAACGTTGTAGCCCAAAATGAGAATTTTTTTTTTTCTTTTTGTACTTTGAATTTTCTACAATAATCCTGAAAATAAATAAAAATTGGATATACACGATTAAGTGAGAATATCTCGAATCCTAGAAGAGCGATGAAGTGAGATTATACGTGATTTGAGTGAGAAGAAGGGTGAATTGCTGCTAATTTTGGTTGGGTGAAATTAGGGTGTGGGATCCATGGCGAGCTAATTTTGGCTTTTTTTTAGAAGCGAACGGCAGGGTTATGGCAATGGAACGGGGGAGGGGGTGGTTAATTTTTCGGTAATATTGGAACGGTCTATAGCCTTCTCAGTATTGCCACTGCTAAAAACCATGGTAGTTTATTTTACCGTGGTAAATTACCACGGCCCAAAAGCGTGTTAATTTTTCCGCATTGGCGAGTGGCAAAATGGGCATTATGGTGTAGTGGGATTGTATAATTAAGAATCTATAATGCTTTCCAACTGTGATAAATTTTATTATAAGCACATTTGAGTCTAGGGGCGTTTTGATTATCGTTAAACTTAGAAAAGGAGAAGGAACTCTTCAATGAACACAATGACTATATGGTATGAGACATACCATGAGAGAACAATACAGATGTTGATTCTCTTTTCCCGCTCATCGGTTCTTGGTATGTATATTTCCTAGGAATTGTTTCAACGTACAGTTTTAGGCATGAGCATTTAAAAGGTGAAAAAGACAGTGTTGTGGAAGATACAAACTAAAGAATATCCGACAGATAACACCCTCCCATAAAGTCAAAGTTAGGAAAACAAATTTATTAGAAAGGTACCATACTTTATCCAATAAGATGAATTATATGACGCCCCGCTATTTTTAACATCTAAAATTAGTGACAAAACATTTATCTAATAAATGAATTATATGACTCCAATAGACTGAAAAAGCTACTACCGTTTAAAAATAAGTTTGAAGGATATATAGCTTCTGAAATTGCAAACTTGAGCAACTTAGTTCAATTGCATCTCTATAACAATTTCCTAAGTGGAGAGAATCCAAAAGATATTACCACATTACAAAAAGTTGAATACATTAGTTTAGCTTGCAATAATATGACTAGAGAAATACCTTGGTAACTTGGAAAAGCTAGTCTTTTGAGTGGGCTTAATCTTACAGGCAACAAACTTCATGGTACAATTGCACCTTACTTGTGCAATGGAAATAATCTATCTGTTTTTGCAATCAGACATAATCGATTTAATGTTACTTTTCCTACTCTGATCGTATTATGTTTAGCACTTCGTTGAGTAATACTTTCTAACAATCATTTTCAAGGAGAAATAGCATAGAATTTAAGTAAAAATCAAAGAATTCAATACCTTGATCTCGGTAATAATTTCTTCACATAAAAAATTCCATTGAAATTTAGTTTATGGAGCAATCTTTCCATGCTTGATTTTTCAAATAACTTATTCAGTGGCTCTATTCACCATGAATTTGGTAACCTTTAAAAGTTAGAAAATTTGTATATTTCATTAAATAGATTGACAGGAGAAATATCACATGAGTTGAGCAAATGGAAAAATTTACTTGAATTAGACTTGAGTTTGTATTTCCTTTAAGGAAATATTCTAGCTGAAATTTTGAGACTACAAAAATTGTAGAATCTTCTTCTTTTAGGAAACAATCTAAATGGCCTAATTGCTGCGCTACTAAATCGGGTGCTGCGATCCAATTGGAGGATGATGGCGGCGAGACTTTCGATCGACTTGGACGACAAAGGAGCTACGGATCTGATCTTGGAAATCAGAAAGAATGCAGGGTAGAGAGAGGGAAAGAGGACGATGTAGGAGTTAGGAGCTGATAATGATTTAGGGTTTCATGATAGCTAACGAAGAGTATCTTAAGCTAAAGGGTATTTTTGGTAATGCAAAAGACACGGTTGAAATTAGTTGTTGGAATTCTCATTATTAGTAGTAAAGATATATATATATATATATAGGAAAAAAATCCATCGCGGTTCGAAATGTAGACACAATTGGTGACACAATTGATTTCCACCAGTGGATTGTCCCTAGATTTCCACCTTTCATTAAAGGTTAAAAAGATCCAACGGTCCAAATCTTTTGTGTCATCAATTGTGTTTTGTTTTGTGTCCAAATAGCCGGTCCCACATACACGCTCACATACGCACATAAATATAACAGCGACAATATGAATATCACATATATGTATATATAATAGATTTAAATCTCCACATGTATATTTAGTTATGCACATGTTTATACTTCATTATGTTATATTATTATGCCATCGAATTCGTACATTATATATTCATATAAACATTTAGTTAAATTAATTTTCATGATTAATTAACAAATACAAAATAATTTTAACGAAAGTATGATTTTATTTAATAACAAATTGGATATAATGTTAGTTAATATATTATATAGGTCCATCAAGATCCAAATTGTGATTTTTCAATGTTTATCCATTTCACCAAATGCAAAATGAAATATGTTCCTTCAATAGTATGCACATTATAGGTAGAAGTAATGAAGCAACTGAAAGATTGATGACAAAAAAAGAATGTGCACTGATCAATTTAGCCTACACAACTGATGGCATTATGAGTCATGTGACAAAGAGATGCTATGAGTCATTTGATCCAAATTTGGACATCACAAGTATATTTCAATTCTTAATTTTTTTTTTTAAGAATTATAACAGTTAAAAAATGTTGAGATGTACGTTAAGATTTGTGTTTTTAACTTGAGATGTACATGTAATATACACATATCTCATGTGGACTTCACCTAATATAAAATATCATGTACTACAAGTTAGCCCCAATTTATTATGTACTCTCCCAATTTCACCCAATACAAAATATCATGTACTCACCAATAAAAGATTCTAACCAAATTCAAAAGAATCGAACATAATGAAGAACAAGAATTGTTTATTTAACCAGATCAATGTAAACCACTAACCAATTGCAAACCAACCAGAATGAAATGACCGGGTATGAAACATAATAATGTCCGTTGATAATTTTGCATAGGTAATTTTGCAAAAACTTAAACATAATAGTGCATAAACATAATAATGTCCAGAAGTAATTTTGCTATATATTGTTGGATTAAAATCCTAGTATGGGCACATATGTTTTAATGTATGATGCTATTATAAAGTTTGATATAAAATAAAGTGACCATTTATGTTATAATCATCATAAGATATTTGGTGTCATGGAATAAATGTGTAGAAACTGAAAGTTGTATTTGCAAATTGATGAGGGGTCAAATTGCAAATATACCATAACTGATTATTATCAGTTAAAAATATGCAGTTGTGGTCCCCAAGAAACAGTACGTACATTTTTTCTTTTTTCTCTTCTTCCCCATCAGAGAGAAATTAAAATAGAAAAGGAAAACTATTTTCTTAGAAGATCATAGCCTTTGCAAAATCAATTTCAATAGACACTGGTATGCTTCCACTAATCTTTGCTTGTTTATTGTTTTCTCATGAATTTATTAGGGTTTAATTCAGATTTTTTTAATCAATGATTGGTATCAGAGCAGCCCTAAATTGATTCTTGAGAATTTACTTCAGTGTTTGATATCGGTTGCTTGAAAATGTGTGTTGCTCTATGTGAGACGACCGACTTTTTCTCCACAAAAAGTCATATCATCCTTACGAAAGAAAGGGATAGAAAAGAGAAGAGAAAGAAGAGAAAGAAGAAACAACACTAGAATCTCAACAGTAGAACGAATAAATTATATTAATTACATAAGTATTACATAGTATACAACAGATATCAGAGTTACATCGACAATACATCACATACTAGACAGTTATAAACACCTGTTTAGTTATTACAACTCAAACACAATACAGAAAAACACTCAGAGATACAAACACAGCGGAAAACTAAATATCTATACGTAGAAACCTCCTACTCCATTGCTCCTCCATAATTCGTCAAAGCTAACCTGAATCCCTTGGCTACTCGTAAAAATTTGAGTGCCCAAGAGTTTAAGAAAAACAGAAATAAACTATGGGTCAGACATGGGTCTGGTGTGAGTAACAGGTTAAAGTTGCTTAATTTTAAAAAACCTTTGAAAAGAAAAGGTATCACGTAAGACTTCCCACACATAAACATGGAAAAGTTTTTACCTTACGCTAACCAAAACATTTGATAGGAAATCCAGTGATATTATAATAGTGTCTAGGGTTTTCAAGTAAATATGAAATAGCTGAAATTGTTACATCTATTAAATTCCAGCTGCTAGCCACAAATGTGGGTAATACAATCAAAACCGTCGGCACTTATTGGATTTTGGATTCCATACAATGGCAGGGCTACTGGGGTACCGCCCGTCACAGTACGTGGCCTAGATCACCGTACTGAGGAGTACGCCAGCTCCCCTGCAACACAAAGCCGGAACCATTCCTTACTGACCAATTCCGAACAAGACCACCCCGCAGTTGTGACCAATAACCGCGCCACTAAGCCGAAATAAAGGGACATCTAGACAGGGGTAAATCTCGTCCTACTTGGGCATGACCCACTTAGCCTTGCCGCACCTCCCCTGTTTTAGCCATTTTCGGTTGATGAGGCTTGAGGCTACGATTACCTTTATATGACATATCACTTAGAATGTTCATCATCCACCCGACGATGTTTTGAAAGCATTCAATCTATACAAGTTCGTTCTGGGTTCGAACAAAACCGAAGGCATTATCTCGTGACACTCATTTTGGAATCACCCTCAGAGTTAACGACGATGACCCTTGCGCTCTGAATCTTCATCTTCACTTCAGATTCATGACCTAACGTTAATTTGGATCGATGTGGTTTTCGGATATCCAAACATGGAAACCCGATCCCGGTCTCATCGAAATCCAAAACGTGTCTTTTGAGGCCAAGTTGTTTTAGAGTTTAAAACAATTCAATTTATTATCCATATACACACAGATAGATAATTCACAACATAACAATAGGCAATCAACACTATTATCATCAACAGATAATTCATATCATAAACAGATAATCCATATTATCATCCAAATGCAACCAATGCATCCATATCATATAACATTACTCATCTCATAACTGAGATTACAAACCATACATGGCAACCAATATCAATCATAAAACATAAGCAATGATCTAATGATCACAACATCTATAATTAATTTAAAATGAATTAAATTAATTACATCATCATTCTAATCCTGCTTACTTAACCATTAATTGATTACAAATCAATTAAATAATCATCATCTCATTATTTATTCCAACTTAATCAATTCAGATTAACAATTTCCTAATTACAATAAGTAATTAGCTTTTAAATTAATTACACAAGTTAATTATACTTAACACTTACAATAATTAACTTTAATTTCTTAATCAATTAATTAACTAAAGTTAATTACATAAATCATTTATTAATTAATTACTTCATTATTAATTATTTCTTAATTAATCAATCCTAAATTACATCATTAATTAATTAATGATTTCTAATTACAATTTAATTAATCTCTCTATTAAAATTAATTACATTAAGTAATTAATCTGCAATTAACCACATATATTAATCACCCTTGATTAATAACAAATCCAGTAATTAGCTACCCTTAATTACTCATTCCATAAATTAATTACTCTTAATTAATTATCTCAATTAATCCCTTGATTAATTCCAAAGTAATTTAATCTAAATTACTTCCATCATTAACACCTTTAATTACATTCAGTAATTATCAATTAATTACTTCCCTAAGTAATTACAATCTCATTAATTACATAAAGTAATTATTCATCAAATCAAAAAATGTTTAAATTAATTAAACTTAATTAATTAACATAAACTAATCACATTAAACCAATTAATTACATTAAGTAATTAACTCATTAATTACTTCCATAAAGTAACTAAACTTAAACAATTTCAAAAATGATTATTATTAATTAATTAATCTAATTAATTATTAAAAATTAATCACATCAATTAATTGTTAAATAATCTTAAGTTAATGACCTTCATTAACATTTCTTAATTACTTAATTAAGAAATTAACTCAGATTAATTATCAATTAATTAATCCCTAATTATTAAATTAGTTAAGTGTTAATTAAAATCTTAATTAACACTTAATCACTTGATTAATAAATATTAATCATTAATTAAAATTTAATTAACAATCCTTAATTATAGATTTATTAACAATAATTAATTAATCTTAAGTCTAGTTAATCAAATTAAAAATTCTTAATTATTTAATTAACCATCCATATTATTAATTAATTAAATAATTAATTATTCATCTTAAATTAACTTAATTATTTAATTAATTCAATTCATCAAATTTCATTTATCCTTTAGATAACATTTCTTACTTAATTAAGCATTTTAAAAACAAATTGTTTTTAAATTTACTTTAAATTTCATTTAAACCTCATTTTAAAGTTTACAACTTTAAAATGAATACAAATTTTAACTTAAACAAGGTTTTAAAAACAATTCAAAACCTTTATTTCATATGTTAAAAGAAACATACACTTTATAAAATAAGTTTAAAAGAATTTAAATCCCAATCAATTTTAATTCAAATAAATTTAAAAATTACTTTTAAATTTCAAAATTTGAAATACAGCTTTTAAACTCATTCTAGATTTAACTTAAATCTTTAAAACTTTTCTTACAATCTACATCTTCATTTAAATGCAAATCATTTAACCATTTTAAAGTAATTTAAACAATTTAAATTTAAACTTTATTTTATTTTAAAAACTGAAGTTCAAACCTAATTCTAGGTTTTAAATCTCAGATTCAAACTTACTTTATATTTTTCAATTTAAACTTTCAATTTTAAATTCAAAGCCAAATACCCTTTTATACTTAAAAGTTTTTTTAAAAACACAAACTTAAATTATTTAAAAACTCAAATTCAAACTAATTTTAAAACAGGTTCAAACTCAGGTTTAACTTAGTTTAAACTTTTAGTTTACATTTTAAAACCTGCTTTTAAAACTAAAAACAAAAATAGGTTTTCTATTTTATTTAAACCAAATTTGAATTTTAAAAATTCAAATTATTACAAAAACCAGAATTCAAACTATTTGAATTCATATTTAAATTCAGGTTTTAAATCCTAAGTTGAAATTTCAGTTTATATTTAAGACTTGTTTTTAATTTTAAAAACTGCAAACAAGTTTCTGTTTATACTCTAAAAACTAAAACACAACATCTACTCGAGCAACCCCTATATTAACTTCGAGTCGAAAGTCTTACTGCTTCGAGTTACTACTTAAATCCCCTGAGACCATCCTGAGCAACAAAATCCTGAAACCACCAAATAATACACCAGCATCCCACTTCCTCTGTGCACCTGCAGATCGACTCCGTCCATCACTGGCCAACCACACGACCTCCCTACGGTCAACAATCATCCCCTCGGGACAACCAAACACCAACCCCATCGACATTTTCCCTAAATCAAGATTTCGACCAAAATTCCCAAACCTGGAACAACAAACAGAAACTTTGCTCAAACCCTGTCAATGCCTCGTTGACGCGACTCCTGCCACCATCACCTTCGAAACTCCGGCGATGTCTTCCTCAAACCACCATATATCAATACCCCAGAAATGGTTGAACTCGATCAACTGAGGAGATCAAATTCAAGCAAAAACAATAACCCAGTGAAAACTAGGGTTCAAGACTATAAAACCCAATCACAACCTCAAAAACAAATTGCAACACAGTCCCATAATTTACTCAACATCTCTGATCTCTCCACCACTTCCAGGAGCAAAATCAAACCATTCGATCCCATATATTATCAATTAGAACTCAAAATGCAAAATACAGTCATATCAAAACTGCATTCTGTCCTTAACTCTAAAAATTGCAATATTGCTTTTACAAATCATGCTTTTGTATTATGATTTAATTTATAACTCTGAAACATTAAGTTGTAATGTTTGAGTTTTTTCTTATTTCAAAACTTGCTTGTTTTTTTCAAATTTCAGAACCAATTTACTAACATCTATCTTAAGTAAAAAATTTAGTCTAAGGTTTGTGATAAAACAAATGAGTATATCTTGAGTCACAGTCAAAACTGAAAGTTTTGAATTTAAATTAAAACAAGAAGCTACAAAATTTTGAAACGGAGAGACTACAGATATCACAGGCATATACAACATACATAAGGGCATACAACAATTAAACATTCACAAAATATTTATTTCATACATCTACCATGCAACCTGTTTTTATATTAAAAATTTTAAATAAAATTACTCACCTTTTTAATCATGCAAACAGAGCTCATTTTGAAAAGCTTCTGAATTATTTTTCTTTAAAATCCTCCTTGAATGCTTTTTAAAAAAACTTCAGTTGTATGCAGAGGCAATGTTTCCAGGCTTGAAGGAATGCATGCAGAGACCACTTTCCATATTTTAGAAGAAATGCAGGTATCTTAACTTCAGATTGAAAAAAAATGCAGATTCTCTTGCCTGCTTTATTTTCTAGATTTTAAAGAAGAGATGAATGCAGATTTTCTGGTTTTAATTGTTGCATGCAGGTTTGTTTACAAAATTTCCAGATTTATAGAAAAATTGCATGCATTTGAACAGAATTTTTGAATATGGATCAGAGATTGATATGCATTTGAATAAGGGTTTGATTTTTGCATGTTTTAGAAGATGGTTTGTAGATTTTTGAAGAGATGAAAGAAAAGAAAAAGAAAAAAAACAGTTTTGCATATTTGTATTTTGTTTATAGGAATTGATATGAAATTTTAAAGAAGAAAAGAAAGGGTTTTGAGGATTGTTTTCAACTGAAAGAAAATTTCTTTGTTAAGAAATGAAGATGAGAAAAAGAAGAAATGGGAAAATGTAGGTTTTTGTATAACCTCTTTATGATTTATTTTTAAAAACAAAGAAAAATAAAAATTAATTATGACACGTGGCTTAAATGTTAACACTTGTTAACTTTCTTATTTAATTACTCAACACATGTTAACTTATGCCTTAATAAACTTACACATGTATCTTTAATTAATTAATATTTTTAATTAAGTGTAAATGAAGTCTTAAACTTAATTAATTATTGCTTTGACACTTATTTATATGTATAGCTATGTTTTTAAAGAAATAAACCATTATATTTATAAATAAAAACAATATATATATATATATATAACAATCATTTGAAAATAATATTTTTAATCATTTAAAATAAATTTATAAAAGAGGTTGTAAATTATTTGTTATTTAATAAATTAATGTTTCATATTTTAGTTGTATTTTAAACTCTCATATTTAAATTACAAATCATAATTATTAATCACTATTTTAAAAAGAATAAAACAAACATTTTTATAACTTATTTT
This sequence comes from Allium cepa, assembly GCA_030765085.1. Taxonomy (NCBI): domain Eukaryota; kingdom Viridiplantae; phylum Streptophyta; class Magnoliopsida; order Asparagales; family Amaryllidaceae; genus Allium; species Allium cepa. Next base: position 484,020,295 of record CM060934.1, on the reverse strand, counting down.
AATCCAAATTAATATTCAAACTTAGATTAAAATATAATTTAAACAAATAAAACATTTATCTTATATATTTAAAATCATTTAGTTATTTTGTTAAATAGTTTGAAAAGCTTAATTCAAAAATAAATCAAAATTTCTCAATTTTAAAATATTTTAATTAGAAAATATGCTATACTAATTTATATTTTAAAACCAAACTTATTTATTTAAAATATATATATAAATACATATACACATTATAAATAGAAAACATACTTATTAGCTTATTAAAAATAAATCCTCTAATTAATTATTTAAATAAAGAAGATTATAGAATCAATTCAAATTTATTAACAAAAATAATCAAATCAGTTTAAATTTAAACACAGATTATTAAATTTATATTGTTCAAAATTCTGGGATATTACACTATGTCATTAAGATAATCCAATAGCCAGAAACATAATTCATTGCCTGAAACATTGTTCGGTGGCCTACAATCTAATTACCTACTGTATGACTTTTTATATATTTAATATTAAGTTGACTTCGTGATTGATATCTACTTTCCAACATGTTATATAAATCATTTCCGACTGAAGGCTATTCTTATGAATCGATTATGTTTCAGTCACTATATAATTTTTGAAGCCTGAGGAAATCATATTTTTCAACATTTCTTGCTTCATCATGCTTACGACACTTACATAGTGGAAAAAGTGGACATATTGCCTACTTAGTTTTCAAAGCCTCAGGAAAACCTCAATTAAAATTTCCATTTTTCAAAAAAAAAACCTAATTGAAGCATGCTTGACTCTAACACATACTGAGCCAATGCAAAAACGATTGGAACAATCTTGGATCTGTTATAATACAAACATAGATTTTCTTCTTCAATTGAAGCCACCACTCAATCATGTGCCGAATTAATATGACGGTGTATTATTCCTAACAAATCACTCAACATATTTCTACAAGAATTGTATGCAAATTCATTTGAAACATTAATTACAATTCATTTGAAATATGCTTGTATTGTGTGTTCATATATGTACGTATTTATGTACAACAGTTGTTTCAGATAAATTAAACAATTTTTTTTTAAATTTAAATATGGTTTTCTTAAGGATATATAGTATTTTAAATAGATTAATTGAAACAAAATATCATCAAAGTGATCATTTTTTTTGTAGATTAATTTAATTAAAATATCAAAATAATTGTGTGTATGTAATTCATGCATTTATTAACGAACCCAAAGGTGAATCGATAATTGGCCGAATTTCATGCATACTTGTGTCGATAAATGTGTGATAATTTTAAGGTATTTTATGTGAGCAATATGTTAGTTCAAAGATTGCATAGTGTCTGACATAATTTATTGTCAATATTTGATCGCTACAATAAGAGTACCGTTTGTAGTTAATATTACTATCCAAAAACTTGATATTAATGATGTGTTTGGTATCTTGAGATGGGATTAACCATTATTTGAATTTATTGTTTTATATGGATTCTTATATGAGCATGTTATTTATATAATTTTCATGTTCTCTTTTCAGCTGTTGCTATTGTATCTACTAACCTTAATTCAGTACCGGTCCTTAATGGAAATAACTTTAAGGAGTGGAAAGAGAACATCTTCATTGGTCGTGACTGCATGGATCTTGACCTTGCATTAAGGATGGATCAGTCTACTTCTATTATGGGTGCTAGTTCCTCCGAGAAAAGGAGGATTTTTGAGAAGTGGGACTGTTCAAATGGCATAAGTCTTATGATCATCAAGCGCGACATACCTGAGGCTTTTAGCGGTGCGGTGTCCGAGAAGATCACTGATGCCAGAACTTTCCTTGCTGAAATTGAGAAACGCTTTGCAAAAAGCGATGAAGCGGAAACAAGTACTCTTTTAAAGAAACTTATTTCCATGAACTTCAAGGGAAAGGAAAACATAATGGAGTACATTATGGAGGTTTACCCAAAGCGCACTCCATAGGTATGGTACAAAACAAACTCGTAGAAGGCGCGATAGGGCATGTGAACAAGGCACGCGAGGCAACGCCATGGTAGGATTCTATCATTTTGCGAATCCGGACTGATGGTAATGCGTAGTAGCTACTACCGCCACCTTGGAACACACTTCCAAATCAAAATCAAGTGGTGGCTGCCAAATCAATCACAAAGTCATAATATGGTATCGAAGAAATGTGCCCGATAGGAGGAACAACCTTACTTGGCCCGACATTGCTCCTGTTTTAGTCACATCTAAGTTGACTCATGGGAGTCAGGGCTATGTAGATACCTCATTCAGAATCGTACACCTAACCATTCTACTTCATTCTGGATTTTCCACTACGTACGCAGTTGTTAAAGTGGTTTTCGGTATTGGCAGAGAGTATGACAATATCTGATCCCTGTCTCTTTAACAACCAACCGCTTATTACACACCAAATGGCCTTTACATTTCCAAAAATGTTTCATGATTGATATCAAAATATCATATTTAATTTCAAGCCATATCACTTCCGAAATTATATCCACTTTCAAAATCATACTCACTTTCGAAGTTATATCGATAAGATGCTTTAATTACAACCTTATTCAAAATCGTCATATTTAATCAAATATGTCATTTCATTAGCAACTCTCATTTTCAAATACCAACTTAAGTTATAACATCAGTTAACCATATCCGTTTTAAGAAAATCAAGGATTTAGTTATAAACACTTCCACCTTATAGCATTTGAAATATGTAAAATAATTTAGATAGTTATAAATAGATTAATAGTTTAGCATAGTTTAAACGGATATAAAATATGTTAAATAGATTTAAATATATTTAAAATAGATTAAATAAATTTAAAATGGATTAAATAGATTTAAAAAATTGTTTGAATAATCTAAATAAAAACAACAATTATGAAAGAATAAATTATATAAGCAAATGAATTATAAATATGGAATTATAATTAATATGATTTGCAATAACTAAATAATCTTATATATAAGAAATGAAACTATTTAAGTTGTAAATGAAAATAGATTTAACTAAGAATTTGTGAAATTTGAATCTCGTTCATTTTGGAAGTTATTTTTCAAAGCTAAAGAGGTTATATTATTATAAATAGAAAATAAGTGAAATTATATAAGTAAAGATTTGTAAATTTTATTTATAAATAGAAGGAAATTTTTGAAAGAATATAAAGCACTGAATTCTCTACTGTTGCTAGGAAATAATAAGGGTGATGATTGCAGCATCATCAGTATCATTTTCGAGTCTCTATGTGACGGATTTGCTACCAATAGTAAATTGAAAATTGAAGTTTTGTTTGGATAAACAAATTTGATTTAAAATCCAAGTTGTAATTGATAAATATAGGTGGAATGAGTTTTGGATTTATAATATGAAGTATAAATTTAAATTTCGTAAAGTTGAAATAAATGTGAGTTAGCACAATAAATATATGATTTGAAATTTAACTAAAGGAAAGTTAATAAAGTGAACCGGATTTGAAATTATAAAGAATGAGTTCAGAGAATGGAAGTGAACTTAGGTAGATGTTCACGGAATTATGAATAAATAAGCTGTATAGCTTATAAAATGAGATAAGGTAAGTAAAACCAACTGTTAAAATGGTTAAACTGTTTTGTTAAGTAAAACAAGATACGAATTTGAATAGTGAGATGAAATTTGACTTTAGGAGTAGGTAAATGAAGTTGAATTGAAAGATAACTTAAGTAAATTTAAATGAAGTTGATTTTCGTATCAAAGTAAATTAATAACGTGAATTAATAAAGTAAAGTGATGAATATGAACTTGAGTTATATTATGGAATTCAACTTTAATTGTAAAAGTTAATTAGGGAATAAACATGGATTAGAAAATGTTGTTGTTAAGAAGTTGTGGATTAATAATAACATTGAAAGTGTTGTATAAAAACATGAATATAGTGAATACTTGAATTCGGTCTAAATTAAATGTTAAACCAATTGGAATTAAAAGTGTTGAACCAAATTGAATGGATGTAAAGTAAATTAATTTGGTTATGTTGGTTATACATTGGTTGTTAAATGGATGTTAATTGATTGAATAGAAATTCATATGGAATTGAATTAATGAAATTGAAAGCTAAATAATTGAATTCAAATGGGAAGCTAAGTGAAGTTAAATAGAATTGATTTGATTTAAATTGGAAGTGAACTAACTTGAATGTAAATTAGTGAATGTAAACTAATTGAATATGAATGAATGAATGTTAGTAAATCCAATGTTAATGAATCAAATGTGATTAAATTGAAAAATCAATTCAATGAATATTAATAATAAGTGAATGTATATTGATTTGATATGGATTGATTAGATAGATATTGGTTTGTTGGATGATAGTTGTTTGATGGTTGGATTTGTTGCTTTGGTTGCATTTGCTACATTGACATATATAGTTGTTTGTATATGTGGTATATTGATACTACTTTCATATATACATGTTTCTCATTGTTGTTGAGTATTTAGTAGGTGCGGATGGTGCTTGCTTCGCTTTTGGAGCTCGCTTTCGCACTATGTTAGCCGTATATGCTCGCTAATAATATATAAGGTACATATCTCGGATTACATGTTGTACTTTTACACTTTTTTCCCTTTGGGATGCCTCATCCGCGATGATGAGATGTATATTTGTGATATGCATTGTTATTTTTTTCTGGATCGAACCGCACAAAGGAGACTATGGCGAATTTCTTTGAAAATTTGAGGCGTTGGAAAATTTTGAGAATTTTGGAAAAAAAATTGATAACTAAATTTTGACTTGAGTTGAAAAGTTAAACGATAGTAGTTGGTTTTGCAAAGATAATTGTGAATGGATTTGAAAACTTAGAATTTTTTGTAAGAAGTTTAACCAAATATTTTTTGGAAAGTTAAACATTTAAGTGATTTTGGTAAATCTGAATTGAATGAATTGTTTTGAAAAGTTAATGGATTTTGTGATTTTTTCTTACTTAGTAATTTCGAGGACGAAATTCTTTTAAGTGGGGGAGAATGTAACGACCCAAAATTTCTGTCATTCAAAATCCGTATATTTAATTGATTTCAAATATGCAAAAGTTAATTTAATAAGATGAATAATTTATTTTTGACATGTAGTGATTTAATTGGATAATTAAATTGTTAATTTAATATTTGAAATTTGGTAAATAATAGAAAATTGAATTTAAATGAATAAAAATGGTTTATAAAGTTAAATTAACTTCTATTTGAATTAGAATGATGTTAGAGAACTTTTAAAATTGAACTAAAAGTTAATTTGTAAAAATTGAATATTTTAATATTTAATTAACGAGTAAAAATAACCATTTTTCAAACATTCTCGGATTTTGGTGAAACCAGTTTCATTGGATCTATAATGTTAAATTATTGTAAGATTTCAAATTTCGTGTCAATCGGATTTACGGTTTGTCCGGGGCAAGCAAAAACGCGTACAAATCGGTTTAAGTGAATTTTAAATTTAAATAGTCGATTCAAAAACCTATCTTTCAAAAACGATCCCGGCATACATTCTATTGCGTTCGAAATAGGGGTAAAACATTATAAATGCCAGGCGGCATGCTTCGTTTGGAGGTCGGAAAAATTTCAGGTGGATAGTGTCGCGTAATTTTCTATATAAGGCCATCACTTTTTCTATTTTGCAAAATATTAGGGTTTTAAATCCTAGTTGCCACCATCATTTTCAATGGCCAAGTTTGTTCGTTTCTTCTTCCCTCGATCTCTTCAAATCCGTAAACAATTACGAAAAACTCTCAACTACAAAGTGATAGATCTCGTCGAGATCTTCGAATCCAACGGGCATGATGTAAAATAACGTCACGGATCGTTGACAATTTGCATTGGAATGCGCAACTTTCATGGACGTTTTTCATGGTCAAGATGCTGTCAAGCATGACCGGACTTGGGATGGAAGCTTGTCGTGGATTGGCGCACGCGTCGACTAGGTTCGATCGACCTCCGGTCGTTAAGGTGGTGCAGCGATCGATTTCATAACGTAGTGTATGGGTTGAGCTGCGTGTTTTTCATGAAGGAGAAGAAGCTAAAAGCTACGGCCAGATTCTTATGAAATAGAAACGATCGGCTGTTATTTGATAAAGGTTTAAAAATAAAATAGATGTGTAGATTAATTATTTTTTAATTCGTCCAAACTTTAAAACGTATATCTTTGTCATACAAGGTCCGTTTCGCACGAAACGAATTTCGTTGGATTCGTATTGACGAGCACTACGCGATGGAGTTTGTTTGGAGCTGATTCGAGCTAGTGTGAATTTTCGGTAAAATTAAACGTTCGTTTAATTTTATTCGGAATAAAACACTGAAACTACGATTGGAATCAATGTGAGTACAACTCACTCTTTCTGACTCACTGATATTTTATATAAGTGAGAAATAATTTATTATATGATGATTGATGATTGTTTGGATGATATATGATATATTGATTGATATTTGGATATATATACTGCCTAGTGGAGCAGATGACCCTATACGTTCCCGCGTATGAGCGGATGATCCTTTGTACGCGCGTCTGCCTCGAAGCGAATATTGTACACATATTCTAATATGTATATTTGTTGCAGGTGATAAGTAGGAGGGATCCAACTGGATTCCTCACCAGTATTGATTTATTTACAGATATTGTGATATATTCTGTTATCATATGATATATGATGTTTTGAATGCCGTGATTGATGTATTTGGTGCTGTTGCAGCATTAGGCCTATATTTTAGAATTTAAAATGTTAAAGTGATGATTTTGAATTAAAAAGGATTTTTAAAAGTAATTTTGAAAACATACGTTTTGGTGAATTTTTGAATTGTTAAGAAATGAATTTGTTTAAGTAAATAAATGTGATAATTTTTATTGTTATAAAAATTATGAATTTTGTGAAATATAATCAAAATATGATTTTTGGAGTTATATAAGTTTTACTAACGATTTGTTAATTATTAAAAGAATAAGTTTATTTAAAATTAAGATTTTTGAAATATGTTAAATGGTTTATATAGAATATTTATAAAATTGATATTTTATAAATCAAAGTAATAGAATTATAAATAATTTTTGTAAATGTTAAAATGAAGTTATAGATGGATTTTATAAATGAACAAGATTTATGAAGTTGCAAAGTTATTAAAGGAACGAATTTTGTAAAATAAATGAATTATAAGTTATTAACTTATAACTTGGCTTTTTGCTATGTAATTGAGTTAAAATGGAATTGGTTAATAAAGTGATTTTTATAAGTTGAAGTTTTTATAAAATATATAAGTGGAATTTATAAACATTGTTTTATAAATTCGAAATCAACTATATTTTGATAAGAGAATATAGAAGTTTATTAAAAGAACTATACTCACAATTTTGGATAGTGGGTAATCCTTTAATTTAAAATGCAACAGTAATGGATTTGGTAAAGGCGTATATTCACGATTTTGGACAGTGGATTATACTTTGAAATAAATGTGTAGAAATATTGGATTTGGTAAAGGGATTATATTCACAATTTTGGATAGTGAATAATATATTAAAGAAACATTTTGGAAAGTGATATTTTAAATGGAATAAAATGTTTTAAAGATGTTTTTATAACTATCGAAACCATAGATTTCAACATTTATTGTTGAAATGTACGTTTTAGAGAAATAAGGAAATAATGGACTATAACATTGTTGTTATAGTAAATGATTTTCGAAAGAAAATATTTCGTATAGTATTGGGATTTATATACCTATCTTAATTTTGAATCCCTATACTAGTGATTTTGGGTTGTCGTAACAATGTTTTGCACAACATTCGTTTTAACCCTAATAAATGTGTTTAAAGAGAATCTTTTCCTTAAAGAGTGAAATGTATACTTAATCGAGATTTAAGTATATGTAATATTTTCTAAGTGTTGAAAATAAATTTATTTGTGAATTACTTATTATTAAATAAGTATATGGAAATGTTTTCCAATATAGAAGTTGAAATGGTTTGGAAATATATCTTTTTAAACATAATTTTAGGTGAATATTTGGCAAGTGAATTAATTAATAAAGGATTAATTAAAAGGCCTAGTGATTGTTATGGTGCTGAATATTTGTTTGTTCGTTTTGATAGTTAAATAACCGACTATCAAACATTTGTCAAATTTTAGTTCCTCGACTTGATGTGGGAACTATTTAGTCGTACACTTAGTACGTAGCCTTCTGTGTAGGCTTGATTATCGTTTGTGTTGAGGATGTTGATTCGTATAGTGAGGAGTATTACTCCAATCTATCGAGCTTCCTTCTTGGCCCGAAGGATAGCAAGTTGAAAAGTTGGAGACGTGATAAGTCTATGAGACTTAGTTGTTGTGTGAGATTGAGAAACGCTTTTGCGTTGTTGGTGCGAAGAGACCGGGATCGGTTTATCCGAAAACCACTTCGGGCCAATGTATATGCGACGATTGTGCAGGTTGCTTTGTGATGATATTGATATTCCGGATTTTCATAGTGGGGGATTGCTTGTTGATCGTTTGGGGTTAAAATCCCAATATACATCCAGTAGAAGTGGTTTCTTCATTATGAAATATCCAATGCGAGGACTATTCGCTACTAATCCTAGGGATTTCACGACAGGATGTGGTAGGAAAGTACCTTCGGTTTGTCCTGTTCCTGGACAACTTGTATGGATGTTTATCTGACATTGCATTTCTACAGATTACGTACGTTGGTTTTTACAAACGTACATCAGTGGTGGCGGAGAAGGCAACTTCTCTTAGCTTAACAGCCTCCTTGAGACGTATAAGCTTAAGGGTTGTATTTTTGTAGAAGTCAATTAGTAGTCAACGGAAATGGCCGTGTGACATTCGAAGTCATGTGATTGTGATTGTGAAAGGTAATCGTTACCTCATCTGGCCTCATCAACCGAAAATGACCAAAACAGGGTTAGATGCGGCAAGGCTAAGTGGGTCATTCCCATAGGATATGATCATTCTCTTTTAGATATATCTTTACACGCTATGACGTCGTGTATCTGATTATTGTGGTTTGTATGCTAGAGGGCCCTCGGTAAAGGTTGGTAACGACCAGAGGATGATATATTCGGTACCATCTAGTTATAGAGTTGGACCGGTTTTGTGTTGGTAGAGGATCCTTAGTGATGGTCCTCGGTACATTTTTGTAGAGATGTACTGCCGGAAGGTAGTCCCTTCACCTGGTCATTTCTATGGAAATCAAAAACCCACTACGAGCTGTGATTTTGTTTGTAAAGGCATAATGAATAGCCCCGAAATGCTATATGGGTAACCATTTCGACTATGATTAATATTATTTGTATGTAAAGACACTAGTATAATATAAGAGGATTCGATATGAAAGAAATGTTTTAGTTATCGTAAGGTAAAAACATGTCCGTGTTTATGTATGGACTTGTCTTACGAGTTTCGATAAAGGAAAAGTTTTGGTAATCTAATAAATTCAGTTGAGTGTGTTTTTCACGCTAGTTTACCAGACTGATCCGAGCGTTCTTCCCTTTCAATGCTCGGGTCAGACCGAGTATATTTACAAGTTCAGATTTGATGCCTTTGGAGTATTAGGAGGAGAGCTGGAGTTCTTCATTTTCATATACACGTACTTGTTTTGATTATCAGCTGTGCTTTGTTTGTTGTTGTATATTATCGGCAATTGTGAGGAAATGTTATTATAACTGTTCAAGTTGATAACTCTGATTGATTGTTGAACTCTGATTGATGTATGTATATGCAGTTTCTGTTTTGTAAGGATCATATATATGATATTACATGTTTTCCGCTGCGATGTGAAATTATGTATTGTTCTGTTTGGTTCTATCTTCTCTCTTTCTTCTCTTCTCTTCTTTTCTCTTCTTTTCTTTCTCTTGACTTTCCGTCAGTTTGGGCTTTTTAGGTCAGGCATGTGTGGATTATTGTCGATTCAAAGGGTATGGATTTGCGAGTTGTCACAAAAGTAATTCAGTTATACAAGTCGAATTTTATTTCAAAATATCGTTTAACTGAATTTAAATTTTTAAGGATTTAAAATCATTTAATTTAACGAATATGATGTCCCTATAAAATTTTCTACCCTATGGTCAAGTGATATGAATATTTATCATTTCAACCTGCAATTATTTTATATTTATAGATATATATATCATTTCAATACGCAATCTCGAATTTATCTGCAAATCCATGAAATCGATCGAGTCTATAATTTCAACCCATGACGATTTCTCCCAATCTACAGATCGTTCGGGTATGTATCATTTCAACGCATAGGGAACTTGTAGTGTTATAACAATATATAAAAATATAGCATCCGATCATCCAATATCAATAATCGAACATCCATCATAATCATCATTCAAGCCAATCAATAAACAATAACAAGTGACTGATTATCAATAATGGGTATTAACCGGAGATTTAGAATTTAATATTAAATTAAAGGCGATAATATTTAATAAAAGTCAGATTTAACTGGAATGATAATTTAAATATACCAAACATCAACCAATCAATTGCTAGTCACATAATAAATTCAATTTAACTAGCATAAGATAATCTAGTACTTGTGAGTGGGTCAAAACACTCACCTTCGATTTCATATAGATTTGAAATCCAATTATAGCCTAAAATTTGAACCATCTCTGAATTTGACTAAACTAGTTCCATAATGTCTGGAATTTTGATATGATCCCAACAAAACAAACTGTGCCCAAATCCGAGTTCGTACGCAAAAGTTATTAAAGTTAGAAGTTATATGATTTCAATTTAAAACAAATAAAATAATATTATAATTATATGTGTCACCTTATCCACGCAATAGCTCGTCCCCATGTCCTCCATCGCAAGCAGGTCAACCACGAAGAACCACCCCTTTGACCGCCGCAGCTCGTTCTTGTGGGCCCCCATCGACCACCACTTGCATGCTCCTCATCACCCCACGAGCCCACGACCAACTCGTGCCCCCACCCACACACTGTGATGCCACTGCAGCCAATTTATTAGGGTTTCAAAACCCTAACCCTAGATTTCTGGCCGCCACAGGTGGAGGTAGCCTGCATTCCACCACTAATCAACTCTGAATGACAAACACTCCAAAACCCACAAAACAATTTCACCGATTTAAATCGAAATAAAAAACCCCCAAATTGACATTAGGGTTTCGCGATTTCATGACTTTGACCATGATTTCTGATTGATCTGGGCACTATCTCGAAAAATGAATGAAAGACACTGATTCGTATCATCGAGAGCTTTCAACTTTGTATTTCATTTCAATTTTTCGAGTAGTTTGGATTTTCAATTAAATTCGGAATTGCAATTTGGTTATCCATCATCAGAGAATGGAAGCAGGTGAGGAACATAAAAGCACGTACATAAATAAGGAATAAAAGACAATTAGGGTATATAACAGCCTATATATTGGCAGGGCTAAAATAGAAAGGATGGACCAGATCGATTTGGATTGAAACGATAACGACGACCCGAAAAGTCCCGTTTCGTTTCGAAAACTAAAATGGTTCATCCTATATTTCAAAACAGATGTTTTCGATATTTTTAAACTCAATGGAATAGATTTCATGTCCTAATTCCATCGTATGGAGGAGTTATTTTTTAAAATCAGCTTATTTTAAATTGATTTGTACACATTTCGAGTTCGTACGATCAAACGACAAGTCCGATCGCTACGAAACTTGAAATCCTATAATAATTCACCATTATGGATCCGATGAAACTGGTTTTTCTCGAAATCCGAGATAGTGGCCAAAATTGCTATTTTCACGTTAAATGAATAAATTATTATTAAATTAATTAAATTACCTTTTTAAATTTATATTTAAAAATCAACAGTTATTTATTGGTTTGACTATATATTAACTTATAATCCTTCAAAACAAATTTTCCAAGTCAATTTCAATTGTTGTTTAGTTACATCTTTCTAATTTCAATTGGAATATATTCATTAGTTATATTACTTTAATCCACTTTTATTTCAAATTTAATAACTGACAATTTTTACCACTTTTGATTACTTAGACATTTACAGTAATTTAAACAAATTCATATATCAATTCAGTGTTAAATATTACATTAATTATAGTGTTTAGTTTCAACTGCAATAAATCCATTAGTTATTATTAAATTGCAATAAATTCATTTATCTTGATTTCACTCTTATTATTCAATCAATCATTTACTTTATGGACATACATAACATTGGATTGCCATTTATTACATCAATATTCCATAGTTAACATTTTAATCCATATTAATTGCAATAATTAATTAGATTAATTGCAAGTGATTTCCAATTTATTTCAACGAATTAAATAGTGGATTTATTATTAAACCATTTTTAGAACTTAACAATTCAAACATATCCCTATGTTTATTGTTAAGAAATAAAAAGATCACATTGACTTTATCGTCTTATTTACAATTTCTAACCAATGCCACTTTACAATTTCTTACAATTAGTTGAGATTTCATTCAATTAGTCATATATTATATTAAATTTACACTATTAAACTTTATTTTTCTATTTACAATCTATAACCAATTACGACTTTACAATCATTTCAATTAATTGGACCTGCATTAAAATAGTTATCAATTTCTTAAATTAACATTATTACATCCCATTCTAGTTATTCCTCTCATTATTGAATCTTAAATTTTTAATTTTTCTCAATATTAAATTCTAAATCTTATTTAATTAATAAATTTAATTATCGAAATTTACGGGTCGTTACTTGATACAGACCCAAACGATCTATGAGTTAAGGAAAAATCGTTATGGGTTGAAATGATAAACCCGAGTGATTTTATGGATTTTGAATGTTGATTCGGGATTGCAGGTTGAAATGATATATACCTGCAAATTTAAATTATTGGGTTAAAATGGTATATATCCGTATCACTTGACCGTAGGGTAGAAAATTATATACGGACATTGGATTGGTTTAATCAAATGATTTAAAACCTTAAACTTTGAATTCGGTAATTGGATATTTTGAAATAAAATTTGATTTATATAAACTGGATTATTTTCGAAAATCCAAACTTTAAATGTTGAAAGTGGAATTGATTTAATGAATTGTTTAGAAGATTTAAATTGGAATTTCAAAGTTGAATTGTCAAATATAAATGAATTTTATCGAGACTGAGTTATTGGAAAATGTTTGTATATAACTTTGAAAAGTGTTTAATTTGAAGTGGTTTAAATTGATAATCAAACATGGATTTGAAATTGATATTGGTTAAATTGTTTTAAAATGAGAATTTGAATTGAAAGACAAAAATTATTAGTTGATTTGAAAGCTAGACATGGTCCAGATGTGTTGAAATAAAAGAAATAGTTCAATTTGACATTAATTTCGAATTTATTATTGTTAATATAAACTATTTTAAAATATATTACTTCCAAATCCTAATTATTAAGATTTTCAAACTATTAAACTAATTTAAGCTATTTTGAACGATCTGAACTATTTTAATCAATTTAAACTAATTTCATTTATTTTAATCTATTTTAATCTATTTGACCTAATTAACCCATTCTGAAATATTTTTAATCTATCTAATCTATTTTAAATCTATTTGATCTATTTTAAAACTATTTAATCTATTTTAAATCTATTTAATATAATTTAAACCTATTTAATCTATTTTAAACAAAATTTAACTATCTTAAATCCACCTAAATTATTTTAATCTATTTTAAACTATGAAAAACTATTTTATTCTATCTAAACTATTTTTTAAATCTCATGTTTGGTAAAGCGGAAGTTTTATATTTAAATCCTTGATTTTTAAGAAGAATATGATTAAATGATGTTATAACTTTAGTTGGTATTTGAAAATGAGATTTGCTAATGAAATAACATATTTTATTAAATATGATGATTTTGAATAAGGATGTAATTAAACCATCCTATCGATATGACTTCGGAAGTGAATATGATTTTAAAAGTGAATATGATTTCGAAAGTGATATGGTTTGAAATCGAATATGATATTTTGATATAAATTACGAATCGGTTTTGGAGATTTAAAAGAACAATTTGGTGTGAAATAAGCATTTGGTTGTTAAAGAGATCGGAATCGGATATTGTCATACTCTTTGCCAAAACTGAAAACCACTTTAACAACTATGTACGTGAGGGAGATTCCAGAATAAATTAGGAGGGTTTGGTGTACGATTCTATATGAGGTATTTACGTAGCCTTGACTCCTGCGAGTCAGCTTAGGTTGCCTAAATCTTGGTCGTTCATGTACTCATAATAAACCAAGTTTTATACAGCTTAGAACTTCATTAGCCAAGAAGGGTTGGTGATTGAATCATCAAGCAATTGAAGATTTGGACACATCTTTTAATAGGAATTTGAGCTAGGATTTCACGTATAATATATAAGATTCACATTTCATAAATTATAAAGAGATAAATCAATGGTTACTATCCAAGAGAATATAAATAGAATACGAAGCAGTCATTTAATCAGTTGACATAAAACGAGCAAAAAAAAGAAGAGGAAGAAAAAACATTGTAAAACTTGTAACGGTTAGAATAAAAAAACATTGTAAAACTTGTAACATCGCAAACTTATTGTCCAAAAATGATTCTTTTTGCTTTTCTTTTCAACTTCCATATATTACACAATCATAATAAATGAATTCACTAAGCAACCAGTGGCATCCATTCAGGAATTAGCAAGAACCACTAAACAATGCACAAAAAAAAACAAATAAAGTTGCAGAATAACCATAAAGCAACAAGAGGGGAAATATTGTCTAAAATCGTAAAGAGGAAGAGACAAATCGTGGATTTAGGGTTCCAGGTAAACGAAAATCGATGTAAATTTAGGGTTCAAAGTACTCGAAATCGAGGCTGTTCAACATGCTATAGAAAGTTGCATAGATGGGGATTTCAATATTTAAGTGATTACGGAGATTTCATGGATTTCATGCGGGTTTCTAAAGCGGTATTTTTCTTTTTCTTTGATTTGGAGAGAACGTAGGAAAGAAGTACGGAGGAAATAAAGGAAAGTGCTAGCCAGTTGATAAAAAAAGAAAGAAAAAAGAATATGGGATGTGCGGTGGCAGAATCAACGGGTGGAATTTAGGAGGGCTAAACAATTCAAAGGCCAAGATTTAAACGTCAATTTGTAAGAGATAGATTTTCGGACAGAACAGGTTTGTCGAGAGTGTATATGCCAGATCACACCTTAAAAATTAAAGCAGTGCTGTAAGGACCGAAGTATAATACATTAGGGATATATGGGGTTTGTAAATGAACGGAGGCTAATAGGGTGGACGTATAATTTTAATGTTTATGATTTTAGTCAGTGGAAAGCATACACAGCCAGTTTATCCAGCAATTTTGTAAAAATCATAGTCCAAAGTCAAAAGTTCAAACAAAACAAATGCTAGAAGGAAATTTTTAACTACCAACATGTCTTCATGCTCTATTTAAACCTTGTTGAAGCCTTTGGCCCTCAACCAATGCTATCCAAGTTAAGCAAACCCCATACAAACACTTACTGCCAAATTATAAACAAAATTTGTACATGGACTTTAATTGAAGATCAATGATGCATCTCAACAATCAACATTTGTCATAGTTTGTATAGCAATATCGAAATACCAAATCAAAACGATAATGGGTAGTTGCGCGATAAAAAAATAGTATGTGCGTAACCTATTGTACGCATAGCGCAAATAATCATTTGATTTATAAAGCATACATGTAAAACAACATAAAATTGGAAATAGGAAGAAGAATGCCTCAATTTGTATAAAGTATAATCAGGAAAACTAATGGAAGCCATTACTCCATTTCCTGAATTAAATCTAAGTGAAAGTGTACGTGTAGTACTAAGGATCGTGTAATATGGTATATAAATGCGGAAACTGATAATAGCAGTAAAATAAAAATTAAAGTAAGCACACCAGGAATTTTTATACTGGTTCGAACTTCTCGTTCTACGTCCAGTCCCAGAATACCCTCTGGATTTAAACTAAACCCCTCACTTCACCCGGAGGAATAGGTATACGACACCTGAGCAGCCGAACAGGAATTTTTCCGCCTCAACAGCCGAAGAGGACTTTAACTTCAATACAAATAGTTTGTTGACGAATGTGTTCTGAATAACACTGATTGTCTTTTGATAGTACAACTTTCCTATAATCAAATCCTCAAAAGTATATATGTGTGTGAAGATTTAGAAGGAAGATAATCACGTAGAATCGAAGTTTATGATTTAAATCAAGGATTCTAGTGATATTAAATAAGAATGAATGCTTTTATTTGCAGAAGTAAATAGAGAATAGATTTCATAAATATAAACAAGAATTGGTTGTTGTAGAAGTGATTTGAAGATGTTTATATAGTTGTAGAAGAGTTACAATCTTTCATGAAGAGTTTCAATCAAAAGTTGTGTCCGTATCTCTTGAAATAGAGGACATTACTCTTCATGAAATGATCGCATCTCTTCAGAAAGTAGCCGTTATTGTCAGGTCGGTCGACCATAAAACCTGGGCCGTTCAGCTGAGTTTGAAAACGTATATAAAACAGAGTGTATCTGTGCATATAACACAGGGTCGGTCAACTGAGGGTACAGGTCGGTCGGCCAACCTGATGTTATTTGCACAGTGCATTCTTTTATGTGTATAATTTTAAAAGTACAACATTTGTGTGTGTGTGTGTGACTACTTGAGGAATGATTTTAACAATATGCTAAGACTCAATATAGGAAATATACATACTAAACTCTTAATTGTAGTCTTGTCTCCTTTGTAGTGTGGTATTCTCTTTTTGTCGCCTTAGTTGTCGTACATTCTTTGAAGCTTGTGTCATGAATCAAAACTTATAAATCAACACTAAGCACGTCTCTTCCTTTAAAAAAATTAATTCAAAGAATTTTTTGTGACTTCGCGCACAATATTAACTGGAATAGAAGTTTAGATGGTGGATGTGGTTGATGGCTTTAAGCACCACATTTTTGAGCCTAGCAGAGTCTAAGCTAGTACTCTTGGAACCCCAAGATTCGTTGAGTTAGCACTTGACATATGTAAATGCAAGAGTTGTAGTTTTTCTTCAAGTATAAAGCTATACAATTATGAAGAATAGCTACATTGTAGTATAACTTCAACTTCTGTTTCTGAATCTGTTCTACGGTCTAATACTTTGTAAGCTCGCAGATCACTTTAGTTTATGCACCATTTAATGCGATTTCTCTTGCTATTGGTTCATATATAATTGCTGGCTCTATTTAATTCAGAAACAACATTCTATTTATTGCTGGCTCTATTTAACTCATATACGGCCTAACGGTTTTATCTCATGCATTTTGACTTCTCAGCAAGATAGCAAAGGGAAAGTATGAAAGTTTTACATGTTCAACATCTCATTAATAATTGAGATGCTTGGAAATTTAATCGGCAAAACAACATGGGTTATAAAGCATACTACAGAAGAAAATTATAGATCCAAAATACTAATATATGCTTTAAAGTTTAAACTTGCATGTTTGATATCCCCTATATAATTCACCTAGCCTTATTACCCAGTAAACTCCAACCAAATAAAAAGTGTACCATCTCCCTACTTCTTCTCTTTCCGCATACCCATTTGGATTGAATACTGCCTTCGTATGTACGAATCTTTACCACTAATAATGTAAATTCCATAAATTACCTTCGACCGCGTCTTTCTGGAATACCCAAAATGCCCATGAATTTTCCAAACGTCCGCATGTGTAACTCCCGCTTCCGGTTTCAACTCATGAAGCTTAACCTTTCTCGCCAAAATCATCTACATTTCTAAACTCAATTCCTCAAAACCCTAATTCTATTTATCACCTTCATCCGATCCAATTCCAAAAGGGGTTTTCCTTTATATACGAGTATATACTACTAATTAATGGATCATATGCTCAAACTAGCGACTATAGCTGCGATCCTCACAGCCGCAACTGTTCGAGTAGTCGCTCGCGTCATCGGTGAGAGGATCCCAACTCTAAACTCGGACGTAAACCCATTCGTAATCATAAAGGCATTCTTCGCGGGGGTTATACTGGCCACTGCGATCATGCACATTTTGCCGAACGTGTTTGAGAGGCTTACTTCGCTGTGTCTAAGCAAAGGGGTTTTCGGTCATTTCCATTTGCGGGGTTTGTCGCCATGGTATCGACGATGATGATGATGATGGTGGATGGGTTCGCCGTAGGGTATTATAAGAGAGGTAGGATTAGTAAGGCTTTTCCTGTCAATGATGATGTTGTTGACATGGCAATTTTATAAGAGTAGCGAATTTGATCCATGAAAGGCGATTGGATGGGCAAAACTCCTCGAGCGTGTTGTCGTCTTTTGCTTTTTCTGGACCTGTCGGGACAAACTTGGAGTCATACTTTAAACTGCTTGCAATTAGATCCACTGGCTACTTTAAATTGCTTGCAATTAAGCATTTCTTTTATCTTTAGGTAAAATCCATTTTAAATTATCTTAATTTCAATATTTCTATTAAATTTTCTTGGTTGGTTATATTTGATGATTCCTTGATCTTCAAAAGTGATATACAATAATTACTTATAGAACATAGCTTAGTATGGAAAACTATGACTTTTTAAGGATTTAGCAAGGGCAAACATGCTAACACTCTATTAATTAAATTTGTATTATCATCTTTTGATTTTGATTTTGGTTGTACCACCGATAGAAAATATTGCATTGACTTGCCATCTTTTTCTAAGGCGATTCAAATCCGTGCTAACAATTTATCATAATATGGTCTATATCATATGATTTGCCAATTCTAGCACACTAGCAGGAGATATTCTCTATAATCATATATACAACCAAATTTTGACTGCTATTTTATCTACTTCAATACACACAGTGCTATTTTTCACTTGGCAATGTGTTGCCAAACAAATATTGTATTTGCTCTTAGCACTGAATAGTCAAGTTGGCAAACTGATGTTGCCCGGTAAATCGCAACATATTTTGTGGTGTGTACATAAATGTTTAGTTTTCACATTTACAAAAGTTATCCATCATTTTCAAGCTTATATTGATCTTATTCTCTATTCAAATTAATTGATAAAGATAAGCATTTGTTTTTGATATCTTTGTTTCCATAAAGTCATGCACAAACACCCTCAATTTCTGGAAAGTTGGTCATACAAAAATCAGCAGGAATCATTTTGGATATTTTATTTTGAAACCCACTTATTTTCTTAGTTGCCAATGATCAAATACCTTATACCTTATAGATTATATTTTATTGTTTATATGTTTAAGATGAAAGATCCATGTTTCAAAACCTCAAAAGCCAAAAGCAGGTTGGACACAAAAACATGATGGAAATTGTAAAACTTGACAAACCTGGAACAAGATGAAAACATGCTTTATTATTTAATAGATTTCGACTTTTTTTATTCACTATTGTTAATGAAAATAATAAATATTTGGAAGGATATTGGTATTTTATTAATATATTATTACACACTTTATCCTTTTGGAAATTTATAATATTTCATAAGCTTTCTTTTAAAATCTTAGTTGTCCTTGCATGAAAAATGGTAGTTGCAAGAGTATCCAAAAAAAAATTTCAATTGTAATTGTTTAAGATAAAGGCTAATATCCAATTTATAGAACATGCAAAACCATTTTATTGATGTAGATGGAAAGTTGATGGTAGACAATGTAAGTGATGCTGGCAAAACAATTTTCAGCTCTAACCATAGGATATGCAACTAAATGGTATAATTTTCAGTTCTAACCATAGGATATACTATCAAATGGTACATAAATATTTTTGCTTCAACCCTTAACAGCAACGTACAAACAAATAAAAGTTCCTTTCTAAGTATTGTAGGGTAATTTGAAGGGAAGCTGAGGTGCCATTTGATATAACATGGTATCGACGAGTTTATATTTTCTCTTTCATGAGATAAATTCCTTAGGATATGCAAATTTTATGATAGAGAAACAACTATCAAAGTAATGTTAAATGTTTACTTTAAACAGATAATATAAATGGAAAAAGCAGGGACATTAGAAAGAAAAGAAATCTTTACTACAAAAATTAGTTGCTTCTATGCTCTCCACAAATTTTTACTGCAAAATTTATTGCTTCGACTTTTCCTACTTCAGGCTAAAGCTCTGGTGGGTCCTATGATGAAAAAAGTTATGCAGAAATTCAACATGAATCAGATGCTTTATGGTTTTATGCTAATCTAATAATGCTATATTGAAGGAGATGGAATTTTAGTTTACGGCGTGTTTATGTTTTTGCGTTCGTTATTTGGGTCATAGTGGCATATGAACAAATTTATGACTATTTTAAATTTCTTTATTTTTTGGTGGAATTATAAGAAGTAAGATATGTGGTATTTTAAGTTCTATCATTTTATGACATAATTTTTAATGCAAGAGATTATACTGATTCAATTATTCCATTGCCTTTCAATCCGTCAGTTTGCCTCTTTATATTTTTATTAATTTTTTATTTTGATTTGCCTGTCTGTTCTAAGTGAACTAATGTTACATATTGGATAAAAATAATAAGTAAAACAGATTAAAAATGTAACTAGGAAGCATAAGAGAAATGACAGACCAGTATGCTTCCTACAGTAGTAAACTGTAGATGTCTTACTCTCATATAATAGATAAAGCGTGTTTGATCATATCTCTACCCAATGAATTCAATCAAACTCTATTGTTAATTATATGCTAATGTCACGTTAATTACTGTTGTAAAATAACTCATTTGATGATTATAATATATGTATTGGTTATTTTCAAGAAAGTAAAACCAATGTTAAATATTACCTGAAAGCTCAACTTAACATTTTGCTTCTTTTATTTTTATTAATTTTTTTATTTTGATTTGCCTGTCTGTTTTAAGTGAAACTAAATGTTCATTTAAGTCAAGCCCGAGTTAGTTTGATTAGTTTGGACATAAGTCCAGCATGAGTTAGTTTGATTAGTTCGGACATTTTCGATTTATATTAGACATGGTATTACACTTACCCAAGCACAAAAAAGCAGAATGTATGGTCATTGAGATTATGAAGCTTTGTAACATTTTTGGAAATTGATTATTATAATGTGATACAAACTACTGGTAGGGACTAATAAATTACAAATTGATGTGGATTGAATAATGTGCTTATATAACCAACAAATAACAATATTGTACCAATAT
Organism: Allium cepa; assembly: GCA_030765085.1. Classification (NCBI taxonomy): domain Eukaryota; kingdom Viridiplantae; phylum Streptophyta; class Magnoliopsida; order Asparagales; family Amaryllidaceae; genus Allium; species Allium cepa. The sequence goes on along the minus strand of CM060934.1, from coordinate 483,999,083 downwards.
AGGTTGTATTGATCCGCTCTTTCTATCATTGCCAGCAGTTTGGTTTGTAAATATCCAAAACAAACAAGTCAATATTCAACTGCTCATATATATGTGCACTATATGAGAACAAAAGATTCATATTACAATCTATGTATCTATATTGTACTGAATCAGACATGAAGCACTTATGTACTACTAAAGCTTCTACTACCAACCAATTATTAAAAATATTTTAGTTGTCCTGTGTTTGTGTTATGTGTCACTGTGTCTGTGTTCACACTTAAAGTGGCAAAAGAACTTGAACCACCTGCTAAAGAAAACTACTATTTCAAGCATGGTACTACATGAAGTCCATGTACGAAGTGACATAAATAGTATGAAGTGACAGAAAGTCCACATAACATAAGGCCACAACCAAAAAAACATGAGTAATGCATGTTGATTTTAAGAAAGCCCATGTTAATTACTATAGTATGCATATTTGGTGCATGGCTCTACATTGATTAGTAGAAGAAAAAAATAAGTTTTTGATTTCCTAGATTATTATGGTTCAGTTACTTACAATACATATTTATTAACTCACACCCATAATTTATAAGACTTTTAAGTTATATGGTTGATTTCATAATTCATTAGTGTTTCTTTGGTTATAGAAGGAATCTACATGCTACAGATAAAAAGAAAAAACCACCATGTTACTGATAGAAAGAAAAGGACATCGTTCATTAATTATATGTAGGTCCATCTGAACGTGCATATACACACGAACTTAGAAGAAGAAAAAATGAAATACATGAAGGCAAACTTTAAATGTAAAAATGGTTATGCCAATTTAATTTAGGTAGTTAGGAGGAACTGTAACATCCAGACTTTTATACGGTTTAAATCGACAATAAACCACACACGTCAGACTCAAACCATACAAAAGGGCGAATTGTTATTGGGGTGAACAAGAAAAGAAGAGAAATAAATAAAACAAAAACAGAATCTCCCAGCGGAATGACAAAATATAATAATAAAATAACAGTTTATGAAACTATTTACAAAATATTTGATTATACTTATACAACACATATCAGAGTTACACATACCAAAGAATAATAAGTAATGCAGCGGAACAGTATGAATGCAGTGGAAATATATAATAAATAATAGTAATACAATCTTCGTCTTCGTCCTCCAGAAATAAAGTCTTCGAATCCTGAAATGCTCAGACTGACCGGAGCGAATTGAAAAACAAAACATTCAAGTCAGAACTAAAAGATCTTATGTAAGTTAAATCAATGGAAATTAATATGAGTGTAACGGTGTCAGAGATGTTTACGGGATTTGACATCTCCTATCCAGTGTCTAACGTGAGTGCAATAACTTAAGAGATGCTCGGGATTTACATCTCCTAAGGATCCGTTAAACTATTTACTATGTAGTAATATTTTTCTATTATAATAATGTCTAATAGTTAAACCTACCTTTAAATAGCGTTAACGAGTTACCCAATCTCCCTCTTAACACAATAATAGTCCCAGTAGTCCATCCAGTATCAGCGCATCTCCAGATCGGGAGACTACCCTAAATACTCCACGGGCTACTAGAGAAAACCAAACCGTACAAGGCACGCTATGGTAGGTGACACGACACACAAGGCAATGCCAGGGTAGATATACCAATTACGCACACGGGTTGGTGGAAACGCGTAGCAGCTACTACCGCCCACCTCGAGCCATACCGCCAAATCAAAAAAAAATCAAAAGTGGCCACCAAATAAACCTCAAAGTCAGAATATAATATCGAAGGAGTGTGTCCGATAAGAGGGGCTACCTCCTTGGCCCGAGATCACTCCTTTTTTAGCCACCTTATGCCAACTCACGGGAGTCGGGTCCACGTATATACCTCAAAGGAAACGCCGCCGCCATCCTATTTCATTCTGGAATCTCTACCGCGTACACGGTTGTTAAAGTGGTTCTCGGAGTTGGCAGAGAGTATGACAACTTTCGATCCCGGTCTCTTTAACAACCAAACGTTAATATAACACCGCGGTCATTTCAAAATAATTATACTTCAAAACCAGAATATAATATCCATTTCAAAACTATATAAATACGATATCATTTCTATTTCAAAACCCAAACCAATATGATATCATTTTAGTAAAACCCATATCAATATAGTATCATTTTTTATTTCAAATACATCCTTCCAAAAAATCATAGCACTTTCAACGTTATAACACTTCGAAATCAAAACACTTGAAATATATCACCTTCAAATCATAATCCTTTGAAACTCAAACTTTGAAACATAACTGCACCACTCAAATGGCTTAAATATCAAATTTCTTTATATAATAAAATAGCTTCTTAAATTTCACAAATCAATTCCAAATACAGATTTGAACCCCCAAATAAACCATTTCAATTTCCATATATTTCAAAGCTTTAAATATTCCACCATTTCAAAGCCAATTCTTTGATAATTCTATGTATATCAAATTCAATTACAATTATTTAGATTTGGAATGTTTACTTAATAAATCCAATATCATTTAAGTAAAACTTTTAAACTTCGAATAATTGGATATTATTTCAATTTATTTAACTATATATATTTATTTAAATCAACTTGATATTCATTTAAATCACTCTAAACCAAAATCAAGTTATAAAAATCATACCCTTTAAAATCCCAATTTTATTTAAATTTCAAGTCAAATTTATTCGAGTATAATTCTTAAATAATTTAATTCAGATCAATTTCATATTTATTTTCCAACCTTAATTTTATTTAAGTCGTTATAAATTATGTATACAATATAATTTAAACAAATATTTAACCATATTATATAAAAACAATCAAACTTTATTATTTAACTTATTTTATATTTCAAATAAATTTATACACAGCTAGAAATCAATAATAAAATAACATTTATATAACATCCGAAATCAATATTTATATAACCCATATATTTCTTTACAAAACCATAGAAATCATTTCAAAATATTTTTATATATAGGCCGTGGTGTCTGTATATAATTTTCTACCCTATGGTCAAGTGATACTGTGATGACCCAGAATTTTAAACATTTGAAAATGAAATATTTAATTGATTTTATATATTTGAAAGTTATTTTAAACTTGTATTTCAAACATAACTCTGAATTTAGCAATTAAATTATTGAATTTAATTTATTGAAGTTGGGTAAAAATTTGAATCTTCAGTTTTAAGCCGATTAAAAATATTTCAAAGGCTTAGAAAATTATATTGATGATACTGAAAATAATGGAAGCTTTAGAATTGAATTTGAAAATGATTTGCTTAGTTTTGAAATTATATCGTTTAAATCGATATTTAAAAATAGCTTTCCGAGGCACAGTCTCGAAATTCAACGAAACTAGTTCCATTGGATCCGTAATAGTGTATTATTATCGGATTTCAATTTTCATAGCATTCAGAGTTGTCGTGTGATCGTACGATAAGCAAACACATAAATTTAAATTGAAAATTCAATGATTTAACTGGTTCAAAAAGCTATCTTCTCCATACGATCGAATTTGGGTTCGAAACCTTTTCCATTGCATTCGGAATAGGCGTATAACATTACGAACGCCAGGCGACATGTTTCGATAGGGGTTCAGAATTTTTAGTTGTAATTTCTTGACGATTTAAATTTGAATTTAAATTAAAAAACATATAAAATATAACTACTGTAGCAAGCTCTAACACGTATAGGAGATTATAACACGTGTTCCTTTTTCTTTGAATGTTTCACACGCGTTCGTTAAAACAAAAATGAAATAGATAATAACGCAACAGAAAAACAAAAGGAAAAAGAAATATAAAAACAACGGCCAAACGATTTTTTCACTTCTCTCTTCGTTTTTAGACTAACGAAATCGAGTTTAAATCCATGGCCGCTACTGGTTTTTTTCTTTCACACAAAATCGAAAGAAAAAAAATTGAAACCCTAATAGAATCGTGGTTGTGATGTGATGTTGATGGGTGGTCGATTGAATTTGGGCGCGAGGTCTGGTGTCGCGGGTGAAGAGGGGTTGTAGTCACGGCGCCTTCATCTACGGTTTGGCGAAGTAGCAGCCTGTGGGGGACTCGTGCGCGTACGCGCGATGATGGGCGTGCGATATTTAGGCCAAGTAGCGGCGGCGCGATCTGGGGATTGGCAATGGCTCACGGTTGAAGTCGTGAGGGCCAACACCGGCTGGGTTGCGCGCGTTATTAAGTGTGCGTGCGATGGGCTGGAGGTCAATGGCCACGTGATACTTGAAGTAGTGGAAGTTCATAGGTGATTGTGGCGACGTCAGGGATCGTGCAACAGTAAGGTATATGTTAATCCTGTTTTAATTATAGGTAAATATTGTATCTCTAACTTAATAACATATATATATATATATATATTTAATATATATATATATATATATGTATATATATATAAATTAGTCTGTTGTATTGATAAAAAAAAATTGAATTAAATAATATATTCAGATTAGGATTTATTTTAAAAAGGTAATAAATGTTTAGAAATAAATTTGGAAAACCATAACTTATTTTTAAAAATGGAAATATAAAACTAAAATAAATATCTATTTTAAATTACTAGTTATTTTTAAATTAATGGATTTAGTGATTAATTTGTTTTATTGATTTATTTAATTTATTTTAGTTGCTATAAGATATTTAAAATAATGAATTACATTGAATAATTAGTTTAATTAACTTATTTAATTGTTTTACCCAATATTATTTAAAAAGAAAATTTAGTTTTAAATTTAATTTTTAATTAAATAAATTTGTAAAAAGGGAATTTGTTTAAAATTAAAAGTATTAGTTTAAAATCAAATCACGGGTTAATTAAATTATCCAATAAGAATTTAATTGTTCAATTTGTTCGAATATTAATATAATTAAATAATTGTTTATACAAGGTCGAAATTGCAAAGAAAACAAGCCGGATTGAAAATGGATTGCATGCAAAGCAAAGGTGAGATCTTCTCACTCAATCGGATACCCGATTTAATTTAAATAGTTAATTTAAATTATTGGTTGTTTGCTTGGATGATGATTGTTATCAGTTGTATTGAATTAGACCCTATGCGCCGCATAATAGCGGATGATATTATATTAAACCCATATACCGCGATATTCCACCTTGAAGAGGAATTGGTATTATATATATATTTGGAGTAACTGATTTCCCGCATTATATAGCGGATGAGACCCTATGCGCCGCATAATAGCGGATGATATTATATTGATCCCATATACCGTGATATTCCACCTCGAAGTGGAATTGGTATTTAATTGTTGTGCTAACGTCTGTGGATGTAGGGAAACAGGTTGGAGGGATCCAACTAGATTCCTTAAATATTTGAATTTGTTTCAATATTGTGTGTTGATTATCTATACTTTGTGCGTGATTATATTTGTGATTGAAACCGTTGAAGGCTATAATTTAGCCGAATATATTTTTGGTATCGTTGGAAACCGAAAATAAATAAAATTGAATTTTTGAAATTCAAGTTAAAAGTTTATAGTAAAATTTATTTTTTGAGAATTGGATAAATTTAAAAGAAGGAAATATAAATGGTTAAAGTTTTATTTTTAATCTTATTGAATAAAATTCCATAATATGGGAAAAAGGCTTAAGAAATGGATTTCGGGTAATATTATTCAGAGGTTGAAAAATTTATTTAAAATACGGATTTTAAATAGTTTGGAAAAAAATAAAGGAATTTATTTTAAAAGAAAGTAATTTTGAAATCAATTTGGAATTTGATTCGGTTTTTGAAATTTAATCTTTGGGAAACCGATTTGAAATTAATTTGGTGTTTAGAATAAGTTTTGGGAAATCAATTCTAAAATCGATTTTGTGTTTGAAATAAATGTTTGGAAAATCAATTTGGGATTTGATTTGGTATTTGAAATAAATTTGGGAATCAATTTGAAAATTTATTTGTTGTTGAAAGTGGATATTTGAGAATTGATTTGAAAATCGTATATCGGTGGATGTATGAAAATTAAAATTCACAATGGGAATTTTATAAAAAGAAAGGGGAATTTGTTTTAAAAATAAATATTGTTTTATTTTTTAAAGTCTGTTATGGAATTTACGGATTTGGAACGTAAATTTAAAATAAATCCAGAAAGATTTATCGATTGGTTTGAATGAACCATTTTAGAATGGAAGATGTACTTTCCCTGGAAAGCCGAGTATGTTTCAATATAGTTTATAAATATAAATTGAAGTTGTAAAGATGGTTTCAAGAAAAGAATATATTTGGAGAAAATATTTGTTTAGGTTATTTTTAAAACCTTTAAATTAAAGACTTATTTTAATTTATTATAGAATTGATTATTTAAAGTTTTAATTGACATTTATTTTAGAAAATGGATATTTAAATAGTTATACCCTATCTACTAAGTTTATTATAAAATTCGTTTGGACTTGAATTTTTATATGAGATATTAGTATAATATTTTCATAAATAATATTTAAGTAAGTGTTTTAAAATAGTTTTATTTTAAATATTTCCAAGTATATATGTTTGGATAAGTGATTAAATTATTTTAAAGTATTTGGACTCGTTAGATTTTCAGTGGAAATGAATAAATATTTGGGAATATATTTTGCATAAGGAAAATGATTTGAAATTTGTTTTCAAAGGATTGAAAAGTGAAAAGTGATTGAAATTTGTTTTCAAATGGTTGAAGTGTTAAAATTATATTTTGCAAAAATTATTTAAAATCTGGCGATTGTTGTGAATATTGGTTGATAGTTAAATAACCGACTATCAATATTGGCCTTTAAATGGCATTTGAATGTCGACGTGACTGGAGGTCGGATTCCAAATGGATATTCGAAAACCACATCAAACCTTTGTGATTGTGATGGATCTTTTTATTTAAAAGATCAAAGTGGAAATTTGTTGTGATTTGTTTGAAATCTAAATGTAACACTTATTTTTAAAATAAGCGCTCGTTATTCGGATTAGCCGGGAGAGGACTTTGTGTCTTAAAACCCATTCCGAATAATGATACGATGAAATGAGATTGCATTTGAAGATGGTGTTGAAGACCGGGTATTTTCGAAAGCGAAAGGATTACCTGTCGAATCTCTCTGCACCGGGTTGCTCTGGTATAGAGATTTTATCACCCTTTATGATAGGGATTCAGAACGTGATTTATGAATATCCGAATTCGCAAGGGCTTCTTTGAAGTGCCTTCGGTTCCGTTCGATCCCGGAATGGACTTGTATGGATGTGTATCTGGCGTTACACTTTGAGATGTAAAGCTGGTTTCTACCAAATACACTTCTGTTCATGGCGGCGAATTTATTCTCTTAGTTTAACACCCTTCTCTGAGACGTACGAGCTCAAAGGTTATGTAGTTGATGGTTACTAGTGATACATTCCCAATTTGGTAATGTGGCATACGAAGTACTTCTAATCATTTGTTGATCGAAGCATGGCTTTTGTGAAAAGTGTAGCTTTGTGGATGAGACTTCGTCGGACCTCACAACCCGGAACGGTCGAAACAGGAAAGATGCGGCAAGGTTATTTGGGGGTAGCACCCCCTGAGGGTATGTCATTTCCTTCTGGAAAGGGGTGTTATCATGGTATGGAGCCCAGATATTTAACCTATGTGGTTGCTACAAATTTATTATACTTTGTGGTTGTTGCTTTGTGGTTGAGGATCCTCGGATAAAGGTCGCAAACAACCAGGGGATGGCATACTCAGTGTAGAGTTACCTAGTTACAGAGGTAACCTGGCATATTGTTGGCAGAGATCGGTTAGGTTCTCGGGATGTCCCTCCAGAGGCGTACCCATGTGGCAATAGGAAGTTCCTTAGCCCGACCATTTGTTGGAAATCCAATCACCAATACGTGCCTATACGGTTTTAGCTGTAGAACCTGCCATCTAATATGGTAGCTATAGTAGGCACACTATAATGTTATGTATGCAGGCTATGATTAATATTATACTTGCAAGTGTTTTCCACTATGCACTAATGATTATATTAAAAAGAATTTCGCGTATCAAGCATGTTTGACTATCATAAGAAGAAATCTCTTCCAAGTGTGCGATTGCATTATGTGTGTGCCGGGAGGCCTTATGGTTGTTTCATTTTCCAAAAAGGATTGTGAATTCCTTTTATTCCCTTTTTGTTTTCGTTTTGTTAAAGATAACTGTTTTTAAGATCTCACACCAGTCCCATGACTGACCTGGAGTTTATTGTTCTCTTTCTAAACTCTGGTGCCTACAATTTTCCACACTGGCAGCCTAGAGTCAGGTTGTTATTATTCTGGAGCAAAGTCAGAAAAGATATTCCGTGGAGATCTGAAGTTCAAGATGGATGGCGAGGTGTATCATCTATACTATGTATTATCCATTGCATTTGGGTTAGTGCAAAGTCAGTTTCCATGTAGTCAAGTTATAATGACTATCAGTGTTGTCTCGTGTTGTGTAACTCTGATAAAATGTACAAACTGATATAGATCTTTGTTTTAAAGATTATTCATTTATCTATTATATTTGTTCTGGTGCGAAATGTGAGATTTTGTTGTTGTTTCTGTTTCTTCTTCTATCTTCTTCTTCTTTAATCCTAACGGTTCGGTTTTTCGGCATTTGATTGTGCGGCATTTGATACAGTGGACGTATTGATGTTGACTTCGGACATCAAAAAATTGGGTCGTTACAATGTGGTATCAAAGCATTTGGTTAAGTGACAACCTTGGCACTGGCGGGGATTACTCATTAGAGATAGAGTCATTAGTGCACTAGAATGAGTTGAGTGTAATAATAGATATGAGCGCGTATTTGTTAGTGAATATAAAAATTGTTTTATATGTAATGATTGGTTTATTGAGTGGTATATGGATTCTGGTCGGTATAGTCTGTACAACTCTACTGGTAGGCATCTCTAAACACATGTACAGAACAATACGACACGATATTGTTTTAAAATAGGGTAAATGAAATAATTTTGCCCCAATTATTTTTGCATATGAAAGAAATAATTTTTGTAAATTATTATATAGTATATGGTTGCTTGGATGTTAGGAAGTGATAATATTAGATTATTATCATTTAATTGAAAAATTGAATAAGAAATTGAAATGATTACTAAAAGCTAAGAAATAAAATCCCAAAGTAATATTTGAAAATGAATTTGAGAGTATTTGAAAATTGAGATTTGGGAAAATTTTTGAGTTTGAAAATGATTTTCAAAAGTTTTGGAATAATAATCAAGTACAGATGTACGTATCGCCATCAAGCTCGTCTCCTGAGCTCCACAACATCATTTCCTGTATTCTAAAATACTCGGTCTAACCCGAGCATTATAGCGAAATAACACCCGAGTCAGTCTGGAAAACTAGCATGAGGAAACCACACTCAGATTGATTATTAAATTTCCAAAATTATTTTGAAAACAAAAGCATCTTGTAAGACCACTCCACAAATAAACATGTCGGGTTTTTACCTTACGATAGCCAAAACACTTTCTATTAAAATACTCTGTTATTATAATAGGGCCTATTTACAAATACTTATTAAAATAGCCGAAATTGTTACATGATAAAATTGTACCTACTAGCCACAAAGTGGGTAATACAAACGAAAACCCGTAAAAGGCGCGTAGGGAGAATGGATTTCCAACTAATGACTAGGCACTGGGGTACCACCTGCCATAGTACGTGGCCTAGATCACCGTACCGAGGATTACTCCTAATCCCCTGCAACACAAGACCGAGACTACCCCTTACTGGATAATCCCGAGTAAGATCACCCACGGTTGGGATCAGCAACCGCACCACTAAGCTGAATAAAAAGGGACATCTAGACAGGGATGACCTCACCTTAATGGGCACTACCCACCTAGCCTTGTTGCGTAACCCCTGATTTTTAGTCATTCCCGGTCGATGAGGCTTGAGGCTAAGCGTTACCTTTAGAGAACGTTTCACTTAGAATACCCATCATCCACCTGACGATGTACTGAAAACTTCAATCCATACAAGTCCATCCTGGGTTCGAACGGAACCGAAGGCACTACTCCCGCCACACCCATTTTGGAATCATCATCAGGATTAGTAGCGACTAGCCCTTGCACTTCACTGCTCCATCTTCGAATCCAAACTCGTCTTCCTCACGAGAACGTACAAACCGGATCGAAGTGGTTTTCGAGAAATTAATCCCGATCCCGGTCTCTTCGAAACAATCATCGCATTGTCTAATATTGATAGTCGGTTATTTAACTATCAATTAACATTCACAACAACCATCAAACGTAAATAATTTATCCAAATTATTTATTATCCTCAAAATATCTTCACAAGATATATTTCCATTTACAACCCTTTTTGGAAACAGTTTCTACCCATCTTCTCATGGAATAAATTCCCAATTATTTATTTCCACTTAAAGCACCAAGTACAAGCTTTAGATTTTGAAAATAATTTAAAAACATTTTATTATAAAATATACTTTAAAACATTTAAACTGAAAACTACTCCAATACTTTATTAAAAATATATACTATAGGAAAATTTGAAAATTAGGTCACTTTATAAAATATAAAACCAGATTTTCTCTTTTTAAAACCAAAATACCAAGTCATCTTTAAATAATTACTACGATAATAGATTTGGAAAAAATACTTACTTAGAATTCAAACATTTAGAAATAAATAAATTTTCTAAACGTGCTTTTTGAAACAACATCAAAGCTTTTAACTTATATTTAAAAATTTACTTTGAAAATGTACTTGGTTATCTAGGGAAAATACGCTTCTCTTTCACATCTTTTAAAAATAAATCACTATTTATTTTTAAACAAATTTACCCATTCTTTAATAAATTGACGGTTTAATAAATTCCCACCGTCAATTTATTCTTTATCCACTGATATATTACTTCACTTTTATAAACCCAGTTTATAAATTTCTTAGTCTCAACTCCCTTCTAAAATTCCGATTCCAAACACTTAGATCAATTTCCAAATTGATTCCTAATTTACGCCATTTGAAATAAATTTCTTTACTTACTCAATTCATTTCAAAATCCATTAATTATAGACTTTATTTTTTTCGTTTCGATTTTAAATCTTTTAACTTAAACATACCAATTTCAGATTTTTCAAATTTCTTCTTTATTCTTTTCAATAATTTAAATCTTAAATTTAAAATAAATGCTTTATTCTTTTAAATAATAACACTGAAGTTTAAAATTCATTATCTTCCTGTTTATTCAAAATCCCATTTTCATATACGGAATTTATTTATTAGAATTCTAAAACCACTATTATTCTTATCCAGTCTATTCTTAATTTATTTAAATTCTCTATAATTATTTCACTTACAAATTTTCTTCTTTTATTTTCTTTTCAAAAATCCAATTCTATATATTTTGATAACTCAGTGTACCGAAATATATTCAAGTAAACCATAGCATTCAATATTCCAATTATCAATAATATTCATCACAGAATATCAGATATTCATAACAGAGAATATTAAACAATATAAATAATTTTGATGAATCCAGTTGGATCCCTCCAACCTGTTTTTCTGCATCCACAGACGTTAGCACAACATAAAATACCAATTCCACTTCGAGGTGGAATATCGCGGTATATGGGTTTTAAATATAATATCATCCGCTATTATGCGGCGCATAGGGTTTATTTATTATTAACTAATGACAATCATCATTCAAGCAAAACAACCAATAGTTTTAAATTTAACTAAAATAATCCAGGTGAGTGAGATTAACTCACCTTTGATTTTCGATTTGCAATTCGATCCATCTCGGCTTGGTTTCTTCATGATTATAGACCTTGAAAAAACATTTATACGGTTTATCAATATTCGGAATAATCGAACTATTAATTACCGTTTAATAGTTTTAATTTGACTAATGATTTATTTTAAACAATAACTTCCTCCAAACTAATATCTCCTTTTAAAAAAACTTTTAGTAACTAATTAAATTAAATAGGCAATTAAATAATTTAACCATCTCAATATTTATTTTAAAATGATATAGTAGGTTGAAATATATAAATATTTATAATTCATACCTATGCTTTCCTTTTTGAAACCACATATGTATATATACTTATAAAATAGCTTATATAGACCCAAAAACCTAAAAATCCAATTTTTTAATAAATTCTTTACATTTTAAAATCCCATATATTTCAAAATCTTATCTTGAAACCATAGATATACGCTTATAAATATAATTTATATTACCATTTTGAAGTCTTCTATTTTCCTAAATCCTATTTATATTATTATTATTATTTTAAACAGTACTTCAGAGTGTAAATATATGTATATTTTTCCTGCATATATATATATATATGTATGTATGTATCAAATTAAAATATACATGTGTGCTTATATATATATATATATATATATATATACTTATATCATTTTTTCTTCTGTAAACAGATGTAACTTCTAAAATAAATAATTATAAAAAATAAAATTGTTCATTTACCTTACTGTAAATATTATTGGCGACCCTGCCTCCTTCACTAATCGAAGACGAAGACCACCTCATCGCTCGCCCTTCAACGCACACGTGAGCCACCCCATCGCGCGTACCAGAGCATGCTGCAAACGAAACCCCGAGAACCGCGATTCTCTCACCACCGTCTTGACTAATACCCTACTCATCGTGCGCTCCGACGTCGCCACAAGTTGCTCGAGCCACCTCCCGATTTGACACTCCAAAACTGCACCTATACCTCCGAAGCCCACCCAATTTGGTCGCAATTCACCACGTTCGCCACCCTAGGAAATTCAAATTCTACAGCCTCAACAAAGCCGCTACTCTCAATCGACTCGATTCAAATGCAACGTGCGCGATTTTGTTTTCATGAACTTAAGTCGTCATTTTTTTAAATCGAAACATCGAGCTCGATTCGGTCGAGCGAAAGAAAGAGGGAAATATGATTTGAAGAAGATGGGAAATCTCACGGTTCTGAGATGAAGATTGAATACGTGATTTACAGGAATGAAGAAATGCCGAAATGAACTGGGGAAGTGAGGATTTACAGGCGACCTACTTGTTTGTTTATTATATCCTTTTGGCCGTTTGATTGAAAAAGGAGATGTCGAGCTCTGCTTTTTAGAAAAGATGGGATGTTGGCATGTTGAAGAAGTAACAGCTACAATGATTTTGAAAAAGTTTTGATGGAAAAGGATTTCAGCTGAAGGAAATTTGACTAGTCAATCAATATACTATATTAAATTTTCGATATAAATTTCAGCGTGTTTATATATCATACCCTCACACAACAACTCCAAACATTACGAAAATTGAAATCCTATAATAATATAAAATACTGATTCAAAGGAGGTGGTTTCGTCGAAATCCGAGACTATGCCTCGGATGGCTATTTTTAAATATTGATTTAAACGATATATTTTCAAAACTTAACAAAACACTTTCAAATTCAATTTTAACACTTTTACTATGTTCAGTACTATCAGTATACATTTCACTAGTCTTTGAAATAATTTTATTCAGCTTAAATCCAAGATTTACCACTTAAACCAATTTCAAATGATTTGATTTAATAACTAAATTATTTAATAAATAGTGATATTTGAATTCAAGTTAGAAACTAACTATGAAATATTTAAAATCGATTAAATATTCCATGTTCAAACAACCAAAAATTCCGGGTCGTCACACAAGGAGAGTGATGGTTTCTAATCAAGGAACAAAGCTGAGTCCGTAGTAGAGAGTCTTGTGGACGATACTAGTTTGGAAGTGAAATTGCGTGATTGAGTGAGCGATCAGATTCGATATTGCATACGGATAATATATGTACATCGTACGAGCTTAAGTAAAGCAAATATTGGAAGTTGAAAATGCAAGATATTAATTGATTCTGAATTATATGATTGGATATCATTGGTAAATAAGATGCAGGTATTTAAAATCAAGGAAATTTTGGATTGTCCGACAAAAAGATACATGTTTATTTTGGCATTTATTTGATGGTTTTATGATAGAGCCACTTGGATTTTGTTTTCTTTTGTTTGTTTGGGGCCCGTAGTGGCGTTTTGTAGTTGTTCCGATCGAGCCGAGCAAAGAAGACTCTGTCAAAATTTTTCATAAATCCGGGTGTTGGGAAAATTTTGAAGTTTTAAATTTTATAACTTGTAATAAAATTGTGATTTCTGTTAGCCGATCAGAGTGGCAAAATGGAAGCGTAGTAAAAATTTTCAAATAAGATTTTATTGTTTTCTATATCGATTATTTTGAATAAAGTATATCAAATGTTAAATTCTTTACATATCATCTTTTCGGGGACGAAAAGTTCTAAGTAGGTGAGATTGTATCGACTCGTATTTATAGTATTTTAACATTATTAAATTTAATGTAATTAACGAATAAAAATGGTTAAATAATAGTAATTTAATGGTTTTGAATGTAAGTTATTGAATTTGAACTTGAATAATTCTATGTATTGAATGTGTTTATAATCAATAGTTAGATTAAATAATAAATGTTGAATATCATTAGATGTAAATAAAGTAATTGATTGACAACGAAAATTCATTTAAAATCTAATATTAAAGTTTGTTGAATATTAACTAATTAAATTGTTTAAAATTAATATTAGGAACTATTTGAATAATTAAATTCTGAATTTAATATGACTGAAATTGACATCAGAAGTTGATGTAAATTTTATTTAAACAACAATGAAGATTGTTAACATTTAAAATTGGATTTAAAAATGAATAGTTAGAGACTGAAAATTTTATATTATAATTGAGACGTTAAAATAGCGATCTGGGACACAGTCTCGGATTTCAATGAAACTAGTTCCATTAGGTCCATAATTGAGCGTTATTATCATATTTCAAATTTCGTAGCGTTTGTAATTACCGTTTGTCGTACAGTATAAAAGTATTGAAATAAATATCAAAAATTTAATATTTTAATTGGGTTTAAAAAGCTAGCACCCACATACTGTGGTAATCCTATTGCTCGACATATGTTAATTGATAATTAACTGATTTACACTATGGAGATACTTATTTTATTTGATTAAACAAATAAAATTCTAATAACTAAAAATATCTGGATGTATATAAATAGATTTGAAACTATAATAAATGTTGGAAATGATAAATCTTATAGTAAAATAATTAATATATAAATAGATATATGCAAACTTTATAATGTTGAAATTTATAAGTGTATACATATACAAGTATATTAGTGTGTGTGTATGTGTATATGCCATGAGAAGTAGGTTATATGGAGATTTGTAACAGTTTGGATACATATAATATCAAAGATTCACATAAGATATTTCTAATTATATTATATATAATATGTATGTATGTATATATATTGTGATTTGGAAGCATTGGTTGAAATTCAATATAATAATTTTTAAAATGTTATTTAAGGCTCAAACTCTATATTTTTAAAACTCTAAAGATGAATATTTATTTAAAAGTATCTTAGCTTAAATAGGATTTAATAAAAGGTTTATATACTTTCTTTTTAAGTTTATTCATTAATAAATATAGTTTGTATATATAAATAAATAAAACATAATACATAAATTAACACTAAAAAATATAAAAATATTAAATGCATGCAAATTGACATGTGTAACCAAGAATAACATGCAATTACAAGTGGCCTTATGTAACGACCCGTCCTTCTCGACCCTCGAAAATCGACACAAATACGCCACTGTATAATATGCCGACGATCGAGTGTCGGAAAAGACAGATTGCTGAGGGAAAAGAAAGAAGATAGAAGAAAGAAGGAACTAAATAATAACAGAATCTCACAATCACAGCGGAACTAGATATAACAGATGATAACAGATCTTTACACAAAATGAAACTATATCGCTTTATAGATTACATCATCAGAGTACGTCACACCCAAAACAACATTTACCAGCCTGGTAGTTATACAACATGCCCTCACAGCTTGCTGGCAATTTCAACAAACACAGCAGCGGAAACAAATAAGTACAGGTAATATGTCTAGGTTTCCAGCTCCTTTTCTGAGCTCCCAAGCATCCTGTCCTGTATTTATAATACTAGATCTGACCCGAGCATTATAATAAAATAACACCCGAGTAAGTCTAGAATACCAGCATGAGAAAAATACACTCAAATTAATTACTGAAGTTTCCAAAATCCTTTGAAAATCAAAAGCATATCGTAAGACCGCGCCATACGACAGCCAAAACATTTTTATCAAAATCCTCTGATATTATAACAGTGTCTAAGTATAAATACTTATTCAAAATAGCCGAAATAGTTACATTCATTAAATTCCGACAATACTAGGTTCTACAATCAAAACCGTAAATGGCACGTAGGGAGAATGGATTTCCAACTAATGACCAGGCACTGGGGTACCACCTGTCGCTGTACCTGGTCTAAATCAGCGTACCGAGGATCCACCCTAAATCCCCTGCAACACAAGACCGGACTACCCCTTACTGGATAGCCCGAGTAAGATCACCCCACGGTTGGGATCAGCAACCGTCCACTAAGCCAAATAAAAAGGGACCTCTAGACAGGGATGACCTTACCTTAATGGGCGTGACCCACTTAGCCTTGCTACATATCCCCTGATTTTCAGTCATTCCTAGTTGATAAGGGTCGAGGCTCAGCTTTAACTTTTTAGAACATTTCACTTAGAATGCTCACCGACCTCCTGACGATGTTCTGAAAGCATTCATCTATACAAGTCCGTTCCGGGTTCGAACGGAACCGAAGGCACTACTCCTACTACATCCATTTTGGAATCACCCTTAGGACTAGTAGCGATTAGCCTTGCACTTCACTGCTCCATCTTCGACTCCAAGCTCTTGTCTTCATCATGAAAACATACTCGTTAGATCAAAGTGGTCTTCGGATCACAAATCCGATCCTGGTTTCTTCGTAACAATGTTTGCTATTTTTCGGTAAACTCAACCCCGGCTCTTTAGGAAATAAACAGAAAAAAATAAGATTGGAGTGCATCTCCAAACCGTTAATGGACGTGTTTCCTTATAAACGTCATAGAAGAACGAACGAGTTTATACGTACAGTATAGCACCTCGAATGGTAACTGTACCATATAATTCTCTTACCTCTTCTAGATATTTCCAAAGTTATATTTGGGCCTAGATTTGATAGTCAGTTATTTAACAGTCAAATAAACAAACAATTCAACCAATTAAATCATTTCCGCTGAAAACACCAAGCCTCATAAAACTTAGATTCTTATAATTTAAATCACATTTCTTAAAAATATATACTTAAACATTTAAAAATAAAACTACTTAAATCACTTTACTCAAAATAATAGATATGAAATTCTATAATAAATTTTCAAGTAAAATTTAAGCCACAAACTATTTTTTTTTAAAAAGTTTTATATAAAGTATAAATATTAGAAAATTTCTTTTAAAAACATAATGCTAATTTAACCTTTAAAATAATTACTACTAAAATTAATTTAAATAGATGTACTTTAAAATTCTAAAACAATTAAAAATAATAAATTTCTCTAAAACATTCTTTTTAAAACAATTTTTAAAACTTAAACTTATACATAAAAATTCCTTTGAAAAGAATATACTTGGCTTTTCAGGTAAATACACTTCCATTTTAGAATAACCAATATAACCCTTTATAAATCCTGCTCGATTTATTCAAATTTAACTTATGTCCCAATCCCGTAAATTTCTTTCCAAACTTTAAAAATAAAACATCTTTTTATTTTTAAACACATTTCCCATCTCCTTGTAATCACTTTCAAAATATGTACTTAAATTATTTAAAATAAGGCTACTAAAATTACTTAAATAAAAATAACGCTTAGGACATTCTATAAGGGTTTCTGAGTAATTTAAACCAATTACCCTTTAAAATAATGTTATTATATCAAATATTTATGTTAAAATTTCCTTTTAAAAACATAATACTAATTTACCTTTAAAATAATTAAATACCATAATTACTTAAATAAATATTTATCTTCCACTTAAAATAATTAAGATAATAATTTTTCTAAAATATACCAAAAATTCATTTCTAAATTTCTAGTTTATAAATTTGAAATCTTTTCTTTGAAAATATACTTAAATTTCCAGTAAAAATATTCTTAAAACTTTTAAAAATGTCACTTTTATTTTTAAAACGAATTACACCTTTCTTATAGAAATTCCCACCAGAAATCTAAACTTCCAAATTTATCCACTGATAAATATTCCACTTCATTTATAAACCCAGTTTACAAATTTTCATTCCTCATTTCCTTTTAAATCACATTTCAAAAACACTTAACAAATTTCAAACT
Organism: Allium cepa; assembly: GCA_030765085.1. NCBI lineage: Eukaryota > Viridiplantae > Streptophyta > Magnoliopsida > Asparagales > Amaryllidaceae > Allium > Allium cepa. Next base: position 483,980,741 of record CM060934.1, on the reverse strand, counting down.
GATTTCCTGAATTAAATTCCCTTTAAATTTTTAGTACTTAAAGTTTTCTTTCATTTTCTTTAAAACCCAATTCATTTTATTCTATATTTTAACATTCCAAATTATATTCATCCAAACATAATACTGCCTAAACAAATTCCAATTCAACTATCACAGAATATCACATCACAGATATGAAAAACAACTACAATATTTTGAGGAATCCAGTTGGATCCCTCCAACCAGTTTTCCTGCATCCACAGACGTCAGCACAACAAATAAATTACCAAATCCAAACTGATAATAATATTCATATTCAACCAATCAATCACTAATTTAAATTTTTAACTATTTAAATTAACCGGAATTCCAAATATGAGTGAGATTAATTCACCTGGAATTTCGTCGAGCGTTCAAATTTTACATTAAATCGAAGACATTCGATTTAATGCAAAATTTTCACTTGCTCAAAATGATTCCAGATCTGCACCATAGCAGGCTGCTCGTCACTGTGATTCTAGCGCTTCTTGTTTCGTCGGAATCTGATCAGGCACGCAAAAGATATGCAGGTTTAAAGATTGTGTATATAACTTAAAACAAAATTTCTTTTTTTTATTATACCAAATGAATCATGACCTATGGCTTTTGAACTGCAGATCAAAGCCACAAATCCCTCTTTCCTACGTTCGTCTCCTACCAAGGTTAACAAACCCATTTGCCGCCGACCAGGTTTTGCTAACGCGGCCACCACGTCGCCGACGAACCCAATCCACCAACACCAGGACGTGCGCTATCCCCACCTCCTCCTTCGACCTAGATATAGCGAAGCTCGGTCGCCTATGCTGCCCAAATCACACGCACGAACGGCCGGCGTTCGACCCTAGATTTCTCTCTCCTCGCCGCACTTCATAACGATCATCATCGTTAAATCTACTCGCCTCGACGAGCTCTCCATCTTCCTAGTTGGAGCCTCGGCCTGAAAACGCTTGGATGAAGAGAATTTGAAGGAAGAATGATGCATGACTTCGGCCATTGAAATTCAATGCTGCGGCCGTGAAAGAAAGATTAAGGTTTCGCTTCTGAACGTGTTTATATAAACGTTAAATAATATTATTTTAATATTATCTCCAATTTAACAAGCATTCTCAAACGAACTCCAAATAACACATGTTGCCTGACGTTTATAAGGTTTTACCCGTATTCCGAACACAATGGAACGTGTTTCGAAGGCTAATTCAATCATATGTGGAAGATAGCTTTTCAAATCGAATTAAGATATTAAATTATCGATTTAAATTTCAACGCGTTTCTCACCCGTAAGAACAAACGGTAACTCCAAACGCTACGAAATTTGAAATCCAATAATATTAACTATTACGGATCTAATGGAATTAGTTTCGGCGAATTTCGAGACTGTGCCCCGGAAGGCTATTTTAACTCGTCGATCAATTCGAGCGATTTTTAAAATCTTCGAAATCATTTAAAATTTCACTTTATAACTTTACTAGCTTAACTATAAATCATATAGAATTTATATTCACATTAGAAACCATTTCGATTCATTTTAAATCAAAATCTGATTATTTATCCCATTGCTATATATTAAGTTCCATTATTAATTAATATAAAAATTCCAATTTTAACTTATCGACTTTTGATTACATCCAAAAGTCCAATATTATAATTCAAATTCAACTAAACTTAAAATAAATTTTAGAAACCATTTTCATATCTATTTACACCCAGATTCACCAATTATCCCAATTTCAAATATTAAATTATTATTATTCAAATCCAATTAAAATGACATATTTGAAATTATAACTAAATTTTATTGATTTAACAATATCTTATTATTTCGAAATCAATTAATAATTCACATTCAGTATTTAAAATGAATTAAATGTTCAAAATCTAACGATCAAAAATTCCGGGTCGTTACACCTTAGCTTTCTTTAAGTTGGAAAATAAATAAATAACAAAATGTTTAAGAAACCAGACTAATACTTATTTTCCTCAGTCTCTTCTTTCTTTTTATCTTCTAAAATAAAACCAAAAACTAAAAAGAAAGTCAAATCAAACTGAGCAACAACTTCAGCTGCTTCAAAATCTTCAACCTGAGCAAATCAACATCAAGCATTTCACAAGTTCAAATTCAACTCAACATAGGTTCAAGTTTCAGATCAAATACAAAGTTCCAAATCATAAGAGGAAGCTTGATCCCTGTCTTTCAAACAGTGAGTAAACTAATTTAAAAAAAAACTAATTTTGTTATATCTCGATGCATGAGATTGATACCTGAAGTTATGTGTGAAATGTTACATGAATAGATGAATATGCTTGCATGTATATAAATATGAAATGGTTTGTTTGCATGTCTGCATATATATATATATATATATATATAATATATATATATGCTTTTGAGTTAACAGGTTAAAACAAGTAAAAGTTTAGATCCTTTTCATCTAATCTCTTATAGCTTGTGATGTATAAACAAAATATGATTGAAGTATCAATATCTAAATTTTAAAAACATTTTTAGTATAATTAGTTAGAGTTTTACTGGAAAATCAGAAATTACAGGAAAGCTCAAAGCATGTTGAAAATTCAAAAGTCACGATTCCTTGTTTCGCTTACATCACCTAAATCGATTTCAGAAACTATGATTTTTAAAAGAAAAATTAAGATTTTTAGGGTTGTATTTGGGTAGAATTCGTGAGTTGAACAGAAATCATGTTTGGAGTGATTTCTGGCGACTTGAGGTTGTAGGGAGGTCGGGGTCGATGCTGAAGCATGCTCGGAGGTTAGCGGTTCTGGAAAAAATAGCCGGGAATTTTGTTGATCATCGGAGTGACCTGGCGAAGATTGACTAGGGCTTTGAAGCCATATTTGGTCATCAATGTTTCCGAGGAAATTGCATCATCATGGGTGATCTGAGATGATCACGGGTATGGGAATAGAAGATTAGGCGTGTGGCGGTGATCTGGTCGTAGACGGTCGGAGGCGGCGTCGCGAGAGAATTTTCATCATTGGGTCTGGGTTCAGTGGGTGCTCGATATTCTCGTTTTCGATTCTAGTCGAAATCGATGATGCTGGGTGGATGAAACATACGTGTGGGTCGACGACGACCTGTAGGCAACGACGAAGTGGGACGGAGCGTTGGCGAGCTCGTGTGCACGTGTATCCGTGCATATCTGTGTTTGCTGTGTAGTACTAGCTCGGGGAAGAAGAGGATTTGCTATGAATCGAACTCGAGTTATCGCGAGGGAAGATAAGTGAGTATGGAACTGGATTGGCTCGAGGAATTGATGGGTTGAGCTCCGGTTTCTTTTGTTATGATATCAGGTTTTCAAATAAAGAAAATAACATGTTTTAAAGCATTTAGCAATTGCAAGTTTAAATGCAAATTGTCAAACAATTTTTTCAAAAGTAAGGGAGATCAAGTTATCAAAACAAATTGAAGTCGAATGTCTTCGAAATTTAATTTATTTTGATTTGGAAATTTTATAGTAGGTTAATTAATTAAATTAGATCCCTAAGTGTTTTCAAATATATTTTAATGGAAGTAATTAAAGGTTAATTAATTAATGATAATAATTAAAGGATGGTTAATTAATAACATTAAATAATTAAACTAATAAAATGATTTATAATTAATTAACATTAATTATGCAGGATTTTAGAGTAATTAATTTAATTTATTTGGAGATTAATTAAATTAATTAATTTTGCTTATGGATGATTGAGTTATATTGAATGTCTTGAATTTTTAATATCTCTGATATGTGATGTTCTGTGATATGAGATGCTCTGGTTGCACTGTGATAATATGGGTTATCTATCTGTGATGAATTGCTATGTGAATTTGTTATTCTGGATATAAATTGAATTGTTTAGAATTAAACAACTTGAATTACAGATGACATTGGATTCGAAGAGACCGGGGTCGGGTATCGGCAAATACCCGAAACCACTTCGATTAGTAATCTACAATAATTCTTTATAGATTTGGTTTTAGAATCAAATAGGCTAGAATGGAATAAATTAAGTATCATCGCCATTTAAACCGAATAATAGTTGTTTGTAATAAGTGATTGACTATAACAAGTAAGAATCCGTAGTGATGAATGAGTTACCATGGTTTTCAAATAAGTTTTATAACTTAGTATTTCAAATTTTATGGGTTTACTCATGCTGGTTTCCAGTCTGACTCGAGTGTTACTTTAATGTAATGCTCGGGTCAGACCGAGTATTACAGATTTTCAGGATAGGACGTTCTGGAGCCCAGAAGGAGTGCTGGATAGCAGGAATGTATGGAGTATATTCCGTTGTGTATTGAAGTTATATTTCTTGTATTCTGGGACAAGTTGATACAACAGTCCAGTTTTTGTGTGAATGATTGTACTCTGATGTATTGAATGTAATTTGACAGATATAGCTTTTCTTTGTTAAATGTTATTATTTGATATTATATTTTGATCCGTTGTGAATGTGAGATTCTATGATTTTGTTTTCTGTTTCTTCTTCTACCTCATTTCCTTCTTTACCCTAACAATCTGGAATTTTCGGCGTTCGATTGCTCGGCATTTCTACAGTGAGTGTATTAGTGTCGAATTTTCGGGGTCAAAATTTTTGGGTCCTTACATTTGGTATCAGAGCAGAAGGTTAAGCGAGAACCCTGGCTTTGGTGAGTTTACTCATTAAGGGTAGGGTCAATAGTATCCTAGAATGAGTTGACTGTATTATGTATGAGGGCGTACTTGCTATTTTCTTATATAAAGATTCTAAAATTGGTTTTAAATGAATGATTTTTATATAAGCTTATATTTGATATATAAAGCAATAATTTTTCTAATTATTATATAGATATTAAGATAATTGGTTGTTGGTTATTGAAATTGAATAAGATCATAAGAATTCAAGTGGTAATATATATATATATATATGTATGTGTGTGTATGCACATATATATCCAAATAGGAATTGGATAATATGAACTATACAAATAAGAAAAGCTAGAAATGAATTCAAACTAGATAATAAAATCCTGAAATTTGTAGAAGTATTTTCAAAATGCTGAATTAAGTTACCCTGATTTTATTTTCCATCAAAATTATGAGATAATATATAGTGAATTGGTTTATAGATATGATAATCTTGGTTATCATCATAAAATGGTTATGGTATCTAATAATGGAATGTTTATTTCCTAATAAACAATGATAAAGCAGTATGAAATGTTTAAGTAACATTTAGATAAGAATGACTTGTAAATTGGAATGTATTTAAATTATGAAGTTTTAACATCTAAGTCCAGAAATTTGAAATTGTTTCAAAGTGTAAAAAGAAATAATAAACTATATTATTTAGAATATTTTTGAATGTAATCTTATTTTAAAACAAGAGTTGTTTTGAAAATTTTAAAGAAATTTGTTTTGAATTAAAAACCAGAAATGGTTTAAAATTTAAAATATGACTTGGTATGCAAAGGAAATAAATATGTATACATGAGTGGATATACATAATATCAAAGATAATTTGAAATAAACTCTAAGTGTTGAGTTTTAAATTTTCCCTTGAATTTGAACTTATAAGCAGGAAGGGATATTGATAAGAAATTTAAAACTTGAGAATTCAAATTGAGTAAGGTTGACTGGATTAAATGAATTGAATTAACTTAGGGAAGTTAAATGGGTTGATTTGAAAAAAAGAGTTATGTGTTATCTCAAAACGGGTTTGAGTTCTGGGAATATATGATGGATGCTATTAATGGATGTTTTAGATAATTTGGATGTTTATTTACTTTGACATATCCTGCTATCATCCTATTGTTATTAGTAATCTATAGAACTGTGAATTGGATTGTTTTAAATGAATTAAGATGTGGATTGAGGTAATATACACCCCTTGCAGAAGTAAAATGGTAATAAGACTTTAATTTGAAATTATTTAAGTAATTTTGATTTTTAAAGATAAAAATTGAACTTATGAAAATGAAATCAGTTTAAACATTAAGATTTGAATATTTAAAATGAACTTGCAAACTGAAATTGTTTAAGAATTGGTTTCAATATTTGAAGTTAAAAATGGGTAATAAATTGGATTCCGAAGATTAAATTATTTAAAAGGTTTTGAACTCTTACTTGAATCTTGAAATAAGTTTATATAGAAGTAAAGGTAATTTAAAACGGAATTTTGAAATTTGGACTCAAAATTAAATTATTTAAAGAATTAGGTTGTTAAATTAAAAGTAAAGATTAATTTGATTTAAGAAGTTAAATCATCATTTTTGAAAATTTAACTCGATTTATATAATTCGGGATGGTTTAAAAGTTGAGATTGGAATTAAAATTAGTTCAAATTGAAATTTGCTTTGAATTAATTGAAATTGATATTGAATTTGAATAAGTAAATTCAAATGGGAATTGATTTGGATTCGGAACGGAATTGAAGTTCATTTAATTTGAATTGAAATTGAATCAATTTAAATGGAAGTGGAAATTTAAATTGAATTGATAGGAATGGGAGATTGGGAAGTTGAATAGTTTGGCTCTGAAACTATTTTAAAACAAATTATTTTAACATAAACTTTCTTAAATCTATTTTTCCTAGCTATTTATTGTACAATCTTCTTTTTAAAACCCAAACTATCTTATACTTATTTCATAATTATTTTTGGAACTAATTGACTATTTTTCAACAATTTTACAACTGTTTTATAAACTAATTACTATTTTACAACTACTTTATAACTAATTACTGTTTTACAACTATTTTATAACTACTTAACTATTCTACAACTATTTTACAACTAATAACTATTTTACAACCACTTAACTATTCTGAACTTTTCAAGCTATTTTCTAAATTCAAGCTCGTCAGAGAGCAAACTGTTTATAATTGAATACCAATTGAAATATGAGTTGAAGTGATAACCCAAAAGGAAATTAAAGAAATTGTGAATAAGTGAATAGAAATCAAAATGAATGAGAATAGGAAGAGGATAGCTAATAATCAATGAAGATAAATACGTAGGACATACGTATATTATTCTATTCGTATAATGATTTGATCTAGATTCGAGCATAGAATTTCGAGATAGTTTATCGATTCGAGTTGGGATTTTTCACTTGATTTTCGACGGCGAACCCTGAATATGAATTTTTGATTGGTTCTGGAAATTCTCTATCATAGTTATGGCTATGCAAGGAGAATAACGATTTCTGATCGAGAAAACAGATCTGAGTCCGTACTAGGAAGTCGGGTGGATGATACTAGTTCGAAAGTGAAATTGTATGATCGATTGAGCGATCAGATTTGATATTGCGTACAGATGATATATCTATATCGTTTGTGCTTGAACGTAATAGAAATTGGAAATTTGAAAAGAAATGTAAAAATGATTTTTCTAATAGACAAGTACACTTTGGATACATATGAATAAAAGTGGAAATTGGATATTTCTGTGATTGAAATTCATTTATGAAGAATAGTAATATGGTAAATAACTTTTAAGGGAAATCAAACTTGAATATTTGATTTAGTATAAATAAAGTTATATATATTTATTACATGTAATAAACTCCCTCTTGTTAAATCTAAAACCAGAAGCAAAGTTTTTTGAAAATATTTAAAGTATAAAAGGGAATTTATATAAATATGAAGTGATCCAAAGATTTTTCAAGGTTATATATATATAAATTATTTTATGAGAATGATTTTGGGAAAAAGGTTTCTGGAACCCATGGAGTTTGAAAGGCTTTTGATTCTTGAGAAAAATCAATTTTGAAAAGTTGGAAAGCCTAGTTTGAGAATTATCGATTTTGGGATATCGATTTTGTGTAAAGGAGATTTATATGTGATAAATATAAAGAGTATGATTTGAAAGATACTATTTGTGTATAGTATAAAATGTTATGAGAATGGCTGTAGGGAAAAAGGCGCTTCCATGAAATGAACTTCTTAGAAGATCCACGGGGTGGTTCTGCCTTGAACCCTAAGGGGGGGTTCTAAATTTGATCCTGGGAGGAAGTTCGGACAAACTGAAGTTCCAGAGGATTGTGTGTGGGTAGCGAAAGTCGAGGGATCTGATGCCTATAGAGACATTTGGGTTGTGCTTTGACGAGAGTGTAATCGATGTCACTGTGATCTACTACGGACCGTAGTGGTAGTCGTGTGGCGGTGAGTGCCAACGGTCTACGTTTGATTTCGCCGTGAGGGCGACGTAACATCGGTAGACTGCGATCTAGAAGACATAGCGAAAGTCGTGTGGTAGTGAGTACCTACAAGCTACATTAGGATTCCACTGATGTAGTCTGCGAACTACGTAGGAGTGGAGAAGTTTCATTTGGCAGCGAAATTCGAGGGTGCTGATGCCTACAGTTACATGCGTTTTTGCTAAGATGGCAACATAACCCCGAGTGTAGCTGCGATCTGTAGCGGTTCGATGGCAAAATCGAGGGGCATAGTGTCCTACAGTTATCTATGGTGTTGCCATGATGGAAGCGTAATCATCGGGTTAACTGCGACCATGGAGGGGGTAATGATTTCTAGAGCATTCTCACCAAAAATGTTCTCTATTTTTTAAAAATGTTTTCTATATTTTCACCAAAATATTTTCCTAGTATTTTCACTAGGTGTTGAAAACAGGTTTACCAAGTACTAATAGATTTTCAATCCTAAGCCTGATCAACGTATGACCGAATTTATGTGAGAACAAGGATGGACTTGTTCAGACATCGAGATATAAAAAGTATTTTTATAAAGCTATTTTGGCAATATTACGTAGATTTTAAAGAGTTTTAAATTTTTTAAATAAAAAGAGTTTATAGTTAAAAATGTTCAAAGAGTAATTTAACTGATAATAAGCATAGTAATAAAATTCTGGCTTCGTTCCTTTTCGAGGACGAAATGTTTTAAAGGGGGAGGAACGTGATAACCCGGATTGTTGGACATCTGTTAATTAATAATTAACTGATTTATACTATGGAGATACTGATTTTATTTAATTAAACAAATAAAATTCTGATAACTAAAAATACCTAGATGTATATAAATAGATTAGAAACTATAATAAATCTTGGAAATGATAAATCTTTTAGTAAAATAATAAATATATAAATAGATATATTCAAACTTTATAATGTTGAAATTTATAAGTGTATACATATACAAGTATATTAGAGTGTGTGTGTGTGTGTGTGTATGCAATGAGAAGTAGGATATATGGAGATTTGTAATAGTGTGGATACATATAATATTAAAGATTCACATAAGATATTTCTAGTTATAATATATATGTATGTATGTATGTATGTGTATATATATATTGTGACTAGGAAGCATTGGTTTAAATTCAATATAATAATTTCTAAAAGGATATTTATGGCTAAAACTCTATATTTTTAAAACTCTAAAAATAAATATTCATTTATTTAAAAGTATGATGGCTTAAATAGGATTTAATAAAAGGTATATATACTTTTTTTAAGTTTATTCATTAATTAATATTTTTATATATAAATAAATAAAACATAATACATAAATTAACATAAAAACATATAAAAACATTAAACGGATGCAAATTGACATGTGTTAGCTAAGAATAACATGCAATTACAAGTGGCCTTAGCTTTCTTTAAGTTGGAAAATAAATAAATAACAAAGAGTATAAGAAACCAGACTAATACTTATTTTCCTCAATCTCTTCTTTCTTTTTATCTTCTAAAATAAAACCAAAAACTAAAAAGAAAATAAAATCAAACTGAGCAACAACTTCAGCTGCTTCAAAATCTTCAATCTGAGCAAATCAACATCAAGCATTTCAGTTTCAAGTTCAAATTCAACTCAACATAGATTCAAGTTTCAGATCAAATACAAAGTCCCAGATCATAAGAGGAATCCTGATCCCTGTTTTTCAAACAGTGAGTAAACTAATTTTTTTAAAAAGAAGAACTAAATTTGTTATATCTTGATGCATGAGATTGATACCTGAAGTTATATGTGAAATATTACATGAATAGATGAATATGCTTGCATGTATATAAATGTGAAATGGTTTGTTTTGCATGTTATATATATATATATATATATATATATGTGTGTGTGTGTGTGTGTGTGTGTCTTTGCTTTTGATTTAACAGGTTAAAACAAGTAAAAATCTAAATCCTTTTCATCTAATCTCTTATAGCTTGTGATGTATAAACAAAATATGATTGAAGTATCAAGATTCAAATTTAAAAATCATTTTTAGTATAATTAGTTAGAGTTTTAACTGGAAAATCAGAAATTACAGGAAAGCTCAAAGCATGTCAAAAATTCGAATGTCAAGATTCCATGTTTCACTTACATCACCTAAATCGATTTCAAAAACTATGATTTTTAAAAGAAAAATCAAGATTTTTAGGGTTGTATTTGGGTAGAATTCATGAGTTGAACGAAAATCATGTTTGGAGTGATTTCTGGTGACTGGAGGTTGCGGGGAGGTTGGGGTCGATGCTGAAGCATGGTTGGAGGTCAGGAGTGTGGCAAAAATAGTCGGGAATTTTATTGGTCGCCGGAGTGACTGGCGATGGTGAACTAGGGTTTTGAAGCTAAATTTGGTCGTCGATGTTTCCGAGGCAATTGCATCATCGTGGGTGATCCGGAGATGATCACGGGTGGAGGATTAGAAGCATAGGCATGTGGCGGAGATCTGGTCGTGATCGCGAGGTCGTAGACGGTCAGAGGCGACGACGCGTGAGAATTTTTGTCGTTGGGTCTGGGTTCAGTGGGTGCTATATATTCTTGTTTTCGATTCCAGTCGAAATCGACAATGCTGGGTAAATGGAACGTATGTGTGGGTCGACGACGACCTATAGGCGACGGCGAAGTGGGTCAGAGCATCGACGAGCTCGTGCGCACGTGCACATGTATCCGTGCGTATCGGTGTTTGCTGTGTAGTTCTAGCTTGAGGAAGAAGAGGATATGCTTCGAGTCAAACTCAAGTTATTGCGAGGGAAGATAAGTGAGTATGGATTGAGATTGGATCGAGGAATTGATGCGTTGAGCTCGGGTTTCTTTTGTTATGATATCAGGTTTTAAATAAAGAAAATAGCATGTTTTAAAGCATTTAGCAAATGCAAGTTGAAATGCAAATTATTAAACAAGTTTTTCAAAAGTAAGTGAGATCAAGTTATCAAAACAAATTGAAGTCAAATGTCTTTGAAATTTAATTTAATTTGATTTGGAAATTTTATGTTAGGTCAATTAATCAAAATTAAATCCCTAAGTGTTTTCAAATATATTTTAATGGAAGTAATTAAAGGTTAATTAATTAATGATAATAATTAAAGGATGGTTAGTTAATAACATTAAATAATTAAAGTAATAATAAATGATTTATAATTAATTAATATTAATTAAGCAGGATTTAAAAGTAATTAATTTAATTAATTTAGAGATTAATTAAATTAATTAATCTTGCTTTTGGATGATTGTGTTATATTGAATGTCTTGAATTATTGATATCTCTGATATGTGATGTTTTGTGTTATGAGATGCTCTGGTTGAACTGTGATAGTATGGATTATCTATCTGTGAAGAATTTCTGTATGAATATTTTATTCTGATAATAAATTGAATTGTTTAGACTTAAACAGCTTGAACTAAAGATGACATTGGATTCGAAGAGACCGGGTTCGGGGATCAGCAAATACCCGAAACCACTACGATTAGTAATCTACAATAATTCTTTATAGATTTGGTTTTAGAATCAAATAGGCTGGAATGGAATAATTTAAGTATCATGGCCATTTAAACTGAATAACAGTTGTTTGTAATAAGTGATTAACTATAACAAGTAAGAATCTGTAGTGATGAATGAGTTACCCTAGTTTTCAAATAAGTTTTATAACTTGGTATTTCAAACTTTATGGGTTCACTCACGCTGGTTTCCAGCGTGACTCAGGTGTTACTTTAATGTAATGATCGGGTCAGACCGAGTATAACAGATTTCCAGGATAGGATGTTCTGGAGCCTAGGAGGAGTGCTGGATAGCAGGAACGTATGGAGTATATTCCGCTGTGTATTGAAGTTATATTGCTTGTATTTCGGGACAAGTTGATACAACTATCCAGTTTTTGTGTGAATGATTGTACTCTGATGTATTGAATGTAACTTGACAGATACAGCTTTTCTTTGTATAAATGCTATTATTTTTTATTATATTTTGATCCGCTGCGAATATAAGACTCTGTGATTTTATTTTCTGTTTCTTCTTCTTCCTCTTTTCCTTCTTTAATCTAACAATCTGGAATTTTCGGCGTTCGATTGCTCGGCATTTCTACAGTGAGCGTATTAGTGTCGAATTTTCAGGGTCGAAAATTTCGGGTCGTTACACATAGGATCGAATTAGGCCTTGGAACTTGTTCCGTTACATTTGGAATAGCGGTAAAACTTTATAAACGCCAGGTGGCATGCTTCGTTTGGAGTTCGTCAGGAAAAAGTTGAAAATAATATTGAAATAACAGGTTCACACCTCTATATTTATGCGCACAGTAAACCCTGGCCTAAGAAATGAACGCAGTCGCAGTTTTTAATATCAATGGCCTATAGAGCTCGATCCTTTCTCCTTAATTTCCTCTCAATCCGTAAACAATTACGAAATACTTTCAACTATAAAATTGTAGAGTGTCACGAGATCTAGAGATCCGTACGGTCGTGATCGTAACTGGTGGACCAAGATGGCCGTGAGAGGAGCTCGAATGGCGCGCGATCGAGAGAAAATTCCGAAGCCTATATGGCGTCGAGCCTCAAGTGGCTTTGAGCGGTGGTGCAATAGCCTGGGGGCTTCGAAAAGAGGGTAGCCGATCGTTGCCTGGGCGAACGTGGTGGGTGCGGTCATCATGGAACGAACATCAGTGATGGGTTTCTTTTGCGCGATGATTACCTAGAGCATGCAATTCGAAGGAAGAAGGATGTTTGGCCTTGATTCCATATGCAAGTATCAAACGACCATATCTAATGGTGATTAAAAATAAAAATAAAAAGAAATTGGATATTGATTATATTTTATAATATGAAATCTTTAGACCTGTATATCTTTTTCATGCTTTATTAGAATTGGATGAAACAAGTGGCATTGGATTCGAATGGACGAGCACTACACCATGAGCTAATTTAGAGACTTTTGGAGCTTGTTAAAATTTTAAATAAAATTCGAACGTCATTCGATTTCATTTGAAATTGAAAATTCAAGGTAAATGTTTTATATCGCTCACAAGTACTAGAATATTTTTATGCCAGTTAAATTTGAAATTATGAAGTAAGATAAATTTATTAATTGTTATGTGATAAACTGTCATTGAATTAAATATGGAAATTAAAAATTGATAGTTAAATCTAAAATTGGAATTTAATTACCAGCAAAATAAGCGATAATAATAACTAAGAAATTGTTGTGAATTGTATTGACTGTTTGGATGATTGATTGCGATGGATGCAATTGATTGATATTTTGGATGATTTTAATGTTTATTTATTTTGATATATCCTATTATCACACCGTATACTATTTAAGGTATATAAACTGTAAATTGAATTATTTTGAATAAATTAAGAAATAGTTTGAAATGATATATACCTATGACAGTTTGATTTGGATTGAAATGATATGTATCCATCCCTGAAATTAAATTGAAATAACCGATACCTTGGCCATAGGATAGAAAATTATATACGGGCACTGGATTGGTAAACTAAATGATTTTAAAATTTTTGATGAAATTATTTAAATGGTTTTGATTTAAAAGAAATTAAAAAAATCAAATTTATGGAAATCAATTTATTTTTGAACTTGAGCTCTGAATGTTGAAATTTAAATTTGGTAATCGAAATTGTTCAAAAATCGAAGTTGAGATTTTGAAGTTATAATCAAAATATAATTTGAATTTGTGGAAATTGATTTGTTTTTAAAAGATTGAACTTTTATCTGAACTTGAATATTACTAAGTAAAAGTGATATACAAATGGTATTTCGAAATTGAGCTCGGGATTGAATTATATTTGAAGATTGGGATTTTAAATTGAATATTGAAGGATAATTTGATTTAAATGCTTTGAATCGATATTTGAAAATCGAGCTTGAAACCGATATAAATTGAAATTGAATTAATTGGGTTAGAAAGTGGAATTGAATTAGTTTGAAATCAAAGTTGAAATTGATTTGAATTAAAATCAAAATCGGTTGATTGAATGGAAATTGAAATTGATTTAAATTAGGAAGTTGAAATTTGACCGGTTTGACTTTGAAACAACTTTCAAATAAATAATTTAATATAAAACTATTTAAAAGCTATCTTCTTAAATATACAAATTAATTTGGTTTCCAAATTATTTTGCTCTATAAACCATTTAACACTTAAACTATTTTATATTAAACTATTTTAACCATTTAAACTATTTTAATTATTTTTACCATTTAAATTATTTTAACTATTTTAACCATTTAAACCATTTTAAAACTATTCAAACTATTTTTCAAAAATTCAAACTTCAAGGGTGAAATGTTTATTCTAAATCAGGGATTTAAATACGAATGGGGTTAAATGAAGTTAAAGCCCAAATGTAAATCTGAAACGATTTTGGAATTGAAATCGAGATATTAATGCGAATATAATTTTGAATTGAAATTGTATATTTTGAGCAATATAATGATTTCGAAATGAATTTAATTTTGAAGCGAAGATGATGTTTTGATATAAAGTATGAATTGTTTTAAAAATGTAAAAGTACCAACTAGTATGTAAAACAACGTTTGGTTGTTAAAGAGACCAGAGCCAGATATGAGCATACTCTCTGTCGATACAGGAACCGGTTTAACAACTGTGTGCGTGGAGGAGACTCTAGAATGAAGTGGTTGGATTTGACGGAGATTGTTGGATTTGAAGAAAGAGAACGATGATGGTTAGACCCTGACACTTGTGCCAATTTGAAATGACTAAAACAGGATGACATGACATGGCCAAGTAGTTTAACTACCCCGAACGGACATCTGTTTTTCGATTTTCTTGGACTCGGTCCATATTACTACTCTTGTTGTTGATTTTGATTGGTGCATCTTGATTTGGAATAGCCTCCCTTTGACTCGATATGGGATGGATGGATGCCGGGCGGCGGTCATGGCTATGATGCGTTACCATCAGCCCTGCAACCCGAACTGGTAGTACCCTACCATGAGCAATGCCTCACATGCCTTGTCATACTTTTATCCTTAAACGAGACCCACACGATTTTGGTTTAGTGTTGTCATATCATGGCGCATCGCTATCCACCGACCGTTTAA
Organism: Allium cepa; assembly: GCA_030765085.1. Lineage (NCBI taxonomy): Eukaryota > Viridiplantae > Streptophyta > Magnoliopsida > Asparagales > Amaryllidaceae > Allium > Allium cepa. The sequence continues at coordinate 483,965,437 of CM060934.1, read as the reverse complement.
CTGGTGTTTTATATGCGAACTGCACGACAATGCTTAAAAACGCATTAAGGGGGATCAATGTAAACCTTAACGCTAAGAATAATATCTATTTTATTGATTAGGCATTATATATGTAGCATATTCTACTACATAGAAATATTTTGATGGATGCTTAAGAGATGGAAAATCCCCTAACATCTATGGAGTTATTGCACGCACGTTATACACTGGATAAAAGATGTGAAATCCCATAAACATCTCTGATGTCGTTACAATCATGTTATATGCGATATCGATTTGACTTACATACGAATATTTTAGTCCTGACTCGAGTGTTTTGTCTTTTCATTACGCTCGGGTCAGTTCTGTGTTTTTAGCTGATTGAAGACTTAATCTAGAGGACGAAGACGAAGACTTGATATATTATTACTATTATTATTCCTGCATCATGTTGTTTGCTGCATTATTTATGTATCTCTAATGTATATAAAACTCAGATAAATGTTGTATTGAATATTATCAAATGTATTGTATAAATAGCTTCATGAACTCTTTATTTGATTATTATATTTTATCGTTCCACTGCAAGATTTTGTGTTTGTTTTCTTCTTCCTTTTCTCTTATTTTCTTATTTACCCCATTAACAATCCACCCTTTTGAATGGTATGAGTTGACATGTGTGGTTTATTGTCGATTTAAACTGCCCAGGAAGATGGGTCATTACAAAATTTCTTTTCATTACTTTACATTCGTTGCTTATATAAGTTATTTCCATTTTAATTATTTAGATTATCCATTATTATATAAGTCTCTTTACAATTTAATTCATCATTAATAGATTATTTCTTTTTTACATTCATTTCTTTCATATATCGTATTATTGAATATTTAATCCATTTCTAATCATTCCAACATTTCTGAAGTCATAATCATTCAATTAATATAGTATTCACTTTAGTTATAAATGGCTTCGACATTAACTTAAGTTTATAATCATTTATTTGCAGCATTCAATTTTTTATTATATTTAGTCACTAGCATCTCAAATTATTAATTTTATAACAATTTATAACATCCAAATTCTTATTTATAGAGATAACTCTATTGAACACTTTCATTATTCAATTTTACTTGTAATATTCTATTACATATTTCTATTTAACATTTTAATTTTTAATATTTTGGTAAGTTATATATATATATATATATATATGTCTTTAGGATGTAACTGATTATTACCCAAGTTTATTTATTCATTTTAGTTACCTAAATGTTCAATATTTACATTTTTTTTCATATCCACAAGTTACAAATTTCAATTTATTACATATTTTTTCTTTATCACTAATACTCAAATTCGTATTTCTCATTTCAATAGTTTCCAATTATTAACGTAGTCAAGATTTTATTCATTATAATAATTAAAATTTCTAATTACAGAAACTCAAGGGCTAAATACTGGGTTCCATTTCAAATCATTTAAAATAAATATACACACATCCCCTATATGTATGTATGTATATATATATATCAAATCATTTTTAGAAATTAAAATTAAGATTTGTTCATTAAAACAAATGTCTAGTAAAACTACTACAATAGTCTTTCTACTTTGAAACTCGAAAATGAATGTCGATGATGTGTGCACTCATCATCGAAATTATTTTCAAGCGACAGAGTGGGGAGTATAGAAATTATTTCCTTTCGGAATCCCTTTAAACATTTCTTTCAAATCATATTGAATTATTCATCAAAAAATATTTCCAAATAATACTAATATTATATTCCAAAATCATTTGAAAGAAATTTCAAAATGCTGGAACCTAAGTTCTAAAATTTCAATTTATATTTACTTTACTTGTAAATCCTATTTCACAATTCAATGTTTATAAAATTTCACAACCTATCAAACAACCAAACATATCATATACAATTATATACATTTATAAGGATTATTCCTTTATATACAAAATATAATACTAGGTAAAATTATTTCATTTACCCATATTTCAAAACAATATTGTGTCAGTCTGTCCTATTAAGTGTTTAGAAATTTCCTATCGATGCCATAGCATCCTATTTACTAACTGAAATTTATAAATACTAAATGGAACAAATTAACACAATATAAAAGCCTTGTATAACACTAACAAATATGCTCTCTCATATATACACACTCAATGACTCATCCTAGGGTACTACTACCCTATTTCTAATGAGTTAGACCCCATAAAGCAAAGGTTATCGCTAAACCAAAGCTCTGATACCAAATGTAATGACCCACCTTTTTAGACGGTTTAAATCGATAATAAACCACACATGTCAAACTCAAACCATACAAAATGGAGGATTTTTATGGGGTAAATAAGAAAAAGAAGAGAAAGAAATAAAACAACATAGAATCTCATAGCGGAACGACAAAATATAATAATCAAACAAACAGTTCATGAAGTTGTTTACAAATAACATTTGATTATACTTTTACAATACAGATCAGATTTACATACAACAAGAATAAATAAATGAAGTGGAACAACATGATGTAGCGGAATAAATATAATAAATAATAATAGTAGAAATCTTCGTCTTCGTTCTTCAGAAAAGCCGTCTTCGATATACTGAAAAACTCAGACTGACCCAAGCGAATTAAAAGACAAAACACTCGAGTCAAAACTAAAAGATCTTAAGTAAGTTAAATCAACAATAAATAAATATGCATGCAACATCGTTGGAGATGTTTACGGGGTTTGACATTTCATATCTAGTGCCTAACGTAAGTGCAATAACTTAAGAGGATGTAGTACGATATACTATTATAATAGTTTCTACAGTAGAGTAAAATATTAAAATAGCATTAAGGCGTTACCTCGATCCCCCTTAACACATTTTATATATTCCCATAATCTATACAGTACCGTACACTCCTCCGTAAAGTGGAGGTTTACCCAAAGGGCACTCCATAGGTACAAAACAAACTCGTAGAAGGTGCGATAGGTCATGCGAACACGGCACGTGAGGCAATGCCATGGTAGGATTCTACCATTTTGCGAATTCAGACTGATAGTAACGCATAACAGCTACTATCGCCCACCTTGGAACACACTCCCAAATCAAAATCAAGTGGTGGCCACCAAATCAATCACAAAGTCATAATATGGTATCGAAGAAATGTGCCCGATAAGACGAACGACCTTACTTGGCCCGACATGGCTCCTGTTTTAGTCACATCTAAGCTGACTCATGGGAGTCGGTGCTACATAAATACCTCATACAGAATCTTACACCCAACCATTCTACTTCATTCTGGATTTTCCACCACGTATGTAGTTGTTAAAGTGGTTTTCGGTATTGGCAGAGAGTATGACAATATCCGATCCCGCTCTTTTTAACAACCAAACGCTTATTACACACCAAATGGCTTTTACATTTCCAAAACCGTTTCATGATTGATATCAAAATATCGTATTTAATTTCAAACCATATCACTTCCGAAATCATATCCACTTTCAAAATCATATTCACTTTCGAAGTTATATCGATAAGATGCGTTAATTACATCCTTATTCAAAATCATTATATTTAATCAAATATGTCATTTTATTAGCAACTCTCATTTTCAAATACCAAATTAAGTTATAACATCAGTTAACCATACTCGTTTTAAGAAAATCAAGGATTTAGTTATAAACACTTCCACTTTATAGCATCTGAAATATATAAAATAATTTAGATAGTTATAAATCGTTTAATAGTTTAGCATAGTTTAAATGGATATAAAATAGGTTAAATAGATTTAAATAGATTTAAAATAGATTAAATAAATTTAAAATGGATTAAATTAAGTAGGTTTAAATTGGATTAATTAGATTTAAAATAGATTAAGTAGATTTAAAATAGATTAATTGAGTTAATTAATTTAAAATAGATTAAATTGGATTGAGTAGATAAAAATAGATTAACATAGTTTAAAATAGGTTACAATATTTTAATATATTTAAAATAGATTAAAATAGTTTAATAGTTTGAAAATCTTAATAATTAAAATCTTTTACAATAATATATTTTAAAGCAGTTTATATTAAAATAATAAATTTGAAATTATTATCAATTTAAACTATTTATTTCATTTCAACACATGGGGACCATTTTCAATTTCCAATTCAACAAAACCCAATTCTAAATCTTTCAATTCAGAATCTCAATAAACTATTTAATTCTATATCGATTTCAATCCATGTTTGAAATATCAATTTAAGCTACTCCAATTTCAATATATTTCAAAGTTATATTCAAACAATTTCAATAACTAAATTTCAATAAATTTCATTTATACTTCAAAAATTCAACTTTGAAATTTCTAGATTAATTCTTTAAATGATTCATTAAATCAATTCCAATTTTAACATTTAAAGCTTGGATTTCGAAAATAATTCAGTTATACAAGTCAAATTTTATTTCAAAATATCGTTTAATTGAATTTAATTTTTTAAGGATTTAAAATCGTTTAATTTAACGAATTTGATGTCTGCATATAATTCTCTACCCTATGGTCAAGTGATATGAATATTTATCATTTCAACCCGTAATTATTTTATATTTACAAATATATATCGTTTCAACCCGCAATCCCAAATTTAACTACAAATCCATGAAATCGATCGAGTCTATCATTTCAACCCATAAAGATTTGTCCCCAATCAACAGATCGTTCGGGTATGTATCATTTCAACTCATAAGGAACTTGCAGTGTTATAACAATATATAAAAATATAGCATCTAGTCATCCAATATCAACAATTGAACATCCGTCATAATCATCATTCAAACCAATCAATAAACAATAACAAGTGACTGATTATCAATAATGGGTATTAACCGGAGATTTAGAATTTAGTATTAAATTAGTGGCGATAATGTTCAATAAAAGTCAGATTTAATAGGAACGACAATTTAAATATACCAAACATCAACCAATCAATTGCTAATCGCATAATAAATTCAATTTAACTAACATAAGATAATCTAGTACTTGTGGGTGGGTCAAACACTCACCTTCGATTTCATATCGATTTGAAATCCAATTATAGCCTAAAATTTGAATAGCCTCTGAATTTGACTAAACTAGTTCCATAATGTCTGGAATTTTGATACGATCCCAACAAAACAAACCGTGCCCAAATCCGAGTTCGTACGCAAAAGTTATTAAAGTTAGAAGTTATATGATTTCAATTTAAAACAAATAAAATAATATTATAATTATATACGTCACCTTATCCACGCAACAGCTCGTCCCCAAGTCCTCCATCGCAAGCAGGTCAACCATGAAGAACAACCCCTTTGACTGCTGTAGCTCGTTCTTGTAGGCCCCCATCGACCAACCTGCCACCACTTGCGTGCTACTCATCACCCCACGAGCCCACGTCCAACTTGTTCCCCCACCCACACATAGTGACGCCGCCGCAGCCAATTTATTAGGGTTTCGAAACCCTAACCCTAGATTTCTGGCCGCCACAGGTAGAGGTAGCCCGCATTCCACCACTAATCAACTCCGAATGACAAACACTCCAAAACCTACAAAACAATTTCACCGATTTAAATCGAAATAAAAAATTCCCCAAAATGACATTAGGGTTTCACGATTTCTTGGCTTTGGCCATGATTTCTGATTGATTTGGGAACTATCTCGAAAAATGAATGCCAGACGCTGATTCGTATCATCGAGGGCTTTCAGCTTCATATTTTATTTCAATTTTTCGAGTAGTTTGGATTTGCGATGAAATTTGGAATTACAATTTGGTTATCCATCATCAAAGAAGGGAAGCAGGTGAGGAACATAAAAGCATAGAAATAAGGAATAAAAAATAATTAGGGTTTATAACAACCTATATGTTGGCAGAGCTAAAATAGAAAGGATGGACCAGATCGATTTGGATTGAAAAGATAACGACAACCTGAAAATGCCCGTTTCTTTTCGGAAACGAAAATGGGTCATTCCATATATCAAAATAATTGTTTTCGATATTTTTAAACTCAATGGAATAGATTTCATGTTCTAATTCCATCGTATAAAGGAGATATCTTTTAAAATCAGCTTATTTTAAATTAGTTTGTACACGTTTCGAGTCCGTACGATCAAGTGACAAGTCCAGTCGTTACGAAACTTGAAATCCTATAATAATTCACCATTATGGACCCGATGAAACTGGTATTCTCAAAATCCGAGATAGTGACCAAAATTGCTATTTTCATGTTAAATAAATAAATTATTATAAATTATCATTTTAAATTTATATTTAAAAATCAACAGTTTTTATTGTTTTGACTATATATTAGCTTATAATCCTTTAAAACAAATTTTCCAAGTCAATTTCAATTATTACTATTGGTTTAGTTACAGCTTTCTAATTTCAATTGGAATATATTTATTAGTTATATTACTTTAATCCAATAATAATTTTAAATTTAATAATTGACAATTTTTACCACTTTTGATTACTTAGACATTTACAATAATTTAAAATAAATTTACATATCAATTCAGTGTTAAATATTACATTAATTATAGTGTTTAGTTTCAATTGCAATAAATCCATTAGTTATTATTTAAATTCCAATAAATTCATTTATCTTGATTTCACTCTTGTTATTCCATCAATCATTTACTTTACGGCCATACATAACATTGGATTGCCATTTATTACATCAATATTCCATAATTAACATTTTAATTCATATTAATTGCAATAATTAATTAGATTAATTGCAACTGATTTCCAATTTATTTCAATGAATTAAATAGTGGATTTATTATTAAACCATTTTTGTAACTTAACAATTCAAACATATCCCTATGTTTATTGTTAAGAAATAAAAAAATCACATTGACTTTATCTTCTTATTTACAATTTCTAACGAACGTCACTTTACAATTTCTTACAATTAGTTGATATTTCATTCAATTAGTCATCTATTATATTAAATTTACACTATTAAACTTTATTTTTTTTTACAATCTATAACCAATTACGACTTTACAATCATTTCAATTAATTGGACCTGCATTAAAATAATTATCAATTTCTTAAATTAACATTATTACATTACATTCCATTCTAGTTATTCCTCTCATTATTGAATCTTTAATTTTTAATTTTTCTCAATATTAAATTCTAAATCTTATTTAATTAATAAATTTAATTATCGAAAATTATAGGTCGTTACTTGATACAGACCCAAACGATCTATATTTTAAGGAAAAAACGTTATGGGTTGAAATGATAAACCCGAGCGACTTTTATGGATTTTGAATGTTAATTCGGGATTGCAGGTTGAAATGATATATACTTGTAAATTTAAATTATTACGGATTGAAATGATATATATCCGTATCACTTGACCGTAGGGTAGAAAATTATTTACGGACGCTGGATTGGTTTAATCAAATGATTTAAAATCTTAAACTTTGAATTTAGTAATTGGATATTTTGAAATAAAATTTGATTTGTAAGAGAAAGAGATAGATCTAAAAAATAAGAGTTGAATATGATCTTCCAATTGACATAAACACTAGATCTGAATTATTTCTATAAAAGAGATTACGAGAATAACTGGCGCTTATGTAATTTGGGGACCATAACCCCTTATTTATAATGTTGGCATTTTCTAATTTGGCCCTTCAACAAAATAGAATCACCCCAGTATCTACACATTAATACCATGACAATTATACCTGTAAGCCTTTTAACTTTAATTCATAATTTCATCACTTTAATTAGGCTTTACACCAAAATAGTACAACACGTTTATTTTACATATGCGGACCACATGTTAAAATTTTCCAACAATCTCCGCCGGGCCATATACGTAATAACCTTACAAATGTGTTCAACTTTATAAGCTCCAAAATTTTCTATTTATAACATAAGGTGTTTCTAAAACAATCTCGTCCATTAACTATGCTGACAAAGGATCAAAGTGGCTTTCATTACCTTCAGTGCAACTAAACCAATCAATGGTCACGTATACCAACATAATCAAACGACATAGATCAATCATGGATGCGTAGCATGGAAATTACATGAGATGTGATTTATACATTTCTATTTTCAACTGATCCTACTTTAGTGAGATCAAAACGTTCAATATTTGAACAACCTAAAGTGCAAACAATTTTTTTTTACATTATTTCTGGTTAGAAAAAAGAACTTTGTATATATCTGTAACCAGAGTATTGAACAATGTGTCATATAACAGTACCAAATACAGACTCCCCCTGAAACAAAATATTCTTACAAAAGAGTTACACCAATTGAGTAAGATGCTCATGTAAGACCTTAGGTGATAATCCTTTTGTAAGCGGATCCATCATAGTGGAGTTTGTCACTGTGTGCTCTATGAATTACAATCTATTTTGCACTCTTCCCTTACTGAAAAATAATATGTTGTTTATTGTTACAATGTTACTTTAATGATCTTTCAATTTCTTTATTCAGTAGTCCATTACTTTATGAAAAAATTATACAATTATGTTCCATCGTTGGATGTCCGATAACGGAAAATAGCAAAGAAGGCTATAAGGATCTGTATGACAGCTTTCCGTATATAGCTTCATCAAAGAAATAACAATAACAACAACAATATTATTATTATCTGAAGTGGATCTTTTGTACTCTTGGCACCAAAAATATTCAGACTGTAATCTCTTATGATCACTAACTAATCCATTTTGAGCATATAATCCTTTGTTTCTTAAAGATGTCTTATAACCATTTTGGTTACTAACATGTGATCCACTTTTAATGTCAGTAAGATATCTGCCAAATAATACATGTGATATCCATCTGTGTTTATGCTTTAGCATGTATTAGAGTTCACACCGCAAATGCATGAGGAATCTTTTGCATTTCTTTAGCTTCAAGGATGTTCTTATATTACTATATAAGACAACATTTTTCTATTTTGGAAAAAGAGAATTGATTTGCAGTTTGCATACCAAACCCCTCCCTCCTTTTTAAAGCCTTATCTACCTAGCCCTTTTGTGATAATCCAAATAGCACTCAATGAACGATAATGGTGTATTTGAATCGCTAATACAAAAGGGTAATCCATAAGTGGTTTCCTTAGTTGTTTCATCAATGCATCCATTGAGTAACACGACTTTAATATCCCTCCCATATTTCTCAAAATCATAATCTACAATAAGTTTCAAAATAATTCTAGAGTCTTTTAGTAAAACCAAAGGAAAGGTCTCTTGAAAAATAAGACGAGCCTTATACCTTTCCACATTACTCACTTCATCCATTTTTGTTTTGAATAATTATTCATAACCAGTGATCTTATTACCTTTAGGTAGGGGGAAAGATTTCAAACTTTAGTATCCTTATAGATTTAGACTATATATCATACCTTAAATCCATATTCCAATTTAGTACCCTATATGGATTTATCAAGTCTGAAGAATCGTCTTCACCGATCCAATATTTATCTTTATGAAAAATAATATAGTCATCGGAATAATATTTCTTATTTTCAAGTGTATTTCCATAGTGACCTTGCACTTTGAGGTTGTTGAGTTTGTTTTCTTGAAACAATAACCTTAATTTGAAGAAAATTTAGTTTGACATTGTCTCATTTTGGTTCATAATCTACTTCTTATTTAAGAAAGGAAACAAATCCTATATATTATCCAAAGAAGTAACTGTAGTTGAATCAAAGATAACGATTCTCTATAAAAGCAATGATACATAGCTTGAAATTTGTTTAACGTTGTCTTATTATGGTTCTTAATTTACTTCTTGTTAATGAAAGGAAACAAATCATATGTGATGACCCATCTCCTCGACCCTTAGAAATTGACACTAATACGTCCTCCGTATTCACGTGCCATAAATCCAAGTGCTGGAGAAGCAGATTATCATGGGGTAAAGAAATAAAGATAGAAGATAGACAATAATAGAATTTCACATCGTATTCAACGCATAATTATACATATGAGTAGTATATGCCATTACTCCAAGTTGTTCCATCAAAGTTATGACAGGTACTAACCCAATTAGGATAATTACAACAACATATCCTTACAATGCTGGCAAATACTAATACATAATACAGACACAACGGAAAGTGATAAAGGACTTCAACAAAAGACCCAAAATGCTCAAGGCTCCGTATTCCATTCCAAAATGCTCCAAGCTCACCTAACTAGTTGGCTGCCCAAGAAAATAGGGCCTAGAGTTTAAGGGGAAAAGAAAAAAAAACTCCAGGCCAATTATGGGACTGGTGTGAGAGACTCAAAATACAATGTTTGAAAACAAAAGGTATCTCATAAGACCACGCCGCACATAAAACACGGAACGAGTTTTTTTCTTATAATAACCAAAACATTTGCTACGCAGAATATGTGGATATTATTTTATTGACATTCTTTTGAAAACACTTTTCAAGTAAGTATACATAATCTTAGCCGAAATTGTTACATTATTAAATTCCAGCATAATAGGATCTACAATCAAATCCGAAGGCACTTATTGGAGAATGGATTTCCATACAATGACAAGGCAAGGGACTATCTTCCGATAGTACATCTCTAGAAAAATGCACCTGAGGCTCCAACCTCTACTAACACAGAACCGGCCTACCTTTACCATAGATAGTACCGAATATATCATCACCCCGGCCGTTCCCGACCTATCTGAGAGCGCTCTTTACAAACACCATGTTAATTTAAACCTGACGTCATAGCAAGAATAAATATATCTAAAAAGGTGATGATTATGCCCTAATGGGAGAAACCCACTTAGCTCTGCCGCATCAACCATGTTTTTATCATTTCCGGATGGCGAGGCTCGAGGTAACGATTACCATACTCATAGCACATTCCACTTTGAGTGCAACATTGCCAATCCATAATCACAGAACTGATGTGACGCCCCACCTCTATTCTCACAATAACAAAGGTTATTATAAGGAATAACGTCTGCTATTGCGAAGAATAAGGCTTGTTAGAAGCGACCATCTGTAAGTTATGCCTTAGACGAGTATTGATTACATCGATAGGAGTTGTGTAAATTACTCCCAAAGATATATATTAAATCCAAATCTAAAACGAAACTACGGTGGCTTAGGAAAAATTCAGAACAACTCATAATAACAACAACACAGATAAGTATAATCACATCAGAACAGAAGTATCAGATATATAGCGGAAGATAAGTCTGGATACATGCTACAACAATCAATAGTTCACATGAACCAAATGTACATATACAAAGACACCAACATACATGAGATGAGTGTCAATACACCAAAAGTAACTCCTCGAAAGCTAGACAAAAGATGAAGTGAAATCCCAAAGGTTGAAGCGGCAACTGAATCAGAGATAACGATTATCCTGGAATAACTCGATCCGACCCGAGTATTATTTAAAGAAAATAATAAATGGATCAGTCTAATTTAAACTTAGAAGTGAATGCATCATAAACAACATCAAATCAAGATAACCATAATCTCGAATGAGACTATACAACATAAATAATCAACATAGTTTAAATGAAGAAACCTCATTAAACTCCATCAAAATCAACTTTCAAATTCATAATTGGATTCAAAACAGCAATTCACAAAATCTAGAAATCAAAAATAGATAACTAGAAAATCAACATAAAAGTGGATCGATCCCAGCATATGGCGAGTCTAAGCTACGCCGCACGTGCGTCAACATATGGCCGAAGCCTACCAAGTACTGTCATCATAATTTTTGGCGCCCAACAAATGACCCGAAGGTCCAACATATGACCTGAAGGTTTAGTACTGGTAATTGACCCTAAGGTCCATCATAGTGGCTCGAAAGCCTAATAAAATCATCAAAATCATCAAACAACAAATCCACTGCAAATATTTCAATTAACGAGTCCGGAATTAACCAATTAGTAAAAGCGTGGTTCCGTATTTCACACTTTTGCTAAATCGTTTAAATCTCTTCATCATTTCCTTGAAATTGAAAAATTGTGTATTTTATATAAATAAAATTTACGTTCTCAAATGACAAGTCCGGAATTAACCGAATCAGTAAAAGTAAGGGTTCATAGTCCTTAATTTTGCTGAAGCGTTTAAACCGATTGCTCATTCTTTTGAAAGCGTAGACTGTAATATTTTTGAAAACAATTTTATTTTAAAATGATTTTTAAAACACGTGATTAAAACAGCAACATCTATAGCAATTTCGACAAAGAAATTGCATTTCACAAAAAACCGTAAAAACGGATATCAAATCAGTGTTGCGGGATAGCCGCTTAAAAATTCACTTTTAATTGACGGTTACCAAAATCAAAACAACAGTAATTTTTATTCGTCAAAAAATGTCATCAAAACAACATGCTTCAAAAATTTAACACCGGAGTAAAAATCCGTTATAAAAATAACGACAATAAAATACGTTTTAAATCCAAAAGCCGGTTCAACGTAAATTAACCAGTAGACTGGACCACTATATTTTCACCAAATATAACACTGCCTCAATATACACGTGCACTACAATATACATGCACAAAGTAAAACAAAGTATGCACAACTTATATTTTCGAATAAAATACACTTGTGTTAACTTGAACACACATACAAAAATTTATAGACACAAATGCACTTAATACACTGTTCACAGAATATATGCAATGACCTGGGTATGATTACTCTTTGCATTACAAGCTACATGCACGCAATCAAAATGCATAAAAATATAAAATGGACCAAACATCTGTACAAGAGGATCTGAACAAAGTACGTGACTTACATCTTCATGCAAGTAATGAAGTGCGTAAAAACAATGTGACCTGTCTCACTTTTGTGCACACGTGAAGAACAATGGTGAAACAACTTTTTTTCCGTTTTCACCTGTACATAGTTTCGAACACTACACACTATTACATAAAAATGCAGTTAATAAAAAAGATGACTTAGCACCATTTTTATGTACAACACGTTTTCGCGCAAGTAGTAAATATAAATAAAATAACTATTTTTGCCCAAGCTCTAGTTTATTTCACTAATACACGTAAGAAGAATTAAATAAAAATTTAGGCCTAGACTCAATACTTGCACGCACGCATGAAATACATGTACACAATGAAGTTTAAAAATGAAATGACCTGGGCACTTGCATTCACATACAAAATGACCTGGAAAGTTTTACATGCAAACACAGTTCAAAGTGTGCGTGCCTGGTGTGCTTAATCCACATAATTTTTCAACTCAAAAAGATATCTGACTGAATGTATATTGCAACCGAAATTTTTTAAGACCAGGTCCTCACTTTCGAAAACTGGAATGCATATATGAACTATATATAAATAAATATACTATAAAAGTATCAGGGACGTTTTCTTTTTAGCATGCAGTGAACCAAAGCTAATAAGAAAATGTGTATAAATTTCAAAGTAAGGGCAGGGATGCATTCACTTCAATGCTACAAAATCTTCAAACAACACGCATAATTTAACGATCAAATCCTAACAGTTACTATAAGAATTCACCTAACTTGTGCTACACGTGTATATGGGTAGTAAGAAAATATGGCCTGTAACTCATTTTTCATTGAAACAAAAATATCTAGGCAACAAAGATTATAAATTAGAAATGTGAGTTGCACTCACCGTTAATTCGTTTCAATAGCAACCAGCAAGAAGAATCCAAAAGAGAGTAAAAATGTTTGAGCAGCCATTAAAGCTTTGTTTGTAGAGCTTCACCAAAATGAGCGGAAAAAAATGTAATGAAGGCTACTGGAATATTTTTAAACAAACTGAAATGATAAAGGCTACTCTGTTATATTTCCAAAAGTGCACAAATCAAAGAAATGAATTATGCTGGCAACTTTGTACACTTGCATTAAATGAAGACGTGCATAAGAAAACGAAGGTGCACACTTGCATATAAAGTGATGATGGTGAAAAAGAGAGTTCAAACTTTGCTTTCAAAATACAAGTGACAGCAAAGCACAAATGTTTCACCTTGCTTTAGACTTGGACTTGTTCTCTTATTTGTGCATTTTAAACTTGTGGTGATAGCAATGCAAATTGTGTTCACATTGGCTTCATAAACTTTAGTCACAGCAAAGCAATAATATTTGAACTTGCTTTATAAAATAAATGTGACAGAACAGCAAAAATATGTTCCACCCTGTTTTTAAATTGGACTATAGTTGTTACACGTGAAGAAGGCAAGAAAAAATTAAAACTTAACTGACTTTGAAATTGATTTGTTTTGCCAATTTTTTTACAAATTTTAATTTAAAATTACTATTTTAAATTTTTATTTCGACGTTAATAAAACAGGGTTGTTACAACTGATTTCTACAAACATATAACTTCTGAGCTCGTATGTCTCGGAAAAGGATGTTAAGCCAAGAGAAGTTACCTTCTCCACTGCCAATTAGATGATACTTCATAGAAATCTACCAATGTAACTATAATTGCAACGTCAGACATCCGTCCATGCAAGTTGTCCAGGAACAGGATAAACCGAAGGCACTCTCCTACCACATCCTGTCGGGAGTTACTCCTAGGATTAGTAGCAATTGGTCCTTGCATTGGATATTTGATAATGAAGAGACTGCTCCTACTATATGTATATTTGGAGTTTATCCCCAAATGATCAAGAAGTAGTCCTTCATTATGAAAATCCTTAATATCATATTCATGTCTTCACTATGAATACGTAAATTGGTTCGAAGTGGTCTTTGGATAGGAGTTACCCAAATCTGACCTCGGTTCCTCCGAACCAATCCTCGATTAAAAGATGTTAAGTTCATTTGTGATTATCAGTCATCATTCAATTTAATTCATATTTTTATTCATTCATAGATATACCTAGAGATATATTCATTGAAATATTTCTTTATCTTTTTCAGAGTTTATGAAATCATCAAGCCTCAGTTATCAAATAATTTTAGTTAATTTAACCTTTTTAAATCGTGGAATAATTCATACCCTTTCATATTTTACTTAGAAAACTATTTCCAATTCATTTCATTTAAATCTTAACAAAGATTTCCTAATTCAAAACTGATAATTTTAATTCGATTAAAAGCATGTTATCTATGACATTAATCCAAAACTAGTAAATGTTAAGTGAGAAGAATCTATAGAAATCATCTAATTATACTCAGTATCAATTCTCGTATTCAAAAAATACTATGGGTGGAATAATGGTGAAAGCGTCCTTTAAATTTCACGAATAGTATGAGTTCCCTCTTCGTGCTTTAATACCGAGCACAAGAAGATTATCTCCATAAAATTCAAGTTATTTATATTTAGAGAATTATATGCTTTAACTTTGGAAATTTTTGATTCGAGTAAATCAAGTTTACTATCCCATCCGTTGGGCTAGTCTGGATAGCCAGGGAGAGCAGGAAACTGGTTTTTCAAACTCAAGCCTAGACACTATCTCTCTAACACCCATAAGGCGGTTAAGTAATTTGATCTACTCTAAATCATTTAATATTTAACCATTCCATAAATCCTTCAAATAATATTTAAAATACTTTATTAATAATTTGAATGCATTTACAAAAGATTTGGAAAAGAATGGTTGCGTTTAAAACTACATTTCAAAAGTTATAGAACAGTGCTGCAGAAAAGTGCTGCGGAGAGTGCTTTTTAAGCTACTTTGATCAAAACGACTTTTTTTTATCATTTGGAAACTCATTTTTTATCACTTTTAAAACATTTTAAAATAATTTTATAATTTATTTCATATTTTTAAACAATTTTAAAGAGGTTTAACATTCCATATACACTAATTCATTCAGTAAAAGTAAGTGATTTCCTTTGTGCTTATCGATGTGTGTTTCCGTGACTTGCATATATATTCAACATTCGTATTAAACAACCATCATTAATAATCATAATCAAACATATATAATAACCAATAGCTTATAATACGATAGTTTGGGAGTTTACTCATCTCGGGTTTAAACTACTAATTAAAAATTGGCTATAGCTTTGCAAACTCGAACTCTTAGCTCACGATTACTTGGATTATTGCTTCTAGATGGCTCAGCCTATGGATGAGAGGATGGAGGTGATGGAAGCCATCAAAGTAGAGGTGTAGAAGAAGAAGATGGAATGAGATGTGTGAATCTGTGAAGCCTTAGGGCCTTATTTACAGTCTTAGGAAAATATGGCAAATTACTAAATTACCCATAGATATTTTCAAAATATCTCTTACACCACATCACTTCAACATCAAATACTTATCCCCATGCTCAAGTGCATGCAGTAATGAGATGTAATGTGATAAGACATATTGCAAAATATCCTAATATGGAATGACATGCATTAATGGTGGATTTGATGTTTGCTTTCCATGTTTTAATGGTGATTAGATGTTACCTTTTTCACTTACTTTTTGTAAAAACATCTTAGATATTTTCTTTAGCTTTGATTTGACTAATTTTGATATATATATATATGTGTGTGTGTGTGTATGTATGTGTATGTGTGTGCATGTACAAACAATGTTGGAATAACTTAAGACAATTTCCATTTGTCAAACCGTTAAGATTTTGGGATCTAATTTCCGATCATATTTTCAGTTTTTAGTTCAAAATATTTATTTATACAAACAAAAACTTAAAAATAAATTTATTGTCATCTTTAACTAATTGAAACAAATTCATTTAACTTATAAAGCTATATTTAAAATTAATTAAATATTCCATTTTCAAAGTGGTAAAATTACTGGTCGTCACATATTTCCTCCTTAAAAGAATTTCGTCCCCGAAATTAAGGATAAGAACAAGATAACTCGAGGACAAATATATATAATGAAATGGTATAGATGTATAAGTTATGCAAGTGATATCACCATAAGCCGGCGGGTACACCATACACACACAACTATGTATCCATTCTAAACTCACGGTAGGCTTTACTCATTCTTTCCTCTACCTCCAATGTGCAGTCTATTGCTTCATTACTCCATTGGACTTTAACCACTCTTACAACCTTCCTCCTTAATTGCTTCTCATCGTGATCTATGATTTGCATTGATCGCCTGATAGCCTCCAAACTAGGTTCAAATTCTAAATCTTCTTGAGCAGCTGTTTCTATAATTTGCTCTGGATTATGCACATATTTTCGTAGGTGAGATAGTGAAAGACATTGTGCACACCAGATAAATCTTTCGGGCAGTTCCACACGATAAGCTAATGGGCCAATCCTTTCGCGAATAGGAAAAGGTCTAATAAATCGAGGTGCTAACTTCCCTGCCCGACCAAATATTACCACTCCTCTCATTGGAGAAACTTTTAGGAATACATAATCTCCAACTGAGAACTCTAAATTTCTTCACCTTTGATTAGCATAGCTCTTCTGCCTACTCTGGTCTTCTTTCATTTTTTTTTGTTCTAATTATGTCAACCTTTCCTGAAGCTTCTCCAATCATGTGAGGACCTTGTACTAATCGATCTCCGGTCTCGATCCAACATGATGGGGGTCTACACGGACGACCATACAAAGCTTCATATGGGGCTATGCTAATACTAGCCTGATAACTGTTATTATAAGAGAATTCTATCAGATGAAGGTAGCTTTTCGATGAACCTCCGAAATCTAAGATGTAGGCTCTTAGAAGACCCTCCAACACTCGATTTACTCTCTCAGTTTGTCCATCAGTCTGAGGGTGATATGCGGTGCTTATGTTTAGCTTAGTTCCTGAAGTTGTTTGCAATGCCTCCCAGAAATTACTTGTAAAGATAGGGTCTCGATCACTGACTATACTACTGGGGACACCATGCAATCGAACTAATTCCCTCATGTATATTTCTTCCAGGCTTGCAGCAGTTCTCGTTGGTTTTACTGGGATAAAATGTGCGCTCTTGGTTAACTGATCTATGATAACCCAAAGCCTTCATTTCCCTTTCTTGATCGGGTTAAGCAATCGATGAAATCCATCAATACTAGGTCCCATTTCCAAGTCAGAATTTCAAGAGGTTGGAGTAATTCAGCGGTCTTTTGCTGATCACTTTTGATCTGTTGAAAATTTCACATTTGCTAATATGGATAGAGATATCCCTCTTCATGCCATCCCACCAAAAATTTCCCTTCATATCTCGATACATTTTAGTAACTCCGAGATGTACAGAAAGTCGAGAATTATAACATTTCGTTAAAACTTCTTACCTTATCCCATCGACATTGGGAACACATATCCTTCCATTTATTTTTAAGATTCCCTACTCATATACTTTGAATCCTTTCCATCTACCCGGTATTATATGTGAGAAACGCGGATTATGGATCTTAAGGCTAGAATAAACACTAGAGGGGGGTGAATAGTGTTTTAAGGAATCACTATTTCTTTTTGAGTATATATTAATTTGAACACAAGTGTATACAAAATTCAGACACAGATATGATCACAGAATCAAACACAGATGCAGATATAAAGTAAACACAGTAAAGGAAAGAACACACTGGATTTTATACTGGTTCGGAGTTACCCAACATCCAGTCCCGCAACACAAGTATGGATTTCCTTTCAAAAACAATTCTTACAATTACACTCTCGATTTCAAGGCCACGAGGTACACCACTCCAGATTCACAATCCTCTAGGTAGAGATACTTGATTTTACAGGCAACAAGTTCACCCAACTGATTTTTCAGGCTACAATCACACCTTTTCTCACTTGATTGATTTTCAAGGCTACAATCACACCTTTTCTCACTAGATTTATTACATAGAAATCTGTAACTCTAATAGCACTGGGATCTTGTTAAGGTAGTTGATAGAGAATCAAACAAGAGATGATCTAGTTAGATTCAATGGTGATTTAGGCAGAGTATTGTTAAAAATGTGTATATAGAAATGTGGAAGAAGAAGAGTAATGAAATCAGTGAAAATATGAATATAAATTCGTTCAAAACATCCCCTATTTATAGTAGAATAACAACCATGTCCATTCGTAAAAGAATATGACAAATAAACACTTCCTTTGAAATTCAAATTTTTGAAATATACTACCACCTTGTCGATAAGGGTATCTTGGGGTTGTCGACAAGCTTATGTAATTTTTGGTAATTTTATTTTCTTTGAAAATAACTTCTATCTTGTATTAAAACTATTATAAACTTTATAAATACACTTAACTATAGTTAAAATTCATAAATAAGTACAGAGAATAATACTTTGGTATATATAAAATTTTACTATAATTTTATATTTAAATCTAAGTATAAATATTAAAAGTTAAATATATTATAATTAAAAGATAGTTTAAAACTAAGGATAACTTGATACTGAGAATAAAGATTATTTTGAGGCTAAAAGTATTTAAAAACCAGGATTGATGTTTTTGATTTTAGAAAAGGAAGATTTTAAAATCATTTTGAAAACAAGATATAATTTTGTAAAACATTTGGATAAAAGTTAGTGGATACAAAACAATGTTCCACTAGATTTTTCATAGGTTCCATCCTACTTAGGTTTCCATCCCTTTAAGGGCTCGAAGTGGATTCCGTTCCACGAATAAAATGGATTTAAGATGTCAGTGCTTTCCTAGGAATTTTAACAAAATTTCTAATTAAGTTACTTATTTTGAAATCTTGAACTGTTGATAATCTTGATACTCATGAGTCTTCAATCTTGATATCTTCGATCTTGAGTTTATCAATTCTTGAATCTCTATATTGTACAGTCTTCATTCTTTGTACCTGCATGGTTATATCCTGCACATACATGTGTATATATATCTAAACAATAATCTTAGTATTTATATTTTATAATCTTATTCTAAGGTTTTTGTCATCAAAACCAACTTCTCGGGAACTTACAATCTCCCCGTTTTTGATGATGGCGACCTTTGTCTATAAAATATTACTTCTATCCTAATAACTCCACCTAAAACTAATAACTCCTCATTAATCTATGACTAATTATCCTATTTTATACTTCTCCCCCTTTGTCATCAACAAAAACTAACTCCAAACTATATAATTCTCTTTAATCTAATACTATATGACTTGTGATTATAATGATAGTGTTATCATAAATAACCAACACTTAATTCTGAAACTAAAATTATCCCTTAATTACTAACTATCCTAACTAAGAATCCATATATGATAATACTTATAATAGTGATAAGGTGAGAATTCAAATATAAGAACACAAATCATTTATTTAATTATATATTGTTATATTTACATTTGTGTACGGAACATAAGTAAGATTATATAACAATAAGAAAGAAAGAAAAAGAAACTAATGTGTATCCTTGACAATGGGAGATCTATGAACCGAGCAATTTGGGTAGTGGAAACAGAAATTTCCTCGTTGATCGACTAGATTTCCATCCTTATCCAAGCACACTTCGCCAAAGCAAACAACTTTGTCGTCATCTTCAGCATGCTCTTCTTCCATTAGGGCTTCTTCTTCTTCTTCCTTGCTGTCCTCTTGTACTTGATCTCCTAAAAATTCTTCATCGATTAAGATGGGATTGGCGTGATTGTCCATTAGAAACTTTTGCAAGTTTCTAAGGATTTTGCATTGCTTTTCTTGTTCTTTCGCCATTCTAATTTGCACTACTTGAATTTCAGCCATAAGTTGCAGTGTATCCTTCAAGGAATCCTCCATTTCATTACTCGTGCAAGTGTAGTTCGTTGAAGTGGTCCAGAAGAAGGAGAAGGGAAAGAAAAGGTTGAATTTTTGTTTGATTTGGAAGAGGAGGCCATTGTTTTATTGATTTCAGAAGTTATAACAGAGAAAGAACAGAAAGAATGAATAAAATTTCAAAATAAAAAGAATATATAACCAATTATTTGAATTTTGGTGGGAAAATTTTAAATAAAAAAATCGTTATATGTCAGTAGGGGTAGAGGGGGTTGTCGACAAGGTACTTAATTTTTTTGATATTTGATTTTTAATTTAATTTTTAAATACTTTGTTATTTATATTTTATATTTTAGTTATTGAGAAAATACCTAATTCTCTTCTTAATTTAGTAAATATAGATTCATTTAAGGGTTTTGTTAAGATATCAGCAATTTGGATCTCGAAATTGATATAATCAAGAGTAATTACTTCCTTACTTATATTATCTTTCAGAAAATGATGTTTGATGTCAATATGTTTAGTTCGAGCATGATGAGTAGGAATTTTAGATAAATTTATTACACTAGTATTCACAATAAATTGGTGATTTTGAGATATTTAAACCAAAATCTTTTAAAGTTTGTTGCATATATATTACTTGAGAACAAGCCAAAGCAGCAGAAAGATATTCTGCTTCGGTTGTTGATAAAGAAACTGTGTTTTGCTTTTTACTAAACCAGGAAACCAGAGAATGTCCCAAAAAGTGACAAGTTCCACTTGTACCTTTTCGGTCTGATTTACAACTAGCATAATCAGCATCACAGTAAGATATTTATTCAAAAGAATCATTTTTAGGATAAAATAAGCCATAATCAAATGTGTGTTTAACATATCTTATGATACGTTTTACAGCTTTTAAGTGGGCCTCTTTAGGTTGGGATTTGGCGCAGCGGATTAACACACTTTGATCACGAGATGATGTTTCATGTCAAATAATTCGATAAAACGATGATGGAACGATACAAATAAGGATTGATGGATTAAAGATACCAAGGATAAATGCATAAGTGCGTTGATCTCGCGAAATACCAGATTCTAGCTATCTTTAACATGTTGATCGCGCACGATACCATGTTAGAAGATCTATGATTCTTCTACGTTGATCTCGCGCACGAGATTCCGTGAATCGGCTTCAAATCTGTTGATTCGAGCGCACTCGAATAACCGAAAATGGAGAAAGGAGATAACACTCAACTTCCAATTTTAAAAGAGGCACAAAGCACTCAAACAAAAGTTTATTCAAAATCAACCTACCTAAATGATACAACTCACCCGCTATTTATAGGATTTACAACCCACAACTGCGGCTTAGCAACAACACAAGTGACCTACGACCTAAGATACTACGCGACCTAACATACAAGTCAACAACGACCTATGACTTAGAAATCAAACGACCTATAAAATACAAGTTACAACACACGAGTTGCAACAATAATGACTTACGACCTAATTACAACACACGCGACCTAAGCTTCAGTGACATAACACAGCTCGTTCGCGACCTAGGTATGCAGCGACTTAACAAAATAGCTTTTGAACATCTGGAGCGACTTATCTTCTAGAGCGACTTAAGAAGGTCGTTCGCGACCTAGCGACTTAAGTAAGCTCGTCCGTGTTAGGTCGTTACATAACTCCTTTTGAACCGTTAACTCGTTAGGTCGGTTTTTATGTCTCGCTAGGTCGTTTATATTTTGTGAGCGACCTAAGATTGCTTGTGATCGACCTAAGTTGATTGTGGTGAGCGACTTATCTTGGTGCACTACATCATCCTCCCCTGGTTGGAAAGAATTCTACCCCGAATTCACAATTTCCTCTTCCTCGACAAGCTTGTCATCATGATACAGAATCAAATGTTTGACGTTGAAAACGTCAACAGTATGAATATGATCCGGTAATCTTAACCGATAAGCATTATCATTGATCTTCTTCAAGATTTCTACTGGACCAATCTTTCGAGCTTTCAATTTGTTGTAAGTTCCAACTGGAAAGCGATCTTTCGTCAATACAGCGTAAACAAATTCACCTTCTTTGAAGTCCACACTCCTTCGCTTCTTATCTGCCAGTTGCTTATACTTCTCATTTGACTTAAGCAATCGGTCATGAAAAATCTTGTGACACTCCTGCAAATCATTCACAAAATCACAAGCTCGTTTAACAATCCCTTTCTGACGTGGAACTATCGAAAAATCCAACGGTCCTTTCGGAATCGCTGAATATACTACTTGAAATGGACTGAATCCAGTACTTCGATTAACTGCATGATTATGTGCAAATTCTGCCTGACATAACTTCACATCCCAGCTCTTCAAATTATCTTTCACAAGACATCTTAACAAGTTTCCCAAAGATCTATTCACCACTTCCGTTTGCCCATCCGTTTGTGGATGATAGGCGCTACTACAATTTAGCTTGGTTCCAACCATCTTCCATAGACTCAACCAAAATGAATTAGAAATCAAGTATCCTGGTCAGAAACAATAGTTTCAGGTAGCCCATGTAGTCGATAAACTTCTTTAAAGAACAATTGAGCAACACGGACTGCTTCAGTGGTCTTTTTACAAGCTATGAAATGTGCCATCTTCGAAAATCTATCCACCACAACTTATATAGAATCATTCCCTCGTTGAGTTCTTGGCAAACCCAAAAAAAAGTCCATGCTAATATCAATCCATGGTCTAGTAGGCATGGGCAATGGCATATATAATCCTGCATTCGTAGCTGTCCCTTTGGAAATTTGACATATGTGACATCTCTGTACAAATCTTTCAACTTCTTTCCTCATGGAAGGCCAAAAATATGATTGAGAAATCAACTACAAGGTACGATCTCTTCCTACATGTCCTTCTTCATGCAATTCTTTCACAATCTTCATTCGCAAATTGCACTCTGGTATACACAACTGATTTCCTTTGAATAGAAAACCATCCACCAATAGATACTCATCCATCTTCCCTTTCTCGATTTCATCTACAATCTTAGCAAAGCAAGGATCCTCAACAAACAATTCTGAAAGTACATCAAACCCCATCACTTCAACTCTCATCGTAGTCAACAAATGATTCTTCTCCTCAATGCATCTGCCACCCGGTTTGTAACTCCCGACTTATGCTTTACAACAAATGTAAACTGTTGCAAGTATGCGATCCATGAAGCATGCCTGGTTGCAATCTTATCCTGTCCCTGCAAATG
This sequence comes from Allium cepa, assembly GCA_030765085.1. Taxonomy (NCBI): domain Eukaryota; kingdom Viridiplantae; phylum Streptophyta; class Magnoliopsida; order Asparagales; family Amaryllidaceae; genus Allium; species Allium cepa. The sequence goes on along the minus strand of CM060934.1, from coordinate 483,941,621 downwards.
CTTCAACGCTTCATGATCAGTATACAACACAAACTCTTTATAAAACAAGTAGTGTCTCCAGTGCTTTATGGCTTGGACAATAGCATAAAACTCCAAGTCATATGTACTATATCTTGTCTTGGCTCCAGAAAGTTTCTCGCTAAAATAAGCAATTGGTCGACCCTTATAACTTAATACTCCACCAATTCCAACCTTAGATGCATCAGTATCTAGCTCAAAAAGCAACTGAAAATCTGGGTATCTAAGAATCGGTGTCATAGTCAAAAGTGTCTTGATCTGTTGGAAAGCAGAATCAGCCTCTTCAGTCCTCACAAACTGCTTTCCTTTCATACAATCTGTCACTGGTGCCATCACGCTACTGAAATGTGGAATAAACGTTCGGTAGAATGATGCTAACCCATGGAAACTTCTCACTTCAGTTACAGTCCTGGGCTGTGGCCAATTTATGATTGCTTCAACTTTACTTTGATCCACCTGGATACTTTCCTTGGACAATACATACCCCAAAAACAAAACACTATGCGTCATGAACACGCATTTCTTTGTTGCCGCATAAAATTGCTCCTGATGAAGTATCATCAACACTTCCCCCAAGTGTTGTAGGTGTTCTTCTGTGCTTCCATTGTATATCAATATATCATCAAAATATACCACTACGAACTTTCCAATAAACTGTCGAAAGATCTAATTCATCACTCGCATAAAAGTACTAGGTGCATTTGAAAGACCAAATGGCATGACCAGCCATTCATCAATCCTTCCCGTGTATTGAATGCGGTCTTCCATTCATCACCTGGTCGAATTCGAATATGATGATACCCACTCTTCAGATCAATCTTTGAAAAGATAGCAGCTCCATTCAACTGATCTAACAAACCATGCAATCTCGGCATCGGAAAACTGTACCTCACTGTAATCTTGTTTAGTGCTCGACTATCTGTACACATTCTCCAAGTTCCATCCTTCTTCGGCACTAACAATGCTGGTACTGCACAAGGACTTAAACTTTCTTGTACGCACCCTTATTCAAGCAACTCTTCCACCTGCCTTCTCAACTCCTCGTGCTCCTTTGGACTCATTCTATAATGTGGTCTATGTGGTAACACTGCTCTCGGAACAAGATCAATTTGATGTTGTATGTCTCTCAACGGTGGTAACTCTTTCGGTAATTCATCAGAAAATACATCTTCAAATTCCTTCAACACTGGCTTAATTTCTTCAGGAATTTCAACCGCTTCACTACTTTCACGTCCAATTAACAGAAATACTTCAGGCTCATCCTCTACTTCCTTGACAAATTCCTTTAAAGATAACAGAGTCTTTAGTTCTTCAATCTCCTCCAACTTGCTTTCTCCTTGTTGTCGCTGTTTAGGAACTAAAGTGATTTTAGTGCCCTCGAACATGAAACTATAACAGCTGGTCCTTCCATCGTGTTGCATGGCTCTATCGTATTGCCATGGTCTTCCCAACAACAAAAGACATACATCCATATCTACCACATCACACCAAATCTCGTCCTTATACTTCTTTCCAATGGAAAAAGTTACACAAGCTCTTCGATTAACTTTCACTTCCCCACCTTTCCTCAACCAAGCTAACTTGTAGGGTTTGGGATGCTTCTCTGTCTTTAACGCCAACTTCTTTACAGCTTCTGTAGAGGTGATGTTATCACAACTTCCTGCATCGATGACAAACTTGCAAACCCTTCCCAAGATAGTGCACGTTGACTGGAAAATATTACTCCTCAACCAACTAGTCCTCTCTTCCTGCTTTGGCGTCAAGCAAGATCTCCTCATCATTAAAGAATATCCTTCGTCTCCCACCAATAATTCTTCTTCCTCCTCAACTTGTGGTGAATAGGAACATTCTATTTCTGCATCCTCATTCTCAACCTCAGCAACCATCACTCGCTTCTTAGGCTTCGGGCATTCATTGCTCTTATGACCAAACTCCTGACAATTATAACACTTGAAATTGTTGTTGACCTTAGTCTTAGCAACTTCATTGACAATCGGTTTACTAACAGCCTTGAAAACATTAGTATTGCTACTAGCCCCTTTCACTTGATTGTTGGAATTTGTAAACACACCACCTTCTCTTCTACCTTGCTTCTCCCAAGCTAGAGCCTTTTGGTGTGCTTCAGCCACGGATCTTGGATCAAACATATTCACCATATCCTGAATCTGCATTCTCAATCCTCCAACAAATCTAGCTATCAACCGTTCCTCTGTCTCTATGATATCATTTCTAGCAATCAGTTGATAAAACTTATCTGCATAATCATTTACCGACTTTGTCCCTTGTCTCAAATTTTGTAAGCGTTGATACATAAGAGACTGATAATTATAAGGCAAGAAAGTAGCCTTCATCAACTTCTTCATCTTCTCCTATGAAACTATCTTTGACTTTCCCATTCTTTCCCATGTAAGTTTAGTTTGTTGCCACCAATGCCATAGCTCTTCCCCTCAATCGTGTAGCAACCAACTTAACTCTACGATGCTCGGGTACTTCCTTGAAGTCAAAGATTTCTTCAACATTTGATAACCAATCCAAAAATTCTTCCGCTATCATTCCTCCTGTAAATTCTGGAATCTCTATTTTCATCCCCGACTCCCATTTACGATCATCTTCTATATCCCGATATTGATTTCGTACTTGGTCTCGATCTCGATAATGAATACTACCTCTATCACCATCTTCATCATAATCAAATGTACTTCGATATCGATCTCGACCATGAACATCTCTACGATCACGCATATCTCTTCTACTATGTCTTTCAGCATCACGATATGGCTCGTCTCCAAAGTCACGTGGATTTCTTCTCTCTTCATTTCTGTACTCATGGTATTCTCATCTCATTGAAACTGATGATTCTCTTCTTTCTCTACAAGATTGTGGTGACACCCTCCTCGCTTCCGAAACCGATGGCGAAACCCTGTTTCCTCCATGGTTCGAGATCGGTGACCTTCTCCTTTGACTTTGATTCATGTCATTCATCAATTTCTCTAACTTCCCAATACCTTCATCGAACTTTTCATTGATACGTTGTTCCATTTGCTCAGCTTCTTGTCTCCTATACACATCTTCGACATTTTGAAATCAATTAGCACGTTTAGGAGGCATTGTCGACTCTTCAACAAATCCAAACACACACTTCAACTAGCACAACTTTAACTCAAATCTGAACTTGACTTCTCTCGGCCTGCAATTAGCTTGGTTCGACTCAAACTCCAACACTTCAACTTAGCTCCCAATAGGCTCGGCTTAGCTATGATTGGCTAAGTCTAGCTCTGATACCAATTGGCGTAGCGGATTAACACACTTTGATCACGAGTTGATGCTTCGTGTCAAATAAATTGATAAAACGATGATGGAACGATACAAATATGGATTGATGGATTAAAGATACCAAGGGTAAATGCACAAATCTGTTGATCTCGCGAGATACCGGGTTCTAGCTATCTTTAACATGTTGATCGCGCATGATACCGTGTTAGAAGATCTATGATTCTTCTACGTTGATCTCGCGCACGAGATTCCATGAATCGGCTTCAAATCCATTGATTCGTGCGCACTCGAATAATCGAAAATGGAGAAAGGAGATAACACTCAACTTCCAATTTTAAAAGAGGCACAAAGCACTCAAACAAAAGTTTATTCAAAATCAACCTACCCAAATGATACAACTCACCCGCTATTTATAGGATTTACAACCCACACCTACGGCTTAGCAACAACACAAGTGACCTACGACCTAAGACACTACACAACCTAATATACAAGTCAACAACGACCTACCACTTAGAATTCAAACGACCTATAAAATACAAGTAACAACACTCGAGTTACAACAGTAATGACTTACGACCTAATTACAACGCACGCGACCTAAGCTTCAGTGACATAACACAGCTCGTTCGCGACCTAGGTATGCAGCGACTTAACAAAATAGCTTTTGAACATATGGAGCGACTTATCTTCTGGAGTGACTTAAGAAGGTCGTTCGCGACCTAGCGACTTAAGTGAGCTCGTCCGTGTTAGGTCGTTACATAACTCCTTTTGAACCGTTAACTCATTAGGTCGGTTTTTGTGTCTCGTTAGGTTTTTTATAGTTTGTGAGCGACCTAAGATGGCTTGTGATCGACCTAAGTTGATTGTGGTGAGCGACTTATCTTGGTGCACTGCATCAGGATTGATATCTTGCACAAAGACAAACACTATGCATGATATCCTGTCTACTAGCGGTGATATAGAGTAGTGATCCAATCATTCCTCTATATAATTTTTGATCCACATCTTTCGAGAGATCTTCTTTACTTAGGTACTCATTGGTTGCCATGGGAGTAGGTTTTCCACTTGCGGTAATCAAACTAAATTGACTAACTAGGTCTTTAGCATATTTTTCTTGACTAATAAAGATACCATTATCTAATTATTTTATTTGCAATCCTAGAAAGAAGTTTAATTCACCCATGACTCATCTCAAACTCTTTTGTCATTATTTCAAAAAATTCTTTATTCATTTCAAAATTAGTTGATCCGAAAATGATATCATCTGTGTAAACTTGTACTAGTTTAATATCATTTTTATTTCTTTTAATAAATAGAGTATTATATACTTTTCTAATTTCAAAGTTTGATTGTAATAAGTAAGATCTTAGTCTATCACACCATCTCTAGGAGCTTGTTTTAGACCATATAGAGCTTTCTTATGTTCGTAAACATGATTTGGTAATTTTTCATTTTCAAAAAATGGTGGTTGTTCAACATATACTTCCTCTTTTACAAATCCATTTAAAAAGGCACTTTTAACATCCACATGAAACAATTTGAAATTATTATGATTTGCGAAAGCAAGTAGAATCCTAATGGCTTCTAATCTTGCTACGTGAGAAAAGGTTTCATCCCAATCTATTCCTTCTTCTTGACAATAACCTTGAGCGACTAACCGGGCTTTATTTCTAACAACCTCACCTTGTTTATTCATTTTATTTTTATAAACCCATTTAGTTCCAATTATAGTTTTATTTTCAGGTCTAAGAACAAGTTCCCAAACATCATTTCTAGTTAATTGATTTAGTCTTTCTTGCATAGCCAAAATCCATGAATCATCAGAAGATGCTTGTTTTGGATTTGTGGGTTCAATAGTTGATATAAAGGCTACATTGCTCATTTTACTTAGTTGATTTCTAGTTGTAACAATAGATTGCATATCTCCTAGTATATTTTCTATAGGATGATCTTTTAAAAGTTTAATATTTTTATTAGGATGATTAATTTCATTATTAGTTTCAATTGACTCTTGATTTTGAGTGATTAAATCCTCTTCATAATTTGTATTTTCAAAAATTTTGACACTTTCATCGAATGAAACATGCATTGTTTCTTCGATGGTGTTAGTTCTTAAATTAAACACTCTATATGCTTTACTTCTATTAAAATATCCGGTAAAGATACCTTTGTCGGATTGAGGATCAAACGCATCTAAGTTATCTTTTGTGTTTAAAATAAAACACTTACTTCCAAAAATTCTAAAATAAGATACCTTAGGTTTCTTTTTGTGAAGAAGTTCATAAGATGTCTTATCAGTTAAAGGTCTAATTAAAATTCTATTTAAAATATAACAGGCGGTAGCAACTACTTCTACCCAAAAATAATTTGGTAATTTACTATCTGAAAGCATAGTTCTCGCACACTCTTGAATCGTCCTATTTTTATGTTCTACTACTCCGTTTTGTTGTGGAGTTCTTGAAAATGAAAAATTCTGAGTTATTCCCTTTTTATTGCAGAATTCATCAAACTTTTCATTTTCCAATCCACCACAGTGATCACTACGGATAGATATAATTTTTTACAGAAAGTGGATTTTGAATCCTTTTTTGAAAAGTTCTTAAAACATTCAAAAGTATCACTTTTATGTTTCATATATATTGTCCATCTAAATCTAGAATAATCATCTACAATTACAAAAACATATTTACTGTGATTTATTGACTGAATTTGAGATGAACCAAATAAATCAAGATGGAGTAATTCAAGAGGTTTTGAAGTTGAACTCATATATTTTAATTTAAAGGAACTTTTTCTAAGTTTTCCTAACTGACATGCATCACATAAACTATCTACTTTAAAATTCATTTTAGGGAGACCTATTACTAGATCATGTTTTGACAGTCTAGATAAGAGTCTGAAATTCAAATGTTCAAATCTCTTATGCCAGATCCAAGGTTCACTTGTATTTGCCAAAAGACACAGGTTATCATTTTAAACTTTCATACTAAGAATATAAATATTCTTTTTCCTAATTCCCTCAAATATTATGGTTGACTTTTTATCTTCTATGTGACACTTATCTTTTTCAAATTTATCTTTATATCCTTTATCGCAAAGTTGACTTATACTTAGCAGATTGGGTTTCGGATTCTTAACTAGCAAAACATTAGTAATAATAGGAGGTTCAGAGTTACCGACTTTGCCGATGCCAATTACATGTCCTTTTGATTTGTCAACAAAGTTAATCAGTCCTCCATCTTTGTATATTATATCATTTAGCATATCCAGATTACCAGTCATGTGTCTAGAGCATCCACTATCGAGTATCCATTTATTCTTTTTGATCTGCATTATTTGTCCGTTGTGGATTTATTCTTCAATACCCATAAAACTTGTTTCCTTCACATCAAACAATTTTGGTAGACAACTTGAATTTGAATATTGATTATATGCAGACTCATGAGACAATGATGATCTGAATATTTCTAAACTAGCGTTAACAAAATTTTAAACATAGCCATTTTAAAAACTTTTTCAAAAATCAGATTATGAAACTTTGAAAACCTTGCTCTGATACCAAATGTGAGAAATGCGGATTACGGATCTTAAGGCTAGAATAACCACTAGAGGGAGGGTGAATAATGTTTTAAGGAATTACTAATTCTTTTTGAGTTTTTATTAATTTGAACACAAATGTATGTAATATTCAGACATGGATATGATCACAGAATCAAACACAGATGCAGGTATAAAGTAAAAGCAGTAAAGGAAAGAACACACTGGATTTTATACTGGTTCGGAGTTACCCTACATCTAATCCCGCAACACAAGTACAGATTTCCTTTCAAAAACAATTCTTACAATTACACCCTTGATTTCAAGGCCATGAGGTATACCACTCCAGATTCACAATCCTCTGGGTAGAGATACTTGATTTTACGGGCAACAAGTTCGCCCAATTGATTTTCCAGGCTAAAATCACACATTTTCTCGTTTGATTGATTTTCCAAACTACAATCACAATTTTTCTCGCTAGATTGATTACAAAAAAATCTATAACTCTGAATAGCACTGGGATCCTGTTGAGGTAGTTGATAGAGAATCAAACCAGAGATGATCTAGTTAGATTCAACGGTGATTTCAGCGGAGTATTGGTAAAAATGCGTAAATAGAAATGTGGAAGAAGAAGAGTAATGAAATCAGTGAAAAATATGAATATAAATTCGTTTAAAACAGCCCATATTTATAGTTGAACAACAGCCATATCCATTCGTAAAAGGATATGATGAATAGACACTACCTTTGAAATACAAATTTTTGAAATAAACTCCCACCTTGTCGACAAGGGTATCTTGGGGTTGTCGACAATCCTATGTAATTTTTAGTAATTTGATTTTCTTTGAAAATAACTTCTGTCTTGTATTAAAACTATTTTAAACTTTATAAATATACTTAACTATAGTTAGAATTCATAAATAAGTTCAGAGAATAATATTTTTGTATATATAAAATTACTATAATTTTATATTTAAATCTAAGTATAAATATTAAAAGTTAAATATATTATAATTAAAAGATAGTTTAAAGCCAAGGATAATTTGATATTGAGAATAAATATTATTTGTGGCTAAAAGTATTTAAAAACCAAGATAGATATTTTTGATTTTAGAAAAGGAAGATTTTAAAATCATTTTGAAAACAAGATATACTTTTGTAGAACATTTGAATAAAAGTTAGTGGATACAAAACAATATTGCACTAGATTTTTCGTAGGTTGAATCCGACTTAGGGTTCCATCCCTTTAACGGGCTCGAAGTGGATTCCATTCCACGAATAAAATGGATTTTAAGACGTTAGTGCTTTTCTAAGAGTTTTAACGAAATTCCTAATTAAATTACTTATATAGAAATCTTGAACTCTTGATAATCTTGATACTCATGAGTCTTCAATCTTGATATCTTCGATCTTGAGTTTATCAATTCTTGAATCTCTATACTGTACAGTCTTCATTCTTTGTACCTGCATGGTTATATCCTGCATATACATATATATCTAAACAATAATGCTAGTATTTATATTCTATAATCTTATTCTAAGGTTGTTGTCATCAAAACCAACTTCTCATCAACTAACATTATATTTTCCTCTACTTCCTTAGCTATTCTTGAAATGTTTTGATCCTTGAGCTGATTCTCTTTTATACGATTAATCAAGGTTGGATGTACCATTAAATAAGCTATAACGGCATGCCTTCTGCTTAGCACATCTGCCACTACATTGGCTTTCCCAGGTGTGTATAAGATATCAAGATCATATGATGCGAAAAATTCTAACCAACGTTGTTGTCTCATATTTATGTCCTTTTGAGTGAAAAGATACTTCAAAGATGTGTGATCCATGACGAGCTCGAACTTTTCACCCAGTAGATAATGCCTCCATATTTTTAATGCAAACACAACAGCTAATAATTCTAAGTCATGTGTTTCATAATTCCTCTCATGAGTCTTCAGATGTCTGCTTGCATAAGCGACGACCTTTCCATGCTGCATCAGAACAGCACCTACTCCTTCCCCACAAGCATCAATATATACAGTTAAGCCACCGCCCTCATCAGCAATAGCTAGGACTGGAGTAGTAGTTAACCTTCTCTTGAGTTCCTTGAATGCTTCTTCACATTTTGGTGCCCATTCAAATTTAACATCCTTCATAGTCAATTTTGTTAGATGAGAGGAAATTTTGGAGAAATCTTAAATGAAACTCTGGTAATATCCTGCCAATCCTAAGAAGCTGCGGATGTCCTTCGGGGTTTGTGGTTGCTTCCAATCTTGTATAGCTAAATCTTTCTGGATCTACAGAGATCCCTTCTCCTGACACAATATGCCCAAGGAATCTTACTTCTTTCTCCCAAAAGTGACATTTTGATAATTTAGCTTTAAGTACATTTCTCTACAATATTTCCAACACAATCTCCAAATGCCTTTCGTGTTCTTCCTCGGTTTTGGAATAGATAGGAATATCATCAATAAAAACAACACGAATTTGTTTAGCACATCTTTGAATACTCTATTCATAAGGTCTACAAAATAGGCGGGTGCATTATTTAACCCAAAAGGCATTTCTAACCATTCGTAAAAGCAATCTGGACCTATAGATGCAGTTAATGGAATGCCATCCTCAGCTATTCTTAGTTGATGGAATCCTATGGCTAAATCCATTTGTGAGAATATTCGAGCACCATGAATTTCATCAAAAAAGACATCTATTCGGGGTAGAGGATGCTTTCTTTGAATCATTTGCTTATTTAGATCTCGATAGTCTGCACAAAGCCTTAGCGAGCCATCAGATTTAGCTACAAAAACTACCGCTACACCCCAACTTGAGCAACTAGGTCTAATTAGTCCTTTTTTAACAACTCATCAGTTAGGTTTTCCAACTCAATATTTTCCTTCGGAGCCATCCTTCGAATAGGGTAAATAACGGGTCTTGCACCAGGAATTAAGTCAACTCGGAACTCAATTTCCTGATGCGGGGCAAACTTTTAACTTCCTTAAAAAAAATCGTGAAATTCCTTGACAATTGGTATTGTCTCCAAATCTTTTTGAGATGAGTCTAGTGCATACATGAAACTATCCCTTATCGGACTAGGTTCTTCACAAGATATTTATGTAAACTTCCCGAAGCTGATCCACAAAGTTACCGCCTTTTTAACACAATCAAGGACAGCTTTATTCTTGGATATCCAATCCCTAATGAGCAAAACTTCAAACCCAATAAAGTCAAGAACAAATAAGTCGCACGAATATTTTTGGGAGAGGTGAGTAACTCGGATGTTTTCACAAATCATACGAAGATTAATTGTACCGCCTATGGGATTTGACACGCAATTATGGGTATCTACTATTTTTGTGATTAGTTTTAATATATCAACTAATCCTTTAGCAATAAAAGTATGGAAAGCCCGAGTACCAAATAACACTTTAACTAAATCATCATTGACATAAATATTACCTTTAAGAACTCCCTTGCCTTTTACATCAGTAAAAGTTAAAGGCTCGTCTTTGATAGCATAGACCTTAACTTGCTCTCCTTTCTTCTTTACCGGGCACTTGTTCTTCCAAGGGCCGAGTTGATGGTAGTTATGGCAGAGGATTTTCTACACCATATGAGAGATGATACCTTGCTGCTGCCTTTGAACCTTGGGACTTCTGCAGTAATTTGAATAATGTCCTTTCTTTCCACAATTAAAACATTCAACATCTTTAAAATGGTTTTCCTGAGATCCTCCTCCGAGCTTGCCTTGCCATGGCTTCTTTTCATTGTTATTGAACTTCCTCTTGTTGTTGTTTTTTTGGGTTGCGACTGGATTCCTCTTATCCAAAGCTTCATAACGGAAACCCGTATCTATTAAATCCACAAAGGTTCCTTTAACATGGTCGGTCATCCTATCCTAATACTACTCCTTCATCCTAGAAATAAATATCTCTTTTTTATTCAGAGGCGTGTCTATCAATCCAGGACAAAAGCGAGGCAATTCATTAAATTTGTGCAAATACTCTTCCACGGACATTGCTTCTTGTTTTAGATCTATGAAGCTTCTCGGGATTTACCAGCGGCGGGCATGTATTGCTCTTCATACACTTCTTTAAATCTTGCCCAAGCGAAATTATATTCAGATTCATTAAGAGTAACAGACTCCCAGCAAGCTACAACACCATTCTTCAATTGCCAGGAGGCCAAGAACCTTTTTCGATTACCATCAATGTCTAATCCTTTAAAGATTTTTTCACAGGATCTAAGCCAGGCTTGAATTTCAATAATAGATTATGTGCCTTGGAATGGCTTTCCTCCCAAGTTGGTATAATCTTTACAAAGAGCGGCAAAGTTAGCTTGAGGTGGCACAAGAATTACCGCTTCCTCCAATACTGCAGCATTTGATCGGCCGTTAGTGGTCATAGTGTTGCTACCTCCCCTTCGTCCTCTTCTATTACTCATTTCCTACTATCTGCATATAGTAAGGGAACATCTTTTAAATATATGAACGAAATTATGTTAGGGAATTGGTATAAACTTGAATAAACTTATTCGGATAAAAATATCAAATATGCGCTCTCTCCGACTATGCTCATTCTAAGATAATACCAACTCTATCTCTAATGAGTTGACCCCATCTAGGCTTAGGTATTCACTCAACCATAAGCTCCGATACCAAATGTGAAGACCCACCTTCTCGACCTTTAGAAATTGACATTAATACATCCTCGGTATTCATGTGCCGTAAATCCAAGTGGCGGAGAGGCAGATTATCATGGGGTAAAGAAATAAAGATAGAAGATAGACAATAATAAAATCGCACACCATATTCAACACATAGTTATACATATGAATAGTACATGCAATTATTCCAAGTTGTTCCAACAAAGTTATGACAGGTACTAACCTAACTAGGATAGTTATAACGACCTATCCTTACAGTGCTGGTAAATATTAATACATAATATAGACATAGTGGAAAATGACAGATGACTTCAATAATAGAGCCAAAATGCTCCATGCTCCGTGCCCCATTCCAAAATGCCCTAAGCTTAGCTAACTTGTTGGCTGCTCAGGAAAATAGGGCACCCAGAGTTTAAGGGGAAAAGAAAATAAACTCTTGGTTAGTCATGAGACTGGAGTAGGAAAGTCAAAATACAATGTTTGAAACAAAAGGTATCTCATAAGACCACGCCGCACATAAGCACAGAACATTTGCTACGCAGAATATATGGATATTATTTTAATGACATTCTATTGAAAAACTTTTCAAGTAAGTATATATAATCTTAGCCGAAATTGTTACATTATTAAATTCCAGCATACTAGGCTCTACAATCAAATCCGGATGCACTTATTGGAGAATAAATTTTCATACAATGACAAGGTAAGGGACTACTTTCTGACATTACATCTCTAGAAAAATGCACCTGAGGCTCCAAACTCTACCAACACAGAACCGGCCTACCATTACCACAGAGTACCGAATATGTCATCACCCTGGTCGTTCTCGACCTACCCGAAAGCTCCCTTTGCATATATCACGTAAATTAAAACCCGACGTCATAGTAGGAATAAATATATCTAGAAAGGTGATGACTTTACCCTAATAGGAGCGACCCACTTAGCTCTGCCGCATCTACCATATTTTTGTCATTTTCGAATGGTGAGACTCGAGGTAACGATTACCTTACTCATAGCACATTCCACTTTGAATACCATATTGTCAATCCATAACCACAAGACTGATTTCTACAAACGTATAACTTTTGAGCTCGTATGTCTCGAAAAAGGGTTTTAAGCTAAGAGAAGTTGCCTTCTCCGTCACCAATCAGACGATACATTCACAGAAGGCAACCAATGTAACTACAATTGCAACGTCAGACATCCATCCATGCGAGTTGCCCAGGAATAGGATAAACCAAAGGTACTCTCTTAACACATCCTGTCGGGATTTACTCCTATGATTAATAGGATCAGTCTTTGCAATTGATATTTCATAACGAAGAGACTACTGATACAACATGTATATTGGAAGTTTATCCCCAAATGATTAACAAGTAGTCCTTCATTATGAAAATCCTTAATATCATATCCATGTCTTCACTTCGAATACGTAAACTGGTTTGAACTGTTCTTCAGATAGGAATTACCCAAATCCGACCCCGGTTCCTCCGAACCAATTATCGATTAAAAAGATGTTAAGTTCATATATGATTATCAATCATCATTCAGTTTAATTCATATTTTTATTCATTCATAGATATACCTTAGAGATATATTCATTGAAATATTTCTTTATCTTTTTCAGAGTATATGGAACCATCAAGCCTCGGTTATCAAATCATTTTGTTTAATTTAAACCTTTTTAAATCGTGGAATAATTCCAAACCCTTTCATATTTTACTTAGAAAAATATTTCCAATTCATTTCATTTAAATCTTAATAAAGATTTCCTAATTCAAAACTCATAATTATAATTCGGTAAGCATGTTATCTAGGATATTAGTCGAAAACCAGTAAATGTTAAGTGAGTAGAATCTATAGAAATCATCTAATTCTACTCGATATCAATTCCCATATTCAACAAATACTATGGGTGGAACAACAGTGAAAGCACCCTTTAAATTCCACGAATAGTATGACTTCCCTCTTCGGGCTTTAACACCGAGTACAAGAAGATTATCTCCATAAAATTCAAGTTATTTATATTTGGAGAATTATATGCTTTAACTTTGGAAGTTTTTGATCCGAGTAAATCAATTTTACTATCCCATCCTTCGGGCCAATCCAAATAGCCAGGGAGAGCAGGAAATTGGTTTTCCAAACTCAAGCCTAGACACTATCTCTCTGACACCCACAAGGCGGTCAAGTAATTTTATCAACTCTAAATCATTTAATATTTAACCATTCCATAAACCCTTCAAATCATATTTAAAATACTTTATTGATTAATAATTTGAGTACATTTAAAAAAGATTTGGAAAAGAGCAAATGCGCTTAAAACTACATTTCAACAGTTATAGAAAATGCTGTAGACAGGTGCTTTTTAAGCTATATTAATCAAAATGATTTTTTTTTCATTTGGAAACTCATTTTTTTATCACTTTTAAATATTTTAAAATATTTTTAGAACTTATGTCATATTTTTAAATAATTTTAAAGAGGTTTAACATTCCATATACACTAATTCATTCAATAAAGGAAAGTGATTTCCTTTGTGCTTATCGACGTGTATTTCCGTGACTTGCATATATATTCAACATTCATATTAAACAACCATCATTATTTATCATTATCAAAAATATATAATATACAATAGCATATAATATGATAGTTTAGGAGTTTACTTACCTCGGTTTTAAACTACTAACTAAAAATTGGCTATAGCGTTGCTAACTCGAACTCTTAGCTCACGATCACTTGGATTATTGCTTCTAGATGGATTGGCCTATGGATGAGAGGATAGAGGTGATGAAAGCCACTCAAGTAGAGCTACAGAAGAAGAAGATGGAATGAGATGTGTGAATTTGTGAAGCCTTAGGGTCTTATTTACAGCCTTTGGAAAATGTGACAAATTACTAAATTACCCTTAGATATTTTCAAAACATCTCTTACACCACATCACTTCAACATCAAATCCTTGTCCCCGTACTCAAGTGCATGCATTAATGAGATGTAATGTGAAAAGACATAATGCAAAAATGCCTTAATATGGAAGGACATGCATAATGGTGGATTTGATGTTTGATTTCCATGTTTTAATGGTGATTAGATGTTACCTTTTCACTTACTTTTTGTAAAATTATCTTAGATATTTTCTTTAAATTTGATTTGACTAATTGTGATACACATATGTGTATATATGTGTATGTGTGTGCATGTACAAACAATGTTGGAATAACTTAAGACAATTTTCATTTGTCAAACCATTGAGATTTCGAGATCCAATTTCCGATCATTTTTTCAGTTTTTAATTCAAACTATTTATTTATATAAACAAAACATGAAAATAAATTTATTATCACCTTTAACTAATTAAAACAAGTTCATTTAACTTATAAAGTTTTATTTAAAATTAATTTAATATTCCATTTTCAAAGTGGTAAAATTACGGGTCGTTACATCATATGCATTATCCGAAAAAGTAACTGTAGTTGAATCGAAGATAATGATTCTCCTTAAACACAATGATCCATACTTTTGTTGAGACTTGGTTTTGATTCAAGACACGAAGCTATCACTACGACATAAAGATTTGATGACTGCTACGACAAAAAGAAACAAGGAGACGAGACCTTAAAAACCAGTGCATCAACTATGGTATTTTGTTTTTAAGTCTTAGGTCAATATTGTTAAAATCTATCCTCGATTACGTCTACATTAGCTTATATATTTAATCATAATGTTTATCAAACATTTTATACATATATAAGCATACATTTAAGTTATAAAAGTGTTTTAAATTTATAGAAATTAGTATACCTATGTAAACTGTGCTTACTGCACAAATTTAACCAGGTCAGTCGACTGACCCAGACGACTAGTCGACTGACACTGGGAATTTTGTGCAGCATGCACAGATACATAGATATACGAATTTAAATTTAAAAATTTCTTTGAATATTCAGTCGAATGACCCAGAGGCTCAGTTGACTGAATTTCTATAACAACCACTTTTCGAAAAGACACGACTTTTGTGAAGAGTTGCGAACCTCTAATGTAAAGATTAGGACACAACACTTCGATCGAAACTCTTCACAACAGTCGCTGCATTCTAACCTTTATAAATAAAAACTCCAACTTGATTCCAAATCCCTTAATCAAAATTGAATTCTCTTATTTATCTGATCTAACTTTCTGAAATCTATTTGCTGTCATACTTTCAATTATTTTACATTAAAGCAATACTATACCTTTCAATTCTTCATATACTTCAGATATATATATATATATATATATATATATATATTCATACTCAAGAAGATTATAGGAAGGGTGTACTACAAGTGACAAATCCGTTATATCAGAACACACATAAGTCAAAACTATTTTCTATATTTGTTGAAGTCCTGTTCTAATGCTCAAGCAAGTGAAGTCCTCTTCGGCTGTTGAGGCGAAATCCTATTCTGTTTCTCAGGTCCCTGTTCGTCTGCTCAGTGGTGTATAGACCTGTTCCTCCAGGTAAGAGAGGGTTATTGTTTTTAGTGAAATTCCAAAAGGAGTCTGGGACTGGACGTAGGACGGTGCTCTGAACCAGTATAAAAATATCTGGTGTCATTTTACTATACTGCTTTTTATTCCGCACTATTTACAATATTAATATCATCACCATACTCTGTATTATCATATATCCATATTACACAATCTATAACACACTTTCATTTAGTATTAGAGCAAGGTCATCATATAACCGTAACACGGTTATCTAATAATCTAATAATATAGACACTAACACTAGCATTAACACTAGCTTCATTGAAGGACAATCCACTGCACGTCCACCACTATTTAATGGCATGAATTATAACTATTGGGCCACACGAATGAATATATGCAAGAAATGGTTTTGATTCATAGAATATTACTCAGACAGAATATACTATTCGTACCGAAGAATATTCCACTTGGTCAAATACACAGAAACTAGATACCACAGCTAAGGCAAAATCCATGAATATGTTGTTTTGTGCCTTAGATAAAAATGATTTTAACCGTGTTAGCATGTGCAACACTACATAAGAAATATGACGTACACTCAAAGTTACACACGACGGAACCAATAAGGTCAAACAAAGCAAAATATCCATGCTCAAAAGTCAGTTTCAAAAATTTAGAATGAAAGAAAATGAATCTATAAATGACACGTACTCAAGATTTTAGGATATCTATCATTCATTAGTAGGACTAGGAGAAAAATATTCAGACTTTGATATTGTATCCAAAATCCTTAACTCTTTAACGGAAGAATGGGAAAGAAAAGTTCTCGCTATTGAAGAAGCGAACGATATTCCAAAATAACTCCGGAAGAGTTATAGGAAATCTAATGTCTTATGAAGTGAATTTGCAGGCAAAAATAATTCAAGCTCAAGATAAAAGGAATATAGCATTCATACAAAACAAGAAGAATCAGATTTTTAAAAAAAAACGACCTAGCCTTTATTGCCAAATTTTTTAAGAGATTCTTGAAATATAGAAAAGAAAACAGAAATAATGGAAAGAGAATCACAAACAGCAATAAACCACCATCTTTATCAGTTATGGAATGTTTTAACTGCCACAAAAAGGGGCATATGCAGAAGGACTGTCCAGTTCAAAAGAAGGAATATCGAAATAAAAGGAAGGACAAATTCAAAAGAAAAGCATTTCAATCACATAGGATGATTCAGATTCCTCCTCTTCTTCTTCGGAAAGTGAAAGTGGCAGCGATAATGAACAAGCTAACGTACGTTTTATGGCTAAAGCTAATGAGGTTACTGATTTAACTTTTGATGATATGATAGAAATAAATTTTGAACTATTGGATACTTTAAAAAGACTCAAAAGAAAATATAAAGAGGCTGTAGAAAATCAGAACAAGGCAGAATTCGAAAGAGATATGCTTAAAGACGAGAAGAAAATGTTGGAAGAAGAACTTGAGAAAACTCAAGAATCTCTTTCAAATGTTGATTCTCAACATATATTATTGAGTCAAGAAATTGAAACTTAAAACGAAAAGAATGATAGCCTTTTTTATGAAAATCATGTTTTAAAAACTAACATTAAAATGGTATAACTAGAAAATTCAAGTGTGAAGACCAAACTAAATGGAATCATTAAAAATGTTTCAAAATTCAATAAAGGAAGAGAAAATATATCTAGAATAATTGAGAATTCACAATCTGTTAGTAATAAAAATGGTTTAGGATATAAAAAGGAAATCAAGAATTCACAATCTAGTAATTTAAATAAAGTTAAGTATGATAAATCATCCATATCTCCAAGTAGATTAGTTTCTAAGACTATAAATATATGGGTACCTAAAACTAATAACAATCTAATAAGGAAAAAGTATATTAGTTCATTTATAGAAGATGTTCATAATAATAAAAATTATATTTATAAAACGGATACTAAGCCCACTTGGGTTTGATTTCCTAAGACCTAACTCTTAGGACCCTATTAAAAAGGTGGGTACCAACGTTATCTCATATTTTTTGCAGGTCCCACTCAAGAAAAGAGGAAAATGGATACTCGATAGTGGTTGCTCAAAATACATGACAGGAGACAAAGATATGCTGATAAATATACATACTCAGATGGAGGTTCTATCACTTTTGGAGATAATTCCAAGGGATATATCATCGGCAAGGCCGATGTGAGCAATCACGGTACATCTAATTTACCTCTTATTACAAACATTTTATTAGTTAAGAATTTAAAACATAATCTACTAAGTATAAGTCAATTACGCGATAAAGGTTTAAAATTATCATTTTCTGAAAATAAATGTAGTATTCTTGATCAGAATCAAAATCTTATTTTCGAAGGAAATAGAGATAAAAACATTTACGTTTTGAATATGAAAGTTAATCATAATTCAGATATGTGTTTAATAGCTAAAGAAAATGATCCCTGGATATTGGACAAACGATTCTGTCATATCAATTTCAAAAATATAAATAAAATTTCTAAAATAATCTTATAAAAAGATTGCCGAATATGAATTTTAAAGTTAATAATATATGTGACCCATGTCAATTAGGTAAATTAACTAAATCTTCGTTTAAATCTAAGAAAGTTATTTCGACATTACAACCGCTCGAGTTACTTCATATGGATTTATTTGGCCCTACCCAAATTCAATCCACAAATCATAATAAGTACGTATTTGTAATAGTTGATGATTTTTCTAGATATACATGGACTATCTTTATGAAAATTAAAAGCGACACCTTTGAAAATTTCAAAACATTTGTTAAACAAATTCAAAATTTAAAAGGTATTAAAATTAAAAATATTAGAAGTGATCACGGAGGTGAATTTGAAAATATACAGTTTGATAACTATTGTACAAGGAAAGGAATATTTCATAACTTTTCGTTTCCTAGAAATCCACAACAAAATGGAGTCGTAGAACAAAAGAATCGAACCCTACAAGAATGTGCAAGAATTTTACTAAATGGAAGCACGTTACCGAAACAATTTTAGGCGGAAGCTATTGCAACTGTTTGTTATGTTTTGAATCGTGTTTCTATTGGACCTCTCACCAAAGAATACTCCGTATGAACTTTTTAACAATAGAAAACCAAACATATCTTATTTTAAAATATTTGGATCAAAACGGTTTATATTAAATACCACAGATCAGCTTGGCAAATTTGATTCAAAAGTGACGAAGGAATATTTCTTGGATATTCGAATCGAAGTAAAGCTTATCGAATTTTTGGTAAACGAACTAATACTATAGAACAGTCACTCCATTTATCTTTTGATGAGAATTCTAAACTTGTTTATAATACAATTAATGACAATGGCTTACTTAATAATAAAACAAATATAATAATGAACAATTCAAGAGATGATGACGATATCATTTATAATTCTAGAGAAGATGAAAACATTGTTAATAATTTAGAAAACAGAAATACTACTAATACAATAAGATCTCCTTGAAGAATTTTACGAAATCATTCTACAGAAAATATAATTGGAGAAATAAATTCAAATGTTCGAACTAGAAATCAATTCAATTTAATGGGTAATGTAACTTTTCTCTCTACTGTTGTTACGGTCCAAATATCGGCATTCGAAAATTGACATCCGTACTCAACTTATACTTGAATGCCGCAGATTCAATCGTTGAAATTCGAATCGTGCCAGAGCTCATAACACGTCAAGTATAACATCAAAGCGGAAGAAAAGAAATGAATATCATTGATATACAACATTCGATACAACAATGATACAATATGAATCAAATATCAGAGATACAAGATAACAATGCTACAACGGTAAACAACGAAAAACAAATAGCCAGGAGATAACTCCAATTCAATGCTAAAAAGCTAAAACTCCAAACCACTAGCTCGAACCACCATCACGTTGCACCCAGATGAGAAAGGTCAGTCATGAATCCGAAGACTCCAAAGAATTCCAAAGAGAAAGCCGAAAGCTACCGAATCAATATCTATATCTACTATCTGAAAAACCTAACTCTAGACTGCCTGTGTGGAAAATAGTGGGCACCTAGAGTTTAGGAAGGGAACAATAAACTCCGGGTCAGTCATAAGACTGGTATGAGCAAACAAAAACAATTTATCTCTTTAAAAACAAACAAAAGAATTTAAATTTGAAATCCGCAATGCTTTTTGGAAAATGAAACTACCATAAGGCCTCTCGCTACACACACAATGCAAATGCAGACTTGGAGGAGATTTCTCCTTATGATAGTCAAATATGCTTGATACGAGAAAATTTCTTTGATATTATTACTATAAGTGCAAAGTGTGGAAAACCTTTCGAAAGTATAATATTAATCTTAGCCAGCATAGACATTCCGAACTATGCCTACTATAGCTACCATCCAAACAGTGGTGACCACCATAAGTGAATGGCAGGTTCTACAACTAAAACCGTACAAGGCGCGTATTTGGATGATTGGATTTCCAACAAATGGTCGGGTAAAGGAACTTCCCAAATAAAATGAAATATAACGCCTCTGGAGGGACGCCCCCGAGAACCTAACCGGATCTCTGCTACACAAGGCCGGGTTACCTCTGTAACTAGGTAACTACTGACACAAGCATGCCATCCCCCGGTCGTTTGCGACCTTTATCCGAGGATCCTCTCAACTAACAACCACAAAGAAATAAGTTTGCAGCAACCACAAAGTAAATATCTGGGCTCCATACCATGATACCACGTATAATCCAAAAGGAAATGGACATACCCTCAGGGGGCGCTACCCTCAAATAACCTTGCTGCCACGATTCCTGTTTCGACCATAACCGGGTTGTGAGGTTTGACGAAGTCTCGTCCACAAAGCTATGCTTTTCACAAAAGCCATGCTTCGATCAATAAATGATTAGCAGCACTCAGCATGTCACACTACCAAATTGGGAGTATATCACTAATAGCGTTCAATTACATAACCTCTGACCTCGTACGTCTTAGAGAAGGGTGTTAAGCTAAGAGTTCTCCGCCACCAACAGATATCTATTTGAAAGAAATCAGCTTTATATCTCAGTTTGTAATGTCAAACATACAATCCATACAAGTCTGTTCCGGGTTCGAACAGAACCGAAGGCACTTCCGAAGAAGCCCTTGCAAATCCAGGAATCCACAATTCCGATCGGACTTCCCGTCACTTAGGGAATCTCTATACCGTAGCTACTCGGTGCAGAGACAATCGATAGGTCATCCTATCGTTCTCGCAAATACCCGGCCTTCACCACCGGTCTTCAAATGCTATCTTTAACGTCGTATTACATATTCAGAATGGGCTATATGACACAAAGGTCCTCTCCTGGCTAAACCGAATAGTGAACGCAATATTTAAAAACATATGGATATGGGATTTCAGTTAAGTCACAACTTGTTACCAAAACTTTTCTTTCAAATGGTTTAAACCAATTACCATTTTCAATCTTTTAAACAAAAAGATTCATTTCACAAAGTTCAACGACCTTTCACAAAGATTCATTTCCAATATTTAACAAAGGATCCATTTTTGAGATCTTCTAATGTTTGAAAACAATGTTCACCAAGTATTTCACAAAGATTCATCTCCAATATTTAACAAAGGATTTATCTTTGAGATCTACTAATGTTTGAAAACAATGTTCACCAAGTATTTAACAAAGATTTCTTTATAACTTTTGAAACAATTCCATTTCAAATCTTTTATACAAAGGATATACCTTTAAGATCCTCTTCGATTTCAAAACAAGGTTCAACCATTTTTCACAAAGATTGATTCATAGCTTTCAAAACTATTTTAATTCCATTTCAAACTCGAAATCTTTCAACACAAATTAGAAATCCTTTCTTAATATGAAAGCTATTTATTATTTGAAAACATGTGGTTTTTATTTTGGGAAAACCCGATTACATTTTCACAAGTTAAAGTATAAAACTTTAGGGTTAAATTCACATTCCCAAAACAATAACTTTTAAAATGGTTTAAACACATTTATAACTTGTATAACCTTTTTAAATTATAATTTCCAAACATAGAATTCAATTTCAAATTTTGAATTATAATCAAATTATTTAAATTTCAAAAACTTTATTAAGTTATTCAAAATAACTTTTATCTTTGAAATTCCTTTTAAAAAGCTTTTCACTTTTAACTCAATTCTATTTCCAAAACCATTTGGATTCAAAATTTAATATTTAAAACTATTTCGAATTTAATTCAAATATCTGTGACTTAACCGATTTCCTCGTGAAATCCATATTTGTGTGTGTATAGTATGGTCTAGGGGTTTTACACCATAGTGCAACAACATCAATCATCACAGATTCAATCATATCAATATCGATAAGAGATATAATCTATAACGCTTATCTCTATTTACAGATTCACGGATAAAGCAACTTTATCAATTACAAAGATTGTAACGACCTGTAAATTTTCAATAATTAAAATAGCTAATTTGGTAAGATTTCAGGATTTAATGTTAGAATTTTTTTTAAGTCGTTTGGAATAATAATAAATGTTGAAATTCATTGCGTATAATAGAGTAATTGATTGATAAGTAAAATCTATTTAGAATCAAATATTGAATAATGAACAGGTAAAATTTTAAATTAAATATTTGGAAATTATTGAATAATTTAATAATGGGAATTGAATAACCGTATAATGGAAATAGTTGTTCTATAATTTTAATTCGTTTCAAAAGTTAAATTTTATAAGTTCGTTTTGAATATTTCAAAAGATAGTGATTTAAGAATAATCAAATTTGTTAAATTTAATATTACGAATGTTTGAATAAATTAAATTTCGAATTTGATATGATTAATTTGATATTGAAATTTAATATATGAAATTAGAGTGAATAATTTAAATTTGATTTAATATGATTCAAATTGGTTTCCAAAGTGAATGTAAGTTATATCGGGATTATAATAGAGTCAATAAGATTTTAAAAAGTGGAATTTATTGAATAATTGAATAACGGGTTTAATATGATTAAAAATAATTTGTAAAATTTTATTTTATCATATTAAAGTTAGAATGATGTTGTAGAACTTTAAAATCGAATTAAAAGTAAATTCGTGAAAATTGAATATTTTAATATTTAATTATCGATTGAAAAATAGCCAATTTTGAACAGTCTCAGAATTGGACGAAACTAGTTCCATTGGATCCGTAATAGTTTGTTATTATCGGATTTCAATTTTCGTAGCAATCGGGGTTGTCGTTTGACCGTGGCAGCTCGAAACGCGTTAAAATTGTTTTAATATTAATTTGGCGAGTTAAAATAGTCATTTTTCAAAAAGTCTTGGATTTCGACGAAATTAGTTTCATCGGATCCGTAATGTGATATTATTGTAAGGTTTAAAATTTCGTGTCAATCGGATTTATCGTTTGTTCGGGGCAAGCAAAAACGCATAGAAAATCGTTTAATCGATTTAATTTTTAAATCGATCGGTTATTGTCATATCTCGCACAGATGATCGAATTAGCTTCCGAAACCTGTTCCATTGTGTCGGGAACGCGGGATAAACCCTAGAAACGCCGGTCACCGCGCGTAAATCGGAGTTTGAAAATTCCGGAATGACTAGTGTTCGATATTTCCTATAAATAGCCCCCTTTTATCACAAAAATAAATAAGTAATAATTTGGGTTTAAAACCCTAGCCGCCGGCCTCTAGAAACCAAAGGCCGAAAAAATCGTTTCGTTCTCCTCCTCTTATCTTCAAATCCGTTCATCGATTCAACAAACCGCCAACATGGAAAATGTAGAGCATCACGAGACGAAGGTAATCAACGGCTGTGATGGGAAAACTCGCGGTGGATTGACCAAAAATTGCTCGAGATGGCCGGCCGTTCTTCACGTTTTTCGAGAGCTACGGGGGCACCGGGTCTGACCGGTCTTGGGCCGAAGGTTGCTCTTTGTCATGGCTTTGAAGTGGCACTCTCTGATCGTTGTGTAGCTCGACGATGGAGGCTTGATAAATTCGCAAAGAAGGGCGGCGATGGGTAGGGTTCACGTATGTTTTACTGGGAGAAGAACGTGGGGGAAGGAGAAAAGGAAGTGCGGCCTGGATTTGGGGGTATGAGATCCAACGGCCAGTGATAAATGCAGGTTAAAATTAAATAAAGGAAAATGAAATTTATTTATATTTAAATTCGAGTAAACTTATAAATGTCGTAACTCTTTCGTACGAGATCGGAAAATTGCAAAATCAGTTGCATTGGAATCGTATGGACGAGCACTACGCTATGGAGCTGGATTGGAATCGTTTGGGGATATTGAAAATTTTGGGTAAAATTAAACGTTCGTTTAATTTT
The DNA here is from genome assembly GCA_030765085.1 of Allium cepa. Taxonomy (NCBI): domain Eukaryota; kingdom Viridiplantae; phylum Streptophyta; class Magnoliopsida; order Asparagales; family Amaryllidaceae; genus Allium; species Allium cepa. The sequence continues at coordinate 483,917,312 of CM060934.1, read as the reverse complement.
ATTCGAAATAAAACGCTGGGACTGCATTGAAATCAAGGTGAGTGTTTTATAACGCTCACAACGTACTAAATATCTTTATGCTAGTTAAATTTGATATTATGAAGTGATATGAATTTTATTAGTCGTTGTTTGATAGAATTTAATTATCATATAGATTGTCATTTGAATTAACCGTTAAAAATTAAATTGACAGTTAAATTGGAATTGAAATTGAATTGCGATTAAATTACCTGGCATTGATAACTATGAAATTGCCATGAATTGTATTGTCTATTGGATGATTTATTTCGATGGATGCTATTGGTTGATATTTAAATGTTTGGATGTTTACTTGCTTATTTTTATCCTGTTATGCATACATATGAAACTGTGATTTGATTTAAGTGATATATGTTCATCCCTGACATTTAAATGAAATAAATAATCACTTGGCCATAGGATAGAAAATTATATACGGACACCGAATTGGCTAAATTAATAATTTTTAAAATCGTCGATTTGAAATTTATTTAAATGTTTTGATTTAAAAGTTATAAATAGGAATCAATTTATAGAAATCAAGTTTATCGCATAATTGAGTTTGGAATGTCGAAATAGATTTTGGTTAAAAGAAATTGTTAGATGATTTAAGTTGAGACTTTGAAATTTAAAATTGAGTTATGATTGAATTTCGAAAATTTATTCGTTTTAAAAGATTGAACCTTAATTCGAGCTTTGAATATTACTAAGGAAAAGCGATATAAAATGATATTTGAAATTGAGCTTGAAATTGAATCATATTTGTAAGTGGGATTTAAATTTGAATATTGAAGGAAAATTTTGTTAAGTATTATAAATTGATATTTTGAGAAATCAAGCTCCAAATCGATATAAATTGAAATTGAATAAATTAAAGGTGAATGAAAAATTGAATTAATTCGAAGTAAAAATTGACGTTGATTGAATTGAAATCGAAATTGAATCGGTAGAATGGAAATTGGAATTGATTTGAATTTGGAAGTTATAATTGAAATTGATTAATTTTGAAGCTGTTTTATTTTGTTTTCCAAATTACTCGGTTATATAAACCATTTTGAATACTTAAACTATTTTAATCCATTTTAAATCTACTTAACCCAATTTAAATTATTTTAAACTAAATTTATCTATTTCAAATCCATTTTAAGATTTTAAAGTATTTTAACTATTTTAATTATTTAAACTACTTTTAAACTACTTAAAACTATTTTTCTAAAATCCTAAGCTGGTCAATAAGGTGAAATGTTTATATTTAAATCTTGAATTTAAATACGAATTGAGTTAAGTGAAGTTGCAACTTAAATTGAAATTCGAAATGATTTTGAAAACGAAATGAGATATTGATGCGAAAAATGATTTTTGAAACGGAATCTTACAGTTGAATAGATACGATGATATTTGAAATGGATTTGATTTTTGAAGCGAATATGATATTTTGATATCAATCATGAATCGATTTGAAATGTAAAAGAGCCAACGGTGTAGTAATACGTAGTTATTAAAGAGACCGGGATCGGATATGGACATACTCTCTGTCGATACCGAATACCACTTTAATAACTATTATACGCGGAGTGTTGATCCAGAATGAAGTGGATGATTTGGTGAACGCGTTGACTGAAGAAAGAGAACGATATTGGATGACCCCTGACATGACTAAAACAGGAGCCGCACCGGGCCATTGAGGTTCGCCACCTCTAGCGGACACGCTTCTTCGATACCATTTCTATTACATTTGTGATGCGATTTGGGTGCACCCCTTGATTTGGGAGTGTTGTTTCGCGGTGTTGGGGTAGCTGCGGGCTATGCCCAACATCAGTCCGGATCACGCAACTACTAGTATCCTAGTTGGTATCGCCTCATGTACCTTGTCATACTGATTATCCTATTCGTGACCACTACGTTTTGTTTTGTGTTATACCCATGGGGTACCCTCTGATAACCACCAGTTTACGGTGGGGCTTACGGTGCTGTATAGACTATGACATTATAAAAATGTGTTAAGGGGGATTATGGTAACGCCTTAACGCTATTTTGATACTTTATATTACTGATAAACATTATCTACTTAGCGTACATTACTACATAGTAGATAGTTTAATGGATCCTTGAGAGATGGAAAATCCCGTAACATCTCTTAAGTTATTGCACGCACGTTGACACTGGTTATGAGATGTCAAATCCCGTAAACATCTCTGACGCTGTTACACTCATATTATTTACGATTGCTTTAACTTTCATGAGGATATTTAGTCCTGACTCGAGTGTTTTGTCTTTTCATTACGCTCGGGTCAGTCCTGAGTTTTTCAAAATTTTGAAGATCTATTCTGGAGGATGAAGACGAAGATTTGGTATACTATTACTATTGTTACCCTTGCATCATGCTATCTGCTGCATTATTTTAATTATTCTGTTGTATATGTATAACTCTGATAAATGTTGTATAAATAATTGTGAAAGTATAGTAAACAGCTTCATGAACTGTTTATTTGACTATTATATTTTATCGTTCCGCTGTGAGATTCTGTGTTGTTTCATTTCCTTTATTTCTCTTTCTTTTCTTTTCTTATTTACCCCAATAACCATCTGCCCTTTTGAATGGTTTGGAATCGACATGTGTATTTGATCGTCAGTTTAAACTTTGCAAAAAGGTGGGTCGTTACAAAGATTCACCATTACGATTCGATGTGGGTTTCGGATAACCAACTGGAATCCGACTCCCTGTCGCAACGAAATTCAAATGCCGTTTTACAGGCCAAAGAGTTTTCACATTCACACAGTAGTATATTCATCGCAGATATCACAGCTCAGCACAAAGCAATTCATATTACACAGCATCACAATCACATATCAGAGATATCAATTCAATACACAGCATTCAACAACAATCAAACATCTTCAATTAATATGAATAAATCATGTGGTTTAAATTAATTAACCACATAATTACTTTCATTAATTATCTTTAATCAATGATTAATTATCATTAACTACAATTGATTAAGTCTTAATCACCTTCACTAATTAATTTTTCTTAATTAATTATCTTAATTAATTTATCCTTATTTGTTAATTAACCTTTAATTAACCTTAAATTAGTCAAGATAAATCCTTATCTTAACTGATCACTTAATTACAATATTTAAATCTCATTAATTAAAATAAATTATCATTAATAAATAATTCAATTTTAAACCTTTAAGTTAATCCATAATCAAAACATTCTTATCTTTTAATTAACTTCTTAATTAAGTAATTTAATCATATAAAAATAACTTAAATTAAAGGTAAACCATTTACCTTACTTTATCACTTGCTTAATTATATTATTCTATTTTCTTTGTGAAAACACTTATAGTTTTAGTTATCAATACAATTGCTTAATACCCAAAACAATTTGACTTTAAAATCAAATCTTGGAAAACTTATTAATTTTTTTCCCAATGGAAACGTGTTTATAAGTTTAAATTTGAAAAGTTGTTAAGATTTTTCTTTTACTTTTAAAAACGTTGATTTTCTTTACTTTTAAAATCTGGACAGAATTTTTACTTTTTTAAAATTTTAAAAACTGTACATATTATTTTACAAAACCTGTTGTTTGATAAAACAATTCCGAGGTATTCAAACTTTTCCCAAACTCAACGACGTATAAACCCATATATTCTACGACTTAGAGACAAGCACCGATCACAGTCCAACCCTCATTTTCTCGAGACCATCCCCAAGTGCCCTCTTCTTCCTCAAACACCCCATCAAACCCAGACACACAAGTACGAGCGTGCACGTGCACGATCGCCAGACCCATTTACGACTATCGTCGCAACCTTCCCCGAGTTGCCCTTGCCCTTGACAACAAACTCCACAACCCAACTCAATCAAAATCATCTGGAATAAAAATCGAGCGTCACAATCAAAATCTGGAGCCAACCTTGCTCCATAAAATCCACTCGCACCGCCACGTCACATCACCAGTCTCGCCGACTCCGACCACGGCTCTGCTGTCTTTCCACGTACCACCTCCCCCTGGTCCGATCGCCTCAAACTTGCCTATATTGACGCAGTTGTCCAAACTTTCTTCTCCATCAAAACTAAGCACTAAACCCTAGATTATCGTTGCTACGCCACCACTTCCATCGATAAATCGAACCCTTATTTTTCCTGTGATCTCCTAACTCCCACCTTCCTCCAACATTTACCACGACAACCATACATCCTAGATAGCCGGAATTAGACAGGAATACAAAAACTATTCAACTCACAACATCACACTGTTCCCTAGTTTAAAAATTATGAAATTATTTCCTAAATTCATCTTTTTCTACTACGAATTGAATTATGAAATCCAAACCAAAAATTAAAGTACTTGAATTTTCATTTTGAAATGATTTTTTTACTATAAATTTTATATTTTGAAATAATTGCTTAATAAATATGCTTAAAACTATTTATAAAAAATCAGATGTTGTTATTATTAACAGATTTCTTCTAGAAATCAAATCCTAAAAAGGATTAGAGAATGAGATTTCAAAATTTGAACAGGTTTTGTAACCTATAACTAAGAACAGAGGAAAACATAGCATGCACACAAAACACACAGACATGCAAGCATTATCTCGACATATTTTTCAATCATGATCACATAAATAAACCAGACACAATAAATTCCACGTTTTATATGGGAAGCTTGCTCACCTAAAAATTGAAGAAAGACAGAGAGGAATTGAGCCTGGAAATTTAATTTTTTGGTCAGGACTTGTTTCCCTTTTGATTTGTATCCTAAGAATTGAAGTAATCTGAATCCAGACCGAGTTGAATTAGCTTAAATCTTTACTTTTCCTTGAGTTCCAGGTTGCTTTGATTTTTATTCTGATTTCTTTCCAGATTTGAAAACCGCATGTTGCTTTGGTTTATGATTTAAGTTTTCAAATTGCCTGAAGCTTGGTTTTGATGTTGGGATGCTTCAGATCTCTGTTTCTTTTGCACTATTTTAGTTGTCTCGGATCTTTTTTCTTTGATCTGGATTTTGCTTTGGGTTTTGATTTCTTCTCAGTTTGAATTTGGGTTTCTCAGGTTTTACTTTGCTTGTTGAATTTTGATTTGATCCTCTTGCTTTGCTTTCAGGTTTGATTTTGTTCTTCCTTTTGGTTTTACTTCTCAGTTTTTGATTTTATTTTTTACAGGTTTTGAGAAAAGTTTAATTAAGAATAACCTGATCATTTTCTTACTACTGTTTTCATAAATTCAATTTAAAAATAAAGATGCCACTTGTTTTCTTTGTGAACACTTGTTAGTTTGTAATTTCCTTAAATTTACACTTGTTACTTTTCATACAAATTTGATTACAAATGTCCAAATATGTTTTTATGTTAAAATTCTTGTACAAATTATATTTGTACATTATGTTTTAAACCCTTTATATAATTATAAATTATGTAATTTTAAATGTATACAAAAATAAATTTTATTTTCAAGTATAAAGAGAATGTTTTTAAAGATCAACTAACTTAATTACATATACATATATAATTTGAATTTATTTATCAACTATATTCACATATGTGCTATGTATTTTTAAGTCTTTATGTAGATGTAATTTGTACTTATATAACTCATTTTAGAAATAAGAAAAATGTTTTTGATACTTAATTCCTACATTAATTCCAAAATGAATCCAATTTGTTTTTTTCAAAACATTTATATTTAAATTTCAAATTCAAAAATTAATATACAATCAATTTGTATTTATAACCAAAAAAAACAAACAATACCTTTTTATAAACATATATTTTATTCCATTCACAACTATTTATTTTCGAAATATTTATCTTCAACATATATGTATTTGAATTTCAAATTCAAATCCCAAGTTATAATTTATTTATAAAATATATAGATTCCCAAATCAAATTCTTTATTTTAAAAACTTATATATATATATATATATATATATTCCCACAACTTTAATTTAATAATTAAATTCACAATTTTTTTCAAAATTTCATATTAATTACTAGATTAATTCTTAATTTAATCTAAAAATCAAATTAATTACTATATTAATTTGGCTTAAAAATCGGGTTCGTTACAACTGTAGAACCTAAAAATACTAAAGAAGCATCATCCGATGAAAATTGGATTATTGCTATGCAAGAAGAATTAAATCAGTTTGAACGAAATGAAGTTTGGGAACTAGTACCCAGACCAACCGATCAGACTGTTACAGAAACTAAATGGATTTATAAAAATAAAGCATATGAATTAGGAAATATAACTAGAAACAAAGCAAGACTAGTAGCACAAGGATATAATAAGGAAGAAGGAATAGACTACGAAGAAACGTATGCTCCAGTTGCTAGACCAGAAGCAATACGAATCTTATTGGCATATGCATGTTTTAATAACTTTAAACTCAATCAAATGAATATTAAAATTGTTTTTTTTAAATGGTTATATTAAAGAAGACATTTATGTTGAACAACCTCCTTTATTTATTCATGAGAAATATCCAGAATATGTATATAAACTTAAGAAAGCTTTATATGGTTTAAAGCAAGCACCATGTGCTTGGTATGAACACCTAAAAAGCTATCTAATTAATTCTGGCTTCGAAATAGGAAAAGTAGATCAAACTAAATTTATAAAACATTCAAAAAATGATATATTAATAGTTCAAATGTGATAACCCGAATTCTTGAGCATCAGGTAATTGGGTAATTTTCTAATTTAGCTATTGACAAAAAAAATACTGATTTATCAAATAAGCAAATAAATCTGATGGATGCTTGTATAATTACTTAAAATTTATAAATTGAATTTGGAGTTAAATTTGAGTTTTTTTTAAAATTACATATATAAGAATATATTTGTGTTATAATTAGTTTCCTAATATTTTCTTTAAGGGATTAAACTTATATTTACATATGTAAGTATTTATGTATAAAGTAAATTAAATATGTGAGTTTATATTAATTAAAATACAAAGACTTGTGTAACCATATTAACATCTCATAAACATTTGTAAGGAAATTGAGAATTAAATGACAAGTGTAAGTTTATATTACAAGTGTCTTCTTTTAAAAATTTATTTTCTTTAATTTTAATAAACACAACACTTTCATTTCCTTTGTCTTCATTTCATTTTTCAAATTAATGGCAACTAGAAATCTTTCTCAAATCTAATAATTTAAAACTAAAAAGCAAATCAAAATCTGAATTCAAAATTAAAATCTGCAAGCAAAGTACTTCATATCAACTTCAAATTGCAAAATTAAGATCCTGCAACCTTCAAATCTGCAACTTCAACCTGTAATGCAAATGATTTTCAACTGCAAATCAACATCAGTTTTAACATCTTTTAAAATCATCATATTGAAGACATGCAAAGGGATTTCATCAGCAATCAAAGCTTTTCCAGAAGAAAAAAATCTCAAAGCCTGGAAAGTTTTCTTTTAGTCTGCTCTGCATAAGAAAGGGTGAGTAAATCAAGCCTAATTGTTTAGATCTGATGCATGCTAATAATGTTTGGAAAGAATGATGAGATAGTAGTTTGCATGAATGAAATTATGTTTACAAGTTTTAAAATTATGATTGTGTCAGGATGCATGACTGCATACGCATATATAACTCTATTTCTTCAATCATGAAAGTAAACACACAGACTTGCTTGAATATGTTTGGATGTGTGTGTTTTCTGTGATTTATTTTAAGCAAAGGTAAAATATGTTTATATATGCATACAAGAATGGATGTAGTTATGCTATGCATGACTGTTGCACAAACATGCCTCTTTGTTCCAGGTTTCTGGAATTTAAATATAAAAAAAACTGATCAAACTTAAAATTTCCCTTCGAATAATTTATTTCAAGGATTTTGGCATGAATGAAACCTGTTTGTACAAACAAAATTTAAGTCTAGAAGCTGATGGAAAATTTAAGTTTCAGATCAGTTTCAAAACAGAGAAACAAAAGGCATGTGAGTAAACATATTAAATTTTTAAAGTTTAAGTTGATAATTAGTTCCTGTATATCTTGTGTTGCTATATATATTTGTAGTATTTGGTTCAGGAATGCTTCCTAGAAATTTAAATATGTGATGATCTCCAGTATTCATAAAGCTATGAGCAAAGAAGTGAAAGAAAACTAATATTCTTCATTTAAACCAATTTGAACTTAGGAATTGAAGCTAATTTAAGTTGTTTATCTTAAATCAAAGGTCTGGAAACTCGTTTGAAGTTTGACAGTATGATATATATACTGTTAAATCAAGTTACAGTAAAATGAAATCAAAGGCTAAAAATTCGAATGTTTTAATTTGAAAATTTGAACCCATATCTTGATTTATCATACAAAGTTAGGATTTTTAAAGTAGAAACGATGATTTTTAGATCAATATTGAAGGTGCAGTTTGAATATGAATAAAAATTACATTTTTGTCAATATCTGTTGATTCGATTAATTTTAATTGTTGAAATTTCTCATGATGAAAGCTTAAAGATGTATTAATATAGGAAAAATGCTAAATAATTTTTCCAATGCAAGAAATTTTTGATGAAGCAAATATAGGGTTTGAAATCGCGGTTTGCTGTGCACTGTCAAATTCGTGTTTCGGCTCCATGAATTGATCGAGTATCTTGTAAATTTGGGTGAAGGTAGAGGAGTGTATGGCTGGGCTATGGCCAGAGTTTCATCATCTCAGATGGTCAACGTTGACAGGTCGAAGCCATTTTACCCGGTGCATTCGTATGGTTAGTTCAAGCTTCAGGTGCTTTTTTGATTTCGACCTTTATTCGAAATTCTGGCTTTCTACAATAGGTTGGAGGTTGAATCGTGGTTTGCTGGAGGTAGCGTGAGACATCGGAGGTGCGGCGAACCACCGTGCACGTAACTACCATGCACGTGCACGGTGGTGATCGCTGACAGTGTTTCATGTTGGGTCGCGCGCAAGTATTGCTCGAGAAAATGGAGGGTTCGCTCCGAGCTCGACCCTGGCACGTGCGTGTTTTTATCTTACTGCTGTTGTTTTTTAGCTGAACTTAAACTAAAAAAGGAAAGAAAGAACATACCTGGTAGGAGTAGAAGAAGAGGAGAAGAGTGAGACGCGGGAAAGTAAAGGGGGGAACTCGAGGTTTACTCGAGAGAAGTGGGTGCTTTCCTCGGTTCTGTGGATATTTCCTTAATACCTTTAAGTTTATTGATTAACAAAGTTAATATTAATTAAATAAGTAATGATAGTTAGTATCAAGTTAATACTTGAATTAAAAATTTATTTAAAGAAGGGTTGTAAAAGAAGATGATTAATGTAAAGTATAAAGTAATAAAAAAATTGTAAATTAATTTATACTTGTAATTAAATTAATAACTTTTACTAAATTTGTAATTAGAAATTGATCTTATCAAAAAAAATTCTAAATAAGAAATCTTAATTAATTATTTAAAGTTAATTAATAATAAATGGTAGTTAACTTAAGTGATTAATTAAGGAATAAATGACTAATTAATTGATAATAAATGATTAATTAAAATAATTTGTGATAATTAAATAAGTAATTAAAATTTATTAATTAATAATTAGAAGTTAATAAAAGGGAAATTAAGTCTTATAAATTAATTGGGTTTAAGGGTATTTAAGAGATGGATTAACCAATTGAAATAATTTTGTTATTTAATTAAATGTAATCTCTTGCAAATTAATTTAATATAAATACTTGATGTGATTAATGAAGTAATTCACAATTACAGGATGTAATAATTAAAAGGAATTTTTTGATGGGAAGTATAAAAGGGCAATTACTTGGGTAAGTAATTACAGAGGGGTAATTACTGTTTATGATTAATTGGGGTTGATTAATGGATGCAATTAATTAAGTTTAATTGATTAATTTAGGATAAACATTCATGGAGTTGGTTAGGTATAATTACTGAATGAAAGTAATTAGATAATGATGATAATCTTAATGTAATTAAAGAATAATTAACCACGGAGGATAAATTAAGATAAATGATTATGGATGGATAATTAATTGGGTTGAAATTAAATTAATAAGCAGGACTTAAAGGTAATTGATTTAATTCAATTATGGTTAATTAGATTTATTCGAGATGGTGTGATTGGTTTATCTTGCTTATGTATGATTAAGTGATTGTTTAAATACTCTGAATTGATTGATACCCCTGATGTGAAATGGTTCGTGTTATGGTGTAATTGGATGGACAATGATAATGTGGCTACCTATCAATGATGAATTGCTGAGTGAAAGGGTGACATCCTTTATTTAAATTTAAATTGCATTCACTTGAATGGCTGGTGTTAAGATGAATTGAATTCGAAGAGACCGGAGTCGGGTATTAGAAAATGACCACTTCGATTCTTGTTAGATTGATATGTGAAATTAATAAGCTGGGTTGGAAGGATTTAAACAAATTGGACCATTTAACCTAAGTTTGACACTTAGAAATTGATATGTGAAATAAGTAATGTCTATAACAGCTTGTGAAGTTGTAAATTGATATAAGTTACCCGGGTTATATGAGTTGTATGCTATTGTATTCTATGTTAGATGGGTTTACTCACGCTAGTTTCTAGCCTGACCCGGGTGTTACTTTGATGTAATGCTCGGGTCAAACCGAGTATTACAGATTTTCAAGTAAGGACGTTTTGGAGCTTAGGAGGCGAGTTGGAAAGCAGAAACGTATGGAGAGTTTCTGTAGTGATATATTTTAGTATCTGAGACAGATTGATTTATCTGTCCTGTGCTTGTAAATATGTTGTAACTCTGATGTATATTAAAGTGAAATTTGACAAGTACAGTTTTCCATTTGTATAATTATTATTTATGTGATATTATATTTTGATCCGCTGCGAATGTGAGGTTTCTGTGCTTGTTTCTGTTTTCTTCTTCTTTCTCTTTTCTTCTTTTCTTAACTATCTGGAAATTTTGGGATCGGAATTTCCGGGTCGTTATATTTGGTATCAGAGCTGAAGGTTAAGCGAGAACCTTGGCTCTGGTGGGATTACGCATTAAGGATAGGGTAAGTGGTACCCCAGGATGAGTTGAGTGTGTGTGTGTGTATACATATGAGAGTGTACTTGTTATTTTCTTATATAAAGATTATAAATGATTTTATATAAAAATATATTTTGATATATAAGCAATATTTATTTCTAATAAATATTAAGGGAATTGGTTGTTAAATTATTGAATTAAACTAAGAATTAATAGAAATACAACCAAATTTAAATTAAATTAAAGATAAGTTTGAAATGGATTCAAACTGAAATTAAAATCTTAAATTTGGAAAGAGTTTCAGAATAAGGTTATAATAAATTGGTTTTCAGGTATGATAATCTGGGATACTATCATAAATAATTATTGTGTTTAATAATAAAATGTGTATTAATGAGTAAGCAAAAATGAAATGTTTGAAGAGGGTAACCTTTAAATAAGTATGTCATGTAAATTAAAGTGGGTTTCAAACTGTGAAGATCTGAATTCTAAATTTAAACATTTGGAGATTGTTTTCAAAATGTTGAAGGAAATAATATTATTCAAACTATTTTGAATGTAATCTTAATTTAGAATAAGAAGTTGTTTATAAACTTTAAAAGAATTTGTTTTGAATTGAAACCAAAGGTGGTTTAAATTTTAAAATTTGGCTTGGTGAGCCAAGAAGTAAATATGTATATGTGTGGAAATACATGATATCAAGGATAATTTGGAATAAACTCTAAATACTGAGTTTTAGATTTGGAATGGGATGAGAAAACCCAAATTGATAAGTTTTTGAACTTATAAATGGGAAAGAAGTTTAAAATTTGAAATGGAAGTTCAAATTAGGTAAGGTTGACTGGATTAAGTGAATTGAGTTTAACTTGGGGAAAAGTTAAATAAGTTGGAATAATCAACCCGATTTGCAAATTTCAAGATGAAATTAAGATTTAACTTGGGAAGTTAAATGGTTGATTTGAATTGGGAAGTGAGAATGATGTCAAAATGGGTTTGAGACCCGAAGATTGGAAATGGATGGATGTTTTAAAATAATTTAAATGATACCATCCTTTTGTTATTAATAATTTTTAAACTATAAATTGAATTTGTTTAAATGAATGAAGAAATGGGCTGTAGTAATATATCTACTATTGAGATAAAAAGAAAATTAAACTTTAGTTTGAAATAGAGAAATGGAGTCACTTTGGAATTGAGATTTGGGTGTTTATAATAGAGTTTCAACTGAAATGGTTGAAAATTGGTTTTTGAAAGATTGAATTAATTTAAAATGAAATTCTAGAATATGGACTTAAAAACTCGAATTTATATAATTCGAGATGGTTTAAATTTAGAATTTGAATTGAAATTAGTTCAAATTGAATTTGATTTGAATTAATTGAAATTATGATTGAAGATGTATAAGTATAAAATTCAAATGGAAAATTTGAATTGGATTAATTGGAAACGATTTGAAATTAGTCCGAATTGATTTGAATAATTTGAAATTGTAATTAAAGTTGAATAGTTTTAAATTCAAATGGAATTTGAATTGAATTTGGAAAGAAATTGAGGTTAATTCAACTTGAATTAGGATTAAATCAATTTCAATAGAAATTGAAGTTATTTAATTTGGAATCGAGTCAATTTAAATGAAAGTGGAAATTTAAATTGAATTGATTGGAAATGGAGATTAGGAAGTGAGCAGTTTTGACTCTGGACTATTTTTAATATAAATTTTTAATATAAACCTATTTTTCCAAGCTATTTATTATATATACAACCTTTCTTTTAAAAGCCAAACTATCTTATGCTTGTTTTACAATTATTTTTGAAACTGTTTAACAATTTTCCAACTGTTTTACAAACTAATTACTATATTTCAACTATTTTACAAAAATAATTACTATCTACTATTATTTTGCAATATTTTAACTATTTTCTAACTATTTTACATACTAGTAATTATTTCCAACTTATCTATTTTTAACTTTTCAAGCTATTTTCTAAATTTAAACTGGACATAGTTTAAACTGTTATTGGTTAAATACCCAATCGAGATTAGAATAGAGGTGATAATCCAAATGGATTGAAGCAACTGTGAGTAAGTGAATGAAAATCAAAGTGAATGTGAATAGAAATGGAATTGATTTGGCTAATAGCCAATAAAGATAAATACATAGGGTGTACGTATGTTATTCTATTCGCATAGTGATTTGATCCAGATTCGAGCATAGAATTTCGAGATAGTTATATCGATCCAAGTGGGATTTTTCACTCGATTTTCGACGGCGAACCTGGATATGGATTGTTGATTGATTCTGGATATTCTCTATCATAGTTATGACTATGCGAGGAGAATAACGGTTTCTGATCAAGAAACCAGATCTGAGTTCGCACTAGGAAGTCGGGTGGACGATACTAGTTCGGAAGTGAAAATGTGTGGTCGAGTAAGCGATCAGATTGGTATAGCGTACGGATGATATGTGTACATCGTTCAGATTTGAATGAAAATGATAATGGAAAGAGTAAGCAAATTTGAATATTTGATTTTGAATAAACAAAGTTAAATATCTTTGTTTTATAAAATAAAACTCCCCTTGTTGAATCTTTTGCCATAAGAAAATGGTTTTTTGAAGATGTTTTGAAGTATAAAGGGAGTTTTATACAAGTTTGAAATGATCCAAAGTTTTAAAGATTATATATATATATATATATATATATACATATATATATAAAGGATCTTATGAGGATTTTGGGAAAAAGGTTTTGGGAATCTTTGGATTTGGAAAGGGTTTTGATTATTGGGTAAAATCAATATGAGGATTTGGAAAATCTAGTTTGAGAATTATCAATTTTGGAATAATTGATTTTGTGTAAAGGAGCTTTTGTATAAGATCATACTAGGTGTACGATTTGAAGATATTATATGGGTATAGTATAAAGTGTTTTGATAATGGCTCTGGGGAAAAAGGCGCTCCCTTGAAATGAACTTCTCTGGAGTACCACCGGGTGGTGCTGCCTTGAGCCCCAAGTGGGGGTTCTAAAGTTGATCCTGTTAGGAGTCCAGACAAAACTAGTTCCTGGGGATTATGAGTAGAGTATACCATAGCGAATGTCATGTGTGCCGCTGAGAGCCAACAGTCTGCGTTTGATTTTATGTCGGTAGACTGCGACCTATGGTAACATAGCGAAAGTCATGTGTGCCGCTGAGAGCCAACGGTCTGCGTTTGATTTTATATCAGTAGACTACGACCTATGTAGGAGTGGAGAAGTTTCATTTTGACAGCGAAAATCAGAGGCCGCGGAGAGCCTGCAGTTACATGTACTTTTGCTGTGATGGCAACGTAACCCTGGAATGCAACTACGATCTGTTGAGGGATCCATGGCGTAATCGAGAGGCCGTGAAGATCCTGCAGTTACATGGACTTTTGCTATGATGGCAACGTAACCCTAGAATGTAACTGCGATCTGTTGTGGGATCCATGGCGTAATCGAGAGGCCGTGGAGAGCCTGTAGTTACATGGACTTTTGCTGTGATTGCAACGTAACCCTGGAATGTAACTGCGACCATGGATGGGGGTGATGATTTCCAGAGCATTCTCACCAAAGATATTTCCTCGATTTCAAAATGCTTTCAATATTTTCAATAAAATTATTTTTCAAGTATTTTCACTCGATGTTGAAAATGGGTCTGCCAAGTATTTACAGATTTTCAGTCCTATGCCTGATCAACGTATGACCGAATTTCTGTAAAAATAAGGATGGACTGGTAGAGACATCGAGTTATAAAAAGTATCTTTATAAAATTATTCTACAATATTTTATAATGTTTTAAAATTTATCAAAGAGTAAATTTTTCTGACAATAATCATTTTTATAATTCTGGCTTCATTCCTTTTCGAGGACGAAAAAATTCAAAGGGGAAAGGAATGTGATAACCCGAATTCTTGAGCATCAGATAATTGGGTAATTTTCTAATTTAGCTATTGAAAAAAAAATACTGATTTATCAAATAAGAAAATAAATCTGATGAATGCTTATATAATTACTTAAAATTTATAAATTGATTTGGAGTAAATTTGAATTTTTTTTAAATTACATATATAAGAATATATTTGTGTTATAATTAGTTTCCTAATATTTTCTTTAAGGGATTAAACTTATATTTACATATGTAGGTATTTATGTATAAAGTAAATTAAATATGTGAGTTTATATTAACTAAAATACAAAGACTTGTGTAACCATATTAACATCTCATAAACATTTGTAAAGCAATTGAGAATTAAATGATAAGTGTAAGTTTATATTACAAGTGTCTTCTTTTAAAAATTTATTTTCTTTAATTTTAATAAACACAACACTTTCATTTCCTTTGTCTTCATTTCATTTTTCAAATTAATGGCAACTAGAAATCTATCTCAAATATGATAATTTAAAACTAAAAAGCAAATCAAAATCTGAAGTAAAAATTAAAATCTGCAAGCAAAGTACTTCATATCAACTTCAAATTGCAAAACTAAGATCCTGCAACCTTCAAATCTGCAACTTCAACCTGTAATGCAAATGGATTTTCAACTGCAAATCAACATCAGTTTCAACATCTTTTAAAATCATCATATTGAAGACATGCAAAGGGATTTCATCAGCAATCAAAGCTTTTCCAGAAAAAATATTCAAAGCCTGGAATTTTTTTTTAATCTGCTCTGCATAAGAAAAGGTGAGTAAATCAAGCCTAACTGTTTAGATCTGATGCATGGTAATAATGTTCGGAAAGAATGATGACATAGTAGTTTGCATGAATGAAATTATTTTTACAAGTTTTAAAATTATGAATGTGTCAGGATGCATGACTGCATACACATGTATAACTCTGTTTCTTCAGTCATGAAAGTAAACACACAGACTTGCTTGAATATGTTTGGATGTGTGTGCTTTCTGTGATTTATTTTAAGTAAAGGTAAAATATGTTTATATATGCATACAAGAATAGATGTAGTTATGCTGTGCATGACTGTTGCACAGACATGCCTCTTTGTTCCAGGTTTCTAGAATTTAAATATATAAAAAATGATCAAACTTCAAATTTCCCTTCGAATAATTTATTTCAAGGATTTTGGCATGAATGAAACCTGTTTGTACAAACAAAATTTAAGTCTAGAAGCTGATGGAAAATTTAAGTTACATATCAGTTTCAAAACAGAGAAACAAAATGCATGTGAGTAAACATATTAAATTATTAAAGTTTAAGTTGATAATTTGCTTCTGTATATCCTGTGTTGCTATATATATTTGTAGTATTTGGTTCAGGAATGCTTCCTGGAAATTTAAATATGCGATGATCTCCAGTATTCATAAAGCTATGAGCAAAGAAGTGAAAGAAAACCAATATTCTTCATTTAAACCAATTTGAACTTAGGAATTGAAGCTAATTTAAGTTGTTTATCTTAAATCAAAGGTCTGGAAACTTGTTTGAAGTTTAACAGTATGATATATATACTGTTTAATCAAGTTACAGTAAAATGAAATCAAAGGCTAAAAATTCGAATGTTTTAATTTGAAAATTTGAACCCATATCTTGATTTAGCATACAAAGTTAGGATTTTTAAAATAGAACGATGATTTTTAGATCAATATTGAAGGTGCAGTTTGAATATGAATAAAAATTACATTTTTGTCAATATCTGTTGATTTGATTAATTTTAATTGTTGAAATTTCTCATGATGCAAGCTTAAAGATGTATTAATATAGGAAAAATGCTAAATAATTTTTCCAATGCAAGAAATTTTTGGATGAAGCAAATATAGGGTTTGAAATCGCGGTTTGTTGTGCACTGTCAAATTCGTGTTTCGGCTCCATGAATTGATCGAGTATCTTGTAAATTTGGGTGAAGGTAGAGGAGTGTATGGCTGGGCTATGCCAGAGTTTTATCATCTCAGATGGTCAACGTTGACAGGTCGAAGCCATTTTACCCGGTGCGTTCGTATGGTTAGTTCAAGCTTCAGGTGCTTTTTTTGATTTCGACCTTTATTCAAAATTCTGGGTTTCTACTATGGGTTGGAGGTTAAATCGTGGTTTGCTAGAGGTAGCGTGAGCCATCGGAGGTGGGGCGAACCGCCGTGCACGTGCACGGTGGTGATCAGTGATAGTGTTTCATGTTGGGTCGCGCGCGAGTATTGCTCGAGAAAATGGAGGGTTCGCTTCGAGCTTGACCCTGGCACATGCGTGTTTTTATCTTACTGCTGTTGTTTTTTTTAGCTAAACTTAAACTAAAAAAAAGAAAGAACATACCTGGTAGGAGTAGAAGAAGAGGAGAAGAGTGAGACGCGGGAAAGTAAAGGAGGGAACTCGAGGTTTACTCGAGAGAAGGGGGTGCTTTCCTCGGGTCTGTGGATATTTCCTTAATACCTATAAGTTTATTGATTAACAAAGTTAATATTAATTAAATAAGTAATGATAGTTAATGTCAAGTTAATCTTGAATTAAAAAATTATTTAAAGAAGGGTTGTAAAAGAAGATGATTAATGTAAAGTATAAGGTAATAAAAAATGTAAATTAATTTATACTTGTAATTAAATTAATAACTTTAACTAAATTTGTAATTAGAAATTTATCTTATCATTTTTTTTAAACTAAGAAATCTTAATTAATTACTTATAGTTAATTAATAATAAATGGTAGTTAACTTAAGTGATTAATTAAGGAATAAATGATTAATTAATTGATAATAAATGATTAATTAAAATAATTTTTGATAATTAAATAAGTAATAAATTTTATTAACTAAAAATTAGAAGTTAATAAAGGGGAAATTAAGTCTTATAAATTAATTGGGTTTAAGGGTATTTAAGAGATGGATTAACCGATTAAAATAATTTTGTTATTTAATTAAATTTAAGCTCTTACAAATTAATTTGATATAAATAGTTGACGTGATTAGTGAAGTAATTCACAATTACAGGATGTAATAAATTAAAAGGAATTTCTTAATGGGAAGTATAAAAGGGTAATTACTTGGGTAAGTAATTACAAAGGGGTAATTACTGTTTATGAGTAATTGGGGTTGACTAATGGATGTAATTAATTAAATTTAATTGATTAATTTAGGATAAACATTCATGGAGTTGGTTAAGTATAATTACTGAATGAAATTAATTAGATAATGAAAATAATCTTAATGTAATTAAAGAATAATTAATCACGGAGGATAATTAAGATAAATGATTATGGATGGATAATTAATTGGGTTGGAATTAAATTAATAAGCAGGACTTAAAGGTAATTGATTTAATTCAATTATGGTTAATTAGATTTATTCGAGATGGTGTGATTGGTTTATCTTGCTTATGTATGATTAAGTGATTGTTTAAATACCCTGAATTGATTGATACCCCTGATGTGAAATGGTTCGTGTTATGGTGTAATTGGGTGGACAATGATAATGTGGCTACCTATCAATGATGAATTGCTGAGTGAAAGGGTGACATCCTTTATTTAAAGTTAAATTGCATTCACTTGAATGGCTGGTGTTAAGATGAACTGAATTCGAAGAGATCGGAGTCGGTTATTAGAAAATGACCACTTCGATTCTTGATAGATTGATATGTGAAATTAATAAGCTAGGTTGGAAGGATTTAAATAAATTGGACCATTTAACCTAAGTTTGGCACTTAGAAATTGATGTGTGAAATAAGTAATGTCTATAACAACTTGTGAAGTTGTAAATTGATATAAGTTACCCGGGTTATATTAGTTGTATGCTATTGTATTCTATGTTAGATGGGTTTACTCACGCTGGTTTCCAGCCCGACCCGGGTGTTACTTTGATGTAATGCTCGGGTCAGACCGAGTATTACAGATTTTCAGGTAAGGACGTTCTGGAGCTCAGGAGGCAAGTTGGAAAGCAGAAACGTATGGAGAGTTTCTATAGTGATATATTTAGTATCTAAGATAGATTGATTTATCTGTCCCGTGCTTGTAAATATGTTGTAACTCTGATGTATACTAAAGTGAAATTTGACAAGTACAGTTTTCCATTTGTATAGTTATTATTTATGTGGCATTATATTTTGATCCGCTGCGAATGTGAGGTTTCTGTGCTTGTTTTCGTTTTCTTCTTCTTTCTCTTTTCTTCTTTTCTTAACTATCTGGAAATTTCGGGATCGGAATTTCCGGGTCGTTACATCAAATATATTTCGACAACATTATATTTGGCTCAACTAATAATGAATTATGTAATGAATTTTCTGAAATAATGACTAGAGAATTTGAAATGTCTCATATGGGAGAATTATCATATTTTCAAGGACTTCAAATAAAACAAGTTTCAAATGGAATTTTTATTAATCAAGAAAAATACTGTAATAATCGTATCAAATATTTTGGAATGGAAAACACATTTTCCAAACCATCACCTGTGAGCACAACAGCACATCTCGGTAAAGATAAAAATGGCAAAAGTGTAGGCCGTAAACTATATCGTAGTATGATAGGATCGCTACTTTATCTAACAACAAGTAGACCAGATATTATGATGAGTGTATGCTTATGTGCACGATTTCAATTTGACCCAAAAGAATCACATTTACGTGCTGTAAAACATATACTACGCTATCTTAGTAAAACTACAAATTTCGGACTTTTCTATCCGAAAGAATATTCGTTCGAATTAGTATCATACAGTGATGCTAATTTGGGAGGATCACGAATAGATAGAAAAAGTACAAGTGGTACATGTGACTTCATTGGTAAATCTTTAATATCTGATTTAGTAAGAAACAAAATTGTGTTGCTCTATCAACTTGTGAAGCAAAATATATTTCTGCGGCACTAGCTTGCACACAAGTAATATATATGCAACAAATACTTAAAAGATTTTGAATCAATCTATCAAAATCAATAATTTATTCCAATAATTCTAGTGCCATAAATCTATCTAAAAATCTAGTAATCCACTCAAGAACTTAACATATAGATATTAGACATCATTTTTTACGTGATAAAATAGAAAAAGAAGTGATAAATCTGGACTACGCACCATTAGAAAATCAATTAGCCGTTATTTTTACTAAACCACTGTTAGAAAATACATATATAAAATTACGTCATGAGCTTGGTATATTGTCAATTAAAGTTATATAATTAAAATATAAAAAATCTAACCAAAAAGTCAAAAATAAAATTTTTACAAAAAATTCGAAATTCTGACTATGCTGAGACTCGAACTCGTGACCTGCTGTGAAAACCCCAAGTGTCTTAACCACCTGAGCTATTAATTTTTTCTGTTATAGTCTAGTATGTGCATTTTATTTTATGGTGACATTAATAAATACTACAATACATGTTACATTTAACTTTATAAATGTACATTACTATTTTTATACACATAAAAATTACACAAAATAAATCAGCCAACAGAAAAACTAACGTATTTCCACACTTCTTAGCTAAATACAATATACTCCACTCAATTCTATCCTATATTTCCTAAACTTAGCCTATAAATAGATGCATACTCCATCTTCTATGCAATCAAACTGAAGTAAAACCTTCATTCGTTTTCCTCTCCAACTGAAATAAAGCTTTTATAAACAACTATTTTTCAACAATGTCAACCTCCTCTTCCACAGATTCTATCAAAATTATTGCCTCAAACAACTCTCCAAAAACTCCGGATCATAAAATTTCTCCATCGTCTGTCAATCATACCGGACATACTCCAGATAAGAAGAGGGGTAAGAAGATGATCGATATTTCTTCGAGCATGAAGCAAAAGATAGATGATCTACACCGTTATCAGCAAGAATCATTAATGCTACAACGTGAAATGTATTACAAACAAAAAATAAACTCCAGACAGATAAAGATCATTGAGCATATCTCTATGAAATTCTATGGGGCGTCGTCATATCCAAAAGACAAACATTATGTTTCGCCTATCATACGACCATCGACTTCTTCTCCACCGCGACCACCATACTCACCGAATTCATGGGATCACAACGAAGAATCAAATGCTCGTCGTAAGCAACTAAAAGGATACAAGACGCATAGCCCCTTGAAATATTTATAGTTATCATTATCTTTTGTTGTATTTTCCAAATAAATTCTCTACGTATGTATGTTGTTTGGAATAAATTTATTTCTGGTTCTTTAATCAATATGAAAACTATTTGTATTAAATAAATAAAAAAACTACAACATTCACATGTATAAAATATATACATTTCACAAGAAAATAAAATCCATTGCAGAAAATCCTCCTGGTCTGTCGACTGAACCAGGAGGTCAGTCGACTAACACGGCAATATAATTTTTTTAATATACATGCCCAGTCGACTATCCTAGAGCCTCAGTCGACTGTACCAGGAGGTAGAAAAATTTCGACCTTCAGCTTTAGTCAACTGAAGCCCTGAGCCAGTCGACTGAGCCGTAGATCTGAGTCACTTTATTACTTTTACCTACCCAATTTCCTCCTTTTATCCTCTACTTTACCTTTCTTCCCCATTACCATTTCAAATTTCCAAAATTTTCAAAACCCTAGACTCTCTAAAACTCCATTTTTTCAAAATTAAAATTAATAGCTCCTAAACGAAAGGGACAAGCTTCCTCTTTATCTCAACCGCCGTCAAACGAAAAAAATCCAAAGATGGTTGTTTGATGGCACCGCAATTCAGAGGTGGAGACGAATGCAAGACTCAAGGATTTTGGAAGGTTCGTTTGTTAAATTCCCTGATTTTTCTCCATATCACATCCCAGAGTTAGCTCGAAGGAGAAATTTGGAGTCGTTATTTAACATTGATGATAACAAACACAAAATCAATCAAATAATGGTGAAATTGTTCTATGTAAACCTAAATTTGGGTCACTAAAACGTTCCAAATCAAAAAGACTGTGTATGGATTCTAGTATGTGGGAAACTCGTCCTTTTCTTTTTAGACCGCATGGCTCATGTTTTGCAAACAGAAAATGATGGTGTGGAATTGGCCACTATTGATTGTGACTTGGTTGTTCGTGACAATATAAGTCATTTGTTTCTAGAAGATGACATGCGGCAACCCAAATCCATGTCTTTACTAGAAAAGGACCAATTATTCATTGTGCTCTAATAAAAACCGTAACTTTTAGAACCGAAAGTTATGAACTTGTCTACGAAAATAACTTCAAAGCTTTGTATGCTATTTTTGGCAACATTAAAGTCAACTGGCTCCGTCTCATTCTTGACGAATTTTTAAGCTTCAATAATGGTAGAATGAATGTAATCTACTATGGTGAATATTATATGCGTCTTCTAAAGGCTTGTGAGATTCCGGAACCAGACTCACCAATTTCTGCCGTTGGATGTTTGAACTCTCGAACTTTGGCGTTGATGAAACTACTAGTTGCCCGACTCCCTCGTATCATATCTTTTGAAGAATGGACCGAAAGGCAATTAACTCAATACCAACCACAACAACATGGAAAACCATCTCAAGGTCCGTCTTGTCAAAGATCGACTCGTCATCAACAGGAAGAAATATTGATTCCGAATCCAGGTCTTCAACCACGTGAATCCATCGCTATAATTTGTCGTAATCAACAAATTCTACAATCCAACATCACCAAAGTGGATAAGAAGCATGATAAGGTCAAAGGATTCTTTACGAAATTATGGCAAGCCATCTCATGTTCTTCCGGGACATCTACTGCTACTATAGGCGACCCGGGTCAGCAACTAGTCTTTACTTGGTCTTCTTCTGACGACGATCAATCAAGTAAGTGATGATGATAGAGATGAAGGAGGTAGTGGTAGGGGTAAGCAACCAATAGCTTAAGATGATTATTGTTTTATTCAAACATTAGTTTTCATTTTGTATTGGCCACTATGTTTTATTCATTTCAAACACTCTTGATTATGCAAGTTTATTGTATGGATGATTGTCTTTTTCTAGTAATATTTTCTACGTTATGACTTCATATTACTTATTCCTTTTTGTTGATGACAAAGGGGGAGGAATATTATTGCTAACAATAAGAATGCAGGATATAGAGTGTCAGAGATTCAAGGGGAGTAAGTATTTATGTTATATATATATATATATATACAGTCGAAACATATATCTATTTACAGGTTGTCATCAATCAAAAAGGGGGAGAATGTTGAGACTTAGTTTTGATTCATGACACAAAGCTATCACTATGACATATAGATTTGACGGCTGCTACGACAAAAAGAAACAAGGAGACGAGACCTTAAAAACTAGTGCATCAACTATGGTATTTTGTTTTTAAGTCTTAGGTCAATATTGTTAAAATCTCTCCTCGATTACGTCTACATTAGCTTATATATTTAATCATAATATTTATCAAATATTTTATACATATATAAGAAAACATCTAAATTATAAAAGTGTTTTAAAGTTATAGAAATTAATATACCTACGTAAACTGTGCTTACTGCAAAAATTTAACCATGTCAATCGACTGACCTAGACGACCAGTCGACTGACACTGGAAATTTTGTGCAGCATGTATAGATATATAGATATACGAATTTAAATTTAAAAATTACTTTGAATATTCAGTCGACTGACCCAGAGGCTCAGTTAACTGAATTTCTAGAACGACCACTTTTTGAAAAGACATGACTTTTGTGAAGAGTTGCGAACCTCTAACGAAAATATTCGAACACAACACTTTGATCGAAACTAAATTCACCAACAGTCACTGCTTTCAAAATTTTATAAATACAAACTCCAACTTGATTCCAAATCACTTAATCATAATCGAATTCTCTTATTTCTCTGATCTAACTTTCTGAAATCTATTTTTTATCATACTTCCAATCATTCTGCATTAAAGCAATATTATACCTTTCTATTCTTCATGTACTATAAATATATATATATATTTATACTCGAGGAGAAGATTGTAGGAAGGGTGTACTATAAGTGACAAATCCGTGTTATCGGAACACACATAAGTCAAAACTATTTTCTATATTTGTTGAAGTCCTGTTCTGTGGCTCAAGCAAGTGAAGTCCTCTTCGGCTGTTGAGGCGGAATCCTGTTCTGCTGCTCAGGTCCCTGTTCGGCTGCTCAAGGGTGTATAGACCTGTTCCTCCAAGTTAAGAGAGGGTTATTGTTTTTAGTGAAATTCCAGAAGGAGTCTGGACTGGACGTAGGACGGTGCTCCGAACCAATATAAAAATCGCTGGTGTCATTTTACTATACTGCTTTTTATTCTGCACTATTTACAGTATTACTATCATCACTATACTCTGTATTATCATATATCCATGTTACACAATCCATAGCACACTTTCAACTTTAGTACTCCCTCCAAACTCAACATCCTTAAAAACTGTAGCATTTTCCATCTTATAATTTTTTCTTAGTGTAGATTTATAAAACTTGTAGCTTTTAAGTCGCTTAGAATATAATAAAGCATTTTCTATCGTTTGTGCCTCAATTTACAATTATTTAGTAAGCTGAAACAAATAATCATATTAATTATCGAATCAAAATTTGAGACTTCGTTATAAAAGTTATTTAGCATAAGTGTATATATATATATATATATATATATATATATATATATATATATATATATATATATATAAGCTATATTTTAAACATTAAAAGCTTTAATTCGAACAATGTTTGAATTTATTCATAAATCAATCTTATTATTTCTAAATGAACAATAATAACCCAATTTGTTCATTTTAAAAATAGAAAACCGAAATTTATCTAAATGACAACATAATAAAAATATAAAATAAATCCAAACAGTATTATCGGAATCTCAATAATATCTTAAAAATATTCAGTAAACTTTACTTGGTATATCTGTATATCTTATTAAAGAAAAAACTATAAATATATATATGTTATTCCTTTTCTTCTCTATCCTTAGTGACTTCTTTATCCTTATATATACATTTATGTACAATGTACGATAAATAAGTACTTTCTATATTACCATGCTAAAATCTTTCTTCTTCTTATCACAATGTGAAATGAGCTCAATAAATGTCATTTTATTCTTAAAGAATTAATAATAACCTTAAAATGGATATACTGTGAATAAAGAGAACATAAGAAAAAATAACAATAACTTTAGTGCCTTTAACTTTTCAAGCAATATTTTCCACGTAGTGCTTATTTATGTTTCCTTTATTTTGACTTTATGGAATCAAGCACTATAAAGAATGCTTTTTTCTCCTTACACTTTTAATAAAACACTTTTCATTCTCAATAAAGAACTCCTTAAAATTGGTTATCCCTATAAGTACCGCATCCTTGAAGTCTTCTAAAATATTTTACTTTATGATCTTTTGACTCTTTCCTTTTGAAAAGCCTCACCTTTGAATGTTCTTCATGACAATATAAGAGCATTCGACCATAATATGAGTGGGTATGGCCCTCCTGATTGCAGGAGCTAGAACCATAAAGTTAAGAACAAACAACATGTCTTCTTAATAATCCTTTGAGTTAGTCCCAAACAAGTTGATATCATTGAAATTGGTAGACACTTCAGCCAAATTAGTCGAAAATTGAACAAAAATTAAGGATTGACCGTATATGCCCATATCCAAATATCATCCATAGTAAATTCAAATAATTGGTATATCTCTTCTCAAGATACCTAACACAACATTAATATCAAGTCTTTGGATAGTAATATTAACTACAAGTGGTACTCTTGTTGTAATGATCAAATACTGAAAATAAATTTAAGTTAAATAACAATCTTCCTTTAGGTAGATTAGTTATTCACTTGTGAAACCTTAAATTGTCATATATTTATCATTACACATATGTTAGTTACTTGACCAGATATTAGTCTTCCTTTGGGCCGGCTAACATCTGCATGAATAAATACACACAAATATCAATTATTTTTATGAAGAACTAAAATAAGAGACGTCACTTTGGTGACATGTTACTTCAATTAGCTCACTTGAAATGTAGGATATTTTACAATTAGCTCGAAAAGAGACACCAAAAATGTATTTGAATTTATTTCCTAGTGTATATACAATATTTCAAGTGCTATAAAATACCCCCAAAAGCATTTTAAGTCCATATGACACTTGAAAATCTCAAAATTACAACTGTGGCACAATATGTTTTAATCAAAAATGTTATAATCTTTTACTTTAAGTATGTAGTTACATTCATGACATTTTCTATATAAGTATGATACAAGATATCATAAATAAATCACATAACAAATGTCACGGATGAACGCCGAAAATAAATGCCATATAAAATTATACATAGATGACACGGTAAATATTGTAATAAATAACATGAATGAATGTAGTAACTATAATATATAACTGAACCACAATATAGTTATACAGAATGCTACCATGCCACTTTATTTTTAATATATTATTTGAATACATAATTTAGGTCAATAACCATGCATTTTAGGTCAATAATCATGCTTTTTGTTAAAATATGAAAAATACCGCTCTTTTAATTTTATGATAACCAAAGCATGAAAGTGATACTTAATTTTAATGAGTGGGCCATGCATATAAAATATTTGTATCAATCAAATACAAGTGTATCAAATAATAAACAATATGCCTTTTCTTATTCCAAATACAAACGTACTACATCATTAAATTTATTGCAACTAACGCATTTACTGCATTTATGACAATAAATTAATTTATTTATTACTATAACAACCACATTTAATGCAGTTATGATATAGATAAATGCAATTCATCGTTATGTGGTCCAAAATGTAAACCGGTGTCATGTTAAAATTTATTTTAATAATATAATAAACACAAACACATTAAAGGAGCATACTTTGTTTCTAATTAACCAAAATTTCTGAAATAACCTAAATATCTTATATAAATATCCAAATTACTTAATCAAAAGTTAATTAAGGTAAAATAACCATAGAACCAGATTTACACATTTCCTGCATAAATGGTTCTAAATTATATATATCTATTTATACCATTTATAAACATAAAAAAATGATTGTACATATCAAATCCAAAACATTCGTCACCTTAAAATTCACAACTTATTTATAAAATATACAATAATAAACATGTGAATGCTTTAACCAATATAAATTATTTTCAAAATTCAGAGGAAGTTAGATTATTTCCCATAATTTAATGGTTTCAAAATTCTATCCTATTTCATAAATAACATACAGATCATTTAGATCTATCTGTCTTTATACACCAAAACAATTTCATAAATTATCCTTTCAATTTACAACAAAAAATTGATATAAACCAAATCCAAAATCATCATCAAAAATTCCTTTATGCATAGATCAAGATGATGAAACAAGTAAGATTACTACAGGACTTCTAAAACAAAGTTCAATTAAAACTTACTCATAATTAAAAAAAAATCCAATGAAATCAATGATGGGTGCTCTGATAACACTTGTTAGATTTCAATATACTTTAAGATCGATTAATCATGAAACCCTAGATCTCAATAGGTGACCCATATTGATTTAATTGAAAAGAAATAGAGGAAAGTAATCTGGTTAGCGGAAGGCATACCTGACTTAATAGCTACTGTTGGAAAAGTAAATTTGGTTTGGTTTTCCATATTGACACAACCCCTAGACCTTATATTAGATCTGAATTCATAGTTGCTGCTTTCATAAACTGATTGAGTGAAAGAGATAAATCTCAAAGGGGAATAACTGGGGCTTATGTAATTTGGAGATCATAACCCCTTAGTTATAATGTTGACATTTTCTAATTTGGCCCTTCGACAAAATAGAGTTGCCCTGGTATCTACACATTAATACCATGACAATTATACCTCTAAGCCTTTTAACTTTAATTCATAATTTGATCACTTTAATTAGGCTATACATCAAAATAGCACAACCCATTTATTTTACATATGTGGCCTATATATTGAAAATTTCCAATATAATTTGCACTTCAACCTTGAGCCCTTCATCATGTACTTAAGTGGCGGATTATAGAGTAACATGATAGAGTGAGCGCATGTGAGAGAGGGAATTTTTTTTGAAAAATTGTTGGAGAAATGCAAAACAATATTTAACGTGTACTTTTGATATTGATGATGATCAAACTTCATCATAATGTGATTATCATTTATAATGTTTATCCGAAATAGTTAGTATTCAAAGAAAACTAAGATTAATACACCAATCAAAACACCTTAAATCATCCAAAATGATCCAAGCTCTGAATGTTGACCAATCTAGCTAACCAACTTCACCTAACAAACTGAAAGACCAATGAAGTTATGGCTACAAAACTGTGACGCCCCACCTCTATACTCATGCTAGCCAAAGACACTATGAGGTAATGCCGTCAACTAGCACGAAGAATAAGGTTGTTGAGGAGTGACCATCCGTGTAATTGCTTTGTGCGAGCACCGATATGTCAGATAGTACAACATGCATTTCATTTCAAGAGGAAATCCGACATACCGATACAAACTCAAAGCTACTAACAGTGGCTATATGATCTTCGGAAAAATATATAGAAATAAGCATAACACAAATCAGTCATAGATGTCCATATCACAAAGGCGGAAATAGATATGAATATAATACATAGAAGTGTACATCAGAGTAGTTGTCAAATAAGATCCACAATATCACAAAAGAATAGGTACAAGTGCAAGACAAAAGATTATGTATACATCAAGGAGTCTCTATCTCGAAAGTATAATAACAAAAACTACTAAACTAGAGTAGTTAACCAAAAGTCAGGTAATGTTCCCAGAAGAGGAGTCAAGCAGAAACAACTGTAACATCTCGGTCTGACCCGAGTGTTATTTTAATAAGAAAATAATAAACGGATCAGTCTAGCAAAAAAAATCAGATAAATTGAGATAGGATAAGAGATACGATTAAAACGTATGATAAAAAAATATCGTACTATGAGACGTATACATTAACCAACAACAAAAATCATACAATATCTCAAGAAATCTCAAAGCATTAAAAAGAATGTCATATTCTTTGTTTTATTCACCAAACCATAAATATTGACAAACATATCAATGCCAATCACAAAAGTTGGCGAAACACAAATTCTAGAAATCATTTGTTAGAAATGTAGAAATCACAAAAGTGGGAGGCCTATCACAAAACGGGAGCATAAAAACTCACCAACACGTGCATCACAAACGGAACGCTATTCCATGGTCGCTAACCATCAAATTTGAGCCGAAGCTCCACAAAACGGCCCGAAGACCATTGAGCCGAAGCTCCGCAAAACGGTCCGAAGACCTTTGAGCCGAAACTCCATAAAATGGTCCGAAGACCTTTGAGTCGAAGCTCCACAAAACAGTCTGAAGAACATGGGTGGCTACTTCATAAAATTGAGCCGAAGCTCCACCAAAGGATCTTCATAGATCCACAAGTGTAAATTACACTAAGTTAGTAAATAAATTAATTAGGCTTTATGTCCCATAACCACTGACTTAATTTAATTATTTACGAACAAATTGTAGACTTCCACTCGAAAATAAATGTAAATTACACTAAGCTAGTAAATATATGAGTTTAGCTTCATGTCCATAACTACTGGCTTAACTTAAATATTTACGAACAGATTGTAGATTTCCATTTGAAAGTTGTCACAAGAGTTTCAATCGAACAAGTCTAAGAATTAACCGACAAAGTAAACGCAAGCGTTTCATACCACTTGTTTTGCTAAGTCGTTTAATTGGATTTCTCGAACGAATGAGGTAAAGGTTTGTATATACTAGTAGATTGGAAAACGGTTTTATAAGCGAGCTTCATATTGAAAATAGAGTTGAAATCATCTTTGTGAAAGAGTTTGAATATTTAGTACTAATATAGAAATCTTTGTATTTTAAAGTGACAAACCACAAAATGATTGTAAAAACAACCTATCATCAAAAGAATTCACATACGAAGACGTGAATCAAATCCATAGAAATCAATACTGAATCCATCAAGATGGATATTCCCAAAAATCCCGAAAAAGAAGTCATCAAAGTTAATAATAAATGATAATAACAAATCGGATCAACATGAATCGTTAAAATTGGAAACCCAAGCAAAATAGGGAAATTGGGCTGAGGCAAGCAGGCCAGTGGACTGAACCAGATGGTCAGTTGGCTGGCCCAATGCCTGGAAACTTTCTGTTTCCAGAGACGGTAGATTCAGTCGACTGACTTACTTTCCCAGTCGTCTGAACCTGCTTTTAAAACTTTCTGTCTACTGGCTCAGTCGACTGACCTACTTTCCCAGTCGATAGAACCTGCTTCTAAAACTTTTCTGTCTACTAGTTCAGTCGACTGGCCTACTTTCCCAGTCGACTGAACCTGCTTCAAAACCATATTCAGCCTAGCCCCCAAGTGGGGCAAATCCTAACAATTTGCGATCGGACGAGCAATGGACGCTAGGGATTTACGCCAATCGGCAACCCAGCCCTATAGGCTCTTCGATGCATCACCAACATATGTTCAAACATAAAAGCTAGGATTTTTAAAGATTTTGACATCAAAACATCAAAAATTGGAATATTCATAAAACCAATTCAATCAAAAGCAAATGAATAAGAATAGATGTTAGGAATTCATACCTAATCGACAAAGAAAGTTATAGACATAGATGTGAGTTCAAAAACTCACCTTTTACTCAAAAACAATGAAGGAGAAACTTTTAAAACAAGGCAAGATCAATTTCTCTTCGATTTCAACTCAAGGAACTTCAATCTAAGCTCATAAGAAAATATTTCCTAAGTTAGATTATAGGAAATTTCTGAAATTGGAGAGAGATTGAGATGGAGAAGAAGAAGAAGAAGAGGATGCTTGCCTAAGTTTCTCTTTGATTTTGGAGCTAGAACTTGGATTTGCAAAAGAAACTAAGGCCTAGGATTTTAATTTCCAATCTCTTCCCCCATTTTTACTAAAGCTTGAAGTGTTAGGAAATGAGAATGAATGAAGAGGAAGGGGTGGACTTAGGATATAAGATGATTTAGGTTAGTGGGTTGAAACCCAAACCCAAACCCGAAGCCCTAAGTGAAAATGTCGAAATTCTAGCTAACTCCAAACATATCGATGTTTATATTCAACAAGGTCGCAAACACCATTTTGAACTCAATGGAAGCGGTCTCGAGTCCTAATTCGCCTGTTTGCAAAAAGTAGCTTTTTGGACTTTAATCCGACCAATGATGCTATATTTAAATAAAATATTTAAATATACAATCGTAAATATGCGGGTTGTTACAGACTCCCCTCCTTAAAGAAATTGCGTCTTCACAATACTTAAGAAGAAAATAAAAAGTAACAACCATAAAAGCATATCAACACAAAAGAAACTTGAAATATGAAGTTCACTTCAAAGAGCACGAGAGAGTAAGTCTGAATGTGTTCGCTCGATGAATTCTCTAGATTCCCAAGAGCAATCTTTAGGATTTGAGGACCATTGGACTTTCACAAGAGATACATCTTTAACACAAAGACGTTTAACCTCCGTAGCAATGATACGAATAGAATGTTTCTCATAAGTCAAATTAGACGAAACTTCAATTTCTTCCACAACACTGGGCTCAAGAAGTGAATCGGAATCCCTAAGGCATTTCCGTAGTTGAAAAATGTGAAACACGTCATGAATAGCAGAAAACTGATCTGGTAATAAAAGGCGATAAGCCACGGAACCAATGCGTTCGGTGATGGAAAATGGACCAATATATCGAGGCGCTAACTTTCCCGATCGACTGAAATGCACAACACCCTTCGTAGGTGAAACACGAATAAACACCAAATCTCCCACAGAAAATTCTAATTTACTTCTTCGGTTATCGGCATTGGATTTTTTTTCTAGTTTGAGCTTCTTTCATCCTATAGCGAATAAGGTCAATCCTTTCTATGGAATCACGAATAAAATCTGGACCTAAAACCAGCTTCTCACCGGCCTCAAGCCGGTGCCATACCAATACTAGATTGGAAGCTATTATTATAGGAAAACTCAACAAAAGATATATGATCTTCCCAACTTCCACCAAAATCAAGAACACATGCACGAAAAAGATCTTTAAGAGTTTGATTCACACGCTCAGTTTGTCCATCGGACTGAGGATGATAAGCAGGGCTAAAATTAAGCTTCATTCCCAAAGCTTTTTGAAGACTCTTCCAAAATCCACTAGTAAACAATGGATCACGATCGCTAACAATAGAACTAGGGACTCCATGTAATCTAATAATTTTTTTAACATAGAGTTTGGCCAAAAGAGGTACGGTCCGATTAGACCGAACGTGAATAAAATGGGCGGATTTTTTAAGTCTATCAACTATCACCCATAGGCTATCATGGCCCAAATGAGAACGGGGAAGTCCGTCAATAAAGTCCATGGAGACTTGATCCCACATCCAAATTGGAATGTCCAAAGGTTGCAATAACCCACCGAGCCTTTGATATTCGGCCTTAACGAGTTGGCAAGTCATGCAATGCTTGATGAAGTTAGCAATATCAGATTTCATTCCATCCCAATAATAAAGTCGCTTCATATCCGCGTACATTTTATTACTACCGGGATGAATGGTAAGTTTAGAACGATGAGAATCTTCTAAAATGTCTTTACGAAGATCACAAAAATTTAGCATGATAAGTCTACCAAATTTTCGAATACCACCACGAGCATCAATATCAAGGTCTTTCAAACCTCCTTTATCAATTTTATCCCTATAACTTTGGCTAAAAAGAGACAATTCAGGATCTAGCTTTTGAGCTTCAAGAATGCGGTCTAAAAGAGATGGATGAGCCTCAAGGCTACATAGAACAAGAGATGAATATGAACCGGATTCACGATCTCGAACCTCACAAGTGGATAAAGTCTCGAGATCCTTCCATTCGGATATCATCATAGAAACAACCGCTTGTTGCTTACGACTAAGGACATCGGCAATAGGATTCCCCTTTTTTCGGGAATATAAAGAATATCAAGATCACAAGATGCAAGGAACTCGAGCCAATGTTGTTGATGCAAATTAAGTTCCTTTTTGAGAAAATAAATATTTCAAAGATTTATGATCGGTATAAAGAACAATTTCTCTCCCCAAAAATAATGATGCCAATTCTAAAAGCGAAAATAATAGCCGCGAACACTAGATCATGAGTGGCGTACCTTGTATCGATAGGCTTTAACTACATAGATGCATAAATGATAGAATGTTCTCTTTCGCAAGAGAACGACACCCAAACTAATTCAACTAGCATCGGCAAAAACAATAAAGTCTTAATTCCCTTCGGGAATCATAAGAATAGGAGTATCGGAAAAGGGTTCTTTTAAATGATCCTCTTTCTCAAAAAGCTAAGACATTCAAAATTATAATTAACTTTATGTAGTCATTTTTCTAGAAAAATTCACTTATTACAAGTCAATTTACTGTGTCTGATTGTTTCATTATAGCGTTTAGGAAATTCCTATCGATAACGTTGATCAGACGCATCGACCGGAATTCTTAAAGCACTCAATGGGAAATACAACACAAAATCACCTTCTATATGATAAAAATATCTATTAAAAACTTTACAAATTTTCTTTACTCATTTTAAGAACAAAGTCCAATTATACTTGTAAATATCTTATGAAAAAGATTGGCAAAATATTCAAATTGCAATTTTCATCCATAATCAATAAATTAAAAATCAAACTCATCAAGATATTCATAGAATACTCGATTCATAAGATGGATGAAATAAGCTGGATGGTTCGTCAACCAAATGGCATAACAAGTCATTCATAAGAGTCAAGTGCGGAAGGCGATTAGTAGAACAGCATCGTCCGCAACTCATAGCTAATGAAAATGGGTGGCAAAGTCGAACTAAAAAGATCTTAGTACCACTCAATAGAATTGCTTAGGTGATAATCCTAAGACAAGCTCAAAGATACCAGAAAATTCACAAACTACTTGAATGAGGAGAATAACAACTTTCTCAACAAGTGGGCCTAGGGAATAAAATGATGCCACCAAATTGGAATTGAAATCGTCAAGAAAAATAGAAATCTGCATAACAGTTTGAGGATGTCGAAGATAGATAGTCCACACGGGGCATAGGATATGGCTTCATAATGATCAAGCCAATCTTTTCACGAAAAATCATTTTTGAAGCCTAAGTAATGCATAACCTGCAAATCGGTTCGAAAAGAAAAATCACATAAAATAATCTCAACATTCTAGAATGCCATATTCTTTATTTTATTCATCAAACCACAAATATTGACAAACATATCAATGCCAATCGCAAAAGTTGGTGAAACACAAATTCTAGAAATCATTAATTAGAAATCCAAAAATCACAAAAGCTATCACAAACCGGGAGCATAAAAACTCACCAACACGTGCATCACAAACGGAACGCTATTCCATGGTCGCTAACCATCAAATTTGAGACGAAGCCCCACAAAACGGTCCGAAGACCTTTGGGCTGAAGTTCCACAAAACGGTCCGATGACCATGGGTAGCTACCCCACAAAATTGAGCCGAAGCTCCACCAAAGGATCCTCATAGATCCACAAGTGTAAATTACACTAAGCTAGTAAATAAATGAGTTAGGCTTCATGTCCCATAACCACTGGCTTAACTTAATTATTTACGAACAAATTGTAGATTTCCACTCGAAAATAAGCATAAATTACACTAAGCTAGTAAATATACGAGTTTAGCTTCATGTTCCATAACCACTGGCTTAACTTAAATATTTACGAACAGATTGTAGATTTCCACTCGAAAGTTATCACAAGAGTTTCAATCGAACAATTCTAAGAATTAACCGACAAAGTAAATGCAAGCGTTTCATACCACTTGTTTTGCTAAGCCGTTTAATTGGATTTCTCGAACGAATGAGGTAAAGGTTTGTATATACTAGTAGATTGGAAAACGGTTTTATAAACGAGCTTGATACTGAAAATAGAGTTGAAATCATCTTTGTGAAAGAGTTTGAATATTTACTACTAGTATAGAAACCTTTGTATTTTAAAGTGACAAACCACAAAAATGATTGTAAAAACAACCAATCATCAAAAGAATTCACATACGAAGATGTGAATAAAATCCATAGAAATTGATACCGAATCCATCAAGATGGATATTCCCAATAAATCTGAAAAAGGTCATCAAAGTCAATAATAAACGATAACAACAAATCAGATAAACACGAATCGATTAAAATTGGAAACCCAAGAAAAATAGGCAAATTGGGCTAAGGCAAGCAGGTTAGTCGATTGAACCAGATGGTCAGTCGACTGGCCCAATGCTTAGAAACTTTCTGTTTCCAGAGACGGAAGATTCGGTTGACTGACATACTTTTCTAGTCGACTGAACCTGCTTCTAAAACTTTTCTATCTACTGGCTCAGTCGACTGACCTACTTTCCCGTTCGACTTAAGCTGCTTCTAAAACTTTTCTGTCTACAGGCTTAGTCGACTAACCTACTTTCCCAGACGACTGAACCTGCTTTAGAAGCGTATTCAGCCTAGCCCCCAAGTGGGGAAAATCCTAACATTCTGCGA
The DNA here is from genome assembly GCA_030765085.1 of Allium cepa. Classification (NCBI taxonomy): domain Eukaryota; kingdom Viridiplantae; phylum Streptophyta; class Magnoliopsida; order Asparagales; family Amaryllidaceae; genus Allium; species Allium cepa. The sequence continues at coordinate 483,881,799 of CM060934.1, read as the reverse complement.
TTGGACGAGCAATAGGCGCTAGGGATTTACGCCAATCGGCAACCCAGCCCTGTAGGCTCTTCGATGCATCACCAAAACATGAGTAATACACCGCCTAACCTTTGAAGAGCATTAAATACTCTGGTCTCAACAGATGTACCAATATCCTTTCTTGAAACATCTTGACCAGAAATTTTTAAAACAAATATTATTTAGTATTGTGATTAATTTCTCAAGACTGCAACTATTTGCAATTATAATCTCATAACATTTTATTTAAGTATTTTCTTATTATATATTATATTTTAATTGCTTAATTAATTATATCACAACATAACAAAGTATATAAAAGAAAATCGAACACCTTTATTACGAACCAGATTGATCATAGAGTTGGATCCATATAAAAAATTACATTTACCCTAGGGCATACCATTAACTCTTTCACCGTTCAACTTTATTTAAAAAATCAAATCAGTTAAAGAACACCTAAGAGAATAGAAAAAGGGAAGAAGTTCCTTAAGCAGTTTGATCGAGAAATTAAGATAGAATAAGAGCAACTTATACTAGAAGCTGATTGATAATCCCTCAGATAAAAAAAATCAAGATTATAAAGAAATTTTGTATCAATTAAAAAGTCTAATGCACAACTATGCTATTCAAAACCAGCAAAAGGCTAAAATAAATTGGTTAAGGGATGGTGATTAATGCATAAACTTCTTTTGTTGTAGCCTGTCTAGCAATAGAATTAGAAATACTATCGAATTCCTTATGGATGATGATGGTAAGACAATTACTAATGCTGAAGAAGTATAATAAACTACAATATCTTACTTCTTCGAACTTTATAAAACTGATGCTACGAACAAAGTTTTCTTTAAAATTATCTGCAAGAAAATATTATCAGAAAATGCGAGAAAAACTTTGAAAGCAGGAATCACATTGGAAGAAACAAAGGAAGCAACTTTTCAGATTGATGAACATGGTAGTTCAGGGCCTGATGGCATGGAGTCAAAAAATTTCTAACATTATATGGATTTAATTAAAAATGATCCTGCAGCAGGTATACGAGGTATTTATGCAAGCGGAGACTCAATCAAAAAAATCAACAATACTTTTATCACTATGGTGCCAAAAAAGTAAACTCAAGTTCCATATCATATTTTTGGCCTATATCATGTTGTAATGTCATATATAAAATCCTACGAAATGTGATATGCAGCAAGATCAAGGGGATGGTGAACTAGCTTATTTCGGTAAATTAAAATGCATTCATTCCAGGCAGAAACATTAGTGAAAAATGTCTTAATGCCTATGAAATGGTGATAATTTTATTAAGGATCAAACAACATGTGTTTAAAGGTTGATCTACAAAAAGCATATGATATAATAGGTAGGGAATTTATATGTCACATGCTTTTGTGCATGGGATTTACCCATAAAATAGTCAATTTGAAATATAAATGCATCTCTTCTCCAACCTTTTTAGTTCTGGTTAAAGGCGGTCCATGTATGTGGATATATTGAAAGTAACACAGGTCTTAGAAGAGGAGATACACTATCTCCTTATCTTTTTGTATGGCAATGGAATATCTCTCAATACTGTTAGAACTATTACACATAAAAGGTAATTTGTCACCCGTTTATAAGAATGATTCCATCATAGACCATTTAATTTGTGCAAACGATCTTCTAATTCTTGCTAAACCTAGTACCGAGAATTCTTAATTAATTAAAGAAGTCATGTTGTAGTTAAAGTCAAATATTGGCCTAGTGGTGTATGAGGAAAAAATAAAAAATATCATTGAGTAAAGGGGTGGTGAGGAAACAAGAGATAACCGACTTATTCACAATCCAAATAGAGAGTTTGTCAATTGCATATCTTAGAATACCACTAAGCCATATTACGTTATAAATAACATATTATAGTAAGCTATTTGATAAAATCAAAATGAAATTAAATGGTGGAGTGGTAGATTACTTACTTTTGTATGAATATGCGCTTATATGTTTTTGTTTGATGATAATAAACATATATATTCATTTAAATGTATTTGGTAATGTACTATTTTGTTTTTCATAGATTAAATAAATATTTGTTGATAAAATGAATTACACAGAATTTGAATGGAATTTGAATTCAAACAGAAATTTTATTCAACAAATATTTATTACAATCTTGAATAGTAGAAATTCAAGCTCTCACTATACATATACAGTTTTGAATACATCACAATTCAATTTACATTAATAACCTCGCTACATATCACTTACACTCGTATTTTTTCTTCAACTGCATTCCAGTTTGAATCCAGCATCTGAGCAATCTGCAAAAATATTCACTAACGCAGTAAAATTGAAAAAAAAAATTTTGCAATATAAAATGAAATATGATTTTTGAAAATATTGTCTGCCTCAGTTATTTGGGTTATTCGTCATCATTCACATTTGAATTCATCACACACGAACAGTGTGACATGCACAGTGTATCACTGTACATGCCACAAGGCCGTGCACATCAATATACACTTGATAATGCTACAGGGACAGGTGAGCGCAGGTCAAACCCAAATGAAAAACCGGGTTCAACTCACGTGCAATATATTGAAAATCACGACACGAGCACAAGGTCAAACCCGAGTTTTTAAAACTGGGTTCAACACAAGGCACAATAAACTGAATGCAAAGGTCAAGTCATTGTTGTCATGACTCAACTCGAATGCAAAGCTTCGACAAATCAAAACTGCATCAGATCACAAATGCAAGACCAAAGTGCAACAGACCAACTCCAAATGCATCAGTGCATGAAGACTGAAACAACATCAAAGCATGAACTCACATGTACAACTGTGAAAACTGATGTGAAACAATGCATGCAAGTGCCAACCAGAATGAAGACCAACAGCAAAATGGACTGCAACAATCATGTATGCAGACCAGACCAGACCAAACAAAGAACCACAAGTACAAAATGATGCAATACCAAACTTCACAAAGCAATGACCAGAGCACAAAGAAGTACAAAATGAAAACTACAAAGAACATCAACAATGCAACAATGTGCACAGATGCAAGCTACAGATATAGTGGCAACTACACAAAGCAACCAGAAATTCATGACCACAGTGAAGATACACAGTGAAAATGCTCAATGCACCAAGTACAGGTAGCAACATGGTACAATGCAAATACATGGAACAATACCAAAGTATGGAGTGTGCAAGTGCAAATGACCAGAGCTCATGCAAACATGAAGTGAATGCAATAACAGCAAATACCACAATATCAAGTGAAAAGTGCAGACTAAAATCAAGTGCAATTCGAATTGACAAAACAGTTTCAAGCTACAACAAGCAGTTGCAACATGGTGAACAATACACAGTGCAGAGCACAAGCAAACTGAAACATCTCAAGTTCAATATCCAAGCAACAATGAAAAGTAAGGAACCAAATACTCAAGTCAACAGTGAAGTGAACATCAGTCAACAATTTCAAGTGACAAGTTGAAGCAATAGTGTCACAATATCAAAGCTTCAGAAAGATCAAAGACAGCAAACAATGTGCACCAGTCCAGGCTACAACATGAATAATGCAAGAACACAGACCAACAGCTACATCAAAAGCAAGTGCAACAGAGAATGGCAACATGCAAAAACAAGGCCAGAGAAATGCACAGTGGAATGAACAAGTGATGCACATGATATGGCAATCACAAATGCTTGAAGACTACAGAACATCAAGATGAATCAAAACAAGTTCGATCAATATCAATAACCAAGGTCACAGTGAAATTAAAATCATCAGAGAAGATGTCCAGAGACAAAGCTCACCGGGATGAACACAAAGAAATGATGATGGCCGAAAGTTATGCAGATTCACGATTGTATACAGTCAAGAAAATCAAGTGCGTGCAATGTTTGAAAAAGTGACAAATTAAAAGAGGAAAGTCACTACCATTTCAAACAAGTAAAAATCGAACGTTTGAAAATCAAGGCCGTGAGTAACGAGTTGAAATTATATCAGGAAAGTCGTGCGCATCAAGCAATTGAAGCATTAGGAAAGTGATGAAGTCGCGCAAGTAAATACGAACGAATCAAGTGTTTCGAATTCATATAAATACCAAACCCAAATCATCATCATCGGCATCGAGTTCAATTGAAGCAATCATTAAACTAGCAACGAAAGAAATTACATACCGAAGCAAACAACGAACTCGACCAACAGAGGAGCAACGCAATCTCGAAGTCAACCAAGCAGCCTATCTCAAGAGAATCGATCATCAGAGAACGAGTGCGAGCAAACCAGAGAATTGAATTGGAAAAGCCCCAATTTAGATCGCAAGAGCCGAAGCCCTAATTTCAGAATGAAGAAAGAATACAACGTCGGCCGCCACTTTCTTCACATAGCAAAAGAAAAGATCGGGTTAAAGAATAAAAGGGCCGGCCTTGATTTATAAAAGGGGTTTTTATTTTTAGAAGGCTTAAGTTTATTTTTTAATAGGGTTTAAGTTTTAAATCTAGTTTTATTTGAGAAAAATTATGGAGTCAAGTTTGTATTTTAATTTTTGCTCCTGCTTTTATTTTTGAAGTCTGTTTTTCCTTTTCTTTTCAAAGTATTGGTAAATCACCACCTAGGTTTTAGGTAGTGTCAGATTGTCTAGTTAGAATTAGTTCAATGAGCAGGGTGTGCGAGTTTGCAAAACTCTATAGGCGGGAGCAGAATTTGCGAGTTTGCAAAGCTCTATAGGCAGAGCAGGGGGTGCGAGTGTAGTAGAGTGTTTGTGAGCGGGAGCAAGGGTTTGCGAGTCTGTTAGAGTGTTTGTAAGCGGGATATTGTTTAATTCTAATAGAAATCTGGGAAAGCAGCAGTAGGCAGGGGTTGCCGAAGCTGGGTAAATTTTGTGTGTGATTTACTTTTCAGCATATTTATTTCTGAAGTTTGTTTCTGTGTTTAAAATCGAGAAAATTTGCTATAACCCTATTCACCCCCCCTCTAGGGTTAATCTAGATCTTACAAGTGGTATCAGAGTACGGTATTTTTCTTTAACTCTATAGTCATGAATCAACCAGATAATACTTTTGTTGAGGGTCGTTCCAATATTATTCCTTCTATTTTCGATGGAATAGATTTTTTGAACTGGAAATTGAAAATGGAATTTTATTTAAAATCTGTTAATATTAAATGTTGGGATATTATTGAAAATGGGTGTGATATAACAAATAAGGAAATTCTCTCGATTAATGCTCTTGCTATGCATATATTATATTCTCATATTAATCGTGATAATTTTTATTTCGTCTCTCATTGTGAAAATGCACAGAAAATCTGGAATACTTTCGATGCAATATATGGTGCAAAAGTCAATAGCAATGAGATGTCCTCCACAACCGAATCAGTTAAAGAAATGTGCTTAACAGGATTGGTAAATAGCAGTTGTGATGAGGATGATGATGATGGAGCAGCCGAGCTGGCATTACCAATGAAGAAATTCAAAAGGAGGAACCGCAAATACGGAAATACAGCTCTAAAGCAAAAACTAAAAAACAGAGAGCACAATATGAAGCCAAGCGAGGTATCAAAACTCACTCACTCAGAATTACTTATTTATTTTCACGAAGTGAATGGCTGTTTTGAACGACTTAGGGAGAAGTATGCCAAACTTGAATCACAAAAAGATACTTTGATAGAATTAAATGAACAACTCGACAAATTAGTTAAAACCTATCAAAGTAAGATCCCTAAGTGTGATAAGTGTCCAACATTCGAAAAGGAAATTAAAAAATCAGAAATCAATATAAAATCACTTGAAAATGAAATTCTGATTTTAAAAGAGAATGAAAATACTAGGAGAGAGAATTCTATTAAAAAGTGCACACAATTGATAAATGAAAATGAATCTCTCAAAACACAAGTCCAACAATTATCAATGACTTTAGATAAATTCTCAAAAAGTGAAAAATCGTTGAATATGCTATTAGGAAAGCAAACTGTTAATACGGTTAGACAAGGACTTGGATATAATAAATCTGAAAATGTTGAAAGCAAGATTAGCCAAGAAAATTCAGTGTGCACAATTTGTAGAAAATTTGGACACAATCAAAATAATTGTTGGTATAGACCCAAACACGTGAAAACTATATCAATTTGGGTTCCAAAAGGCACAAATATAAAATCTTTCAAAGTTAAACAGATTTGGGTGCCGAAGGGAGCAATTATAAATAGTTTTGGGTCTCCACAAAATTATTGTTCAAAATATTATGCCACTAACAATCATGGACCTATAAAAACAAATAGGTCACATAAATCTTTTTCCGTGTAGGTGTGGTGGCAGGCTAAGGAACAACAACAGTGTTCTTTGGATTTTTGGCTGTTCCAGAAACACAACGGGCGACAAAGCAAAGTTCCTTAGCCTAGTACAAAGGTGACAGAATCACAATAGGCAATCACGAAAAATTATCGTAAAGGTAAAACAGGTGAAGGTATATTTGATCAATATATTAAATGTGATAATCTGCACCGTTTTTTTGAATTAAATCAGCCAATAATGTGATGATGTTGTAAAGAAGATGATTTTGATTCTGACTTGTTCAACACGCTAACTCTATATTCACGGTTTTTTCTTCTGATTATTTACATGGCTTCGATCCAAATTTAAGAGAAGGTCATTTGAAATGCTGTTAAAAATTGAGTTTGAGTTTCTTATGCACATTCTCATGGTCTTGTTTATCAAATTAGTGATGTTTTGGAGTGAAAGAGAAATTCAGATGCAGTAGGGGGAGCATAATTTTCCATTTGCATCTAGGCTTATTTGAATATTTCTCTTTGCATGCATATATGTAGGGGGAGCATCATGTAGAGAGGAATCATTCAAATAGGGGGAGCAATTAGAGTATATCATTGATCAAATACATTTAACACGGTCAAAATCTTAAATATATGTTTGTTATCATCAAAAGGGGGAGATTGTATGAATATGCGCTTATATGTTTTTGTTTGATGATAATAAACATATATATTCATTTAAATGTATTTGGTAATGTACTATTTTGTTTTTCATAGATTAAATAAATATTTGTTGAATAAAAATGAATTACACAGAATTTGAATGGAATTTGAATATCCGAAATTTTATTCAACAAATATTTATTACAATCTTGAATAGTACAAATTCAAGCTCTCACTATACATATACTGTTTTGAATACATCACAATTCAATTTATATTAATAACTTCACTACATATCACTCACACTCGTATTTTGCCTTCAACTGCATTCCAGTTTGAATCCAGCATCTGAGCAATCTGCAAAAATATTCATTAACGCAGTAAAATTGAAAAAGAAATATTTTTGCAATATAAAATGAAATATGATTTTTGAAAATATTGTCTGCCTCAGTTATTTGGGTTGTTCGTCATCATTCACATTTGAATTCATCACACACGAACATTGTGACATGCACAGTGTATCACTGTACATGCCACAAGGCCGTGCACATCAATATACACTTGATAATGCTACAGGGACAGGTGAGCACAGGTCAAACCCAAATGAAAAACCGAGTTCAACTCACGTGCAATATATTGAAAATCACGACACGAGCACAAGGTCAAACCCGAGTTTTTAAAACTGGGTTCAACACAAGGCATAATAAACTGAATGCAAAGGTCATGTCATTGTTGTCATGACTCAACTCGAATGCAAAGCTTCGACAAATCAAAACTGCATCAGATCACAAATGCAAGACCAAAGTGCAACAAACCAACTCCAAATGCATCAGTGCATGAAGACTGAAACAACATCAAAGCAAGAACTCACATGTACAACTGTGAAAACTGATGTGAAATAATGCATGCAAGTGCCAACCAGAATGAAGACCAACAGCAAAATGGACTGCAACAATCATGTATGCAGACTAGACCAGACCAAACAAAGAACCACAAGTACAAAATGATGCAATACCAAACTTCACAAAGCAATGACCAGAGCACAAAGAAGTACAAAATGAAAACTACAAAGAACATCAACAATGCAACAATGTGCACAGATGCAAGCTACAGATATAGTGGCAACTACACAAAGCAACCAGAAATTCATGACCACAGTGAAGATACACAGTGAAAATGCTCAATGCACCAAGTACAGGTAGCAACATGGTACAATGCAAATACATGGAACAATACAAAAGTATGGAGTGTGCAAGTGCAAATGACCAGAGCTCATGCAAACATGAAGTGAATGCAATAACAGCAAATACCACAATATCAAGTGAAAAGTGCAGACTAAAATCAAGTGCAATTCGAATTGACAAAACAGTTTCAAGCTACAACAAGCAGTTGCAACATGGTGAACAATACACAGTGCAGAGCACAAGCAAACTGAAACATCTCAAGTTCAATATCCAAGCAACAATGAAAAGTAAGGAACCAAATACTCAAGTCAACAGTGAAGTGAACATCAGTCAACAATTTCAAGTGACAAGTTGAAGCAATAGTGTCACAATATCAAAGCTTCAGAAAGATCAAAGACATCAAACAATATGCACCAGTCCAGGCTACAACATGAATAATGCAAGAACACAGACCAACAGCTACATCAAAAGCAAGTGCAACAGAGAATGGCAACATGCAAAAACAAGGCCAGAGAAATGCACAGTGGAATGAACAAGTGATGCACATGATATGGCAATCACAAATGCTTGAAGACTACAGAACATCAAGATGAATCAAAACAAGTTCGCTCAATATCAATACCCAAGGTCACCGTGAAATTAACATCATCAAAGAAGATGTCCTGAGACAAAGCTCACCGGGATGAACACAAAGAAATGATGATGGCCGAAAGTTATGCAGATTCACGATTGTATACAGTCAAGAAAATCAAGTGCGTGCAATGTTTGAAAAAGTCACAAATTAAAAGAAGAAAGTCGCTGCCGTTTCAAACAAGTAAAAATCGAACGTTTGAAAATCAAGGCCGTGAGTAACAAGTTGAAATTATATCAGGAAAGCCGTGCGCATCAAGCAATTGAAGCATTAGGAAAGTGATGAAGTCGCGCAAGTAAATACGAACGAATCAAATGTTTCGAATTCATATAAATACCAAACCCAAATTATCATCATCGGCATCGAGTTCAATTGAAGCAATCATTAAACCAACAACGAAAGAAATTACATACCGAAACAAACAACGAACTCGATCAACAGAGGAGCAACGCAATCTCGAAGTCAACCAAGCAGCCTATCTCAAGAGAATCGATCATCAGAGAATGAGTGCGAGCAAACCAGAGAATTGAATTGGAAAAAGCCCCAATTGGATCGCAAGAGCCGAAGCCCTAATTTCAGAACGAACAAAGAATACAACGTCGGCCGCCACTTTCTTCACATAGCAAAAGAAAAGATCGGGTTAAAGAATAAAAGGGCCGGCCTTGATTTATAAAAGGGGTTTTTATTTTTAGAAGGCTTAAGTTTATTTTTTAATAGGGTTTAAGTTTTAAATCTAGTTTTATTTAAGAAAAATTATGGAGTCAAGTTTGTATTTTAATTTTTGCTTTTGCTTTTATTTTTGAAGTCTGTTTTTCTTTTTCTCTTCAAAGTATTGGTAAATCACCACCTAGGTTGTAGGTAGTGTCAGATTGTCTAGTTAGAATTAGTTCAGTGAGCAGGGTATGCGAGTTTGTAAAACTCTATAGGGGGGAGCAGAATTTGCGAGTTTGCAAAGCTCTATAGGCGGAGTAGGGGGTGTGAGTCTAGTAGAGTGTTTGTGAGAGGGAGCAAGGGTTTGCGAGTCTGTTAGAGTGTTTGTAAGCGGGATACTGTTTAATTCTAATAGAAATCTGGGAATGCAGCAGTAGGCAGGGGTTGCCAAAGCTGGGTAAATTTTGTGTGTGATTTACTTTTCAGCATATTTATTTCTGAAGTTTGTTTCTGTGTTTAAAATCGAGAAAATTTGCTATAACCCTATCCACCCCCCCTCTAGGGTTAATCTAGATCCTACAACTTTATGTGGTAGAGTGAAGTTAATTAAAACAATTATATACCCCACTATATCTTTTCTGCTACAAATTTGTCAGATTCCCCTTAATGCTTAATGTTATAAATAAAATAGAATCATTATGTTTTGATTTTTTATAGTTGAGGAAACAACATAAAATTAGTTGGGAGACGATATGTAAAACAAAACAAGAAGGGGGATCGGGGTTAAGAGGATCCCAAGATATAAAAACTACGTTGGCCTTAAAACCGCTATGGAAGCTTTTACATTAGAAAATTTTTATGGTTTGTGTATATGAGTAATAAATATTGTAAAAATAAAAAATGGATTGTAAAGAAAGACCCAATTCCATCCTTTATATGGAAATTTTCATTGAAAACCATGGCAAATAGTAGACACGTGTTTGGTTTGACCCATTACAGTGCAGTGCTCATGTAGTAAGTTTACATTGATAATGGCATAAACACAAGTGTCTGGTTTGATCCCTGGATTCATAAGGATTTTATGGTAAAAATTTAGGGTGGCAAACTATGTGCATTATCCAATGGTTTTTGGAACTAACCCGGTCAATAGCGGGTGGATTGGGTACATTTCAAAAAAAATTCTGTATTTCGATCATAGTTGGCCTACGAAGTCTAATCGGTTTCACTAGATCTAATCTAATTCTTTTTAGTAACATCATATTTTATTAATATTTTCTTTTTCATAATTAATTAAATTAAATTTATTAAAGTGTTAAATTTGTGAATAAATCAAATATATTTATATTTTTAATTGTTTGGCAAAGATGTGATGTGCACGTAAATGTGCATATTGTTACCACCAAATTTAATCTATTTAAATTAAATAAATGATCATATCGGTTATTTTATGTAGCGACCCGACTTTCTATCACCAGAAAATCGCATCACTAATTAAGAAAGAAAGGGATAGAAGAAGAAAAGAAAGAGAAGAAAGAATAACAACAGATTAGAATCTCACAGCGGAACGAATGAAATATAATATATAACATATATCTAGAATCATAAACATCAGAGTACACACTAAATCTCAATTTAGACAGTTATAACATTTCTGTCTAATATACAATACAAGGACAATTACACATATTAACACACAGCGGAAACTCTAACTTATCTACACGCTGAAGCCTCCTGCTCCAAAGCTCCTCCAGAATTCGTCAAGGATACCTGAATCACTTGACTACTCATACATAATATGAGTACCCAAGAGTTTAATAAAACAGAAAATAAACACTCGGGTCAGACAGGGGTCTAGTGTGAGTAAACGGTTTAAAGTTGCTTAACTTTAGAAAAACTTTTGAAAAGAAAGGTATCACGTAAGACTTCCCACACATAAACATGGAAAAGTTTTTACCTTACGCTAACCAAAACATTTGATAGGAAATCCAGTGATATTATAATAGTGTCTAAGGTTTTCAAGTAAATATGAAATAGCCGAAATTGTTACATGATTAAATTCCAGCTACTAGCCACAAAAGTGGGTAATGCAAACAAAACCGCAGGGTCTCGTAGGGAAAATGGGTTTCCAACAATGGCAGGGCTACTGAGGTACCGCCCGTCACAGTACGTGGCCTAGATCACCGTACCGAGGATCCACCCAAACTCCCCTGCAACACAAGGCAGGGACCAATCCTTACTGAACAGTCCCGAACAGGACCACCCCGCAGTTGGCTGCAGACCAACTGCCTACAAAGCCAAAATAAAAAGGGACATCTAGACAGGGATGTATCTCGTTCTCCAGTGGGAGCTACCCACGAAGCCTTGCTGCACCTCCCCTGTTTTAGCCATTCCCGGCTGATGTGGCTTAAGGCTGCAATTACCTTTGTAGGACAAATCTATCTTAGAATGCTCATCGTCCAACTTACGATGTTCTGAAAGCATTCAATCCATACAAGTCCGTTCTGGGTTCGAACGGATCCGAAGGCACTATCTCGTTGCACTCATTTTGAAATCACCTTTAGAGTCAACGACCATAGCCCTTACACTCTGAATCACCATCTCGAACCTATAAGCACTATTCCGTCGAACTCATTACGGAATCACCCACAGAGTTGTACTGACGTATAGTTCTTACACCTCGAGTCTTCACTTGCTCCACTTGGATTCACGACCTAACGTTTATTTTGGATCGGTGTGGTTTTCGGATATCTAAATATGGAAACCCGATCCCGGTCTCACCGAATCCAAACGCCATTTTATTGTCCAAGTTGTACTTAAGGGTTTTAAACAATAGATATTCAAAAATATTACTTAACATAAATGGATGATTCACATTACACAGATAGATAATTCACTACTATCACAATCATCCATAAATATCACAAAGCAACATATTTATCACATCTCAGATATATCACATTCATATCATCATATATCAATCAATGACATACGATATCATCCAATATCACTAACTCATCCAATGATACTTATCAACCAATCAATAATCACCCATACACAAGGTTGGCCCAACTTAAGTAATTTAATTAATTCTTAATTAAATTGATTCTTAGTTAATCACTTGGATTATCATCAATCCATCTTACTATTCATTAATTAATTCCTAATTAATTAATAAACACCACTTAATTATTTACCTTAATTAATCTCCCTTGATTAATTTTTACTTATTACTTTAGGTAAATATTCCTTAATTACAATATTAATTAATCATCTTGATTAATTACTTCGTAATTATCCAAGTAATTATCTTCTTAATTACCCTTTAAAATTAATCACACTTGATTAATTATTACTTAATTACCTTAATAATTATTTAATTAATCACACCTGATTAATCACCCTTAGTTCATCATACTTGATTAATTACTCTTGATTAATTACCTTTATTAAATCATACTTGATTAATCATTTATAATTAATCATATTTAATTAATTACTTTTAATTTATCACATTTGATTAATTACTTCTAATTACATTTAGTAATTTAAAATTTAATTATCCTTAAATTATTAATTAACAATTAATTAATTTCCATTAATTAATGATTACCTCATTAATTAAATTTCTTTTTAATTAATTACTTAACAAGTAATCAGTCACATAATTAACTACTCTTAATCCTTTTATTAATTAACCATTAATTAAATAATTTAAACCTTTAATAAATTTTATTAATTAATTCTTTAATTAATAACTCAAATGATTAATCCTTAATCACATCCACTTAATTACTTTTAATAAAGTAATTAACTCTTACTTAATAACATCTAGTAATTAACCAGTTAATTACTTCATCAAGTAATTATATTAAACTAACCCATAAGTGATTATCTTAATTAATCACAAATTTATTACTTAATTAATTATTTAATTAGTCATTTAAATTTAATTAAATGATTCTTAACTTTTTATATTATAAAAATTCTTAATTAAGAAGACCATTATCTTAACTAAAATATTTATATTAACCAATAACTTTTCAAGGGTTAATCAATTTAATTACCTTAATTATCTTCATAAATTTGTTTAACCAAACTCTTAAATACCCAATATAATTATTAATTATAATTGATTACTAAATTGATATCATGAACCCTTATTTAAAATAAAATATATTAGAAATCAATTATAATTAAAACACATTCTAAATATACCTTTAAATCTTTAAACTTCCCATGAATATTAAATAGAATTAAATACAAGCTTTATTTCAAAAATATCCATTTCTTTTTATTTTAAAAACGATCATATTTTAATATATATAAAGCCTGTTTAAAATTTGATTTTGAAATCAAATAGTTTTATAAGTAAAACTTATCCAACTTTTGTTTAAACCTTTATTCCAAAACCAAATTTTCTTTGTTTTCAAGCCTTTAAACATAACTGTTAATTTCCAAGCTTCAGACAAAACCAAAAAATCTGCTCTCTCAAAAAAAACTCGAGTAACCCATGGCAAATTCTTGCATCAATCCCGTGTCATCCAGATCTTCACTTGCTTCGAGTAAAAACAACGCAAACCCGAAGCCATCTTCGAGTCCCCTCATCTCGCCCAAACCCATAACAGAAAACATGAAATCGTGCACGTATACGTGCACACCGCCGATGGTCGACGGCGAACTCCACACCAGCCTTCCCCAAGTCGCACACAACCTCCACTTCAAATCGCGCCACCCAGAAAATCAAATTCGAACGAGAATCTAAAAATCACCTTCGAACCCAAACTGTTCGAACCACATCACCGAAAAAATTGGCCCTCCACGACAACCAAAACTTCAAGAGAAACCACCACCTCCTCCGTAGCTACGCCACGTCCTCCAGTTCCTTTGGCCACGACTGCAATCGCCTCTGGTTGCATCACGACGTCGCGATGCCTAAATGAATGTCGTTGGTAAAAGCAGGTAACAAAACGCTGCTTACACAAATTCCAGTCAAACCCTTCATCTAAAAATTCCAAAATGATTTTTCTAATGATCGACGCTGACCCTTCCACCTTCATGCTCAACCACGTCGACATCTTTGCCGTCGTTCGCCCCAAATTGGACGAAATGCTCAAAACAATCAAAACCCAAATTCTCGTAAATTACTCACCTAAAATTCGTGATTCAAATCTCAAAAAGCATGTTTTCTTATTTGCAATATGATTCTAGAATCAAAACTCAAGTTTGCATTCAAAGTTTTTAAACCAAATTATAATTTTACTGTAAAATTTTTAAATTTGAGCTAATCGTTAAATTTAACAACCTATAACTATTTTCAGATGTTAGATAATTTGATTACAATCATCTTTTCTTTACAAATCCAGGTCCAACTCGATATCAAAATCAAGTTATTGAATTTACCATGAGATTGAACTATTTTTATAAACACAGTGATTTTTTTTTAAAACTGTAGAAGCAATTCCTATATACAATCCAAACATGCTTTCAGTATACTTCAAGTAAATTAAGATATCACCATGTTATTCAATCATAAAATCAAGTTGCAACAACTGTTTAAAACTGTTTTTAAAAGATTTATTTACTCACCTTATTTGTAGAAAACAGAAAATGTTTCCAGGCTTGTTGTAATTTCTACATGTTGAAATACATTCTGCTGCAGTTGATTTCCAGCTTGCATGTTGATGTTTACATCTTGTTGCTCGATTAAACTTTCTTTGATGATGAGCTTTCTTTTGCCTTAGATTTAAATTATCCAGATTTATGTTTCTAATTGCAATTCCTGGTTCAAATTTCCAGATCTTACTTCTTTTATTTTTGATCTTTGTTCTTTTTTTATATTTGAGTTAAAATGAAAGAAAGATTTTCAGCTGAAGAATAATATTCTTCTTTCAATTTACAATTACATTTGAAATTTTATTTTATCTAAAGAATGACATTTGTCTATCCTATGTTCCCATTATCTTACACCTATGCGTAAGATTCACAAGTGTCATTAATGTTTACTAAATGTTTTACAAGTGTTATTATGTTAAATTAATATTTACAAAAGTTATTTCTAATGTTTTATTAATTTTTTAAATATTATCTTATTTTTAATAATCTATTTAAGCTATATACAATGTATTTATGTAATATTATAAAATGTTTTTATCATGTAAAAATAAACTTTAGACTTTCATAAATATCTTAAAAGCAAATTCATATATAGGCATTTATAAATAACTTATACTTTAATCAGTTTAATTCTATCATTTGTTTATAAATTGAGAAACTTAGTTTAACTCTTTATATAAAAAAAATTTAAAACAATTTTATCTTATGATAAAATTTAAAATGAAAGAATATCAAAAATGATTGAACTTTAAATTTAGATCTTATTTAAACAAAAGCTAAAAGTATTTGTTTAAAATAAATAAGAAATTAACTTTGTTATTTACAATTTAAATCTCAATTATTATTTTCAAAAACATTATATCAAATTTACATTTCAAATTACAAATTATATATTTATTAAAGTTTGAAAATACTTATTAAATTCAAATTAATAAAATTCATGTTTCAAATATATATATACAAATTTATATACACATTTCAAATAGAAAAACATTTTATCATTATATTTGATAATTACTATATTAAATTTTGAAACGCAAACCAAATCATAATATATACATTCATATATATTACAATTTGAATAAAAAGTTTTATTTCATTAAAAACTTCCCATTTACAAGATATATCAATACACATATATTATAAATAGAAAATATTTTGATTAGCCTTTGGAAAATAAAACATAGAAATATTAAATTGCCAAAATAAATATTTCTAAGTTAAAACATTATAAATTTTCAAAAGAATTGAACTTACCAATTTATACTGTTAAGATAATTGTTGATAGACATCATCAAATTATTATTATTATTAGCCTTTAAAATAATTTTAACTTATCAATTTATAATTGTAAAATGATCAAATCAATTTAATTATTATCAAAGATTATTAAATTGATATTGCTCAATATTCCGGGTCGTCACATTCCTCCCCTCTTAAAAGAATTTCATCCCCGAAATTTAAAAGCAAAGATAATTTAATAACCCAGCAAAAGAATTTAAATTTCAAACAGCAATCACACAATCA
This sequence comes from Allium cepa, assembly GCA_030765085.1. Classification (NCBI taxonomy): domain Eukaryota; kingdom Viridiplantae; phylum Streptophyta; class Magnoliopsida; order Asparagales; family Amaryllidaceae; genus Allium; species Allium cepa. The sequence continues at coordinate 483,865,269 of CM060934.1, read as the reverse complement.
ATCATACACTACCAATCATAGCAACCAATTCAAACAAATAATTTTATCTATCCAGACAAAATTCTGAATAGAACATTCTAATATTATCAAGAGCTTTCCAGGTACCTATACTGGAATACTCACTCTACAGAATTGTTGTAACTATATTACTATACCCAAGAACTTCCTCATATGATCCTACAAATCTGAACAAGATATCAGACTAAACTCAAAACCAGCACAACTACCAGATCCTTCTGAACTGCTGATTCTATCACTCGATGAATCATACCATATTCCTCAGAGGTATGTGAATTACAATGAATTTCGGTTATCCGAACTGGAAATTCAATCCTTTAGATCCAAATCTAATCATTAGAGAACACAGTCAAATCTCAAAATACTTCCGGAACTAGCTCTCCAGTTTTACCTAGTCTTATATCTCCTTTGATCGGATAAACTAAAACAATATCCAAATTCCACTTCATAACCCAAATCTCCTTAATACTTAACTATACAACTCTTTCGATGATTCTGAGTCACCTTCAACTTTCTGATCAGCCTAACCCTTGCTGATTGCTTCATGAAACAATAGGACCAACCCAAACCAATCACGTGATCCTACTCAACAAAATGGCTCTCCCAAAAATTTGCTGAAATCCAATACACAACTCTATTCCACAAACATCAGTGGACTTCAAACCTACATCTCTTATCTAGAATAACCAAATAGTTTCACTTGACAACCTTTCCTTCCAAATCCAGAAAATTCCTTCATACTTGAATTTCTATAGCAATTCTTTAATCCAAGAAAACTGCAACTCCCGGTTGCTCCCATATTAGAATAACTGCTATCTCGCTTCCGCCGCACAACTCTGATCTTGAGTAGATAAGAATGCTATCGAAGAACTCGAGCAAAAACTTTCTCCATACACTGTTCATCCGACTCATAAAATCTTAGTGACCCAATCCATTTTGTAACGACCCATATTTTACGTGTCGATAAGGTCGTAAGGATGTTAGATCGTGTGGGAAAGTTAACTCGTGTAGAGATTAACTCGTGGGGGAAAGCTTAGGTCGGTATTCATGAGTCGTAGATGAGCTAAGCGGATACGAGTTAAGGAATAGGTTGTTAGCAAGTTAGTAATTGGAATAGGTTAATATATTGCGACCTAAGGTAACTAACGAGTTAAGGGTTTGGAGATAGGTCGTATGAAGATAGGTCGGTGATACGACTTAAGGTGGGAGACGAGTTAGTGTTTAGGTCGAGTGGAGCGACCTATAGAAATAGCGACCTAAGGAAATCCCTGTGCAGTTAGGTTGGTTGAGCGACCTAAGGGGTGAGCGACCTAAGATAGAGGGGCGACTCAAGATAGTACGACCTAGTAGATAACAGGTTAGAGCGACTTAAGTATTCGAGCGACCTAGTAGAATGGGCGACCTATAGGGATGGGAAACCTAAAGGTTAGTGGCTTAAGTAGGTAGGATGAGTTAAGGATAGGTCGCGTGTGTTGTTAGGTCGGCTGTGTTTTAGGTCGTGTGGCCTGGGTGTGATTCTGTGTATAGTTAGGTCGTTAGACGACTTATAGATGTTAAGTTGTTAAGTCACGTAGGAGCTTGGGTCGGTAGGTCGTTGACTTGGGATTTGTTAGGCCGACTGTTGTGTTGAGTCGGCAAGGAGTTGAGTCGGCTATAGTATAAGTCGTTGAGACCATGTGTTAGGGTTAGGTCGTGAGTCGCATGTAGGCCGAGTCGTGTGGAGTTGCTAAGTCGTTGAGTCGGCCATCATGTTAAGTCGTAGAGTGATGAGTCGTTTTCCCTGATGAGTCGTACGACCTTGTGTCTTAGTGTGTTGAGTCGTAAGTCGTTATAAGGCAGTGTTTTTAAGTCATGCATACTGTGGGCCTTAGGTCGTAATATAGTTAGGTCGTAGCATGTTAGGTCGGCAACGACCTAAAACCGAGCTACGAGTTACGACTTAAGGGGGCGACTAGCCTATAAATAGTGGAGTTTTGCTCACTTTTTGGCACCGGTTTTTGAAGCGACGAAGTGCTGCCATTTTGAGAGCTTGACTACAACATTTATTCATCTTCTTTTCTCCACTCTAATCTAGTTCCAACATCCATCCAAGATCGAAGATCAAGATCGAAGATCCAAGAGTCAAAGTTGAAGATCTTCATCCAACGAAGCTAGATTCCATCGTTTCAAGCAAGATTTCGACGAATCAAGCTTGAATCCTTGCTGTCCAGATCTGGAGTGATTAGTTTTTGAAGTGTTTGGGTGATTCGGTGAGTGGTGGTTATCTCTCACGCGGACCCAAAGGAGTACATTGGATTGGTGGTTTGTTGAAGTGTTGTAGATAGTGATTTTATGCATACTTCTTTAGATCCAAGTGTAGATCCATTACTTATGAAGATGTTTACTTATGCAAGTTCATTTATAAAGTTGCAGAGATAAAAACCCATGATTTATATTTGTTGGATCTATGCTAAAAACCCATGATTCATGTATGTTATATCTATGCTCATTTATTTACGAAATTGCCATTGTAGTTATAAATGCCTACTTAGACCATATTTGATTACTTGGTTGCTTAAGCTAATGATTGATTTGATTGATTGCTATGTATGTTAGTTGATTGATAGTTAGATCTAGACAAGATGGTCGAAGATGATTCAAAGGCTAAGTGGAAAGGCTCTTGAATGGTGAAAGCTGCTTGTGGCATATGAAGCGGATGTTGAAGCTCATATGTATGGATTAGATGATGTTGAGATGGGACTTTGCCATGATGAGATGAGGCAAGCCATGATGTTGAGATGAGACTTTGCTATGATGCGATAAAGCGAAGCATGATGTGAGATAGCCTTGGTTTAATCCAGACGGGATCATCCCAAGCATGTTGATAACTCGATGATGCGATGCGAGTTGGTTGATAATGGTTAGCTTGAGAGGCGCTTGAGCTAGTATGGAAATAGTCGTCGAGGAGGATGACTAGGAGGCTGAGATCTCATCGTTGTTGAAGGTTCTAGCATGCTCAAAGCAAGAGTACGTTGGAACGGGCTGCGACGACGTTCCAAGCACGGGCTGCGACGACGTGCTAGTACTCTGGGTAGTTGCGAAAATTCCTAGACACGGGCTGCGACGACGTGCGGAGTTATGTCTAGAACCGGGGTTACCATTAGCCCTTGACAGATGGTCGTTCAACTAACGGTGAAATCAAGGCAATGATAACAGTGATAGCCAGAGTCATGGATGTTTGGACGTTTGATTGTATCATCATTCGGTCTCAAGAGCGATGTTTTCTGGGTGCTTATCTGATCTTGGTTTAGGCCTTGGGGGTTTTTATTTGGAAAACATCGATCTTGACTCGAGTGATTATTGCTTTACTTCAATTGCTTGCTATGTTATGCTTGCTTCTCCTTAATGTGTGTCTTGGGGCTATCACTGTAGAAAGAGGTGGAGTGGGATGGTTTGGTTCCTATTCCTTTTATCCCTTATACTCTTTTAGTATGTTTGATAGTTGATTTACTGCTCACTAAGACTTTGTCTGACTCAAGGTTTTAGGTCTCCTCTTATTACCTTGGGTTGTTCATCCATGTTGGGATGGGCAGACTAGGTAGCAGGTGGCAGGTGCTGTTCTTGCAGATCTACGCTGATGATGACAAAGGCGAGCAGGAGGCTTTTGCATATTATTTCATATTATATGTACTGGGTGTTCCGCTGCTGTATTTGTTTGAGTGTTATGTAGTGAGGCTTTGATGTATGGATGATTCATATGTTTGTATAAAACTATTATGATGCTTATATGATGATGTCCTGTTCTATAGAGCTTCACTATATTATATTTCTCTATTGTATTTATCCATGCGCTGTGAGTTGTACGATAGATTCTGCGATGTTTATTTTACCCTTGACGGTCACTCATGGCTGCCTGGCACACTTTCAGCGCACCATTCCCTTATTTCCGTGCGGGAGTCATGAGCGGTCGTCACATTTGGTATCAGAGCTTTGGTTAATCGATTTTAGCCAACGCTCGCTGACGTAACTACGTATGAGAGACGTAATTGTATTTTGATGGATGATTACTATATATATATATATATTATAGTAGCTTAGAAGGATTTGAACTCCTTGTGCAGTTGTTTCTCAAAGGTGTTCTAATCATTCCTTTTTGTAGATATTAAGGATGAGTCGAAGAGGGAGACCAGCTGCCAGGGAAGGTCGTGCTGCTGATGGAGTTGCTGATTATGGAGCTATGTTCGAAGCGATGATGACTTCGATCATGAGAAGGATACCAACTCCAGGGTCAGCGGTAGATGTTGGAATTCAAGTTCAAGCTCCAAAGCCAGTGGATTTTGCTAAGTTGTGCAAGGATTATACTGCTCTTGGAGGAAAGGTTTTCTTGGGGACAGAGTCAACCATTGAAGTCCAAAGATGGATAGTTGCTTGTAGAAGGATCTTTGGTGACTTGGGAATTGAGGATGCAACTAAAAGGAAGCTTGCATCAAGACAGCTTCAAGGAAGAGCTGCTGATTGGTGGAACTCTATCACCATAGACACTCCAGAAGAAGAGATTACTTGGGAGCAATTCCAAGTTAGATTTGAAGCCAAGTTTATCTCTACAGCTCAGAAGTCTGTTTTGTTTAAAAAGTTTGTTGAGCTCAAGCAAGGTGGAAGATCGGTTCTTGAGTATGTTTCTGAATTTGAGGCTTTGTCCAAGTATGCCAGGTCGTATATTGATTCTCTCTATCAGAAGGATGAGAAGTTTGTGACCGGTTTGGATGCTTATCTTGGAAGACAGTTGGTGGATCATCTGGACGATCCGTTTGAGAAGCTTATGGAGAAAGCTCTCAGGCATGAGAGTTTTTTTTCTAGGGAAGGTTCTGTTGTTGCTGCAACAAAGGAAGGGTTTAAGCCACAGAAGGGTGGAAACAAGAAGAGGAAGCAACAACAACAGAAGGGTAAGGATGGCCAGAAGAAGCCGAGGGGCGAAATGACTTGCTATAATTGCCAGCAGAAGGGCCATCTCTCCAAGGATTGTAGGAATCCAAAAGCACCGGCGAAATGCCACAACTGTGACAAACCAGGGCATTTCAGGAAAGATTGTCCAGAACCGAGGAAGGACAGGCAGATTGTGCAAGCTTATGCTTTAGGAGCCGTGCCGTCGTTTTCAAAAGCTCTTACTGCTGAAGAGAAAGGAAAGAGTGTGGTGGTTCAAGGTACTCTTTCCATTTGTGGTGTTCCAGTTAGAGTGTTGTTTGATACTGGAGCGTCGCATTCTTTTGTTTGTGATGATCTTGTAGGCCGGTTAGGTTTGGAACCGGATATTGTTGATAGGCCATTGGTTGTGACTAATCCAGTTGGGGGTTCGTCATGTTTGTGTATGATATGCCGTGGTCTAGTTGTGATGAGTCATGATTGCTCTTTTGTTTGTGATTGTCTTGTTCTGAACTTTGCGGGGTTCGGAATTATTTTGGGTATGGACTGGCTTAGGAAGTATGCGGCAATGATTGATTGTGAGAGGCTAGAGGTGACAGTCGGGAATGTGGAAGGGCGAAAGGTTGTGATACGATGTAAGCATGAGGAAGGCGTCTTCATGAGCTTCATGTATTCGCTGGTTGTTCCACGGGATGGACTGTCATCGGTGCCTATTGTGAATGGATTTGAGGATGTCTTTGACGAAGTCAAAGGATTACCGCCGCATAGGGAGATCGAGTTTCGTATCGATCTAGTTGAGGGAGCCAGACCTGTTGTAATGCCTCTTAGGCGGATGGCGCCTAGGGAGCAACAAGAGTTGAAGGTGCAAGTTGATGACCTTTTGCGGAAAGGATTCATTCGGCGTAGTGTGTCCGAATGGGGTGCACCAGTTGTGTTCGCAACCAAAGCGGATGGATCGTTGAGGTTGTGTGTTGATTATCGTGAGCTGAATAAGGTGACTAAGAAGAACAAGTATCCATTGCCGAGAATAGATGACTTGTTTGATCAGCTTCACGAGGCTAAGGTGTTCTCTCAGATGGATATGGCAACGGGATTTCACCAGTTGAGAGTGGCTAAGCATAGTGTGCCGAAGACTGCTTTCAGGACACCATCGGGTTTTTATGAGTGGCTGGTAATGCCGTTTGGATTGACTAACGCACCAGCATATTTTGTGGATCTTATGAATAGAGTGTTCAGAGATCAGTTGAACAAGTTTGTACTTGTGTTCGTGGATGATATTCTGATTTACTCCAGAACTGAGGAAGAGCACAAGACGCACTTGCGTATTGTTTTGGAAATCTTGCGGAAACATCAACTGAAGGCTAAGTTTTCGAAGTGTCACTTCTGGAAGAGTGAAGTGAGATTCTTAGGCCATGTTATTTCTGGAAATGGAATAGCGGTTGATCCCGCTAAGGTGGCAGCGATCCAGGATTGGGTCAGACCTAAGAATGCCTCAGATGTGAGAAGTTTTCTTGGACTAGCAGGATATTATCGACGGTTTATCAAAGACTTTTCCAAGATAGCTGCACCATTGACAGGATTGACGAAGAAGAATCAGGTATTCAGTTGGGAGGCTAAGTGTGAGCAGGCCTTTGGAATCCTGAAAGAGCGACTGACGAGTGCTCCTGTTTTGACTATTCCAAGTGGGAATGATGAGATGGTAGTTTACACCGATGCATGTGGTACTGGACTTGGAGCAGTGCTAATGCAGAAGAATAAAGTTGTTGCGTATGCAAGTCGACAACTGAAGCCGCATGAAAGGAATTACCCGACTCATGATTTGGAGTTGGCGGCAATTGTTTTTGCTCTGAAGATGTGGAGGCATTATCTATTGGGTGTTCGATTCGAGTTGTTTACAGACCATAAGTCTTTGAAGTATCTTTTCTCCCAAAAGGATTTGAATCTTCGGCAGCAACGATGGCTAGAGTTTTTAGCATCATATGATTTTGGTATAGCCTATACTCCGGGAAAAGGTAATGCAATAGCTGATGCGTTAAGTCGAAGACATGCAGGATTGGAAGCCATGTTTTCGGAATGGAAGAGTCTCGAGTTTTTAGCTAGATTTGACTTCAGGCCCAGATGTGAATTGGAACCTGAAATGTTGGCAAACTTATCGATAAGGCCTACTCTGGTGGAGAGAATTGGCGAGAGCCAAAAGCGAGACGATAAGCTTGCCAAGATTATCCGAGATTTGGAATCTGGATTGGACCCAGAAAAGGATAAAGGATTCGAAGTCGATCGAGAGGGTTGGCTTCGGAAGCAAGGACGACTAGTTGTTCCAGATGTAGATGGATTGAGAGATGAGGTTCTTAGAGAAAGTCATCACTCGAAGTTGACGATTCATCCAGGTGGAAATAAGATGTATCGGGACATGAAGAGAACCTGCTACTGGGAAGGTATGAAGAAGGATGTTGGAAATTTTATTTCCAAATGTATGAACTGCCAGTTGGTGAAAGCTGAGCAGAAGAAGCCCAGTGGATTACTTCAGCCATTAGAGGTTCCTACATGGAAGTGGGAGCAAGTGTCGATGGATTTTATCGATGGCCTACCTAGAACCAAGGCGGGAAATGAGGGGATTTGAGTCATAGTAGATCGTTTGACCAAGATTGCAAGATTCATTCCTGTTCGATCGACTAGGACTGCATCGAAGTTGGCTGAGTTGTATGTTAAGTGGATAGTTCGATTCCATGGTGTTCCGAAGAATATAGTGAGCGACCGAGATCCTTTGTTCACTAGTGGATTTTGGAAGAGCTTCCAGGAAGTTTTGGGAACCGAGTTGTGTTTGAATACAGCTTATCATCCCCAAACAGATGGTCAGACTGAGAGAGTCAACCGAGTTTTGGAAGATCTTCTCAGAGCTTGTGTTTTGGATTTCGGAGGATCGTGGGAAGATCATCTTCATTTGGTGGAGTTTGCGTACAATAACAGTTACCAGTCAAGCATTGGTATGGCACCGTATGAAGCGCTGTATGGAAGACCGTGTAACTCTCCGACATGTTGGTTGGAAACTAGAGAAAAGCTGATACTTGGGCCAGAGATGATTCGATAGACTTCAGATTGTATAGGGATCATTCGGCAACGAATGAAGGCAGCCCAAGATCGTCAGAAAAGTTATGCCGATAAGCGTCGTAAAGATTGGGAGTTCGACGTAGGTGATATGGTTTTTGTGAAGATTTCTCCATTGAAGAGTGTTATTAGATTCGAGAAGAAAGGGAAATTGACTCCGAGATTTGTTGGACCATTCCCGATTATCGAGCGAATTGGAAAGCTCGCTTATAGATTGGAGTTACCGGAAAAGATGGCAGGTGTGCATAATGTTTTCCATGTATCTTATCTACGGAAGTATGTGCATGACCCAACTACAGTAGTTTCTGCTGATAGCTGTGAAGACTTGGAGGTTGATCCAGTTGTTAGAAGACCTCGTAAGCCGCTTTGTATTGTTGAAACCGATACGAAACAGCTTAGGAGGAAGACGATTACGTTGCTCAAGATACAATGGAGTGATGATGTTAACGACTGTACGTGGGAGGAGGAAGAGAGGATGAAGGCAGCTCATCCTGAACTCTTCGAGGTATGGCCCTAAGGTGTCGTGACATCTCATGAACTTGTAGCTTGTTCTAATCTTAGAATTCTGCATGCTAGGCTAGTAGTTGGATGCATGGTTTGTTGGTTGCCATGGATGGTAGGCATGCGGAATAACTTTGGTTGCTCTTGTTTGTTTGGAATTTCGGGGGCGAAATTCCTAAGGGGGAGAGAATGTAACGACCCGTATTTTACGTGTCGATAAGGTCGTAAGGATGTTAGATCGTGTGGGAAAGTTAACTCATGTAGAGATTAACTCGTGGGGGAAAGCTTAGGTCGGTATTCATGAGTCGTAGATGACCTAAGCGGATACGAGTTAAGGAATAGGTTGTTAGCAAGTTAGTAATTGGAATAGGTTAATATATTGCGACCTAAGGTAACTAACGAGTTAAGGGTTTGGAGATAGGTCGTATGAAGATAGGTCGGTGATACGACTTAAGGTGGGAGACGAGTTAGTGTTTAGGTCGAGTGGAGCGACCTATAGAAATAGCGACCTAAGGAAATCCCTGTGCAGTTAGGTTGGTTGAGCGGCCTAAGGGGTGAGCGACCTAAGATAGAGGGGCGACTCAAGATAGTACGACCTAGTAGATAACAGGTTAGAGCGACTTAAGTATTCGAGCGACCTAGTAGAATGGGCGACCTATAGGGATGGGAAACCTAAAGGTTAGTGGCTTAAGTCGGTAGGACGAGTTAAGGATAGGTCGCGTGTGTTGTTAGGTCGGCTGTGTTTTAGGTCGTGTGGCCTGGGTGTGATTCTGTGTATAGTTAGGTCGTTAGACGACTTATAGATGTTAAGTTGTTAAGTCACGTAGGAGCTTGGGTCGGTAGGTCGTTGACTTGGGATTTGTTAGGCCGACTGTTGTGTTGAGTCGGCAAGGAGTTGAGTCGGCTATAGTATAAGTCGTTGAGACCCTGTGTTAGGGTTAGGTCGTGAGTCGCATGTAGGCCGAGTCGTGTGGAGTTGCTAAGTCGTTGAGTCGGCCATCATGTTAAGTCGTAGAGTGATGAGTCGTTTTCCCTGATGTGTCGTACGACCTTGTGTCTTAGTGTGTTGAGTCGTAAGTCGTTATAAGGCAGTGTTTTTAAGTCGTGCATACTGTGGGCCTTAGGTCGTAATATAGTTAGGTCGTAGCATGTTAGGTCGGCAACGACCTAAAACCGAGCTACGAGTTACGACTTAAGGGGGCGACTAGCCTATAAATAGTGGAGTTTTGCTCACTTTTTGGCACCGGTTTTTGAAGCGACGAAGTGCTGCCATTTTGAGAGCTCGACTACAACATTTCTTCATCTTCTTTTCTCCACTCTAATCTAGTTCCAACATCCATCCAAGATCGAAGATCAAGATCGAAGATCCAAGAGTCAAAGTTGAAGATCTTCATCCAACGAAGCTAGATTCCATCGTTTCAAGCAAGATTTCGACGAATCAAGCTTGAATCCTTGCTGTCCAGATATGGAGTGATTAGTTTTTGAAGTGTTTGGGTGATTCGGTGAGTGGTGGTTGTCTCTCACGCGGACCCAAAGGAGTACATTGGATTGGTGGTTTGTTGAAGTGTTGTGGATAGTGATTTTATGCATACTTCTTTAGATCCAAGTGTAGATCCATTACTTATGAAGATGTTTACTTATGCAAGTTCATTTATAAAGTTGTAGAGATAAAAACCCATGATTTATATTTGTTGGATCTATGCTAAAAACCCATGATTCATGTATGTTATATCTATGCTCATTTATTTACGAAATTGCCATTGTAGTTATAAATGCCTACTTAGACCATATTTGATTACTTGATTGCTTAACCTAATGATTGATTTGATTGATTGCTATGTATGTTAGTTGATTGATAGTTAGATCTAGACAAGATGGTCGAAGATGATTCAAAGGCTAAGTGGAAAGGCTCTTGAATGGTGAAAGCTGCTTGTGGCATATGAAGCGGATGTTGAAGCTCATATGTATGGATTAGATGATGTTGAGATGGGACTTTGCCATGATGAGATGAGGCAAGCCATGATGTTGAGATGAGACTTTTCTATGATGCGATAAAGCGAAGCATGATGTGAGATAGCCTTGGTTTAATCCTGACGGGATCATCCCAAGCATGTTGATAACTCGATGATGCGATGCGAGTTGGTTGATAATGGTTAGCTTGAGAGGCGCTTGAGCTAGTATGGAAATAGTCGTCGAGGAGGATGACTAGGATGCTGAGATCTCATCGTTGTTGAAGGTTCTAGCATGCTCAAAGCAAGAGTACGTTGGAACGGGCTGCGACGACGTTCCAAGCACGGGCTGCGACGACGTGCTAGTACTCTGGGTAGTTGCGAAAATTCCTAGGCACGGGCTGCGACGACGTGCGGAGTTATGTCTAGAACCGGGGTTACCATTAGCCCTTGACAGATGGTCGTTCAACTAACGGTGAAATCAAGGCAATGATAATAGTGATAGCCAGAGTCATGGATGTTTGGACGTTTGATTGTATCATCATTTGGTCTCAAGAGCGATGTTTTCTGGGTGCTTATCTGATCTTGGTTTAGGCCTTGGGGGTTTGTATTTGGAAAACATCGACCTTGACTCGAGTGATTATTGCTTTACTTTAATTGCTTGCTATGTTATGCTTGCTTCTCCTTAATGTGTGTCTGGGGGCTATCACTGTAGAAAGAGGTGGAGTGGGATGGTTTGGTTCCTATTCCTTTTATCCCTTATACTCTTTTGGTATGTTTGATAGTTGATTTACTGCTCACTAAGACTTTGTCTGACTCAAGGTTTTATGTCTCCTCTTATTACCTTGGGCTGTTCATCCATGTTGGGATGGGCAGACTAGGTAGCAGGTGGCAGATGCTGTTCTTGCAGATCTACGCTGATGATGACAAAGGCGAGCAGGAGGCTTTTGCATATTATTTCATATTATATGTACTGGGTGTTCCGCTGCTGTATTTGTTTGAGTGTTATGTAGTGAGGCTTTGATGTATGGATGATTCATATGTTTGTATAAAACTATTATGATGCTTATATGATGATGTCATGTTCTATAGAGCTTCACTATATTATATTTCTCTATTGTATTTATCCATGCGCTGTGAGTTGTACGATAGATTCTGCGATGTTTATTTTACGCTTGACGGTCACTCATGGCTGCCTGGCACACTTTCAGCGCACCATTCCCTTGTTTCCGTGCGGGAGTCATGGGCGGTCGTCACACATTTGGTCAAAACATCCCAACAGAATCTTAACTAGAATTAGATGATCAATCTCTCTCTGAAGAATCCTGAGCTGCCTCATCAACTCTTCTCGCTCCAATAGTCATCCCTCTACAAGGCTGAACTATCAAAATTACTCCTATATTCCAAGTCGATAAGAAAATTCAATCTCCGATTCGGGTAAAATCCTGATTCACTCTAAACATCTGGAAAATCTCTGACTACCTAAGTAGCCTTTCCTCCATATGTGATGCCTCAATCTCAAACCAAAGAATACTCAAAAATTCCCAAACTAATTGCAAGTCACTTTTGCAATCTCACCCAGTTCAGCTTCCAAAGAATTATCTTCCCATCACCCACTAGAACAACTTCCTAATCAAGATCAACCTTCTAGAATGGCTTATCTACCAAAAAAACTGATAGATCACTTCCAACAAATATCCTGCTCTGCTGAGCCTTCCGAAGAAATGGATAAGCCTTTACTATCTTCCTGGTCTACTGATAGTAGAATCCCAAAGATCACTAAATCATCGAAGAAACGGATCCACGCTGCTACTTCCATCTTCACTTTAATGTTATTGCCCAGCCAAAGATCATCCTTAACCACAAGCTTCTAGAAACTCTAAACTGTCACCTAATCCCACTAAAAATCCTTGAGATGAGTAGACATCTCCTCAAGGAACTCGGCTCCAAACTAAACACCGATCACTTGTTCTACTTAAGGAAAATAATGAGATCATGTCCAAAATGAGGTAACTCATCGACCTTAGTCTCATGCTCCAATATAGATAACACACCCACCCTTACTTAAGATCCAAAAAATTTCTAAACGTCCGAATCTTCCCTGCAGTAGGCATCTCAGTTCCTCCAACACCCTCTAAATCTTTACTCCAGAAGAGCATCTTCAGAAACATCTATGGATACTGCATCTCACCACACAGCTATTCCTTCCTGAAGCTACCAAGATACCATCACCTGCTACTGCTCAGCTGACAGATTCAACTCTTGGAAATCCCGCTTACTTGAGTGCAAATCAACCTCATACTCCAAGAATATACTCTAATTCTTGAAAATACTTCCTCTGGAATCAATGAAATCCTTCCACCAATCTACAAAGCTTATTTGAGACGGTATTAGGTCTACAATCTCGATAGTCACACCTCCAACCACAACATATGAGACTATCAAGTCAAAGTTGAACTAGTTAGGGAAGAGAACCCTAAAGAGAAAGCTCTTCGATTAGTGGTAGTCGTGTTCCACACACTCATACCTTATCTACCTCTATAACCTATGTTGGAAAATCTGAACAGATAATCCAACAGATTTGGTAGATATATATATATATATATATATATATATATATATATATATATATATATATATATATTACAAGTACGCTCTCTCAAGATAGACACCACTCCAGAGCCTAGGAATTCACTCAACCTAATGCTCTGATACCAACTGTAGCGACCCGACTTTCTATCACCATAAAATTGCATCACTAATTAAGAAAGAAAGGGATAGAAGAAGAAAAGAAAGATAAGAAAGAACAACAACACATCAGAATCTCACAGCGAAACGAATGAAATATAATATATAACATATATCTAGAATCATAAACATCAGAGTACACACTATATCTCAATTTAGACAGTTATAACATTTCTGTCTAATATACAATACAAGGGCAATTACACATAATAACACACAGCGGAAACTCCAACTATATCTACACGCTGAAGCCTCCTGCTCCAAAGCTCCTTCAGAATTCGTCAAGGATACCTGAATCACTTGTCTACTCATACATAATATGAGTACCCAAGAGTTTAATAAAACAGAAAATAAACACTCGGGTCAGACAGGGGTCTGGTGTGAGTAAACGGTTTAAAGTTGCTTAACTTTAGAAAAACTTTTGAAAAGAAAGGTATCACGTAAGACTTCCCATACATAAACATGGAAAAAAATTTACCTTACGCTAACCAAAACATTTGATAGGAAATCCAGTGATATTATAATAGTGTCTAGGGTTTTCAAGTAAATATGAAATAGCCGAAATTGTTACATGATTAAATTCCAGCTACTAGCCACAAAAGTGGGTAATACAAACAAAACCGTAGGGGTCTCGTAGGGAAAATGGGTTTCCAACAATGGCAAGGCTACTGGGGTACCCCCCGTCACAGTACGTGGCCTAGATCACCGTACAGAGGATCCACCCTTACTCCCCTGCAACACAAGGCCGGGACCATTCCTTACTGAACAGTACCGAACAAGACCACCCCGTAGTTGGATGCAAACCAACTGCCCACAAAGCCGAAATAAAATGGGACATCTAGACAGGGATGTATCTCGCTCTCCAGTGGGACCTATCGACGAAGCCTTGCTGCACCTCCCCTGTTTTAGCCATTCCCGGTTGATGAGGCTTGAGGCTGCGATTACCTTTGTAGGACACATCTATCTTAGAATGCTCATCGTCCACCTGACGATGTTCTGAAAGCATTCAATCCGTACAAGTCTATTCCGGGTTTGAACGGAACCGAAGGCACTATCTCGTTGCACTCATTTTGGAATCACCCTCAGAGTCAACGACCATAGCCCTTGCACTCCGAATCACCATCTCGAACCTATAAGCACTATTCCGTCAAACTCATTACAGAATCACCTACAGAGTTATACTGACATATAGTTCTTACACCTCGAGTCTTCACTTGCTCCACTTGGATCCACGACCTAACTTTTATTTTTGATCGGTGTGGTTTTCGGATATCCAAATATGGAAACCCGATCCCGGTCTCACCGAATCCAAACGCCATTTTAATGTCCAAGTTGTACTTAAGGGTTTTAAACAATAGATATTCAAAAATATTACTTAACATAAATGGATGATTCACATTACACAGATAGATAATTCACTACTATCACAATCATCCATAAATATCACAAAGCAGCATATTTATCACATCTCAGATATGTCACATTCATATCATCACATATCAATCAATGAGATACGATATCATCCAATATCACTAACTCATCCAATGATACTTATCAACCAATCAATAATCACCCATACACAAGGTTGACCCAACTTAATTAATTTAATTAATTCTTAATTAAATTGATTCTTACTTAATCACTTGGATTATCATCAATCCATCTTACTATTCATTAATTAATTCCTAATTAACTAATAAACACCACTTAATTATTTACCTTAATTAATCTCCCTTGATTAATTTTTACTTAATTACTTTAAGTAATTATTCCTTAATTACAATATAAATTAATCATCTTGATTAATTACTTCTTAATTATCCAAGTAATTATCTTCTTAATTAGCCTTAAAATTAATCACAGTTGATTAATTATTACTTAATTACCTTAATAATTATTTAATTAATCACACCTGATTTATCACCTTAATTAATCATACTTGATTAATTACTCTTGATTAATTACCTTTAATAAATCATGCTTGATTAATCATTTATAATTAATCATATTTAATTAACTACTTTTAATTAATCACATTTGATTAATTACTTCTAATTACATTTAGTAATTTAAAACTTAATTATCCTTAAATTATTAATTAACAATTAATTAATTTCCATTAATTAATGATTACCTCATTAATTAAATTTCTTTTTAACTAATTACTTAACAAGTAATTAATCACATAATTAACTACTCTTAATCCTTTTATTAATTAACCATTAATTAAATAATTTAAACCTTTAATAAATTTTATTAATTAATTCTTTAATTAATAACTCAAATGATTAATCCTTAATCACATCCACTTAATTACTTTTAATAAAGTAATTAACTCTTACTTAATAACATCTAGTAATTAACCACTTAATTACTTAATTACTTCATCAAGTAATTATATTAAATTAACCCATAAGCGATTATCTTAATTAATAATAAATTTATTACTTAATTAATTATTTAATTAATCATTTAAATTTAATTAAATGATTCTTAGCTATTTATATTATAAAAATTCTTAATTAAGAAGACCATTATCTTAACTAAAATATTTATATTAACCAATAACTTTTCAAGGGTTAATCAATTTAATTACCTTAATTATCTTCATATATTTGTTTAACCAAACTCTTAATTACCCAATATAATTCTTAATTATAATTGATTACTAAATTGATATCATCAATCCTTATTTAAAATAAAATATATTAGAAATCAATTATAATTAAAACACATTTTAAATATACCTTTAAATCTTTAAACTTCCCACGAATATTAAATAAAATTAAATACAAGCTTTATTTCAAAAATATCCATTTATTTTTATTTTAAAAACGATCATATTTTAATATATATAAAGCTTGTTTAAAATTTGATTTTGAAATCAAATAGTTTTATAAGTAAAACTTATCCAACTTTTGTTAAACCTTCATTCCAATACCAAATTTTCTTTGTTTTCAAACCTTTAAACATAACTGTTAATTTCCAAGCTTCAGACAAAACCCAAAAATCTGCTCTCTCAAAAAAAACTCGAGTAACCCATGGCAAATTCCTGCGTCAATCCCGTGTCATCCAGATCTTCACTTGCTTCGAGTAAAAACAACACAAACCCGAAGCCATCTTCGAGTCTCCTTATCTCGCCCAAACCCATAATAGAAAACATGAAATCGTGCACGTATACGTGCACGTCGCCGATGGTCGACGGCGAACTCCACGCCAGCCTTCCCCAAGTTGCACACGACCTCCACTTCAGATCGTGCCACCTAGAAAATCAAATTCGAACGAGAATCGAAAAATCACCTTCGAACCCAAACTGTTCAAACCACATCACCAGAAAAATTCGCCCTCCACGGCAACCAAAACTTCGAGAGAACCCACCACCTCCTCCGTAGCTACGCCACGTCCTCCAGTTCCTTTGGCCACGACTGCGATCGCCTCTGGTTGCATCACGACGTCGCGAGGCCTAAATGAATGCCGTCGGTAAAAACAGGTAACAAAACCCTACTTACACAAATTCCAGTCAAACCCTTCATCTAAAAATTCCAAAATGATTTTTCTGATGATCGACGCCGACCCTTCCACCTTCATGCTCAACCACGTCGACATCTTTACCATCGTTCGCCCCAAATTGGACGAAATGCGCGAAACAATCGAAACCCAAATTCTCGCAAATTACTAACCTAAAATTCGTGATCCAAATTTCAAAAATCATGTTTATTTATTTGCAATATGATTCTAGAATCAAAACTCAAGTTTGCATTCAAAGGTTTTTAACCCAAATTATAATTTTACTGTAAAATTTTAAAATTTGAGCTAATCATTAAATTTAACAAACTATAATTATTTTAGATGTTAGATAATTTGATTGCAGACATCTTTTCTTTACAAATCCAGGTCCAACTCGATATCAAAATCAAGTTATTGAATTTACCATGAAATTGAACTGTTTTTATAAACACAGTGACTTTTTTTTAAACTGTACAGGCAATTCCTATATACAATCCAAACATGCATTCAGTATACTTCAAGTAAATTCAGATATCACCATGTTATTCAATCATAAAATCAAGTTGCAACAAATGTTTAAAACTGTTTTTAAAAGATTTATTTACTCACCTTATTTGAAAAAAACAGAAAATGTTTCCAGGCTTGTTGTAATTTCTGCATGTTGAAATATATTCTGTTGCAGTTGATTTCCAGCTTGCATGTTGATGTTTACATCTTGTTGCTTGATTAAACTTGCTTTGATGATGAGCTTTCTTTTGCCCTAGATTTAAATTATCCAGATTTCTGTTTCTAATTGCAATTCCAGGTTCAAATTTCTAGATCTTACTTCTTTTATTTTTGATCTTTGTTCTTTTTTTGTATTTGAGTTAAAATGAAAGAAAGAATTTCAGCTGAAGAATAATGTTCTTCTTTTAATTTACAATTACATTTTAAATTTTATTTTATCTAAAGAATGACATTTGTCTATCCTATGTTCCCATTATCTTACACCTATGCATAAGATTCACAAGTGTCATTAATGTTTACTAAATGTTTTACAAGTGTTATTATGTTAAATTAATATTTACAAAAGTTATTTCTAATGTTTTATTAATGTTTTAAATATTATCTTCTTTTTAATAATCTATTTAAGCTATATACAATGTATTTATGTAATATTATAAAATGTTTTTATCATGTAAAAATAAACTTTAGACTTTGATAAGTATCTTAAAAGCAAATTCATATAGGCATTTATAAATAACTTATACTTTAATCAATTTAATTCTATCATTTGTTTATAAATTGAGAAACTTAGTTTAACTCTTTATTTAAAAAAATTTAAAACAATTTTATCTTATGATAAAATTTAAAATGAAAGAATATCAAAAATAATTGAACTTTAAATTTAGATCTTATTTAAAACAAAAGCTAAAAGTATTTGTTTAAAATAAATAAGAAATTAAATTTGTTATTTAAATTTTAAATCTCAAATATTATTTTCAAAAACATTATATCAAATTAACATTTCAAATTACAAATTATATATTTATTAAAGTTTGAAAATACATATTAAATTCAAATTAATAAAATTCCTATTTCAAATATATATATATATATATATATACACACACACACACAAATATATGCACATTTCAAATAGAAAAACATTTTATCATTATATTTGATAATTGCTATATTAAACTTTGAAACACAAACCAAATCATAATATATACATTCATATATATTACAATTTGAATAAAAAGTTTTATTTCATTAAAAACTTCCTATTTACAAGATATATCAATACATATATATTATAAATAGAAAGTATTTTGATTAGCCTTTGGAAAATAAATCTTATCAATATTAAATTGCCAAAATAAATATTTCCAAATTAAAACATTATAAATTTTCAAAAGAATTGAACTTACCAATTTATACTGTTAAGAAAATTGTTGATAGACATCATCAAATTATTATTATTAGCCTTTAAAATAATTTTAACTTGTCAATTTATAATTGTAAAATGATCAAATCAATTTAATTATTACCAAAGATTATTAAATTGATATTGCTCAAAATTCCGGGTCGTCACATTTTAGCTTGTTTAAACCAAAATTCAATTTATTTTCAAAACGTCACATATTCATCTTCATATAGGGGCAAAATGGTCATTTTTATGCATATACTAATTTGATAAAATTTAGTTGGAAATTTAATTTCATGAAGATATGTATGCACAAAAGGAAACAAAGCAAATAAAGATGAAAATAATTCAAACTCATGAACACGGAGTACCCCACCTACCCACTTACCTTGATTTCCATTAAGAGCTAATGCACATGCTGAAAGGTCATTAAAGCTTCATGCACATTTAAGTGGGGGATTAAGACATGCTAATGATTACTTGGTGGCATACTACCTCAAGGGCAATTTGGGCATTCTCCAAAGATATGAATTAGGGTTAACTCATATATAAATACCCCTTATGTTTCATGTAACCCTCCTCTTCTTTAGTCCTCTTTATTAGTTTAGGCTTAAGATAAAACTCAAAGCTCTGTTTCGCTTTTCATGGCTACTTTGCCACATTTTTATTTCATGTAATTTTCATTTTTTTTATGTTAGTTAGTGCTCTCTTTTCTTTTACATGCTTCTTTTCCTTTCATGTTGTAGTGTAGATATCTCTTATTTCATGCAAGTACATTAGTTTTCCTTTCTTTTTGCTCTCTTTTTTCTCTTGTTTGTTTAATGTTGCTTTCTATATTTGTTGATTTGATAACAAAAATCAGAGGCTAATCCCTTCAATTTAGGGGTAATGAAGCTCTCTTGAATCATGTAGATGCAACATAATTTCTTTTATGTCTCTTTTGTGATTAATGGAAAGTAGATGTTTGAGTGGTTTTGTGTTTAATATTGAGTTTGATAGCTTATATTGTTCAAAACAAATAGGCTATGTTTAGTCATATGAATCACTAATTACGTCTTCATCTACATATGATCATGGTAATGGAAGTGGATTTAGAGTCAAAATTTGATGTTTTATGTTTCTAATTCAATAGTTAATATGCCATGCTTAAAATAGATTCTACTTTTAATTTCATGTCATTTTCATTAAATTTGGTAAGTGGGATAGAGGGTGCATTAAAGTTTGATGATTTAAGTGTGTTAAATAATAACTCAATTAGGCCATGCTTATGATAAATGCATCAACTAAACTCACAAATGACCAAAAAGAGATTATAATTTCATTATGTTGATTTATGTGATCATTAGAAGAGATTTGCCTCTAAAGTGCTCCTTAATCTCATATTTTTATTCTCCTTGGCTTTAGCTTGTTTTACATAGCAGTCCCTAGACTATGGTTAATTTGATTGACTATAAATTTAAAATTAACAATTCCTACGGATCGATCCGTACTCGCCACGTACTACGATAGTATGCCGTGCGCTTGTGGTTATTTTGTTACAAAATTTATCAGCATTTTTCTAATCAATAGAAAATTTGCCGTTAAAAAAGATGCGAAAAAGATAGTGAACGCAAATGTTTAGTTTTAAACGATAGAACAAACATGAAATTCGATCCAGAGATAATCATATGAAGATATAAAAGGAATGGGATAAAGGAGGCATCATTGATCAATTCTAGCTTTCCCCTTTTGTAAAGATTTAGATGATACTATTTCTGTTCAATATTCAAGGGATGATATGTTACAATAAAATGATTAAAAATGAAAATAATAAACAATAATATGGTCAGTATATACCTGTGTAAATGCTGGAATTTATATCTACTATGTATATGTTCGCTTCATACACACACATGCAGATATACATCTGTGCGTTTAATCACCATATTTTTACATTGTTCAACGATAAATAAATTTATAAAAGGAATAAAAAAATTTCAAAATATGCTTAATAATATCAAATATAAATGTAAGTATTTATACACACACACCACATATATTTGTATAATGAATCATTCAAAAAATGTCTAGCTGATTCACAGAAAATATCCTTATTATGTTAATTTTTTTCAATGTATTTGCAAACATATGAACATAAATGAGCACACACAAATTTTCATATATAAAGTTTTATCCCAAAAATAATTTTTTTAATACAATCAAGATATATGAAATCAAAATTACATACATCAAATCAAATAAGATATCAACAGTCTCTATATTTATAGAATTGATTAAAATTTCAAATAGAAATGTTTAAATCGTTAAATTATATATTATATTTAGTATATTATTTTAGGTAATTTTAGAACATGGATTCTTAACCTAAAACATTGATTTCTGTATATATAAGTTTTGGTTTTTATTTATCAGGTTAAAACAGGTCAAATCATATAACAAGTTATTTAAATTGTGTTAATAATTCTAAATCAAGGTGTGGCAAAAATATGTACATATAAAATTATGATACTATAATACATCTAGGAAAACAAATTCAAATTTGAACGTACCTTTGAGATTTGGCAAATAGTTACACTTTGATTTATTAATACTCCTTAGGTGTTCAAAATCAGCATCTAATCTTTGCATGAGATGGATGAACCGTGTAGTTTTCAATTTTATTTGATATTTTGATTTGATTTAGGTAAATATTTTTCCAAAAATTCGAGATAGAATTTCAGCCGGTTCGAGAGAGGAAGAGAGAAAAGAAATTGAATGAGAGGAGTTTGTTTTAAAGGAAGAATAGAAACATTTCCTTTGCTTTATTTAGAACCTTTCCCTTTTGGTCCCTTTTCAATTTTCAATTAAGTCAAATCATCTGCTGTCCCTTTCATGGCCAGCCAACATGTACACTTACTTGGACTAATTTTCCAAAAAGCCAATTAAGTAATTAATTGTGTTTAAAGCCCATATAAATATAGACCAATATTGTATATCGATACATGCATATATAAGTTTTTATATATACATCCAAATAGTTACTATCAACACCCAAAGCATCAAATAAGTTAATATTTAATATTTCTTAAATATTGATAAATTTATAATATTTTATAAACTAATTAAACCATATGGTTTTTCAGATATTCCACAAATGCGGTTGTGACATTCAGAGGTGTGATTTCAGTCGACAATTAATATTGAACAGATTAAATTTTAGCATTCACACGTCCCCTTAGCTAGCAGTGTGGTAATTCGGTTGAATTCACCGCTTACAAATCTTTTTAGTAAAATCTATTTCCAAATTCATCACCAAAATTATATCACTTTAGAATTTATGGAATTTGGTTAAAATTCCAATATCATCCTCATTCAACTTAGTTAGTCCTTGAACAAAGTCTTTGGTTCAATAATAACATTTATTATTAACTATACTACTATGAGCAGATGTTTTGACTTTGAGTTTACTATAGTTGACCGTGATTCTTACCTCATACAATCGAGGAGACGAATTATCTTTTAAATGGTGCTTCACTTCCAGTGCTTCAACTCGGACCTAACTATAGCCGCTCAATGGATTGTCATGCCATGACTTAACTATAATCAAAGTGGAGTGTTTACATTGAAGTTCCAGGTATTCTCAAGTTGAGGGCACTTTGTAACATCATCACCCTTAGATTTTCTATTGGACCTAATTATTATTAACCAATAGGAATCTCTCAGACGAGTCATTCCATAGTTATCCAATATGTATGAGTACGCAATCTATTAGTGCCCCAGCAGCCATGAGTAATACATTACCCAATATTTGGAGAGTGTTACACACTTTGGTCTCAACAGATGTATCGATATCTTTTCTCGAAACATCTTGACAGGGAATATTTAAAATAATATTATTTTATATTACGATAATTTTCTCATGATTACAAATCTTTGAAATTATTTCCATAATATCATTTAAGGAATTTCTATATTAATACACTTAAACCAATTAATTATTAATATGTCATAATATAACAAAGTATATAATAGAAAATTAAGCACCTTTATTACAAACAAGATTGGTTCTAGAGTCAAATATATATAACAAATCACATACTACCCCCTATGGTATACCCCTAAATCTCTTAATCCCCCACTTGCACTTGAAGTCAATTATGGAATCTCAATTACATTCCTTCGATCAACTTTCTCCAAATGATCGAGCTAGTCCCTTAGTGAACAAATATGGTATATTGTCTTAATTACCTACTCCGTTAATCAACTCTCCCTAACGTTGATACACTACCTTTATCATGTGGAATTTTCAAAGCATGTTTCTCAACTCTCAATAAGCTCTTGGTTCTTTCGCAATCTGTATCACGCTATGCAGCTAAAGCTTCATTGAAGCCTTTCTAAATCCCCATTAATGCACGTAATACTCTTTGACCGCCATGCTTTTCAATTTTGCGCTATTAAATTGTAGATTCATCTAAAGCCCAACCATTTTCAACCACACCCGCTAAACCAATGGTTCTTATCACCCGCTTTAGCGTTATTAATATGAAAAGTTTAATTTAACCAGTTCTCTTCTAAACCAAGTCAAAAAAGTTAGGGTAAAAAATCTAAGTTTAAAGCCTAAGTGCTCACCATAAGGTAGAAATTTATTTTAGTAACCAAGTCGGGACTTCAGAAATCATGATATTCTCCATTTTTTCATATAAGACTAAAAAAATATTTTATTTTACTATCCAATTGATGTGAGAATACAAATGAATTAACTTCGAAGATTTAATTTTGTTTCCAATAAAGCTTTTTTCACCTCTACTATTTTCCGATATACCACACTTTATCCTCACAATAACTTTTTACACTCCACCATTGTAAAACTGCTAAGCGCTTTACCTAGACAAGATCTATTATGACAAATATGTCACGAGATTTTCAACATTTGAAATCACCCCTAGTATGGCTATAGGGAAATGAAAAGGCAAGTTAGAACCATATTTTCCTAATAAAGAGCGCACTTAGAGGGAGGTAGCATGTAGGCTCAAAATCATAATCCTACCTTCCGCAAGAGAGCTGACTTACATGCCGAAGGCCAAAATAGGAAGCTATGGAGGAAGCACGTCATGGATCACCACATAAAAAACCATTTGGTGGAAGTTCAATCGAGACTGCGATAGAGGATGGGTCCTTAGTTGCTATCTAGGCTTCCCTTTGTCTTTCCTCTTCTATGAGGTTGATTTAGACAATATACTCCTATCGTATGACCCCTACCTACTCAACCAGAAAACAGGCCTTATTTGGACAAAAAGGGGACAAACACCTAATCAAGCAATAAATGAAAGTTAAAAAAGGGTTAAAGAGAGGGGAAATACACAATTTTTATAGTGGTTCTATATATTGTTGCATATGTCCACTTAATCATCTTCTATTGATTGTACTTAGCTCCTATAAAGTAAATTTTACAACTTTGATGCTTATAACTCAGATATGAGTTATACAACGTTTAATTTAGAATTGGATCACTCAACTTGTATTGATTCAGTAAAGTTCAGAAAGGATTCCCTTTACAATATCTCTCCTCCTCTATTTATACATGAATGTCGCCATCAAAATCGCCTAAAAATACCCATCCACGTTCTCCACATCTTGCACGACATTTTCAAAAAAACTGTGGCTAAATCTTCCAATGCTTCACAACTTGAATCCAAGTTGCACTTCACTACTCGGTGCTGAGTTGACCTCAAGTGCCTTGCCTCGTTTTGAGTTCAACTTTGCCTTGTTCCTCTTTCTTTGGCCAAATGTTATTGGTTTGTCACGGATTACAAGTTGGGCCCAAGTTGTAGAGGTCGAGTCAAGGAGGGCCTGTTTGTAAAAGCTTTTTCTAAGTTTGGCTATCTCTTCATTTTACAATTTTACGATGCTTCCCAAGTCTATGGGTCCATTTCTCTATGTTCCTTAGTCCAATTAAATTGGTCGAGTTCATTTGAAGACTATGGAAATTTTGAAAATAAACTTGCCCCTAAAAGCACACCTTAGGAATATAAGATGTTCTTTTCTCAAAACAAACAACGGAAGTTGGCGAATTAGCTCTTTGGCTATCTACTGGAACAACTGGGGCAAATCATCTTGTTCCTTTAGATTCAACTGTAAATCAAAGGTCATTCTAGACCATCATAGCGAAGGATTCAAGTCCTTGCTTAAGTGCTAGACATAAATCATAATCATTTTGCATTCTCTTAGAATTCAATTTATCATATATCATAAATCAAGGTCATCCGTGTTCGCTTGGGATCAAATCAACATATAACAGAAAATTTTGTCTCATATTCTCCTAAGATTTATATATCATGGATGAATCAGATATCAGGTTATCATGAATCATCAATCATTCAAGTACACTACCACTAATTGGAGCACTACTTATAAATCATATAGTATTGTCTACCATCCCATCATTAGGGTGTCCAACCGAATCAAAGTAGCAGAATAGTCTGGTAATCATTATCAAATAATTTTCAAATTAAGAGGCGTTCAACTCCCAATGTTTTTTTTGATCTCTTCAGATCACGTAACCAAAATGGCTTAACTTTCGACCTCTCTGGATCATGTAATCACATGTGTAGTTTAGTTTATTATCTATCACATATCCATATTGAGCACAATTTTCTTGCTCTCCGACGAGGGGACCCAATATCCAATCAAGTCCATCGCTCACTCTTTGGTGTGGGGACATGTTATCCCATACAAATCCATCTACTCGCTGTCCCGTACGGAAACCTGCACATCATAGTTCATTGACCTATCTCTCCACTCGAGGGAAACATGTCCTATTAGTTTATATATTCAGTTTAATGAATAACCAAGTTCTATTTGTATCTCATAAAAATATCAGTACCAGTTATCATGTTAGATTGATTCAAGTTATCCATCAATTGTTTATAAAGTCCAGGAAAAATGCATCAATTAAAAATCCAATGATTTGATCTAGTTAAGGATTTCTCTCGGATCTTAACCTAGATCATTCCTATGGGACCGTTCAAGATTTCATGCATGAGAAAGTAGCCGATAGTAATCCTACTTTTCTTATTAAAAGATAGCATGGTGCATAAATCAAATGTTACTTTGATCCACCTATGACGACCCGCAAATCCATACACATTGAATCGACAATAATCCACACTCTAATGGAAAGTCATGAGAAAGAAAGAAGAGAGAAGAAGAGAAGAGAAGAAAGAGAGAAGAGAGAACCAAACATAACAATACAGAATCTCACATTGCAGCGGAAAACATATAATATCATATCAATGATATTTACAAAATAGAAACTGTGTATACATACATCAATTAGAGTTCAACAATCAATCATCAATTATCAGCCTGGATAGTTATAATAACCTATCCTCATAATTGTCGATAATATAAACAACAACTAAGCAGTAGATAAGCAAAAAAAGATACGTGTATACGAAAATGAAGATCTCCAGCTTGCCTGCTGAAGCTCCAAAAGCACCAAATCTAAACCTGTAAATATACTTGGTCTGACCTAAGCATTGAAAGGGAAGAACGCACGGATCAGTCTGGTAAACTAGCATGAGAACACACTCAACTAAATTATTAAATTACCAAACATTTCCTTTCAAAACAAAAGTATCTTGTAAGACACGCCCTGTAGCAACCCGATATTTTGGACTATTCGCATCCGCGCATGTCGGACTTGAATAATTCAAATACCGAATTATTAATTTAAATTTGGCAAAACTCAGATATACAGTAAATAAATAATCACAGAATCACAGACACAGAGTAATAATATGCAGCGGAAGCAAAAGATAGTAGTTCATGAAGCTATTATATATATAACAGAGTTAAATATGTTGCAACAGAAGTCTCGAATATAATAGTCAAATACAGGAATCAGAATACATCACTGGAATCAACTGGATATCTGAAAGCTGGATAGATAGCTGGATCTCCAAGCGAAGCTCCAATTCCAACGGTGAGTCTCAAAGCTGAACCACTCAGTCTGACTCGAGCGTAAAGCAAAACACAAAACACTCGAGTCAGGATTAACATTCTTATATCAATAAATCCAACTCAAGTGAAATAACAATTGAAATACAATAACTTAAAGGACGATGGAATAACCATCCTTTAAGGATCCGTTAAACTATCTACTATGTAGTAATGTACGCTAAATAGATAATGCCTATCAGTAATATAAATATCAAAATAGTGTTAAGGCATTACCATTATCCCCTTAACACATTTTTATGTAAGCGTTATAGTCTATACAGCACTGTAAACTCCACCGTAAACTAGTGGGATATCAGGGAGTACTCCATAGGTATAACAGAAAACAATTTCGTAGTGGTCACGTATATAGGGATACAAGTATGACAAGGCACATGAGGCAATATCCAAGGTAGTGAAACTACCTTTTGCCTGATCCAGACTGGTGAAAACGCATCGCCGCAACGATCGCAACACCACGAAACAACACTCCCAAAAGTACGAGGGTGCGCCAATCAATAACAAGTAATGAGTAGTTTACGAAGAAGTGTGTTCGCTCGAGGTGGCTAACCCCATTTGGCCCGGCACGACTCCTATTTTAGTCATTTCCAATTTGACACAAGTGTCAAGGCTATCCATTATCGTTCTCTTTCTTCAGTCATCACGTACATCATTCCAACCACTTCATTCTGGATCACACTCCGCGTATAGTTATTAAAGTGGTTCAGTTTAGACAAAGAGTATGTCCATAACCGATTCCGGTTTCTTTAATAACTTTCGTAATTATTACACCGATTGGTCGTTTAATATATTTCAAAAACAAATCAATTTCAATTTCAATTAGAATTCGTAAATCGACGTTTCGTTTGTCTTTCTAATTCAATTTCCAAAATTTTCGTTTCATAACTTTCAAATTACCATTTCGAAACTCTATAATTCAAATTTAAAATTTTGATTTAAAACAATTCAAAAATTTATTCAAGTTTGTATATAAGTTTCATTCTGAAATCATTTAAATTAAATTAATTTAACATTCAAATCAATTTAAATTCATTTATCGATTTCATTCAATATTCGTTAAGTTAATTATCATTCAAAACAATTTCTATTTTATATCCAATTCATTAAATGAATTACTTAAGTTTAACTTCATTATATCAAAACTTATAAATCGAATTAAATTAAATTTTGTCAAATCCAATTCAAGTCTTACATTTGTTTCGATAAAAAGCATTTTACTTCTTGTTAAAGAAATTCAATTTCATTTATTTATTTCCTTAATTACAAATTTCAGAACTCAGTTCATCAAGGAATTCGATTTCACTTATTCAATAGGTTCAATTTCACTTAAAGAAAATTCAATTTAACTTAATTATTAAATAAATCAATCTTATTCAATTATCAAAAGATTTCAAATCTTAATTATTACTAAGTTCAAAACTAAATTATTAATAATTCCAAAACTTAATTCGAATAATTCCAAATTTAATTATCACATAAGTAAATTTTAAATCATGTTCTTTCGTTAATTACTACGTTAATATTTTGTTTAAAATTCCAAATATTCCCATTTTCCTTCATTAAAAATTTAAATTCCAGTTCTATTTCAAAACCTTATTATTATTCAAATAAAATCTTTATTTTATTTTAAAACAACTTATCGACCAATCGGTTTAATTTAATTCTCTATTCTAAGTCAATTTCATTTGGGTATTTATCATTTCAACCCGATTCCATTTCAATTCAAAAATCAAAGCATAGCAAAAGGAACCTGCTGTGTGATAATTGGGATGGTGTCAAAGTAAATAAACAGCAATAGCAAACATCAATAACAATCCAATAATTAATTCAAATAATCTCGAAATAATCATATTAATTTACATTGTTGTTTGTGCAAATTAATATAATTATTTGTAGAATCTACACTATCATTTCATGTAGACTAAAGATTATTATATTACTTTTCTTCACTTGTCATCTATTTACAATTCCATACATCATCAATTTAAACAACATACATTCAATGGTTCAAGGTGTAGTTAACACTATTTTTCTACGTGTCAAATGATTAACCATTTCAAGGGTCATATTATACAAATTTAACTAATCAAATTCAACACATATGTCGATTTACATTTTTAACTATCCTACGTCAAATTCAATTGCATAATTTTTATCACTTTATCCATTACAATTAACATCCAATATAAACAACAAACAATCAATCAATTATCAACCAAACAGGATTTATCATCGAATAATTAACAGATAATGGTGTCAGATGTCACAGGTGAACTGATACAGTTAATAGCATTTATTTAACAGTAAAAATAACTAACATCAGCATATTTCAATTGTCGTTTCAATTGAAATCAAATTTAATAAATAAAAGAACATTAATCATGAGTGATTGCTCACCTTTAGAGGCTAGAGAATACAGAAGATCACACGAATACGCACCCTGATACTGACACTGAAAACGAATTACAAATCCAACCAAAGTCGGCACGAATTCAATGATCAAAGCTGATAATTTGAAATCGATGAAAAACAAGTCAAAAACTAATGTGATAAAAATGGAAACAAAATATCCATTATATTTTACTCAAAATCAATATAAAATTTGAAACACATATTTAATATAAATCTATGCGTATTTAAAACCAATAAATAACTTTTAAAACAAATCCCTATATATACACTATTACAAAACAACGTATATAATACCTTGTGACTAAATATATATACCCATGTTAATATATGAAATGCTATAAACAAACTTTGTAAGATTAAAACTACAAACAATAAAATGTAAACTATAAAGAAAAGCTTTGTAATATTAAACTGAAGTATAAATTAATATTTGCAAGTTGACTGTATAAACCTTTATATGTAAATTTAGACAACAACGTTATAACTAAACTGGCTTACACATACTTCTTTCTAAAAAACCAAATATATAAAATATATAAACATACATACAACTTGCATACATGTTACATTTTTTTTGAAAAGGACACAAGGTAGTACAACGTTTATATCACTTTATTTTACAAACTTCCTAATATATGCTGTAACTTAATTACATAGTAGACTTGTAGAAAATATAATGAAACTTATATGTGTATACAGTAATTTATACAACTTATAAATAAATAAAAGAAAACTCAACATCACGCATATATAGGCTAAAACACACACACACAAGCATATTTGCATACCTACATCCCTCTACAACATAAATACTATTGTCAATATATATATATATATATAAATATATATATATATATATATATCATTAAATCAATGTTTATAATAAAATAAATATAAACTTTACCCTATTTATATGGATTCGAAAACAGATCTTTGTAACCTAATATTTCTTTCTTATAGATATAATACAAAAAATTAATATAAATAAAAAATAATTTCCTTCAAAACTATCATATACAAATATACGCAGCCATATATATATATATATATATATATATATATATATATATATATTTGCATCTACACACAAATACACACACTGTCACAAAATAGACAAAGACTCACCTATATGGAGATATAAGTGAAGTTTCTTGATGTTGAACGACAGGAGGAATGGGTCATTCGGTGGAAACTCGGTGGCTAAAGGATGAACTGCGATGATGTGAGGCCTAGGGTGGCGGACTGGGCGGTTCGTTGAGCATTTTTGGGTGATCGATACGTTGCAATGGGTTTGAAGACTCGGTGTAATGTGGATGGTTTGCGTTGCCCGGTGGCGGAGAGTGGGGCTGTGCTTGGTGGTCTCAAGCGAAAAGCCATGCAGATGGCAATGAGGAAGATGCAAGTGTTGGTGGAGTTCGGTGTTGTAGGCCTTGATGGTGGGTGATGATAGCATGTTGGAGGCGGATCTCGGTGTTGCTGTGAAGGGCGAGTCGACGTGAGAGGCCTTGATGGTGGGTTTGCTGATCGGCAAGCGCCTTTTTTTTACACCAGCATGGCTACAGGTAAGAAAAATAAAAATAAGGAGGAGGACAGTTGCATCAGGGAAGAGGAGAGGCTCCGGAACAAATGAGTACATGCTTTATTTATAATATTTATCTCAGAGGAATTGAATGCAAGCAGTCAGAGAATAACAACGAATATATTATATTTTACATTGGGACAGTCATGAATTTAATTCCAGAGTTATTACAATCAAAGACCGTAGGTTCCAACCGGTAGATAAGCGAAGAGTCACCGAAGTTAAAAAGGTTTGAAAATGGATACCGATATAGAAATTGTTTCTGTGGACTTTGCTGTGAACCGGGCTTCCAAATACAGAATTGAATATATCGCAGAGATCAGTACGACGAAACGATCAAAACGGTATGCGGGTATCAGTGGTACGATTGAATTATAAAAAAAAATCCGAATTTTTTACCGGCGGAAATTGCAGCAAAAACGCTGAAAATTAAGATCAACAGGGCTAAAGAAGTCCGAATTTTAAAAAAAGAAAAAATGACATCTTGCTCAGAAGATGATTTAGAATTTTTCTATGTAAAAATATTTAGGTTTCGAAAACGTTTTATTTTTGTCAATTTTTAACAGATTAAATTGAAATAAAATTACGCACGAAATAAACTTTCATATTTTCGGATGAAAATTTATCAGCTGCTATGTTTAACCAGACGCATTTCAAATATTAAAATTTTATTTCAAAGTTTTATTATTATTTTATTGTATTGTTTACAATTTCTCAAATTTCAACTTAATAAATTAATGAAACAAATAAAATTTATCGAAAATTCATGAGTCGTTACATTCTCCCCCACTCAAAAACTTTTCGTCCCCGAAAAGAAAGGAAGTAGGAGAATAGAAACAACCAGAAGAAAATAGACTTGAATTACATAATAAACAATTAATTTAAACCATATAAATTTCAATTTAAATAAATTTATATTCAACAATTTGTTTTTTAAATTCAAGATTTTCATTAAATTGATTTGATTTCACATTTATTAATGTTAAGTACAAAAGGTTCCTTTCAAATGAAATTCAATTTAAATTCAATTAATTCAAGATACTCCTTTAAGTTGATTTAACTCAATTTATTAACTTTAAAAACAAATTTTTCTTCTATTAATCATACCTATTATTTATTTAACTTATTATTCTATTTATCTCCATAAACATTTTATAATTAAAATTTAAGCGAATAACATTCATTATACGCACTCACATTTTATTTATAAAGATAATTTATATTATATATTATCCAATTTCCTTAAATTAACAATTCCAAAGATCATAAATTTGAATAGTCATTTATTGTAATCATACTTTATTCGACAAATTTAATTCTTCTTTATCCCAAATTATTATTAATTTTTTTCTACTTAATCTATCCTATCACATATATATTAAGTATATTTACATTTATTATAACTACTCAAATTTACTTAAAAATTCCTTCGATATCATTTATATTGTATAAAATTCAATTAAATAATTCTTTTGGAAATTTAGGTAAGTTATATATAATGCAATTGGGTATTATCCAAATAAATTTTTAGCATTTACTTATTTCAAGTTAAGTATTTATGTAAAAGAATTTAGCTTCATTTATAATTGAAAATCATCCTTAAATCAAAATTTTAAGAATTAATTTCCGATTGACTTCAAACCATTTTATAGATAAATATACATATACTATATATCAAATCAAATCTATAATCATATACTTATATATATAATAAATATTACAAATCAAGTCATTCTTAAGAAGTTCAAATCAAATTCATTTTCCAAACAAAAGAGTAGCGAAGCTACTTCTCCACTTCGAAACTCGAAAATGAATGTTGATGATGCGGCCGCCGTCACCAAAATTATTTTCCAGCAACAAAAGAGGAGAGCACTGATTTTTAAACAGTTATAGATTCTTCAAAACCATTTTTATTCGAAGATACTTTAAATAATATACATTTTAAACTTTAAAAGCCCAAGTTTGAAATCACCAGAAATGAAATTCTCAATTTCTTGATTTAAATTCATTACAAACTCCAAATCAAATTATAAACAAATTTTATAAATTCATATAATATGAAATAGTCAATGATTTATAAAACAATAAATGAAAATTAAATTTTAACATTTCGGACAACAGATTCATTAAAATTTTAATTTCAGAAAAATTTATACTTATATATAATATAATCATTCGAAATTATTTTATTTACTAAACTTGAAACAATATTGTGTCAGTTTGCTCTGCTCAGGTGTTTTGGAGATCCTATCAATAGCGTTGATCAGACGAATCGATCGAAAACCCAAATCAACATCAACAACTCAAACAACACAATATATATATATATATATATATATATATAACATTTTAGTATAAATACAAACACACTCCCTCACTCGACGGTATATGGATGGATTTCAAAATAAGTATAGAGATTCAAATTTGATGGAAATCAAAACAAAGAGAATTTTGATTCGAATATAAGTTCGAAAGAAAAGATAAGATGATTCAATTAAAAGGATCGGGAGATGGATAAGCCTATTTAATTCACGGGCAACTTAACCGGGTCGACCGTAACTTCAAAAATAAGATCGATGCAGAATTCCGAGGTAAATCAACATTCGATCTCAAGAAAAAGAATTCAGGTATAAAAGGAGATAGATAACATCGTAAACCGAGGATACAGAAATCTCCGGTAAATCAATGCTTAATAAAAAGGAGTTTCACCCCTTTACAAATAATTCGAAGATTGGCGAGATCGCCGATTCGTTGTAAAGATCATCCAAAGTGGAGTTATGGGATACTCCAGAATTAAAAGAAGATGAATAGTGAAGGACACGAATGAATTTTGGAACCGCAGGGAACGTTCCAAAATCCAAAGGAATCGAGTCAAAATGAAGTGATTGAAACTCGAATGAGAGTGATTCTGTAAACACATTTACCCTATATGCTAAGTTTTGCCTAGAGCTAGCAAAGCTCTGATACCAACTGTAACAACCCGCTATTTTGGACTATTCGCATCCGCACATGTCGGACTTGAACAATTCAAAATACCGAATTGTTAATTTAAATTAAATTTGGCAAAACTCAAACATACAGTAAATAAATAATCACAGAATCACAGATATAGAGTAATAATATGTAGCGGAAGCAAAAGATAGTAGTTCATGAAGCTACTATATATATAACAGAGTTAAATATGTTGCAACAGAAGTCTCGAATACAATAGTCAAATACAGGAATCAGAATATCACTAGAATTAACTGAATATCTGAAAGCTGGATAGATAGCTGGATCTCCAAGCGAAGCTCCAACTTCAAAGGTGAGTCTCAAAACTGAACCACTTAGTCTGACCCGAGCGTAAAGCAAAACACAAAACACTCGAGTCAGGATTAACATTCTTATATCAATAAATCCAACTCAAGTAAAATAACAATCGAAATACAATAACTCAAAGGACGATGGAATAACCATCCTTTAAGAATCTGTTAAACTATCTACTATGTAGTAATGTATGCTAAAAAGATAATGCCAATCAGTAATATAAATATCAAAATAGTGTCAAGGCGTTACCATTATCCCCCTTAACACATTTTTATGTATGCGTTATAGTCCATACAGCACTATAAACTCCACCGTAAACTAGTGGGATATCAGGGAGTACTCCATAAGTAAACACAAAACAAATTCGTAGTGGTTGCGTATATAGGGATACAAGTATGATAAGGCACATGAGGCAATACACAAGGTAGTGAAACTACCGTTTGCTTGATCCGAACTGGTGAAAACGCATCGCCGCAACGATCGCAACACCGTGAAACAACACTTCCAAACGTACGAGGGTGCACCAATCAATAACAAGTAATGAGTAGTTTACGAAGAAGTGTGTTCGTTTGAGGTGGCTAAACCTATTTGGACCGGCACGACTCCTGTTTTAGTCATTTCCAATTTGACACAAGTGTCAGGGCTATCTATTATCGTTCTCTTTCTTCAGTCATCACGTACATCATTCCAACCACTTCATTCTCGATCACACTCCGCATATAGTTATTAAAGTGGTTCGGTTTAGACAGGGAGTATGTCCATAACCGATTTCAGTTTCTTTAATAACTTTCGTAATTATTACACCGATTGGTCGTTTAATATATTTCAAAAAAAAAATCAATTTCAATTTCAATTAGAATTCGTAAATCGACATTTCGTTTGTCTTTCTAATTCAATTTCCAAAATTTTCGTTTCATAACTTTCAAATTACCATTTCAAAACTCTATAATTCAAATTCAAAATTTGATTTAAAACAATTCAAAAATTTATTCAAGTTCGTATATAAGTTTCATTCCAAAATCATTCAAATTAATTTAATTTAAAATTCAAATCAACTTAAATTCATTTATCGATTTCATTCAATATTCGTTAAGTTAATTATCATTCAAAACAATTTTTATTTTATTTCCAATTCATCAAATCACTTACTTAAGTTCAACTTCATTATATCTAAACATATAAATCCAATTCAAGTCTTACATTTGTTTCGATAAAACGCATTTTATTTCTAGTTAAATTTCAATTTCATTTATTTATTTCCTTAGTTACAAATTTCAAAACTCAGTTCATAAAGGAATTCTATTTCACTTATTCAATAGGTTCAATTTCACTTAAAGAAAATTCGATTTAACTTAATTATTAAATAATTCAATCTTATTCAATTATGAAAAGATTTCAAATCTTAATTATTACAATTTCAAAACTTAATTATTATAATTCCAAAACTTAATTCAAATAATTCCAAATTTAATTATTACATAATTAAATTTTAAATCATGTTCTTTCGTTAATTACTACGTTAATATTTTGTTTCAAATTCCAAATATTCACATTTTCCTTCATTAAAAATTTAAATTCCAGTTCTATTCCAAAACCTTATTATTATTCAAATAAAATCTTTATTTTATTTTAAAACAACTTATCGACTAATCGGTTTAATTTAATTCTCTATCATAAGTAAAGTTCATTTGGGTATTTATCATTTCAACCCGATTACATTTCAATTCAAAAATCAAAGCATAGCAAAGGGAACTTGCAGTGTGATAACTGGGATGGTGTCAAAGTAATTAAGTAGCAATAGCAAACATCAATAATAATCCAATAATTAATTCAAATAATCCTGAAATAATCGTATTAATTTACATTGTTGTTTGTGCAAATTAATATGAATCTACACTATCGTTTCATGTAGACTAAAGATTATTATATTACGGCTCTTCACTTGCATCTATTTACAATTCCATACATCATCAATTTAAACAACATACATTCAATTATTCAAGGTGTAGTTAACACTATTTTTCTACGTGTCAAATGATTAACCATTTCAAGGGTAATATTATACAAATTTAACTAATCAAATTCAACACATATGTCGATTCACATTTTTAACTATCCTACGTCAAATTCAATTGCATAATTTTTATTGCTTTATCCATTACAATTTAACATCCAATATAAACAACAAACAATCAATCAATTATCAACCAAACGGGATTTATCATCGAATAATTAACAGATAATGGTGTCAGATGTCGCAGGTGAACCGATACAGGTAATAGCATATATTTAACAGTAAAAATAACTAACATCAGCATATTTTAATTGTCGTCTCAATTGAAATCAAATTTAATAAATAAAATAACATTAATCATGAGTGATTGCTCACCTTTCGAGGCTAGAGAATACATAAGATGACATGGATACGCACCCTGATACAGACACTGAAATTGAATTACAAATCCAACCAAAATGGGCACGAATTCAACGATCAAAGCTGATAATTTGAAATCGATGAAAAACAAGTCAAAAACTGATGTGATAAAAATGGAAACAAAATATCCATTATATTTTACTCAAAATCAATATATAATTTGAAACACATATTTAATATAAATTTATGCGTATTTAAAACCAATAAATAACTTTTAAAACAAATCCCTATATATACACTATTACAAAGCAACGTATATAATACCTTGTGACTAAATATATATACCCATGTAAATATATGAAATGCTATAAACAAACTTTGTAAGATTAATAAACTATAAACAAAAGCTTTGTAATATTAAACTGAAGTATAAATTAATATTTGCAAGTTGACTGTATAAACATTTATATGTAAATTTAGACAACAACGTTATAACTAAATTGGCTTACACATACTTCTTTCTAAAAAACCAAATATATAAAATATATAAACATACATACAACTTGCATACATGTTACTTTTTTCAGAAAAGGACATAAGGTAGTACAACGTTTATATCACGTCATTTTACAAACTTCCTAATATATGCTGTAACTTAATTACATAGTAGACTTATAGAAAATATAATGAAACTTATATGTGTATACAGTAATTTATACAACTTATAAATAAATAAAAGAAAACTCAACATCACACATATATAGGCTAAAATACACACACACAAACATATTTGCATACCTACATCCCTCTACAACATAAATACTATTGTCAATATATATATTATATCATTAAATCAATGTTTATAATAAAATAAATATAAACTTTACCCTATTTATATGGATTCGAAAACAGATCTTTGTAACCCATTATTTCTTTCTTATAGATATAATACGAAAAATTAATATAAATAACAAATAATTTCCTTCAAAACTATCATATACAAATATACGCAGCCATATATATATGTATGTATGTATGTATGTATGTATGTATATATATATATATATATATATATATCTGCATCTACACACAAATACACACACTGTCACAAAATAGACAAAAATTCACCTATATGGAGATTTCAGTGAAGTTTCTTGATGTTGAACGATAGGAGGAATGGGTCATTCGGTGGAAGCTCGGTGGCTAGAGGATGAACTGTGATGATGTGAGGCCTAGGGTGGCGGACTGGGTGGTTCGTTGAGCATTTTTATGTGATCGGTAGGTTGCAATGGGTTTGAAGACTCGGTGTAATGTGGATGGTTTGCGTTGCCAGGCGGCGGTGAGTGGGGCTGTGCTTGGTGGTCTCAAGCGAAAAGCCATGCAGAGGGCAATGAGGAAGTTGCAAGTGTTGGTGGAGTTCGGTGTTGTAGGCCTTGATGGTGGGTGATGATAGCATGGTGGAGGCGGATCTTGGTGTTGCTGTAAAGGGCGAGTCGACGTGAGAGGCCTTGATGGTGGGTTCGCTGATCGACAAGCGCTTTTTTTTACACCAGCATGGCTACAGGTAAGAAAAATAAAAATAAGGAGGAGGAGCAGTTGCATCAGGGAAGAGGAGAGGCTCCAGAACAAATGAATACATGCTTTGTTTATAATATTTGTCTCAGAGGAATTGAATGCAAGTAGTCAGAGAATAACAACGAATAGATTAATTTTACATTGGGACAGTCATGAATTTAATTCAAGAGTTATTACAATCAAAGACCGTAGGTTCCAACCGGTAGGTAAGCGAAGTGTCACCGAAGTTAAAAAGGTTTGAAAATGGATACTGATACAGAAATCGTTTCCATGGATTTTGCTGCGAACAGGGGTTCAAAATACAGAATTGAATATATAGCAGAGATCAGCATGACGAAACGATCAAAAGGGTATACGAGTATCAGTGGTACGAGTGAATTATAAAAAAAATCCGAATTATTCTACCAGCCCAAAACGTAGAAAAAACGCTGAAAAATAAG
Organism: Allium cepa; assembly: GCA_030765085.1. Classification (NCBI taxonomy): domain Eukaryota; kingdom Viridiplantae; phylum Streptophyta; class Magnoliopsida; order Asparagales; family Amaryllidaceae; genus Allium; species Allium cepa. Next base: position 483,826,949 of record CM060934.1, on the reverse strand, counting down.
ATCGACGGGGCTAAAGAAGTCCGAATTTTGAAAAACGAAAAATGACATCTTGCTCAGAAGATGATTTAGAATTTTTCTATTTAAAAATATTTAGGTTTCGAAAAAGTTTTATTTTCGTCGATTTTTAACAGATTAAATTGAAATAAAATTACGCACGAAATAAACTTTCATATTTTCGGATGAAAATTTACCAGTTGCTATGTTTAACCAGACGCATTTCAAATATTAAATTTTTTTTTCAAAGTTTTATTATTATTTTATTGTATTGTTTACAATTTCTCAAATTTCAACTTAATATTATTAATAAAACAAATAAAAATTATCGAAAATTTACGATTCGTTACACGCCCACACATAAACACGGACATGTTTTTACCTTACGATAACTAAAACATTTCATATCTAATCCTCTTATATTATACTAGTGTCTATTGCACAAATAATATTAATCATAGCCGAAATTGTTACATTGATTAAATTTCATCATATATCCCAAAATGGATAATTGAATCAAAATGGCAGGCACATAGCAGAGTTTGGATTTCCTTACAAATCACCAGGAGAAGGGACTACCTCCCGATGGGTACACCTCTAGATGGATGTCTCGAGAAACCATTACAAGGTTCCTCTACCAACACAAGACCGACATACTTCTATAACTAGATAGTACCGAATATGTCATCCTTTGGTCGTTACCGACCTTTTTTGATGGCACTCATAGCACACAAACCACAATAATTTACATCTCGAATGTCATAGCAGGAAGAAATATATCTTGAAGAGGATGATCATATCCTGATGGGAGCAACCCACTTAGCCCTGCAACATCTAACTCTGTTTCGGTCATTCCCGGTTGATGAGGCATGAGGTAAAAATTTCCTTTTAGAAATCACATCACTTTGAATGCAACACGACCATTTTCATTGACTACCAATTGCCTTCCAAAAAAATACAACCCTTAAGCTCGTACGTCTTAAGGAGGATGTTAAGATAAGAGAAGGTGCATTCTCCGCCACCACTGATGTACGTTTGTAAAAACCAATGTACGTAATCTTTAAAAATGCAATGTCAAACAAACGCCCATACAAGTTGTCCAGGAATAGGAAAAACCGAAGGTACTTTCCTACCACATCTTGTCGGAAAATCTCTCGGATTAGTAGCGAATAGTCCTTGCATTGGATATTTCATAAAGAAGAGACCACTGCTACTACATTTATATTGGAATTTTAATCCCAAACGATCAACAAGCAGTCCTCTACTATGAAAATCCTAAATATCAGTATCATCATAATCTGCACAATCGAACGCATATACGTTGGCCCGAAGTGGTTTTCGGATAAGATCCCGGTCTCTTCACACAACAACGCAAAAGCGTTTCTCAACCTCACACAGAAGCTAAGTCTCATAGACTTATCACGTCTCCAACTTTCAACTTGCTATCCTTCGGCCAAAAAGGAAGCTCGATAGATTGGAGTAATACTCCGCACTCAACGAATCAACATTCTCAACACAATTGATAATCAAGGCTACACAGAAGGCTACGTACTAAGAGTACGACTAAATAGTTCCCACATCAAGTCGAGGAACTAAATTAGCCAAATTTGATAGTCGGTTAATTAACTATCAAAGCTAACAAACAAATATTTAGTACCATAAGCAATGACTAGGCCCTTTTAATTAATCTTTATTAATTAAATCACTTGCCAAATATTCACTTCAAATTATCTTTAAAAAGATATAATTCCAATCCATTTTAATATTCCACTATTTAGAAAACATTTCCATGTACTTATTTAACAATAAGTAACTCACAAATCAATTTATTTTCAACACTTAGAAAATATCACATATTCTTAAATCATGATTAAGTATATATTTTATTCTTTAAGGAAAACATTCTCTTAAACATACTTATTTGTATCAAAACGAATGTTGCGTAAAACATCGTTACGACAACCCAAAATCACTAGTATAGGGATTCGAAAATTGGGTGATATATGAATCCCATATACTATACAAAACATCTCTTTTCGAAAATCATTTACTATAACATTAATGTTGTAGTCCATCATTTCCTTATTTCTCAAAAATGTCTATTTCAACAACAAATGTTGAAATCTATAGCTTCGATGCTTAACATATTTTAAAACGTCTTCAAAACATTTAACTCCGTTTAATAATATCACTTCCCAAAACATTTATTTTATTTAAATTATTATTCATTGTCAAAAATCGTGAATATAATTTCTAACCAAATTCATTGCTTCTACACATTTATTAAAGGATTATCCACTGTCCAAAATGCTGAATAATATTCTCTTGTCCAAATTCAATACTTCTACACATTTATTTTAAAGGATAATTCACTGTCCAAAATCGTGAATATATATCCTTCACCAAATTCATTACTTCTATATATTTCTTAAAGGATGTCCACTGTCAAAAATCGTGGATGAAATCCCTTTAGTAAACTTTCATATTTAACTTATCAAATTCAATTGATTTAAGATTTATTAAATAATGCGTATAAATTCCATTTTTATTTTTTACAAACTTCAATTTATAAATTCCCTTTATTAACAAATTCCATTTACATCTCATTTTTATGCCAAATCCAAATTATAAGTTAATTACTTATAAATCTCTTATTTACAAATTCATTCATTCTATAACTTTAAAAATTCATAAATCTTATTTACTTATAAGATTCATTTATACTTCATTTTAACACTTATAAAAAATCCATTGTAATTCCATTATTTTTTATTTATAAAATAAATCTTGTATATATAAACAATTTATAATAAATTCAAGAATCCTAATTAAAACTATTTTACAAAATCATTAACTCCATATTTCAAAAATCACATTTTGATTATATTCCACAAAAAATCATAATTTTTTTAACATAAAAATTGTAACTATTTATTTATTTAGAATAAATTCAATCCTTTAATAATTTAAAATTCAATAAAAATCTATTTTCAAAATCACATGAAAATCCTTTTTAATTTGAAATCATCACTTAATCATTTTTAAATTATCAAAAATAGGCACAATATTGCAACAACACTAAGTAAGGTGATACACATCAATCATATCATCCAAACATCATAAATCATATGATAACAGCATATATATGAATATTTGTAAATAAAACTAATACTGGTGAGGAATCCAGTTGGATCCCTCCGACCTGTCAACTGCAACTAATATACATATGAGAATATGTGTACAATGTCCGCTTCGAGGTAGACGCACATACAAAGGTCATACGCTCATACACGAGAACGCATAGGGTCTCCTCTGCTCAAATAGACAGGATTATATCCAAATACCGATCAATATGTACAACATATCATGTATCATCCAAACAATCATCAATCAGCATAAAATAAATTTATTCCCACTTATATAAAAATGTTAGTGAGTTAGAAAGAGTGAGTTGTACTCACTTTGGTTCCAATAACAGTTGTAGTGTTTTATTCCGAATAAAATTAAACAGGCATTTAATTTTATCCAAACTTTTTACTAGCTCTAGTCAACTCACTCTATAATGTAGTGCTCGTCAGTATGGACCTAATGCAACTTGTTTCGTCAAAAACGGACCTTGTATGAAGAAGTTATAATGTTTTAAAGTTTATACAAATTATTGTATAATTAATTTACAAAGTTAAATTTTATTTCTAAACCTAGATCTCATCTCGGCTGTGCATTTCTACCTGAAAACATCTGGGCCACATGCTTTATCTTCCTTCTCCATCATCGTTTCGTTCACGTGAACGAAGAAGCCAATAGCCGCCACTTAAACCTAATTGCCGCAGCCACTTCATTGATCGAGACAACGATCCAACCACTTCATACGAACGGCCATAGCGAGCTCCCCCCATGGCCGATCCTCGTCCAACTCGTCCACCCCATCACGTTGCATCACCCCTTGAAACACATGACCTTCATTCTCGAACTGTCGCCACTTCGTTGCTTTAAAATTCATCATCACTGTATGGATTGGTCGAGCTCGACGAGTTCTTCAAGTTTGTCGTTGAAGGTATTTGATATTTGATGGATTGAGAGAGATTAAGGGAAGAAGAATCAAAAATTCTGGCCATTGATTTGCAAACGGCGGCTTGCCTTAGGGTTGATTAGGGTTTGTGAAAAATGTGAAATATTGTGGCCTTTTATAGAAAATTTCGCAACACTATTCATCCGAAATTTTTCCAAACTCCAATCGAAGTGTGCCACCTGGCGTTTACATTGTTTTACCCTATTTCGAACACAATGAAACATATATCGGGAGCCAATCCGATCATATTTAGAAGATAGGTTTTCGAATCAAATTATTTGAATTAAAAAATTTATTTAAACAAATTTCTATGCCTTTCAGCTTGCCACGACTAAACTGTAAATCCGATCAAAACGAAATTTGAAATCCTACAATAATATAACATTATGGATCTAATGAATTAGGTTTCGTCAAAATCCGAGACTGTGTGAAAAATGACTATTTTTACACGTTAATTGAATGTTAAAATATTTAATTTCTAGAATTTAACTTTCAATTCAATTTTAAAAGTTCTCTAACATCATTCTAATTCAAATAGAATTTAATTCAACTTTATAAATCATTTTTATTCACATTAAATCCAAAATTCAATTATTTCTATAATTTCAAATATTAAATTAACAATTTAGTTATCCAATTGAGTCAAGATATTCGAAATATAAGTTATTCAACTTATAAAATTTACTTTTGAATATTTAAAATCAATTAAATATCTGAATTTCAGATGACTGAAATTCTAAGTCGTTACATTCTCTCCTACTTAAAAGAATTTCATCCTTGAAATTACCAAGTAATAAAAAACTACAAAATCCAATAATTTTTTAAAACAATTCGTTCAAATCGGACTACCAAATCTCTTAAGTGTTTAACTTTTCCCAAACTCCATTAATTAAACTTCTTATTAAAAATTTTCTAAGTTTTCAAATCCATTCTTAGTTATCTTTTCAAAACCAACAATATCGTTTAACTTTCAACTCAAAATCAAAATTTTAGGTATCAAAAATTTCCAAAATTCTCAAAAAAAATTCTAACGCCATATATTTTCAAAAAAAATTCTCCATAGCCTCTTTTGCGCGGTTTCAATTGTAGTAGGATCACATCATGTATATATATATATCACAAATATACATCTCATCTTCAAAAATGAGGCATCTCATAGGGAAAAAATATAAAAATGCGATATGTAATCTGAGATATTACCTTACATTTTATTAGTGAGCGTATACGGCTAATATAGCACAAAGGCGAGCTCCAAATGCGAAGCATACGCCATCCATACCTACAAAACACTCAACAAACAAATGAGAAACATATATGGAAAGTAATATTAATATACAACATATACCAATATAACAACTATATATGCCAATATAACAATACAATCAAAAGGAACAAATCCAACCATCATAAAACTATCATCCAACTAACATCCAACAAACCAATATCTATCCAATCAATTCATAAACAAATCAACATTCATTCATTTCTTATTAATATTCATTGAATTGGTTTTCAATTTAATCACATTCGATTTATTAACATTGGATTTTTACTAATATTTATTTATTCAAATTTAATTAGTTTACATTCACTAATTTACATTCAAGCTAGTTCACTTCCAACTCAAATCAACTTCAATTATATTTAGATTCAATTACTACCAATTTGAATTAAATTTCATTAATAGTGATTGAATTTCTATACAATCAACTAACATCCATCTAACAACCAATGTATAACTAAATTAATTAATTTACTCTCAACATTCATATTTAGTTTAACATTTTTAATTTCAATTGGTTTATATCTAATTAATTTTCATTCAATTATTCAATATCCAATTTCATTAGCTTTTAATGAATTAACACTTACACCTTACATTCGATTGATTAACATTCAGTCCATATTTTATTACTAATTTATTTCATTAGTTCAATTCGTTCATTCATTATTTCAATTGCTAATTCATTTTACAACTAAAGTTGAATTTCATTATATAACTCAAATTACATTCTTTAACTACTTCATTTCATTAATTCACTTTATTAATTCATTTTGATATCAAATTCAACTTCATTCAACATCACTTAAGTTATGTTCCATTTCATTTAACTTTTACTTAAGTTAAATTTCGTATCACTATTCAAATTCAGATTTGTTTTGCTTAACAAAATTATTTAAACATTTTAATATTTGGTTTTACTTGCCTTTTCCTATTTAATAAGTTATATGACTTATTTATTTAAACTTCAAATTCATATTAAATAATCACTTACCACTTAAGTTTAATTTCCATTTCAATAACTTATCTAATCCAGTTAAAATTCAATTCACTTTATTTGACCTTCCTTTAGTTAAATTTCAAATCATATATTTATTATGTTAACTCAAATTTCTTTACTTTACCAAGTTAAATTTATTTCATTTCATATTATAAGTCCAAAACTCATTTTACTCATATTTACCAATTTCCACTTGGATTTTAAATTCAAATTTGTTTATCACAACAAAACTTAAATTTCAATTTTACTAATGGTAGCAAACCAATCACACAGAAACTCGAAAATGATACTGGTAATGTTGTAGTCATCACCATTATTATTTTCCAGCAACAGTAGTGAATTCAGTGCTTTATATTCTTTTGAAAAATCCTTTTTATATTTATAAATCACATTTATAAATCTTTTACTTATATAATTTCACCATTTTACTTCACTTAAATAAGATCTGTTCCAAATTTATTTATCCTATTTAGATTTATAATAATATAATCTCTTTAACTTTGAAAAAGAACTTTCAAAATAAATGGAATTCAAATTTTCAAATTCTTAGTTCAAATTCATTTTTTATTTATAAACTCATATTTATTGATATATTCATGTTGTTTCACTCCTTATGTTAAGATTATTTCCAATTGTAAGTCATATTAATTATAACTCCATAATTATAATTCATTTGCTTATATAATTTATTCTTTTACAATTGTTGCTTTTACTAAAATTATTCAAACAACTTTCATTAACTTATATATATATATATATATATACATATATATATATTTACATTTCCAAACAACAAAACAATCAATTTATATACACTTTAATACTTCTAAAAAATTATTCCCTTTATATATAAAATATAATCGTTGTAAAATTATTTCATTTACCTAATTTAAAATAATAGTCTGTCGACTTTCCTCATTTTAGTGTTTAGAAATCCCTGTCGATAACATGACGTCCCATGCACCAACCAGAATTCACAAATAACTCAACGGACAAGTAAACACAATATAAAACATTTTTATAATCACTAACAAATACGCGCTCATATATATAATACACTCAAACTCAATCTAGGGTGCTACTGTCCCTATCTGATACCGCGTGTTATGACCCGCAAATCCGTACCCTTTGAATCGACAATAATCCAGTCATGTTGTAACAACCCTAATTCCGTGCCATTCAAATTGACAATAATCTACACATGTCAGACTTGAATGATGCGAAATAACAAATTGTAAATAAATTTGGAGCAAATAAATCAGATATACAGAATCACAGACACAGAACAAACAGAATAACTCGCAGCGGAATATAAAAATACATAGTAGTTCATAAAGCTACTACAACAGAGTCTCAAACCAAATACATAATACAGTCTAAAAACAACATAATAGAAATCCCAGATACATAGAAGTTCACTAATACATGAATACTAGAGCAGCTGAAATAGAAGTAGATAAATATGTAGATAAGCAGAAACTCCAGCAAAGACCAGCTCCAGAAGGAGAATCCAAAGCTATGAATACTCAGGCTGACCCGAGCGTAAAGCAAAACACGAAACACACGAGTCAGGACAATATATACTTATATAATGTAAACTAACTCAAGAGAACTGTAATAAAGATACAAGTAACTTAAAGGATGCCTGGGACCGCCCATCCTCTAAGGATCCGTTAAACTATTTATTATATAGTAATAATTCGCTGTTATAATAATGTCTACAGTAAAATAAACATACTTTTATATTGCGTTCTGGGCTACCCATATCACCCTTCACACATAATAGTCCCAGCAGTCCATCCAATATCATAACATCTCCACACCGGGTGACTGTCAGAGGATACCACACGGGCTATGGGAGAAAAACAAACTCGTAGTAAAGGCTCAGTATGGTAGGTGACACGGCACACAAGGCAATGCCAGGGTATATAATTTTCTATACTAGGAAAAGTGATACGGGTAATATATCATTTCAACCCGTAATTTACAAAGAAAATCCGGGTTTTATCATTTCAAACCCGCAGTCCCAAGTAAATGAAATAAATTGAAAATCATTTAGGCCTATCATTTCATCCCGTAACGATTTTCCCTTATTCTAAAGTCCGTTCGGGTATGTATCATTTCAACCCATAGTGATTCTAATCTAATGGGAACTTGCAGTGTGATAAACTGATAAAAATAAAGAACAACATAATATAACAGTAACATATGATATAACTGGTGTTTAATCATGTGTGAACATCATATAATAGTGACATAGCAAATAAAATATGGTGATGCAATTTACATATTCACAAGCGATAGATTTACTATTTACGTAAGTATAAAACTGTCTGGTGAGAATAACTCACTGGTTTGAGCTGATGAACCAACGACAAATTTCACAAACGGGATCTACACAAGCACAAAAGTATGACGCAGATTCGAATGGAGGAGCCAAATGTCAAATTCCTTGGATACACATCAAACAAAACAATATAACAACGATGAGCTTCAAATCAACTACGATCAAAACTACACTAGTATATTCTGCACAGAATCAAATAGAAATGCTTGCACTTGCTTTTAACCTTTACTAGGATCAGCCATAAGGGGAAATACAAAATAATGCCAGGTGTTTGGGTCAGGTTATGGTGGGCATGGGTCGGCCTAGATGTCATTTGTGATGGTGCCAAAGTGGGTGAAGGGAACAATACACATAAGCATGAATACATGCATTTGGTCATGGATTTGGGCTCAGCCAAGGCTCCAAGTGTCACGGTCAGAGGTGTGGGGTCTACTGTGGTGGTGTGGCCTAGGGTGCTGGAGGTGGTGGAGGCATGGTAGGTGGCGGCTAGAGGGGTGGTGAGGTGATGGAAGTGATGTTGTGCTCGGCTAGGCTAGGAATTCGGGTTGTTTTGAAATGTTTGTGGATGGGCATCACCAAGGGGGGTCACGGTGTGGTTGGTTGGTGAGGAGGAGGTGTTGGTGGTGTGCCATCAGGTGCTGGAGGCGACTAGGCAGCAAGGTAGGATGGCCGAACCTAAATGGAAGAGCAAGTGCAAACAAAATCAAAAAGAATAAGCAATATAAGTGAAAAAAAGAGATAAAAGAAATAATTTTTTTTACCAACTTCCCAAGCATGTGATGGCCGAAATTTTTTTCTCAAGAAGGAGGAAAAGAAGATACCTGAAATGAAAATGAAATGATCGGCTGAAATGTGGGGAGTTATGCCAAAAGAAATGAAGAGTTGTGAGGAAAATGAAGAGGTGGAATTCAAAAAGGCAAAAGGCAATTCAAAAGTCAAAAAACCCTTCATATTTCTTATTTTATTTATATAACTTTATATTTCTGGAAATAATAATAGTCCCAGATAGAATTTCGAAAATTTATCAAAATATTAAAATTTATATAATATTTATTAATTATATAAAGTTAAATTAAGAAAATAGCTAAAAATAGTAAACTAGACTAGAAAATTTGAAATTAAGTAGAATAATTTTTAGAAAATTCATATGAGCTTGTAAAAAATTTTTAAACATAAATAATATCATAAAATAAAAATACATTCACAAAATAAATATTTAAAATTTAATTTAAATATAATTTTTAATGAAGAAAATAGCAGAAAATAGGAAAACATCCCTTAAAATAGGATATAAATACAGTAAATTTTGGAAAAACTCTATTATTTTTTAAAAATATGCAGAGATGAAATTTCATAATTAAAACAAGTTTAAAATAATTTTGAAATGAAATAAAGTCAAACTCAAATTTATAGTCAAAATCTAGGGTTGTTACACTCTCCCCCACTCAAATCTTTTCGTCCTCGAAAAGAACGGAAAGAAAAAAATAAAGAGAAACAAGATAGAAAAGAAAAATAGTACCTGAAACGAACAATTCCGGATTCGAAGCACGAATTCTCTCCTCCGTTTCCCAGGTACAATCTCGATCGTCAGTACTCCACTGTACTTTGACCAAACTAACAGATTTCCTTCTGAGCTGCTTCGTATCTCTACCAACAATAAGAAGTGGCTTCCTCTCAACAGTCAGGTTAGGCTCAATATCTAAACTATCAAGAGAAGAAGGCTGGACAATAAGAGATGGATCATGAAGATGACGGCGTAGATGCGAGACATGGAATACATCATGCACACCAGAAATATTCTCGGGCAAATCCAGACGATAAGCCAAAGAACCAACTCTTTCCACAACGTAGAAAGGACCAATGAACCTAGGAGAAAGCTTCCCTCTACAACCAAGGCGTATGACATTCCTTAAGGGAGAAACCTTAAGGAACACCTGATCACCAACAGCAAATTCCAAATTCCGCCTACGCCTATCGGCATACTTCTTCTATCTATCCTGAGCGGCTCTCAACCTCTTCTTAATCTCCTCAACTTTCTCAGAAGCTTCCAAAATAACTTCAGGACCAAGAACCAAACGATTATCGGATTCAATCTAGCAAGATGGAGATCTACAAGGTCGTCCGTATAAAGCAGCAAACGGAGACATTTTGAGACTGGCCTGAATGCAAAGATGGAATGAGATAGATAAAAAGATCAAGAATAGACTGAAAACAGAAGATAAGATTATACCTGATAGCTATTGTTGTAGGTAAATTTGGCAAGATGGAGATAATCTTTCTAAGATCCTCCATAATCAAGCACACAAGCACGAAGAAGATCCTTAAGAATCTGATTTACTCTTTCCGTTTGACCGTCGGTCTGAGGATGGTAAGCAGTGCTCAGATTCAAACGAGTACCCAAAGATTCCTGAAAAGCCTTCCAGAACTGACTAGTAAAAGTAGGGTCACGATCAAAAACAATACTGAGAGGAACACCATGGAGACGAACGATCTCTCTCATGTAAATCTCAGATAAACTAGAAGCAGAACGAGTAGACTTGACTGGAATAAAATGAGCGGACTTGGTCAGTCTATCCACAATAACCAAGATACTCTCATTGCCCTTCCGAGTCCTCGGTAAACCATCGATGAAATCCATGGAAACCTGTTCCCACTTCCAATTAGGAATCTCAAGGGGCTGCAACAAACCAGGGGTCTTCTGGTGATCGGCTTTGACTTGCTGACAAGTCGCACACCGACTAACAAAGATAGAAATATCCCTCTTCATTCCCTTCCACCAATAAAGCCTCTTCATATCCAGATGCACCTTCGACACACCAGGATGAATAGAAAGTCTGGATCGATGATTCTCCTGAAGCAACTTCTGCTCAACCCATCAACATTCGGGACACAAATCCTGCCATTAATCCTTAATATCCTTCTATCATCAATCTGAGCTCCACTACTGCCACTACTGCCACCAATTATGGTACGAATGCCCTCCTTCATCAATCTAAGCATCTCATCCTCATCCTGCTTAGCCATAATCCGATCCAGAAGAGGAGAAGAAGAAACAACAAGCTGACACAACAAAGCCTTCTTCCGACTCAGAGCATCGGCCACAACATTAGCTTTACCGGGAGTATAGTTAATGTCGAGGTCGTAAGAAGCCAGAAACTCAAGCCAACAGACTTGCCTCTGATTCAGATCCTTCTGGGAGAAGATATATCTCAGAGATTGATGATCTGTGAAAAGCTCAAACTTGGTTCCAAGAAGATGATGCCTCCAAAGTTTCAAAGCAAAGACAACAGTAAGTAACTCTAAATCATGAGCAGCATAATTTGCCTCGTGGGTTTTCAACTGACGGTTGGCATAGGCAATGACCCTACCATCCTGCACGAGAACAGCACCCAAACCCTCACGACTAGCATCAATATAAACTGTAAATCCCTCACTTCCATTCAGAACAGTAAGAATCGGTGCGGAAGTTAGCTTGCTCTTCACTCACTGAATGCAGCCTTACATTGATCACCCCAGACAAATCTGACATTCTTTCGAGTCAAAGCTGTGAGAGGTGCAGCAATCCGAGCAAAATTCTCAATGAATCTCCGGTAGTAACCGGCAAGGCCCAGAAAACTACGAATATCATATGGAGTCTTTAGTGTTTCCCAATCCTGAAATAGAATAGGAAGAAAAATAAGGACAACAGGAAAGATAGAATTATTAAAATGATAGAGAAAAGAGAAGAAAGAAAGACTTACATTGATCGCATCGATCTTGACCGGATCAACAGAAACTCCATTACTAGAAACAACATGCCCGAGATAACGGACTTCATCCTTCCAGAAATGACATTTAGAAAATTTAGCATTTAACTGATGATTTCTGAGAGTCTCAAGGACATATTTCAAATGCGACTTATGCTCATCCTTGGTCTTAGAGAAGACAAGGATATCATCAACAAAGACTAGCACTTAAGCACATCACGAAAAACACGATTCATTAAATCAACAAAGTATGCAGGAGCATTAGTCAAACCAAAAGGCATGAATAACAATTCATAAAATCCATTTCTTAGTGCGGAAAGCAGTCTTGGGAATGCTATCCTCAGCAACCCTGAGCTGATGAAACCTGTGGCAAGATCAAGCTGAGAGAAAATAGTGGCACCATAAAGCTGATCAAACATATCATTGATATGAGGCATAGGATATCTGTTTTTCGTAGTGAGCTTGTTCAGCTCTCAATAATCAACACACATCCGAAGAGAACCGTCAGATTTGGTGACAAAAACCACCACAGCTCCCCATTCAGAAAAACTAGGCCTAATCAGACCTTTGGAAAATAAGTCTTCAATTTGCTTTCCCATCTCAACCTTCTCGCGGGGTGCCATTCTTCTAGAAGAAAGAACAATAGGTCGAGCACCAGGAATAAGATCAATCCAAAAATTGATTTCCCACTTAGAAGGTAAAGAAGTGACTTCACCAAATACATCAGGATATAGTCTAACCACAGGAGTAGAATCAAGGTCACTGGGAGAAGAATCCAAAGAATAAATAAAGTTGCCAGCAAAATCCCGAGGCATGCGGCACTGAATAATCAAGGAATTCCCATGATCATCAAAGAGACGAGCAGACCGGGCTTTACAAGAGATATGAGCATCATGATGCACTAACCAATCCTGACCAAGCAATAAATCAAAAGCATCGAAGCCCCAAATATAAAAATCACCACTAAAGCGATGATCAGAATGGAGAATTTCACTTCTCGACAAATTCGATTAAGGTTAGCAGGACCCCCAATAGGATTTGAAACACATAACGGAACAGAAGTATACTCAGGAGAAAGGAGATGCTCAAACTTATCACACAAATCAACAAAAATAAAACTGTGTGAAGCACCAGTATCAAACAACACACGAACATGATGATGAAATAAAGTAAATGAACCCTGGAGTGTACCTTGGTCATCACTAGGAGCAGGAGCAGGTGGAGGAACTGGAGACGAGGCAGAAGTGACAGCAACCAGAAGGAGTACCCCTCTGCTGGGTAGGGCATTCCTTCTTAAAATGACCGGGATGGAGACAGATATGGCACAGATCACGATTAGCCGACTGAGCGGATGGAGGAACAGCAGCACCAGATAATGTGGGACGGCTATTGGCATAGTGCCCCTTCTGATCAAACCTAAAGCAAGTGATGGAGGAGAGATCAACTGGTTGCCTCTGAGCAGGAGCAGATGATGAAGATCCAAGACCAGAACGCTTCTGCCAATTCTTCTTTTGCTGCTGGAAGTTTGGCTTACGCTTCTTGGAAACTGCAGAGGAAGACTGAGCACCAGCAAGACCTTTGGATGTGGGATTCTCATAGAGAATAGCCATATCCATGAGCTTGGTGAAAGAACCATGAACATGAGAAATGAGGCGATTATAATACTCTGGACGAGCACCAGCAATGGATTTCTCATTCTTCTTAAGAGGAGTATCAATAAGGCTAGGACCGAATTTGGAAAGTTCATTGAACTTCCTCTCATACTTAGCAAAAGACATGGTACCCTGCTTCAAATCCATAAACTCACGATAAAGCTCAGATTTTCCGGCTTATGGCATCCATTTTGCCACAAAAGCCTCCCTGGAAAGAGATACAGAAAACAAGCTTAAGATAGATTCGAAGAAAGGAAAAATAGGAACAAAACTAAGATAATCCAAAGGATACCTAAACTGCTCCCAAGTGAGATCAGCCTCAACGGTGTTAGCCGTAAGGGACTCCCACCAATCTAAAGCAGAATCATGCAACTGCCAGGCTGCTAGCTGACGCTTCTGAGCATCAGTAATGTCAAGACCAGTAAATATCCTTTCAAGACTCCGCAACCACTGCTGAGCCTCAATGATAGTCTCTGAACCGTTGAATGGGGTTCCACCTAGTTGAGAGAATTCCTTACAAAGAACAGTGAACCTGACTAGAGCAACAGGTTGAGGAGCTGGGGCAATACTGTGATCCCTACCTCTGGCATTTCCTCGATTCATCCTGAAAAATATCAACAATGAATTTAGGACAAGAATAAAGACAAGCCAAAGATAAATTAAGATAAGGCAAGATAATACACTTGGATGAATATCTTAAAGAAAGAAAAATCGTAACAAGGTAGATACGAAAGAAATGAAAGTTAGAAAACATTTGAAAATCCTTTAAAAGCAAGAAAAATTTATATATCAAAATAATCTTTGAAAATCCTTTGAAAACATTTTGAAAAATCATTTTATACTTTGAAAATACGTCTCTCACAAAGATATGATTCTGAGATTGATTTCACTCATTCTAGGATAGAAATACCCTATCTCTAATGAGTTTTTGCTCCGTAGAGGCAATGGTTTGCCAAAAACCAAAGCTCTGATACCAACTTGTAACAACCCCAATTTCGTGCCATTCAAATCGACAATAATCCACACATGTCTGACTTGAATGATGCGAAATAACATATTGTAAATAAATTTAGAGCAAATAAAATCAGATATACGAAATCACAGACACAGAACAAACAGAATAACTCGCAGCGGAATATAAAAATACATAGTAGTTCGTGAAGCTAATACAACAGAGTCTCAAATCAAATACATAATACAATTTGAAAACAACATAATAGAAATCCCAGATACATAGAAGTTCACTAATACATGAGATACTAGAACAGTTGAAATAGAAGTAGATAAATATATAGATAAGCAGAAACTCCAGCAAAGATCAGATCCAGAAGGAGAATCCAAAGCTGTGAATACTCAGGCTGACCCGAGCGTAAAGCAAAACACAAAACACTCGAGTCAGGACAATATATACTTATATAATGTAAACCAACTCAAGTGAACTATAATAAAGATACAAGTAACTTAAAGGATGCCTAGGACCGCCCATCCTCTAAGGATCCATTAAACTATTTACTATATAGTAATAATTCGCTATTATAATAATGTCTACAGTAAAATAAACATACTTTTAAATAGCATTCCGGGCTACCCATATCAACCTTCACACATAATAGTCCTAGCAATCCATCCAATATCATGACATCTCCACACCAGGTGACTGTCAGAGGATACCACACGGGCTACGGGAGAAAAACAAACTCGTAGTAAAGGCTCGGTATGGTAGGTGACATGGCACACAAGGCAATGCCAGGGTAGATATACCAATTACGCACACGGGATGGTGGTAACGTAGCAGCCACATACGCCCACCCTGAGCAACACTCCAATATCAAGGGGTGCACCCAAACAATCACAACAGTAATAGAATGGTATTGAAGAAGTGTGTTCAGCCAGAGGTGCTACCTCCTTTGGCCTGAGATCGCTCCTGTTTTAGCCACCTTAAGCTAACACATGGGAGTTATTTCCACGTAAATAACCTTAGGAACGTCGTTACCATCCTACTTCATTCTGGAATCTCCACCACGTACACAGTTGTTAAAGTGGTTTTCGATATCGATAGAGAGTATGTCCATATCCGATCCCGGACTCTTTAACAACCAATCGTTATTATAACCCATAGCTATAATTTAAAAATGGTATTTATTTTTCAAAAGATCAAATATCATTTCAAATCCATTTCAAAATATCAAACTTATCATTTCATTTGAAAAACATATTCATTTTTATTCAATTTAAAAATACCATTTCAATTCACATTTCAAAATAATTCAATTCCAAACAAATTACTTCATTTAAATCATAAAAATATGAAGTTATTACATTTAATAATTAAATTATTAAATTTCTAAAATTTTCAACTTTCAAAGTTCATTCTTTCACTCAATTTTATCAAAACAGTGAAAATTCAACTTTCGCAGCATTTGGAAAATGCTACAGAAAGTTATATTCAAACAGTTCAATTTAACAAAAGACAGCGTTTAAAAAATGCTGTAACAGAGTTTCATTAGTTTCAAAGAAAACTTAGTTTAATCCAACAATTATAGCATAAAAAATGCTATAATAGCCTTAAATTCAATTTACCTATTTAGTTCACTTATCAACTACAGCATTTACAATTGTTGTATCATCATTTATATTAGATATAATAGCATTTCAAAAATGCAGTTAATTAACTTCAAATTTCAATATAATTTCACAACAATTACATTTTTCTTTAAATCACCTTTAACTTATAAAATCACACATATTTTTACTTTTATAAACACCATTTACTTTTCCTTAATTTCATTTAAAAATTCATATTTAACACTAATTCACTTATTAAATTGCAATGTTTAATTTTAAATTCATTACATTAATCTCAACCTGACACTTAAGTTCAAATTCTCAAATATAACTTAGTTTTATTTTTATTTACTTAACTAAAAATTCACTGTTAAGTCAATGCCATAAATTTCCAATTTTAGTTATTTTTCAAAATTTCAACTTAAATGTTCATTCATTTCACATTTAAACTTTATTTAAAATCATTAATATGGTATAAAATCACTTTAAATTCATTTAAATTCAAATTATCATAAATTTATCATGATTTCATATACAATTTAATTTCCAATTATAATTAAATTAAATTTTCCAAAATAACTGATATTCAAAATTTTCTAACTTTTTCATTAATTTATTTCACTTGTAATTATCCAGAAAATCAATAATATTTTATAAAAATCATTTTTAATTAGATTTAAATCAAAATATTTTAATATTTACATTTCTAAAATAATTTTTAAAATTTTTAGAAAACATACATTAACTACGAGTCTGTATATAATTTTCTACACTAGCAAAGTGATACGGGTAACATATCATTTCAACCCGTAATTTACAAAGAAAATCCAGGTTTTATCATTTCAAACCCGCAGTCCCAAGTAAATGAAATAAATTGAAAATCATTCAGGCCTATCATTTCAGCCCATAACGATTTTCCCTTATCCTAAAGTCCGTTCGGGTATGTATCATTTCAACCCATAGTGATTCTAATCTAAAGGGAACTTGCAGTGTGATAAACTAATAAAACTAAAGAACAGCATAATATAACAATAACATATGATATAACTAGTGTTTAATCATGTGTGAACATCATATAATAGTGACATAGCAAATAAAATATGGTGATGCAGTTTACATATTCACAAGCGATTGATTTACTATTTATATAAGTATAAAACTGTCTGGTGAGAATAACTCACTGGTTTGAGCTGATGACCCAATGAGAAATTTCACAAACGGGATCTACACAAGCACAAAAGCACGACACAGATTCGAATGGAGGAGCCAAATGTCAAATTCCTTGGATACACATCAAACAAAATAATATAACAACGATGAGTTTCAAATCAACTACGATCAAAACTACACTAGAATAGACTACACAGAATCAAATAGAAATGCTTGCACTTGCTTTTAACCTTTACTAGGATCAACCATAAGGGAAATACAAAATAATGGCAGGTGTTTGGGTCAGGTTATGGTGGGTATGGGTCAGCCTAGATGTCATTTTTGATGGTGCAAAAGTGGGTGAAGGGAATAATACACATAAGCATGAATACATGCATGTGGTCATGTATTTGGGCTCTGCCAAGGCTCCAAGTGTCATGGCCAGAGGTGTGGGGTCCACTGTGGTGGTGTGGCCGAGGGTGATGGAGGTGGTGGAGGCATGGTAGGTGGCGGCTAGAGGGGTGGTGAGGTGATGAAAGTGATGTTGTGCTCGGCTAGGCTAGGAATTCGGGTTGTTTTGAAAAGTTTGTGGATGGGCATCACCAAGGGGGTCACGGCGTGGTTGGTTGGTGAGGAGGAGGTGTTGGTGGTGTGCCATCTGGTGCTAGAGGCGGCTAGGCAGCAACGTAGCATGGCCGAACCTAAATGGAAGAGCAAGTGCAAACAAAATCGAAAGGAATAGGCAATATAAGTGAAAAAAGAGGTAAAAGAAATAATTTTTTTTACCAACTTCCCAAGCATGTGATGGCCGAAATTTTTTTCTCAGGAAGGAGGAAAAGAAGATAATTGAAATGAAAGTGAAATGATCAGCTGAACTGTGGGGAGTTATGCCAAAAGAAATGAAGAGTTGTGAGGAAAATGAAGAGGCGGAATTCAAAAAGGCAAAAGGCAATTCGAAAGTCAAAAACCCTTCATATTTCTTTATTTTATTTATATAACTTTATATTTATTGAAATAATAATAATCCCAGATAAAATTTCGAAAATTTATCAAAATATAAAAATTTATATAATATTTATTAATTATATAAAGTTAAATTAAGAAAAATAGCTAAAAATAGTGAACTAGACTAGAAAATTTGAAATTAAATAGAATAATTTTTAGAAAATTCATATGAGCTTGTAAAATATTTTTAAACATAAACAATAACATAAAATAAAAATACATTCACAAAATAAATATTTAAAATTTAATTTAAATATAATTTTTAATGTAGAAAATAGCAGAAAATAGGAAAACAGTCCTTAAAAATAGGAAATAAATACAGTAAACTTTGGAAAAATTATATTATTATTTTAAAAATATGTAGAGATGAAATTTCATAATTAAAAAAAGTTTAAAATAATTTTGAAATGAAATAAAGTCAAATTCAAATTTATAGTCAAAATCTAGGATTGTTACATATGTCCGACCCAAATAGCACAGACTGATGGAAAGGCATGAGAAAAAAAGAAGAGAGAAGATAGAACCAAACAGACAATACAGAATCTCACATCGTAGAGGAAAACATATAGTATCATATCAATGATGTTTACAAAATAGAAACTATATATACATACATCAATCAGAGTTCAACAATCAACTGCTAGTTATCATCCTGGATAGTTATAATAACATGCCCTCCCAATTGCCGATAATATAAACATCAACTAAGTAGCGGATAAGCAAAATAAATACGTGTATATAAAATGAGATATCTAGCTCGCCTGCTGAAGCTTTAAAGGAACCAAATCTAAACCTGTAAATATACTCGGTGTGACCCAAGCATTGAAAGGGAAGAACGTCCGGATCAGTCTGGTAAACCAGCGTGAGAAACACACTCAACTGAATTTATTAAATTATCAAACTTTCCTTTCGAAACAAAAGTATCTCGCAAGGCACGCCCACACATAAACATGGACATGTTTTGACCTTACGATAACTAAAACATTTCATATCCAATCGTCTTATATTATATTAGTGTCTATTGCACAAATAATATTAATCCTAGCCAAAATTGTTACATTGATTAAATTCCAACATGTAGCCCAAAATGGGTTATACAATCAAAATGGCCGGCACGTAGCGGAGTTTGGATTTCCATACAAATGAACAAGTGAAGGGACTACTTTTCGATGGGTACACCTCTAGATGGATGTCCAAAGAAACCATCACAAAGTTCCTCTACCAACACAAGACCGGTCTACCTCTATAACTAGATAGTACCGAATATGTCATCCTTCAGTCGTTACCGACCTTTTCGGAGGGCACGCATAGCATGCAAACCATAATAATTTACATCCTGAACGTCATAACGGGAAGAAATATATTTAGAAGAGGATGATAATATCCTGATGGGAGCGACCCACTTAACCCTGCTGCATCTAACCCTATTTCAGTCATTTTCGATTGATGAGGCCTGAAGTAACGATTTCCTTTCACATATCACAAATCACATCACTTTGAATGCCACATGGCCTTTTCCGTTGACTACTAATTGCCTTCCATAAAAATACAACCCTTAAGCTCGTACGTCTCAACAAGAGTGTTAAGCTAAGAGAAGTTGCCTTCTCCGCCACCAGTGATGTACGTTTGTAAAAACCAACGTACTTAATCTTAAGAAATGTAATGTCGGACAAACATCCATACAAGTTGTCCAGAAACAGGACAAACCGAAGGTACTTTCCTACCACATCCTGTCGGGAAATCCCTAGGATTAGTAGCGAATAGTCCTTCCATTGGATATTTCATAAAGAAGAGACCACTACTACTATATGTATATTGGGATTTTAACCCCAAACGATCAACAAGCAATCCTCTATTATGAAAATATTGAATATCCATATCATCATAAGCTGCATAATCAAACGCATATACGTTGGTCCGAAGTGGTTTTTAGATAAAACGATCCTGGTCTCTTCGCACCAACAACGCAAAAGCGCTTCTCAACCTCACACAGAAACTAAGTCTCATAGACTAATCACGTCTCCTACTTTCAACTTGCTATCCTTCGGCCAAGAAGGAAGCTCCATAGATTGGAGTAATACTCTGCACTAAACTAATCAACTTTCTCAACACAAATGATGATCAAGCCTACACAGAAGGCTATGTACTAAGCATACGACTAAATAATTCCCACATCAAGTGGAGGAACTAAAACGGCCAAATTTGATAGTCGGTTATTAAACTATCAAACCAAACAAACAAATATTTAGTACCATAAGCAATGACTAGGCCCTTCTAATTAATCTTTATTAATTAAATCATTTGCCAAATATTCACTTCAAAATACCTTTAAAAAGATATAATTCCAAACCATTTCAATATTTCACTATTTGGAAAACATTTCCATATACTTATTTAACAATACGTAATTCACAAATCAATTTATTTTCAACACATAGAAAATATTACATATGCTTAAATCATGATTAAGTAAATATTTTATTCTTTAAGGAAAACATTCTCTTAAACATACTTATTTGGGCCAAAACGAATGTTGCGTAAAACATCGTTACGACAACCCAAAATCACCAGTATACGGATTCAAAAATTAGGTGATATATAAATCTCATATACTATATAAAACATCTCTTTTCAAAAATCATTTACTATAACAACAATGTTATAGTCCATCATTTCCTTATTTCTCGAAAACGTCTATTTCAACAATAAATGTTGAAATCTATGGTTTCAGTACTTAACATATTTTAAAACATCTTCAAAACATTTAACTCCATTTAATAATATCACTTCCCAAAACATTTATTTTATTTAAATTATTATTCACTGTCCAAAATCGTGAATATAATTTCTAACCAAATTCATTGCTTTTACACATTTATTAAAGGATTATCCACTGTCTAAAATCTTGAATAATATTCTCTTATCCAAATTCAATACTTCTACACATTTATTTTAAAGGATAATTCACTATCCACAATCGTGAATATCTCCTTCACCAAATTCATTACTTCTATATATTTATTAAAGGATTATCCATTGTCCAAAATCTTGGATGAAATCCCTTTAAAAACTTTCATATTTAACTTATCAAATTCAATTGATTTTGAATTTATAAAACAATGCTTATAAATTCCATTTATATTTTATAAAAACTTCAATTTACAAATTTCATTTATTAACAAATTCCATTTACATCTCATTTCTATGTCAAATCCAAATTATATGTTAATTACCGATGAATCTCTTAATCACAAATTCATTCATTTTATAACTTTACAAATTCATAAATCTTATTTACCTATTAGATTCATTTATACTTCAATTTAACACTTGTAAAAACTCCATTATGATTCCATTATTTTTATTTATAAAATTTCAATTTTATAAATCTTTTATATATAAACAATTTATAATAAATTCAAAAATCCCAATTCAAACTATTTTACAAAATCATTAACTCCATATTTCAAAAATCACATTTTGATTATATTCCACAAAAATAATTTTTATCACATAAAAATTATAATTATTTATTTATTTAAAATAAATTCATTCCTTTAAAAATTTAAAATTCAATAAAACATCGATTTTCAAAATCACTTGAAAATCCTTTTAAATTTGAAATCATCACTTAATCATTTTTAAAGTCCCAAAAATAGGCCCAATGCTGCACCAGCACTAAATAAGGTGATACACATCAATCATATCATCCAAACATCACATATCATATGATAATAGCATATATATTAATATTTGTAGATAAAACCAATACGGATGAGGAATCCAGTTGGATCCCTCCAACCTGTCACCTGCAACAAATATAAATATGAGAATAAGCGTACAATGTCCGTTTCAAGGCAGATGCACGTACAAAAGTTCATCCGCTCGTACACGGGAACATATAGGGTCTTATCTGCTCCAACAGGCAAGAATATATCCAAATACCAATCAATATGTATAACATATCATATATCGTCCAAATAATCATTAATCAGCATGAAATAAATTTATTCTCACTTATATAAAAATGTCAGTGAGTCAGAAAGAGTGAGTTATACTCACTTGGTACCAATAGCAGTTGTAGTGTTTTATTCCGAATAAAACTAAACAGGTGTTTAATTTTACCTAAAATTTTCATCATCTCCAATCAACTCCAAACTACCTTTAAATTATAGTGCTTGTCAATACGCACCAAATGCAACTTATTTCATCAAAAATGGACCTCGTATGAAGAAGTTATGATGTTTTAAAGTTTATACAAATTATTATATAATTAGTTTACAAAGTTAAATTTTATTTTTAAACCTTGATCTCATCTCGGCCGTGCGTTTCTGCCTCAACGAATCTGGGCCGCACTTTATCTTCCTTCTCCATCATCGTTTCATTCACGTGAACTGAGAATCCAATAGCCGCCACTTAAATCTAATTGCCGCGACCATTTCATTGATTGAGACGACGATCCAACCCCTTCATACGAACGGCCATAGCGAGCCCCCCTCCCCATGGCTAAAGCCTTGTTCAACTCAGCTACCCCATCATGTCACAGCGCCCCTTGAAATGCAAGACCTTCATTCTCGAACCGTCGTCACATCGTTGCTTTAAAATTCATCATCACCGTATGGATTGGTCGAGCTCGACGAACTCTTCCAGTTTGTAGTTGAAAGTATTTGATAATTGTTGATGCGTTAAGAGAGATTAAAGGAAGAAGAATTGAAAATTCTGGCCATTGATTTGCAAATGGCAGCTTGCCCTAGGGTTGATTAGGGTTTGTGAAAATGTTAAATGTTGTGGCCTTTTATAGAAAACTTTGCGACACTATTCATCCAAAAAAATTCCAAACTCCAATCGCAGCGTGCCGCCTGGCGTCTATAATGTTTTACCCTATTATGAACACAATCAAATATATATCAGGAACCAATCAGATCATATTTGGAAGATAGGTTTTCGAATCGAATTATTTAAACTAAAAATTTTACATAAACAAATTTCTGTGCATTTCAGCTTGTCACGACTAAACCGTAAATCCGATCGAAATGAAATTGGAAATCCTATAATAATATAAGTTATGGATCCAATTCGAGACTGGTGAAAATGTCTACTTTTACACGTTAATTAAATATTAAAATGTTCAATTTCTAGAAATTAACTTTCAATTCAATTTCAAAAGTTCTCTGACATCATTCTAATTCAAATAGAAATTAATTCAACTTTATAAATCATTTTTATTCACATTAAATCTAAATTTCAATCATTTCTATAACTTCAAATATTAAATTAACAATTTAATTATAAATCAAAGTGTTCCAAATATAAGTTATTTAACTTATAATATTTACCTTTTCATATTTAAAATCAATTAAATATCTGAATTTCAAATGACTGAAATTCTGGGTCGTTACACATTCCGATCATGGGGTTACGATGCCTGATCCACATCCTCAATTGCAACAACGTGTACTCGCCACAAGTGGTGGTTACTCTTGCGGCTCCATTGTGGTTTGATCCTTCACATATTGTTGTAGTTAATTATTCTAAATCTATCCTTTGATTAAATCTCTCAAGTTCGTGCACTCATTCGTTTTATTTGTCCAGCTCATGAAATAGGCAAAACTTTCTAGATCTTCTCTCTTAATATATGGGCTCTCTCTTATCAAGCTTTTTGTAAGGAATCTACTCTTGGCATTCAATTAAATCTCCTCCAGTGTTTCGGTCAAATTAGTGTAGAAGGAAAACTTCAGTTCTCTCCTTTGTAGCTTCGTTCTTCAGAAGCCATCATTAGTTTTTTCGCCTTCCTTTATCCTTCTCATATCCTTTTTTGAATGGTCCACCATCATCCATAGTTTTTACTTAGCATTCTCGACATTAGCATCATCCTGGAGCAAATATTCATCTTGGTCATAAAAATCATCCCTCCATAACTATTTTGAAATCAGTCTCGTTGGTGACTCTAGAAACTACTGTCATTAGAACTATTGGCACGTCTGGCTTCTACATTACAGTAGTTGCCGCATTAAATTTAGTTAAGTAACTCCATAGGGTTTCACCGGCTCAATGTTTCAAACTTGAAAGTGTCATCACATTCTTTGGTCTGCCATATGAACTCTAAACTATTTCACAAACTTATCCACTAATTCAGTCCATGTACCAATGAACCCATTCTCAAACCGAAGACACCACATTATCGCTAAATCTTTCCAATATAATGTGAAATGTCATCCCATCACTTCCTTCGAAGTACCCAATACTCTCATGTGTTGGATATATCTTGTTAAGTGAACAGTTGGATCTCTCCTTCCGTTATACATCTCCAATGTTAGTAGCTTAAATTTAGGTGGGTTCCTAATGTATCAGATGTTTGGGGTAAATGGGTTTCTATTTACATCCTCCAAACTCTGATCTGGGGGTCCACCTCTTAGAACTTATCTTATCATCTTGGCAATTCTTTTGTTACCATTCGATGGAAATCCCTAAGGCTACGCGTCCCTGATCCAAATCTTTATCTTGCCTCATGTTCCTACAATAAACTTTGGGTCCATCTTCTTGCTACCATAAATTTGCATTTTGATCCTCATTCTATAGCTCAACATCATCCCTCAAGAGTGCTCCACATTGTTCAATTACCAAATTCACCATGCTACATAGGCCACACGGGTCGGTATCGAGTCATCTCAACTTGATATCAAGTTGCAGTGCCTTAAGGTTTGTCTTGACTTCTTCTGTTCCATCTTCTGGTGCAGTCATTTTGCCTTTTGGCCTCTGATTCCCGTTTCTAGGTACACCGGTTGTTCTTTGTTGTTATATCCTTCTGAAGAACCATTCATCATCTCTTTTGGTCAAGCCATTGGTCTATCTTTCATCTATACCATCATTTACTCCATCTCTTCTCTAGTCATGTTGATTGATGGATTCAAATTTAAGGACTCCTCTTAGCCATCCCCGTTCCCTTGTTGGCTTATCAAGCAACAACTCTCATACTAGACCTCTTCATCCTCCCTAAATCGAGTTTCAAGTTCTCAAATCCAATTTGTTCTCAGTGAAAGCACTAAAATGTTTGAACCAAAAATGACACAAATACCCAATCAAGCAGTAAATGAAAGTCATAAAAGAAACAAGATTAAAAGAGATAGGAAACATATAATTATTATAATGGTTTAGCATATATTCTAGCGTACGACCACCTAATCATTTTCTATTGATTGTACTTTGCTCCTATAAAGTATATTTTACAACTTGAATGCTTACAACTCGGGTATAGGTTATACGGTGTTTAGTTTAGAATTGAATCACTCAACTCGTATTGATTTAGCGTAGTTTAAAAAGGATCCCCACTACAATGCCTCTCCTCCTCTATTTATGGAATTTCACCATCAAAATCGCCTGAAAATAACACCCATGTTCTCCATGTCTAGCATGAAGCTCTCCCAAAAAATAATGGCTAAATCAGTCAAGGCTTTACAATTCAGGCTCAAGTTGTGCGTCACAATTCGTGCCGAGTTGACCCCAAGTGCCTTGCCTCATTTTGACTTTAACTTTATCTTATTCCTCATTCTTTGACGAAATGTTGTTGGCTTTTCATGGGTTATAACTTAGGTCCGAGTTGTAGCGGCCGAGTCAAGGAAGGCCGAATTAAAAAATCTTCTCCAGTTTTGGCTGTCTCTTTTATAGTGGTTTATTTTGCTATTTTGCAATGCTTTCCTAGTTTCTTTATCCTTTCCAACATCATTTCTTAGTCCATTTCAATCATTCGAGTGCATTCAAAGGCTATGGAAAATTTGTCGATAACATGCGTTAATAGCATCAAGGTCAAAAATACTTTCCACGCTCTCGCTAGCTTCATAAGCCTCACGTACTGGGAATTTATGGATGGTGGATATAATCTCCTTATAATCACTCAGCCATCGCAAGCTACCCTCTATATACATCCTAAAGTACATTTCATCTAAGTAAGCATCAATGGAATCCAACCTCTTCCCCATCTTCCCAACTCTTTTCCAGCCACGTGGAGCTGCATATTTAGTTTACCTTTTTAGTCCTAAGGGAAGCGATCTCGGCCTTTAGAGATATATTTTCTTCCTCCCATTCATTGATTATTTTGTTCAAGTTATCCTTTTTAGGGACCAATTGTCTACCTTAACCTTCAACCTTTCCAATCTATCGTTGCACTTCACATCCATTATTGAAAACCTTGGTTATTTTATTGGTGTTTTCCTCAAATTTGACCTTAGCATTTATAATGTAAGACAATCCAATGCATATATAAAAAGGAAATGTGTTTGTTATGGTGTAAATCCCAGCATCTAAACATGTACACATTAACCATGTACACAGCATGACATGTTGCACTTGCACGACATACATAAGAGTATATGTAGGTATACTAACAATATATAGCTAGTATAAATTTGGTTAAAACTATCATTTAAACAAATCAATCAATTAATATAATTAAGAGACATAAAAGACTCCTCTTTAAATAAATCAAAGACTTCATCTAATTAATAAGAAAGTTTTAAGAGATAGAAAATAAAATTTTCTTTCTCAAACAAAATAAAACCTTTATGTTCATTTAATTGAATTTGATTCACAAAATGATTAATTAGATTAATTAAATAAGGATGTATATAATATATTCAAAATAAAATATGATTTTATTAAATAACTAGACTGGATCTACTATTAGACAGTATACTTCATAAGCTCAATAAATATCTAAATTGGGAAAATTTTGAAATTTATCTAATTTACCCACTGCCAACCAGCTTGGTTCCTTCAATGGCGTCAAAGCCCAAATGATCTATGTGGTCTAATTAGCAACTTTATGGCTAACTAGCTACACCTGACTATCTGATGGATGTCTAAAAAAGTAATGTATAGGCTTGAGATTGAATAATTAAGTATTCACTCTCTAGCTATTAGTTTGTCCAATGGGTGGAGTAAGTCCAAAGGTTGGCCTAATTGTAAATGGTTAATTTTTTTTGGGCCTTGGGCTAATTTTCGTAATTAAATATGAAAATTTAACACTTAAGTTTAAAATATAAACTTGTATGTTATAAAATTATAAAATAATTTTTTGAATTGGTTTAGAAATAAATTTAATAAATTCAAAATTATATTAATTAATTGGATATAATTAATTATAATAAACAAGTATAATGATATATGTATATATACATTATCTTAAATTGTTTACGGTAAGTAATAAATTAATTTTTCTAACTTATTAAAAATATTTAACTAATATTTTTAGTTAAAAAATATTCATCTGGTAACTATATAATTAAGTGTTAGTTAGTGTGTGTACATATATGTGTGGTGTGTGTGTATCGATATATGTATATGAAACCAAGGTTTTAAATATCGGATTTCGATCACGTTTCGTCTCGGAATTTCTACACAAGTTATCTCGTATAGAGGGAGATCTCGGACGAGATGAGTATATATTAGATGTACATCTCGGATTGACATCTCGGGCCTTATAATGCATCTCAGGAATATCTCGGATGTACTTATGTGTCTACAATTGATGTGTCAAAAATTTATTTAACGGTTATAACTTTCGTTGTAAAAATAAAAATGGTAACATACTTGATTTACATGGAAAAAGGAATATTTTTAGAGGAGTAGTAGCTTGATTAGCTTAATTGATTTGGTAATGATTGAATAATATTTTTTATTTGAACATAATAAAGAAGTAAAACCTTTCGCTATGACTCTTTAAGGTAAAAAATAAAAAATATGTTCAAGTAGTTGGTAAATTATAATTGGATTGAGTAGTTTCTTTTGAATCAATATGAAAACAAAAAATATTATGGAAAATAAGAAAAATGTACAATTTCGGCTGATATCTCGGATTGAGATTTTGATCCATATATCGGGTGAGATTTGAATATCTTGTACGAGATGAGCGTTGAGTGAGATATGAAGGAGATTTGATATCTCGTCTCGTTTAAGTGTGAAAAGGAGATTTCGGAGGAGATCTCGGGCGATATATAGGAGATTTAAAACCATGAATGAAACTATAAATGTTATAGTTAATATTCATTTTAAATATTTCGAATAAATAAAATAAATTTTGAAATTTTGAAATAAGTTAATTGATCTGTCGGTTAAATTGATAAATTAAAATTAACTAAATAAGATTTAATTAATAATATGCATAAGAATATTATATAGGGCAACTAAATTATAAAAGTCATATATAAATAATTTACATTAGATGAATGTATAATGTAAGTGGAACTGCAAGAAACACAACTTATATTTTGAATTAAGTACATACATATTATGTGTATGCTATGACGCAAATGTGTCCAACACTTGAACCACGATGGTATTTTAAAGAAAAACATTGTTCCCCAAACGAAATCACTTAATCGTTTTTGTGAGTGCGTGCGTTATACATATAAGGTTATGGATCCTTAGTATATAAGTTGTCCCTAACATTAACATCTAAATAGTTTATATAACGACCCGTAAATTTTAAAGGTTTTAATAACTTATTTAACTGAAATTTTATGAAATTTTAAATAATTGAATTTTGAAATAAAAAATTTGACATTTGGAATACGTCTACTTAAACATAACAAATGGTAAATTTTTATCAGATAATATGGAGGTTTACTTTATTGTGTAATTTTATTACAATTTAAATTAGTTAATATTTAATGATAGTTATATGTTTTCCAAACCTGAAAATTTTATATAAAAAATTTGTAAATCATCTTTTGAGTGAGACGTCATCTTCATTTCATCAAATTTGAAATGCTATTTCTCTATTTATCTTATTTTCGACGTTTTATCCGCATTTTTGGTACCAAATATCGACTTTTGATGGGATGACCTTATCGTTGATATCTGTGTACCATTTTGATCGTTTCATCATGCTGATCTCTATGGTATATTCAATTGTTAATTTCAGAGTCTGATGTGCGGTGCAATCTGCGAAACGCATAGCACATCGGTTCCACAACCAAGTCTTTCGGTTCCTATGTCCTTCCGTTCGCATCGTGGAGAAATCAATAGGCAGTAGCTTCCAATATTTCCTTGAATTCAAAGCTTGGCCTTTGCTATTCACGTCGTTTAAAATATATTTCTCTATTTTGGTTAACCTCTATTATCCTCTTCCTCTCCCCTCGTTTTTGTTTTTCCTTCTTTTTTGTCATGCTGTCATGCTTTTAAGAGGAAAAGAAAATATATATAATCTATGTTTATATATATAAGTCACCTGCCACTCGTTTTATGCATTTGTAAATCACCAACCTGCTCACCCACATCACCGCATATCTCCATCGAGCCTCCGTTTCCCCGACCACTTATCTCCTCCCTCCCTTCACACGCAACTCCTTTCCACCCTTCCAGATTTGGCCACTGCATCAGCCTACCTCCTCCATCCAGTGCCCAAGACCGACCAGCCACCCTCCGCCTTCTGCCTCCATTTCCTTCCTTTCTACCTGCCACCGTGACACAGTCTTGCCGATCCCAACACCTCACTATTAGCCGTATCCCGCCACCCAAGCAGCCCTGACCAAAGCTCTACGCAAGCACTAACTACCGGCCTTCCTCGGACCCTTCTAGCACTACTAGCCTTGCCTACTTCAGCTAACCCAAGTCACAAAGTTAGTCTCGCTAGATCTTGCTCCTCCGAACACCCTGAATCCACTTCTCAATCCATTTGCCCCACCAGCTCTGCCTGTTAGGCCATTTATGTCATCGCCTTTCTGCTTCCCTGGAATAACCTCTCCTTTTTCCTATGTAATGACCATCACCACCTCCTCATGTTGCTGCTCATTCATTTCCATCTCCAATAGTCATGGATGCAGCAGTTTTGAAGCAGATAGAGTATTATTTTAGAAACGACAATTTGTGTCGAGATGAGTTTTCGCGTAAGCTTCATGTAAGTATAGATTTGGTTTATTGGCTTCTGTATTCATTGAATATGATACAAGTTTATATTTCTATGACGACCCGAAATTTCTAACGATTTAAATTGGAATAATAAATTTATTTTAAATATTTAAAGGTTGATTTTAAACTTGAATTCCGAATATTAATATTTACTTGATAATTAAATTGTTAATTTATATAATTTGAAATTGGGCAAGTTATTAAACCTGGAGTTTTAAACCTGTTAAAAATAATTTGAAGGCTTATAAAATTTATAATGATGATACTGAAGATAATAGAAGGGGGAAAATTAATTTAGAGGTGATTTGTTCAACTTTGAAAATATGTCGTTTAGATCGATATTTAAAATATAGCCTTCCGAGGCTCGGTCTCGGATTTTGACGAAATCAGTTCCATTGACTCCGTAATATTGCATTATTATCGGATTTTGATTTTTCGTAATGTTTGGAGCTGTTGTGTAAGCGTGCAATACGTAAACGCACTGGATTTTTTTTATCGAAACTTTCTGGAAATTTTAATTTATATTAGGCTAGTCAACCGTTTCCTTCCTATGCACGCCACCTTCATCCCATATAACCATACCTTTCACTCAAAGCCGTTCAAACAATAGCAAAATTTAATAATAAAAAAAAACCTATGCCCAATCTTCTAAAGCACGCCATACCTTATCCTTCACTTATAACTCGCGCAATCCCCCTCTTAGAAATCGAAATCAAACCAGGAGTTGTTTTCCCTTTCCCCATTATTCAATCCTTACGAACAAAAAAAAACAAAGAGACGGCGGGGCGATTTCGAGTTTTAGCAAGGGGAAGAACGCGCGAATTCAAGGCCAAGTTCCATGTCGAGGAAGGGAGTCGCGAAAGGGCTTGTGGTCCTGGACGCGGCGATAGCAGTTAGGGCTTGGGATTCGTTCGTGGGACGAAGCGATGTGGGTTCGATGTTGGGACGAGCACAGCGCAACGTAGTGATGCTGGAAGAGATGCGCAAGATAGTTAAAGCAGGTCGCGATCTTCGAAGGCGGCCGCTTGAAGGAGTTTGGCATCGGGGAAGGGGATTCGATCTCGAGCATCGAAAAGAGGCTTTGAGCCGAGCTTGCGTAGTGGACTGCGGCGAATCGGAGACATCGAGCTAGGGTTTTGTTCAACTTTGAATTCGGCAATGAAGGTATGATTATTTCAGTTTTAATTAAATTTATAATATAGATAAGAATGTACACATACCTATCTAGATTTAAATCTAGACAGACGAACATAAGAAATTTTAAACAGGAAGGATTTTTTTTTGTAATAATAAAATAAATAAATAAGTATATATGTGAGATGTTGGAAATATAGAATTTTAAAATATGACATTTCATATAAAATCAGATTTATTTAACAAAAAGGGGGGGTTATGTTGGTGATTAACTGGTTACTAGTGTATTTAAATTATTTTAATTACTAAAGGATTTTTAAAAGGAAAATCAGTTTAAAACTTAATTACTTGTTCAAATTAGTTCATTAGTAGTTAATTAAATTTATCAAAATGGATATTAACTATTCAAATTGTTCGAATATTAATAAAATTATCTAACATTTATTCAAGGTCACCATCCGAAAGCAAACGAGTCGAGAGTGGATCGGTTTTGCTAAATAAAGCAAAGGTGAGTAAATCTCACTCTGTTGGTTTTTATTTATTTAACTTTATATGGTTAAATTTTAAATAATTTGGTTGAATGGCTGAATTGATTTGATGAGTACTGATGATCTGGTGAATTTGATTTTTGATTTGTTCTCGAGTTAATTGTTGCCTGATTTGAAGTATTCGGGTTTTAAGTTGTTTAAACTTAAGTCATAATAGAAGATATATTTCCGTTTAAATGTTAATAAGGATTTAATAATTGTGATTCATTAAATTAATAACTAATTAATCCAATTAATTAATGATTTGGGTTGATTAAGTTAGTAATTAAGGGTTTGAAATAATTAATGAAGGTTTAAGTTAATTAATGAATTTTAATTGATTTAGGTTAATCAATGGATGGTTTGGTGGGGAATTATTTAATATAATTAATAAAATAGAATTACTTTGAGTAATAAATCAAGAAATTAATTAAGAAAATTAATTAAGGAACAATTAATATATTTAATGAAGTTAATAAAAAGGATAGTTAACTACAGGTTGAGATTTATCGAGAATGATTAATATTGTGGTTGTTACAGTTGGTATCAGAGCTGAAAGGTTAAGCGAGAACCTTGGCTCTGGTGGGGATGACTCATTAAATAGAGTCCGTAGTACTCTAGAATGAGTTGAGTATGTATATATATATATATATGAGAGCGTATTTGTTATTTTCTTATAAAGGTTTTAAATGATTTTATATACTTATAAAACAATATTTCCTTCTAATAAATATTTAGGTGATTGGTTGTTAAATTATTGGAATTAAGTTAAGAAGTAATATAAAATACAACCAAATTGAAATCTTGAATTGGAATTAAATTAAGTGGTAACAGAAAATACAACCAAATTAAAATTAAATTTAATTAAGAAAGAAATTCTTGGATTAGGACTCAGAAATTAAATTGTTTAAAAACTTTAAATGAGCAAAGTTAATTTGGTTTAAAAAGTTAAACCAACCTTTGAGAATTCAACTCGAATTTATATAATTCGAGATGGTTTAAAAGCGAGATTGAAATTGAACATAGTCTTATTGTAAAACAATGAATGTTTGGAAGATTTTTAAGGGGTTTGTTTTGTAATTAAAACCAAGGGTGGTTTAAAATTTAAAGGTAATCTGGTGTGTAAAGGAAATAAATATGTATATATGTATGGATATACATGATATCAAGGTTAATTTGAAATAAACTCTAAATGTTGAGTTTTGATTTTCCCTGAAGTTTGATGGAAAACCCAAAGTGATATAAGTTTTGAACTTATAAGAGGGAAAGAATTTTGAAATTTGAAGTGGGAATTCAAATTGAGTAAGATTGATTGGATTAAGCAAATTGAAATTTAACTTGGGAGAAGTTAAATAAGTGTGAATGAACCACTTGAATTGGAAATTTCAAGATGAAATTGATATTTAACTTGGATAGTTAAGTGGTAATTTGAATTGGGAATTTGTGTGATCTCAAATGGGTTTGAGATTTGGAAATTGAAAATGAATGGATGTTTTAAAATAGATTCGATGATACCATCCTGTTGTTGTTAAAAATCTTTAAATTGTGGATTGGATTTGTTTAAATGGATGAGAAACGAAGTGTGGTAATATATCCATTATTGAGATAAAAGAAAAATCTAACGTTGATTTGAAATTAAGGATATAGTAATACTTTGAACTGAAAATTTGAATATTTAAATTTGTTTAAGAATTGGTTTCAAACTAGAAAGATAAAATTTGGGTAATAAATTAAAATTTTAAAATAAAATTATTGAACTCTTATGTAAACTTTGAAATAAGTAAGTAAAGACAATTTAAAATGGAATTTGATTTAAATTCGAAAAGAAATTGAGAATTAATTCAACTTGAATTGGGGTTAAACCAATTTTCAGTGGAAATAAATTGGAATTGGAAGTTGGGAAAGTTGAACAGTTTTGGCTCTGGACTATTTTCAATATAAATTGTTTTAATATAAACTTATTTTTCTAAGCTATTAAATATATACAACCTTTCCTTCTTAAAGCCAAATTATTTTGGAGCTATTTAACCATTTTTCAACTGTTTTATAAACTAATTGCTACTTTCTAACTATTTTACAAATTAATTACTATTTTACAACTATTTTGCAATTATTTAAAATTTCTGAAACTATTTAACTATTTTACAACTATTTTACAATTAGTTACCTATTTTATAGCTATTTTGCAAACTAATAATTATTTTTCAACTACTTATCTATTGTTAAAATTTTCAAGCTATTTTCTAAATATAAACTGGTCGGAGTTCAAACTGTTATTGGTAAAATACCCAATTGAGATGATAATTGAAGTGATAATCCAAATGGGGACTAAAGTAAATGTGGATAAGTGAATGAAAATTTAAGTGAATGTGAATAGAAAGGAAATTGATTTAGGTAATGATCAATGAAGTTAAATACGTAGGGTGTACGTATATTATTCTATTCGCATAATGATTTGATCCGGATTCGAGCACAGAATTTCGAGATAGTTATATCGATCCGAGTGGGATTTTTCACTCGATTTTTGACGGCGAACCTGGATATGGGTTGTTGATTGGTTCTGGATATTCTCTATCATAGTTATGGCTATGCAAGGAGAATGACGGTTTCTGATCAGGAAATCAGATCTGTGTCCGCACTAGGAAGTCGGGTGGACGATACTAGATCGGAAATGAAATCGTGTGATCGAGTGAGCGATCAAGTTGATATAGTGTACAGATGGTATGTGTACATCGTACGGATTTGAATGAAATTGATATTGGAAAGAGAAATTAAATTGGGATATTTGGTTTTGAATAAACAAAGTTGAATATCTTTGTA
This sequence comes from Allium cepa, assembly GCA_030765085.1. NCBI lineage: Eukaryota > Viridiplantae > Streptophyta > Magnoliopsida > Asparagales > Amaryllidaceae > Allium > Allium cepa. The sequence continues at coordinate 483,791,755 of CM060934.1, read as the reverse complement.
TATAAGATAAATCTCCCCTTGTTGAATCTATTGTCAGAAGAAAAGAGATTTTGAAAGTGTTTGAAGTATAAAATGGGTTTTATACAAGTTAAAAATGATCCAAAGTTTTAAAAATTATATATGTCTGTATATATATATATAAAGGATCTTATGAGGATTTTGGAAAATGTTTTGAGAACCTTTGGTTTTGGAAAGGCTTTTGATTTTTGGGTAAAATCAATATTGGAATTTGGAAAGCCTAGTTTGAGAAATATCGATTTTGGAATAATCGATTTTGTGTAAAGGAGCCTTGTATGAGATCATACTAGGTGTATGATTTGAAAGATACTATATGTATAATATAAAGTGTTTTTGATGATGGCTCTGGGGAAAAAGGTGCTCCCTTGGAATGAACTTCTCAGGAGTGCCATTGGGTGGTGCTGCCTTGAGCCCCAAGGGGGGGTTCTAAAGTTGATCATGTGAGGAGTCCGGACAAACTAGTTCCTGAGGATTATTTTGGCAGCGAAAGTCGATGGCGCTGATGCCTACGGGGGCATTTGGGTTATGCTGTGACGACAGTGTAATTCGATGTCGCTGCGATCTACTATGGGGGACCATAGAGAAAATTGTGTGGAGGATGAGTGCCAATGGTCTACACTTGATTTTGCCGGGAAGGCAACGCAACATCGGTTGACTGCGATCTATGGTCAAGTGGGGAGAAGTTTCATTCTTTTGGCAGCGAAATTCGAGGGCGCTGATGCCTACAGTTATATGGGTTTTTGCTGTGATAGCTACGTAACCCCAGTTGTAGCTGCGATCTGTAGCGGGTTCCATGGTGTAATCGAGAGGCGCGGAGGCCTACAGTTAATCTATGGATTTTGTCGGGACGACACCGTAACCATCGGGTTGACTGGGACCATGGATGGGGGTGATGATTTCCAGAGCATCCTTATTAAAGATATTTCCTCTATTTTCAAAAACTGTTTTCGATATTTTCAATAAAATTATCTTCCAAGTATTTTCACTGGGTATTGAAAACGGGTTTACCAAGTACTTATAGATTTTCAGTCCTACGCCTGATCAACGTATGACTGAATTTCTGTTAGAACAAGGATGGACTGGTTGAGACATCGAGTTATAAGAAATATTTTTATAAAAAGCTATTTTAATTGTATTATCTGAATTTAAAGACAGTTCTAAATTTTAAAATCTAAGGGAAAAATCCAAACTGGAATTATAAAATAAAATTGGACTCGGGAAAAATGTAAATGATGCGATTCTTTATAATAAAATCGAATCTTGATATAAAATTGGAAGTAAGCTAATTGGCTAAATAATTGTTTGATCGGGTATGTTAAAAAAATTTAACTTGGGTAAATTAAATGGATTGTAAGTTGATAATGGGTTGGAAATGAATTCGAATTTTAAATAGAATTCAACTTAGACTTGATAATGAATTAAATAAGAAGAGATATTGTGAAATAAAAATAAAATAGAGTTGGATTGAAAAATGTGATGGTTTGAATTACAAATAAAATTCAAGTGTGATTTGAATAATATTTAACGTAATTTGCAAGTAAATTTGATATAATGGAAGTGTCGTCGAATGGAATGAAAGTGAATTATAATAGAAATGGTTTGGGTTGCAAACAAGACCCTGGTGAGTAGAAATAAATTAAGAATGGCCTTGTATTAATAAAATAAATTCGATGATGAATTAAGTGGGTAAATTAAACAGTTAAAATGGGTTAATTGAATTAAATAATAATGGATGAAGTCTGATTTAATAAAGACTAAATCAAAGATGTGATTGGAATTGGATTATCAGACCGAACTTAAGTTCGGTAGCATAATAATTTGAAGTATAAATGAGTTAAGTAGGTGCTTGGATATTGTTTTGATAAATTATGGAAGTGAATTAAAATGAAATAGATGGGCTAACTGAATTAAATGGAATTTGATTCGATGAGAATCAAATTGAATGGAAGTAAACTTAAATTGATGTTGGGATAAATTAAAATAAATCAATGTAAGTTTAAAATTTATGGAAGCTTGGATTCGAATAAGGGTAAAAGCCATTAAATAAAAGCTCGGTTTAAATTAATTTGGGAATGGTTAGTAGTACACAAGCATGGAATGTGTCGAGCTAAATAAAATGATTGTGAATAAATTAAAATGGAATTGAATTAAATAAAATTGAGTTGGAATCAATTTTAATTAGTTATAAAACTTAAGTAATTATTTATTCACATGGATATTATCAAATTGCGTTGAAATAATTGTCGTTTAACGTAAACGAGATTTAATTTCTATGAATTAGTGGAAGCAAATATAATTGATTTTGAATCAATTGATATGAATATGAGTTTGTTTTGCTTAAAATAAAATGAATGTAAGCAATTGTGTTGTAAACCCTTAAAATTAAATGAATGGCTTATGAATTTAGTTGGAAGCAATTGGATTTGCTTTAAATTATATTAATCGCTTATGGTAAGCGTTTGGTGCTTGTTGCTTTTGAATTGCTTGTGTTTAGCCATTAAAAGTAAGTGAAATGCTAATAGAATTTCTATATGTGACACTTACATATTTAAATTGAGTAAGTACAGGTACAGGGAAGCCGTTTGACTAGATTTGGGGTATGCTAATTGCTAAAATAAATAAGCAGCTTGCTTAAAATGCTAAATAAAGTACGTCTACGCAATAAAAATAGGAAATATGAACTGTTTTTGCTTTTTCCGACCGTGTGGGTCGATGTATACATATTTATATATATTGTCAAATTGCAAAAGCTCCTCCGTACAAAGGAGACTCTGTCAAATTTTTTTGGAAATTTTGAGAGTTAGAAAATTCTTGGAAAAATTTGGTTAATAACAAAACAATTTCAAAATTGGAAATTACAGTAAACTAGTAAATGGAACTAATATGAATCAGTTAAATGAAAGATAAAACTCAATATTAGAAATCGAAAATAAATTGAATTCATATGAAACGGCGAAACTAATTTGAATAGAAGTGGGTATGAAACTTATGTAAAGAGATGTATAAAATGATTTTGGAATATTGTGATTGGATATTAGTGCTAAGCAGGATATGCAGGTATTATAAAAGGGAAAAGGAAATTGGATTTGATTCCAAATGATAAATGTGAATTGCCCGACAAAAGGTATGTATTTAAATATCTGTATGGAATTGGATTGGGTTTTTGATGTAGCCACTTGGCTTTTGTTTTCTTTTTGGAATTTGGGAGCCCGTAGAGGCCTTTTGTTGTAGTATCGAGCTAGCCGCGCAAAGGAGACGCTGGCAAAAAATTTCGGAAATTTAGAGAGTTAGAAAATTTTGAGAAAATTTTGATAATTCAAAATTTGATTTTAAATTTAAACGTGAATAAGTGAAGTAAATTAATGTTGTTGGAAACTATAGAAGGTTTTGGGAAGTTGGTTGAGGTGATAGTGGAGCTTTAATAAAAGATAGTTGGTAGGATGTTGAATTATGAGTTTTGGGAAAAAGCCAACGGGTTTTGAACCATTCTCCCTAACTAGTAATTTCGGGGACGAAATTCTTTTAAAGGGGGGGGGAATGTGACGACCCGAAATTTCTAACGATTTAAATTGGAATAATAAATTTATTTTAAATATTTAAAGGTTGATTTTAAACTTGAATTCCGAATATTAATATTTACTTGATAATTAAATTGTTAATTTATATAATTTGAAATTGGGCAAGTAATTAAACCTAGAGTTTTAAACCTGTTAAAAATAATTTGAAGGCTTATAAAATTTATAATGATGATACTGAAGATAATAGAAGGGGTGAAAATTAATTTGGAGGCGATTTGTTTAACTTTGAAAATATGTCGTTTAGATCGATATTTAAAATATAGCCTTCCGAGGCTCGATCTCGGATTTTGACGAATCAGTTCCATTGACTCCGTAATATTGCATTATTATCGAATTTTGATTTTTCGTAATGTTTGGAGCTGTTCTGTAAGCGTGCAATACGTAAACGCACTGGATTTTTTTTATCGAAACTTTCTGGAAATTTTAATTTATATTAGGCTGGTCAACCGTTTCCTTCCTATGCACGCCACCTTCATCTCATATAACCATACCTTTCACTCAAAGCCGTTCAAACAACAGCAAAATTTAATAATAATAATAAAAAACCTATGCCCAATCTTCTAAAGCACGCCATACCTTATCCTTCACTTATAACTCGCGCAATCCCCCTCTTAGAAATCGAAATCAAACCAGGAGCTGTTTTCCCTTTCCCCATTATTCAATCATTACGAACGAAAAAAAAGAGAGAGAGGGCGGGGCGATTTCGAGTTTTAGCAAGGGGAAGAACGCGTGAATTCGAGGCCAAGTTCTGTGTCGAGGAAGGGAGTCGCGAAAGGGCTTGTGGTCCTGGACGCGGCGATAGCAGTTAGGGCTTGGGCTTCGTTCGTGGGATGAAGCGATGTGGGTTCGATTTTGGGACGAGCACGGCGCGACGTGGTGATGCTGGAAGAGATGCGCAAGATAGTTAAAGCAGGTCGCGATCTTCGAAGGCGGCCGCTTGGAGGAGTTTGGCATCGGGGAAGGGGATTCGATCTCGAGCATCGAAAAGAGGCTTTGAGCCGAGCTTGCGTAGTGGACTGCGACGAACCGGAGACATCGAGCTAGGGTTTTGTTCAATTTTGAATTCGGTAATGAAGGTATGATTATTTCAGTTTTAATTAAATTTATAATATAGATAAGAATGTACACATACCTATCTAGATTTAAATCTAGACAGACGAACATAAGAAATTTTAAACAGGAAGGATTTTTTTTTGTAATAATAAAATAAATAAATAAGTATATATGTGAGATGTTGGAAATATAGAATTTTAAAATATGACATTTCATATAAAATCAGATTTATTTAACAAAAAAGGGGGGGTTATGTTGGTGATTAACTGGTTACTAGTGTATTTAAATTATTTTAATTACTAAAGGATTTTTAAAAGGAAAATCAGTTTAAAACTTAATTACTTGTTCAAATTAGATCATTAGTAGTTAATTAAATTTATCAAAATGGAAATTAACTATTCAAATTGTTCGAATATTAATAAAATTATCTAACATTTATTCAAGGTCACCATCCGAAAGCAAACGAGTCGAGAGTGGATCGGTTTTGCTAAATAAAGCAAAGGTGAGTAAATCTCACTCTGTTGGTTTTTATTTATTTAACTTTATATGGTTAAATTTTAAATAATTTGGTTGAATGGCTGAATTGATTTGATGAGTACTGATGATCTGGTGAATTTGATTTTTGATTTGTTCTCGAGTTAATTGTTGCCTGATTTGAAGTATTCGGGTTTTAAGTTGTTTAAACTTAAGTCATAATAGAAGAAATATTTCCGTTTAAATGTTAATAAGATTTAATAATTGTGATTCATTAAATTAATAATTAATTAATCCAATTAATTAATGATTTGGGTTGATTAAGTTAGTAATTAAGGGTTTGAAATAATTAATGAAGGTTTAAGTTAATTAATGAATTTTAATTGATTTAGGTTAATCAATGGATGGTTCGGTGGGGAATTATTTAATATAATTAATAAAATAGAATTACTTTGAGTAATAAATCAAGAGATTAATTAAGAAAATTAATTAAGGAACAATTAATTTATTTAATGAAGTTAATAAAAAGGATAATTAACTACAGGTTGAGACTTATCGAGAATGATTAATATTGTGGTTGTTACATTTCATTGTAGCATTGTATGGATATTCCTTCCTGTAACACTTAGTAGCCACTTCCCTGCTTCTCTCTGCTTTAACCAAGCGGCCAAGCTTTCTATTACAAAAAGGGAGAAAGGTTTATATATATTTCATATATATTTTATTTTCATTAATTTATGTTATCTTAGTTAGTTTTGATTTGATTTCCATCGAATCCAATTCATCGTGGTTTGCTTTTATTTCACCGCTGTCTAGAATTGATCATAATAGCTTTTTGCTTTCCTTCGTCTGCGTGTCGGCGTCTGTATCTATGTAGGCATCATGTTCATTCCCGTTGTTCTCTAACCTAGAAAGGTGAGCAATCTCTCAGGATTGACAATCTTATATTAATTAAATTTGATTTTGTTTGAAACGGCAATTGAAACCTGTTGCTATTTGTTATTTAACTGCTATATATAATGTGCTATTATCTGTAACTGTTCAACTGTAGGATATGACACCATATCCTGCTGTTTATATTTTATTTAACTCATCACTAATGATATGTGCCTATTGTTAATATGTTATATTATTATCATATCTTTTCTCACTCTGCAAGTTTCCGGTTAGTATAGAATTCACTATAGGTTGAAATGATACATGCCCAAACGATCTTGTAGAATAGGGGAAAATTGTTATGGGTTGAAATCATAAACCCAAGCGATTTTCATTGAATTGAATTTTGGGATTACGGGTTGAAAAGATATATACCCGTTGATATTTAAATTGTGGATTAAAATGATATATATCTGTATCACTTGACCATAGCACAGAAAATTATATACAGATGTGAGGATGGTCAATACCTCACTCTTCACTTCTACAAACACTATATCTTCCTCTACATGGCGAGGCTGCTTAGTGACTTGTGTTTCTTCAATAGCATTTACCACTTCGAATGCTTAAGCTTCAACGATGTGACATATCTCTCCATTGTTCTTCAGTTGACATATGCTAGATGTGACCATCCAAATAACATGTTCACCTCTAGTCGATTAAGGATTACTATTTGCGGGGTTATCCTGCTTGGACCTTCTTTGCTTCCCTCGATAAAGGCGTCCAGGTGTTTAGCCAGTAACTTAAGAGTTTTATCCATGAGTTATTCTTCACATATTGTTGAAACTTCTTTTCTTGATGTGCCCTAATATCAGGCCCTTTAAGTGAAGACACTCAACAGCATTATATCTCTGTTTTTCATCACCTGCAATATTTTCTAAACCTCCTCGCTTCTTCGGTTGCTTGCCTCCAACCTAATTTTTTATACTGAATAATGCTTTGAGTAACGAGGTAGATATTTTTAATGGAACAAGTGAAGTCCGTGTATGAGTCAAAATGGGATCCACCCTTTGTATCTTTTCCCATGATCATTCTATTTTCCATTTCGACAATTTCCCATCCTTTTTCCTACAACACTGTTACCACCACTCTACCTAGGGATGGTGTTAGACTAGTTTTCCTACTTCAACCGGGTTTGCAGTACCCAATTAAGCATTTGCAGCTCCCAACCTTAGATATTAGTGGCTTTGTAATATAAATCTCTCAAATTTTTTTCGTCTTAGTTGGTTCTCTTGTCAACTCGGTTCTCTTATTTACTCTGATAACGATTGTCATATGTACCAGTTCCTCGTCTGATCGACTTAACCACATGTAGGTGCATTGAAACTAGTTTAATAGTTGTGCACAGTTCTCCTCCCCTTGCTTGATATCAATTAGTGAAATAGTGTATCTTCGTTTTTCTACATACACTCTGAATTGACTTCTACACTTTTTCACAAGCACCTGTCACGAATCAATGGACGCAGTCTCAAGCCTGCAGAATCATAAGGTAGCTAGATCATTGCAGTGGAAATCATCGGCACTTTACCGTCTCATCGCGTCTTACCACTATCACATGTTTGTTTGACTATGGACTAGTGTGCTAGTAGTGGATAGTATGTTCCCGCGTTAGGCTATATTGTTGGAAGTCTAAATTCTAAGGGGTTTCTGGTATGTTGTATGTTAGGTGTGAGTGGACATTAACTCGACCTTATGACGTTGTGTGTTCCATCCTCTCATTGTCGGTATTCCCTTATTAAGTTGGCAACCCGATCATTCGAAGGCGGCACATTCCTTTTATGGACCCGATCACCAACCGCATCTTGTATCCTTGCTTGTACGCTCAACCATGATGATCGTCGCCTAAAGACGAATGGTTCTCATCACGATGCATATGCCTCTTTCGTTTTGGAATGTGCTCTTGACGACTTCTTTCGTATTGGTTGATATGATAATCTCTACTCTGACCACAGTGTCATTGGGAAAAAATTCACACATCATTGGCAGTGAGCAACCGCAATCAACTCAAAATGCAGCTTGGAATGGTTAAGTGAGCCTCGGTCAGGTGGGGTTTGATGAACATCCCTAACTTGAGTAGTTGAGGCACGGCTATAAGAAGCTCGATGATCACATTTGGCTTGGTACGTTTTTCCTAGCCGTTAGAGGCTCGATTATGCCCCCTAGCTTGACTTTTGACTTGTTCTTTCCTTTGGACGCCTAACTACCTCGTTCCTCCCGATCTATGACTTCGGCCTGAACTAGCTTCGTCTAATCGACCTAGGAACCACATCTCAAAAATTATGGGATCTATTGACATCTGAACTACCACCTTGATTCTCTCATGGAACACTCCATGCATTCTTGATTCGCAACAATATTCTCCGAATTCGTACTTCATTTTAGGGCCCTCTCAGTTGGAATCGAGCAACAAATCCACATAACTCTAAGGTTTGATTTGTATCTTGATTTTGATTCTCGATGAAAGCACCAAAAATATTTGCTTTAAAAGTTGAGTCCCAACAAAGTACATTACCTTTATCAAGTATGTGTATGATAATGTTGTGACTAGTGTCATAGCATGTAATGGTGAAACTAATGACTTTTCAATTAACATGAGATTACATCAAGGGTCAGCTTTGAGCCCCTACATTTTTTCCCCTATGATGGATGAGGATACGAAGGGTATACAATGTGAGATTCTTTAGTGTATGTTATTTGCTAATAATGATGTGCTAATTGATGAAAATATGATAGGGGTTGATATACAACTGGAGTTGTGGAGGAAAACTTTAGAATCAAAGGGTTATAGCTTTAGCAGAATTAAAACAGAGAATATGAAGTGTGAGTTCAGCGGTGTCAGGTCAGAGGATGGAGATGTCACTCTGACCGGACAAGTAGTGCTCAAGAATGAATTTTTTTGATATTTATTGCGGTATAATTGCAAGATTGATGAAGATGTTAGTTTTAGAATTCGAAAATGGGATGGGTAAAACGACGACTAGCATCTAGCATTCTTTATGACAGGAAAGTTCCACAAAAGCTTAAAAGAAAGTTTTACAAAACGGCAATCAGGTCTAAGATGTTGTATGGTACAGAATATTGATCTACTAAATGATAACACACCCAGAAAATAAGTGTAGCAGAGATGTGTATGATGCGATGGAGTCGTGGTCATAAAAGACGAGATCGAATTATAAATGATAATATACATTACAAACTTGAAGTAACACCAACCGAAGAGAAGCTAATCCAACAACACTTAAGATGGTTTAGACATCTCCAACGGAGGCTATCCGATGCAACTATGTGCATTGAAATTATATGCTGCATCGAATGCTCAAAGAGAGGTAGAGGTCGACCAAAGTTGGCATGAAAGGAAGTAGAGAAAAGGAACTTGAAGGATTGAAATATATCCGAAGAGCTGGTGTCAGACAGAAGCATGTGGAAGTTAGCGATTCAGTACCAGAACCATGAGTTAGGAGTTTTTTTTCTTAGAGTTGATTTAGAGGTAGTGTTATAAGTTTTAGGTTATATAACTAATGAATAGTAACCTAAGATATAGTATTTGGTCTTTGTTACTATTAGTATCATTATCGTCGTCGTCGTCATGGTTTTTTTAATTTATTTATATATTTTTATTTTACTTATTTATTATTATTGTTGTTGTTTGTTTAATTATTTGCTTTATTTTATTATTATTATCATGGGATTTTATGATTGTTATTGTTGCTATTACTTTAAAATCGACTATGTTATTTAGTTTTATGTTCCATCTTTAGCCGACCTCAACTTGTTTGAACATAATGACTTTGTTATTGTGGTGGTAATGAAGAATGCAATTGCTAAAAAAATTGAATATTATATCTCTGGTTTTAATAGTTTGAAAGCACAAATGACATGTAAGAAAATAAAAATAATCACGGAAAACATGAAAGAGTGAAAAAGAGAACATACAATTTTTACAATTGTCGGCTAACCAATGGCTACACCCGCTTTATAATTTTATTGCTGATTTGGAATACAATTAGATGATTGCTACATAACAATTTTGAAATATAAAGAAGTCGCTCGGAATTTTGGTAGAGTTTCATGTATTCCCTCAAAAATTCTTCCTTTCTCTTCTATGTGCGGGGGTATTTATGTCTAGAGGACATTGTATTGAGAAAATTACACTAAAACATCTCTCAGAACCGTTTGAGAAACAAGGGATTCCAGATCCAGAAAAGCAGGAGGAAGAATAGGATTTTTAAAAAAATTGTTCTAAGCTGCAATGGAAAGTCTGTCTGGTAAGTGATGGAACTGCATGTATGAGATTCGAAGATAGGCTTAAGACGGTAAGAAGTGTGGATAGGAAAAATTAAACGATATACCGACCCAACTTCATGGGTCGGCTAGTTGACTAGCTTAGATAGCATAATACTAAACCGATTTTCTAGGTAGCTTAGTTATGGCTTGACAACTCGAGCCAGTTACATAATCGAGCCAACAATCTCTTGTTGAGCCAGCCTCTTTTTCACCATACCTTCTCTGTTTCTTCATCTTCTCATGTATCGTCTCTTCATACCTCTTTGCCTCTTCGTGCACCACATTTTCACACTATCTTTTTAATAGTTTTACTCAAGGTTTTAAATCTCGAATATCGGTCATGTTTCATCTCGAAGATTTTAGTGACACAGTATCGTACCGGTTGAGATCTCGGATAAAACTAGTGCATCTCGGTGTCAATATCGAATTTACATATCGGATCTTAAAGTTTATTTCGAGACCATCTCGGAGTATATTTTATGTTTAAAATTATTTTGATTACACATAATATTTACATATATTAAAATTAATTAATTAATTAAGCTTACTGGATTTGTAAAATCACACCATATACCATTGCCATCGATAGCTCGAAAGAACATCTATGTCACTTCTATCTTGGATAAAAAGTAAATTAATAAAGTGGGTAATGTACATATAAATATTGATTATTGTAATGTGTATAAAATAGTACAGGAAAGTGAACAACTACTTATTATTTGCACGTTGTAATGTGAATGAACAAGCAATGTGTATAAAAAGAAAGCAACGTGTATAAAATGGTACAGGCGATGGGTATAAAATGTACATGCAATATGACTGTGCAGGCATTGTAATGCATATAAAAATGTTCTATTTTATTTGCAAGTTTTAATGTGAATGTACATGACAAATATTCATGCAAATAAAAAAGGGTACAAGTGGACACACATTCACTCACAAAGACAGCATTATAATGCTCAAGCATTCTAATATTAGTGTGTAAAAAATATGTGCATGCATTCTAATTTACTAACAAATAGTGCAGGCATAAAAAAATGTGTGCAGGCATTCTAAAAAAATGTGAATGCACATGCATTCACTCACAAATAATGCTCATGCCATTCACTTGCAAAATGTGTAGGCCATTCATTTGCAAAATGTATAGGCAAAATGTACTTGCAAGATGGTTTCAATTTTTTTGTTTGAAATAAAAATAAATCGACTGATATCTCAGAATATCATCTCGGTCTAAATATCGGCCGATATATGTAAATACCAGGCGATATATTGGAAACGAGATATCAACCGATATTTTATGTTTCGTTTTGTGAAAGCCTTCAACCGAGATCTCGGCCGAGATAGATTTGAAACACTGGTTTTACTTTGATAATTTCGCTGATTCGTCGATGTTCGATCCCTTATCACCTACATATTTTAAGGGGCCAAAACACAAAATCAACATTAAGCATTGTCAAACATAGTACTCCAATGGATCTTCTAACATATTTGACACTCTTTCAACAATTGTTGAAGATACATGTGACATTATTCATGCCCCTCCTCAACAACATGATCCATGTCCACAAGCAACAACTCAAGTAGCCCCCCTACATATGTGCACACTGATTTATCAAGTGGTTTGACATGCAGTTTTTCGTTGCTACTCCATCACCTTTAGATCCACCTCTTGTCACCTATAGATCTACAATCGATAAACCAGAACATTAAATGTGATGACATCCAAGATACCAAAAATTAGCAAAAGCTTTTTTTTGAGACCTCCTAGAAATCTAACCGTCAATAAATGTAACACTCAAAGCACATATTCCAAACAAAAGAATAAACCTTTTTTATCCATCTACGAAATCAGATGACTATCTATATTGGAATAGCGATGATAGGATCAATGATAGGTACTCTAGCTAAGAGAATGATCTCATTTACGAAGAGACGGAAAAAGCTATCAAGAAATTATGCCTAACATTTTCATTCCAAGTAATGTAAGGAAAAAGCTTGATCATTCAAAATAGAATCATCATATGATTATATTTTTATTTTTAAATGAAAGTAGCTATGATATTAGAAGCTATTTGTATTACCCAAGTGGAGGTTTCCAGTTCTATCAATAAAACATGTAATTATTGTTGTTGTCACAATTATCACTGCTATAATTATTATATTTAATAATAAAAATTAAAAATAGACATAAATTGACATGACGTACGACACTTTTCACGAAATGTTTATTATTATTATTATTATTATTATTATTATTATTATTATTATTATTATTATATATAGGGCAAGCATCTGCTTCACCTCAAATTCTGCTGATTTCAACCGCATGTCCAGTTTAAATAACATAGTTTGTCGTGAGAGAGAAACTATATTATTATATCGAAACATGTGGTTGAAATCACGAGGATTTGATGTGTAGCAAAAATGAGGAGGAGTCAATCAATATATATAAACACACGCGCGCGCGTGTGTGCGCAAGTGTTACATCACGCGCTTCACGCGTGAATTATTTTTCATATAAATTGTATATGATTAATTCAACGTTCAAGAACTCGGTTTCAATTTCAGTTTCGGTCGTTCGAAATTTTCTTAGTTTTGAAAGTTTCGGTTTTAGTTTTGGTTTCGGTTTTAGTTTCGGTTTCGATCCATGTTTCTGTTTCAACGGTTTGTTAATGAAATATAATATTAAGTTAGCATTTATATTGTTTTCATTTGAAATTTGAAATTAAATCAGCCAGCCCACCAACCATATATGTTATTTTCATCTAAAATTTGAAATTAAATCAGCCTAGCCCCCCTACAATTTATATTGGTTTTAATGGCACAGGTTTTCATTTGAAATTAGATTATCCCTTCCCAACATTTATATTCTGTTATTTATTACCAAACCCTTAAAACTATACCAAGTCAACAGGCCCCGTCAATTCTCAAAATCAGCCCACCCAAAACCAAAACCTAGTTTTGTTAACCCTAACCAAGCGCATCCCTCCTCCAACTCATTACCGCTTCCTTCAGAAATCAAAATCGAGGACTTGCCCTAATTTTTTTCGACGATAGAAAAGAACGAAGGAGAAGATGAACAGAAATCATGTTCGTCGACAATCGAAGCCTGAGAAGCCGCTTTGCGATGGAAAGTTGAAATAGAGAATGAGATTTTTAGGTAATTGGTATCAATTTTCTTCTACTTTGATTTTTCTTTGTGTTTTTTGTGTCTTTTCTGTTTAGAATCAATTTTGGCTTAGAAAATGATTTTTTTACGGCCCTAATCCGAAACCAAATTTCATCATCGGTTTCGGACCGAAGCAGGTCGATAACCGCCCGGTATCACCAGAATTTCAGGGTACCGGCCGAAACATTGTACCTTGGTTTAAATCAGTCAAAAAAATAATTTTTTATTTTCAAGTGATATTAAGATTTGTATATTTGTAAAGAAATATTTTGAATTTGTAAAGGAAGTTTAATTTTAGATCCTATTTTTAGAAGCATTTTGAATTTGTAAAGTATGTTTAATTGTTAGATCCTACTTTAAAGGACGTTTGAATTTATAAAACAAATTTAGTATGAGATCTATTTTTAAGTGATTAAGATTTGATAATATATAGAGGAGTGTTTTTGGTAGTTCATGTTGATACAAAAAAGTGTGACACCGAAGCTATTACAACTATTATTAAAGATATATATATATATATATATATCTTTATTAATAGTTGGCTTGAAAGTGCAAACTTTTGGTCCGACCGTAAACTTCTGAAAATACCTTTTACTCATAGATAATATAACGCTTATTTATATATGTTACCAAATCCCTTAAAAATTGGATCTAACAAATAAACTCACTTTACAAATTCAACTCGTGTCTTTACAAATATTAATAAACATTAATATCACTTGAAGATATGACCTGATAAATAGTTTTTTTTTACAAATTTACAGCGCTCAAATATAATCAAACCTTAATGTCACTTTAAAATAGGATATAATAAATGAAATTCCTTTACAAATTCTTTCTTTATTAACTAATAATAGAAATATAAATTTAAACTACCAAAAGAAATTATATACTGAAACTTAAAAATAAAAATTCAAACAAACTATGCATGAGTTCAATGTAAAATACCACTAAATATTTCTGGAAATTATTTTTTTGAGTATTTTGAAACATATACAATTTATAGAACAACTCATGCGCATATATAAAAGGAAAAAAAGTTTTTAATATCTAATTTCATTATCATCGTCTTCGTTGTAAATGCTTTAAGATAGTTTAATATCTAATATTAATATTTAAAAAGAAAAAAGGTGTGAGCCATGTATGGAAGTTGTCTTGTTTCGAGTAGGGTTATTTAACAACTGACCAAATGAGGAGCTGGTGAAAACCTTCATCCCAAAGAAATCCCCTTGGAAATACTGTTCGAGAAGGAACAGCGGTAAAAATTACAGCTGGACAATACAGAAGAAAACCGTTGCCATCTTTTTCCTGCAAAATGATTCATCAAATATATCACATATATGATGATTTTAAGAACTATCATAATATACGAAAGTATCAAATGTCACATGAACCAATCCATTGCTTGAATAATTGTATTGATACTGGCTGTTTTATTTTTATCAAATATGGGTTAGATATTAAAGATCATACTTTTTAAGAAAAAGCAAACAAAGAAATAATTGGTACAAAGATATAAGTTGGAGAATGGAAGCTTAGGTCTATAACCTCCATGGAAGCCAACTAATCATAATCAGATCTACGATTCACCAGTTCTTGTTTCGAAAATTCTTTAAAAGGTGGTGGTTCTAAATAGAAGAGAATGTGGATCAAAGCAGACACAAAATATACATTGTAGCACTGAAAATGTTATCTCAGACGTCAACACTTCTATTCAGAAAGATGCCGAATATTTTCTCTTAGATCAATAGTGTCAAAACTCTGAAGTGAGTTTGCTTCAAGTACTTTGTTTTACATGTTTGGTTTTGGAAGATAATTTGTGTAAATTTTATGTCTCAGTTAATCTTTAAAAACATTAGCAATATATTTAAATACGAAAAAGAAAAAAAATGCAAACTCTAAAATTATATTACTTATTAAAGTGTGTATAAATTTTCATGACAATGATTATAAAATATTAAAATTTTGTTTGCGGATTTTCAAGTTTTCTAAACAACTCTATATATCTCTGCTAGTGCTCCATCCCCACTCCCAATTCTAACTTATTAAGGTTCAAAGTTCAAACTACATAAAAAGCAAGGTATCCCAGAAATCCTACTTGGAATTAATGTGATAAGAAGAAGCAACAGTCAAGCCTCTGGACTCCAATATAACTGATTTTCATGAAATTAGAACTGCACATCCATTTTGTTAGGAAGATGAGTATATTTTATTGCGCATGTAGTCAAACTTGATGAAAGAGTACAAAACAAATTGACAGTATAACTGATGACAGTCGGAAATAGAGGATGTACATTTACTCATTTTTTATTGATAAACAAACAGCCTATAAATAGGCTAATACATAACTGAAAGCAACATTAAGTTTTGAAATGCAGGAAACTTGAGAGGCTTGGCTAGAATATCAGCAATCTGGTTTTCACTTCTGCAGTAAGTAAGATTAATGACTCCATCATTTGTGAGATCCCTAAAAAAATACCTCTTCTTGCAAATCACCATGGAGGAATGCTGATTTTACGTCCAACTGGAAGATAGGTCATGAGTTTTGAGCTGCCATAGCAATCACCAATCTGATTGTATCATGCCTTGCAACCGGAGCAAAGACTTCTTTATAATCAACACCAAACTCCTGCTTGTAGCCCTTAGCTATCAAGCATGCCTTGTGTTTGTCAACTTCAACATTCTCCTTCAGCTTTGTCTTGTAAACCAAATTTACACCAATTGTCTTCTGCCCTTTTGGAAGATCACATAGCTCTCATGTATTATTTCTTTCAGTGGCTTTAATTTCAGCATCCATAGCCTTTCTTCATTTTGGTTCTCTGACAGCAACTTCAAAGATGGTAGGATCACAATCTGAAAATAGAGCAAAATCTGTAAGTGGATCATCACCTTGATCTACTCCAGTTACCTCATAATCAATCATCCATGTTGGTCTTCTACGAACGCGTTGAGGCCTTTGTGATTCAGCTGTAAGTGGGCTTTGATCAGTTGGAACATTTTGAGTGACTTCATCTTCTTGCTCATTTTCCATAGGCTGTTGCCCTTTCTCCTCATCATCAAAATCTGTCGGCATACTTTCTTTAACACCATTTTGATTCCATGACCAAGTGCATTTTTCATCAAATACCACATCATGGCTGATGACAATTTTCATGGTGCTAGGATTGTACAGTTTATAAGCTTTTGACTTATCATTAACACCTAGAAAAATATATTTTTCTCTCTTGTTGTCCAGCTTCCTCCTCTTCTCATCTGAAATATGGGCATAAGCAATACACCCAAAAATGGAAAATGATCTACAGCAGGTTTCCTTCCGCTTCATGCTTCCTCTGGTATCATATTATGAACAACAAGTGTGGGATTTCTGTTCAATATATGAGTTCTCCAATTAACTGCTTCAGGACTGAAACATTTTCGAATGCCACTTGTTGTCAAAAGACTTTGCACCATATTAATAATAGTGCGGTTCTTCCTCTCGCATACACCATTTTGTTGGGGTGTATAAGCTGCTGTATGCTGTCTCTTGATTCCATGGTTCTCAAAACAATTTGCAAATTCGTATGAGTTATATTCTCCACCACGATCCGTGCGAAGAACTTTTATTGGGTTGCCAACTTCTTTTTCAACAAGCACTTTATAATTTTTAAAAGCTGCAAAGGCTTCGGATTTTTCTTGCAAAAAATAAACCCAAAACTTACAACTATAATCATCAATGAAGGCAATTATATATCTTTTACCTCCATTAGAATGTGGTATTATTGGCCCATAAATGTCGGAATGAAAAAGCTTCAATGCTTTCTTCGCACTCCAAGATTTTCTATGTGGGAATTGATTACGTTGTTGTTTGCTAACAATACATTCTTCACAAACTTGAGAAGAAGCTGTAATTTGAGGAAGCCCCATCACCATGCTTTTTTGTTGTATTGTTTTCAATCCGCCAAAATTCAGATGCCCATAGCGAAAGTGCCATAGCCATGCCTCATCTTCTAATTTTGCCGAGAAGCACAAATGAGCTGTGTTATGGAGATAAAGTGGAAACATACGATTCGCCGTCATGTTAACTTGAGCAATTAAGCCCAACTTTGCATCTTGAATCTGACATACTCCATCTTTGAAGGAAATCTCATATTCTTTTTCTTGTAACTGACCCACACTTAGCAAGTTGGTCTTTAAATCAGGCACAAAAAGAACATTAGCAATCGTATGGGTGGAATTTCCTTTGGTTTGGATTGTTACCTTTCCATTTCCCATAACAGAAATTTTGGAGTTGTCATCAAACTTAACAGAGCTGCGAAAGGATTCATCCAAGTCAGAAAATGTCTTCTTCTCTTCACACGTGTGGTTGTTGCAGCCAGTGTCTAAATACCACATGTTTTGTTGAGTTTCTTCCTTCATGTGACACACCATCAAAAGAGACACCTCTTCTTCCTTTTCTGCAAAGTTAATTTGATCTTCACTTTGTTTATTCAAATCAGTTTGACATTCTGATTTATAATGGTCATACCTATGACATCTGAAACATTCAACATTGAACTTGTCTGCTGACTTTAATCTATAAGTTGTTGAGTGGTGGCCTCCACGTCCTCTGTCTCTTCCTTGAAATTGACTCTCTTGATGATGATGATTTTGCTGTTGGTTTCCACGATCATTGTTGTACTTGCCTCCTCTACCTCAACATCAACCTCTACCTCTTCCTCGTCCTTTATCATCTCTACTATATATGAAGTGATTTTCTGATAAGATCTTCAATGCTTGTTCTTCTTTTTCCTGCTGGTTAATTTTTTGCTCGTGAATCAACAAAGAACTTTGTAACTCATCAATTGACAGTAAACCAACATCATTAGCTTCTTCTATAGCACAAACTACAAAATTAAATTTTGGTGTCAAGGATCAAAGAATCTTCTCAACAATAAGACCATCCTCTGTCTTGTCACCATGGATCCACATCTTGTTAGCGATTGCCATCGTTCTTGAAAAATATTCTCTAACTGATTCTCTTGACTTCATTCGAAGTATTTCGAACTCCGAACGAAGTGCTTGAAGCTGCTGCCTCTTAGCCCTTGCTGTACCTTGGTACATATTCTTCATGGAATCTCAAGTATGCTTGGTTGTGTCTTTGCAAAGAATGGTTTTCAAGATTGAGTGATCAATAGCATGGAATAGATAATTTTTGCTTTAAAATCCTTTAATTTCACCCTTCAAACTCTGTCTTTTGCGCATCTGTCAGCATAACACCTGCTGATGGTTCTGCTACTCCAGAAACAACTACCGTCCAATATTCTTTGGACCTCAAGAAGTTCTCCATGAGCATGCTCCAATGGTCATAGTGACCATCAAAGCGTGGAATGGCCGGTTGTACAAAACTTTCGAAAGCCATCAATTTCACTTTTTCTCTGCGTGGAACTAAATCGCTCTGATACCACACTGGTGACAGTAGGTAGTAGAGGATGTACATTTCTCATTTTTTTCTAGATAAACAAACAGCCTATAAATAGGCTAATACATAACTGAAAGCAACATGAAAATAGGCCTTATCCAACATTCAAAACAAACTTCTATTGACTAGGTAAACAGACTTCTATTGACTAGATAAACTGAAAGAAACTTACTGACACTCCTAAAGACTATGACAACCCAAACGTGCAAATTATTAAATTTCCTCGACAGAAGACTTGTGCAGGAACTTTTCTCAAAGGGGAAAAAGACGAAGAAGGAGGAGAAGAAGACAAGTACAATGTTACATCGCCTCAAGTTAATACACAACTTGACCCTTCGATTTCATTTCCCTCTACTCACTATCTTTTAATACGGAGACCCTTAACAGTTTTCGTTATTTCCTAGTGAGTTCTTTGTTTTGTTCGATAATAAAATGTGTTAAGACCTTCTCCTTGTATAAACTAGATGGAAAAGTGTAGAAAGTAATATTTATATTAATATCAAAATTGGAAAGCTCTAATTTAACATATCATCTCCATTAGATATGTTATATGTTTCTTTTTTACTTATTAATGTCTCTTATTTATTTTTAATTCAATATCACTCTGGAACTTTGACTTTTAGAAAATACTTTATAAAATTATATGAGCTTTATTAAATAAAACAAAATATGGGTTGAGAGTTCGATCCTCGCCAACTACACTATACCTGTGAAAGTACCCGGTGTATGGGCAGGGTCCACAGTGCATACTCCCTCGGAGTTTACAAGCAAAGCTTGGTTCTCTGGGTCTTAAAAAAAAAAGAGCAACATGAAAGGGGGTAGAAGAAGAAAACGAATAAGCACTAAAGACTGCATCTTTATTAGTAACTTCAATTCATCATATGCAATATATGACACTTATTTATATGACTAAAAGATAAAGATCAATAATAGACTAATCTATGCATATCAATTAAATAATAGTAAAATAAAATTTCAAACTCTCTCATTGATTCTATGAGTTTTTTCTATTCTCTCTCTAGATATTTATTTTCAAATTTTCAAATTTATGCTTTACATTTATCTTACTAATTCTCTCCCATCATTTTACATTTTGGTACATGCATTAAAGTTTATACAATTATTTATGTATAATTTATCACATACCTACTAATATTTTATGTTTAAGTCCATACATTTAGGTTAATTACAATAACAACAAAGTCATTATTCCCAAACAAGTTGAGGTCGGCTAAAGATGGAACCCAAAGCTAAATGACAAAGCTAATTTAAAGATTATAATAATAACAATAGCAACAACAATAATAAAATAAATTCAAATAAGTAAATTAATAATAATAGTAACTAAGAATGATAAAAATAAAGATAAAAATACATATATACGTACAATAAATAAATAAATGGTGATAATAGTACAAATGGTAATAATGACTCTGATAGTAATATTGATCAAGGACCAAACGCTTCGTCTTAAACTTCTTTTTCCTAGTCCTGTAGTCTAAAACTTATAAAATGCATGGCTCATGGTTTTGATATGTAAATCACTAATTTTCACGCGCTCCTATCCATTACCAGCTCTTTGGATATATTCCAATCCTCTAAGTCCCTTTTTACTACTTCCTCCCATGTTAATCTTGGTCGACCTCTAACTCTCTTTAAGCATACGACGTGGCCTATAATTCCAACACGCACATGTGTCTCGGACGGCCCTCGTTGGAGATGTCCAAACCATCTTAAGCGATGTTGAATTAGCTTCTTCTCAATTGGTTCTACTCCAAATTTTTCACATATATCATCATTTCTAGTTCGGTCTCTTCTTATATGACCGCAACTCCATCGCAACATACGCATCTCTGCTACGTTTATCTTATGGACATGTTGGCTTTTTGTAGGCCAACATTCTACACCATACAACATCGCAGGCCTGATTGCCATTCTACAGAACTTTCCTTTAAGTTCCGTGGGACTTTTCTATCATAGAGAATGTCAGACGTTTATCGTCACTTCACCCATCTTGCTCGAATTCTAAAACAACATTTTCATCAGTCTCACCATTACACTGCAACATTGATCCTAAATATCGAAAGGATTCCTTCTTGAAAACTATTTGTCCGGCCAAAGTGATATCTCCATCCTCTAACCTGACGCCGCTGAACTCGCACTTCATATATTCTGTTTTAGTTCTGCTAAGCCTAAACCCCTTTGATTCTGAAGTCTGTCTCCATAGCTCAAGTTGTCAATCAACCCCAATCCTACTTTCATTAATTAGCAAAACATCATCAGCAAATAGCATACACCAAGGGATCTCCCCTTGTGTAACGACTCGGATTTTTAGACGTTTGATTTGGAATATTTAAATGATTTTAAATATTCAATTTGAATTATAGATTGAT
Organism: Allium cepa; assembly: GCA_030765085.1. Classification (NCBI taxonomy): domain Eukaryota; kingdom Viridiplantae; phylum Streptophyta; class Magnoliopsida; order Asparagales; family Amaryllidaceae; genus Allium; species Allium cepa. The sequence continues at coordinate 483,770,413 of CM060934.1, read as the reverse complement.
TTTGAATATGAAAATTTGGTTTTCATTTATAAAATAAATTAGAATTTAAATATAGAGATTTAATGAATAATTTATTTATTTATTGAAGTTTATAATTGAATATTGGTTAATTATTGTATCTTAAGTTTTAAGCCCGATAAAAATAATTTAGAGGCTTGTAAAATTGATATTGATAATAATGAAGACAAGAAAAGTTTTAGATTTGAATTTAAAAGTAATTCGTTCAATTATAAAAATAGCTTGTTTAAATTGACATTTAAAAATAGCCTTCCGAGGTATAGTCTTGAAATTCGACGAAACCAGTTCCATTGGATCCGTAATCGTGTAGTATTATCGGATTTCAAATTTTGTAGCATTTGGGTTTATCATTTGGGCAAATGGGATGTAAACGCATTGAAAATAATATCGAAAAATTGATAAAATAGTTTGGTCCAAAAAGCTATCTTCTCCATACAATCGAATTAAGACTTGAAACTTTTTCCATTGCATTCGAAATAAGGGTATAACATTATAAATGCCTAACGGCACGCCTCGATAGGGGTTCGAAATTTTAAGTTATGTAATCGAGACGGTTTGAAAATTAAATTATATATATTTATTTATTTATTTATTTGATTGACCATATTCCCATTAGCTTTTTCCCTTCATTTCAAAACACTGTAGACAAAACCCTACACGCCTCCTTTCTTTTCCATCGCTTCTCCTTTTTCTTTTGTTTACAACGCAGCCGATTGAAAAAAAAGAAGAAAAAATTCAATTACATTTTCTCTCGTTGTTTTTCCCCCTCGTTCCTTTCAATCCTGAACCGATTCGAATACGAAATCGATTTCGTGTATAAATTAAAAAATAAAAGTAAAATAATAACCAGTTTCAAAAATCCCGTTTTCATATAAACTTTGATCTGCTATGATGGTGAGGTATGCGGCATAGTTTTAGACTTCGACGGTACGCAGTCGAGTAACAGTGTGGCTAGGGCTTCCATTTTGGGAAATTAAGGGCAAATTTGTCGATGCGGGCATTGGAATCGTGTTCGTGTGGTGGAGGAGAGGAGGCGCCCAGAAATTTGAGAGGTCCGGTCATGTTTGAAGGTCGCGATTGTAAGAGGAGGAGGCAGAGCATCCAGGTCGCGATCTGTTTTAGGGTGCTGAGTTCTAGACTTCGGTGATGGTTGTGTAGTGTTCGTGATGGGGAGGATGTTGGTGGTGGATGTACGTGCTCTAACAAACTATGATGGTTGATGTCGTACGCGTGCACGGCGTGGAAATTTCTTCGTGCACGCACAGTATTGAAAATTTGAGGACGAAGTAAGAAGTGGGCTGGGTCGAGAGATCAGTTGTTTGGTTCTTGGGTAATGAAAATTTATTTGTAATTTAGCAATATAATTTGTTTTTAAATAAATTCAAATCCTTATAAACTTCATAACATGCTCATTCTAGGTCGAATTCAAATGCTTGCATTGCGTTCGTAACAACATATTCTACATATAGGAATTGGATTGGAACAATTTGAAGCTTCTATAATTTTTGGCTAAATTCGAACGTAGTCGAAACCGAAACGTTTCGACGACTACTAAAACTAAATGAGTAAATCTTACTCATTTGGATAATTGGCTTAAATTTAAATGGCTAAAATTTATTTGTTGGTTTATTGGATGAATAATTATTATTATCTAGTTGGATGTGTGTGTGTGTGTAGTAATATATGTAGTTGGATTGATATTCCCGCACATTATAGCGAATGAGACCCTATGCGCCCCACATAATAGCGAATGACCCTATATACCGCGATATTCCCCTCGAAGTGGGATTGATATTAATTTTATGTTGTATTAGTATCTGTGGATGCAAGAAAACAGGTTGAAGAGATCCAACTGGATTCCTCAAATTTATTGTTTATTTTTCATATATAGTGATATATGATTTGTGTAGAATAATCTATTGTATAATATTTAGTGATTGAAATTATTGGATGTTATTGTAACAGTGGCCTGAATTTTGATAATTCAAATACTATAAATATATTTTTGAAATTTATGGGGTTGAAGGGAATTTGATATAAATATATAAATATAAATATATATATATATATATATATATTGAAATTGGAGTTATTTTAAAGAAATTGAATTAGGAAAAAAAATTGAGTTTAGTTATACTTAACTATTGCGGATTAGTAAATGGAGATTTTTTTTAAAAATAAAAAAGAATTATATAAGTGAATTTATAAATGATGTTCCAAAAAATATAAAAAGGAGTTATAATCAATATTAAAAATAGATTGGACGTATAAAAGAAATTCATAAGAAATAAATTATATAATGGAATTGTATAATAAGATTTGTTTATAAATGGGTAAAACCCAAGGGATTATAAAATTTATAAACGATATTTGTAATTAAAGGAATTCGATACCAGATGATAATTGGAAATATAAATTCATAGGGTGAATTTATATTAAAAAACAAAACAAGGATGAAAAAACATAGTAGATTCCATTTCTTTTGAAATGGATATGGTTAGAAAATCGACTATGGATCGATATGTTGTGAAATCTGAGGAAATTATAAATAAAATTGGTTATTGAGATTTTAAAATATATATTTATTTGCAAGAAGCTAAGTTCTTTTTCAAAGGGGAAACTTCATTGCATAAACTATGCAATTTTAAAACTAGTTAGTATTGGAATACGTTGAAAAATGGATTTTCAATTATTCAATATTTATTGAAATAAAATTTTAATTTTTATAATCAGCTTTGTAAATTGATTGGTCTATCTTTAAAAGAATTATTGATAGTCTATTAAAATTGTTTAACATTTTAAAATAATTACTTGAACATATTTTAAAAATAAATTATTAATCTTTTAAATACTCGTTATATATATATATATATATATATATATATAGTTTTAAAGTAATTGAAAATTTATTTTACAAATTCTCTCGAGATTCGAAAAAGGGGCTTATAAAAAGAATATAATTTTAAGGAGAGAAATTTACTTGTGATTCCGGAGATTTTTGGAATAAGTTACAGAATAATTGTCTGAAACGTTAATATTGAAAGGATTTTGAAAATAAGGCTTGTAATATTTTCCTAAGTCTAGAAAATATAAATTTGAAAATATTTCTAAGTGTTGAGATGTTGGAAGTATTTGTTACGGATTTAAGTATTTGAAAAGTTGTTTTGAAATGTTGGAAAGAACTGATATATCATTTAAAGATATTTTGGAAGTAAATATTTTGGAAAAAACTTATTATAAGGATAGACGATTTTCTATGGATGTTTAATTTATGGTTAAATAACCGACTATCAATAATTAGCCAATTTCTTTAATCGTTTCGAAGAGACCGGAATCAGATTTAATTATCTGAAAACCACTTCGATCCAGTTTGAACGTTACGAATAACTTGAAGATGATGAAGGCGGTGATTCGACTTGCCCAAACCCAGTGCAACTTATATGGACGAATGCTATCAGAACATTATCATTGGAGAACGATGGGCATTCCAAGTAAAATTGTTCTTGGAAATGTAACGTTTAGCCTCGAACCTCATCAACCGGGAATGACTAAAACAAAGGAGATGCAGCAAGGCAAAGTGGGTCGCACCCAAGTAGGGTATGTTATCACCTTTCTAGATGTCCTCGGAAACCTTTATATTATAGATATGGTTTGCATAGAAGGAGCACTCGATGGTAAGGGTGGGAACACCCGGGGTGATAACATATTCGGTCTATCCAAGTTAGGGGTAGGACGATCTTGTGTAGTAGGGGATACCGGCATGGTCCTCGGTACATTGTTCTAGATGTGTACTGTGATGGGTAGTACCTCAGTGGCCCGGTCATTCGATGGAATCCATTCCCCAATAAGCATCGTACGGTTTTGATTGTGTCCAACTATGCTGAAACATAAGATGCAAGCATTTCAGCTATTTTCTATTTGCTTTCTATGGACACTATTATAATATTAGATATCAGATGACTTTGATAAAAATCGTTTTGGTTATCGTAAGGTAAAAACCCATTGTGTTTATGTGTGACATGGTCTTACGAGATACCTTTGTTTTTCAAAGGTTTTTGAGAAAAAATTAATAATTCAAATTGAGTGTGTTTTCTCACGCTGGATTTCTAGACTAACTTAGGTGTTATTTTGTTATAATGCTCGGGTCAGACTGAGTATTATAGATTCAGGTTTAAATGCTGGGGAGCTCAGGAGACGAACTGGAGGAGTTCCAACATATTTTCGTACTTACTATAACTGTCCAGATTGATGTATGGATTGTTGTATTCATATGATTGTAAGTAATAAACTGCTACCGATTCTTTTGTATAAAAATCTGTTCTTATATGTTATATTTTGTTCCGCTGCGATTGTGAGATTCTGTGTTGTTGTTGCCCATTTTCTTCTACCTTTTCTCCTGCACCCATAAAGATTCGTATTTCCGTTCACTTTGAGTTGAACTGGTGTGGATTTTGGTTGACTCAAAGAGGTACGGATTTGCGGGCCTTTACACCTTGTATACCCTTCGTAACCTCATCCATCACTAGGGCAAAAATGTAGAGGCTCAAAACTAACCCTTGATGTAACTATGTTAATGGAAAAGTCACTGGTTACACCATCGCATGTTCTGATACTAGTCACAACATCATCGTACATATCCTTGATAAAGATAATGTACTTTGTTGGGACTCTCTTCTTTTTCAAAGCACATCACATCACCTTTCACGGTACTTTGTCATAAGCTTTCTCCAAATCGATGAATATCATGTGTAGATCCTTCTTTTGCTCCTTAAATGTCTCCATAAGTTGTCTTATCAAGAAAATCGCCTCTGTGATCGACCTCTCAAGCATGACAAATTGGTTTTTTGAAACGCTTGTAATTCTTCTTAATCGATGTTCAATGACTCTCCCAAAGCTTCATCGTATGACTCATAAACTTAATTCCTCTGTAGTTTGTGTGAATTTGGATATCTCATTTATTCTTAAAAATAGGAACTAATATGCTTCTTCTTCACTCATCTGGCATCTTGTTTGATTTGAAAATAATATTGAATAACTTGGTTAATCAGGCTATCACTGCATCTTCAAGGCATCTCCACACCTCAATGGGGATGCCATCATGCCCCAATGTCTTACCTGCTTTCATCCATTTTAGAGCATCCTTTACTTAGGATTCTTGAATTCTCCGAACAAAATGCTTACTGGTGTCATCAAAAGAGTCGTCTATCTCGATCATAGTGTTATCACATTCTTCATTAAATAGCTTGCCGAAGTAATCTCTCCATCTATTTTTTATATCGTCGTTCTTCACCAAAAGTATATTATTGTCATCTTTGATGCATTTAACTTGGTTAAAGTCTCTTATTTTCCTCTCACGGAGCTTAGTTATCATATAGACGTCTTTTTCACCATCCTTTGTACTTAGCTTATGATATAGGTCTTCATACGCCTGACCTCTTGTTTCACTCACCGCTCTCTTTGCGTTCTTCTTTACCACTTTGTACATTTGCATGTTGTCCTCGCTCCTGTGATGATGCAAGCACTTATAGCATTCCTTCTTCTTTTTAATAGCCTTTTTCACATCACTATTCCACCACCACGAATCTTTAGGTTAGCGTTTATTTCCTATCGCTGCCCCAAACACCTTGATAGCCACTTTCCGAATGCGCGTTGTCATCGCTTCTCAGATGTGATTTGTTACTCCATCCAAATTCCATGCCTTTTCTCCCATTACCCTATCCTTAAACACTCGTAAAGCGTCTCCTTTGAGCTTCCACCATTTCATCCGACCAATCTTGGCCCCTTTATCCTGTCAAACACGTATTCGAAGACGAAACTTGGATATCAGAAGCTGATGTTGTGAGACGATACAATCTCCAGGTATCACTTTGCAGTCTCACAAGCTCGTTTGTCATCTCTTCTAGTAAAAACAAAGTCAATCTAGCTAAAATGTTGACCGCTGCTAAAAGTAATTAAGTGTGATTGTCTCTTTCTATAACGACCCGTAATTTTTTATAATTAAAAATAATTAATTAAATGAGGTTTTGTGATCTAATGTTGGAAGAAATAAAAATTTGTGATTTAATAATAAAAATATAACTGGAATGAAATGTAACGGTATTAATTTAGGGTAATTAATAACCGCTTTAAATGTAATTCCAATTAATTGAAATGATTAAAAGAGCCATAACTATTTATAGATTGTAAATTTATTTGTAATATTGTGCATTAATTGATAATTAGATTAAAAAGAGTAACTGATAATTTAAAGGATGTATTAATTAATTAAATAATGTATAATAAATAGAAATTTTATAAGATTAGTATAGTGTAAGTGGTTATAACTTTTACTATAAATAATAAACTTATAAATGTTATTAAATGTAGAAATGGTGACAATTGTTATTTGTTACCAATTAAATTAATCAATTACAAATAGATGTTACATTAATGTGAGCAAATACAATAACTGAAAGTTGTGAATGCAGTAAAATGAATAGGAATGTTAATTTTATACATAAGGTAATAATTGATTTAATAAAATAACGAAACCAAGAGAAATAAATTAATTGGGAGTTTAAATTATAATTAATGTGTGAAATTGATAAAAAAGTTCAATATAATTGGAAAATTGAAATTCATAAATAAAAGGTGGAAATTGGAGAATACTAATGTAATAAAATATAAAACAATGTTAACTATGTATGAAGAGTAATAATTGATTGAATTAAAAGATCGAAGCCAAATTAAATAAAATTTATTGAAATTAAAGTATATTTATTGGATTTAATTACAGTGAAATTGAACACTGTAATTAGCGTAATAACCAACACTGAATTGCTATATAAACTTGTACTAAGTCATTTTAAACGTTTAAGTGATTAAAATGATGAAATTTATTAACCATCAAATTTGAATATAAAAGTGATTTAATTAATTAATTATTAATTTATTTAATTAACGTGAAAATAGCCATTTTGGTCACTGGTCCGGATTTCGACGAAACCAGTTTCATCGGATCCGTAATGGCGAATTATTGTATGATTTCAAGTCTTGTAACGATCGAACTTGTCGTTCGATCATACGGACTCGAAACGCTTAGAAATCAATTCAATTGAAATCAATTTGAAATAAACTGAATTTAAGCTAACTTCTTCATACGATGGAATTTGGACTTGAAACATGTTCCATTGAGTTTAAAATTATCGAAAACATCTATTTCGATACATGGGATGACCCATTTCGTTTCGGGAATGAAACGAGGTTTTCGGGTCATCTATCGTTTAACGTTCAAATCAACCTAGCTCATTCTTTCCTATTTCAGCTATGCTTATAAATAGTCTGTTATAAACCCTGTGAACTTTTGTTGCCCTCCATGGTGCTTTCGGACCAATAGGTTTTATGTTACGCCAATTTGAACTTGCTCGATCAGTTCAACTGCGTCCATATAATGCAATCGCATTCTCTCTCTGGCTTCTTCTTCTCAATGGCAGACAAACTAAACAAATTCCAAATCAATTGCAAATCAAAATCAAATAAAAAATTCAAACTCCTCCAACCCAAACAAATTATATATCAATTCAAAGCTCTTAACGAGCGCAAGTTAAATTTGATGTCTGTTTTTCGATTGGGATTTCTGTGCGGCCAGAATTGGAAGATTTAGTTTCGGTCGTTCATATGGGGTTATCGTTTTTAACGGTGGATTATCGTCTATGGTCAATCGGAGATTGCTGGTACGTGGAGGGTGTCGAGACAACTCGATCCATGGTCTCGGCTTGTCGTAATATTGTTAGGAATTGACGCGGTTGGCGATGGAAGATCGACGACGGCGTGAACGACTCGAACAACCGGAGGTGGTCTGACCACTTTGGCCAGGTGTGGCTCGGCTAGGGGAGGACGTTGGCACATGCCGATCATGTCGAAACTCGGTGAGGCTGTTGAATCATAGGTTTTGATTGCTGAGAAGTCAGAATAATTGACGAATCTACGACTACGACATCTGGACTCAACGACTCAAAGTATGGTTCATATAGTTATATATTTGTACAAGAGCCATCAAATATGTATATAGAGTCTAGTTTAGTGCTTTGTTAAAATCTTTACTCAAGAATCATCATTCACATTCAAATAAACTTGCATGCATATTTTAATCAAAATCACGTTTTCAAAAAAATGAATGGAGCGGGACTCAAACCCGGGTCACTAGTTTGGAAGGCAAGTACTCTAACCAAATGAGCTACTGTAATTTTTTGCTTAATAACAGAATTCAGTCGACTGAATCTGTGCATTTTAACATATGTGTGCGCGATTTTTTTACATGTCTTCATTATTCAGTCGACTGACCATTTTCGACTAGTGGACTGACCTGAACCCAACTTTCATATTTTGAAAAGACATTTCCATTCTGTGAAAGGTTGTGATCCTTCTCTGAATGGAAATGGTTGCTTCTTTTGGTCAAAACTCTTCACCAATGGCAGCAACCCTCTGTCTACTATAAATACATGTTCCCAAACACTTCATATTCACTGAAAATCTTTCTAACTATCTTATATTCTTCTTGTGCTCTCAAACTTGCATTCAAACAGCAATCAAGCATATTATTGCTTTGAATCTCAAAACAAACTTTCATAATCTTTGATTCTTAGAATCACCTTCTTTTCATATCTTCGCATACACTTCATACACTTGAGGATTTAATTTCAATGTTATCAAGAACACACAGTGTCAGATATTCTTTTGTATTTGTTGAAATCCTGTTCTGCTGCTCAGGTCCCTGTTCGGTTACTCAGGGGTTGTATAGACCTGTTCCTCCGGGTTAAGTGAGGGTTGTTGCTTTAGTGAAATTCCAGAAGGAGTCTAGAACTAGATGTAGGACGGTGCTTCGAACCAGTATAAAAATCTCTGGTGTTATTTTTATTATACTTGTTGAATATGCGATTATATGATTTTTGTTTGATGATAATAAACATATATATATATATATATATATATATATTCTATAAATGTATTTGGTAATTTACTATTTCATTTTCCATAGATGAAATAAATATTTGCTGAATAAAATTTGAATTCAAACAGAAATTTTATTCAAAGAAATATTTATTACAATTTTGAATAGTACAAAGTCAAGCTCTCACTATGCACTATACAACTTTGATACAAATTAAATTACATCACAATTTTACATTTACAGTTGACCTCACTACAAATCACTCACACTCGTATTTTATCTTCAACTTCACTTCAAATTGAATCTAGCATCTGAGCAATTTGCAAAAATAAATATTGACGCAGTAAAATTGAAAAGGAAATATTTTTGCAATTTAAAACAAAATGTGAATTTTGAAAATAATATTTGCCTCAGTTATGTGGGTTGTTCGTCACCATTTAACTTCGAATTCATCATACACGAAGAGCTTGTGACATACACAGTGTATCACTATATATGCCACAAGGCCGTGTACATCGAAATATACACTTGATTGATTTACAGGGACAGGTGAGCACAGGTCAAACCCAAATTATCGGATTCAACTCAAGTGAAATAAAACAATGTCACAATTTTCAGCACAAGGTCAAATCCGAGCTACAAGCTGGATTCAACTCAGGTGTAATTAGAAAAACAAACAAAATGCAAAGGTCAAGTCACTGCTATCATGACTCAACTCAATGCAACGTGACAATACAGTCTCAAGTGAAAGTGCTCAATATGAAAAAGGGCAGTGGACAGGACAAGTGACTGCAACAACCAAATAAAGACAGCAAGTACAACTGAAATGCAAACTATATCATACAGTGACAATGTGGATGCAACAGATGTATGGGGCAATGCACAAGCAAGGCTAAGGCACAATGCCACCAACATAACAGCAAACAAATGCCACCAAAAACCAAACAAGGGTCAAGCTAATAAATGCTACTCGAGCTTCAGTCAGTACACTATCAAATAAACAGTGGCAAATGCATGTACATCAATGCACACATTCATGAGCACACATATATGGCCTGAAACTCCAAGACAACTAGTCAAGTACAAATGCACAACATAAGTTTGAACACAAGTACACACAAACTCAGTGAAGAGCCACAACATTGAAGACTCAGCAATTAGCGACTCAACATCAAAGAAAACTTGCAACAGTGGTGATACAGAGACCACATACAAGATGAACCAGACCAGACCAATCAAGCAAAATCATGGCGTGACCAAGTTACAACCAGAGACCTCAAAACCACGACCATACTACAGTGCAGACAAATATACACGGTGAAGCAAAACCAAGTTCAGTGACACAGCGAACATGGTTCAAAACAGCATACCAAATGCAAACTGAATCAGACCACTCAGTAATATCCACAATAAACAACTCAGTGCAGCACCAAATCATATACAAGCCTCACTGAATCGAAGGGACATCAAAAACATTGAAATAATTATATCAAGTCAATGCTACAAAGATGAACCAGACAAAAAAATGACCCAACATATCAACTGCACCAAAGATACAACAATGATACAACTTACATTCAACTACAAGCCCAAGTGACAACGTGCAAAAAAGACCGAACCAACATATCAAGCAACATGTATGCAACAGGGCCGGAGCAACTCAGAGAGTATATGAAGAGTCAAGCCAACATCAAGTGATATTGAGCACACATGAAACAGTGCAAGTATCATACTCGAAAACAAATGACAATGATTCAACCTTACGACAAAGAACAAGACAAGATCGAAAATGCTCAGAGATGAACACAAAGATGGCCAGAGCCGAAGTACACAGGCACATGAAATCTCAAGCCAAAGACCGAAGCCTGAAGTAACATAAATTCACGAATCAAATTGATTGTGACCAAGTCAGAGTTCTAAACCGTGTTATCCAGGTAAATTAAAAAAGTCAGAAATAAACCATCAACGTTCAACAAAAATCGAATGGACGAAAGCATAATATTGAACAAATCAGACGAACACAATTCAAGGAGATCGAACTCCTATATAAACCAATTCATCATCTGCAATGAAAAATCATGGAGTTCAATCAAGCATAACAGAATAGCATAAACGAAAATCACATACCGAATCAAAGTCGAACTCCATCAACCAGAAGCAGCCGAAAGCATTAGACGAACAAATCATCACTCAATTGTTAACCAGATTGATCGACACAATCGGTAGCTTCATCACGAAACCCTAATTTAGATCGAAGGACAAAAGCCCTAATTTGGATCGAAGGACGAAAGCCCTAATTGTGATTGAACAAAGAAGCTGGCAGTATCTCAAAAGGAACGAAGTAAATAATAAAAAAAGGGATCGGGTCAAATTATAAAAGGGGTCGGCTTGGTTTTTTAAAGAGCTTTCTCTTTTAAGGGTTTTTAATTTTTTAAATAAAGTTATTTTATTTTAAATTGTTTTTAATTTGTAATTTCTTTTTAAACCGTTTAAATTTCTAGTCGTGCGACTAGGGGACAAACTACATGGCGTAGTTTGAGAATTCGCAACTCAGTGGCTGAGTTGTGGCAGAGTTTTGAGCGTAGAGTTAGGTTTAGTAGATAGCGGGTGTCGCGAGTTTACGTGTGTAAGCGTTTGACTATCTAATTTCTAGTAGAAACCTTGGGGGCAGCACGTAGGCAGGGTTTTGCCGAAGCTGGGTAAATTATGTGTCGTTCTATTTCTGCATTTTATTATTCTGCTATTTTTTCTGTGCTGCTATTATTCTGTGATCTGTGTTGGAATAATTTTATAAGCTTCCGCAATTAATTTTTATAATTAATAATATCACCCTATTCAACCCCCCTCTAGGGTGAAATCGATCCTACAATACTACTTTTATATTCCGCACTATTTACTATATTTCTATCATCACTATACTCTATATTATCATATATCCATATTACACGATCCATAGCGCACTTTCAACTGGTATCAGAGCAAGGTCATGCTATAACCGTCACATAGTTATTTGACATGCCAGTAATATGGATAGTAATACTAACACAAGTTTTATTGAACGTCAATCCACTGCACGACCTCCACTGTTTAATGGCATGAATTATAACTATTGGGCTACACGAATGCGTATATTTATGTAAGCAAATAATTTTGATGCATTGAACATTACAAAATCAGAATATCACTTACCCACAACTGAATATTCAACATGGTCAAACACACAAAAACAAGATGTTGCTTCAAATGCCAAAGCCATGAACAAGTTATTTTGTGCTTTAGATAAAAATGAGTTTAATCGTGTTAGTATGTGCAACACTGCCTACGAAATATGGAGAACACTAAAAGTCACTCATGAAGGTACTAGCAAGGTTAAACAAAGTAAAATATCTATTCTTAAGAATCAATTTCAAAATTTTTAGATGAAGCAAGATGAATCTATAAATGATATGTACTCCAGATTTCAAGATATTCGTCATTCTTTATTAGGACTAGGGGAAATATATTCTGATTTTGATATTGTTTCAAAAATCCTTAACTCTTTAACGAATGAATGGGAAAGAAAAGTCTTAGCTATTGAAAAAGCTAATGATCTTTCTACCATGAAACCAGAAGAGTTAATAGGAAATCTAATGTCCTATGAAGTAAATTTGTAGGCTAAAAGAGTACAAGCACAAGACAAGAAGAACATAGCTTTTCATGCTGAAAAAGAAGACTCAGATTTAGATGAGGAAGACCTAGCATTTATTGTCAAAAACTTTAAAAAGTTTTTGAAGTATAGAAAAGAAAATCGAAATAATGGCAAAAGAAATTTCAACAATAAGCCATCATCCTCAGTACTAGAATGCTTCAATTGCCATAAGAAGGGTCATATACAACAAGATTGTCCAGAACAAAGGAAGGGAAAATAAAATAAAAAGGATAACTTCAAGAGAAAAGATTTTTCAGTAACATGGAATGACTTAGATTCTTCATCTTTTGAAAGTGAAAGCAACAGTTATAATGAACACGCAAACGTATGCTTCATGGAAAAAGGTAATAAGGTCAGTGATCTAACTTTTGATGATATGATAGAAATAAATTCAGAACTTCTAGACACTTTAAAAAGTCTCAAAAGAAAATATAAGGAAGCTCTGGAAAATCAGAAGAAAGCAGAATATCGAAAGAGATATGCTTAAAGACGAGAAGAAAATATTAGAAGAAGAACTTGAGAAAATTGAAGATTCACTCTCTGACAATTCTCAACACGCTCTATTAAGTCAAGAAATAGAAGCTCAAAAGGAAAAGAATAATGCTCTAGCTTCTGAAAATCATGAGTTAAAAACTAAAATTAAAATTGTTGAGTTGCATAACACTAGTCTCAAAACTAAGCTTGATGACATTACTAAAAATATTTCAAATTTTAATAAAGGAAGAGAAAATTTATCCAGGTTTATTAAAAATTCTCAACCTGCTTCAAATAAGAAGGGATTAAGTTATGTTAAGAAATTAAAAGCTCCATGTAAAAATGAAAATAAAAGGATAAATAATTCAAATAATGCTATGATAAATAATGTTTATAATTTCTTTAGAAGTACAAAATCATTGACGGGAAAAATGAATAAAAATTATCTAACTATTTGGACTCCTGTTAATTAGAAAAATAGAGAAAAATACATTGATGGTTATTTTGATATGGTAGTTAATAATGAAAATTATATTTATAAAGGTTCAACCATACCCATATGGGTATGGTTTCCTAAAAATTAGGAAATTATAAGAACCTTGGGTATCGCATGCTTTACATGTTAATTTTTCTTCTGATACCTTACATTATAAGTAATAGTTATTTTGTTTTATATTGTTCTATGTTAACACTTATGTGAAATATAATTTATATCTTCATATAAACTCTCCTTTTGTCGATGACAAAGGGAGAGAAAGATGTTGATCTAACACTATTTGCAGGAATAAACCATGCAAGCACAGATTAAAGGGGAGAAAAGATTAATTATTTATAGGAATATATAGCATAGATTCAGGGGGAGAAATCTATAGCACAATTATAGGAATATATTCAGTGAGAGAGATAAGTCAACAAAGCTTGTTAAAGATTCGTTCGTAGCAAATGAAATTGTCATCATCAAAAAGAGGGAGAATGTTGAATCATAGGTTTTGATTGCTGACAAGTCATAATAATTCACGAATCTATGACCAGGACAACATCCGGACTCAACGACTCAAAGTATGGTTCATGTAGTTATATATTTTTATAAGAGTCATCAAATATGTATATAGAGTCTAGTTTAGTGTTTTGTTAAAATCTTACCTCAAGAATCATCATCCACATTCAAATAAACTTGCGTGCATATTTTAATCAAAATCAAGTTTTCAAAAAAACAAATGGAGCGGAACTCAAACCTAGGTCACTGGTTTGGTAGGAAAGTACTCTAACCAAATGAGCTACTGCAATTTTTGCTTAATAACAAAATTCAGTAGACCAGTCGACCGAATACAGTCAGTTAGTCGACTAAATCTATGCATTTTAACATACTTGTGCACAATTTTTTTAAATGTCTTCATTATTCAGTCGACTGACCATTTTCGACCAGTCGACTGATCTGAACCCAACTGTCATATTTTGAAAAGACATTTTCATTCTGCGAAAGGTTGCGATTCTTCTCTGAACGGAAATGATTGCTTCTTTTGGTCAGAACTTTTCACCAATGGCAGCAACCCTCTGTCTGCTATAAATATATGTTCCTAAACACTTCATATTCACTGAAAATCTTTCTAACTATCTTATATTCTTATTGTGCTCTCATACTTACATTCAAACAGCAAACAAGCATATTATTTCTTTGAGTCTCAAAACAAACTTTCATAATCTTCGATTCTTAGCATCACCTTCTTTTCATATCTTCACATACACTTGAGGATTTGATTATATGAGGTTGTACTATCAGAGACAAATCGGTGTTATCAAGAATACACAGTGTCAGATATTCTTTTGTATTTGTTGAAATCCTGTTCTGTTGCTCAGGTCCCTGTTCGGCTTCTTAGGGGTTGTATATACCTGTTCCTCCGGGTTAACTGAAAGTTGTTGTTTTAGTGAAATTCCAGAAAGAGTTTAGGACTGGATGTAGAACGGAGCTACAAACCAGTATAAAAATCTCTGGTGTTATTTTTATTATACTACTTTTATATTGCACACTATTTACTATATTTCTATCATCACTATACTATGTATTATCATATATCCATATTACACGATCCATAGCCCACTTTCAGAGGTGGCGGCGAAAATTGGTTGAAGGTAGCGCAGTTCGTGGCAGCTACGTTTGTAACGTCCCGCCTTTTCGCAAGCTTTAAATCGACACATGTGCCAATTCAAACCGTACGGAATGGCGGATTTTTATTGGTAAATAAGAAAATAGGAAAGAAATAAAAACAAAACAGAATCTCACAGCGGAAGGATAAGATATAATAATCAATATACAGTTCATAAAACTGTTTACAAAACATTTGATTCTTCTTTATACAATAAATATCAGAGTTCACATACCAATAAATATCAATGCAGCGGAACAATATGAGTGTAGTGGAATATAATAAATAATAATAATAGAAATCTCCATCTTCGTCCTCCAGAGCTAATGTCTTCAATCCTGAAACGCTCGGACTGACCCGAGCGAATTGAAAAGACAAACACTCGAGTCAGAACTAAAAGATCTTATGTGAGTTAAATTAACAGAATTAATGTGAGTGCAGTAACTCAAGAGATGCTCGGGATTTACATCTCCTAAGGATCCGTTAAACTATTTACTATGTAGTATGTTTCGCTATTATAATAGTGTCTATAGTAAAATAAACATACTTTTAAATAGAGTTAAGGCTTTACATTTTCCACCTTAACATGTAATAGTCCCAGTAGTCCATCCAATATCATAGTCTCTCCTGATCGGAAAGCCACCAGAGGATACCACACGGGCTACGGGAGAAAACCAAACTCGTACAAGACGCGATAGGGTAGGTGACACGGCACAACTAGGCAATGCCAGGGTAGATATACCAATTACGCTTCCGGGTCGGTGGTAACGCATAGCACGCAGCTACCGCCCACCTCGGACAAACTCCCCCAAATCAAGAAATCAAAAGTGAAGGTGGCCACCGAATCAATCCAAAGTAACAGTATAGTATCGAAGGAAGTGTCCGATCAAAGGTGCTACCTTATTAACCCGTCGATCGCTCCTGTTTTAGCCACCTTATGTCAAATCACGGGAGTTGGGTCCACGTATTTACCTTAGAGGAAACGCCGCCACCATTCATTCTAGAATCTCCACGGCGTACACGGTTGCTAAAGTGGTTTTCGGAGTTGGCAGAGAGTATGACAACTTCCGATCCCGGTCTCTTCAACAACCAAACGTTATTATAACACCGCGGTCTTTAAAAATAATTTATACTTTAAAACCAGAATATAATTATCCATTTCAAAACCCATAAATACGATATCATTTCCATTTCCAAAACAACACATTTTGATATTATTTTTATAAAACCCAAATCAATAATATCATTTTTATTTCAAATATATTTCTTTTCCAAAATCATGCTGCTTTAAAATTTATAATATCTGGAAACCAAACATTTGAATTATAACTTTCAAAACATAATACTTCGAAATTCATAGCTTTAAAACCATAACTTCTAAAACTTGAATGGTTTGGATATTCAAACAGTATATAGAATAAAATAGTTTGAATTTAAAATTACTTTATAAAATAATTTCCGCGAGTTCACAATTTTATTCATTTGAAATTTTGGGTCTAAACCCCATAAATTTAGATTCACCTTCAGTTTCAATAAAACACTTCGATTGCAATATATTCAAATTTTGAGTATTTAACAAATTTCAAAACTAAGGTTGTAAATTCTATTCAACAATTTATTGTCCTATTATTTAGTTTTGAAATATTCACAAAATAAATCCATAAAAAAAATTCAAATCTCTAACAATTAAATATTTCCTTCAATTTGTTTATATTAGAAGCATTCATTTGATTTATCTTGAATAAAAATCCAGTTATAAATATCATACCTTTAAAATTTCCAAATTTTAATAAGTTTACATCAACTTATGGAGTTAAATTTTTAAATAAGCTCAATTCCAAATTAAATTCCAATATATCTTCCAATCTTAATTGGTTTGGATCATTTAAAACTCTACATATATACAAGATCTTAAACCTGTACGTAAACATATAATATAAATGATCAAACTCAATTTTTCAACTTATTCATTTTTATTTAACAAATTTATACATAGCTTAAATTCAAAAATTTAACTATATATGTATATAAATAAAATAAGATTTTATATAAGATTAAAAGTTAATATTTATTAAACCATATCCTATTCAAACCATGAAAATCAATTTCAATATATATATATATATGTATGTATGTATGTATGTATATATATATATATATATATATATATATAGACCGACGGTGTTTGTATATAATTTTCTACCCTATGGTCAAGTGATACGGATATCTATCATTTCAATCCGCAATTTCAAAATAAAATGCGGTTGTACATCATTTCAAACCGCAATCCCGAATGAAATAGAAATGCATAATAACTTGCAGATTATACAATATAAATACAACATCCATTCATCCACCATATCAATCATCAACATTTTTCAATTAATCATCCAATTCAAACAACCACATCAATAAATAAAAATTAATTACTGACAATTAAATTTTCAATAATGAATTAAATAACTGTTTAACTGTAGTTTATATGCAAAAATAAATAAATTTAACTATCAGTTTATATGCAATATTAAATTTAACTAAAATTTTAACTGGCAGTTTAAATGTAATGAATAAATTAATTAACAATTAACTGGCAGTTTTAAATGCAATAATGAATTAAATAACGCGTAAATTAAATGAATGCAATTTAACTGAGAAAATGATGAAATATAGACCAAACAGCTATAAATAAAATTTTAAACACATCCTAGATCAATTTAACCAATATAAGAAATCTTAGAAGTTGTGAGTGGTTAAAACACTCACCTTTTGAATTTAAATTGAATTTAAATCCAATTTAAACCCAAAAATTTGGCCGTCTCGGAATTTGTCCAAACCAGCGCCATCAAGTCCAAAATTTCAACACGATCCTAACAAAAGAAACTGCGGGTGAAACGGAGTTCGTATGCGAGAGTTATATCAACAAATGCGATTGAAATCATAAAAATAAAAATAAAAATAAAAGAATGGAACACAATCTCCTCACCCAATACACTTGCCACGTCACTTACACTGTTTCTTCCTAGGTAACTGTTCGCACTCAACACCCAAGTCACGCACAGGAAAAAGATTGACGCGCCGCCACCAAGTGACCTCGATCGCGATCGTCCCTGTACCCACCGCGGCCACCACCTTCGTTGCCGGCCTCCCCTATGCACACGCGCACGCGATGACAAACCGAAGCACGAAAATTTTCACAGCCGCCGGTTGTAAAAACGAAACCCAAATCATGATTTCACGACGATCTTACCGTTGAATCTCAAAACAAACTACATGGATCGACTCCCTTCGGTCCCATCTGCAAAACCCAGAAAGGGTTTCTCGATCCGGCGAAGTTGATCGCGGCGATGATGAACGACCGTGGATAAACCTTTAATTTCAGAGCAAACGATAAATCAAATTAAAAGACGAATTGCACCAGCAGATTATGCATTTCGAGAGCTTCAACATATATTTTTTCTGAATTTTTCTGAGGACTTTGAATTTTTGACTTTGATTTTGGATTGTAATTGGATCTAGGGTTTGCATCCATTGAAGAAGAAGGGGAGCTGATGAAATTTTACGCGCAGATAAATGAGAATAGGCGGAGGCCAGGGTTTAGGGTATTTATAAGCACATTGAAAAATAGATGGATCGGGTTGATAGATATACGTGCTACCGCTATGTGGCCCAAAAAGCCCGTTCTGACCCCGGAACGAAATTAGTTAACCCATATATCAAAATAGGTATTTTAAAATATTTTAAACGCAATGGAAAAGGTTTGAAGTACAAATTCCATCGTATGAAGTAGTTATGCTAAAAACAATATTTTCAAATCGATTTCAATTGATTTCAATCGCATAAATTTCAAGGCGTTTCGAGTCCGTAAGATCAAACGACAAGTCCGATCGCTACGAAACTTGAAACACTATTATAATTCACCGTTACGGATCCGATGAAACTGGTTTCGTCGAAATCCGAGTTAGTGGCCAAAATGGCTATTTTTATATTAATTAAATCAAATTTCCTATTTAAATTCTGAAATTGACAATTTTTAACACTTTTATTTCCTTAATCATTCACATTAATTAAACCAAACCTGGATGTAAATTTAGAGTTAATTAATTTATTCATTTCAGCGTTAAATTTCAATTTCATTATATTCACAAATTAAAAATTAAATTTGCAATAATTCCCTTTAATTGACTTTCATTCAATTATTCAATCTGTTAGTATCCAATAGATGAGACCACCATTGGATTCATACTCTATTACGTGAATATCTCCAAATTTCATCTAATTTTATATTTACATAATATCTAAATGTTAAATTTCATTTTATTGCAATTAAATCCAATTATCATAGTTCGAATCTCAAAAATTTGTAAATCTTTATTTCCATTCTTGTAGTCAACGTACTTTCTTTATTGCACCTGATGAACATTTGATTCAAAGTCTATTATACAAATATTCTTAGATTCCATTTAAAATTTCTATTAACATAATATTTAGATGTTTGATTTCATTTAATTTCAATTAAACCTATTATTATACACATATTTCCAACATATTGACACAACTTAAATTTTATTTTTTTCATTCAATATCAATTGTCAATTTTATAAGTAAAATTAAAATTAGATTCATACTCATTACATAAATAACTTCAATTTCATCTAAATAAATATTTACGTAATAATTTTTTTTAAAATATTAGATCCATTTAATTGCAATAAATCATATTATCATGATTTAAATTCAAATAAATAATTAAATGTTGATTCCCATTCTTTTTATTCAAGCAATCGTTATCCTATAAGCATATTTAACATTTGTTTACATTTCATTACACTGATACTTCTATATACATCTTAGATTTGTATCAACGGTTATATTTAAAAATGTGAACCTTGTCAATTACGCGTATTAATTAACGTTTTAAACTCAATTTAACAAAATTTCCTAAGTCCAATCCCTTTTTACCAAATTTGACAATCCCTAACCATTTGTACCACATTCCATATTAATGTAATATTTATTAAATTTTATTTCAAATTAACGTACAACTTAATTTCCCTTAATTGAAATCTGATTCCCAAATTTTTATTTAACATACCAAATGAACTAAACAACATATAGGTTGTTACCTAATTCCTTTACTAACCTTTAGGTTTATTACTTAACAATCACCTTTTAAAATTTCGTATATACACAAATTTTAAATTTCGTAATCACATTCAATCAATTATTACCTTCCAACAAATAATATGATTACTTAGAGAACGTTGACTTTTATTCAATTATCACTTATTGAAATACATATTAATTAATTTATTAAATGCTTACATTTATTTCTCTATATCCAATTTGTTTCAAGTTTATTTACATTAATACTATTCCCTTATTTTGGTTATTATTTACCAACTTGTTCTAACCTTATTACCTAAATTTCCATTATTGTAAACCTTTATATTTTTTCATTTAAATCTAATTCAAAATTCCAATTCAATCAACCATTTCAACGTGCAGCTTATAATAACTGCTTACAAGTGTGAATGGAATTATAATTTATTCCAATATTTTCTTAATCTACATTAACATATTAATTAATTCCCTTTAAATGAATTTTATATCCAGGTATATTACTTGCCCCATTTCATTTGTTGAAATTTACTCAAATTGCTAGTAAATAGGTTTTAAGTCACCATTTATATATTTTATTTTAGCGTTCTTTTCAATATTAGTTTCTAAA
Organism: Allium cepa; assembly: GCA_030765085.1. Classification (NCBI taxonomy): domain Eukaryota; kingdom Viridiplantae; phylum Streptophyta; class Magnoliopsida; order Asparagales; family Amaryllidaceae; genus Allium; species Allium cepa. The sequence goes on along the minus strand of CM060934.1, from coordinate 483,749,432 downwards.
GTTTTTATTTCTACTAAATATAATTACAAAAACTCTTTAATTCAACCAAATTAAATCACGAAATCTACGGGTCGTTACACTCCCCCCCACTCAAAACTTTTCGTCCCCAAAAATGAAAAAGAAGGGAGAAGGAAGAATTAAATAAACAATACATCTTATTCAAAATATTAACTTTATAAACAATAATTTACAAAATTTATTACTTTAAATAAAATATACCCATTTTATAATCATTAAATCTTTTTATACTTAAATAAATAAAGTCTGGAAAACATTTCAAAAATTCCTAAGTCCAAAATTTACGAAATTTTTTGGCAGAGTCTCCTTTGTACGGGGAGGCTCAGGAGAAAAATAAAATATAAATATAACAATATACAACAAATATTTTACAATATAATATATATCCCAACTCGGGAAAACAATATAATAACGCCATAACCCATAACCCGAAAACGTACCTGTTAGTCGGGCAATTAACGTATATTTTATGGAACCAAAAGCATTAGCAATTGCTTCCAAAACCTGCATTTCACTTATATAACCTAAAGGGTTAACAATTATATAAAATGAAATATTTAAGTGGTTTCAATCACTAACAACAAATCAATACAACAACCATCAATTTCAACAAACAACATACACAACAAATACAAAACAATCATTCAATCAAACAAACAAATAGTTGCTCGGTTCAAAACTTTTAAATTGTACGGAATGAAAAATAAACTACTAGTGCATCATTTACTCAACAGTCTTAGATAAAACTAAATAGATTACTCATTCACCCAAATCCAAATTTAAAGTATCGTACCCAAACAACCATAATCCAAACTAACAACAAATCCAAAAACAATCAACTTTACTTATTATAAATTTCATTTCATACCTTTGTTGTTTGATTTTTTTTTTTTTATAATGATTTATCTTTTTATTACGTTATTTCTTGCAAATTTGATCTATTATTTACAAATATTCGTTTTCATTTATTTATAGTATTCATATTTAATTCAATTTCTTTACATATTAATTCATTTACTTAAGTTTAAAATCTTATACTTACCATACTTACTTCCTATTACCTTTATTATAGTAACATTTCAATTATAACTTAAGTTCACAACAATTACACATTAAATTCTTATTATAAAAGAATTTCATTGAATACTTATAAATTTCCCATTACATTTTCTTATAACATTAGAATTTTTAATTTTTGGTAAGTTATATTTATGATTTTAAGAATGTAATCTGAAAATCATACAAGTTTATCTTATTTCTTTTAAAATTTATTCAATGTTCAATAATTATTCTTTGTTTTATAGGTTACAGTTTCAAATGATCTTTAATACCATTAATAACCTAGCATTAAATCTCTTATTTAAGTTAAGGTTTCAATTATTAGTTAAATTCTGTTTCACTACATTAATTAAACTATTAATAAATGGAAACTTAAAAATTAAAAACTGGGTTTAATTTCAAATTATTTTAAAATAATAGATAAATATACTTACAACTCATCTATATCTAAGTATATTTAAAACAAATTGAAAATTTACTTCTGTTTATCAGAAATAAATCTGTAGTAAAACTACTACAGTGGCCTTCCCACTTCGAAACTCGAAAATGAAAGTCGATGATGCGTGCACTCATCACCGAAATTATTTTCCAGCGACGGAGAGGGGAGTACAACTTATTTCTTTCCAGAATTTCTTTAAAACCATACTTTCAAATTATATTGAAATACTTATATCAGAAAATACTTCTTTTAATATTATTATAATATTCCGAAATCATTTGAAAGAATTTCCAAAACCCCGGAACTTAAGTTCTAAACTTCCAATTTTATTTATTTATTTTTAAATCTTATGTCAACTATTAATTATAAATTTATTACCTAACAACCAATATATTGCAACCAAATATATATCATATATTAAACTTTATTTTATATATATTGAAAGTATAATAGGCAAAATTATTTCATTCACCTATATGAAAACAAATATTATGTCGGTCTGTCTAATTAAGTGTTTAGAAATCCCTATTGATGTCATAGCGTCCCATGCATCGACCAGAATTTATAAATACCAAAGGGAACAAATTAACACAATATTAAAACCTTTTTATAACACTAACAAATACGCTCTCTCATATATATACACTCAGCGACTCCCATAGGGTATTACTACCCTATTAATAAAGAGTCAAACCCCACAAAGCTAAGCTTTATCGCTAAACCAAAGCTCGGATACCAGATGTAACGTTCCGCCTTTTCGCACGCTTTAAATCGACACACGTGCCAATTCAAACCGTATGGAAGGGCGGATTTTTATGGGTAAATAAGAAAACAGGAAAGAAATAAAAACGAAACAGAATCTCACAGCGGAAGGATAAAATATAATAATCAATATACAGTTCATAAAACTGTTAACAAAACATTTGATTCTTCTTTATATAATAAATATTAGAGTTTACATACCAATAAATATCAATGCAGCGGAACAATATGAGTGTAGTGGAATATAATAAATAATAATAATAGAAATCTCCGTCTTCGTCCTCCAGAGCTAAAGTTTTCAATCCTGAAACGCTCGGACTGACCCGAGCGAATTGAAAAGACAAACATTCAAGTCAGAACTAAAAGATCTTATGTGAGTTAAATTAACATAATTAATGTGAGTGCAGTAACTCAAGAGTTGCGCAGGATTTACATCTCCAAAGGATCCGTTAAACTATTTACTATGCAGTATATTTCGCTATTATAATAGTGTCTATAGTAAAATAAACATACTTTTAAATAGCGTTAATGCTTTACATTTTCCACCTTAACACGTAATAGTCTCAGTAGTCCATCCAATATCATAGTCTCTCCTGATCGGGAAGCACCAGAGAATACCACACGGGCTACAGGAGAAAACCAAACTTGTACAAGGCGCGATAGGGTAGGTGACACGACACAACTAGGCAATGCCAGGGTAGATATACCAATTACGCTTCCGGGTCGGTGGTCATGCGTAACGCGCAGCTACCGCCCACCTCGGACAAACTCCCCCAAATCAAGAAATCAAAAGTGAAGGTGGCCACCGAATCAATCCAAAGTCAGAGTATAGTATCAAAGGGAAGTGTCCGATCAAAGGTGCTACCTTATTAACTCGTCGACCACTCCTGTTTTTGCCACCTTATGCCAACTCACGGGAGTTGGGTCCACGTACTTACCTTAGAGGAAACGCCGCCACCATCCTACTTCATTCTAGAATCTCCACCGTGTACACGGTTGTTAAAGTGGTCTTCTGAGTTGGCAGAGAGTATGACAACTTCCGATCCCGGTCTCTTCAACAACCAAACGTTATTATAACACCGCGGTCTTTAAAAATAGTTTATACTTTAAAACAAGAATATAATTATCCATTTCAAAACCCATAAATACGATATCATTTCCATTTCCAAAACAACTCATTTTGATATTATTTTTATAAAACCCAAATCAATAATATCAATTTTATTTCAAATATATTTCTTTTCCAAAATCATACTGCTTTAAAATTTATAATATCTGGAAACCAAACATTTGAATTATAACTTTCAAAACATAATACTTCGAAATTTAGCTTTAAAACCATAACTTCTAAAACTTGAATGGTTTGGATATTCAAACACTATATAGAATAAAATAGTTTGAATTTAAAATTACTTTATAAAATAATTTCTGCGACTTCACAATTTTATTCATTTGAAATTTTAGGTCTAAACCCCATAAATTTAGATTCCCCTTCAGTTTCAATAAAACACTTCGATTGCAATATATTCAAACTTTGAGTATTTAACAAATTTCAAAACTAAGGTTGGAAATTCTATTCAACAATTTATTGTCCTATTATTTAGTTTTGAATTATTCACAAAATAAATCCATAAAAAAAATTCAAATCTCTAACAATTAAATATTTCATTCAATTTATTCATAGTAGAAATATTCATTTAATTTATCTTGAATAAAAATCCAGTTATAAATATCATACCTTTAAAATTTCCAAATTTTAATAAGTTTACATCAACTTATGGAGTTAAATTTTTAAATAAGCTCAATTCCAAATTAAATTCAAATTTATCTTCCAACCTTAATTAATTTGGATCATTTAAAACTCTATATATATACAAGATCTTAAACCTGTACTTAAACATATAATATAAATTATCAAACTCCATTTTTCAACTTATTCATTTTTATTTAACAGATTTATACATAGCTTAAATTCAAAAATTTAACTATATATGTATATATAAAATAAGATTTTATATAAGATCAAAAATTAATATTTATTAAACAGTATCCTATCCAAACCATGAAATCAATTTCAAAATATTTATATATATACAGACCGATGGTGTCTGTATATAATTTTCTACCCTATGGTCAAGTGATACGGATATCTATCATTTCAATCCGCAATTTAAAAATAAAAATGCGGTTGTATATCATTTCAAACCGCAATCCCGAATGAAGTGGAAATGCATAATAACTTGCTGTTTATACAATATAAATACAACATCCATTCATCCTTCATATCAGTCATCAACATTCTTCAATTAATCATCCAATTCAAACAACCACATCAATAAATAAAAATTAATTACTGACAGTTAAATTTTCAATAATGAATTAAATTATTGTTTAACTGTAGTTTATATGCAAAAATAAATAAATTTAACTATCAGTTTATATGCAATATTAAATTTAACTAAAATTTTAACTGGCAGTTTAAATGCAATGAATAAATTAATTAACAATTAACTGGCAGTTTTAAATGCAATAATGAATTAAATAAAGTGTAAATTAAATGAATGTAATTTAATTGAGAAAATGATGAAATATAGGCCAGACAGCTATAAATAAAATTTTAAACACATCCTAAATCAATTTAACCAATATAAGAAATCTTAGAAGTTGTGAGTGGGTTAATACACTCACCTTTTGAATTGAAATTGAATTTAAATTCAGTTTAAACCCAAAAATTTGACGTCTCAGAATTTTTCCAAACCAGCGTCATCAAGTCCGGAATTTCAATACGATCCTAACAAAAGAAACTGTGCGTGAAACGGAGTTCGTATGCGAGAGTTATATCAACAAATGCGATTGAAATCATAAAAATAAAAATAAAAGAATGAAACACAATTTCCTCACCCAATACACTTGCGACATCACCTGCACTATTTCTTCCCAGGTACCTGTTCGCACTCAACACCCAAGTCACGCACGGGAAAAAGATTGACGCGCCGCCACGTAGTGACCTCGACCACGATCGTCCGTGTACCCACTGCGGCCACCACCTTCGTTGCCGACCTCCCTTATGCACACGCGCAGGCGATGACAAACCGAAGCACGAAAATTTTCACAGCCGCCGGTTGTAAAAACGAAACCCAAATCATGATTTTACAACGATCTAACCATTGAATCTCAAAACAAACTACATGGATCAACTCCCTTCGGTCCCTTCTGCAAAACCCAGAAAGGGTTTCTCGATCTAACGAAGTTGATCGCGGCGATGATGAACGAGCGTGGATAAACCTTTAATTTTAGAGCAAAAGATAACTCGAATTGAAAGACGAATTGCACCAATAGATTACGCATTTCGAGAGCTTCAACATATATTTTTTCTGAATTTTTCTGAGGACTTTGAATTTTTGACTTTGATTTCGGATTGTAATTGGATCTAGAGTTTGCATCCATTGAAGAAGAAGAGGAGCTGATGAAATTTTACGCGCAGATAAATGAGAATAGGCGGAGGCTAGGGTTTAGGGTATTTATAGGCACATTGAAAAATAAATGGATCGGGTTGATAGATATACGTGCTACCGCTACGTGGCCCAAAAAGTCCGTTCTGACCCCGGAACGAAATTGGTTAACCCATATATCAAAATAGGTGTTTTAAAATATTTTAAACGCAATGAAAAAGGTTTAAAGTCCAAATTCCATTGTATGAAGAAGTTATTTTCAAATCGATTTCAATTAATTTCAATCGCATAAATTTCAAGGCGTTTCGAGTCCGTACGATCAAAGGACAAGTCCGATCAATACGAAACTTGAAACACTATTATAATTCACCGTTACAGATCCGATGAAACTGGTTTCGTCGAAATCCGAGTTAGTGGCCAAAATAGCTATTTTTATATTAATTAAATAAATTAAAATAAATTAATTAAATCAAATTTCATATTTAAATTCTGAAATTGACAATCTTTAACACTTTTATTTTCTCAATCATTCACATTAATTAAACCAAATCTAGATGCAAATTTAGAGTTAACTAATTTATTCATTTCAGCGTTAAATTTCAATTTCATTATATTCACAAATTAAAAATTAAATTTGCAATAATTCCCTATAATTGACTTTCATTCAATTATTCAATCTATTAGTATCCAATAGATGAGACTACCACTGGATTCATACTCTATTACGTAAATATCTCCAAATTTCATCTAATTTTATATTTACATAATATCTAAATATTAAATTTCATTTTATTGCAATTAAATCCAATTATTATAGTTCGAATCTCAAAAATTTGTAAATCTTTATTTCCATTCTTGTAGTTAACGTACTTTCTTTATTAAACCTGATGAAATCAACATTTGATTCAAAGTCTATTATACAAATATTCTTAGATTCCATTTAAAATTTCTATTAACATAATATTTAGATGTTTGATTTCATTAATTTCAATTAAACCTATTATTATACACAAATTTCCAACATATTGACACAACTTAAATTTTATTCTTTTCATTCAATATCAATTGTCAATTTTATAAGTAAAATTAACATTAGTTTCATACTCATTACATAAATAACTTCAATTTCATCCAAATAAATATTTACGTAATAATTTTTTAAAATATTAAATCCATTTAATTGCAATAAATCATATTAACGCGATTTAAATTCAAATAAATAATTAAATGTTGATTCCCATTCTTTTAATTCAAGCAATCGTTATCCTATAAGCATATCTAACATTTGTTTACATTTCATTACACTGATACATCTATATACATCTTAAATTTATATCAACAGTTATATTTAAAAATGTGAATCTTGTCAATTACGCGTATTAATTAAGGTTTTAAACTCAATTAATAAAATTTCCTAAGTCCAATCCCTTTTTACCAAATTTGACAATCCCTAACCATTTGTACCACACTCCATATTAATTTAATATTTATTAGATTTTATTTCAAACTAACGTACAACTTAATTTCCCTTAATTGAAATCTGATTCCCAAATTTTTATTTAACATACCAAATGAACTAAACAACATATAGGTTGTTACCTAATTCCTTTACTAACCTTTAGGTTTATTACTTAACAATCACCTTTTAAAATTCCGTATATACACAAATTTTAAATTTTGTAATCACATTCAATCAATTATTACCTTCCAGCAAATAATATGATTACTTAGAGAACGTTGACCTTTATTCAATTATCATTTATTGAAATCCACATTAATTAATTTATTAAATGCTTACATTTATTTCTCTATATCCAATTTGTTTCAACTTTATTTACATTAATACTATTCCCTTATTTTGGTTATTATTTATCAACTTGTTCTAACCTTATTACCTAAATTTCCGTTATTATAAACCTTTATATTTTTTCATTTAAATCTTATTCTAAATTCCAATTCAATCAACCATTTCAACATGCAACTTATAATAACTGCTTACAAGTATGAATGGAATTATCATTTATTCCAATATTTTCTTAATCTACATTAACATATTAATTAGTTCCCTTTAATTGAATTTTATATCCAGGTATATTACTTGCCCCATTTCATTTATTGAAATTTACTCAAATTGCTAGTAAATAGGTCTTAACACCATTTATATATTTTATTTTAGCGTTCTTTTCAATAATAGTTTCTAAAGTTTTTATTTCTACTAAATTTAATAACAAAAACTCCTTAATTCAACCAAATTAAATCAACGAAATCTATGGGTCGTTACAACGTTAGGAAACGCGTGGGTTAGGGTTCTGGATGATGCCTTCGTGCATGACGTGGCGGCATCTGGTTCGTCCTTTCTTTTTTTTAATTTAAATTTAAATTTGTAAATGTTCTAACTCACGTAACATTTACATACGAGGTCCGTTTCATGCGCGGTTTGATCATCTTGGATCATATAAAGATAACATACATTTCGACACTGGTTTGGAGGAATTCTGAGACTATTTGAATTTGGGCCATAAATTGGATTTTAATCGATCTAAAATCGAAGGTGAATGATTTGACCCACTCACAACTTCTAAAATTTCTTATGTTAGTTAAATTAAATTTGTAATGTGATTAGAAATTTATCTATTATTGTTTGGTATATTTAAATCGTCATTTCTGGAATTTGTTTTGAATTAAATAGCCATTTAATTTATTATTGAGTTTAAACTGCCAGTTAAATACCTGTTATTGATGATTAGTTAATTGTTGATGTTGGATAAATGGATGTTATGTTTAATCTATATATCGTGTCATTCTACAAGTTCCCTATGGGTTGAAATGATATATACCCGAACGATCGATAGATTAGGGAAAAATCGCTATGGGTTGAAATGCTAGACTCGAGCGATTTTAGGGATTTATTTAATTCGGGACTGCGGTTGAAATGATATATAACCGTAAAATTTTAAATTGCGGATTGAAATGATAAATACCCGCATCATTCGACCCTACGGTAGAGAATTATATACGGACACCGGATAGGTTAAATTAAATGATTTTAAAATCCTAAAATTTTGAATTTAGTTAAATGATATTTTGGAAAAAAAATTGATTTATATAAATTGAATTGTTATCGAAATTCAGTTTCATGTTAAAAGTTTGGAATTGGTTTAAAGGAATTGTTTAAAGAAATTAAATTGGAAATTTAAATTGAATTTGAAGTATAAGTGAAGTTCATCGAACTTGTTTGAAATATAATTTTGAAATATATTGAAATTGGAGTGATTTAAATTGATGTTTCAAACATGGATTGGAAGCGATATTGAATTGAATATTTTACTAAGAATTTGGATTGAAAAGAAATTTGAAATTGGATTTTGGAAATTGAAAATGATCCAAATGTGTTGAAATGAAATAAATATTTTAAATTGATATAAATTCCAAAGTCATGTTTTAATATAAACTGTTTTAAAAAATATATAATTTTAAGGATTTTAAATTTTAAGATTTTCCAATTATTAAACTATTTTAATATATATTAACTATATTAAATCATTTTAACCTATTTTAAACCATTTAATTTTTTTTAAACTAATTAACGCATTTTAACTTATTTGAATCTAATTAATTTATTTTAAGCTATTTAATCTATTTTAATTATATTTAATCTATTTTAAATCTATTTAACTATCTTAAATCAATTTAACAGTATCTTTAATCTTATAGCTAAACTATTTTATAATTATTTTAACTATTTATAACTATCTAAACTACTTTCTAAATTTACAGACTAAGTAAAGTGGAAAAGTTTATATTCAATTCATTGGTTTAAAAGAGAATACGGTTAAATGATGTTATAATCTAAGTTGGGATTTAAACGTTATAATTAATTGAATATGATGATTTTGAAGTAAGGATTTAACCTATTTTGGAAATATGATTTTTAGAATAAATTATGATTTTGGAAATGATATGATTTCAAAGGTGAATATGATTTCAAAGTGAATATAATTTTGAAAGTGATATAGTTTGAATTGAATATGACATTTTGATATCAATTATGAAATGGTTTTGAAAATATAAAAGAACCATCCAGTGTGTAATAAGCGATTGGTTGTTAAAAAGACCGAGATCGGATATTGTCATACTCTTTGCCAATACTGAAAACCACTTTAACAACTGTGTACGTGGTGAAGATTCTAGAAATGAAGTAGGATGGTTTGGCGAACGATTTCTGTATTAAAGTATGACGTGACTCTGACTCCCATGAGTCAGCTTAGATGTGACTAAAATAGGAGCCTTGTCGGGCCAAATGAGGTCATTCCTCCAATCGGACATATTTCTTCGATACCATATTATGACTTTGTGATGATTTGGTGGCCATCCTTCGATTTTGATTTTGAAGTGTGTTCCGAGGTAGGCGGTAGTAGCTGCTATGTGTTACCACCAGTTCTGATCCGCAATTGGTATATCTACCTTAGCATTGCCTCGAGTGTCGTGTTCACATGCCCTAGAGCGCCTTCTATGAGTTTGTTTTGTACCATATCTATGGAGTGTCATCTGATTGCCCTCCAGTTTTCGGAGAAATTATAAAAATAGGTTAAGGGGGATATGGGTAACGCCTTAATGTTATTTTAATGCTTTTACTTTACTGTAGACATATTATAATAGCGTACTGTACTACATAGTAGATAGTTTAAAGGATCCTTAGAAGATGGTAATCCCAAGCATCTCTTAAGTTATTGCACGCACGTTGACACTAGATACGGGATGTCAAACCCCGTAAGCATCTCTAACGCCGTTTCACTCATATTTATTTACCACTGGTTTAACTTACATAAGATCTTTTAGTTTTAACTCGAGTCTTTTTTCTTTTCAATTCGCTCGGGTCTGAGCATTTTAGGGTTGAAGACCTTATTTCTGAAGGATGAAAACGAAGATTTGTACTACTATTATTTATTATAATTATTCCACTGCATCATGTTGTTCCGCTGCATTCAATTGTTATTAATCTCTGTTGTATGTAACTCTGATTCTTTGTTGTATAAGTATAATCAAATGTTTTTATGTAAACAGCTTCATGAACTGTCATTTGATTATTATATTTTGTCATTCCGTTGCAAGATTCTGCTTTGTTTTCTTTCTTCTTCTTTTCTTATTTACCATATAATAATCTTTCCTCTTAAATTGGTTGAGTCATACGTGTGTGGTTTATCGTCGATTTAAACTGTCTAAGAAGGATGGGCCATTAAAGTTGGTATTAGAGCTTTGGTTTAGCAATAAACTTAGCTTTGTGGGGTCTGACTCATATTGATAGGGTAGTAATACCCTAAATGGATTGCTGAGTGTATATATATAAGAGAGCGTATTTGTTAGTGTTATAAAATGTTTTTATATTGTGTTAATTTGTTCCGTTTTGTATTTATAAATTCTAGTTGGTGCATAGGATGCTATGACATCGATAGAGATTTTTAAACACTTAATAGGACAGAGCGACATAATATTGTTTTGAATATAGGCGAATGAAATAATTTTGCCTATTATATATTTTGTATATAAAACAATAAATTTTATAAATGATATAGTTGGATGTAATATATTGTTCTTAGATAGAATTTTTTATAAATATTGATTGGAAATAGGATTTAAAAATAAGGTAAATATGAATCGAAAATTTTAGAACTTAAGTTTCGGGATTTTTAAATTTCTTTCAAAAGGTTTTGGAATATAATATTAGTAGTATTTAGAAGTATTTTATGATATAATTATTTCAATGTGATTTGAAAGAAATGTTTAAAAAAAATTGAAGGTGATAAGTTCTGTACTCCCCTCTATATCGTTGGAAAATAATTTCGGTGATGAGTGCACGCATCATCGACATTCATTTTCGAGTTTCAAAATGGAAGACCGTGTAGCAATTTTACTGCACAATTGTTTTGATAAATGAATATTGATTTTAAATTCCAAATATGATTTGATATATATAAAGGATATGATTATATATATTATTTTAAAATAATTGAAATAAACCCGGTTGTTTGGTTCTTAAATTTCTGTAAATTAGAAATTGAAATTATTATAATAAATGGAATCCTAACTATATTAATAATTGAAAACTTCAAAAATGAAAATAGGGAATTTGATGATAAAATGATTAATGAAATAGATAAAAAATTGAAAATCTGTAAACTTTAAAAGGGAAATGAAAATAAGAAAATGTAATTATTGAACATTTTGTTAAAATAAATAAATATAAAAACTTGTGTAACTTTTTATTTCATTCCAAAAGACAAATATATATATAACTTACCAAAATATTAAAAGTTTTAATGTTAAATAGGATATGTGATAGAATATTATACAAGTAAAACTCCAGAAAATGAAAAGTGTTCAACAGACTACTTTTATAAATAAGAAATTCTAATATTATAAATTGTTATAAACCGAAGTTAATAGTTTGTAATGATATTAATTAAATGCAATAAAGGTAAATAATGTAAGCAAAATGATTATAACTTAAGTTAACATTTAAACTATTTACAATCAGATTTAATGATAAAAGTGAATACTGTAAGTAAATAGTTATTAACTTTAATTAATATTGAAACCATTTATAATATGATGTAACTCAATGTTAATTAAGATGTAACCCAATGTAAATTTTATTCATAATATGATAATGGATTGAATAAAAAGAATTGAAATCAAGTTTGATCAATTTATTGGACTTTAAGCTATAATGAATGGATTTATTGCGACCAATGTAATTAAATACTACATTAATGAAATCTAAGAGAATAATGGTAAAATGTCAGTGTGATAAGATAAAAAAACGTCAATTACAGCCATGAGATGCCAATTGATTGAATAATAAGATGGAAAGGTGAACAAATGGATTTCATTGAAATTTAAAGTAATAATTACCATATTTATTTCAATTGAAATTAAACATTGTAATTAGTAAAATAATTGACATTGAATTGACATGAGAATTTGTTTTAAGTTTTTGTAAATGTCTAAGCAGTCAAAATGATTGAAATTGATAGTTATTAAACTTGAAATTGAAAAGGTGATTTATTTAATCTAATATTAATTTAATTGGTGTGAAAATAGCCATTTTGGCTACTATCTCGGATTTCAACGAAACCATTTTCATCGGATCCGTAACATTAAATTATTGTAAGATTTCAAATTTCGTAGTGATCGGACTTGTCGTTTGACCGTACGGACTCGAAACGCGTTAAAATCAATTTAATTAAAATCAATTGAAATCAATTTGAAATAAGCTGATTTTAAGCTAACTTCTTTATATGATGGAATTAGGACTTGAAACATGTTCCGCTGAGTTTAAAAATATCGAAAACATCTATTTTGATATATGGGATTGTCCATTTTCATTTTGGGAACGAAACGAGCTTTTCGAGTCGTTTATCGTTCAACTTCCAAATCGATCTAGTCCATTCATTTCTATTTCTGATCTGCCTATATATAGCATGTTATAAACTCTAATTATTTCTTATTCCAGTCGTTTGTACGTACAATTCTTTTTACTTCTCTCTTTCTAATGGCGGACAAATTAAAACCAATTCCAAATTCAATTGCAAACCATAATCAAATCGAAAATCAAACTCCTCCAAACCATATTAAATTATATATCAATTTGAAGCTCTCGACGAGCGCAAACCAAATTTGCAGTCTGTTTCTCGATTTGGGTTTCGGTGTGGCCAGAATTGGATGATGAAGTCTCGGTCGTTAGTCGTGTCTTGATCAACTTTGCTTGATCGCCGATCAGTTGGCACTAGGCTGTGGAGAGGACCGAGGAAGTTCATACATGTGGTTTGCTTGGCGAGTTGACAGCCAGATCGTCGCCATTAATTCATTAGGGTTTAATACCCATTAGCGGCCGCTGTGAAGAGGAAGCCTTGATCGGCGTTCGGCGGTCAATCGTGGGGAGAGGGAGGTTGAGAGGGGGTCGGCGGCGAGCTCTGGTGGCCGTGGCGACGTACCTGGAGGCGCGCGGCAAGGAGTCAAGTGGCGGCTCTAGTTTCTCGAGCGTGGCTAGGGTTCTGAGAGGCGAAGTTGACAATGGTGACGTGCAAAATTTTTAGTTGTTAATTTTTTTATAAGTTTAATTGTTCTAACGCTAATAACTTTTACATACGAACTTGGATTCACGCGCGGTTTGTTCCGTTGGGATCACATCGAAATTTCGGACATTTTGACGTTGGTTTGGACGAATTATGAGATTGTTGAATTTTGGGTCTTTAGTTGGATTTCGATTCGATTAAAATCAGATGTGAGTGTTTTAACTCAGTCACAGTTACTAAACTATCTTATGTTAGTTAAATTAAATTTATGGTATGATTAGAAATTTATTGATTGATGTTTGGGATGTTTAAATTGTCATTCTAGTTAAATTTGAGTTTTATTGCATTTAATCATCGTTTAATTTAATATTGAATTTAAATTGTCAACTTAATACCTGTTATTGATTATCAGTTATCTATTGGTGTTTATTGAGATTTGGATGATGATTCTGATGGATGTTTGATTGTTGATATTGGATGAGTGGATGATTGTATTTTTATGGTTATAAACTGCAAGTTCCATATGGGTTAAAATGATACATACCCGAACGATTTATAGATTAGGGAAAAATCGTTATGGGTTGAAATGATAGACTCGAGCGATTTTATGGATTTTTAATAAATTCGAGATTGCGGTATGAAATAATATATAACCGTAAAATTGTAAATTACGGATTGAAATGATAAATATCCGTATTACTTGACCCGAGAGTAGAAAATTATATACGGATACCGAATTGGTTAAATTAAGTGATTTTTAAATCTTTAAATTTTGAATTCAGTTAACTAGCATTTTGAAATAGAGACGTATTTATATAAACTGAATTATTTTCGAAAATGCAAACGTAAAGGTTGAAATTGGAATTAATTTAATGATTTGTTCAAAGGATTTAAATTGGAATTTCAAAGTTGAAGTGGAAAAAATAAATGAATCTATCGGAATTGAGTTATTGAAATGTTTGGATGTAACTTTGAAATCTATTTTAAACTAATTTAAACTATTTTCAATAAATTAACTATTTTAATCAATTTAAACTATTTTAATTTATATTAATCTATTATAACCTATTTAGTCCAATTTAATCTATTTTACCAATTTTAAACAAATTAAATTTATTTAATCTATTTTAAATCTATTTAATCTATTTAAAATCTATTTAATATCATTTAAATCTATTTTAAATCTATATAGATCATTATAAAAATCTAATCAAATTAAATTTAAATCTATTTAAACTATTTTTACTATTTTAAATCTATTTGAACTATTTTAAAACTATATAAACTATTTATAATTACCTAAACTATTTTCTAAAATTTCAGACTGTGTAAAGTTGAAGTATTTTTATCTAAATTCTTAGTGATAACACAATCTAAGTTGTAATTTGGAATTGATACATTTTTGTGAAACGACATATTTGAGTAAATATGATGATTTTGGAACGAAGATTTAATTAACCTATCTTATCGATAATTTCATAAGTGAATATGAATTTTTGAAAGTGGATATGACTTTAGAGTGAATATGGTTTTGAAAGTGATTATGATTTCGAAAGAGATATGATTTGAGATTGAGTATGATATTTTGATATAAATTGTGAAGTGACTTTTTAAAGCGTAAAAGAACAATCCGGTGTAAAATAAGCGTTCGGTTGTTAAAGAGACCAAAATCGAATATTGTCATACTCACTACCAATATCGAAAACCACTTTAACAACTATGTAAGTGGTGGAGTTTCAGAAATTAAGTAGGATGGTTTGACGAACGATTTATGTATAAGGTATTGACATGACCCTGACTCCCGTGAGTCAGCTTAGATGTGACTACAACAGAAGCTATACTTAGACCAAGTGAGGTCATTCCTCCGATCGGACATACTTCTTCGAAACTATATTATGACTTTCTAATGATTTGGTGGTCATCCTTCGATTTTGATTATGAGAGTGTGTTTCGAGGTGGACGGTAGTAGCTGCCATGCGTTACCACCAGTCTGGTTCTGCAATTGGTAAATCTACCCTGTCATTACCTCGAGTGCCGTGTTCACATGCCCTAGAGCGCCTGCTACGAGTTTGTTTTGTACCGTACCTATGTAGTGTCCTCTGGGTAAGTCACCGGTTTGGTGGAGCTTACGGTATTGTATAAACTACGAGAATATATAAAATGTGTTAAGGGGATATGAGTAAGGCTTTGATGCTATTTTAATACTTTTACTTTACTATAGACATGTTATAATAACGTATTGTACTACATAGTATATAGTTTAACGGATCCTTAGGAGATGGGAATCCGAACATCTCTTAAGTTATTGCACTCAAGTTAGACAGTGGATAGGAGATGTCAAACCCCATAAACATCTCTGACGCTGTTACACTCATATTTATTTACTATTGATTTAACTCACATAAGATCTTTTAGTTCTGACTCGAGTGTTTTGTCTTTTCAATTCGCTCGGATCAGTCTGAGCTTTTCAGTTTATCGAAAACTGCTTTCTAAAGAACGAAGATGAAGATATATTACTACTATTGTTTATTTTATTTATTCCGCTGCATCATGTTGTTCCGCTGCATTTATTTATTTATTTTTGTTTATGCAACTCTGATTTTTGTGTTGTAAAAGAATAATCAAATGTTTTTATAAACAGCTTCATTATTTGTTATTTGATTATTATATTTTGTCATTCCGCTGCGAGATTCTGTATTTATTTTGTTTCTTTCTCTTTTTCTTATTGACCCAATAACAATCTGCTTTTTTGAATGATTTGAGTCTGACATGTATGTTTGCTTAAAATGTCCAAAAAGGCAAATCGTTACATATTTTCTCCATTCAACTTTAAAGATATATAAATCACATAACATAAGTTTTGTAGATGAAAATAGTAACAAAGTTAATTTGTAAATCAATTATAATTTGTTTATATCAAGAATCTATCATACATTAGCAAAATTCTATTTTAACTTCTATATCAAATTTATACAATTTGTAACAAAATTCTTTTCAACTCTTCCCACTGTTTACCTTTAAGTCCATATATTTTTGAACTAATTGCATAAGTCTAAATTTGAGTTATTTTAAATAACAAATCCCATTAATTTATATTTGTTATTTTATCTGATCAATCACTAAGATGCGTCAATTTCAACATGTATACTATATTCAGATTAACAAAAATGATAAAATTATTTTACTTCTTATATATATTTATTTATATAAGCAACCCAACATAAATTACACAAACAATAATAACAATTTAAATTTATAGTTCATTTATTTCACTGAATTTATCATACATTGCATAACAATTTTTTATTTTAACATTAAAAGTAAAAATACTACTATATTTTACAACATTACCGTGTGCATGCATGGTTTACACGCTAATATAATATAATATAATATAATATAAAGCCTAAATAACCGAAAATATCCCGAAATAATAGAAAATATTCTTTAACAATCCCATTAAACTAATGATGCGATATCTATGGGCATTGAGAGTTCGTCAACCCATAAACGAACACTGCAAATTTTGCCTAAACCATTCAAAGATGCAAAACCAAATCTCAAATATTGCTAGAGGCTAAAATCAAATACCACAACTCAAATCTGATTGGTAAGCAAATTTCGAGTGGCCTCAACAATAATTGATTGGTGTCAAAAAACCAATCCAGAAACAATCCGATCGGCAACAATCCAAACATTATGGAAATGGCGAATGGCAACAATCTGAACGGTGTGAAATTAGCGAACGGCAACAATCCATCGAACGACAATAGTCTAATGAATGAAAACAATCTGTTGAACGACAACAATCCGAACAACATGCAAATACCGAATGACAATAATCCAATGAAAGAATAGAACAAATAAGCATTAAAGACCACATTTTCATTAATAACTCCAAATCATCATAAACATATGCACTCATTTATAGGTCTTAAAGAAAAAGATCAATAAAAGACTAATCTACCCTTATAATATAATAGAAAGCTTAAAAAATAGGAATTATTCCAAAATAATAGGGAAATATTCCCTAACAGGCTTAGTACTGGATCTGGGCTGGATTGTCTTTACAATTACATAATGCAAGAACCAACAATTTCTCTGAAAAATGAGCAGCATAAGGTATAAACTTATGTGTTCAACGTATGCGTAGATGATTGTGTCTAATAGCATGGAAACTTGATGTATACTGCTATGCACGGTCCCTCTAAAAGAAGTAGGAAACATATCAGATACATCATTGGGATTTAAAAAGAACAATATGGAAGCGTCAACTAACAAATGGTTATTAATAAGAAAACCCAAAAATAACTTACTTTGAGTCTTCCTGGAATAGAAATATTTGACTGACCATAAAAGTAGCCTATGCCACCCAGCATGTTGCTTATAGCTGCCCTACCAACAATAACTGCCTCTGAATCAATCTAAATTTAAAACTATATCTCAGACAAGAATGAGAGAAAACTATTGCTGAAAAGTGACCCCAATGTAGAACATATAACGTTCAATAGAAACTGAATAATATTAGAAAAGGAAAACATATCTTAACACTAAACTGAATTTAACATAAATCATGGTGAGAAAAAGATGGGCCGGATTGTCTAACAAAATTTTACATGTACTATTATTGTAGTTCACATTGTGAAACTGAAGACTAACACGTTCGCATGCACAATGTGCAGGTGAAAATTACTTGTTGCATTCCAACTTATAGACATGTTCAGTTAACTAGGTTTCGCAAAATAATCACATAAAATTAAAATTTGAACTAAACTGCTTTTTTCAATCGAAATATTATAAATCAGCAGATATTGTTTCTTCTTTTTTATCACCATTGATATTTATATATTTTACTTTGAACTATGGAGAAAGAAGTCACACTGCAAACATACACAAGTGCAGTCCAATATTTAGAATATTTAGACAGAAATAGCTAAACTTAAACTTCAAAGTATAAAGTTACAAACTTCAATGGACAGTTGAAATTAGAAAGTTTAACAAAAAAATAATTCTGGCATTCCATTGATACAGCACCAATTATTAAATAATGGGGAATACTGGTGATATGTAATATGAGTATTTCACGGAACAAATAAAGTTAACTTTAACTAGCTTGAACTGTTACTTTGTAGTTGACGTAGAAAACATTACATGGTGGTTGAAGTTACAAGAGTGACGCAGCGGATATAACGGATGACGACGAAATGTGAATTTCGTGTCAAACTAATCGAAGAACGATTAGATGAAGCAATATAAATCGATGGATTGAAAGATACCGAATGCCCAAATTCGTTGATCTCCAAAAGATACCGAATTCTACCTATCTTCGACACGTTGATCGCGCACGATACCGTGAGAGAAGATTTACAATTCTTCAAACGTTGATCAAGCGCACTTGATACCGTGAATTGGCTTTACCGATCGTTGATTCGAGTGCACTCGAATACCGAAGGTGGAGATAGGAGATTACACTCAACTACCAATTTTAATGGAGGCACAAAGCACAAACCAAATTTTATTCAAAATTCAACAACCGTTTACAACTACATCACACCTCTATTTATAGAGCTCTTACAACATAACAACGGCTCACGACTTAACATGTTTGACTTAACTACGGAAATTATGACAAATGACTTAACAATTAGAAACGACCTAACTTGAGCGACTTAAACAAAGCAGCGACCTAGGCAACTTCGGTAGCGACATAAGAAGACCTCGTGATGCAAGAATCTGTGTATTTGCGACCTACGCTGGGAATTGGAAGCGATCTGTGGTTCTGCGAACTAAACATCGAGGATGGGGTTAGGTCATGGATGTGTTAGGTCGTTAGGTCGTTAGGTCGCGTAAGGGATTAGGTTGTTAGGTCGCGTGATGGTTAGGTCATGGAGCATTGGTGATAGGTCGTGGTGATGTGAATGGGGTTAGGTCGCGTATGTCGCGGTGATGTGAATGGGGTTAGGTCGCGGCGATGGGAATTCGCGAATTAAAGTACGTCTTATTAACTCCTTCCCTTTCATGCCTTGTCGTGCTGCATCATCCTTCCCTGGTTGATAAGAATTCGACCTCGAATTTGCAC
Source organism: Allium cepa (assembly GCA_030765085.1). Classification (NCBI taxonomy): domain Eukaryota; kingdom Viridiplantae; phylum Streptophyta; class Magnoliopsida; order Asparagales; family Amaryllidaceae; genus Allium; species Allium cepa. The sequence continues at coordinate 483,729,548 of CM060934.1, read as the reverse complement.
CTTCCTCTTTCTCAACAAGCTTATTCCCATGATACGAAATCAAGTATTTGACATTGAAAATGTCTACAGTGTGAATATGATCCGGCATCTTCAACTGATATGCATTGTCATTGATCTTCTTCAAAATTTCCACTGGTCCAATTTTTCGAGCTTTCAACTTGTTGTAAGTTCCCACTGAAAAACGATCTTTCGTCAAAACGGCGTAAACCAAATCACCTTCTTTGAAGTCCACACTTCTTCGTTTCTTATCCGCCATTTGTTTATACTTCTCATTTGATACAAGCAATCATTCTTGAACAACTTTGTGGCACTCTTGAAACTCATTCACTAAATCACTAGCTCTCTTAACAATCCCTTTCTGAAATGGAACTATCGGTAAATCCAATGGTTCTTTCGGAATTGCTGAATATACAACTCGAAACAGACTGAATCCTGTACTTCGATTAATAGCATGATTATGTGCAAATTCCGCCAGACATAACTTCAAATCCCAACTCTTCACATTATCTTTCACAAGACATCTCAACAAGTTTTCCAACGACCTGTTAACCACCTCTGTAACGACCCGCCTTTTTGGACAGTTTAAACCGACGATCAAATACCCATGTCGATTCCAAACCATTAAAAGGGCAGATAGTTATTGGGGTAATTAAGAAAAGAAAAGGAAGGGAAATAAAGGAAATGAAACAACACAGAATCTCACAGCGGAAGGCTAAAGTATAATAATAAAATAACAGTTCATGAAGCTGTAAATTAAATGAATACATTTGAAATGAATACATTTGATTATTATTATACAACATTTATCAGAGTTACATACACAGCAAATATCATACAACAATGCAGCGGAATGGAATGAATATAATAGTAGTACATAATATACCAAATCTTCGTCTTCATCCTCCAGCAATAGATCATCAAAAATCTGAAAACTCAGGACTGACCCGAGCGTAATGAAAAGACAAACACTCGAGTCAGGACTAAATATCCTCATGTAAGTTAAGTCAATCGTAAATAAATATGAGTGTAACGCCGTCAGAGATGTTTACGGGGTTTGACATCTCCTATCCAGTGTCAACGTGCGTGCAATAACTCAAGAGATGTTACGGGATTTTCCATCTCTCAAGGATCCGTGAAACTATATACTATGTAATAATATACGCTAAGTAGATAATGCCTATCAGTAATATAAAGTATCAAAATAGCGTTAAGGCGTTACCATAATCCCCCTTAACACATTTTTATATTCCCAAAAGCATATACAAGACCGTAGTTTCCCCAAAACCGGAAGTCACCAGAGGGCAATCCATATACTCAAGGTACAAATCAAAACGTAGTGGTCGCGAATAGGATAATCAGTATGACAAGGTACATGAGGCAATACCAACTAGGATACTAGTAGTTGCGTGATCCGGACTGATGTTGGGCATAGCCAGCAGCTACCCCAACACCGCGAAACAACACTCCCAAATCAAGGGGTGCACCCAAATCGCATCACAAATGTAATAGATATGGTATCGAAGAAGTGTGTCCGCTAGAGGTGGCGAACCTCAATGGCCCGGCGCGGCTCCTGTTTTAGTCATGTCAGGGGTCATCCAATAATCGTTCTCTTTCTTCAGTCAACGCGTTCACCCAAACCATCCACTTCATTCTGGATCAACACTCCGCGTATAATAGTTATTAAAGTGGTTTTCGGTATCGACAGAGAGTATGTCCATATCCGATCCCGGTCTCTTTAATAACTACGTATTATTACACCGTTGGCTCTTTTATATTTCAAATTGATTCATGATTGATAACAAAATATCATATTCGCTTTAAAATCAAATCCATTTCAAAATCATCATATATTCCAAATTAATTTAAATCTAAATTTCAAATAAATTTTCGATTCCAAACTCAAACTTGAAATATCATTTCATATCAATTTTCTTAGAAATATTCAGAGTTCGATTAAAAGTCCAATCTTTTAAAACAAATCAACTTTCAAAAATTTACACCGTATTTCAATTTGCAATTTAAATCTAAACTTCGATTTTATTTAATAATTTCGTTTACCAAGTTTAAATTCTAACATTTCGAGCTCCAATTCAAAATAATTCAATTTCCATAAATTGGATTTTATTCTTAAAATCAATTCATTTAAATAATTTCAAAACAACTTTTAAAATCATTTAATTTAACCAACTCGGTGTCCGTATATAATTTTCTAACCTATGGCCAAGTGATTAGTTATTACAATTAAATGTCAGTGATGAATATATTATTTAAATCAATCACAGTGTCATATGTATGCATAGCAGGATATATATAAACAAATAAACATCCAAACATTTAAATATCAACCAATAACATCCATCGAAATACATCATCCAATAGGCAATACAATTCACGGCAATTTCATATTTATCAATGTCAGGTAATTTAATCGCAATTCAATTTTAATTTAAATTTAACTGTCAATTTAATTTTTTTTTTTTAAACGGTGAATTCAAATGACAATCAATATGATAATTAAATTTTATCAAACAACAACAAATAAAAATCATAACTATGCATAATGTCAAATTTAACTAGCATAAAGATATTCAGTACGTTGTGAGCGTTATAAAACACTCACATTGATTTTTCGATTTTAAATCAAATCGAACGACGTTCGATTTAACTCAAAATTTTCTCTAGCTCCAAATGATTCCAATCCAGTTCCATTGCGTAGTCCTGGTCGATACGATTCCAACGCAAAAAGTTTCGTCGAATTCCAACCTCGTATGACAAAGTTATGATGGTTTAAAGTTAACACGAAATTTTATGTAAATTAATTTCAGCTTAATTAAATTTTTAAAACCCACCCCATCATCACCGTTGATTTCCTGCATAGCAGATCTGGGCCGCACTCCCTCATCTCCTCACGTACGCGTATCATCTTCTTCCCGGTGTTCGAACGCGCAACACAACCCATAGCCGCCATCTTCATCGATTTTTCACGACCAAACCGAGCAACTTGAAGACGATCAGGTTACACCACTTCGAAGCCACCGCCTTACTCCACCTTCACCCCAAATAGCTCCAAGCTCGGCCTCATCCTCTGCCTCGAATTGCGTGAAAAACGCAGCCCCTTCTTGCTCGATTTCCCGTTGATCCGTGGCTCCGTTTTCGATCATCTCCGTATGGATTTGAAGCTTTCATCGTCCTCTACAACTTTGTAGTTGAGAGTTTTTGCTAATTGTTGATGGATTGAGAGGAAAATGAGAAAGAAGTTTCGAATTTCGTGGCCATTGATTCAGGAAATGGCGGCTAGGGCTGAAGTCAATTAGGGTTTCTGGATTAAAATAATAATAAAACTGCATCGGTTTGCGTGCGTATTTATATAGGTAGGTCCAAAATCATCCGAACTCCAATCGAGACGTGCCGCCAGGCGTTTATAAGGTTTTACCCCCATTCCGGACGCAATGGAACTAGTTTCAAGGCCTAATTCGATCATATGTGAGAGTTACGGAAATAAACGATCAATTTTACATTAAACCGATTAACCGAATTTCTATGCGTTTTGGCTTGCCCCGGACAAACGGTAAATCCGTTTGACTTGAAATTTGAAACCTTACAATAATATCACATTACGGATCCAATGAAACTAGTTTCATCGAAATCCGAGACCGTTTGAAAAATGACTATTTTAACTCGCCAAATTAATATTAAAACAATTTCAACGCGTTTCGAGCTGCCACGGTCAAACGACAACTCCGATTGCTACGAAAATTGAAATCCGATAATAACTAACTATTACGGATCCAATGGAACTAGTTTTGTCTAATTCTGAGACTGTTCAAAAATTGGCTATTTTCCAGTCGATAATTAAATATTAAAATATTCAATTTTCACAAATAAATTTTAAATTCAGTTTTAAAAGTTCTATAACATCACTATAACTCCAGTATGATAAAATAAAATTTTACAAATCATTTTTAATCATATTAAACCCGTTATTCAATTTATCCAATAAATTCCAGTTTTAAAAATCTTATTAACTCTATTATAATCCCAATAGATTCAACATTTATTATTATTCCAAACGACTTACAAATTTTTTTTTCTAACACTAAATCACGAAATCTTATTAATTTAGCTATTTTAATTATCGAAAATTTACGGGTCGTTACACTCTCCCCCACTCAAAACTTTTCGTCCCCGAAAAGGAAAAAGAAGGGAAAAGAAACTAAGTATAGAATTCAACATTAGATATATTTTATTCAAAGTTACCAACTTATAAAATAATGAAATTCCATTTATAAAGTCATAACTACGCTTCCACTAAGTTACTCCGAACGACTTTTTAAACTTAAAAGATAATTATCAAAACAAGTTATAAAAAAAAAAAATTTAAAAGTTGAAAAATTTTCTAACACCCGGATTTATGGAAAAATTCGGCAGAGTCTCCTTTGCGCGGCTCGATCGGAAAAAATATAATAGCATATATATCACAAATATACATCTCATCTCAATGATGAGGCATCCCATATGTGGGGAAACAACATATAAATATCACCAATATCATATAAAACCGTAAGCGTACCTTTTATTTAGCATTTATTAGCATTTTACTTACATTATGCGTTCAACGTAGAAGCGAGCTCCACAACGAAGCGCAACCCCTTTGCTACCTACTAAAATGCTCAATAACTAAGTTAGAACCATGCATATAAAGATAGATCGCTATACTTAGCCTACACAACATATATATAACATATTTAGCTTCAAAACTGAGATTTCAATTTCTGGACAGCAAACAAATCTTAGCTTTAGGTCATCTAAACTGTAAAATTTGACAACAGAATCTAAACAAAAGTTGTTGCATTCATTTCAGGCTTTCCGGAATGTCCAAAATAATCGAATTTGGATCATCCGTTCAAAAGTTATGGCCGTTTTACTTAAGGGAAACGCTTCAGCCTGGGCAGTGTTGCGCAGGTCTGTGACGTTCACTCGTGGTTTCGACCTTCTAAACGGTGTCAATACACAAAACACTTAAAACAAAATTTTTAGCTTATGTTCTTAGCTTTCCAGAAAGTACAAGATCATCAAAATCCGATAAACCAGTAAAATGATATGTCAAAAATACTATGGGTGTATACTACAGATTTTACTTATTTTTACACAGGACAGCGAGTAACATTCAAGTTTTTACCAAGCAGACGAAGGAATTTTCTCAAGTTATCTAAACAAAAGTTGTGCTATAGTTTCTAAGCTTTCCGAAAAGTCCAAAATCGTCGAATTCCGTTTAGCCATTTAAAAGTTATGATTGTTTTTGTTTCAGCATATATTGGACAATGTTGGATTTTTTTTTCTTCCAAAAATTTGCTTTTATTATTTCAAAGTACAAAACATCAAAACTTCAAATTTTTTAAAGAACAATCATAAACACAAAGTCATTTATTTTCTTATTCATCCACACAATAGGTTTACAATCAATTTGTTTCCGATTTATTCAAGTTTGTTTCATTCACATTTTTAATTCAAGTCAATTTGCTCCCAATTTGAATTTAATTATTTAAAATTTTATTCCGTTTATTCAATTCCATTAACACTAATGAATTCTACTTAATCAATTATCATCCATCTAACAACCAATGCATATCAAACATTAACATCCATCCAAAATCTACACTAAATCAATTATACATTTCCTAGTCAATTTTAATTTCATACACTTCCAAGTTTATTGACATTTAGTTATATTCAAATTTAATTAGTTTCCATTTACCAATTTTATATTTCATTAAGTTTAAATTTTATTCATTCACTTATACATGTATCATTCATTTTACAGCTTAAATTACTTTTATATTTACAACTATCAATAGATCTTTACATTTTATTTTTCACTCTCACACTGGTATATTATTACTCTACTTATCCTTATTAGCATTTTAAACCCTTTAAGTATTTGGTAAGTTATAGTTATGCAAATAGAATGTAGTTAAACAACATACAGCTTCTTTTCATTTAAAGTTGAATTTTCAATTTATCAATTCTTAAGTCATTACTTAAATTTCACTATAATTTAATTTCACATTTACATTCACATATAGTATTTTCATTTTATATTAACATAATTGTGAATCACCTTTAAATGTTAATTTAAATTCCAATTATTTACTAACAATTTTATTTATATTTGCAACCATTAATTAAATGCATATTTCATTATTCAAACCTATACTTGTATATTATCCAATTAACAATTCATATAACATTTTTGAACTTCTTAAATATTTTGGTAAGTTATATCCATGCTATAGAATGAAATTTAATACTACGCGAGTTTTACAGTTTCAATTTTATTTTAAGTTCATAATTTCCTAATTCTAAGGATTTCTACTTCAATTGATATTTCACTTAGCTCTTAGGTTCATTTCTCATTTCACAATTCAGAAGTTCCTTAATGATTCAAGTCTAAATTCATTTCACTCATTTAAAAAAAATCATTAATTATTAAAGGACTTAAGAATTCCAATCCCGGTTTCATTTCAAATCAAGTTTTGAAATAATATATACTTATATAATTTATATAACCAATCATACTATAGAGAGTACAAAATAAAATAAAATTTGAATCAAAACAAAGTTTAGACAGCTATTAAGTGGTCTCCCCCACTCGGACTCTCGAAAATAAACGCCGATGATGCGTGCACTCATCACCGAAATCATTTTCTAGCGTCAAGAGAAGGGAATATAACACTTATCATAAAAAAAATCCTTCGAAAATAATTTCAACTCAATTATACTATCATATAATACTCATATTATGTTTTTCATATTCTTGTAAGTCAATTTCAAGCACCGGAATTTAAATTCCCAAATCCAAGTTAAAATTCATTTATATTCATTATCAATTGTGTTTATAAGATTTCATTTTCCTAAATCCATTGTTATTTAATCAATTGTTGTAAATATTGACTGATCAAACAATAACGATAATAATCTAATATTATCATCTCCTAACAATCAATTCAATCAAAATGAATAAATATTCAAATAATTCTTTTATATAAAATATATTCCAAAACGATATTGTGTTGGTTTGTCCTATTCGAGTGTTTAGAAATTCCTATCGACGCCTTGGCGTCCCAAGTATCGACCAGAATTCATAAATACTCAACGGAACAAATTAACACAATATAAAACCATTTTATATCAAATAACAAGTACGCTCTCTCATATACACTCAACTCATTCATATAGTTTACCTCTATTTCAATGAGTTATTCCCCACTAGAGCCAAGGTTTATCGCTAAACCAAAGCTCTGATACCAGCTGTAACGACCCGCCTTTTTGGACAGTTTAAACCGACGATCAAATACCCATGTCGATTCCAAACCATTAAAAGGGCAGATAGTTATTGGGGGTAATTAAGAAAAGAAAAGGAAGGGAAATAAAGGAAATGAAACAACACAGAATCTCACAGCGGAAGGCTAAAGTATAATAATAAAATAACAGTTCATGAAGCTGTTAATTAAATGAATACATTTGAAATGAATACATTTGATTATTATTATACAACATTTATCAGAGTTACATACACAGCAAATATCATACAACAATGCAGCGGAAATGAATATAATAGTAGTACATAATATACCAAATCTTCGTCTTCATCCTCCGGCAATAGATCCTCAAAAATCTGAAAACTCAGGACTGACCCGAGCGTAATGAAAAGACAAACACTCGAGTCAGGACTAAATATCCTCATGTAAGTTAAGTCAATCGTAAATAAATATGAGTGTAACGGCGTCAGAGATGTTTACGGGGTTTGACATCTCCTATCCAGTGTCAACGTGCGTGCAATAACTCAAGAGATGTTACGGGATTTTCCATCTCTCAAGGATCCGTGAAACTATATACTATGTAATAATATACGCTAAGTAGATAATGCCTATCAGTAATATAAAGTATCAAAATAGCGTTAAGGCGTTACCATAATCCCCCTTAACACATTTTTATATTCCCAAAAGCATATACAAGACCGTAGTTTCCCCAAAACCGGAAGTCACCAGAGGGCAATCCATATACTCAAGGTACAAATCAAAACGTAGTGGTCGCGAATAGGATAATCAGTATGACAAGGTACATGAGGCAATACCAACTAGGATACTAGTAGTTGCGTGATCCGGACTGATGTTGGGCATAGCCAGCAGCTACCCCAACACCGCGAAACAACACTCCCAAATCAAGGGGTGCACCCAAATCGCATCACAAATGTAATAGATATGGTATCGAAGAAGTGTGTCCGCTAGAGGTGGCGAACCTCAATGGCCCGGCGCGGCTCCTGTTTTAGTCATGTCAGGGGTCATCCAATAATCGTTCTCTTTCTTCAGTCAACGCGTTCACCCAAACCATCCACTTCATTCTGGATCAACACTCCGCGTATAATAGTTATTAAAGTGGTTTTCGGTATCGACAGAGAGTATGTCCATATCCGATCCCGGTCTCTTTAATAACTACGTATTATTACACCGTTGGCTCTTTTATATTTCAAATTGATTCATGATTGATAACAAAATATCATATTCGCTTTAAAATCAAATCCATTTCAAAATCATCATATATTCCAAATTAATTTAAATCTAAATTTCAAATAAATTTTCAATTCCAAACTCAAACTTGAAATATCATTTCATATCAATTTTCTTAGAAATATTCAGAGTTCGATTAAAAGTCCAATCTTTTAAAACAAATCAACTTTCAAAAATTTACACCGTATTTCAATTTGCAATTTAAATCTAAACTTCGATTTTATTTAATAATTTCGTTTACCAAGTTTAAATTCTAACATTTCGAGCTCCAATTCAAAATAATTCAATTTCCATAAATTGGATTTTATTCTTAAAATCAATTCATTTAAATAATTTCAAAACAACTTTTAAAATCATTTAATTTAACCAACTCGGTGTCCGTATATAATTTTCTAACCTATGGCCAAGTGATTAGTTATTACAATTAAATGTCAGTGATGAATATATTATTTAAATCAATCACAGTGTCATATGTATGCATAGCAGGATATATATAAACAAATAAACATCCAAACATTTAAATATCAACCAATAACATCCATCGAAATACATCATCCAATAGGCAATACAATTCACGGCAATTTCATATTTATCAATGTCAGGTAATTTAATCGCAATTCAATTTTAATTTAAATTTAACTGTCAATTTAATTTTTTTTTTTTAAACGGTGAATTCAAATGACAATCAATATGATAATTAAATTTTATCAAACAACAACAAATAAAAATCATAACTATGCATAATGTCAAATTTAACTAGCATAAAGATATTCAGTACGTTGTGAGCGTTATAAAACACTCACATTGATTTTTCGATTTTAAATCAAATCGAACGACGTTCGATTTAACTCAAAATTTTCTCTAGCTCCAAATGATTCCAATCCAGTTCCATTGCGTAGTCCTGGTCGATACGATTCCAACGCAAAAAGTTTCGTCGAATTCCAACCTCGTATGACAAAGTTATGATGGTTTAAAGTTAACACGAAATTTTATGTAAATTAATTTCAGCTTAATTAAATTTTTAAAACCCACCCCATCATCACCGTTGATTTCCTGCATAGCAGATCTGGGCCGCACTCCCTCATCTCCTCACGTACGCGTATCATCTTCTTCCCGGTGTTCGAACGCGCAACACAACCCATAGCCGCCATCTTCATCGATTTTTCACGACCAAACCGAGCAACTTGAAGACGATCAGGTTACACCACTTCGAAGCCACCGCCTTACTCCACCTTCACCCCAAATAGCTCCAAGCTCGGCCTCATCCTCTGCCTCGAATTGCGTGAAAAACGCAGCCCCTTCTTGCTCGATTTTCCGTTGATCCGTGGCTCCGTTTTCGATCATCTCCGTATGGATTTGAAGCTTTCATCGTCCTCTACAACTTTGTAGTTGAGAGTTTTTGCTAATTGTTGATGGATTGAGAGGAAAATGAGAAAGAAGTTTCGAATTTCGTGGCCATTGATTCAGGAAATGGCGGCTAGGGCTGAAGTCAATTAGGGTTTCTGGATTAAAATAATAATAAAACTGCCTCGGTTTGCGTGCGTATTTATATAGGTAGGTCCAAAATCATCCGAACTCCAATCGAGACGTGCCGCCAGGCGTTTATAAGGTTTTACCCCCATTCCGGACGCAATGGAACTAGTTTCAAGGCCTAATTCGATCATATGTGAGAGTTACGGAAATAAACGATCAATTTTACATTAAACCGATTAACCGAATTTCTATGCGTTTTGGCTTGCCCCGGACAAACGGTAAATCCGTTTGACTTGAAATTTGAAACCTTACAATAATATCACATTACGGATCCAATGAAACTAGTTTCGTCGAATTCCGAGACCGTTTGAAAAATGACTATTTTAACTCGCCAAATTAATATTAAAACAATTTCAACGCGTTTCGAGCTGCCACGGTCAAACGACAACTCCGATTGCTACGAAAATTGAAATCCGATAATAACTAACTATTACGGATCCAATGGAACTAGTTTTGTCCAATTCTGAGACTGTTCAAAAATTGGCTATTTTCCAGTCGATAATTAAATATTAAAATATTCAATTTTCACAAATAAATTTTAAATTCAGTTTTAAAAGTTCTATAACATCACTATAACTCCAGTATGATAAAATAAAATTTTACAAATCATTTTTAATCATATTAAACCCGTTATTCAATTTATCCAATAAATTCCAGTTTTAAAAATCTTATTAACTCTATTATAATCCTAATAGATTCAACATTTATTATTATTCCAAACGACTTACAAATTTTTTTTTCTAACACTAAATCACGAAATCTTATTAATTTAGCTATTTTAATTATCGAAAATTTACGGGTCGTTACAACCTCCGTCTGCCCATCAGTTTGTGGATCGTAAGCGCTACTAAAATTCAGCTTCGTTCTGACCATCTTCCACAAACTCAACCAAAAATGGCTTAGAAATCTAGTATCCCGATCAGAAATAATGGATTCAGGTATCCCATGTAATCGGTACACCTCTTTAAAGAATAACTGAGCAACTCGGACGACATTGGCTGTCTTCTTACAGGCTATGAAATGTGTCATCTTCGAAAACCTATCCACCACAACAAATATAGAATCACTCCCCCTTTGAGTTCTAGGAAAATCCAAAACGAAATCCATGCTGATATCAATCCATGGTCTGGTAGGCACAAGTAATGCCATATATAATCCCGCATTCGTAGTTGTTCCCTTCGAAACTTGACAGATATGACATCTCTCCACAAATCTCTCAACTTCATTTCTCATTGACGGCCAAAAATAAGATTGAGAAATCAACTGCAATGTAAGATCTCTACCCACATGGCCTTCTTCATGTAACTCTTTGATAATCTTCATTCACAAACTTCCTTCTGGTATGCACAATCGATTTCCCTTGAGCAGAAACTCATCTATCATCACATATTCATCCGTCCTCCTCTCCTTGACTTCATCTACAAACTTTGTAAAGTAAGGATCATCAACAAATAATTCTGGTAACACATCAAACCCTGTCACTTCAATCTTCATTGTAGTTAACAAATGATTCATCCTGCTCAACGCATCTGCCACGGATTCGTAATTCCCGACTTATGTTTCACAAAAAATGTAAATTGCTGCAAGTATGCAATCCACGATGCATGCCTAGCTGAAATTTTCTCCTGCCCTTGCAAATGCTTTAACGCTTCATGATCAGTATATAAAACAAACTCCTTATGGAACAAATAATGTCTCCAGTGTTTCACGACTTGCACAATAGCATATAATTCTACATCATATGTACTATATCTCATCTTTGCTCCACACAATTTCTCACCAAAATGAGCAACTGGTCTTCCATTCTGACTCAATACTCCACCAATCCCAACCTTCGAAGCATCAGTGCGTAACTCGAACAATACCTGAAAATCCGGCAGTACCAGAATGGGTGCAGTCGTCAAAAGTTTCTTGATCTTCTCAAAAGCTAACTTTGCTTCCTCTGTCCAAACGAACTTCTTTCCTTTCATGCAATCGGTTACAGGTGCCATTACACTGCTAAAATGTGGAATGGATCTTCGATAAAAAGATACCAACCCATGATATCTCCTCACTTCAGTAATTGTCTTGGGTTGTGACCAACTCCTGACAGCTTCCACTTTGCTTTCATCCACTTGAATACCCTCCTTTGACAGAACATACCCCAGAAATAAAACACTGTGTGTCATGAACACGCACTTCTTTGTTGCAGCATAAAATTGCTCCTGTCGTAGAATCAACAACACTTCTCGCAAATGATGGATATGCTCTTTCATACTCCCACTGTAGATCAAGATATTGTCAAAGTAAACTACTACGAACTTACCAATAAATGGTCTGAAAATCTGGTTCATCACTCTCATAAAAGTACTAGGAGCATTTGACAAGCCAAACGGCATAACCATCCATTCGTATAGACCTTCCCTAGTTTTAAAAGCAGCCTTCCACTCATCACGCGGTCTAATACGAATTTGATGGTACCCACTCTCCAAGTCAATCTTTGAGAACACAACAACCCCACTCAACTGATCAATCAAATCATCGAACCTCGGCATAGGAAACCTGTATCTCACAGCGATCTTGTTTAAAGCCCGACTGTCCGTACATATCCGCCAAGTCCCATCCTTCTTTGGTACCAATAAGGATGGCACTGCACAAGAACTCAAGCTCTCCTGAACACGCCCTTGTTCTAACAACTCCTCCACCTGCCTTCTTAGTTCCTCATGCTCTTTAGGACTCATCCTGTAATGTGGCCTGTGAGGTAATACTGCCATTGGCACAAGATCTATCTGATGCTGAATATCCCTCAACGGTGGTAGCTCCTTTGGCAACTCTTTAGGAAACACATCTCTAAACTCCTCCAATACTGGCTTTACTCCCTCTGGAATTTCAACAGCTTCAGTAGCTTCATGTCCAATCAACAAGAACACCTCTGGCCTCTCCTCTACTTCTTCTATAAACTCCTTCAAAGTCAACAAAGTCTTCAGCTTCTCAATCTCTTCTGACCTACTCTCTCCTTGCTGTCTCTTCTTCGGAACTAAAATGATCTTAGTACCCTCAAACATAAAGCTGTAGCTATTGGTTCGACCGTCATGTTGCACTGCTCGGTCATACTGCCACGGTCTTCCCAAAATCAAGTGACAAACATCCATCTCCACCACATCACACCAGATCTCGTCTTTATATTTCTTCCCAATAGAAAATGGAACACGAACTCGCATGTCCACCTTCACCTCTCCTCCTTTCCTTAACCACGCTAACTTGTAAGGATTTGGATGCTTCTCCGTCTTCAACTTCAACTTTCTCAAAGCTTTGGTAGAAATGATATTGTCACAACTTCCCGCGTCAATCACAAATTGACACACCTTCCCCAGTATAGTGCATGTCGATTGAAAGGTATTACTCCTCAACCAACTAGCCTCCTCTTCCTGCTTCGGTGTCAAACATGATCTCCTCAACGTTAGATTACATCCTTCATCTCCCGACGCGATATCCTGTTCATCCTCCTTAACTGGACTAGAATAACCTTCATCAACATCCTCACCTTCCGCTTCAGCAATCATAGCTCGCCTTTTCGATTTCGAACATTCATTGCTCTTGTAGCCAAATTCTTGACAATTAAAGCACTTGATACTATTGTTGACCTTGGTCTTTGCTACCTCATTGACAACCGGTTTAGTACCAGCCTTTGTAACAGTAGTATTGTTACTAGCTCCCTTCACTTGATTGTTGGAATTTGTAAACACACCACCTCCTCGTCTTCCTTGCTTCTTTCAAGCCAACGCTTTCTAGTGCGCTTCAGCCACAAATCTAGGGTCAAACATATTTACCATGTCCTGAATCTGCATCCTCAACCCCCCAACAAATCTAGCGGTCAACTGTCCTTCCGTCTCCATGATGTCATTTCGAGCAATCAGTTGATAAAAATCATCAGAATAATCATTAACAGTCTTTGTCCCCTGCCTCAGGTTCTGTAAACGTTGGTACATTAGAGACTGATAATTGTAAGGCATGAAAGTAACTTTCATTAACTTCTTCATCTTCTCCCATGTAATAATTTTTGACTTCCCCATTCTCTCCCGTGTAAGTTTAGTCTGCCGTCACCACGCCATAGCTCTTCCTCTCAATCTTGTAGCAACCAACTTCACTCTACGATTCTCGGGAACTTCTTTGAAGTCAAAAATTTCTTCAACATTTGAAACCCAATCCAAAAACTCTTCCGCATCCATTCCACCTTTAAATTCTGGAATTTTCATTTTCATCCCCGACTCCTATCGGCGATCATCTTCATATTCTCTAACTCGATTTCTTCCTTGACCATGATTTCGATAAGATCTACTTTCGTATTCACTATCTTCTTCCAAATCTGACATATGTCGATGTCGATCCCGTCCATCAACATTTCTACTTCCAAGCACGTCTCTTTCTCTCGAAACAGATGGCTCTCTTCTTTCTCTATAAGACTGTGGCGATATTCTTCATTCACCCGAAACCGACGGCGAAACCCTGTTTCCACCCCGATTTGACACTGGTGATGTTCTTTGTCGAGTTGGGTTCATATTCATCATGAGCCTCTCCAATCTACTAATTCCTTCATCAAACTTTTCATTGAATTTATCACTAATTCGTTGTTCCATTTGTTCAGCATCTTCTCTTCTATACACATCTGCAATGTTTTGATGACGGTTAGCTCTTCTCGGTGGCATGATTGAACTTCAAACAAATCTTCAAAAATTCAAACTTCACTTCGGCGCGCAAAAATCCCAACGAGCAAAATTCAAACACTTTCCGAACTTTGATCCAAAACGATATGGATCGAAACTCCCAACTTGTTGCAACTTCACGATGAACACGATGAACACCAAACTTCTCAACAATGCCAATCCGATCTCCAAACTTCAAATTTCTCAAAACCCAATTTTCCAACTGATGCAAACTTCTTGCGATCTCGCTCTGATACCAAACTGACGCAGCGGATATGACGGATGACGACGAAATGTGTATTTCATGTCAAACTAATCGAAGAACGATTAGATGAAGCAATATAAATCGATGGATTGAAAGATACCAAATGCCTAAATTCGTTGATCTCCAAAATATACTGAATTCTAGCTATCTTCGACACGTTGATCGCGCACGATACCGTGAGAGAAGATCTACAATTCTTCAAACGTTGATCAAGCGCACTTGATACCGTGAATTGGCTTCACCGATCGTTGATTCGAGTGCACTCGAACACCGAAGGTGGAGATAGAAGATTACACTCAACCACCAATTTTAATGGAGGCACAAAGCACAAACCAAATTTTATTCAAAATTCAACAACCGTTTACAACTACATCACACCTCTATTTATAGAGCTCTTACAACATAACAACGACTCACGACTTAACATGTTTGACTTAACTACGGAAATTACGACAAATGACTTACCAATTAGAAACGACCTAACTTGAGCGACTTAAACACAGCAACGACCTAGGCAACTTCGGTAGCGACATAAGAAGACCTTGTGATGCAAGAATCTGTGTATTCGCGACCTACGCTGGGAATTGGGAGCGATCTATGGTTCTGCGAACTAAACATCGGGGATGGGGTTAGGTCGTGGGTGGGTTAGGTCGCGTGAGGGATTAGGTCGTTAGGTCGCGTGATGGTTAGGTCGCGGAGCATTGGTGATAGGTCGCGGTGATGGGAATGGGGTTAGGTCGTGGGGGTTAGGTCGCGTACGTCGCGGTGATGTGAATGGGGTTACGTCGTGGAGGTTAGGTCGCGGCGATGGGAATTCACGAATTAAGGTACATCTTATTAACTCCTCCCCTTTCATGCCTTGTCGTGCTGCATCAAAGAGCACTTAGAGCAGAAACATGGTTATCAAGTATTAGCTATAAGATGTTATGCCCAAGGTAAAATTAAACAAAAAAACATTATCTTATTAGTAGTAGAACTACATTTATAGTCCTTACCTTGTCCTTCAAATTAAAACAAGACATGAATTTCTCCTCAAATTGCTCTTGCTTTTTCTTCAATTGGCTAGTCAATTTAGCACCTTACAAGTATTAAATTAGTAAAGACCAAAATAATGAAGAAATCAGAAAGAATAGTAAACTAATTCTAAATCAGCCATAAAAGTTCACAAAATCAAATGAATAAATCAAACGGTAAAAGAAAGATTTATTGTGAACTTGAACATGTGCATGAATTACTTTATTATCTGAAGATACAGGGACGGAGCCAAGAAGTCAAACTACTCTAGCTTATTTGAATATTTGACTTACGTTAAAATGTATTTAAATAGTTAGCATTTTTGTTTTTGTGCTTTGGCCTATGTACTTTAATCTGACACTGAAGGACACATAAAGAATACATAGATTCCTTCACTGCAATATGTCTACAATAGTTAGCGTTCTCTGATATAAGATTTAATTCAAAAGCAATTCAAGCTAACATCAATTATCAACTTGATTAGTCAACAAAGCAATAATTATTTCAACGAAGTTATGTTGTGATGCATTAAGCATTAACATTTGGTTATGGTAACTTGTTGGATTTGAAAACTAGGCAAAAATATAATAAGATAGATCTTTACGTTTTTTAAAGAAAAAATATTAAACAGTAGGTATAACATTTGGTCAAATCTTAAAGCATTAAACCAGAGTTAAATAAGTCAAACAAACAATAAAAGAAGTGGACTAAGTTGATTTGAGTGAGTATTATTGTATGAAAAATGTGTCTTCGAAATGCAACAAGGGCTATGTAGCCAAGGTACCTGCACATGCAAATCTGTCACTGTGATGATATAATGCCAGTCATTGTACAACTGATATGGTATTTAAATTATAGATAATAGCATTTCCAAAAGATGATCAATGCTACTTCAAATGGTATGGAGGGATGGTTTGTACTTTTACAATGTTTGTAGTTTAGAGCAAGGTTTTCAAGATGAGATTTAAATCGTAAAGTTCGAACTTTAAATCGAAACGGGATTTAAGTTGTAAATTGTGGATTCAAAAGATCCATATTTTGAGGTATGTACACACTTTGAAATTGATTTTGATATTTGAACTTTACAACTAAACTTAAAACTTAATATTCTCTTTTATTACATTTTCATTTTGTTTGAAAACATCTAATTTGAATTGTGAATCCAAGTAAGTAATTTAAATATGTTAGTATAAGTCAGATGTTTTTTTATATTGCAATTTAACTAAGTTTGAATCAGAATGTATATCGAATCGCAAAGGGATAGATCTGAATCGGGCTTTAAATCGTAAGGTTTAATGATTTTTGACAACAATAGTTTAGAGATTTTGGGAACACCCTTCACGCATTTAATCAAGAACTTTCCGGAGTGTGTATAAAAAAACTTGTGCTTCTAAAATATATCATCAACCTCGTCATCATTGAATTTTTCTAAAAGGATTGGTGTCGGCCACATGATTTTTCATTTTCCATAGTTTTATTCCTTGATTCTTATTTTTTTGTCAAGCTGTTTTTTATGTCATTTCTAATACTTCTTTCCTATGTTAATTTTGATGTCCCTTATTGCATTTTTCTTTCAACGAAAAAATGATACTGTTGCATCATTTTGTCTTACATGTATGTATCCATACTATCTAAATCTATTTTTTTGTTCATAGGTGCCACTTCTAGTTTTCCTCTTATTATCTCATTTGTAACTTTATCTTTTCTCGTGATTCTAATTATATCCTTAACATTCTCACTTCTCCAATGTAAATTTTGTTTTTTATAAAAGTCCAAACAATACATTCGGCTTAATAACCATATTTTCCAAACACATAAAATGATACTAGTGTGCCCTCATTTTATCAAAAATTGTTAAGTTGATGTGTTATGATTTTTTTACATCTCTTCATCTTCGTGTGTTATAATTTAACCCAGATATTTAAACGTATTATATTTTGTTAATCGTTTTATCTTGCATGTTCATTGTATTATTATCATTAATTTCTTTACTGAAGTTGCAAGACGTATACCCAATTTTAGTCCGGTTATGTTTTAACCTTTTGCATTTAATGCAATTCTTTATTTTTTTGTTCTGCTTTTCCTTTCGAGGCATCGCTTAGTACAATAACACAGGCAAAAATCAGGCATCACGGTTTAACAAGTAATACTAAGGTATTGTTTGTTCAAAATGTTGAATATTGAATGTCTAACACTGAATATTGATTGTTGAATACTGATAATATTGTTTGTTTGCATTCTGATTAAAAATTTGTTTTGTGAACATAAATTACTACTTTGACAATACCATCCTCGAAATTAAATTGATTATTTTTTGGTGTAACTGTCATACAAAACAAACTAAATCATATTATCTTATGTCTAATATTTTATACACAAGCCAAAAAAACAACAAACGCTCGCATGTTTAAGTACTACCAAATTTACAAATCATATCGAAAATAGAAAATTTAGTGACGTATAATTTTTGTAAAAGTTTGGTCAAGAAGAAAATATTTCATTATAATAAAATTGAAGCTTGTGTTGCGTTTGGATTATCAATTAATGATTTTAGCATTATTTATATATGTTCAATGTGTCAAAATAAGTTATTATAAAATATCATATGATTTTGTCCAACTTTTCATAATTATTTAATATATTGATTTTTCGTATATGTAGGATTCTGTTTATGTTTTCATTTAACTTAAGATAAATTGCTGTTGTTTCGCTTGTCGAAATTATTTATTTATATTATTTTTTACACATGCATTGCATGTTTCAATTTTTTTTCATTTCCATTCTTATTAACCAATTTATAAACTAACATATTTTAACTTTAAATTGTATGCAAACGTCGCCTCAACATAGAAAGAGATAAACTGATAATTGAAGACAAGTGGCATATAGGTATAATTGAAAAATGCAGTGTAATAAGTGATCGGCACTTACAATAAACACTAAAATTTTGCTTATTCAATTCACCAAATAAAAGAGCTAAATGAAAGCGCTTATTTGAAATCAGACAAGCAAAAAACCTCTTATCACATGTTTTATTGAGAACTCAGCACTTTTTAGCTCAAAACAAACACAACCTAAGATATATATATTTTATTATGAGTGTTTTGAGTCAAATTAGAGAGAAATAAAAGAATAGACAGTGCTCAAATCAAAGAGAGACTATTTTGAGGTCAAAATTTCAAATTAAAACAGATGAAAGACAATTTCTCCAAACCATGTCTTCTAATCTTTATATAGTTACATATAAAAAAAAATAACCTGAATGAATTAGTAGTTCGCCACAAACAGAATCTTATTCTCCGATTACTTTAAAGCGATAAATTTTTATTTAGTTACTTCTTCTTAGTTACTTTTTATTCAATTAAACAAATTTAAGTTGTTATGCAAATCATAAGCTTGCACATTGTTAGAGTCCATAAGGCGCTTTTGTTACTAAAAAATCTCGATGTTGTTAGAAGGCATGAAATTCTCTTTATATGTTCATTCTAGTGTTTAATATAGCAGTTGTCGTCATCATTCTTTACCCTGTACAAGACTCCTGGTTGAGCAAAGTCTAATTTAGGCAAGATGTACGCGGTCATGCCTCCATCACCGGAGAGATTGTTTTTAAAACTTGATCATTAAACTAAGCGTCCATAAAATCTTAATCAATGATCTTGAATAAAACCATTGTTGTAAAAATCTTTCTAGGTCTCACCTAGGCACTAGGCGAAGCTTACTGCATAGCGATCCGCATAGGCTCACCTAGGCTAGGTTTACAATCTCATGTAAGAAATAAAACATGTATTTAAACCTGGTTAGGCATTATTTAAGATTCAATGCCACATATAAGCATCAATGTGCTAGTATTAGATGATCTTGCCGCATTGGCTACTCCTAAGCACATTCATAATCCCAAATTTTCAATTGACATTAATTGACACTAAATAACACTAAAATTTTATTCAAAATACATAAGTTGTCAAAAATTCCTAGCTTCGAACAATTCTCGATTAATCTCCGCCTAAACGATTAATCTCTAGTCCATACTAACCGCGTAGCGATTTTTACCGCCTTGAATAAAACTCACAGTCGACTTGCATACTTAAAGAAAATTGTGTTGCATACGATATGTCATTCACTATCATCCCATAAAGCGATATGTACAACTAATTAATGTTGATTAGATATCAACCACCAAGGTTGAAAATTTAGATTTGAATTTTATTAGCTCATATGTTTCTTCGGTCATCATCAACTTGTTGGTTAAACAATATAAAAATATGTATGCCTATGTCTATGTGGTGGGGCAAGGGGAATAGACTCCAAGAATAAAGTTCAAATTTGAATCTTATTAGTTCGTGTGTATTTTCAGTCATTATCAGCTTGTATGTGTGTGTATGTGTGTGTATGTGTGCGCGTGTGCTATAGCTATTTGGTACCGTAGCATTATGAATGACTCCACCATTACATTTTTTTGCAAAAACATACACCCCAAACATGGAAAAGTAGAGTTTAATTGCTGTTATCTAGTTCACATACGGTAATTGATTACCTTTCAAACAATAAGAACAAAAGTTGATTAACAATTTCAAAGAAATGCATAATATGATAATTGAGGATTATCATAGAAATCCTGGTGGTGAACACATAAGAAATTATATTATCGCTGACATTTTATTTATTTTTTGTCTATCAATCAAGACCTTGTTTTTACTGCAATGATAATAGTGGACAAATCAATAAGTGGGGCTAGGATGGGTAATGAATAAATGCCACATAAATGTGATGCGTTCAAAGATGACTTAATCCAATGCGGTAGCATTATTTATTTCCAACCAAACTATCTTTAAGTACTTTCTATTTATTGTTTTCAGTACTTTAAATAATTTATGAAATTTATCTCCATTTGTTTATTAACTTTATTATCTTGAATTATAAATAAACTAAAGTTTAGTAGCGTTAAGGCCTAGCATTTGACAGATGTCAACTTCTGAAGTTAACGTTGGTATTCATAACACCCTTAGATTAGTAACTAACTACTAAATTATTTACTTGATATACAATAACATAGTACCTGTGAGAATGTTGACACGTTCTTCAACCCTTGAATCCGTCAAATTTGCTCCAGACCGGACAAAGGCGATTAGGGGTGTAATCAGGCCCGGTTTCAGGGCAAGGCCAGTCAGACGACCGTCTAGGGCAACCCCCGGGTGGGGGCAACATACTGGTGGGGGTGGAAGGCAACATAACGAGGGCAACATTTCTAATTCTGATACGGTATTATTCATGTGTGAAATTTGTGTTGGTGTAGTGGTTGTAGGTGAGTTTTTCAACATTGATGTCTTGAGTTCAATTCTGCTCCTGGACGATTTTCTTTTGAATTTTTTGCCACTTGATACCTAGGTTTCCTAGGGCAACCCAAGTGGTTGAGCCGGCCCTGGGTGTAATTGATGATACCGGACCGGACGAAGGTGTGTGCAGTTTCTTTCCTAAATGAAATCGGAGCAGACACGGAGCAGAAGAGATTCATGCTAGTGCAAATTTTATTGTCATAATTCATGTTCTATATGAAATAGGATGGACACGGACGAATTTTTTTCGACCAGGGACTCAAACGGACATACATTGCTGTTTACATCAAAGTATATGTTTTTAACAGAGATTCTATCAGTTATATTATTATTATCAATATGTCTTGAAGTGTAAGCATTTTATGAATTTTTCCTCAATCAAAAAACCAAACTGTTGTCATAAATACTTTAAAGAACATCGTGGATATACTTAATTATAAGAAATTCAGACGAATTCGAACGATCATGGACCGGATGAGATTTTTGCTTATATAAATTTTGTTGTCCTACTTCTTGCCCAAATGAAACTCGAGTGAACTCAGATGGATGTTTTTCGGCTATGGACTCAAACGAACATCAGACACTTGTACAGAATTAACAACCCTATTGGCGATGGCAGGCCTTTGAAACTACACTCAGTTCCCAGTGGCAAGGTAGATTGTGGATATGTCCTTATTCAAATGAGTATAATTATTGTACCTAGGTTTATATAAATAATTTTCCTCTGGACGCCTTATGACATCGGCATAATTACTACTGTTTCGACGATCATTGTTATTGCAAGGATTGGCTTGGGCAGGACACCTTGCCTTGTTGTTGCTATCGGAAAGTTCTTTGTCTTCCATCCTTATTATCTTATTCGCCCATTGGTAGAAGTCGGTTAGAGATGAAATCGGCTATTTTTGAAGTTATCTCCATATTCAAGACTCGTATTTGACCCTTAAACATAGGGCCATGACCAAGCTATTTACAATTGCACCCCTGCCCTAGGTGGATCCTTTGTTGAAGTAGCTAACATACTATCCCAAGCATTTAGAAGGACCTTATTTGATATTGCCTAGCTCACTAGCTAACATGACATGGGTACTGGACATGAAGAAACGAGTCTTGAAATACATGCATAATTTGTCCTAAGAGATGATATTACTTGACTACATACATAAAAACCAACAGGAAGCCACCCTTGAGAAGGTGGAGGGGAAGAGAATAAACTTTATAGAGCAAGCGAGCCGGTTGGCACTGAAAGAGGGGGCTATGCGGTAGGATCGTATAATATGGAATAGCGTAATGATATAGATAAATAACGGTAAGCAATAAGTAAAGTAGACACCAAGACTTTATATGGTTCGGACCTCTTGTCCTACGTCCAGTCCCTAAGTTTCTCTTAGGAATTCTACTAACAACCCTCACTTAACCCGGAGGAATAGGTTTACAACTTACCCGAACAACCGAACGAGATTTCTTGCCTCAACTACCGAAGAGGACTTCAACTCAATTACTAAAAAAAAATATTCGACTTGTTGTGTTCTTGTCAACACTAATGAGTCTAATGTAGTACAATATTCCTATAATCTTATCCTCGAGAGTATGCAATGTTTTGTGAAGATTTTAGGAAATGTGAATTGCTATGAATCAAAATAATGTTATAAACAAAACAGTGATTCAAGCAATAAATTGGTGATTGCTTTGAGAATATCTAGAGAATATGATCAAGAAAATAGTAAGATTAAAGCAAGAGAATTCAGTAAATTGAATGATGTTAGGATCATGTATTTATACTCGTAGAAGAGGTGCATTTGTTGTCAAAGGTTGCAAACAAGAGATGCTTCCATTTCCATTGGAGAGTGGTTGCAACTCTTGGGGAGGAAGAAGGTGTATTTTCAGAGAAAATTCTCAGGTTCAAATTCAGTCGACTGAGCAGGTAATTCAGTCAACTGAAAATATGAAGTAAAATTTTCAGGAACAAATTCAGTCGACTGTGCAAGAAGTTCAGTCGACTGAAATTGTGCATGTTTATATATGTGTACCAGTTTCAGTCGACTGGCAATTCCTGTTCAGTCGACTGAACCACTAAAATATGCACAGTGAAAGTTTAAATAAAAATGAAGTTCATAAAATGTGTTCTAGTGTTCGTGCAAGCCTCTTAAGGATAGATTTTAACAATAAATCTAGACTAAGACCTATATAAAAATCATACTTATGTTTGTTTGGTCTTCATCGATCTTCCTTTAGCTTTGCACATATCTCTTACTTTTTTGTTGAAGCACATTGTCATTGATCAAAATCTTCGCGTATCAACATTCTCCCCCTTTTTGATTGATGACAATACTGATTTATTCTAAAGATGTATTTACTTATTTCCTCCTCCTGAATGTATGCACTATCTTTCCTAAAAAACAAAGTTAGTTACTCTTTGTTCCTATTACTGATTGATTATTAGGACGAGGAACTAATTCCCAAACATAGTTACGTTCAAATTGATTTAATTCTTCTTGCATTGCGATAATCCAATAATCATCTGTTGATGCTTCTTTAGGATTTTTATGTTCTATTGATGAAATGAAAGCTACATGACCCATTTGATTTAGTTGATTTCTTGTCCTAACTTGAGAATTTATTTCTCCTATTATATTTTGAGTTGGATGATCTCGTAATATTCTAGGAGGAGATCTTAGTTCATTATTACTATTTTCAAGGTTTGTTTCTTCTATATTTATCAATTCTTCATCATCTTTTATATTAAAATTTTTATTAAAATTTTCATCAAAAGATATATGCAAAGTTTCTTCAATTATGTTTGTTTGTTTATTAAATACTCGATATGCTTTACTTCGTTTTGAGTATCCGGCGAAAATTCCTTCGTCAGCTTTTGGATCGAATTTTCCTAATTGATCTTTTGTATTTAAAATGAAACATTTTGATCCAAATATTTTAAAATAAGATATATTTGGCTTTTTATTATTAAATAGTTCATAAGAAGTATTTTTAGTTAATGGTCTAATTGTTATTCTATTTAATACATAACATGCAGTAGCAATGGCTTCTGCCCAAAAATGTTTTGGTAGAGAACATCCATTTAATGATGATCTTGCGCATTCTTGTAACGTTCTATTCTTTCTTTCTACAACTCCATTTTGTTAGGAGTTCTAGGAAATGAAAAGTTATGATTTATTCCTTTCTTTTCACAAAATGTTTCAAAAGCTTAATTTTCGAATTCGCCTCCATGATCGCTTCGAATATTTTTAATTTTCAAATCTTTAATGTTTTGAATTCTTTTGACAAATGTTTTAAAATGCTCAAAAGTGTCACTTTTATTTTTCATAAAAATAGTCCATGTATATCTTGAAATCATCAACT
This sequence comes from Allium cepa, assembly GCA_030765085.1. Taxonomy (NCBI): domain Eukaryota; kingdom Viridiplantae; phylum Streptophyta; class Magnoliopsida; order Asparagales; family Amaryllidaceae; genus Allium; species Allium cepa. Next base: position 483,704,797 of record CM060934.1, on the reverse strand, counting down.
ATTACAAATACGTATCGATTATGATTAATGGATTGAACTTGTGTTGGTCCAAATAAATCCATATGAAGTAATTCTAATGGTTGTAAAGTCGAAATATTTTTCTTGGATTTGAAAGATGATTTCGTTAATTTTTCTTTTTGACAATCATCACAAAGATTATTTATTTTAAAGTTTATTTTGGGTAAACCTCTTACTAATTCATTTTTAGAAAGTTTTCTAATAGTTTCAAAATTTATATGACAAAATCTTTTGTGCCATAACCAAGGATCATTATCTTTGGCAAGTAAACACAAACTTGTATTATGATTAATATTCATATTTAGAACATAAATATTTCTATCTCTATTTCCTTCAAAAACAAGATTTTGGTTTTGATCAAAAATACTACATTTATTATCCGAGAAAGTTATTTTAAAACCTTTGTCCCACAGTTGACTTATGCTAAGTAGACTATGTTTTAAATTTTCAACTAATGAAACATTTGTTATAAAAGGTAAATTTGATGTACCGTAATTGTTCACATCTCCTTTGCCAATGATATAGCCTTTTGAATTGTCTCCGAAGGTAACCGAGCCACCATCAAAGTATGTGATGTTTGTAAGCATATCTTTGTCTCCGGTCATGTGTTTTGAACAACCACTGTCTAATATCCATTTCTTCTTTTTGAGTGGGACCTGAAAATAAATATGAAATTATTGGTACCAACCTTTAATAGGGTCCTAAAAAGTTAGAGTTTAGGAAACCAAACCCAATTTGGTTCAGTATCCTTTTTATAAATATAGTTTTCATTATGATGAACATTGTCCATAAATGTTTTAATATGTTTATTTCTTATTAATACATTGTTAGTCTTTGGTACCCAAATTTTAACTACCTTGGTTTCTACTTTTGTTTTAATAGGTTTCTTTAGCAATATTTGTTGTTTTGAATCAACATTCCTGTTGAGTTTTATATTTTTCTTATTAGGAATTTTTGACACTTTTTTATAACCTAAACCTTGTTTGTTTGAAGATGATTGAGAATTTTCTAATATCTTAGATAAATTTTCTCTTCCTTTGTTAAAGTTAGAAACATTTTTAGTGATGTCATCTAATTTTGCTTGAAGACTATTATTTTCTAATTCAACATGTTTAATCTTAATTTTTAACTCATGATTTTCAGAAACAAATACATCATTCCTTTTCTTTTGAGTTTCAATTTCTTGACTTAAAAGTGATAATTGAGTTTTCGAATTTGAATAAGATTCTTGAACTTTTTCAAGTTCTTCTTCAAGAATTTTCTTTTCATCATTTAACATATCTCTCTCAAACTCAGCTTTATTTTGATTTTCACAAATTTCCTTAATTTTCTTTTTAAGAATTTTTATTGTGCTTAAAAGTTCAGTGTTTACTTCAATTAAATCATCGAAAGTTAAATTACTTACCTCAGAATCTTGAGCCATGAAGCATACATTTGCCTGTTCATTGTTGCTATCACTATCATTTCGGATGAAGAAGAATCTGAATCGTCCCATGTTACAGAAAATGCCTTCTTTTTGAATTTATCCATCTTGTTTTTGTTGTTGAAGCTTTTTTGATTTTCCTTCATTTGTTCTTGACAATCTTTTTGCATGTGTCCTTTCTTGTGACAATTAAAGCATTCTATATTTGAGGATGAAGGTTTGTTCAAGAAATTCTTTTTGAATTCATTTTTGTTTCCTTTTCTATACTTTAAGAATTTCTTGAAATTTTTGGATATAAATGCTAGATCCTCATCTTCAGACTCTGATTCTTCCTTTTCCGCATGAAAAGCAACATTCTTTCTTTCTTAAGCTTGATCTTTCTTAGCTTGCATATTTACTTCATGCGACATAAGATTTCCAATCAATTCTTCTGGTTTCATTGTAGATAGATCATTTGCTTCCTCGATTGCTAGTACTTTTCTCTCCCATTCATCAGTGAGTGAATTTAGAACTTTAGACATAATATCAAAATTCGTATGTTTTTCTCTTAGTCCTATTAAGGCATGATGAATGTCTTGAAATCTTGAGTACATGTCATTGATGGATTCATTTTGCCGCATTCTAAAGTTTTGGAATTGGTTCTTCAGCATGGATATCTTTGTTTGTTTAACCTTGTTTGTGCCTTCATGTATGACTTTAAGTGTTTCCCATATCTGATATGCAGTAGTACATATACTAACACGGTTGAATTCGTTTCTATCCAGGTCGTAAAATAGCATATTCATAGCTTTGGCATTTGCACTAGCTTCATTCTTTTGAGTTTGTGTCCATGTAGGATAATCGGTTGTGGGTACAATGAACTCTGCTTGAGTAGCATTCCAGGCTTCGAAACTTGTTGCTTGCATATAAATCCTCATCCTTGTAGCCCAATATTTATAGTTTAGTCCATTGAATAGAGGAGGTCTTTGGGTAGATTGTCCTTCCGCAAATGTAGAACTATAGGCAGATGTTGTGCTTGTACTTGCGTTATTTTCCATATTATCAATATGTCTAATAACAGTGTTATGATTATAGGACGGCCTCGCTCTGATACCAATTGAAAGAGGGGCCTATGCGGTAGGATCATATAATATGGAAAAGCGGAATGATATAGATAAATAACGATAAGAAATAAGTAAAGTAGACACCAAGACTTTATACTGGTTCGGACCTCTTGTCCTACGTACAGTCCCTAAGCTTCTCTTAGGAATTCTACTAACAACCCTCACTTAACCCGGTGGAATAGGTTTACAACTTACCCGAACAACCGAACGGGATTTCTTGCCTCAACTACCGAAGAGGACTTCAACTCAATTACTAAAAAACAATATTCGACTTGTTGTGTTCTTGTCAACACTAATGATTCTAATGTAGCACAACATTCCTATAATCTTATCCTCGAGAGTATGCAATGTTTTTGTGAAGATTTTAGAAAATGTGAATTGCTATGAATCAAAATAATGTTATAAACAAAATAGTGATTCAAGCAATAAATTGGTGATTGCTTTGAGAATATCTAGAGAATATGATCAAGAAAATAGTAAGATTAAAGCAAGAGAATTCAGTAAATTGAATGATGTTAGAATCATGTATTTATACTTGTAGAAGTGGTGCATTTGTTGTCAAAGGTTGCAAACAAGAGATGCTTCCATTTCCATTGGAGAATGGTTGCAACTCTTGGGAGGAAGAAGGTGTCTTTTCAGAGAAAATTCACAAGTTCAAATTCAGTCGACCGAGCAGGGAATTCAGTCAACTGAAAATATGAAGTAAATTTTTTAGGAACAAATTCAGTCGACTGTGCAGGAAGTTCAGTGGACTGAAACTGTGCATGTTTATATATGTGTACCAGTTTCAGTCGACTGGCCATTCCTGTTCAGTCGACTGAACTACTAAAATATGCACAGTGAAAGTTTAAATAAAAATGAAGTTCATAAAATGTATTCTAGTGTTCGTGCAAGCCTCTTGAGGATAGATTTTAACAATAAATCTAGACAAGACCTATATAAAAATCATACTTATGTTTGTTTGGTCTTCATCGATCTTCCTTTAGCTTTGCACATATCTCTTCCTTTTTTGTTGAAGCACATTGTCATCGATCAAAATCTTCGCGTACCAACAGGCACAAGTGATGGAGTTGAACATCATGATTTGGTCGGATGGGTCTATACTCCCATCATACTTATCAATGGCCGGCAAAGCATATCACCGATGGATGTAATATTCTAGGACTACATTGGAAAATGGTTTCCCATTCTTTTCATCCGAGAATTCCTCGCCCCCAACATTGTTGGATTGCATTCTATTGAGCTACTGGCGAAGGATGTGCATTCCTTTCTTAGGCTTGGATCAACCTGTTGCGGGATGTTCTAGCCAACCGTGGACGGAGGACTCAGCCTATGCCTTGGCGGAGTAAGATATCGCGGATTAGATGGAGGATAAGGATGACGAACAGGTGATCTACCTCTTTGCAACGGGCAATCTGAAATACATGGTATGTTCTTCTCTTTGTCTATTTTTGGCCATACCCTTATGTGACCTAGAGTGTGCCAAGAGGGCTATTCGTACCCTTTTAATGGTAAGGCCATTGCCATTGAAATGGTCTAAAGAAAAAGTTCATGACCGATCAAAGGATGGTGGCCATTCCGCTGAAGAGGAACGACAATGACTTGGTTCTACAGATGAAGCCTTAATTAAGGCATGATCAACCCGACTAGGCATGTGTATAGCCTATCTTCTAGGATGGGCATGAATGTCCATAAGATAAGTTTCAGGTGCTACCATTGTTTGTTCTTCGGTAGCATTCAAGGGTTCATAATCCCTGAGAGGGATGGGCCTACGAGTTGGAATGTCAACCAAATAGGCCATCGAAAGAGCTGGTAGGACAAAATTTGCGGTAGCTTGAGCGTCCAGTTGTGCCCTCAAGTGTAATGACCCTAATTTTCGTAATATTATTTAGGACATTTAATTAGTAAAATTAAATAAAATAATGTGATGATTAGGAGATTGAGATCTGCGTTAATAGAAAGGTAGTCGTGCCATTTGTACAAATGAATTAAGGAGAAAATGAAAAAAAATGTTAGGGAAATGGACAAGAGCAATATAGGAATAAGTATATTCTTATACCCTAAACCCTTAGGCCACATTCATTTTGTACGTTCACTAAGAAAACATTAAGCTAGAGTGGTTGACCACCATTAAGAAAGAGTGAGAAGAAGATAAACAAGAATCTAAAGGAAGGAAGCTTAATCAACTTAAATCAAGATCAAATCTCAACTCCTAATCACAAAGCTAAGGTGAATAATGATTACATCTCATGTTTTTAATTGTTTTTGGTTTTAGATTGAAATCTAAATTATTTTTCAATGTTTTTTATTGTTAAAATGGATATATATGCTCGTTGATAATTTATGCTATTCCATATAGATTTTATTATATGATTTAATGTGAAAATCCTATTAAATGATATCCTAATGCCTTGCAATTTTTGTATATGATCAGAAATGATATTTTAGAGACGATTTTCAATTTTCATAATTTTTTGAATTAATATGGATTTATTATGATTTTTCTAGTGTAGAAAATAGTTATTTTGGGTTTAAATTAATGACAGTTATTTTATGATGATTTTGGGTCAAAAACTAATATATGCTAGAAAACATATTAAAAATGATTTATGAGAATTTTTATAGATTTTTTCTAAGTATTTTAATAGATATATAAAATTATTTAAGGTATGGGACTTAAATGTTTTATACATTTATAAAAGGAGAAGGGGTTTTTTGTAAATATTATAATTTGTTATTTCTGAAATTTCAGCAGTACTTTTAAAAAAGAAATTAGCAACCAATAATGTTTTGACAAGCAAGGCAGATTAGTTGAAAAGAATTGCTTTAAAAAGTTAAAGATCAGTTTATACATGCTTTTTACATGTTTCGCCACTTTCGGCACCCAGCTTTCGACCTAGTACTTCTGCCTTCATCACCTTCGAAACCAATGTGCATGGTATCAAAGACTTGGTACGTAGCGAATTGGACTGTGGCAAAAAGTATGAAGTCGAAACAAGTGGTTCCAAAGGTGTCGAGGCCATACTTGGCTTTTAAAAGAAAATGCGTCTGTTTTTCTTTCGAAAAAGATGCTTTCGATTTAGATAGCTTTCGACTTGGTTAAATGATTTTAAGGAATGGTTCCGAAAGAGGTTGTGCCTTTTTTTTAAGTAAATGCTTTCAAAGGGGCCGAAACCCCTTGCTGCCACATCTTACCTTTCGAAGCAATGCCTTCGAAAGGATTTCTTTGTTTTCAAATTAGAGCCGCTTCTCCAATGCTTTTGAACAACTGATTTCGAAACCATCACATCTTTAATTAGGAAAAAGCTTTCGGAAGAGTGCTTTCGGCTTGGATATTTATAACCCTTTTGCTCTATTGAAAGTTAAACCCGAAGGTTTCGAAAGGAACTACATGTTTTACTTGAACCCAAATGCTTTTGAATGGTTTGATTTTATGATAAGGATTTAGTTTTTTCGAAAGGTTTAAGATAAAGGTTTTGAAGGGTTGGTTCCCCAAAGGTTTTGAAAGGTTTGAAATTGAAGTTTTCTAATGTTTCCGAAAGGTTTATTAAGAGTGGTATCAAAAGGTATGTTTTGGCCTTTCGGCCTAAGGTTATAAAGCAAAGTTGTTACTTGGTTTCAAAAGGGGTACTTTCAATGGATTCAAAATGGTACTTTCAAAGGTTTTAATGTTTTCATCAACAAACTTTTGTATAAAGTATATATAATATGGCAAGGTGATTTGAGTAAAGCATAAAGTATATTTTCCATTGTTTAGAGTACGATTTAAAGGTTTAAATCAATTTGAGAAAAAATGTTTTCGAGTAAAATTTTATGGGTAGATTATCCTAAGTAAAATGACTTAGATATTAGAGTACCAGATGGGACGGGTATGAGGTCGCATCCTATACTTTAGCTAATAGGCCCTAGTAATATAAGTCAAAAATTACAGTGTGTGTGTGTTATCCATGAAACGTTCTCAAGAATGAAAGTATGAAAGAAGGAGCAAGATTATTGATGAAGATCAGGAGGCATTAGGATGGGCTATCTAAACATTAGATAAAGCTTTCGACAAGGAGATAATAGCGGCAGCAACACCTTTCGAAGAGGTCAAAAGGACGTTTCAAAAGAGTATTAGATAAGCAAAGAGCTTTCGATAAGGTCGGAAGCTACGTTCCGAAGGCAATGAATAACTTAATTTCAACATTTTTTGCCAAACCATTCATAATGATTGATTTCGTCTTCATTTACCTCCATCAGAAGTACATTCAACGAAGGCGACCCATCTGAAAGCATATGCTAGCCTTTCGAACTGATTAAAGCCACCCTCGCCTATGGAGAAAAGACTACACATCCACTACCACCAAAGCATAAGGTTCCGCATAAGTCAAATAGATCGCTTTCGAATGGTGTCACCTGCTGTAAATTCCTTAATGGTGTTTCGACTCATTTGATACCTATAAAGCATATGTTTCGACAGCTCCAAAGGCCAACACTCATGCTAAGTTACATAGCACATAAGCAGCTAAGTAAAAAAGCGTATCTAAATACCTTTCGATGAAGTCAGAAGCTATTAAGTAAAACCTTTCGATGAGGTTAGAAGCAATCAAGCAAAGCATCTTCCGACGAAGTCGGAAGGAGTAAAGCAAGTAAGAAGGAAGCCCAATCCTAGCGGCAACAGAAGGCTGGCCATATATACCTTTCGACGAGGTCGAAAGCTAAGATTCTAGAAATGCACATGAAAGCAAGAAAGTAGACCTTTCGACTATGTCGAAAGCATTGAGTCGAAAGGTGCCAACTTGCACTATAAATAAGACCCTAGGGGTCTTATTTAAAGGATCCAATTTCTTTCACTTCCGACTTGTATTTTCTTAAAGCTTGTAAACCCTAATTCTCAAATCAAATTAGGGATTTGATCAATTTGTATAACTTAGTTCAATAAAAAGTGAGATCTTGATAATCCTGATTACAGGGTGGTACCGAGCTTCTTGTTTTACAAAGATATGTCGATCAGCTGTCAAACTAGTCGAAAGGAACCCCTTTGACTGGTTTGAAACCCCTAGTTCTAACATTTCCTTAGAGTTTTAGCTCAAATCTACAAGATAAAAAGTGCTAAACCCTTCAACCAAGTCGAAACCCTACCAGCTCAACTATTTACAAAACCTTTAAGTCTACTACTTAAACCATCTTGGCAGTGTCAAAAGGAAGTTCCGACAGATCACAAACTGACCAGTTCGAAAGGATTTTCTGAAGGTAAAATTGGCCTTTTGACTTGACGAAAGGTGCTAAAGAGGGGTCTTCAACTGTCTTTCCCAACTTGAGGAGTGCTAGCTTCCTTCATCGATTTGAAAACAAGTTTCAAAGGAATTTTTATTACTTCAAGCTTTGTTTTGAGGCATTGATAAGTTTTCTTGTCAACATTTTTGGCGCTAGAAGGAAGGCCCGAACCTCCAATTCCTAATAAATTTTATCATAGATTAATTACATAAATCTCTTCATTCAAAAGAAGAAAATGGTAAGAGCAAGAAATAATAACAACAAACTAAGCAAACTAGCTGCTTCACTATCAACTTTAAAAAATAACATAGTCCTAAACTTTAACTTAGACAATATGGAAATTGGGCGACCTTCAACCCTATTAAGATTGGAAAACAATGTGATCGAAGTCCATAATCCACAACAATGAGTGATATCAGTGCAAGAATTTCTTGAAAGAGCTCCATCTCAAGAATCATTAAGGATTATGGAAGTAGAGGATGAAGCATAACCTCCAAACGGGGTAATGGATCAAGAGTGAAACCAATAAAGTCAAGCAAAAAGGTCCCTCGAGCAATCAAATAGTCCAATCAAAACAAATAGCAAAAGTTGCCACAGAAATTAAGTCGACCAAGAAGACAACCTATACCAAATAATGATGGACACGCTTAAAGAAAAGGAAATTTCGAACCTAGAGGAATATGTTATCCTGCAAAAGACTCCATTTTCGAAAGAAACTATGGCAACTAGTCTCCCTCCTCACATCCAAATTCCTCCACTAAAATATGATGGGACTACTGATCTAGATGATCTTCTTGTAGCTTTTGAAAACTGGATGAACTTATGTAATGCTCTTAAGGCAGTTCGTTGCATACTTTTCCCTGTTGCTTTTCAAGGAGTAGCTATCAAATGGTACAAGAATTACCAAATGGAAACCATCTATTCTTGGGAAAAATTTACTATTGACTTCATGATCCAATTTTCTATATTCAAATATACAACTATGGACTTTAGCTTGTTGGTAATGGTCAGACAAAAACTAGGAGAACTACTTGGCGAATACTTGAACAAATTCAGCACTGAAGCATTAAAAGCAGAAAGTACAATCGATGGATAAAATGTTACGACAGTTCGATCAGGGTCGATCGATCAAAACCCTTTTTGGAAAGACCATTATATTGGATGAAGAGATCCACAACATTTCTTTCTTCAAGCTCAAAAGTTTATTCCAATGTACAAATTGCATCACGCTATGAAAGAATTTCATCGAGAATGTAAAGAAGAGAAATCCGATTCTAAGCATCACGATAAGAGACTAAGGAAAAGTGGAAACCAGAGGGGAAGACGAAAAGAGATTTCCAAATCTGATTATGTAGTCCTAAAAAAGCCCCTCTCCTACATATTTTCCATGGTGAAAGACAATGAAAATTTCCCTATTCCTTATAAGATCTGGAACGTTCCAGAGCCAAATAAAGGAGGTATTTAATGTGATTACCATAAAACAAATGGACTTGAAACCGACAAATGCCGCATTTTAGCAGAAGCAATTCAAGGCATGATTAAGTCAGGATTCTTAAAAGAGATCGTTAAAGAAACTTAAAAAGACATCTTATTCAAGCTAAGAAGAAAGCAGCTTGGCAACTTCAAAATATGGACCGCTACCAAATCATGAAGTCTGACAGCATTAGTTCAACTATGAACTCTCTTTTCTTATATCTTTTTAACTTGATTTGTACTTAGATTTGTATTTAAAATTGGCCAAGAACCGATTCAAAATTTGAGTGTCATTATAGGTAAAACAAAACCAGTTCATAGCATTCGACATACTCTTGGTGCTCAACAAATTTCTAGCTACCTGAAAAAGATAGCTCAAATACCTAATATGAGATGACTGTCAATATTTCAATCAATGCAATATAAAGGCTTGTAGTCATGACATATCAGATCGTATCAGTCCATCATCAATTTATGAGAAAGACTATGTACACCCACTCTATTTTTGGCAATTGTTTTAAAAGAAATTTCTCAAACATATCTTCATAGCAAAACTATTTTCAATTACCCTGCAACATAAGGAAGACAAATGTCTATCTCTTTCAAAAGTTGATTTGTGCAATCCTTTTAAGATATTATATCGCATTAATGAATGCACACAAGGGATTTTTAACTAAGCAATCTCAACATTTCAAAGTCCCTAAAACCATTTATAAGGAGGCCTATTTATACCTTTTCAAGAAAAGTTTTTAAGTTATCAAAAGTTTGTTGGCAAAAACTCAGATTAGAGAATCCTATTCTCGACTGAAAGACTATTGGTAAATGAATCATGACCACCCAGTTTCCTATTTAAGATCCGTGTCTCTATTATGAGAATAGAAAGAGAACCCTTACAAAAGGTGACGTTGAGAAAAGATTCTTTTATCAGAAGGATTCATGTATCCAAACCTCTTTCCAAAAGATAACCCCTCTATATACTAGAAGGGTTCAATTACAAAACTTCTTTAACTCAAAAGGGAATCTATTTTAATTGGCCAAAAAATGATTTTCATATAAAAATGATTTTTATATACAAATATTAAAGCCTATGATGCTATTCCATAACACCTCCTAGAAGAAGGGACAAAGCCTACGACGTTCTTTCGTAGCACCTCTTAGAGGAAGGGACATAAGCCTATAATAATCTTCCATAGCACCTCCTAGAGGGAGAGACAAATCCTCTAATGTCCAGTTCACCTCTTAAAGGAAGGGTCAAGTCAAGACCCATAAAAATAGATAGCTTCTAACATCCAATTCACCTCTTAGAGGTAGGGTCAGGTTAAGCACCCATTAGTAACTTTCCGAAGGAACGTCAACTTAACATACACTACATCCCTTAGAATCAAGGGAAGCCCAGAAGAGGCACCAAATAGATAAAGAGGGACAAAGATGTCCACAGCTCAAATCAAAAGTCAGAACCCAAAAGAACAAAGGGTTGAAGAAGGAAATCCATCCACCATCTAAGACAAATACGAAACCCAAGAGAGGGGTATAGACAAAGGCAAAGGGATGAAGATGTCCAATTCCATCATCGAAAACTGATAAAAAATCTCAAATTACAATTAGAAAGGACCAAATATGAGATAGCAAATTTTCGTATGTCCAAAACCTGAAGGGTGATTCTCAGGTTAAGAAATTAAGAAACTTGCATTCAGAAAGAAGTCACTAGACAAGAAAATGGATAGAGAAATCCTTTACATAAGATGGATAACAAAGATCTGTACAAAAGCTAAAGGGATGGAATAGATAGAAAATTCATACTATAAAGATATAAGTGACTTCATTCGAAGAATAAAGAGTAAACCACTCCTGAATCCTCAGAAATAAGGTGACCCCTTAAGATAGAAGAGTCCATACATTATATACGCATATGTATGTAACAATAAATTATTTGGGCCGCTGCACTACTGGATGGCCAAGCAGTAATATGGAACCACTATTCTAAATGATTGCAACTACTCGGCCCAAATATAACAAATATAATACTAACTTATAGGCCTAGGAATCTTTTTCTTAAACTTTCTAAGTTTACCATTACTAGATGGATCTCTAATTTTGTTCTTATATTGAATTAATTTTTAAATAGTGTATTCGTCAAATGGGATCGTAATAATATTTTGGTTGAATTCTCGATTTGTAAAATTTCAGTTTCCTTATTTCTTTTCATGAGGATTCCACATTGTGTTTCGAGGATTCTAAATTTCCTCATTGACTTTTATGATTATTTATGGATTTCATATACTTGGTTTCCCCATTAGATTTTTGTGGTGGTTTCTTATTGATCTCCTGTTTTAATGAATTCTTGATTTCCCTACTTCTTTTTTGAATTTCCATGATGATTTATGGACTTCTTATTGAATTTCAGACATTCTATAAGAAAGAATTTTGGGCAGTTTGATTGGTACATGAGGTCTTTACAAATTTTTGGTTACATTCCTGGATTCATGAATTTTCAGTTTCTTTTCATAGTGATCTCCTATTTAGTAAATTCCAAATTTCCATATTAACTTTTTTGATGAATTGTGAGTTTCATAATTTCCTTATTAAGATTTCATATGTCTTGTGAATTCTGAATTTCCACATTGGCTTTTAGGATGATTTATGTATTCGAAATTCTTAATTTCCTTATTATGATTTTGGAATGAAATCTTATTGATTTTCTTGCTTTCATTAACTTTTATAATGATTTGCAAATTGCATACACTTGGTTTCCCCATTGGGTTTTTGTAATGACCTTTTTTTTCCTTTGTTTTTATGAATTCTTAGTTCCTTGGCTTCCTTATTGAATTTTTATAATGATATGTGAATTTCATATTCCTGATTTCCTTATTGGATTTTTGATGATCTCTTATTGGTTTTCTAATTTAGTGAATTCTAAACTTCCTTGTTAATTTTGATGGTGATTTATGGATTTCTTATTCCTGATTTCCTTATTGGATTTTTGATGATCTCTTATTGATCTCCTAATTTTGTGAATTTTAAATTTCCTTATTGATTTCTATGATGATTTATAGATTTCATATTCCTGATTTCCTTATTGAATTTTTTACGATCTCTTATTGGTTTTCTGATTTAGTGAATTATAAACTTCCTTGTTAATTTTGATGGTGATTTATGGATTTCGTATCTACGATCTCCTCATTAGATTTTTGATGATCTCTTAATTGAGTTTCTGATTTTGTGGATTCTAAGGTCCCTTACTGATTTTATGATTGTTTATGGGTTTCATATTCTAGATTTCCTTATTTTATTTTTGATTTGATATGTGATTTTATGCGTTATAAATTTCTTTATTGGATTTTTATGGTGGTTTGCGATCTTTTCATTAAATATCCGAATTTGAATTCTATACAAGATTTTCTCAATGTCAAATGGGATTCCCATTAAAGGTTAGGCTAAAAAGAAAAGAGAAATCCCTAATCTTCATATTACAAAACAGAATAAAAAACAATTTATTAATTTATGAGTAAATAAATGAAAGTTACTAACATACAGTGCAGGAGTGGAAAGGAATTATAGTAAAATCACAAGAAGAGGCCATTTCAAGCAGAAAACTTATATCTAATGATTGAAGAAAAGATATGGAGCGTATAATAGATTTCTTCAAAAGTTCCTTTATTTGAGCCAATTCCTACTGGCCAAGTGATATTATTCCACATTTCTAATATTAGTAACAAAAATAAATTTGAGTATGTATTGTTAAAAATGCTTTATCCAAAGACATTACAAAATAACATCTTGAACATTGGCTTTATAAATTTAAAATTACCCATTAAGGTCTCATAATAAGGTTATGACCCTAATAGAAATTATTAACTGCGTCACAGGAAATAAAGATAGAAGTTCTTTGGAGTTTTTGTCCTAAGAACAAAAACTTCTTTCATACTAAGGGGCAAAATTTTATCGATGAAATGTTCTCAAGAATAAAAGTATGAAAGAAGGATCAAGAGTATTGGCGAAGATCAGGAGGCATTATGATGGTCTATCTAAACATTAAATAAAGATTTCGACAAGGAGATAATAGCACCAGTGCACCTTTCAAAGAGGTCAAAAGGAAGTTTCAACAGATTATTGGATAAGTAAAGAGTTTAGATGAGGTCAAAAGCTAATTTCCAAAGGCAATGAATAACTTACTTTCAGCATTTTTTGCCAAGCCATTCGTAATGATTGGTTTCTTCTTCATTTACCTCCATTAGAAGAACATTCAGGAAAGGCGACCCATTCGAAAGCATATGCTAGCCTTTTGAATTGCTTAAAGCTACCCTCACCTATGGAGAAAAGACTACGCATACACTACCACCGAAGCATAAGGTTCTGCATCAGTTAGATGGATCTCTTTCGAATCGTGTCACATGCAGCTAATTCCTTAATGATGTTTTGACTTATTTGAAACCTATCAAGTATATGTTTTGATAGCTCCAAAGGCCAACACTCATTCTAGATTACATAGCACATAAACAGCTAAGTAGAAAGAACATCTAAATATCTTTCGATAAAGTTGGAAGCTATCAAGCAAAACCTTTCGATTAGGTTAGAAGCAGTCAATCAAAGCACCTTCCAATGAAGTCGAAAGGAGTAAAGCAAGAAAGAAGGAAACCAATCTTCAACGGCAACAGAAGGCTGGCCATATAACCCTTTTGACTAGGTAGAAAGCTGAGATCTAGAGATGCACACGAAAGCAAGAAAGTAACCTTTCGACCATGTCGAAAGCATTGGGTCGAAAGGTGCCAACCCACACTTATAAATAAGACCTTAGAGGTTTGGTTTAAAGGATTCGATTTCTTTCACTTTCGATTTATATTTTCTAAAAGCTTGTAAACCCTAATTCCCAAATCAAATTGGGGATTTGATCAATTTGTATAACTTAGTTTGATAAAAAGTGAGATTATGATAATCTTGATTATACGACAGTATTAAGCTTCTAGTTTTACATAGATATGTCAATCAGGTGTCAAACTAGTCGAAAGGATCCCTTTTGACTAGGTTGAAACCCCTAGTTCACACATTTCCTAAGAGGTTTAGCTCATATCTACAAGATAACAAGTGTTAACCTTTTGACCAAGTTGAAACCCTTTCAGCTCAACTATTTCCAAAATCATTAGGTCCCCTACTTAAAGCATCTCGGTAGTGTCGAAAGAAAGTTCCGATAGAGTCACAAACCAACCAGTTCGGAAGGATTTTCTGAAGGTAAAATTGGCCTTTCGACTGTGACGAAAGGTGCTAAAGAGGTGTCTTCAACCGTTTTTCCCAACTTGAAGAGTGTTAGCTTCATTCATCGATTCAGAAACAAGTTTCGAAGGAATCGTTATTACTTCAAGCTTCGTTTTGAGGTGTTGACAAGTTTTCTTATCAATGATAGGGCTTTTCATAGGTTAGACTAAAATGATGCTACACACAGAAATGAATCTATGGAGGAGAAATAGGTTATTGGTGAGCCCGTAAAACCATTAGGATCAATTGACCCTAGAAGAACTAAATTAGGGACAGACCGTCCAGAAGAGAGTATCTAACAGAAGTTAGGTTATTTTTTATTTTGTTTGGTAGGCTTGAGTTAGCCAAAGGTTAGTAGGTTGCCAAACAAAACTATAGTGTTCAGATATATTTTATAAGGATATTAATGAGGGGATACCTATTCTGGTAAGTGGCATGGTCTCACATAATATCGTATAACCAAGATGTGTAGAATTATTCTGACCGGGCTTTATGTCTGACTCGAAGTTTATGTTTTCCCCTTGAACTCTCTGGTGCTCAAAATTGATTCGAGTAGGCCAAGGGTTGAGGATTTACAGGTTTAGTAGGTGGACGAATAATACTTTCGAAGATGAGCAGGAAGTTGTTGCTAGCTATATTTAGGAGTTGTTTTGTTTTATTTCTGTTGTGTTGTATCAAGTCAGTTATGACTATCTAGTACTTTGGTCATCCAATGAGGCATCTTTATATGTCGCTCTTGGCGTATTAATGTAATAATTATAATTGATTTAAACCTGGGAAATGTTTGGGATCATGTAACCTAGCTATGAAATATTGTTTTGAAATGTAATCAGAAAAGTGTTTTAATCTGTGTTGTTTTGAAACATATATTGTTTGCTTATATAAAAAATGTGGCTTTAAAATAGAATTACTGATAGTTTTGCACGATCCGGTATCGTGCTTTCATACTTTTTTTATTTCCTTGCATTGTTGGTTGCTTGCATTTAAAAAAAATTAAAAATTCAAAAACAAAAACAAAATCCATTTGTAGTTGCATTGTTGCAATCACGTTCATTTTCAGTTTGTATTCATACCATCTTGTTTTTCTTTTCTAAGGGAAACACTCAAATCCACATAAGGTATAGGATTTCATCACCTCTTTCTTGGGCCATAAATTGCATTTCATTTTAGAATTTGCCAATAATAACGGTTAGACTTCAGACTCAAGGGAGTCGCGAGCTCACCTAGGACTTAACTGTATCTTGACTAGTTATCACCTAGGACTTAATTGTATCTTGACTAGTCGTCTTCTTTGAACAATTTATTTTCTTGGTGTTTAGGCTATGGTATAGCAATAATCGGTTATAAATATTAAAGTGCTTCGTAAATATTATATTGATTGTTTCTCTGAAGGAACTTAAACCTTTGGTTGTATTGCTACGGTGATTCGTGGTGCACCGATAACTTCTTTCTGTTACCTGGCTAAAAACTATCTTGTTGGATTAAGACAAAGTGTGATTATACAATTTTGGATTAGGAGCTACTTAGAAAAGAACATTTGTAATTAAGTCATTGCATTCATTTAGTTGCATTAGTTCTTGCATATTTAGAAACAAGAAATTCAAAATCCAAAACAAAAAAAATTGTAAATTTTCCTTAACTTAGTTTTTTTTTAAATCTTTTCCTTTGAAATTTTCCAATCAAAATAAAAAATCCAAAGAAAATAGTTTTTTTAGAAAACAAAAAATCCAAAAAAATATAATCTTTTCAAAAAAAAAATTGAAAATCTAAAAAAACAAAAAATCATTCTTCCTTTTGAAAAATAAATCTTTCTTGGTAATTTTTTTGTATATTAAATTTTTTTTTGAAAATGTCTGAATTTCCTTACTCGTGTGAATTTTACAATAGGTCTAAAAATATAATGATCCATATAATTTCACATCAAATTCTTATGGATATTTTATTGACAACTATTGTGCAAAAAATTCGCATGTTAACCACAAAGTTTTCAAAATCATGACCAGCCCTCAACTCTTGTGTTTGCGAAAAAAATGATCACAAACCCCAGAAGCAGTGAAAACACCCGTGTATGTACACGGATTCACAATATTCCGACATAGATCTCAGATTCAGATAAAGTAGAGAATAAAAATGAAGAAACGGTAAAATTAAAATGGAAGAAAGCAGGAAAGAACACAAGGTTTATAGTGGTTCGGCAATCCGACCTACGTCCACTTTGAATCAATCCTTTTTATTCCTTTTATATTGTAATTAAAAAATGGCAGAGCTTCGCCTAGGAGAGAAGAAGAAGATCCTGTTGTTAGTTGCCATAGGACTCCTATTTATAGATGTAGATCCGAAAATCTCCGCCTCAAAACCTAGACAATCTCTTTTCTTGCGCAAGTGGGCCCACCAGATCGATGTGTGTTCAATTCGTATTGGTCCAAAAGTGGTCCAATCGAGTAGAGATCGATCATGGAGGCTCTTGATGCATCAGGAAGCTCCTCTGAAAATTTCATTGCATTTGGACTGGTAGATGTTGAGTTACGATCGATGCGAGTGTCGTTTGCGAGTATGTTAGGAGCTTCGTATCCATAGATTTTGTATCCATCCATCATCCTCCTTTCGTATCCATCCGCTCCCCTTTACTTCAAATCAATGACGTGGCTCGAAAACCCAGGGTAGATCTGTTTTCGATGCCGAGTTGACTGCTTCCTCATTTAAATACATTTCCTCCATATCAATCTAGGACACTTATTTTGCATCGATGATTCGATGGCCTTTTCGTATCCATCCATCAATCCCCCTTCGTATCGATCAACATATACCCGCTGTTCTGTTCGTATCGACCCCCTGCTTGCTTTTCGTGTCCATCGAACCCACTTTGATGCACGCTCTTCGTATCCATCCTTTGCGTTTGTCCTTTGTATCCATCGAATTGTGATGCAGTGCACCATGATAAGTCGCCTGCTATGAGTCGCTCGGCCTGCTATGAGTCACATTTCCTTAAGTCGCATCATGATAAGTGACCTAACGAGTTAGCGCATCATAATAAGCGACCTGGCGAGTTAGCGCATCATGATAAGCGACCTAGCAAGTTAGCGCATCATAGTTAGCGATCTAGCGAGTTAGCACACCATGATAAGCGACATAGCGAGTTATCTTAACCTTAAGTCGCTCAACCTTAAGTCGCAGTTCTCTAGGTCGTTCACTTATGCCGCATCTCTATAGGTCGTTCATCTATGCCGCATGGTTCTCTAGTCGCATGAAGCTTATGTCGCTTAAGCCGTTCCTGAAGCTTATGTCGCAAGAAGCTGTGCTACCTTTATAACTCGTATGCGTTAGGTCGTGTGTTGTATATGTTAAGTCGCATGTGTGTAATTGTTGTTAAGTCGTATATCGTGAGTCGTATGTTGTTATGTTGTAATTGTTGTTAAGTCATATGTCGTGAGTCGTATGTTGTTATGTTGTAATTGTTGTTAAGTCGTATGTCATGGGTTGTATGTGTTGAGTCGCGGGTGTGTTGTAATTTCCTATAAATAGGGGTGTGTTGTCATTTGTAAAAGGAGTTGATTTTGAAATAAAATTGTGTGTGAGCTTTGGCCCACCATTTTGGAAGTTGAGTGTGATCTCCTTCTACTTTCCATCTTCGGGTTATTCGTGAGCGAATCAACGAATTTGAAGCCAATTCTCGGTATCACTTACGAGTGATCAACGATCGAATTGTAGATCTTTCAACGCGGCATCTTGCGAGATCAACGAGTTGGAGATAGCTAGATTCCGGCATCATCACGATCAACGGAATTGAGCATTTATCGTTCTATCGGTTTATTTGACACGAAATCATTATTTCGTGAGGAAGATCCTGGATAGGTTGTGATGGTTTGGTATCTAAACTGTTCGAGCCTAGTTAAAGCTGCGTCAATTGGTATCAAAGCTCGATCAGAGACGGAAACAAGATTGTTTAATGATCATGCCTCCGAGACGTGCTAATCGCTATCATAATGTTGAAGACTTGTATAGAAGACAAGAAGCTGAGCGGATTGAGCAGCGTATCAATGAAAAATTCAATGAGGGTATTGAAAAATTAGAGAAATTGATGAACGACATGAATCGAAATCAAAGGAGAAAGTCACCGGTTTCGAACCAGGGTGGAAACAGGGTTTCACCATCGGTTTCGGAAGAAAGGAGAATGTCACCCCAGTCTTATCGAGATAGGAGAGAATCATCAGTTTCAATGATGCGAGACCGCCATGGGTACCGAAATGAAGAAGGAAGAACTCAACGTGGGTTTGAAAATGAACCATATCGTTATGCTGAAAGACAGGGTAGAAGGGACATGCGTGGTCGTAGGGATGTAGATGGTCAAGATCGATATCGAAATACATATGATTTTGAGGAAGATGGCGATGAAGGTAGTATTCATTATCGAACTCGAGGCCAAGTGTGAAATCCATATCTGGATTCAGAAAATGATCGTAAATGGGAGTCGGGTATGAGGATGGAAATTCCAGAATTCAAAGGTGGTATGCAAGCAGAAGAATTTCTTGATTGGTTGTCGAATGTTGAAGAAATTTTGAAATTCAAGGAGGTGCCTGAGAATCGCAGAGTCCAATTAGTTTCTACAAGACTAAGGGGAAGAGCTATGGCTTGGTGGCGACAAACTAAACTAACTCGGGAGAGAATGGAAAAATCAAAAGTTGTCACTTGGGAGAAGATGAGAAAGATGATGAAAGTGACTTTCTTGCCGTACAATTATCAATCTCTTATGTATCAACGTTTGCAGAATTTGAGACAAGGGACGAAGATAGTGAATGACTATTCAGATGAATTCTATCAATTGATTGCAAGGAATGACATTATGGAAACCTAGGGACAACTAACGACTCGATATATTGGAGGATTACGATTGCAAATTCAAGACATGGTTAATATGTTTAATCCAATGTCTGTTGCTGAAGCACATCAGAATGCTCTAGCTTGGAAGAAACAAGGTAGACGAGGAATTGGTGTGTTTGCAGGTTCTAACAACCAGAATAAGGGTGCTAGTAGCAGTGCTAATGTTTCCAAGGCAGTCAATAAACCAATTATCAATGAAGCCGCTAAAGCAAAGGTCAATAATAGTATCAAGTGCTATAATTGTCAGGAGTTTGGACATAAAAATAATGAATGTACAAAGCCAAAGAAGAGAGCATTAGTTGCAGAGGAATGTGAGTATGAGGATGTGGAAGATGAAATTGATTATTCTCAACCATTGAAGTTTGATGAAGAAGTTGTGTCAGGAGACGAAGGGTGTAATTTTATGATAAGCAGGTCTTGTTTAGTGCCAAAGCATGAGAATGAATCTAGTTGGCTGAGAAGCAATATCTTTCAGTCTACATGTACTATCTTGGGAAAGGTTTGTCGATTTGTTATTGATGCGGGAAGCTGCGATAACATTATTTCTGAAGAAGCCGTCAAGAAGTTAGGGTTGAAGACTGAAAAGCACCCTAGACCTTACAAACTGGCATGGCTAAAGAAAGGTGGAGAAGTGACAGTGAGAAGACGAGCATTTGTTACATTTTCTATTGGGAAGAAGTACAAAGATGATATATGGTGTGATGTTGTCGATATGGATGTGTGTCATCTGCTATTGGGAAGACCATGGCAATATGATAGAGCTGTACAACATAATGGTCGCACCAACAGCTACAGTTTCATGTTCGAAGGAACCCAAGTTACCTTAGTTCCTAAGAAGCGTGAACAAAGCAAAAACAAGTCATAGAAGAAAGTGGAACCAACTAGTCTATTATCTACTAGAGAATTTGTTAAAGAAGTGGAAGATAGTGCTGAATTGTTTATGTTGATTGGGTATGAAACAAGTGAAGATCTTGAAATTCCTGCGGAGGTTAGACCAGTGTCAAATGAATTTGAAGATGTCTTTCCTGCGGAATTACCCAAGGAATTACCGCCACTGAGGGATATACAACATCAAATTGATCTAGTGCTAGGTGCTGTTTTACCGCATAGGCCGCATTATCGTATGAGTCCAAAAGAGCATGAAGAGTTGAGGAGACAGGTTGAGGAGTTGTTTAAGCAAGGGCGTGTTTGAGAGAGTCTCAGTCCTTGTGTTGTACCAGCTCTGTTGGTACCGAAGAAAGATGGTTCATGGAGAATGTGTACAGACAGCAGGACACTCAACAAAATAACTGTCAGATACAGATTTCCTATGCCAAGGCTTGATGATCTATTGGATCAACTTAGTGGGTCTGTAATATTTTCTAAGATCAACCTTAAGAGTGGTTATCATCAGATTCACATAAGACCAGGTGATGAATGGAAACAGCATTCAAGACTCGGGAAGGATTATATGAATGGCTGATCATGCCGTTTGGTCTATCTAATGCACCAAGCACATTTATGAGGGTGATGAATGAAATTTTCAGACCTTACATCGTGAAGTTTGTTGTAGTCTACTTTGATGTATCTTGATATGTAATGCTAGCACAGAGGAGCATATTCAACACTTGCGAAAGGTGTTAACTATTCTTCGTCAAGAACAGTTCTATGCAGCGATGAAGAAATGCGTGTTCATGATGCCAAGTGTTTTATTTCTGGGTTATGTCATATCCAAGGAAGGAATACAAGTGGACCAGAGTAAAGTAACCGCAATCAGAAATTGGCCACAGCCCAAAACTATAACAGAAGTCAGAAGTTTCCATGGGTTAGCTTCATTTCATCGAAGATTTATACCGCACTTTAGTAGTGTGATGACTCTTGTTACTGATTGTATGAAAGGAAAGCAGTTTTCGTGGACGAAAGAGGTAGGATCTGCTTTTGAACAAATCAAGGAACTTTTAATCTCAACACCGATTCTAGTGTTGCCAGATTTTCAGTTACTATTTGAGTTACATACAGTTGTGTCCAAAGTTGGGATTGGAGGAGTGTTGAGTCAGAAGAGTCGTCCAATTGCCTATTTCAGTGAAAAACTTTCGGGAGCAAGCGATACAATACTTATGATGTGGAGTTTTATGCTATTGTGTAGGCCATGAAGCATTGGAGACGTTACTTGTTCCATAAAGAATTTATTTTGTATACGGACCATGCAGCATTGAAACATTTACAAGGGAAGAATAAAATTGCAGCTAGGCATGCATCGTGGATAGCTTATTTGCAACAATTTACATTCATCGTAAAGCACAAGTCAAGAGTAACTAATCGCATCGCCGATGCATTGAGTCGGAGGGAGAATTTACTAACAACCATGCGTATAGAGGTGATGAGTTTTGATTTACTTCCAGATCCGCTTACTTCAGATTCATATTTTTTCGAAATCTTAGACAAAATCAAGCAGGGAAACTTGGATGGATATATGCTGGTTGATGGTTTTCTATTCACAGGAAATCAGTTGTGTATTCCAGATTACAGTCTACGAATGAAAATCATTAAAGAATTACATGAAGAAGGACACGTGGGCCGCGACCGTACTATGTAGTTGATCTTAAAGTCTTATTTTTGGCCGTCAATGAGGAAGGAGGTTGTAAAGTTCGTTCAGAGGTGCCATATTTGTCAAGTTTCAAAGGGGACCACAAAAAATGCAGGTTTATATATGCCGTTGCCTATACCTACTAAACCATGGGTGGATGTTAGTATGGACTTTGTATTTGGTTTGCCGAGGGCGCAACGTGGCAATGATTCTATCTACGTGGTGGTTGATCCGTTTTCAAAAATGGTACATTTTATCGCATGTAAGAAAACGGCAGATGTAGTTAATATCGCACAGTTATACTTCAGAGAGATCTATCGACTTCACGGATTGCCTGATCTATTGTATCGGATAGAGACACTCGTTTTCTAAGTCATTTTTGGATGAG
The DNA here is from genome assembly GCA_030765085.1 of Allium cepa. Lineage (NCBI taxonomy): Eukaryota > Viridiplantae > Streptophyta > Magnoliopsida > Asparagales > Amaryllidaceae > Allium > Allium cepa. The sequence goes on along the minus strand of CM060934.1, from coordinate 483,682,442 downwards.
TCTATGGAGAATGGTCGGGATAAAGCTGAAATTGAGTAGCACTTATCATCTACAGACGGATGGACAGACAGACGTTGTGAATAGATCCCTGGGTAATCTATTGAGATGCCTTGTGAATGACAATTTGAAGAGTTGGGATTCCAAGCTGTTTCAGGCTGAGTTTGCACACAACCATGCAGTTAATCGTAGCACTGGGTTCAGTCCATTCCAGATCGTTTACTCAACAATTCCTAAGGAACCATTAGACTTATCTATAGTACCACAGCAGAAAGGAGTGATCAAACGAGCTAGGGATTTTGTGAATGAATTGCAAGAGTGCCACAAGGTTGTGCAGGAACGATTGCTTAAGGCGAATGAGAAATATAAGCAATCCGTAGATATTAAACGACGAAATGTTGAGTTCAAAGAAGGAGATTTTGTATATACAGTATTGAGTAAGGATCGATTTCCTATGGGTACTTACAAAAGACTAGCTGCTAGAAAGATTGGTCCTTTGGAAATCGTAAAGAAGATTAATGAGAATGCTTATTAGTTAAGATTGCCGGATCATATCCATACTGCTGGCGTTTTCAACGTCAAACACTTGATTCCATATCATGAGAATAAGTATGTCGAAAAAGAGGAAAGTGTAAATTCAGGGTCAGACTCTTTTTAACCAAGGGAGGATGACGCAGCGCACCATGATAAGTCGCCTGCTATGAGTCGCTCGGCCTGCTATGAGTTGCGTTTCCTTAAGTTGCATCATGATAAGCGACCTAACAAGTTAGCGCATCATAATAAGCGACCTAGCGAGTTAGTGCATCGTGATAAGCGAACTAGCGAGTTAGCGCATCATAATAAGCGATCTAGCGAGTTAGCGCACCATGATAAGCGACATAGCGAGTTATCTCAACCTTAAGTCGCTCAACCTTAAGTCGCAGTTCTATAGGTCGTTCAATTATTCCGCATCTCTATAGGTCGTTCATCTATGCCGCATGGTTCTCTTAAGTCGCATGAAGCTTATGTCACTTAAGCCATTCCTGAAGCTTATGTCGCACGAAGCTGTGCTACCTTTGTAACTCGTATGTGTTAGGTCCTGTGTTGTATATGTTAAGTCGCATGTGTGTAATTGTTGTTAAGTCGTATGTCGTGAGTCGTACGTTGTTATGTTGTAATTGTTGTTAAGTCGTATGTCATGAGTCGTATGTTATGTTGTAATTGTTGTTAAGTCATATGTGGTAGGTCGTATGATGTTGAGTCGCGGGTGTGTTGTAATTTGCTATAAATAGGGGTGTGTTGTAATTTGTAAAAGGATTTGATTTTGAAATAAATTTTTGTGTGAGCTTTGGCCACTATTTTTGGAAGTTGAGTGTGATCGCTTTCTACTTTCAATCTTCGGGTTATTCGTGAGCGAATCAACGAATTTGAAGCCAATTCTCGGTATCACTTACGAGTGATCAACGATCGAATTGTAGATCTTTCAACACGGCATCTTGCGAGATCAACGGGTTGGAGATAGCTAGATTCCGGCATCATCACGATCAACGAAATTGAACATTTATCGTTCTATCAGTTTATTTGACACGAAATCATTATTTCGTGAGGAAGATCCTGCATAGGTTGTGACGATTTGGTGTCTAAACTATTTGAGCCTAGTCAAAGCTGCGTCAAATTGCTTCATCTATCGTATCGATACGTACCATATCGATACGAACAACATCCATCGATCCAAAGTGATCCATGCCGATCGATACGAACCATATCGATATGAACGACTCCCACCGATCCAAAGTGATCCATGCCGATCGACACGAACCATATCGATACGAACGACTTCTATCGATCCAAAGTGATCCATGTCGATTGATACGAATCATATCGATATGAAGGTATCGATACCAACCATTTCTCTCCAATAATGATCCATCCATATCTCGAACGTACGAACTCCGATTGACCTGAAATTTGAATGTAGCTCTCCTAGCCTTGTTCTTCATTCCCAATCGATCCCATCTTAATTGAAGCTCGGTCAATTTTTGATGGTATCAATCATAGACTTGTTTCCAGTCAATCTCCAATCCTGATATCCAGCCTCTCCAGCCAATTTTTGGATATCTCGACCTTGAACAAAAGGCGGGGTAACATTTTCCCCCCAAAACATGCCTTGTGTTAAGAAGGTATGTTTTGAATAGCTTTGAATCCGACATCTGAAGTCCATATTCCATCCATAGCCATACCATCCGATCCATAATCCAATCCATTACCAAGTCATCCTATCTGGGTCCTTATCCAAATCCGCGACTGCTCCGAGTCGATGTCCGATTTCGAATCCAGCAACCAAATCGTTAGCCAATTTCATATCCATCTGAACGCGACAACCGAGCTCTAACCCATCCATATTCAATAATCGAATCCAGGACCTCTCTAGGTCGATATCCAAATTCATAACCTCTCCGGGTTCTTGCTAAGCGCAATCCATACTCGACGATCTATATTGAACAACACCTTGATATTCTTGGTTCAGTGTCCCTGAACGCCGAGTAATGCCATGGCTTAAGTACTAAGCTGAATCCTGATCGCTCCGGACCCTTGCCGGGTATAGTTCATACTCGACGACCTGAAATAGTATCCGATAATATATGGCCTAAGTCCTAGGCCAAATCTTGGTCTCTCTGGACCCTTGCCGAGGATAGTCCATACTCGACGACCTGAATAAGTCAATTTGCCACGCTCGGACAAAGCGACTTACCCCTTGTAAGGCATAATCTCTGCTCGACGGCCATTTGCCAAAAGCCAGATAAAAAATCCAATCGACATCCAATCTAAAATCCAGATCAAATCGGAAAACCAAAAATCCATACCAGAAATCTAAACCAATATCCAAATCAGAAAACAAACATCCAAACTAAAATCCAAACCAGAAAACAAACAAAACCAGGAGTTCAAAACCAAACTCCGAAACCTAACCAGAGAAAAAAGAAAATGTCCAACCCAAAAAAGAAAATACAGAATTCACAAACTATAGCATCGTGGTTTATCATCATCTTAGAGCATTCCTAGAGAATAACTCCATCCCCGTACATGAGTAAGTGACTTGGCTATTTGCCCACAGTCTGCTACTTATTCCATATCATCCGTGTTAGTCGATAACCGATCGATCATCATTCCTAGACCTCGTGCCATCGTCGTTTGAGGTAGATGGTGGCTCCTCCTATTCCACTGTCGCATTCCGAGCTCCGACATATTGTCGCAATTGACCATTCCTTACATGCTCCTCGATTATATCCTTCAAATGCCTGCAGCTATTGGTATCATGCCGGTCCAAATCGTGAAAAAGACAGTGCCTTCCTGATTCCCTTTCACGTTCCGAGGGTTCTCTCCTTGTTGGCCTTCTGTAGGGAAGGCGTTCCCGAGTTTCTGTTAATATCCGCTCTAATGTTTCATTCAACACTGTGTAAGTGGAGAATTTTGGCTCTCCCCAACATTTCCTTGCCCTGCCAAAGTTGTAATCTGACTTCCTCTTTCCTTTATCCTTATCCTTACCCGAGCTTTCACCGCTGGTTCTCCGTCCTTGAGCACATTTACTTCCTTTAACTTCATATCCAAACATGCATCCTCTCGTTGAAGAAATCTTTCGACCTCATGAAAGAATTCCCCATGATCTATTGGTGGGTCCCGTATCAATTATACTTTGAAGTCCAAGTTATACCTGCCCTCTGACATTGTCGCCACTAAAACCATCGACGGATTTGGTCGATCCACTGAGGAAACTGCTGCATTGAACCGAGTCAAGAAAGCCATGAGCGATTATCCTGTCTTTTGCTTCACCGACATTAGCATCATCACATTCTTTGGCCTTTTGATATGAACCCAAAACTGCTTTAAAAACCTGTCCACCAATTCCGTCCATGTCCTGATAGATCCATCCTCCAACTGCCTGAACCATATATCAGCTAAATCCGTCAAGTACAAAGGAAAACACTGGGCCATAACTTCCTCCAATTCCCCCAAGCACTTCCACATGTCTTGTGTATCTCATCAAATGATCGGTAGGATCAGCCTTGCCGTTGTATACCTCCAGATTAGGCAGCTTGAACTCTGGTGGGTTCCGAGCCATTCCGATTTCACGGGTAAACAGACTCCTGTTTACTCCTTCCGGATCTCTATTTGCTAAACCTTTCCGCATAGTTCGTCTGATAATCTCAGCTAATCCAGCGTTGTCCACCAAGGGTTGCCCCCCAAGTCCCCGAGGGAATTCTGGCACATACTCTTCATCACATACTCTTGTGCTCTTTCTAGCATCTTGTTGTATGGTGTCACCTAGAATTCCTCCATGAATCAGTCCATCATTGCCAGGTGGTGTTCCCCCAAGCCTGGATCCATCCAGATTAACAGTTGTGTTCTAATTAGGGGCTGCGCTTTGTTGAGCTACTCCATCTGATTGCCTATTGAGTCCTTCTGTTCCAGCTCCGTGGATCTGAACTCCAACAGCTCCAGCTGTTCCTGCTTATCCAAACTGCCTGAGAAGGTTCTGCATCATTTCCTCCTTCCTTTTCAACAATTCCTCCTGCATAGCTCCAATCATCATCTCCATTTCATCTATGGTGATGAAAACTGAGGTCTGGTTTGCTCTTGAGGAAGCCTCCTGACTCCCTTCATGCTAACTCCTTTCCACTCTGTCTCCTTGTTGATTGCTTTGTCATGTTCCCTTTTAGATCTAATCCTCTGGCTTTCCAAATCTGAAATCAAAATCCGGTATAGCGGGTGCTAGTCCTTCTCAATGAAAGCACCAAAGTATTTGCGCCAAAAATGGTCATAAACCCCAGAAGTAGTGAAAGCACCAGTGTATGTACACTGATTCACAATATTCCAACACAGATCTCAGATCCAGATAAAGTAGAGAATAGAAATGAAGAAACAGCAAATTAAAATGGAAGAAAGCTATAAAGAACACAAGGTTTATAGTGGTTCGACAATCCGGCCTACGCCCACTTTGAATCAATCCTTTTTATTCCTTTTATACTGTAATTGCAGTTACAAGCCTTTGAAAATTAATAGTAAAAAATGGCAGAGCTTCGCCTAGGAGAGAAGAAGATCCTCTTTTTAGTTGCCATAGGACTCCTATTTATAGGTGAAGATCTAAAAATCTCTGCCCCAAAACCTAGAATACCTCTTTTCTTATGCAAGTGGCCCACCATATCAATCCAGAGTGACTGGTATCGATGCGTGTTCAATTTGTATCGGTCCAAAAGTGGTCCAATCGAGTTGAGATAGATCATAGAAGTTCTCGAGTGCATAAGGAAGCTCCTTTAAAAATTACATTGCATTTGGACCTATAGATGTTGAGTTATGATCGATGCGAGTGTCGTTTGCAAGTATGTTGGGAGCTACATATCCTTGGATTTCGTATCCATCCATCATCCTCCTTTCGTATCAATTCTTTCCCCTTTACTTCGTATCGATGACGTGGCTCAAAAACCCAGGGTAGATCCGTTTTTAATGCCGAGTTGACTTCTTCCTCATTCAAATACGTTTCCTTCGTATCGATCTGGGATGCTTATTTTGCATCGATGATTCGATGGCGTTTTCATATCCATCCATCAATCCTCCTTCGTATAGATCAACATATACCTACTGTTCTGTTCGTATCGATCCCTTGCTTGCTTTTTGTGTCCATCGGACCCACTTCGATGCACGCTCTTCGTATCCATCCTCGGCATATGTCCTTCGAATCCATTGAATTGCTTTATCTATCGTATCGATACGAACCATATCGATACAACATCCATCGATCCAAAGTGATCCATGCCGATCGATACGAACCTTATCGATACGAACGACTCCCATCGATCTAAAGTGATCCATCCCAAGCGACACGAACCATATCAATACGAACGACTTCTATCAATCCAAAGTGACTCATGCCAATCGATACGAATCATATCGATACGAAGGTATTGATACTAACAATTTCTCACCAATATTGATCCATCCATATCTCAAGCGTACAAACTCCGATTGACCTACAATTTGAATTGTTGCCTCTCCTAGCCTTGATCAGCATTCCCAGTCGATCCTATCTTGATTGGAGCTTGGTCAAATTTTGAAGGTATTGATCATAGCATTATTTCCAATCGATCTCAAATCCTGATATCCAACCTCTCCAGCCAATTTGTTGATATCCCTGCCTTGAACAAAAGGCGGGGTAATATTTTGAAAATAGTATTGAAACGATTTTGTCTTTAATTGAACTCTATACACAAAAATATAAAATGATAAATGATTTGTGTAATTTATATTTGCGCAATAACTCACGTCAATGATTTCAAAATAATCAAAATTTGAATTCTCCTCAAAAATCAAATGATTTTGATTTTAACTTGTACCAATGCAATTTTGAATTCCAAAATGAATTTTAAAATTGAAACGAAAATGGAAACAATTGTTTAAATGATTTTGACAATGAGAATAATTTCAATTATGGTGCGATTGACAATTTTTACTCTCAACAATTTCAAATTGAAAATTCTCAAATTAATAATTATAAATTGGATTTTGTTGAGAAAATGGAAGAAATTCACAAAGATCACACAGATTTGTTGTTTGAAACATATATGAAACAACATGTGCAACAAAATCAAATCACAATGTGTCACGAGTCAAATAATAATTCACCTTTTACCAAAATTTACCATTTTCAAATAACAACTTTTGAAATTGAAAATGACAATCTTAGTGAAATTTTGAAAATACGGTAATTGAGTTGGATTTCAATTCTTTGAGAGTGTGGACCAAGTTTAAAATTCGATCTTCCTTTTTTCGATTGTGAAAAATTGAATACAACAACTTTGGATTTTGAACATAATATATGCAACGAAATTGTGAATAATTCAACAAAGGAGGACGAATTTTATGAGCACAAATTTTTTGGGATTTTCGAAGATGAGTTGTTGAATTATGAAAGGTCAAATTTAAATCAACATTTTGATTTTAAAATCAATAATTTTGAAGAATTTGTCAATGATGAGCTTGAATTTAAATTTAGTGAAAATAAACTTGAACTTCGGCAAATTCTTCTATCTACCCCAAAAATCATTGAAAATAAAATAACTCATACGATTTTTAATAAAACGACATTCGTTTTTCCAAACCAACATTCAACTTTGAAACCTTTTATGATTTTTTTTTGTACTTAAGCTATGTCTCTCGTACTTGACGAGACAAATGAATTGGTCTTTGAAAGACCGTTTATTTACTCTTTAACGTTATATTTTCTTATGTCATGTAAATAATAATCTTTTCATTTTCATGTAAATATAGGTCATATTTTTATTTTATTTTATTTTTCTTCCTTTACTTGGGTCGACTGTGGGGACACAGTCAAAATCAAGTGTGATGGGAGTCTCATCTACATTTTTTATTTTTCATGGTTTATTTTCTTTCCAAAACTCAAAATTTAATAAAAAAAACAAAAATCCTAAGACAATTTTCTTTTTAAGCATTTTTATCAAATAAAACACTATAGGATAAGTATATGTTTTGGTTACTGAATTGAAAATTATGAAAATTTACCTGCCTCAACGAAAATAGAAATAAAGTTTGACTACAAAGGTTCATGTATGATAATTATGAAGTATATCCTAATTGTAATCTTTGTTTAAAAAAATAGTTGATTTAAAGTAAAGGCTATTTAAAAAGGTGGTTGATTTAAATCAACTAATTTTTTAGACAAAGATTACAATTAGGATATACTTCATAATTATCACTCATGAACCTTCCTATAAACTAGTTAATCCTTTGTTACTTGTAATCAAACTTTATTTTTGTTTTCATTGACATAAATAAGTTTTTCAAAAATTTCAATTCAATAACCAAAACATATACTTATCCTACAATGTTTTTCAACAAGAAATCAAAATGCTTAAAAAGAAAATTGTTTTGGGATTTTTGTTTTTTTAGTTCGGGTTTTGGAAAGAAAAAATATAAACCATGAAAAATTAAAAATGAAGATGAGACTCCCATTCACACTTGATTTATATTGTGTCCCCCAAGTCAGCCCAACTAAAGTAAGAAAAAATAAAAAAATATGACATGTATTCACGTGAAAATGAAAATATTATTATTCACATGACATCAGAAAATATACCGTTAAAGAGTAAATAAAACGGTTTTTTAAAGACCAATTCATTTGTCTCATCAAATATGAGAGGCACAGCTTAAGAACAGAAAACCAAACCATAAAAGGTTTCAAAGTTGAATGTTGATTTGGAAAAACGAATGTCGTTTTATTAATAATCATATCAGTTGTTTTATTTTCAGTGATATTTTTAGGGTATATAGAACAATTTGTTGAAGTTCAAGTTTATTTTCACTAAATTTAAATTCAAGCTCATCATTGACAAATTCTTCAAAAATTTTGATTTTAAAATCAAAATGTTGATTTAAATTTACCTCTTCAGAATTCAACAACTCACCTTCGAAAAGTCCAAAAAATTTGTATTCACAAAAGTCGTCTTCCTTCGCTTAATTATTCACAACTTCATTGCATATATTATGTTCAAATTTCAAAGTTGTTGTATTCAATTTTTCAAAAATGGAAAAAGAAAGACCGAATTTTAAACTTGGTTCCACACTCTCAACAGAATTGAAATCCGACTCAATTACCGTATTTTCAAAAACTTCACTAAGATTGTCATTTTGAATTTCAAAAGTTGTTATTTGAAAATCGTTAGTTTTGGTAAAAGGTGGATTATTATTTGACTCGTCACACATTGAGATTTGATTTTGTTGCTTACGTTGTTTTATATATGTTTCAAACAACAAATTAGTGTGATCTTTGTGAATTTCTTCCATTTGCTCAGCAAAATCCAATTTATAATTATTATATTGGGAATTTTCAATTTGAAATTGTTGAGAGTAAAAATTGTCAATCGCACCATAATTGAAATTATTCTCTTTGCCAAAATCATTTAAATAATTTTTTCCATTTTCCTTTCAATTTTGAAATTGTATTGGTATAAACTATAATCGAAATCATTTGATTTTTTAAGACAATTCAAATCTTGATCATTTTGAAATCCTTGACTTGAGTTATTACACAAATACGAATTACACAAATCACTTATCATGTGATTTTTTGTGTAGAGAGTTCAAGTAAATATGAAATTGTTTCAATACCATTTTCAAGAGGTTAGGTTTGGTCATCATTTTGAAAAATTTGTGGTGAATAATTCGAATTGTTTGTACAATAGCTGCCACTAAAATATCCAAAAGAATTTGGTGCAAAATTGTATGGATCATTTTGATTTTCACGACTATTGTAAAATTCATGTGAGTAAGAAAATTTAGACATTTTCAAAAATGGTTTTTTTATATACAAAAAAAATTACCAAGAAAGATTTATTTTTCAAAAGAAAGAACGATTTTTTGTTTTGTTTTTTTTGGATTTCAATTTTTTTTATGTTTTGGTTTTTTTATTTTTGAAAAGATTATATATATTTTTTTAGATTTTTTCTTTTTCTAAAAGAACTATTTTTTTGGATTTTTGATTTTGATTGAAAATTTACAAAGGAAAAGATCTTAAAAAAACCAAGTAAAGAAAAATTTACAATTTTTGTTTTGGATTTTGAATTTTTTTAAATATGCATGAACTAATGCAACTAAATGAATTCAAGGACTTAATTACAAATTTCCATCCTAAGCGTTGAATCATGAGTATTGATTCTTGACAAAAATCTTAAACGATCAGTGATGAGACTATACGATCAAGCGACAAAAAGAGAATGAGATATGCTAGCAATAAAACTACGAGGAGATGAGACTTCAAATATAAGTATAGTACGATTATTTGCTGAAATTTTAGTCTTAGATATGGTTCATAATTGTTAGAATCTATCCTCAAGTAGTTTGCACATACTCAAAATAGTTCTAAAGTTCAAATTTTTTAAAAAATGTGCAGACTGTGCACTGACAACCAGGTCAGTCGACTGACTGAAAACGACCAGTTGACTAACCATGTTTAGTACACAGATATGCACAGTTTACAATGATTTTGAGTATTCAGTTGACTGGCCGTTTTTGCTAAGTCGACTGAACGACTCTAACGGCTATTTTCATAAAAAGACACTTCTAATTGCGAAGAGTTACGATCAAAATTAAAGAGATATGATTGCACTTTTGACTAAAACTCTTCGTGAATGGTTGTAATTATTTGTTCACTATATAAACACGTTAGAATCACTTCTCAAATTACTAATTTTTATTTTGATTTATTGCTATATTCTCTACTATCTATTTCTGCAATCTACAAGCAATCACAATCTATATATTGCTTGAATCTCTGAATTAATTAACATATTCTTCGACTCTAAGCAATATCTTCCTTTCATATCTACACACATACAATATTTACTTGAGGATTTGATTATAGGAAGAGTGTAATATTAAAAGACATATCCATGTTATTCATAACACAAGTGTCAACTGTTTTATTTATCAGTAGAAGTTTCGTTCGGTTGTTCAGGCAGTAAAAGTCCTCTTCGGTCGTTGAGACGAAAAAAGTCCATTTTGGCTGCTCAAGTGTTGTATACCTATTCCTCTGGGTTAAGAGGGGGGTTTATAGAGTTTAAATCCAGAGTGTAGTCTGGGACTGGATGTCTAACGGGAAGTTCGAACCAATATAAAATGTCCTGGTGTGCTTATTTCATTTACTTTATTACTATTATCTATTATCTAGTTTATATTTCCATACCAATATAACATTCCATATTACACGATCCTAAGTGTTAACTAGCCACATAGATTACACACTTTCACTAAGTAGCTCCTAACCCAAAATTGTATAATCAAACTCTGTCTTAATCCAACAAGATAGTTTTTAGCCAGGTAACGAACATGAGTTATCGGTGCACCATGAATCACCGTAGCAATGCAACCGAAGTTTTAAGTGACTTCAGAGAGCCAATCAATATAATATTTACGAATCATTGTAATATTTATTATTGATTATTGCTCTACCGTATCCTAGACACCAAGAAAATAAATTTTTCAAAGAAGATAACCTGTTAAGATACAATCAAGTCCTAGGTGAGCTCGTGATTCCCTTAAGTCTGAAGTCTAATCGTTATTATTATCAAATTCAAAAATGAAATGCAATTTATAGTCCCAGAAAGAGGTGATGAAATCCCCACCTTATATTGATTTGGGTGTTGCCCTTAGAAAAGAAAAACAAGATGCATGAGTACAAACTGAAAATAAACGTGATTTTAACAATGCAACCATAAATGGATTTGGTTTTGTTTCTGAATTTTTTTTAAATGCAAGCATGAACAATGTAAGGAAAATAAAAACAAGAGATGAGAACACGATAGCAAAGCATGAAAAATTATTAGCAATTTTATTTTAAAGCGGTAATTTTTTTATATAAGCAAGTGATATTTTTGGCAAGCAAAGCAAACTAACAAACGACTCTTCTTTTTGAATTTTTGCTTGTGCGACCTGAAACTAATAACATGGTACATATACAGTTTTTTTGATAAATTTTTTTCAAGAAAGAAAAAAATATGAAACCAACATAATTTCTTTCCTTTTTTTCTAAGAAACTAAAACAAGTGAATCTAACTAAAATGACACTTTTTTAAATCATCATGAACTAAACCAAAATGACCTCCTTTTTTTCTTTTTTTTTCTAGTGAAAAGAAAAAAAAAGAAAAAGAAAAAGAAAAAAAAGGAGAGACTTAGCCAAGATTAAAGAAGCCCACTAGAAGTCCAAACCATTAAAATCCTATTCGTATATTCTCAAAGCTGATAATCCAATTGAAAATTTCATAAAATCGACTCGTTCTCTCCTCTTCGAAAAAATAAATTCAATTCAAAGCGAAATTTGATCTAGCTCTCTTCTTTTTGTATATTCTCAAAATCGAATTTCGAGATAGATTGTTGAGGTTCGAATTGTTTCGATTTTGGGTTCGAGTGGTTGTAGCTTGGTTCGCGATAGTAGAGGTAGGTTGATTCGGATTGCGGTGATTTGGATTTCGATGGTTGGCAATTTGCAGACAGGGGATGGGCGAGGTCGTGGTGAGTTCTGAGATTGGGGAATGATTGCGGGTGGTTGCACGGTTGGAGATGTAGTGGCTGTCAAGTATGGATTTTCTAGTGAACCGTGGATAGCAGATAGCGGTGCAAGTGGTAAGTGGTTGTAGTTGATGTTGCAATTTACTATTATGATAGTGATTGTGGAAACTTGGTGAATGGCGGCAGTGGAATAGTGGTGATGGTCACTGTTTGTATTTGGATGGCGGTTTATAGGTGAATGGTAGCTGATGGTCTGTGGGCATATGGTTGGGGTGTTTGTGATGAAGTTTAGGAAGTTGATAGGACAATGTTGTAGTTTGATGTGGGGGGAAGTAGTTGAAGATTAACAGTGAAGATAAGCAATGGTTGATGTTCATGAGGAAGTGAGTTGGATGTTGTAGTATATGATGAGGCAGTGGGGCTTGTTTTGACAGAGAGGGTGTGAAGGCAGATGGTGGTATGTGATGTGAATTGTTATGTGAAGTATTGCAAATTGTCATGTACAAATTGTTATGTGTGGCAGTTTGAAGTATTGGTCGTAGTTAAGAGGAAGTTGGTGCAAATTGTTATATGCAAACTTTATTTTTATTTTTGGTGAGACAAATAAGTTTTCAAAAATTTCAATTCAATAACCAAAACGTATACTTATCCTATAGTGTTTTTCAAAATTAAATCAATATGCTTAAAAAGAAAATTGTTTTGGGATTTTTCGTTTTGGTTTTTTCTAATTTCTGAGTTTTAGAAAGAAAATAAAAAAATAAACCATGAAAAATAAAAAATGAAGATGAGACTCCCTTACACTTGATTTTGACTGGGGTCCTTATAGTCTACCCAAGCAAAGAGAGAAAATAAAAATAAAAATAAAAATATGACCTATATTTACATGAAATGAAAAGATTATTATTTACATGACATCAGAAAACATACCGTTAAAGAGTAAATAAAATGGTCTTTCAAAGACCAGTTCATTTGTCTCGTCAAGTATGAAAGACAAAGCTTAAGCACAGAAAACCAAACCATAAAAGGTTTCAAAGTTGAATGTTGATTTGGGAAAACGAATGTCATTTTATTAAAATTCGTATAAGTTGTTATATTTTCAATGATTTTTAGGGTAGATAAAACAATTTGTTAAAGTTCAATTTTATTTGCACTAATTTTAAATTCAAGCCCATCATTGACAAATTCTTCAAAATTATTGATTTTAAAATCAAAATGGTGTTTTGAATTTACCCGTTTAGAATTCAACAACTCATCTCCGAAATGTCCAAAAAATTTGTGTTCCCAAAATTCGTCTTCCTTTGCTGAATTATTCACAACTTCATTGCATATATTATGTTCAAAATCCAATGTTGTTTAATTCAATTTTTCAAAATCGAAAAAGGAAAGATTAAATTTTAAACTTGGTTCCACACTCTCACAAGAATTGAAATCCAAATCAATTACTATATTTTCAAAAACTTTACCAAGATTGTTATTTTCAATTTCAAAAGTTGTTATTTGAAAATCATTAATTTCGGTAAAAGGTGGATTATTATTCTACTCGTCACACATTGGGATTTGATTTTGTTGCTTATGTTGTTTCATATAAGTTTCAAACAACAAATCTGTGTGATCTTTGTGAATCTCTTCCGTTTGCTCAACAAAATCCAATTTATAATTATTAATTTGAAAATTTTCAATTTGAAATTGTTAAGAGTAAAAATTGTCAATCGCACCATAATTGAAATTATTCTCTTTGCCAAAATCATTTAAACAATTATTTCCATTTTCGTTTCGATTTTGAAATTCATTTTGGAGTTTGAAATGTATTGGTATAAGTTATAACTAAAATCATTTGACTTTGAAGAGAATTCAAATCTTGATTATTTTAAAATCATTGACTTGAGTTATTGCACAAATATGAATTACACAAATCATTTATCATTTGATTTTTTTTGTGTAGAGAGTTCAAGTAAAGACGTGAAGTTCGTTTGGACCGATAAGTGTGAAGAAGCATTCCTGAGCTTGAAACACTTATTGACTAATGTACCTGTGTTAGTGTTCCGAAAGGGTATTAAGACTTAGTAGTATATACTAATGCTTGTGGAATTGGGTCAGGAGCTATGTTAATGCAAAGAGCTAAAGTGATTGCCTATGCTTCTCGATAGCTTAGACCGTGAGAGGTGAGATACCCGATGCATGATTTGGAATTAGCTGCGGTGAGTTTTACGCTAAAGGTGTGGAGGCATTACCTTTTGGAAGAAAAATTTGAGTTATATACAAGTCACAAGTCATTGAAGTATTTATTCTCTTAGAAGGAGTAGAATATGATATAGCAAAGGTGGTTAGAATTTTTAGCCACCTATGGTTGTGGAATTTGAGTACACACCAGGAAAGGGCGTTGCAGATGCACTTAGCGGTAAACATCAAAATGCAGCGTTAGCAACGGTGGCTGAGTGGAAAGATTTGGAAGCATTGACGACATGTAGAGTACATTGGAGATCTGAAGCTAGATTTAGTAAGAAACTGTTGTGTTTTCATGTTTAGAATTTTGACCGACGATGACTGAGAAGGTTGCTTCTAAATAGATGGAGGATCCAGTATTAGTTGAACGGATTAGGAAGTTAAAGAATGGAACCAAGAGCGATGACCTGAAGGATTTTAGTCCTGACTTGAATGGTTGGTTGAGAAAGAAAGAAAGATTGTGCGTTTCGAATATGGGAGACATTAGAAAGGAAATTTTGGAGGAATGCCATCGTTCGAAGTTCACTATTCATCCAGGAGGAACTAAGATGTGTTAAGACATGAAGAGCGGTTTATTTTGGGAAGGAATGAAGAAGGATGTAGGCTTATGGGTAAAGAAGTGTTTGAACTGCCAATAGGTAAATCCCGAACATCAGAAACCAAGTGGGTTACTTCAGCGTTTAGATATTACAGTATGGAAGTGAGATTCTATTTCTGTGGATTTTATAGACGGGTTGCTAAGATCTAATAGAGGAAACGAAAGTTTATGGGTCGTAGTGAACAGGTTAACTAAGAGTGCCCATTTCATTCTAGTTAATTCAACTAGGATGGCACCTGTTTTGGCTAAATTATTTATGAAGAATATAGTTAGAATTCATGGAATTCCTAGTGGTATAGTAAGTGATAGAGATTCATTATTCACTAGTGAGTTCCGGAAGAGTCTACATGAAATTTTAGGAACCAAGCTCCAAATGAGTACCGCTTACCATCCACCGACTGATGGGAAAACAGATTAAGTTAACAATGTCTTGGAATACTTGTTACGAGCTTGTGTGTTAAATTTTAAGGGATCATGGAAAGACCATCTATACTTAGTCGAGTTTTCATATAACAACAATTATCAAGCTAGCATAGGGATGACACCATTTGAAGCTTTGTATGGAAGGACATGCAAATCTCCATTTTGTTGGTTAGAGACCGGGGATAGGTTGGTTCTTGGTTTGGATTTAGTTAGAGAAGTTGCAGAGAAGATTGAGTTGATTCAGGCTAGGATGAAGGAAGCCCAGTCTAGGCAGAAGAGTTATGCTGATAGAAGATGGAAAGGCTTGGGGTTCTTTGTAGGAGATCATGTTTTCATTAAGGTATCACCGATGAAAGGTGAAATTCGATTTAGAAAATCGGAGAAATTAGCACCGAGATTTGTTGGACCATTTCCTATTATAGAAAGGATTGGGAAACTCGCATATAGAGTAGAGTTACCAAACAGTTGGCAGGAGTTCACAATGTCTTTCATGTTTCTCATCTAAGGAAGTGTACTTGAGACCCAGAGACTACTATAGCATCGAATTTGTTAGATGACTTAGTAGTGGAGCCGAATTTGACTATGATAGAAAACTAGTTAGTATATTCGCGAGAGGTCAGAAGAAGTTAAAGAACAAGACAGTCAGATTAGTCAAAGTCCAGTGGAGTGATGACGAGTGAGAATGTACTTGGAATACTAAGAGCAGGATTAAATACTCTTATCCTGATTTGTTTAATGGTATGTTTTAACTTGTTGATTGATCTGTTGAGTACCTTATCATAATTTCGAAGATGAAATACTTTATTGGTGGGAGTCTATAATGACCTCAAGTTTTAGTAATATTATTTTGGATATTTAATTAGTTAAATAAAATAAAATAACATAATGATTAGGAGATTGAGATTTGTATTAATAGAAAGGTAGCCATGCCATTTATACAAATGAACTAAGGAGAAAATGAAATAAAATGCTAGGGAAACGGACAAGGGCAATATTGGAATGAGTATATTCTCATACCCTAAACCCTTAGGCCACATTCGTTTGATACGTTCACTATCAAAACATTAAGCTAGAGAGGCCAACCACCATTACGAAAGAGCAAGAAGGAGATAAACAAGAATATAAAGGAAGGAAGCTTAGTCAACTTCAATCAAGGTCAAATCTCAACTCCTTAATAACAAAGCTGAGGTGAATAATGACTACATCTCATGTTTTTAATTGTTTTCGGTTTTAGATTGAAATCCAATTTATTTTGCAATGTTTTCCATGTTTTTTATTATTAAAATGGATATATATTCTTGTTGATGATTTATGTTATTCCATATAGATTTTATGATATGATTTAATGTGAAAATCTTACTAAATGACATCCTAATGCCTTCCGATTCTAGTATATGATCAGAAATGATATTTTAGAGTTGAGTTTCAATTTTCATAATTTTCTGAATTAATATGGATTTATTATGAATTCTAGTGAAGAAAATAGTTATTTTGGGTTTAAGTTAATTACGGCAATTTTATGATGATTTTGGTTTAGAAATTAATATGTTAGGAAACATATTAAAAATGATTTATGAGAATTTTTACAGATTTTTCTAGGTGTTTTAATAGACATATAAAATTACTTAAAGTATGGGCATAAATGTTTTATATATTTATAAAAGGAAAATGGGGTATTTTGTAAATATTATAATTTGTTATTCTAAAATTTCGGCAATACTTTTAAAAAAGAAATTAGCAACTAATCATGTTTTGACAAAAAAGGCTGGTTATATGAAAAGAATTGCTTTAAAAAGTTAAAGATCGGTTTATACATGCTTTTGACATATTTCACCACTTTCAGCACCCAGCTTTCGACCTAGTACTTCCGCCTTCATCACCATCGAAACTAATGTGCATGGTATCAAAGACTTGGTACGCAGCGAATTGGACCGAGGTGAAAGGTATGAAGTCAAAACAAGAGGTTCCGAAGGGGGCGAAGCCATACTTCACTTTTAAAAGAAAATGTGTCTGCTTTGCTTACAAAAAAGATGCTTTCGATTTAGATAGCTTTCGACTTGGTAAATGATTTTAAGGAATAGTTTCGAAAGAGATTGCGCCTTTTGATTAAAGTAAATGCTTTCAAAGGGGCCGAAACCCCTTACTGCTGCATCTTACCTTTCGAAGCAGTGCCTTCGAAAGGGTTTCTTTATTTTCAAACTAAAGTCACTTCTCTAATGCTTTCGAAGGGCTTATTTTGACATCGTCACTTCTTTACTTAGAAAATGGCTTTCGGTAGAGTGCTTTCGACATAGATGTTTTATGACACTTTTTCTCTATTGAAAGCTTAATTCGAAGGTTTCGAAAGGTTACTCCACATGTTTTACTTGAACCCAAATGCTTTTGAAGGATTTGATATTATGAAAAGGATTTAGTGCTTTCAAAAGGTTTAAGATAAATGTTGCGATGAGGTGGTTCCCCCAAAGGCTTTGAAAGGTTTTAAACGGAAGTTTTCCAATGTTTTCGAAAGGTTTATTATGAGTGGTTTCGAGAGGTATGTTTTGGCCTTTCGGCTTAAGCTTATAAAGCAAAGTGGTTACTTGGTTTCGAAAGGGGCACTTTCAATGGATTCGAAAGGGGTGCTTTCATAGGTTTAAATGTTTTCATCAACAAAGTTTTGTGTGAAGAATATATAACATGGCAAGGTGATTTGATTAAAGCATAGAGTATATTTTTCTTGTTTAAAGTATGATTTGAAGTTTTAAATCATACTGCGAGAAATTGTTTTCTAGGAAATTTTTATGGGTAGATGACCCTAAGTAAAATAAATCAGATATTAGAATACCAGATGGGACTGGTATGAGGTCACACCCTATACTTTAGCTAGTAGCCCCTAGCTAGCGTAAGTCCAAAATTTTAGTGTGTAGAGCTTTGTCATAAGTAAGAATAAAATGATGTTACACACAAACTGGAATCTATAAAGGAAAGATAGGTTATTGGTGAGCCCGCAAAACCAGTATGATCAGTTCACCCTGGAAGAATTAAGTTAGGGACAGACCATCCAGGTGAGGAGTATCTAATAGAAGTTAGATTATTTGTTATTTTGTCTGGTAGGCCCAAGTCAACCAAAGGTAAGTAGTTAGCCAAACAAAACTATAGTGTTCGAACAGATAGTCTATTTGTTACCTGATTTATATGCTTTTATTATTGCTTTAACCAGTTTGGGTTGCAGGATTAAGATTTGCAAAAGATATGTTTTAAAAGGATATTAGTGAGTGGAAACCCATTATGCTAAGCCGCGTGGCCTCACTTAATATCTTATAACCAAGATGTATAGTATTATCATACCAGGTTTTATGTTTGAATCGAAGTTTATATTTTCCCCTTTAAACCCTCGGGTGCTCAAAATTGATTTGAGTAGGCTGCGGGTTTGAGGATTTATAGGTTTTAGTAGGTGGATGAATAAAGCTTCCAAAGACAAGCATGAGGCTGATGCTATCTATATTTAGGAGTTTTTTTGTTTTATTTTTGTTATGTTGTACTATGTCAGTTATGACTATCTAGTACTCTTGCCAACCAATGGGGCATCTTCATATGTCACTCTTGGTATATTTATGTAATATTTATAATTGATTTGAACCTAGGAAACATTTGGGATTATATAACTTGGATATGAAATGTTGTTTTGAAATGTAATCAGAAATGCGTTTTAATCTGTGATGTTTTTACTTCATATTCAAGCGCTTTTGATACTATGGATACCATTAACATTACCGTTTTGGGTCATAGGAAGTTAATACTATGGATGGCCACAACATCTGTAGTACTTAGCTTCGGACCTCTAGATAGGGGATGTTGCATCGAGCCATGCACTATGCAAGTCAACTGACACACATTTGACGGTTGTAGCATCATAGCATGCTTCTTCGTTAATGTCCATATTGGACTGGGCAACATTAGCGAGAGTGTTGCCATTGGTTTGGTTCTTATTGGAGTTTTTACATTTGAGTGTCAAGAGATTGTCCATGGTAACAGGTAAGATCGGGTAATTGCAAAGTAGAAAAGTATAGAATGGTGAGAGCTTTAAAGGAGGCCCTCCTTCTAGCACCAAATGTCAACTAGAGGTTTAGCCAGTCTTGAAATTAGACTAAAATGCGGTGATTACTTGCTACACTAGGATTAAAGTGGAAAATGAGGAATTAAATACGCACCTAAAAGGTAAATGACACAAGATAGATTTTTCAGCAAAGTTGTCTATGTCCATTATGAAGTTCTATTTCTATATAATTCTCATATAGCTATAAGAAATTAAATGAAAATAGTAAGAAAGTATAAAGCACTTAAGACTAATAAAGCTATGTAACCTTAAGAAGTTGCGGTATCAAAAGCCCTGAATTGTGTATAGTATTTAGAATACTTGTATGTTCTAACTCCTTTGAAGTTGAAATATTTATAGTGGATGATGGATGGTTGAGATTTAGCTGTAGAAGCTGATGGGAAAAAGGCTTGACCGTTGATAGGGTTGTAAGGGTAGATGGGCTAAAGTTGTAATGGAAATATACTCATTGCTCCTCCACGCCAGGCATGGGCTTTTCATTTAATGCACACACTTCACATTAAATGTGCATTTAATGCTGATGGTAAGCCCACTTCAGCCGCTTACCCAAAGTTGTTTTGTAGGTAGATGGATAGCTTGCATTTACCTGCGTGCACATGTGACAAATCTTGCTAATTCGATCGACTAGCTATCGACAATATGAAAAAAACTAGAAGTTTTGCTAAGGACCATGCTGGGAAGATGTAGTGCGGCTGGGTGTGAGGCGGCCGGGAGGGCTACTTGGGATTGGTCGGGGCCCCTGCACCAAAGCAGACCGAATGATGGGCCTTGCTCAAGCTTATCTTTCTTGATGTGCCGCCTACTAAGGTGGGCTCAGAGCAGACATCAACTAGAGTAATGCTTGGCGAACATGCTAACTTGAAGTTGTGATGGAATTAAATTGACATAAGAAGGCCAGTCGTCATTATGACGGGCCAATCCGGACTGGGAGAGGTCGGGCCCAGACCTTGCTTAAAGGTGATAGGCACCTAGGGATGAGGCATCCATGCCTTATCTTGGTGCCTTGCCGAATAGAAGGGATGGTTTGAGACTATTATAGGCTTGGGTCGGCTTATGCAAGCCGGTTGTAAAGTAGCTGAGCTGGCTTTGATAGGGTCAGACTTCCTTAAATTGGATTGCTAATTACTTGCGAGAAAATTGAGCAATGGTAACGTCTTAGCATGAACTCATTATGATATGTGCAGAATTTTGCTAGAAGTTGTAAGCCATGCAACGACCTTCCATTTATGATAATGGTAATCCATGCCCAACGACCCATGGATCCTACAAGTATCACATATGACAGTTTATTAAAGGTGGAATTTAAACAAAAACACATGGCATATCTATCATAATGTATTCTAATTATCTCACGACAGAAGGAATATATATAATATCCAAATAAGGATGTAGTAGACTAAGTGCATTTCATATCAATGGGACATAAGATTTGATATCATAATACAACTTGTAGATGGTGCATCACACAACATGTCCCAAAATAGGTATAGTATAACATGTTAATTTCTCAAAACTACGGAATAGATATAATCATAACAGTAATAGTTATGGCGCTAAACTCGCCTCCAACTGGAAAATCCCTATCTCTAAGTTTATTTACTAAAATAATGGATAAAAAAAGAGACAATAAGGAGAATGTCAGATGATAAGTATGATTAAATGGAAATATCACTATCCGCATAATTACCAATACACTTTGTACACATGTACAATACCAAATGGTGAAATACGAGGTAATGAAACCACACATAAACCTGCATCTTTGCATGCATCTAACAAGTTAGCACATTTCTAATCTAGTGCTATGAAATACATGATAAGTCTAGTAACCACTAACCACCAAGGAAACCAAATGTGTCTTAACTGTCACACATAAGTTAATGGGCCTTGGGTCTCCCATTGTGGCCAAGACCTGCTAAGTATGATCATCAATGTAACACAACTACCATAGCACTTTTCTACATTATCCACCACCTATAATCACGCCCAACACAAATTGATATACATATGCCTAACCGCTACCATTTGTTTAACAAGAGGACTTAGGACATAACTAATCAATGCTATGAAGTAGCATTAGGACTATTGCCTTTTCTATCGAGAAACAACATCTTCTATCTCAAAATCGATTTCATTGAACATGAGCAATCGAGAAAGCCATGCCTCATTCTGTAAAATGTGTATGTATGCATGTGTGTATCAAATGCAGGGCCATACCGAAGGGAAACAGACTTACTCCATATATGCAATATTTAATGGAGTCTAATATCATTATGATGATCGCCCTATACCTATGGCACCCTATCCTATAGAGTGCACTGCTACAGTGCCCGGTCGATGTAGGAGGATTGCAAAGGGTGAAAAATAAGGAAAATAATAACAAAACATGTCTTATATGTCACAGTGGATCGAATAAAATATAATAATCATCATAGATATAAGATAAGTGAGACAGTGATAACTAAATGAGCCAAAATATCACAGCACAAAGGTTCATAAAGTTATGCAAAGTAGTAGTAGAGTTTATACAACTGGAAATAAACTCTAAAATAAATTGTCTTAAATAGTTAACACTGTCTAGGCTCTACAATGTTTCATAATGGAATAAGCAATAGTAAGCCACATATAAATACCAGCAAGCACTATCTCCTTCTTGTCCATCTGCACAACACCATGTATCCCATAAAGTTGCTATCCAGTTTACTCATTTAAGAATGTCTAAGATAATAAGTAGCAAACCATAAAACCTCGAGTCAAACAACAGTCTAGTGTAAGCGATAAGCAATCTAAAAATATTATACAAGTTGATATAGTAAGGAACAGAGGTACAATTATCATATTTGGCCCATCTCTAGATCCAAAGAGTTAGCACACAATAACAAAATTTGCCACTCTACTATTAAAATAAAGTATACAAACATCCTGGTATACTGTTAGGTGTCTATGCATCGATCTCCTAGATACCTATGTCATTTGACATCCCTGAAGCGACAAACAACAACATAGAAATCATAGCAAACATAATATCCATCAAAAATCCTCACTATCACTCAATATGCTTTGGAAATGTGATTACTCGTATGACCATCAGCCGCTTGGCATTAATGGAAAATCCTTAGTTTTTGTATACTTAAACACCAGCCCATATAGCCGACACCAGATCCCTTTAATGACCAGAGGTAACCATCAAAGTATCCAATAAGCATCCTCATAATACCCCTGCTTGTGAGTACATTAGAAAACATTCCAAGTATCAATGGTCCCTTCGCATGCATATATGAGACATCCATCTATTTCCATTCATCATTACGGAAACCTTCAACATTCCACTTTCAACACGATAGAACCCTTCAACATTCTATCCACGACTTTCCTTCAATGAACCCACCCTAGTGGATTCTCATCAACATGAATCCATCAATCGAGTCGCCATCATCAAAGCACTTGTAGACGTCCACATCAATCATAGAATAAACACATCAAAGTTCTAAAGTCACCACGTCGAAACATCATGCCTTTGCCTCATCGTTTTATCATTGATCTTCATCACGTCGCTACCATCAACAACAAACGTAAAGAGATTGAACAAACACACATACAAAAATTCCTAAGCAACATGTGCATGTCCCAAAGCCATGCCCTCATTTTCCACCAAGCAAAGCCGTTGGTTCCGACCACAAGTGGTCGGCCTAGGGCACCTGGGCTAAGCCCAAAACATCATGAAAGCAAAGTCCTCTACTTCCTTGCTTGCTCCTTGATGAACCGAGGTTGTCATCCCAAAACATAAAGCAAACACCCAAGCTCCTCGAAGAAAAAAGTGGCCGACGCCGACCACTTTTCCTTCTCATTAATTTGGTTAAGTCCACAAATTTCATCATCTCTAGCTTAGCCCAGAGCATGCCAATAAATAAACCAAAGCTCCCATTGCCTTGACTTGAAGCACGGCTAACCCTAAGTTGATTTGCTAAGCATCAAATTTCCTAAGTCCACTCTAATACCAACCACTCCTTTCCAAGCCTATTCTAAAGTTTTTGGCTACCAACTCGAAGCAACGATCAGCAAGACTCGGAGCATGCCCATCCATGGCTATTAGTGGTCACCGCCAACCACTTTTCACCACCGACCGCCTTTTGGGTTACCAAACCAACTCCAAATTACTCAATATAAGAAATATGCCTTTAATAGCATATAAGTATGAAATTTTAGCATTAATTGTTATGCCTTGGTTCTTAAAAGGAAAAACTATCCAACAAATCACGCAATAATGGGTAAATTTTTAGTTGACCGCGTTATTTCATTTTCCTCCTTCAATTCCACCAAAACAAATGGAAAACCTAATCCCTTATTTTACATTGGCTAACCTCTAAAATTCTCTCCTTGTTTACTTCCATAGATCTCCTCTTCGTTTACTTTTCTCATAACCCTTGATTCTAATGCATATCTTCTTCTTCCCGCTCTTATTCCATTTCCATCATCTAATTCTATTGCGATTTACTTTTCCATTTTATGAAAAAATTGAATTTCGCGTAATTATAGTTCAATATAACAATGATAAGGTAGTGGATTGAGACTCAACATTTAACTTGACAAATATGGTGTTTTTTTTTGTCGTTCAAGGTTAGGATTCCTAGATCCTAGATTTAGTAAGAGAAATAATTTTAACCTACTGTTTGAGTAGACGAATGGTTCAGGTGATAGATGATTTGATACAAGAAGTCATAAAAAAGGCAATGAAACACGTGTCAGATTTAGGATGTTTTTTCTTTTATTCCTTCGATGTTTGATACCATTCATCATCATTTTGCATGTATTTTGTTTACCTTAAGAACTAATTCTGACAAAGTTTTAGTATGATTTATAATAAAATATGCTAAAAGTTTTTTTGGAGACCATGGATTGGTTCGCAATTCATAGTACTTGGAATTAATAAATATTTATTTCATGTCTATCATAAATGATAGTGTTGAAGATAGATTTAGGAATTATAGTAGAGTGGAGTTTTCCATACCGAATTTGAATTCAGGCGAAAATTATAGTGCGAAGGAGTACCTTGGGGATAGTGAAGCAGATGGTTTTATTATCGATAGTGTATCTACTTAGAGTGGAGGCCGAAAGATTTATTACGACAAATGTAGGAAAAGAGGGGAAATACGATCCTAACCGTGGTTATGAGAACGTCCAAGAAATTGATGATAGTGATGTAGAAATGATCATGAAAGATAGATTCTCTAGTGACAGTACTGTTTATGATGTGTTGGATAATGGCAGTAGTTTGTCCCCAGATGTTTAGGATCTTTGTTTGAATGAAAGTTTGAGATAAAGGGAGCAGTGTAAATGACAATGAGATTATCAAAAGTTTGATTGGGGATGAGAGCGGTGGTATCTATGCACTAAATGATGAAAATGTTGAGATTTTTAGTGGTGATTTAAAGGATAGGTTTTTTTATTGCAAATAAATATTTTAAGGCCAAAGATTTAGAGTCAAAATAACATAAAATAGTAGACATTGGAGATTAAGAGAATATTATAGATAAGGAAGTGGAAACTGGGGCTGTCTATGTCCAAGAATTTGGCTGTTCTACCTTTTGTGATAAAATGAATGTTAATTATTTAGCAAAGTCTTAGGCTGTTGAATTGCAAAAGGATGGCATTGAGATAGCTTTTAATCACAAGGATATGGGTGATGTTTCTATATTGGTAATAGAAAATGATAATGCTGGTTCTTATCAAAGGTATGAGCCCGTATGTTGTATTTTTGCTGATACTTAATCCATGGTTTATGTCATTTAATATGCAAGAGTTGTTATATTTGTAGGTTTATGAAGATGGTTATGTTTCTTTGATTACCGAACAGAATAGTGCAAATGGTAATACTACTGAAGCTGTTTCTAACCAAAAACATAAACCGGTAAATGTTTAATAGTATTCCAACTCATTTTTTGTATTCTGTTGGCAACAATTAGGACATGGTCAAATGACCATCAGTATTTCTTGTGTGCCTACCTCCTATTTCATGTGTGAAATTTCATAGTCAAATTGGATGTCGTTTACTCATGAGGGAATGATAATGTTTTCAATCGTTTTGTAAATGATTTCCAAAGACAAGGTTCTGTTTGTTTGCAGTAAAAAGTCTAATTGTTGAATGATATTCAAATTTAAGCATGTTTGTTTTGCTATTAGAATTTTATACTTAAATGATACTTTATGCAATAAGCATTAAGATTTAAAGAACTTAAAAACACATCAATATATGCTTAATATTTATCAATCATAATTCATTATAAAACCAATTGAATAAGTATTAAATGTTTCTGTTCAACATTACAAAGCAAATACATACAACATTATAGGCTTGATACAGTGCAACAAATGCAATCTATTATTTTCAAGACTCTTAGGAGTATGAGTTATTTATACTATAATTACATGTATACTAAAGATTGTGTGTTAGCAGTATTTGGAAGAATAAAGAAAAAGGCAAATGGGTTGTTTTTGGAGCAAGTTTGGCTGATTTTTTCTTTCTCCTAAATCTTAGATACCATAATTTATAGGGTTAGAACTTTTGTTCTGATTCAAACTTTTAGATACAAGAAGTTTATCTTCATAATTAATATTATCTTTAATAAAACCTAAATATTGTCATTGGCAGTGGCTAACAAAGAATAGGTAAAAGGTTACACGTAGCAAGTTCAAAATTTCCACCATTTTAATTATTTTTTAGCAATAATTATTAGTTTAAAAAATGGATTTAAATATTAATTATATATCAAATGTTATTTACATTCGTATTATTGTTGTTGTCATTTGATGCACATTCATATTATCATGTGTTATTTCGACTATAGTTATTTGTTCAAGATAATTATTATTAGCATTAGATACACATTCATATTATTCAAATTTTAATTTCATATCAAATATGGATTGTTTTAACATGAGTGATAAATAACGTATTGAGAAACTTCCAAATGACAATACTATTTTGTTGGAAATCATTATGATAGTTTACCTGTTAATTATATAAACAAGCATCTTCATCATTTTCATTTCATAAAGATTTCTAACAGATATCTAATTAGTTGATTTATCCAATACGTACATACTGTAACACCCATTATTTTTAATGACATTATTCAGGAGATTTAAATAGATAAATTAAATAATGTAAATATTAGAGTGATAAGAGGACTGAGATTTGAAAATTTCATTAGAGGCCAGGCTTAAGTAAACAAAGAGAATGAGTTTACGGAAACGATTTCATTAGATAATTAATAAGAAAACAATGCAAGGGCATTATGGGGATTAACATCTACCATAACTCCATAACCCCTAAACCCTATTTCTTTTTCTCTACACATTCATAATTCAAAAATTATAAAACGTGAATTAGAAAGCTCAAGCCGCCAATAACCTAAGAAAAGAAAAGGGGAAAATCGATTAAACCTAAGCAATCAAGCAAAGGGGATTAATCAAAGATCAAATCTCAAGTTCCTTATCCTAAGCAAGGTGAATAATAATCAAAACCATCTCCTTATGTTTTAGAGGGCATTTGTTATCTAGTTTTATGTTTAAAACCTTTATGATGATTTTGATGATGATATGCTTGGATTTCATGATATGTTCGATTTAAACAAGCATGAATTATGAATGTGATTTCGATCTTAAGCGCTAAAATAGTATTTATTGTGTTTCGAATGCCATGAGAATTTAATATGTTATGTAAAAAATTATTTTGGAGATGGGTTTGATTTTTCATAATTTTCCAAGCTATGGGAAATTTTGAAGGAAGAAATGGATAATTGGGTTAAAAATTTGTTTTTCCTATTACATGAAGGATTTTGGACCTGAAATTTTTATATGTTAGATAACATATTAAAAGTGAATTTTGAGAAATTTTGTGGATTTTTCCTAAGTAATTTACAATGGAAATTAATTAATTTAGTTGGACGACTTAAATGTCTAAATTGTTTTGCTTAAGGGATCTTTGCTAATTATTTTTAATTAAATCTGAGATGAATTCGGTAGTCTTTTAGGAAAAGACTTTAATAAAGTTAATGTCAATCAATTAGATTTATACAAATAGGTAAGTTAGTTGAAAGTATTACTTAAAAAGGCAAAGAAAATAGTTTTGCATAAGTTTATAGTTTCGCCACTTCCAGTAGCTAATTTTTGATCCTATACTTCTGCCCCAATCAAGTCGAAACCAATATACAAAGTATCAATACATTGGTACATAGTGAATTGAAGAATGGGGGCAGATATGAGTCAAAACCAAGCTTTCGAAGGGGTCAAGGCCTTAGTTTTACCACACAGAGAAATGTCGCTTACCTTATTTTCAAAAGAATGCTTTCGAAAGGGTCTTTTATAAAGATTTTGAAGGGGTTGCCGCCTTTTTGTTTCGAAAGGATAACTTTTGAAGAGTTGCCTTAAATTGTGTTTTAAAGAAAAGCTTTCGAAAGAGTAGTTTAGAACCAAGTAGAAACCTTGACGCCATCTTCACACCTTTCGAATAGGTTAAAATTTCAATGCTTTTGGAAGGTCGTAATTTTTTTATAGATCTAACAAGCCGCTTTCCAATGCTTTTGAATGGGCTCCAGTAGCCACTTATACTAAAGGTTTCGTAGGCAATGGCTTCGAAAGTGGTTTCAAAGCTATTGTTCCACATGTTTTACTTAAAGGATTAAAGCATTCAAAAGTATGGTTCTGAAGCCATCAGTTTTCACCAATCACTTCTACTTAAAGGCTAATGGTTTCAAAAGGGATACTTTCGCTTATATTCACTTTGATCCAAAAGTTATTTTAAGGATAAACCCAATGGTTTCTAAAGGGTACTTTCAAATAGTTTCTAAAAGGGCACTATCAATTGGTTTTGAAGCTATGTTTAAATGAGTTGAAAAGATATATTTTACTACTTTCGAAATAAATGTTTTATGGTCTCGAAAGGAAGGTTTTGATGTTTTCGAAGAAATTAAGTGTTTTGAAAGTTATATGTTTAGGTGTTTTGAAAAGGAAAATTGTAAGCTTTCGAAAGGTAGATTTTAATGGTTTTGAAAGTAAAGGTCAAAGGTTTCAAAAGCCTTAGTTTGCAAAACAAGGAACCCAATCTCATTTTTAAAGGAAAACCCATGGCAAAATATAGGAGTTTTAAAATGGTTTTTAAGTATGGAGTTTCTGAAGAAGCTTTCCTTGATAAAATAATAGTTTGAAGGGATTAACCATGTTATATGTGAAAATACTTTCAAGGATATTAAATTATAGATATTAGTATTGTTATGTTATTGTATTTGCTTCTTCTATAAACATATTCACTGTATACTGGACTCATAGCTGTATTTTAGGGAGAAAAAGGAAAAATAATCAGCTATGTTGACCCAGTAGTGAATATAAATTGAGTTAACTCCTGTACGAGTAGAGTTGCATCCATGAGGTCAAGTAGATCAAAACATAGGATGCCTAGAGATTAATCCAAGATATTGTCAGATAGACAGATTCGTAGCAAACCCATGAAAATTATATCCAGATAAAGTTGTTGATAGATGTTAATAGGTTCTTAATCAACCCATGAAAACTATGATACGAGGGAAGTTATTGGAGATACCAATATGTTCAAGGAGAACCCACGAATTAGTGAAGTTATGGGCAGGGGCCAATAGGTTCTTAGTAATCCCATGAAAACTATAAGGCTGGATAAATAGTCCACAAGCTTTAAAAAGGTTATTAGTCTGCTCATGAAAACTAATAGGTTAATAGTGACCCTGGAAACTATAGTTGAGGCAGATAGTCAAATGAATTGGGATGGGAAATCCAGAATTATTTACTCGTTTGCATATCATCGTAATATTTCAAATTTCTATGTTTTGACCATTGTATATGTAGGAGCATAGCATATGGTTACTATAAACTTTTGGATAAGATACTAGTAAGGGGAAAATCCATTTCACTGAATGGCCTGGTCTTACTAGATATCTAAAATGGTTTGAGATGGTTGGTTATTATTCATACTAGGATTTATGCCTGACTCGAAGTTTATGTTTTTCCCTTAAAGTCTTGGGTGCTCAATTAATTTTGAGTAGTTTGAGAGTTGAGGTTTTCAGTTTTTCCTTTAGACGAATAAGCTTCCAGAGACGTATAGGAGGCAAGCTAGCTAGTAGGAGTTCTTTTCTATTTTGATTCCTTTGTGTTTTGATGTAAAGGCAAAGTTGTTTAATTGCCTAAATATATAGATGCTGTAATCATCCAAAGGGGATCTTCATATGTCACTCTTGGCATATGTTGTGATAAATATATTTTCTCCAAACATGATTCTCGAATCTAGGATTATGTAACGAATTTGAAATAATTTGAAATGGAATGGGAAAGTTTTCTAATGATTTTAAATTTTTTCCATATCCATGTGTTTCTATTATATCGATTTATCTAACGTTACCTTATTTGGTTGTCAATGATTAATAACTATGGATGACTACAGCATCCGTAGCTGTTAATTTTAGGCCTCTAAGCGGGGAATGTTATAAGTTGGTATCAGAGCATAGGTTTATGAAAAATTTAAATGAAATTTAAGTCTAAAAGATTTTTCAAAACATAATCCACTAAATCAGAAAATAAGATTAGGGTTTAGGTTAACGCTATAATAACGTACTTGTTTTTAATCTATATAGACGTATATAAGTACATATTCCCCTTTCTCTTAGACCGCTCTTCTATATATTACTAAGGCTCGTATGCGGATTTACGAGAAAAGAAGATATGAAGGCAGGAAATGGAAGAGGAAAGCTCAGTGGAGGAAGCACCACAACAAACGAAAATGCTCGACCCACCATGAGGAACCCAAGTCGACAGGCAAATGTTAATCAAAATGCAAATGCGAATATAGGTGGGGGAAATCCGCCAGTGGATATGGGGTTGATGTATCAATTTTTCGTCAATCTGATGCAAGCTGGAGCAGTGGCAGAAGTAGCCGGGAACGTTGGATGTGCTACTCTCGTAGCTCCAGCTGGGAACAACTATGCTAAGTTGAGCAGAGATTACGCCAGTCTTGGTAGAAAGCCATTTGTGGGGACGGTGGATGCCATAGAAGTTGAGAATTATTTGTTGCATTATGAGAGGTTCTTCGTGGATTTGGGATTGAATGATGAACTAAAAAGGAGACTAACGTCTAGGCAGTTACAGGGAGTAATGCTTTATTGGTGGAATATTGTTACTGACGAAGTTCCCGAGGAAGAGTTGACTTGGGTAGAATTTTGAAGGAGATTCGAGCAGAGGTTTTTGTCTGAAGTTACTAAGTCGTCATTATTGAGAAAGTTCATGGATTTGGTGCAGGGAGAGATGTCGGTAATTAAGTATGCTATTAAGTTTAATGAGCTATCCAGATATGGTTATGCTACCATTGACACAGTCATCAAGAGGAGTGAGAAGTTTATTCGGGGATTGAGACCAGAGATTGCTAGGGCGACCCTGCCACATCTTCGTGATCCTTGTAATGTTGTTATGGAGATGACAATTCGACATAAGGAAATACTTACTACTTGTGGGAAGGAGAAGCACGTTGAAACTCAGAGTTCTCTGGGTAGGAAGAGGAAATTCATTATGAAGAAGGGAACCCAGAAGGAAGAAGCTGACAAAAAGGCAAAGACTAATCCATTCTATTTCAAATGTGATAAGAAGTGCCATTATGCTCATGAATGTCGTATAGGCAAAGGGAAGAAGGCTGCAAAAAATAAAGGCGTGAAGTGCTTTAACTACGACCAGGTTGGACATTATAAGAATCAGTGTCCAGAACCAGTTAGGGCGGATAGGGAAAAAGTCTTTGCCATTGGACCATCATCTGCTAGGCCAACCGCGGTTGAGAAGGGAAAGACTGTGATGGAAGGTACGCTTTTTATTCAGAGTATACGAGTTAGAATACTATTTGATGTTGGTGCATCGCATTCATTCACATCTTAGAATTTGGTTGATATGTTATATTTAGAACCTAGATACCCTGTTACTTCCTTATGGGTTACGAATCTAATAGGAGGGTATGCAACTCTAGGGATGAGATGTGACCAGTTAGAACTTGATTTGTTAGGTCATAAGTTTGCATGCAGTCTACACATTTTTGATTTCTTAGATTTCGAGATCATCTTAGGTATGGATTGGTTGGGTAAATGCGATGCTATGATATTTTTCCATGATAGGGAAATATCGTTAAGACATCCTGATAGTCATAACCGAACAACATTCTCAGTAGGTAATTCTGACCGAAGTGCTTGTGCTT
The DNA here is from genome assembly GCA_030765085.1 of Allium cepa. NCBI lineage: Eukaryota > Viridiplantae > Streptophyta > Magnoliopsida > Asparagales > Amaryllidaceae > Allium > Allium cepa. The sequence goes on along the minus strand of CM060934.1, from coordinate 483,650,795 downwards.
TGTTAAGAGCTATGGAAATAGAAGTAGTTTTAAGTCAGGTTCGAGTAGCAAGAGAGTTTGTAGATGTCTTTGAACCGGTTACAGGATTACCATCAAAAAAAGCTATTAAGTTTTGAATAGATCTTGTACCATGAGCATAACCTATAAGCAGACCTCCTAGCAGGATGACACCGGTTGAGATGAAGGAATTAAAGGTGCAGCTAGTGGATTTAGAAGGGAAATTTTTTATTAGGCCAATTAGTTCTCCTCGGGGAGCGGCTGTGGTGTTCGTGAAGAAACGGATGGGTTGTTAAGGATGTGTATTGACTATCGTAAGTTGAACGACAAGACGATTAAGAATAAGTATCCTTTGCAAAGAAACAATGATCTATTTAATCAGTTATGTGGAGCTAGAGTGTTTTCCCAATTGGATTTAGCGACAAGTTTCCATCAGTTAAGAGTGGACAAGGATAGTATTCCATTGACAGCGTTTCGTCTAGGTATGGTTCGTACGAGTGGTTAGTAATGCCATTCGGGTTAACGAACACACTTGCTTTCTTTGTGCAGCTGATGAACTGAGTTTTTCGAGAGTACTTGGATATGTTCATGCTGGTGTTTATAGATGATATTTTAGTATACTCTAAAGATAAAAGAGAGCAAGAAGATTATCTTAGAGTAGTGCTTGAGACACTGAGGCAGCATCAGCTAAAAGCGAAGTTTTTCAAGTGTTTGGAAGAAAGAGGTTAAGTTTCATGGTCATGTAGATTCAGAGAAGGGCTTGTCATTCGATCCAAAAAAGATCGAATCTGTCAATAATTGGAAGTGACCAGAGTTGGTGACTGAGATTAGAAGTTTTCTTGGACTTGCTGGCTATTACTGAAGATTCATTAAGGATTTCTTGCAGATAGAAGCACCATTGACCGAGTTAACTAGGAAGGATGTGAATTTTATCTGGTCTGACAAATGTGAGGAAGCATTCCTTAAGTTAAAGAATTTGTTGACCAACACACCTGTGTTAGTAGTTCCAGACAAAAACCAAGGGTTGGTGGTGTATACCGATGCATGTGGGACTGGATTAGGAGCTGTGTTGATGCAGAAGGGTAAAGTGTTTGCCTACACTTCACGATAGCTTAGACCGCATGAAGTGAGATATCCTACTCATGATTTGGAGTTGGGTATGGTGATCGTCGCACTGAAGATATGGAATCATTATCTAGTAGGGGAGAGATTTGAGTTATACACAGATAAAAACCTTTTAAGATATTTATTCTCTTAAAAGGAGTTGAATATGAGACAACAAAGGTGGCTGGAGTTTTTAGCAGCTTATGATTTTGGTATAAAGTATACACATGGGAAAGGAAATAAGGTAGCGGATGATTGTACCACAAGACATCAAAATGTGGTGTTAGCTATGTTGGCAGAATGGAAAGACGTAAAAGCTTTGACTATTTGTAGTGTATAGTTAAGATCGACTGCTAGTTCTAGTCAGAGCACCGCCATATTATTCTATTTAGAAGTTCGACTAGTGTTGATCGAAAGGATTGCTTCTAATCAGAAGGAGGATCCATTATTAGATGAGAGGATTAGAAGGCTTGAGGTGGGATTGGAGGTCGATGATCTAAAGGATTTTAATCTTGACTAGAGAGGATGGTAGAGAAAGAAGGGACGGTTGTGTGCTCCGAATGTTGAGCACTTAAGGAAAGAAGTTCTTAGGGAATGTCATCGATCCAAATTTATGATTCATTCTGGAGGAACCGAGATGTATCATGATATAAAGAGGAGCTTTTATAGGGAAGGTATAAAGAAGGATATTGGTTTGTGGGTTAGATATTGTGCAAACTATCAACACGTGTAGGTCGAATATCAGAAGTCGAGTGGATTTCTTAAACCTTTGGAGATACCGGTTTGAAAATGGGATTCGATATCCATGGATTTTAAAGATGGGTTTCCCAGGTTGAATAGAGGCAATGAAAGTATACGGGTCATTGACCAAGAGTGCCCATTTCATTCCAGTTAAGTCGACCAGGATGACACATCTTTTCGCTAAGTTGTTCATGAAGAACATAGCTAGATTGCATGGAATTTCCAGTAGTATAGTCAGTGATAGAGATGCTTTGTTTACTCATGAATTCTGTAAGAGTCTATAGGATGTGTTAGGTAACAAGTTTAAGATGAGTGCTGCGTATTACCCTTAGACGAATGGGCAAACAGAGGGAGTCAATAAGGTGCTCGAGGATTTATCAGGAGTTTAAGTGCTAGAATTTGTGGATCTTGGGAGGATCAGCTGCACATAGTGGAATTTTCTTATAATAACAGTTATCAGACTAGTATAGGAATGGTGCCTTTTAAAGCTTTGTAATGGAAGGCCATGCAAATCACCAGCATGTTGGTTGGAGGCTGGAGACTGATTAGTCTTGGGTTCAGATCTGGTTAGAGAGGCGATATTGAAGATTGAGTTGATTCGAGAAAGGATGAAGGAAAATCAGTCTAGACAGAAGAGTTGCACAGACAAGATGTGTAAAGACCTAGAATTCTTAGTTGGAGATAGGGTTTTCATTATAGTATCACCGATGAAGGGTGGGGTACGATTCAAAAAGTTAAGGAAACTGGCATGAAGATATGTTGGTCTGCTCCGAGTTATAGAGAGGATCAAGAAGCTCGCATACATAATAGAGTTGCCGAGCAGTATGGTAGGTGTCTATAATGTGTTTCACGTGTCTCATCTTCGCAAATATGTGCATGATCCGTAGACTAGTATTCCTCCGATAGAGTTGGATGAGTTGATTGTAGAGCCGAATTTGACTTTTGTTAGACAACCGGTTCGGGTTGTAGTGAGGGATGAGAAAAGGTTAAGGAACAAGATAGTCAAGTCGGTGAAAGTTCAGTGGAGCCATAATGAGAAGGACTGTACTTGGGAGACATAAGATAGGATTAGAGATACTTATCAAGATCTACTGTGAGGGTATGTTCAATATTTGCTTTATATAGACTGTTGCTAGTCAGATAGGCTAGTATGGTAGTTAGGAGCTGTTACAAATAATTGCTATGTTTAGTATTTAGTCCTTGCTGAATTTCGAGGATGATATTCTTTAAGGAGGGGAGCCTGTAACATCCCTAATTGTTAATAACATTATTCATGAGATTTCATTAGATAAATTAAATAAAATAATGTAAATATTAGAGTGATAAGGGGATTGAGATTTAAAAATTCCATTAGAGACCATGCTGAATTAAACAAAGAGAATGAGTTTGTGGAAACAGTTGTATTAGATAATTAATAAGAAAATAACGCAAGGGCGTTATGGTGATTAACCGCCATCGTAACCCCATAACCCCAAAACCCATGTTTCCATTTCTGTACACGTTCATAATTCAAAGATTCTAAGACGTAAATTAGAAAGCTCAAGCCGACCATAGCCTAGGGAGTGCAATGGAGAAAAATCTATTAAAGTTAAATAATCAAGCAAGGGGAATTAACTAAAGATCAAGTCTCAAGTTCTTTATCCTAAGCAAATTGAATAATAATCAAAACCATCCCTAATTTTGTTTTAAAGAGCATTTGATTTCGGGTTTTACGTTTAAAATCTTTATGATGATTTTGATGATGATATGCATGGATTTAATGATTTGTTTGATTTTAAAAAACACAAATTATGAATGTTATTTCGATTTTAAGGGCTAAAATCGTATCTATTGTGTTTTTAATGCCATGAGGATTTAATATGCTATGTAAAACATTATTTTGGAGATGATTTTAATTTTTCATAATTTTCCAAGCTATGGGGAAATTTATAATGAATTTTCGAAGAATAAACAAATAATTGGTTTAAAAATTTGTTTTCGCTATTATATGAAAGATTTTGGATCTGAAATTTTTATATATTAGATAACATATTAAAAGTGAATTTTGAGAATTTTTGGTGATTTTCCTAAGTAATTTAATATGGAAATTAAAATGATTTAGTTCGAGGACTTAAATGTCTAAATTGTTTTGCTTAAAGGAAGGGCTTCTTTTAAATCTGAGATGAAATTTGGCAATCTTTTAGGAAAAGATTTTAGTGAAGTTTATGGCAACCAATTAGATTTTTATAAATAGACAAGTTAGTTGAAAATTATTACTTTAAAAGGCAAAGAAAACAGTTTTGCATAAGTTTAATGTTTCCCCACTTCCAGTAGCTACCTTTCAACCCTATACTTCCGCCCAACCAAGTCAAAATCAATACACAAGGTATTAATATATTGGTATGTAGTGGATTTGAGAATGGCCAGGTATAGAGTCGAAACCAAACTTTCAAAGGGGTTGAGGTCTTATGCTATTCGGAGAAATGCCGCCTTCCTTGTTTTTAAAAGAATGCTCTCGAAAGGGTCCTTTATATAGCTTTTGAAGGGGTCACCTTCTTTTTTGTTTCGAAAGGGTAGCTTTCAAAAGAGTTGCCTTAAATTGTGTTTTAAAGAAAAGCTTTCGAAATGGTAGTTTTAAACCAAGTCGAAATCGTGATGTCGTCTTCATACCTTTCGAATAGGTTAAAGTTTCAATGCTTTTGAAAGGCCAGTTTTTGCTTTATAAATCTAACAAGCTACTTCCCAATGCTTTCAAAAGGGCTCCAGTAGCCGCTTATACTAAAGTTTTCGAAGGCAATGGCTTCGAAAGGGGTTTCGAAGCTATCCTTCCAAATGTTTTACTTAAAAGATTAAAGCTTTCAAAAGGATGGTTCCGAAGCCAACGGTTTTCCCCAATCACTTTTACTTAAAGGTTAATGGTTTTGAAAGTGTTACTTTCGTTTATATTCACTTTGACCCAAAAGTTATTTTAAGGATAAACTTAATGGTTTCGAAAGGGGCACTTTCAAATGGTTTCGAAGTTATGTTTCAATGAGTTGGAAAGACATATTTTAATACTTTTGAAAGAAATGTTTTGATAGTTTTGAAAGATAGTTTTTGATTCTTTTGAAAGAAATTAAGTGTTTCGAAAGTTATATGTTTAGGTGTTTTGAAAAGAAATATTAAAAGTTTTCGAAAGGTAGATTTTAATGATTTCGATAGTAAGGGTCTGAGGTTTCGAAAGACTTTGTTTTGAAAACAAGGAACCCAAACTCATTTTTAAAGGAAAACCTATGGAAAAATAAAATAGTTTAAAATGGTTTTTAAGTATGGAGTTTTTGAAGAAGCTTTCATTGATAAAATAACAGGTTAAAGGGAATAACCATGTTATATGTGAAAATGCTTTCAGGGATATTAAACCGTGGATACTGGTATTGTTATGTTATTGTATTTGCTTCTTCTACAAATATATTCACTGTATAGTTGACCAATAACTGTATTTTTGGGAGAAATGTGACAGAATAACCGGTTATGTCGACCTAGTAGTGAATATAAATTTATTTAACTCCTGTATGAGTATTAGTGGGGGCCAATAGGTTCTTCGTGATCCCATGAAAACTATGAGGCTAGACAGATAGTCCACAAGCTTTAAACAGGTTATTAGCCAGCCTATGAAAACTAATAGGTTAATAGTGATCCTAGAAACTATAACTGACCGATAGTAGAATGAAAGAGGATGGAAAATTAGAATAATTTACTTGTTTGCATATCACCATAATATTTTAAATTTCTATGTTTTAGGATGCAGGAGCATAATATATGGTTACTATAAACTTTTGGATAAGATACCAGTGAGGGGAAAACCTGTTCCGATAAACGACGTGGTCTCACTAGATATCTAAAATGATTTGAGATGGTAGGTTATTATTCATACCATGCTTTATGTCTGACTCGAAGTTTATGTTTTTCCCTTAAACTCTCGGGTGATCAATTAATTTTGTGTAGTTTGAGAGTAGAGGTTTTCAGGTTCTCCTTTAAAAGAATAAGCTTCTGGAGACGTGCGAGAGGCAAGCTAGTTGGTATGAGTTCTTTTCTATCTTGATTCCACTATGTTTTGGTGTAAAGGCAAAGTTGTTTAATTGCCTGGATATATAAACACTCTTATCATCCAAGAGGGAATCTTCATTTGTCACTCTTGGCGTATGTTGTAGTATTTATAGTTTCTTCAAACGTGGTTCTCGAACCTGGGATTATGTAATGAATTTGAAATGATTTGAAATGGAATGAGAAAGTTGTTTAATGATTTTAATTTTTTCATATCTTTGTATTTCTATTATATCAATGTATTTAACATTACCGTATTTGGTCTCCGATGATTAGTAACTATAGATGTCTACAGCATCCGTAGCCGTTAGTTTTGGGCCTCCAAGTGGAGGACGTTACACATACATACATACATACACACACACACATACATACTTACATACATACATACATAGATATATGTGTGTGGATGTGTGCATGTGCGTGTCGCGTGTGGGCCTACATAATTTGAGAGATATACCAAAAATAAAATGAAAATTCGCCAAAAAGACATCAAATTTGAGTAATGGTGCGAGGATAAAAATTTTGTTATTTTTATTTCTATAAACGGACTCTATTATCTTGTAATCCCCTTAGCATTTTTCAAATTATTAGAAGGTTAGTCTTTCCAAAATGAAGCCTCTTTTAACGTGTTCATTTTTAAAATGACATGGTGGCAATACAACATTGTGTATTAAATACATTAAGATGAGCCAATATATCAACTTCTATATAACCTCATATTCTTTTAAAATTCAAAAAGTTTTTTTTCCTTGGGTAAAAAGTTTGAGCTAATAGAGGAAAAGGACGATTTTAATCATAGAAACATAAATTTCGATGAGGTGAGAAATAAGACTTGTAGTGTGTGAATATTGTTTTCCAATAAAAATGGAATTTCAATGCTAAAAACTATTTCACTATAATTATGTTCATCTAATTGGTTCTCATTCTGGTCAAAGTGATTGGATATCTAATTCATTCTCTATTATGTGCATTATAGTATGTGAAACCCTAAATTCTGTAATATGCATGAAATTAGTTTGTTTCCTTTTTAGGGTAAGGAATTTGCTAGAATTGCCAATTTGAAAATGCTTAATGAAGATAACATGTTACTAGAAGGTAGAAGCCCTTAAGGTTAATCTCCTCTGTGTGATTTATAAACTAGGTTTTTCTGCCTAAGACACCATTCCTATCTCGGTATTTCACCGCCTTTCCCTTACCGTTGACACATAATACTCTGTGAACACCTTTGAAAGAATAAAAGAAAAAGTAATAGACTTGGAAAATGATGAAAAATATAGCTTAAATTTCAATTGTGATATTCTAATTATCGGTAAAGCTGGTGTTAGGAAAAGTGCCACTTTAAATTCAATTTTATGAGATAATAAATTCCCTACTAATACATTTGAAACTACAACATCGTCTGTGAGAATGATTGAAGGGTTTATTGATGGAGTTAGAATTAGGGTGTTGGATACTCTTGGCCTAGGGCACTATTTAGTGGATCAAACATCAAATATACAGATACTTTCTTATGTAAAAAGACATAAAAAATACCTTGTAAATGTCGGCCGTTATTTTGATCGATTAGATGTGCGAAACGTACCATCAAATAATTTACCCTTTTCAAATCGATCACCAATACACTAGGTCATTCAATTTGGATAGATGCAATAATTACTTTGACTCATGCCAATGAAGCTCTGCCTGATGATTCTAATGGCATACCTTTATCATGTAAAGAATACTAAACAGAAGGTCCCATGTAACTCAACTATTGATTAGATAGATGGTTAGTGACACAACTTTAAATAAGCCAGTTCTTGTCGAGAATGATGTATATTGCATAATAAATAAAATAGGTTGGTGTGTTCTTCCTAACGAGTCAGTATGGAGATCTAAGTTATCGCTCTTATGTTGCTTATCAAAGATCCTCTTTGAAGCCAATAGTCTTAGTCTTCCCAATCCTAAGGCTCAGCTTGGAAGCTTTTTTCTACTGGTTTTGATTGGTTTTAAAAGGTTCTATATTTTAGATGTTATGGTAACCGTTTCTTGCAAGTTTTGCTTTACACCCGTTATTGTAGATTATAAAACCGATGGAAACTAGTGTAGTGTAATTTTAATGGTAATTCTCAACCCATCAAATAGGGATGTTTTGAGGGATTCTAATTTTTTCCCAATTACACCCTATTAATTATATTAGGAAATTAATCTTCACAAAACTAAGAAATAAATATAAAGATATATATGTAATATTACCTTAGAAGTAAACTCTTATAACCGGTGTATGTTAAACTCTCAAGCACGTGTTGATCGACTATAACAACACTTTACGTTTTCATATAAACCAATCAAAACTGCTACGATCATTTACAGTAAAAATCGGTACTCTCAAAATCTCTCACAACTGGAACTAAAAACTCTCAAAAGGAGCCTAAAATAATAGTCTATAAACTAATTTGTAAAAGATTCTTAAGAGCTTACTTCGATTCTTCAGGCCAGAAACCATCCAAAACTATCTCTTAATCATAATTATATCGATTTCATTGCAGTTTGAAAAGGTGAAAGTGAAAAGGATGAATATCATCATTTGCGAAAATTTTGTCCTTTTAACAAAATCTCATATTGCCGAGCTTTCAAAAGAATATAAAGTATCCTATTTTAAAGAGTACGACTACCGATTTAAACTATTGTAGAAGTTAAAGGTAAAAGAGAAAATTAGGAGACTAAAAGGACTCGGTAAAAGAAAGCACTCTAAAGAAAATTGTGAAGAAGCTCTTACTACCATAACACCCACCAAACAAGAAATTCAACCGCCACCTTCTTTTAATAGTGAAAACCCAGTGTATTAATATCGGTCATTAGCTCAAGCCCTATAATTCTATACTATATATTCTATAGATACTGATTGTTTTGACAATGAATATGGGTTTGAAGGTGTCAGCCTACAATATGAAGCCAGTGAACTAGAGAACATACGACGACATTTTAAAAATAGGCACTAAATCGTTATGGTATATTACCACTAACTCAACCTAGACACAGTGGGGCCACTCATATGTAATTGGTTAAGAAATACTTCTAGTAAATCAACTTCAGGTTATGATATGAATTATCAAACCGTAAAATATTCTAAATACTATATATTTTGATTGTTAATGCAACCCACAAAATAATTTCTTGAATGATTATTTTAGCAACAAATGATCAAAATAACATAGTTCTATGATTAAGTAACATGTTTAGTGGAGAAAACAATATATATATATATATATAATATTTTTAGGTTAACTGTTTAATTATATGTACATTTGAAAGCGGCGGAGAAGAAGAAGGAGAAGGATGAGTATGAGAAGATGTGTGACTTCATGCATGCACGATGACTGTGTTTGGGAACCTATTCTTAGTTGATGTGTATGGGTTCCTAATGTTCAAAGCTGCCACTGACCTATCTGCGGGAACTCTTCTCTTTTCTTCCATCATTATCTTCCCACTCCAATAATGTCGAATACTGCAATATATGCATAGATCATATGTCATACACTTCTCATGATTTCCAAAGACTCAAAGAATCATTTCCCTTAGGATAGTTAATTATTCCTAAAGTAGAGAAGTTTTATTTATAGGAGATCGAAGCCCATTGGACAAAGTTAAATTATCTGGTTAAAGTTTGAATCTCCACGACCTATTTTAAGGTTTTATTACTGCAGTTTATGAGAATTTAAGAGCATAAATTTTAATCAGTAAAAAATATGAAGGTATAATGTTATTATTTCAAAGTATTAATATGTAAATAGTTACTTTAAATGGATTTAATTGTATATGTAAAAAAGCATGCTCCTTGCACAGTTCTTGTAAGGAAGATCCAAATGCATGTGAAACAAGTCAACAGTTCCTGTTTGATTATGAACGATGATGTAGTACAATGAATATATTTTATACCATTGCAAAAACTCACACATAATATCACCATATCTCCTGCCTAACTTCTTAACCGTTGATTTTGGCCAAAATTCAATCTGTTTTTAAATGCACTTTCCTCATAGTAAGTGGCGTCTCGACTTTTCTTTTCAATAATTAGTTAATCTTTGTCCGTACTTTATTGCTTATTGTAACCAAATTTTTCCGTAGACATCGAACTGACCTAAACGAGTGAACTAGATGAACAAACGATAAAGAAATGGCCCAAGGACTTTGGAAACATCATAAAAAGGAAAGAAAAATGAAATATAAAAAATAGTTAAAAATTTGAAAATTTGGAAAGTCACATTTTTGGTTGGGGTCCTCCGGTCAATATCGAATAGAACTTGGGTCGAACACATAAAAATCTTGTGTCAGACTCCAAGTGAATAGATGAAACTCGAAGCCGACAACCCCAGAAAACTCCAAGTCATGACTTAAAGCAAACGCGCAAAACGCTCGAGTCGAACACCAAGTCAAGTCGGTACCAACCTGAAACTCATTATTTTCACTGGCATGTTTTTCACCGACTTCAAATGAGAACTTGATTTGGCAAGAGGTCGGTGAGGAGAGAGAAGACATGGAGTGAAAATTGAAGAATGATGGAAAAATCAGATCGGTGTCGATTGGAATTGGTCGGTCCCGAGTTGATTTTCTACTTAGAGATCATGCAGGATGACTCGGTCTCATGCCTGGATTTGTGGATCTTGAAGACTTGAATGAATTCTAGCCCAACTACAAGACTTAAAGGGGGGAATCGCCTATAAAGAACAACCTAACTTCCACTAGAGGGGGATTTTTTCGCTTTTGGACTTAGGGAGGGGCAGTTTTAGGTATAAGTGTTATCTCCTTCTTCTTTAACTCTAGAAGTTCCATTGTAAATTCGAGACAAGATTATGGTCCGATCTAAATGAATTTATTGTAATCCGAAGAGAAGAACATCAATAACAAGGATTAAAGTGGACGTAGGCCGGAGTATTTGCCAAACCACTTTAAAAAGTGCTTGTGTATTCTTATTTTCTTTTGATATTTGCTTGCTTGATTCGGTTATCTCTACTTTGGGGTGGTGTTGTAACAACCTGGTATTAAGAAGCAATTAATTGGTGATTTAATTAATTAAAATAGATTTTGAAGATTAAATAGAAATGATTTGGAATTATTTGCAAATATTGGAATTTGAATAATAAATAGCTTTAAAAGCAAAGTATTTTTGAAATTTAATTAATTTGAAGATTTTGAATTATTACTAAAATGTGAAATTTAAATCTTTAATTGATAATGATAGTAGTTTTGAATTTAAAATGGTTTTAAATTTGTTAAAAGTAATTATATAATTTTATGAAGTCTAATATTAATAGTAAATGAGACTAGAGATATATTTGAAAGGAAAATGAAGTTTTTAATTTATTTATAAAAGGAGTTATGAATTTATTTGTTAAATGGGCGTAAAAGTGAAATTATACAAATAATTATATAAATGAATTTAATTATAGAAAATAAATATTGTAAAAATTTGTAATATTAGTAATATATATAGAAAAGATAAATATAAATTTTACTTGATGATTCTAACTAATTCAATGTGATTAAAAATTCGATTAGTAAGTAGAATAAAAGAAAAGAATAAAAATCATGAAAAGAAGTAAGCCCATATGCCCATTCCTTCAATTAGGAATATTCTCTACTCCTCTTTGCTTCATGAAAAGTCTAGAAACCCTTTCACTACTTCATTTTTCTCCAACCATAAGCTTCTTTGTCCGATTCTTCACATAAAAGCATTTATAAAATATTAGTCTTCCTCTTCTTCAAAAAATTTGTATAAAATCAAATAAAATCCCATAAATTATGAAACTTAAATCTACGCTCCTTAGCACCATGCTACACCCATAGGAGGAATCAAAGTGGAATTTCGAATGAATTTTGTGTTATGATGTATCCTTGGAGAGGAGGATATTTAGATTTTGCTGAAGCTATGAAGAATAAAGCAATGCTTGGTGCTTTTGCTTAGCTAAGGTGAGTACTTTAACTCACAAACCTATATCTTAATTCATTAATTTCATCTTATATATTAGTGTATGTGAAATTGAATTTTTGCGTGTTCCTCTCGAAACCTATGTATGCTTATTTCTTGATTGATTTCTACGTTACTTTTGATGTGTATTAGAATGATTGGTTACCGTATATGGGTTAGAAGAAGTATAAGGTCTGAATGGAGGTGTTGATGGTGGCTAAAGCTATTGGAGAAAAATTATGTACAACCAGGAATCATTGTTCTAGGCCATTACTAGTCGACCAATCTATTTAGCTAATGGGCCAGTGTAAAGCCTAGAATGTTGGTTCTAGGCAGTGTAGTATAGACACACACACACACTTATAAAACATTTTCTTTTGAAAAATCAAGTAAAAATACGATCTTGAAAGTAGAAAGTTGATGTATTTCAAATATGAAATTAGTTTTGTGAAAATATTTTATTTAATAGGATTATTAATTATTCTATTAAAGATATTGGTTTATTAAGGAAAATTAATATTTGATCTTTGGATTATCTTTAAAAGCCTTATAATATTCTAGAAAAATATAAAAGGGTTTCTAATTATTATTTTTTGATTTTCAAAGTATATTTCAATTTTCGATGTAATATAAGGTTTTGAAAATATATTTATTGGATTTTGTATAAAAGAAATAGATTTGGATACTATATAATTTACGTAAAAATCGTATTTATCTATAGAAACTTTTGTAATTATTATTATGAGTAATATTTGATTTTTACAAGCTATTTTAAGGTATTTAATGATTAAATAAATATTGATTAATAACATTATATTAATGAATAATTTTAAGGATTTAATACATTCTTATTTTAAATTATTAAAAGAGTATATGGATTTGGTTAATGTTTATGAAGGCTATGAATTTGTATAAATAGTTTAGCATATTAAATCATTTATTCGTACTCAAAATAAATATTTAATTATATTGTTATTTCATGTATATTATTATTATTCCTCACCTCTAATTGATTTTGAATATATGAATGAATCACCATTGATGTTGATTTGATTAGTGTTTTGATATGATATGGTGATGGCATCCTTCATATGGATTTTTTTATTTTGTAATAATTTTGTTTAGATGATTTTAATTTTGTGTAGCAGTGAATCTAAATAAATGGAGTTATAATACCATCTAGCATAGGAATTTCGATAATATTTCTATGATTATTCTTTAGACTTGTTATATAGAATATTGTGGACATTGAGTGTAGTTTATGAGCAGTGAATAAACGCTTAAGTATTACGTTGTGGTACGGGATGTCATTGTGATGTTTATTCTATTATTCATTGTAAGTAGATGTGTGACAGGGATTTGTGGTGAGATTCGTAGTGGCGAGTCACGTGTATTGCTATTTGTCAGCAATCGTATATAACCATGTGTCAGCAATAGTAACAAGCTGTTTAGCAGCGATATAAAGAGCCATGTGTTGGCATTTATGAAAACTATGTGTTAGCTATCGGGTGTAGATGCTATGTGTGTCTACCTTATCCAACTTCCTTTAGGTTTCAGGAGTGAACTTGGCGGCCTGATCATAGTGGTTGTGCCCCAGATCCGTGACATCCTTATTACTGTATACATTTGCGGTGTGCGGTCGCCCCTATGTCACCTAGTCCAGTAGTCAGTTATCTTTAGGGGTAATGTGTCGAGTCGTGATCAAAGCATTTCCTGGTCTTGCAGCGTGTTTATGACATGCGGTGGATATTATCGGGGCAGATAACTATGACTATATGAGTAATCTTTGATGGACACATGTGAGGCTCATGGAGCAGGCAAACATACTATCAGTCTCCCTTCTGGTTCCGGTGTGTGTAGTAGATAGACATATACTGTTTATATTCCTAACTGAGATAATCTCCAGGATATAGTAAATCCCCATATCTTATCTTTATGTGATTAATGGGAAGGCGGCTTATCCTTTCATGGCAGACGACCTATTCTCTTCAGGCAAACGACCTACTCAGTATTGATTTTACTTGGGCATTGTCATGTGCTAGAATTAACCATTTGTTAATTTCTGCGTTATGATGATGATTTCTATATATCGATGATTCACCCATTTGTTATCGATTCTATGATTTTCAATTTCGTGTGTTTTCTATATTGGTGATGACATCTTTGTTTGTAGCTTTATGAGATGTAACATTTTGCAGTTTGTCCATATTATTATTAAATAACACACATGTATTTCCTTATATTTATATATGTATATATTAACACTGTAATTGTCGTTTTAAGTTACTCTGTTCGTGTTATCTTATTGTTATTATTCATGGTATATATTGTGTCATGTAACGTCCCCTATCTAGAGGCCCAAAAGCAAGTGCTACAGATGTTGCAATCATCTATATTATTAGCTTCCGGCGATTAAATACGGCTATGTTAATGGTATCAATAATATCATAAGCACTTGAATATGAAACAAAAAATAGATTTCAAAAATAACTTTTACTTCATTACATTTCAAAACCAATTGTTTCACATTCACAATACATAATTCTAAATCGTTCCCAGGCACAAACAAAATATAATTATTACAAATTATGCTAAGATCCGTATATGAAAATACCCCTTTGGTTGATCAGAGTCATATGATCATAATAGACCTAATACAAACAACCCAGCGGAAAACACAATGAAACATAACAAGAACTACAAATCCTAAATAGCTATCGTTACCTCCTGCATGCCTTCGGTAGCTTATTCGTCAACGTTCTAAAACCTGAAAAAGACCATAACCCCTCAACCTACTCAAATTAATTTTAAGCACCCGAGAGTTTAAGGGGAAAACATAAACTTTGAGTCAGACATAAAACCTGGTATGGATAATATTATACATCCCAGTTTAATTATGTTAAGCGAGGCCATGTTGCTTAGCGAAATGGATTTTCCCTCACTAACATTCTTTTAAAACATACCTTTGCAAAAACTTTTAATGCAACCAAAACTGGTTAAATACCGTAAAGCATTATTATGTAAACATATATAAATATCAGGTACTAAATGAACTATTTGTTCGAACACAAAAGTTTTGTTTGGCTAACTTTTAACCATTGGCTGACTCGGGCCTACAAGACAACATATCAAAATAATCTGACATCTGTTAGACACACCTCTTCTGGACCATATGTCCTTAACTATCTGTTAAATACTTCGCTTCTAGGCCTATCCTAAGCGTAATCATCTCTCAGGTCCTCCTATCCTAATGGTTTTTCGGGCTCACCGATAACCTATCTGTATACAAATATATATTCCTTTCTGTGTGACTGGAATTTTGGACAACCAAAATCTTACCTTTCGAAACCATACTTCGAACCTTTCGAAACCAATGGAAACCTCCCTTTCGAAAGAATTAAAACCTTAGTTATCCTACTTTGGAAACACTTTAAAGCATTGCCCTAGGAAACCTTTGGAAAACCTTCCATTTTAAACCTTTCGAAATCATTAGAAAATAGAACCTTTCGAATCTGTCGGAAGCTACCTTTCGACCCCTTCGAAAACAGGGCTTTCGACCCTTTCGAAACCGTTTAACAATTAAAACCTTTCGAAAGCATTCAACTCTTAGAACATAAACCTTTCAAAAACTTTTTTGGATTCAATTTAAAACAGGTGGAAAACGTTCTTTTAAAACCTTCGACTCCATTGGAACCAACCTTTCGACTAAGTCTAAATCTCTACTTCGAAAGCTATAAAGCATCTTTTAAAACAACTCTTTCAAAAGCTTTGGGTTATAGTTAAATTTATAAAACAAGGGTAAATCATCCAAGTCAAAAGTTTCCTTTTGAAAGCATGGAAAAGCAGCAAGTTTTTCAAACAAGTAAACCTTTCGAAATCAATCAAAGTAAACCCCTCAACTTTGCTGGAAAGTTCAAAACAAAACACTTATATAAAGCATTAGTAATCTTTTGACTAGGTCGGAAGGTTTCGAAACAAAGTAGCAGCAGTAACCTTTCGATTGTGAGGTTTAAAACCTTTCTTTTAACCATTTTGACCTGGTCGAAAGCAACCGAGTCAAAAGCTCTAATTCGAAAGCAAAGCAGGTGAAAGCTTTTGGTTTATAAAACAAACATACCCTAACCTCTTTGTCCATCAACCTTTAGACTAAGAACCCTTCGACTCTGTTAAATTCATTACGTACCAAGTAGCTTGACACCATATGCATTGGTTCGACCTTGTCGAAAGCTTAGAACCTTTCGACCTTGTCGGAAGTTCTGAGTTGGAAGGTTTACTGCTGTAATAGGATGAAACATGCTAAAAGTATGGTTTCTTTGTTTTTAACTTAAAAGGTATAACTTTTCAACTAACCTGCATTTGTTTATCAAATTCTCGTTGGTTAGGAAATTCCTTTCAGAAATGTGCTGCCACTATTTCCAAAATTAATAACCATTTTATTTTACAAAATGCCACCTCTCCTTAATTAAATATAAAAAACATTTAAAACCCATACCTTAAATAATTTTATGTATTCATCAAATAACTTAGGAAAAATCATAGAAAATCTATTTTAATATGTTGCCAAACATATAAAAATTTCAACCCTAAATAATAATTATTTTAGCCGAAAATAATTTATAACCCAATAAATAATCTCCTTCACTAGAAAATTAATATAAAATCCACCTTAATTTGGAAAATTATGAAAATAGAAACTCATCTCTAAAATATCATTTTGGACTTATTTTTAAATTTTCAAGACATTTGGATGTCATCAATTACAGTTTTCATATCAAACATATTATTTAAAACAAGTATGAACGTGCATAATTTACCAACAAACATACATAACTTTTAATCCTCAAAACATGGTGATTACTTGCAAAAAAATTCAGATCTTAGTCTTAAAACCAAAAACCAAAATAATATGGGATATAGTAATTATTCACCTTAGATTTGAGATTATATATGTGAGATTTGATGTTGATTTAGTTGATTGTTTCCCTTCTCTTGAATCCTAGCTTTAATCGTCTTCGTGAGAGTGAAAATGGTTGTCGGCCTTTGTATTTTTATTCAATAAAAATGAGAATGAACGTGAGCATTCTATCCAGTATGGGTTTAGGGTATAAGCTCCACCTATTTCCCATATTGCCCTTGTCATTTCCTAATACCTTTGTTTATGTTATTTTATTTTAATAATCACACTATCATGGCATGGAAACCCTTAGCTAAAACTAATCTCAATCCATTAATCTCCACATTATTTCATTTAATTTTAGCCAACTGAATATCCTAAATAATGTTATAAAAATATGGGGTGTTACAGACTCCCCACCTTAAAGAATTTCATCCTCGAAATTACGATAAGGTACACAATAAAACAATCGAAGTAAAACGTACCATCAAACAAGTCAGAATAAGTATCTCTAATCTTGCTTTCCGTTTCCCTAGTACAATCTCTAGCATTGTCACTCTACTGAACCTTTAATAACTTAACTGTCTTGTTCCTTAACTTCTTCTCATCTCTAGCCACAATCTGAATCGGTTTTCTAACTATGGTCAAATCCGGTTCTACTACTAAATCTTCTAAAACTGTAGGTGCTATAGTAGTCTCGGGGTCTCTAACACATTTCCTAAGATGGGAAACATGGAAAACATCATGGATTCTAGCCAAACTACTTGGTAACTCCATTTTATAAGCGAGTTTCTCAATCCTCTCTATAATAGAAAAAGGATCAAAGAATCTAGGTGCTATCTTTCCCGACTTTCCAAATCTAATCAATCCCTTCATCGGTGAAACCTTAATAAACACATAGTCTCTAATAAAAAATTCCAAATCTTTCCTTCTTCTATCAGCATAACTTTTCTGCCTAGATTGAGCATCCTTCCTCCTAACTCAGATCAACTCAATCTTCTCTGCGGATTCCTTCACCAAATTCAGACCAAGAACCAATCTATGTCCGGTCTCTAACCAACATACGGGAGACTTGCATGGTCTTCCATACAAAGCTTCAAAAAGTGTCATCCTCATACTAGTCTGATAACTATTGTTATATGAGAACTTGGCTAGATGAAGATGGTCCTCCCATGATCCTCCGAAATTCAATACATAAGCTCTTAACAAATCCTCCAAGATTCTGTCAACTCTTTCCATTTGCCAATCAGTCTGTGGATGGTAAGAGGTACTCATGTTGGGCTTGGCTCCTCATGCTTTTTGTAGATTTTTCCAGAACTCACTAGTAAACAAAGAATATCTATCATGGACAATACTATTAGGAATTCCGTGTAGTTTACATTCTTCATAAATAACTTCGCCAAAATTGGTGCCATCCTAGTTGACTTTACCGGAATGAAATGGGTACTCTTAGTCAGTCTGCCTACTATGACCCATATGCTTTCATTCCCTCTATTAGATCTTCGCAACCCATAAATAAAATCCTTAGAGATAGAATCACGCTTCCACAATGGAATTTCCAATGGTTGAAGCTATCCGCTTGGTTTCTGGTGTTCAGTCTTTGCCTGTTGGCAATTCAAACACTGCTTAACACATAAACCAATATCCAGATTCACACCTTCCTAGAAGAAACTTCTTTTCATATCCTGATACATCTTCGTTCCCTGGATGGATAGTGATCTTCGAACGATGGCATTACCCAAAAGTTCTTTCCTCATGTCCCCTACATTCGGAACACACAACCTTCCCTTATTTCTTAACCATCCCTTCTGCTCAAGAATGAACTTTAAGTCATCGCTCTCTGTTCCTTCCCTTAACTTTCTGATCCGCTTAGCTAAAAATGGATCCTCCCCTTGTTTAGAAGTTATTTTCTCAATCATTATTAGTCGAACTTCTAAACAAGACAATACAACACTTCCTGCACTAGAGCCTGCCTCAGATCTAAATTGCACTCTACAAGCTGATAATGCTTCCAAATCTTTCCATTCAGCAATCATAGCCAATACTGCATTCTGATATTTCCTGCCAAGTGCATCCGCTACCTTGTTTCCTTTTCCGAGTGTGAACTCAATCCCAAAATCATAAGCAACAATAAACTCAAGCCATCTTTGCTGTCTCATGTTCAGCTCCTTTTAAGAAAACAAGTACTTCAATGACTTATGATCCTTATAAAGCTCAAATCGGTCTCCCAAAAGATAACACCTCCACACCATCATTGCAAATATGATGGCAGCTAACTCTAAATCATGTGTTGGATACCTAAATTCATGTGGTCTGAGCTGTCTAGAAGCATAAGTAATCACTTTCCCTCCTAAACCACCAAAACAGGTGCATGGGTCAATAAGCGTTTTAATGTATGGAATGCTTCCTTGGACTTATCAGTCCATACAAACTTCACATCTTTTCGCGTAAGCTTAGTCATCGGTGCCGCTATCTACGAAGAATCCTTTATAAACCTTCGGCAATATCCAGCCAATCCGAGAAAGCTCACTTGGTCATCGTCTCAGGTCTCTTTCAATTATTCACCGCCACAATCTTATATGGATCTACAAACAACCCTTTCTTTGATACGACATGCCCAAGGTTCACTTCCTTCTCCTAAAAAAGACACTTTGAAAACTTAGCCTTCATCTGATGCTCCCTCAACGTCTCAAGCACTACTCTGAGACGAACTTCATGCTCCTTTTCATCCTTAGAGTATATCAAAATATCATTTATGAACACCAGCACGAATCTATCCAAGTGCTCTCTGAAGATTCGGTTCATCAGATCTACAAAGAATGTTGATACATTAGTTAGTCTGAACAACATAAATAACCATTCTGTGATCCATAACGGGTCCTAAACGCCGTCAACGGTATACTATCTTCTACAACTCTACGCTGATGAAACCAATAGCCAAATCCAATTGATAAAATATCTTCACTCCACTCAGCTGGTCAAACAAATCATCAATTCTTGGCAATGGATATCGATTTAATCGTCTTCTCATTCAACTTACGATAATCGATACATGCCTCAACGTTCCGTCCGGCTTCTTAACAAACACTGTCGTTGCACCCCAAGGTGAACCACTCAGTAGGATGAAATTCTTGCCTCCAAATCCACTAAATGCACCATTTACTCTCTCATCTCGGTGGGAGTCATTCTACTTGGCGATCTACTCATAAGTTCTGCATCAAGTATTAAATCAATCTGAAACTCAATGGCTCGTTTCCCTAGCAACCCAGTTACCGGCTTAAACACATCTGCGAATTCTCTTACCATGAAAACTCGACTTAACCAAACTACCATCTCCATAACACCTAATATAGCATTCACTTTGCAATTAGGGCTTTTATGGTAAATAATCCGCTCACTGCAACTAGGGTGCCTATTTTTCTATCATAGCAAGATATCTTTGCATCATATTTACTTAACCAATCCATCCCAAGGATAATCCCAAACCCCATAAATTCAAATACATGCAAGCAACAATCAAAATTATGACCTTTCAAGTCAAACTCTAAATGGTCACACCTCATCCCAAATGTCGTATATCCTCTTATCGGATTTGCAACCCTTAAGGAAGTGACTAAATACGAGGGCTCTAGGTTAAGCTTATCTACCAAACATCTAGAAATAAAAAAATGTGATGCACCAGTATCAAATAGAACGCTAACAGGCATACCGTGAATCTGTAGCGATCCCAGAACAGCCATTCCTTTCTCACGTGCCCTTAGTCTCGAAGCAACAGGCTCCACCGCATACACTGGGCCCTTTCCCTCCTATGCAAGCATTTTGTGCTGGTTCTAGTAGTGACCGATTTGCTAACAATTAAAGCACTTGACATTCTTCTTTCTAACTGCTTCTTTCACTTTTCCTTTTCTAGTTCGACACTCATGAGCATAGTGTCCCTTCTTATCACATTTATAACAGACCACCTTAGATTTTCCTATCTTTTGTGCTCCCCCTTATGGGCGTTCTTCTTAGGTAAATACTTTCTTTTCCATCCTTGTCCCATTGGGACTTCCTTCTCATTCTTCTCCTCCAAACAAGCTAACGCCTCTTCCTGCCTTAGCGCCATTTCTACCACTACATCATAGGGATCTCTTAAGTGTGGTAAGGTAGTTCTTGCCAACTCCGACTTCAAACCTCTTATAAACTTCTCATTTCTCTTTATTACTGTATCAACCATGGCATACCCATACCGGGCTAACTCTTTAAATCTTCTCGCATACTCAAGGACGGACATCTCTCCTTACTCCAGTTCAATGAACTTCCTATCTAATGCCGACTGTGCCATCACCGGCATAAACCTTCCTTGAAACATTCTCTTAAACTCCTCCCAAGTCATGGTTTCATCATTAACACTGGCTACAACAAAATTCGACCGAAACAGAGTAGCTCCTTGAAGCTGTCTTGAAGCTACTCTCCTCTTCTGCTCGTCATTTAACCCTAAGTCAGCGAAATCCTCTCACAATTCAATAGCCAGTTTTTTACCTCAATTGCATCTTCAGTTCCAATGAACGACTTTCCTCCAAGCCTAATATAGTCTCTGCTTAGATTAGCATAATGGTTGAACATCGGAGCTTTCCGAACTCCTCGTCCAGCAGCATTCCCTCTGGAAACTCCAGTTGCAATTCCATCTTGCATCATGTTTTCGAAAAACAAATACATGGCCTGCATATCCACTTAGGGAACCCCAGCACCAGCATTTTCAGCTTGAGCCTGGCCTGGACCTCTTCTAGCATTTGGTCGAGCATTTCCATTAGTGTTGGTGCTATCTCCTCCAAGATTAACTCTTCCTCTTCTTCTTTCCATATCTATATTCAAGCTTTGTAAGATACAGATGAATAGCCTAACTAAGATAGGAGTCTAAAGATATAGCATATACTTATATATATAGCAAACACAAGTGCGTTACTATAGCGTTATCCCATACCCCGATCTTACCTTTAATTTCTAAGGATTATGTTTTCAAAAATCTTTTTTTGGTTAAAGTATTTCATAAATCATGCTTTCATACCAAGTTATAACATCCCCTATCTAGAGGCATAAAACTAAGTGCTACAGATGATGCAGTCATCTATAATATTAACTTCCGACGAGTAAATACGGCTATGTTAATGGTATCAATAACATAAGAAGCACTTGACTATGAAACAAAACACAAAATTCAAAAACAACTTTTACTTCATTACATCTCAAAACCAATTGTTTCACATTCACAAAATATAATCACAAATCATTCATAGGCACAGATAAAATATAATTAATACAAATTACGCCAAGAGAAATATACAAAGATACCCCCTTGGTTTATCAGAGTCATATGGTAATAATAGACCTAATACAAAAAACCTAGCGGAAAACTCATTGAAACATAACAAGAACTACAATTCCTAAATAGCTATCCCTTAACTCACAAATGCCTCAAGTAGCATACTCGTTAGCGTTCTAAAACCTAAAAATGACCTTAACACCTTAGCCTACTCAAATTAATTTTGATCACCCAAGAGTGTAGGGGAAAAACATAAACTTCGAGTCAGAGATAAAGCCTGGTGTGAATAACACTATACATCCCGGTTTAATTATGTTAAGTGAGACCATGCCGCTTCGAGAAACGTGTTTCCCTTCACTAACATTCTTTTAAAACATATCTTTGCAAAACCTTTCCTGCAAGCAAAACTGGTTAAATACCGTAAAGCATCATTATGTAACCATATATAAACAACAAGTAGTAACTGAACTATCTATTCAAACACAAAGGTTTTGTTTGGCCAACTTTTAACCTTTGGCTGACTCGGGCCTACCAGACAACATATCAAAATAATCCAACATCTGCTAGACACACTTCTTCTGGACTATCTGTCATTAGTTATCTGTCAAATACCTCGCTTCTGGATGGTCTCTCCCAAGCTTAATCATCTCTCAAGTCTTCTTGATCCTAATAGTTTTATGGGCTCACCAATAGCCTATATGTATACAAATATATATTCCTTTCTATGTGAATTCATAATTTTTAGTCTATCTGACCAAGCCTTACACACTGGAATTATGGACAACCATTAGCTGGGGGCAAATAGCTAATGTGTAGGGCACGACCCTATACCAGTCCATCTGGTATTCTAATATCTGTGTCATTTTTATTTAGGAATCCCTCCCATACTTTTCTCTGAAAACCTTTTCAATGTGATTTAAAACCTTTAAATCAATCTTATACAGGGAAACTGTAAAATCTTTATGCTTTACTAAAAATCACTTTTCCATTTTGTATATATATTTTACTCAAACTTTAGTTGATGAAAACATTTAAGTATTTGAAAGTACACCTTTCTTAATCCTTTTAAAGCATCTGTTTCGAAACCAAGTAAAACCCTTCGATTATCTAGGCCAAGAGGCCAAAATCTTACCTTTTGAAACCATACTTCGAACCTTTCGAAACCATTGGAAACCTCACTTTCAAAAGCATTAAAACTTTAGACATCCTACTTTGGAAACACTTCAAAACATTGCCTTAGGAAATCTTTAGAAAACCTTTCAATTTAAGCCTTTCGACTTTGTCGGAGGCTACCTTTGGACCCCTTCGAAAGCTTGGCTTTAGACCCCTTCGAAACCATTCAACAATTAAAACCTTTCGAAATCATTCAGCTCTTAGAACATAAACCTTTCAAAAAAAAATCTGGGTTCAATTTAAAACAAGTGGAAAACATTCTTTTAAAACCTTTTGACTCCATTGGAAGCAATCTTTCAACTAAGTCGAAAGCTCTGCTTCGAAAGCTTTAAAGCAACTTTTAAAACAACTCTTTTGAAAGCTTTGGGTTATGGTTAAATTTATAAAACAAGGGTAATCGCCCAAGCCAAAAGTTTCCTTTCGTAAGCATGGAAAAGCGGTTAGTTTTTCAAACAAGTAAACCTTTCGAAATCAATCAAAGTAAACCCTTCGACTTTGCTGGAAGGTTCAAAAAAACATTTATTTAAAGCGAAAGTAACCTTTCGACTATGTTAGAAGGTTTCTAAACAAAGTAGTAGCAGTTACCTTTCGGCTGTGTCGAAAGGTTTAAAACCTTTCTTTTGGCCATTTTGACCTGGTCGAAAGCAACCAAGTCGAAAGCTCTAATTCAGAAGCAAAGTAGGTGAAAGACTGGTTTATAAAACAAATATACCGCAACCTCTTTGGCCATCAACCTTTCGACTAAGAACACTTCGACTCTGTCCAATTCATTACGTACCAAATAGCGTGATACCATATGCATTGGTTTGCTCTTGTCGAAAGCTTAGAACCATTTGACCTTCTCGAAGGTCTGGGTCGAAAGGTTTACTGCTGTAAAAGGCTGACACATGCTGAAAGTATGATTTCTTTCTTTTTAACTTAAAAAAGGATAACTTTTCAACTAACCTGCCTTTGTTTGTCAAATTCTCGTTGGTTAATAAATTCTTTTTCAGAAATGTGCTGCCACTATTTCCAAAATTGATAATCATTTTATTTTACAAAATGCCCTTTCTCTTTAATTAAATATATAAAACATTTAAGTCTCATAACTCAAATAATGTTATGTATTAATCAAATAACTTAGGAAAAACCTAGAAAAATCCCAGAAAATTTATTTAATATGATGCCTAACATATAAAAATTTCGATCCCAAATAATTATTATTTTAGCCGAAAATAATTTATAACCCAATAAATAATTTCCTTCACTAGATAATTAATATAAAATTCACCTTAATTCGAAAAATTATGAAAATTGAAACCCATCTCTAAAATATCATTTCCGACTTATTTTAATTTTTCAAGTCATTTAGATGTCATCAATTACAATTTTCATATCAAATATATCATTTAAAACCGGTATGAACATGCATAATTCACCAACAAACATACATATAACTTTTGATCCTTAAAACATGGTAATCACTTGCAAAAATATTTCGGGTCTTAGTATTAAAACTGAAAAACCAAAGGAATATGGGATGTAGTAATTATTCACCTTAGCTTTGAGATTATAGATGTGAGATTTGATGTTGATTTTGTTGATTGTTTCCCTACTCTTGAATCCTGCTTTAATCTTTTTCTTGAGAGTGAAAATGGTAGCCGATCTTAGTATTTTTAGTTTGATAAAAATGAGAATGAACCTGTGCATTCTATCTCCTAAGGGTTTAGGGTATAAGCTCCACCCATTTCCCATATTGCCCTTGTCATTTCCTAACGCCTTTGTTCAAATTATTTTATTTTAATAAACAAACTATCGTGGCACGACAACCCTTCGCTAAAACAAATCTCAATCCATTAATCTCCATATTATGTTATTTAATTTTGGCTAATTAAATATCCTAAATAATGTTGTAAAAATATGGTTTGTTACATGTCACTTCTCAAAATATTCCTTATTAAGACATATCTAACTCGTATGTTGTTTACGTTATACTCGAGCTATTCTGGGACATTCCAAGTTCAGGAACGATAAGACCAGCTTGTGTTTATTGGTCATAAAGGATATTAGGTTTACTATATAGGTGTTATAATATTGTATAGTTTAATGTATGTATATGCTTGTTTTATATGTTGGACATACCTTTTGTGTTTGTGTGTGTGTATTATCCCTACGATTCTAACAATGTGTTCTCTTATATTATTATTATCTGTGATTATGTATTGTTCTATCCCAGATGCACATGTTTTTATTGCTTTGTTTTGATACCGTGTACGTATGGGTGAGTTATGTATTCGTTGTTTAAATACGTATTGGAGTTAACCCAAGGGAACATTCACATGTTTATTCATATAGCCTCATTCTTCATATTACGAACAATATTACTCAATAATACTCTTGGGTAATATGGTTATAGAAGTGGGGTCTTACGTTGTTCAATTTTACAGTTTAACATTTTTAGCACTTTCAGTGAGAAAGAGCTAGATTTGACAACCTAAAGCTTGGATCTGAAGTTTGGAAGAGATGAAGAGGCCTTCTAAGAGTAGTTATAGAACCAAGTCAACCAGAGCATGGGGAAACCAGTAGGTGTCCTCAAGTTCAAATCGATCCGTCTACGTAACTGGTGAAAGGAAAGAGAGGATGATGAAAAAGATGACAGACGCTCGACTACAGGAAATGCTAGATAGACTTTTCAAAAGGATGGATCAACAAAGAACAACCGAAGTAATTGGACTTCCAACTAAAGACCATAAACCAATGTGAGGCATTTGGAGTTGGAGTAGAGCAAAATGGAACAGTGCCCCCATGACCAGAACACGTCGGTACTAACCTGATTTAGGTCGGTACCGAGATGAATTTACTCAGGGACAATGTTGGTTTGGGCTTAGGGAAAGCTCGGATGCCGAGAATGGGTGTAGGAGCCAGAAACGTAAATCAGAGTGCAAATGCGCAACAACCAGAGGACTATGTCTGAGTTTCCCTGTAGAAATTAGGAAAAAAGTGAAGCAAGGGGTGCATATCAAAATGCAAATGTGCAGCCAAAGGAGCATGTGCTGGGTTTTCCCCGTAAAAATAGAGGGTAAATTATAGCTACAGATTGGAGACTTCCATTAGATGACTAGATTGCTGAGATGATTATAACGATAGTAAGAGTGATCTCTAGACCAAAGGTTGGACGATGTGAATAAGAATTCATTTATCCCTAACATCTGATATGGAAGGAATCCACCTGATTTCATGTTACCGACATTGTAATAATACAACGGAAGGACAGATCTGATCGTTCATCAGATGAGATACATCTGACATATAGAGGTGTTGGGTGCATATTAAGAGGTAATAGGGAGATGCTTCCCATTATACGTAGCAGAGTTGGCTGTTATATGGTTTAGGCAGTTAGAGAATGGGTCCATAAGAATGTGAGCTGCATTGGTAGACAAATTGTTGAGACAGTTCAGAGTTCATATCTCTGGCCAAAGAATGTGATGACGCTGTCGAGCTTGAAGTGAAGGGCCAAAGTGACCATGAGAAATTATTTAGTGAGATTTAGCATAGTAACTGTTGCGATCAATAAGCCAGATTCATCGATAGTCCCAATGACAATAGTGTCTAGAGTCGTGATCAAGACCGACTTCAAAGTTTCGTTGGAAAGGCATCCATCGATGGATCTCATGGAATTTTATCATGGAGTTGAGAGATTTGCATTTGGAGGAAGTTAAAGATGATAATACTGAGGTTAATGCTGCAGACAACAGAGGACTGAATGGAGCGGGATATGGTGAAGGCAAAAGATAGTGAAAAGATGATGACGGTTCCGGAGGACCAAAGCAACAAAGGAGGGACTAAAAATTATATTTTTATACCGATCTAAATGAAACCCGAAGAGTATATACCTAGATACTAGGGGCAGATCCCCTATCAGAAGCTAGCTAAGGGGAACCAATAGATCGGTTGAAATTCAATGAGATGGATGAGCATGAAATGAATGAGTGCAAACACATTCATGATTAGATTGAAGAGCGGGTTTGGAGTAACCAGCAACAATAGTATGTAAGGATGCATACTGTATCGGTGCATCCGAAACAACCACCTTCTGTAGCGAATACATCAAGACACGACTATGGATCTGGGTCAACATTGGAAATCCCATGTTCGAGATGGACGAGAGTAAAGTTTGATTCCCATGTTTTTCCTTCTGTTTAGGATAAATAAGACAATAATGACCTCGGGCCGACACATGGACAGGACTCTATTGGTCTCTAGGCATGCATTGAGTTAGATATTTGAGATGAATGTTTAGGATATTTGTTTGATGCCTTGATTTGGATATTTGATTTTTGAAAACTACTTGAACGTGATGATTGATATTGATTGAACATGGTAGTCCTATCCGAAGAGACAGGGCGATGACTATAAGGTACTAGTCTCATTGCCAAAGAGCGAGTGGATTGGGACTATATGAAAGTAATTCCCCTTATTGAACAGTGAGTGGATGGACTTTCTTGGATGTTGAGTCCACTCCTTGGAGAGCGAGCAGATTGGACTTAGCAAGGATTTTGATAGACCGATCCTTTGATTGAATGTCAAATGATCAAAAGAGATTGAAATCTCAATTGGACGTTAAACGATTCGGAGAGTGAAACACCCCATACCCTTAATATACCCAAAAGGGCACATTAAAAGGCATGGTGTGTTGTAGGTATAACTGAAAATAACATAGACTAAGATCCACAAGACAAAAATAGGTAAAAACAGTGGAAACTAAAATAATAACTTATTCAAAACAAAATCTTCATAATTGCTTCATAACCAAATAATTCAAATATCAAATACATCATACATGTCTCAAAACACAATATGTCTCATGAAATAAAAAATAGTAGTCTCAACAAAAATTAGAGCATAAATTTCCCTCTTAAGTGCCAATATAAAGAAAGAAAACAAAAATAAAAGTAGGCAAATACATAGTAGAATCTTCTCCAAGAAACCTACAAGAAACTGCAATCTACTGCCCTCTCCCTTGATTGCCTATACGGGAAAAAAGGAAAAATATAGGAGTGGGTCAGACTAAAAGTCTAGTGAATGATAGTAACTACAGAATATTTATGCAAAGTAAAAGTAATAGACTTTATAACAATTCTAGTGTATATAAGAAAACAAAGGAAACTGAAAAGAGAGAAACCAGAAATAAATACGAATTAGATAGTAATCAATTAATAAGATAGGTCAACTTTGATTGTTTGCACTTGTCCTTGATAGCTGCTTTAAGTAGGCTGAATTCCTAATTCTACCCTTTGATCGGCCTGCTACTCCATAGAATCTACCATGGGCCGGATGTTTCCCTACATAGTAGACTTTGGTGTCTATGAATGACGCATTTACTAAGCGCTTGGAACTCATAACGTTTACTGAGCACCGAAATGGAAGTCGCACGCGTAACTACCACCATGCCCATGCTATCTGTTGCTCCCTCTTTTGACCTTTTATTTACCATAGTCAGCATAAGCATGCCCCTCGCCTCAGTTCAGGATTATGTGAAGCACCACATCTCACTTCAGGATTATGTGAAACATCGTGTCCATAGAAAAATAGGGGAAATGCTGCCGGTACTGGTCCCTATCAAACAAAAATCTAGTTGCGCCCCTTGTTCAAATCCCCTTGACTTGAACTGCCATAGATTGACCGTTTACTACCACAACAAGCATAAGTGTGCCCCTCGCCTCACTTTAGGATTATGTGAAGCAACTTGTCTCACTTCAGGGTTATGTGAAACACCGTAACCATCGAAATATTAGGGGAATGTTATTTGGTACATGTCCTACTCTTATCTTTGCCTATTAACTGAGATAAATTATTTAAATAAGCCTTTATTTTTATCAGTTACTATTATTACTTATTAATTTATCCTAAGTCTTAAAATAAGTGCCATAGTTTCTATAGTTTACTAGAGTTTCCATAGTTCATCAATTTATAACTTACATTATAATCTTGCTTATTACTTAACCCAAGATCTAAGTGTGAAAATAAGCTTCTTTCTTCTTTTATTCTTTTTAGTTATAATTCTAAGTTATAACTAGGCCAATATTCTTAATTTAGTCGATTAATATCATAATTAGGCATAATTTCAGTCCTATTCCAATTAGATTATAGTTTTTGTGATTTACATTTCATATTCCTTTATTTTAGATTTCTTATAGTTTAGTCTAATTTCATGTTAATTCTATTCTAATCCATACGCGAAGAAGAAGGAGAAATAAAAGAAAACTGAAAATAGAAGGAAATCCAAGACGTAGGAAGAAGATGTAAATAACGCATAAATAACAACAAATAAATTTAAATACTGTAAATAAACTGTAATTAAATAGGAAAAGCTATAATTAACAGAAATAAACTAAAATTAACTGAAAGTAGCTAGAAGAAATAGACTAAAAATAATTCTAAAAACTGCAAAAAATTACTAAAAAGGTTACTCCAAAAATCATAGTTAAACTACAACTGTTGGAAACCCTATTATTTTAAATTAGTTAAAGAAATTTAGAATAATTACAATCACTCACCTCTGATCCTTAGCTCTTCGCTTTAGGCCTTCACGGATCCACTTAAAGGTATTAAAATAATTTTATTAAAAGATTCTCTCCTTGGAAAATTATTCGTTTTTATGGTCCTTCCTGTAAAGGTGAACCCAAGTAGAGAAAATCTAGAATGAGAAAAGGTGTTAGGCCTAGGGTTATATTTATATGTGTAGAAGTGGATCTTGACCATTGGATTTGGGGATTGAGTAGGATGCAACCACATCATAGGCTGAATAGGAGCTACCGGATGCAAGAATAGAAGGACTAGATCGGTTTAAACAATGCAAATTACGTGCTCACTTTCGAACGAACATTCGTTCATTCGCCGAAATGGGCAGGCGGGTCGACTGGGCGACCGACCGCCCTTGTGCCCAAGTCGACCGGCCGGTTGACCTGGCATATATATATATATATATATATATATATATATATAAAATTTTTTCATTTCTTTGACTATTTTGCTCCTTGCTCATATTGACTCGGATTCTGACGTTCTATATATAGAAATTGGCCAGAAAATTACCACGGACACAATGGTGCAACTCTCGTGGCTCAATTCTTATAATTTCACAAAGTTATTTTATATTAATTAATTATTGAATTAATTATTACGGGTTAAATTTCGGGTTGTTACAGGGAGATCGAACCTTAGACCAGGTGCCAAGCAACATGGAGATGTTGAAATCTATATTGGATGTTAAACAATCCGAAGAGATCGGGCCTTGGAATGGAAATTGACTTGGCCTTAGGATTTGAACACCTTGTGATTAGACTTGAATAGATGATTCCCTAACAAACACGGGACGATTTTGGTATATGATATGATAACTTCAGACGAAAACGGCCAGATTGTGATTTATGACTAACATTTAAGAAAGGGCTGCAGTCTTTAACTATAATGGCCAAGAATGACCTTTAGTTTGTTGATGAATCCGAAGGAAGTGGATGATTCACCACAACATGGATCGATGGATAGCCCTAGAGCTCGACCGTCAATGGTTGACTGCTACTACCAAAGATTGTTCTTGAGCAAAGCATACCTTACAGTCATAAGGCATACTTTGGGGGCAAGTGTTATAATCAAATTTTTTCACAGTCTTCGAACGGACTTAAGCAAGCGAATTAGATGAAAAAACTATAAAGAAATGGCCCACAACTTGGGAAACATCATAAAATGGTAAGAAAATCGAATATAAAAAAATAATCAAATAAAGTCGATAATTTGGAAGTCATATTTTTTGGTCCAGGTCCTTAGTTCGATACTGAGTACAACTTTGGTCGAACATACAAAAATCTCCAATAAGGCCCCAAGGGAGTAGACATAAACTTGAAGCCAGCAACCCGAGAAAACCCCAAGCCATGACTCGAAGAAAACACATAAAACACTCGAGTCGGACACCAAGTCCGGTCAATACCGACCTAAAACTTATGATTTTAACCACGATTTTCACCGATTTGAAATAAAGACTTGATTTGGAAAGAGGTCGATGAGGAGAGCTAGGACATGGAGTAAAACTTGAAGAATGATGGAAAAATTAGATCAGTACTAACTAGAAGTGGATGGTACAAAGTTTATTTTCTACTTGAAGATCATGCAGGATGACTCAATTTTCATGCCTGGATTTGCGAATCTTGAAGACTTGGACGAATTCTGGCTCACATGTGAGACTTAAGGAAAAAATAACCTGTAAATAACAACCTAACTTCAACTAGAAGGGGGCTTTTATGTTTTGGACTTGGGGAGGGTCATTTTTGTGAGAAATACGGAATAAGGATCTTAAGGCTAGGATTAACACTAGAGGGGGTGTGAATAGTGTTTAAAGGAATTACTAAATCTTTTTGAGTTTTTGTTAATTTGAACACACATGTATGCAATATTCAGACACAGATATGATCACATAAACAAACTTTGCGGAAATAAAGTAAAAGCAGTAAAGGAAAGAACACACCGGATTTTGTACTGGTTCGGAGTTACCCTACATCCAGTCCCGCACACAAGTATGGATTTCCTTTCAAAAGCAATTGTACAATTACACCCTCGATTTCAAGGCCAGGAGGTACACCACTCCAAATTCACAATCTCTGGGTAGAGATACTTGATTTCAGGGGAAATAAGTTCGCCCAATTGATTTCCAAGGCTACAATCACACCTTTACTTGATTGATTTCCAAGGCTACAATCACATCTTTTCTCACTTGATTGATTTCCAAGGCTACAATCACACCTTTTCTCGCTAGATTGATTACAAAGAAGTTTATAACTCTGAAAAGAGACTGAGATCTTGTTGGGATAGTGATAGAGAATCAAACCAGAAATGATCTAGTTAGACTCAATGTTTGATTTCGGCAGAGCAATGGTAAGAATGTGTATAAAGAAATGTGGAAGAAGAAGAGGAGTGCAAACCAGAAATATGTTGTTAGAAATTCGTTCAAAACAGCCCTATTTATATAAGAACAACAACCATGTCCATTCATGAAAAGATATGACGAATAGACACTTCTTTTGAAATTCAAATTTTGAAATTATCTGCTACCATGTCGACACGGTGTACTTGAGAATGTCGACATGCCAAAAGAATTTTTGGTGATTTGTTTTTCTTTGAAAATAACTTATATCTTATATTAAAGCTATTTTAAACTTTATAAATGTACTTAATTATAGTTAAAATAGATGAAATATAGAGAATAATATTTTGGTTTATATATAAAATTTTACTATAATTTTATATTTAAATCTAAGTATAAATATTAAAAATATTATTACTAAAAGATAGTTTAAAACCAAGGATAACTTGATTTTGAAAATAAAGATTTTTGAGGTTAAAAGTATTAAAACCAGGATAGATGTTTTTGATTCTTTTAAAAGGAAGATTTTGAAAACATTTTGAAAACAAGATATAATTTTGTAAAACATTTTGAATAAAAGGTTAGCGGATACAAAACAATGTTCCACTAGATTTTTCGTAGGTTCCATCCTAATTAGGGTTCCATCCCTTTGACAGGCTCGAAGTGGATTCCATTCCACTAATAAATTGGATTTTAAGATGCCAGTGCTTTTCTAGGAGTTTTAACCAAATTCCTAATTAAATTACTTATTATCGAAATATTGAACTTTTGATAATCTTGATACTCATGAGTCTTCAATCTTGATATCTTGATATCTTGTATCTCTATACTGTACAGTCTTCATTCTTGGTACCTGCATGGTTAGATCCTGCATATACATATATATCTAAACTATAATGTTAGTATTTATATTTTATAATGTTATTCTAAGGTTGTTGTCATCAAAACCATCATCTCAATGACTAACAATCTCCCACTTTTTGATGATGACAACCATTGTTTATAAAATATTACTTCTATCCTAATAACTCACCCTAAAACTAATAACTCCTCCTTAATTTATGTCTAACTATCCTGTTTATACTTCTCCCCCTTTGTCATCAACAAAAACTAACTCGAAACTATATATCTCCAAACTATATAACTCCAAACTATATAACTCCAAACTATGTAACTCCAAACTATATAACTCCCCCTTAATCTAATACTATGTGATTATAATGATAGTGTTATCATAATAATCAACACTTAATTCTAAAACTAAAACTTTGTCCTAAACTAATAACTTTCTAACTAAGAATCCATACAAGAGAATATTTAATATAAGAACACAATCATTTATTCATTATATTGTTATATGTACATTTGCATAGAGAAGAATATAAAACATACAACAATAAGAAAGAAAGGAAAGAAACTGATGCGTGTCTTTGAAAATAGGAGATCTGTGAACCGAACAATTTGGATAGTGGAAACATAAATTTCCATGTTGTTTTACAAGGTTTCCATCTTTGTCAAAGCACACTTCGCCAACGCAAACAACTTTGTCGTCATCTTTAGCGTGATCTTCTTCCATGGGGACTTCTTCTTCTTCTTCGTCGCTGTCCTCCTGCACTTGATCTTCTGAAGACTCTTCATCAATCAAGATTGGATTAGCATGATTGTCCATTAGAATTTTTTGCAAATTTCTAAGAATTTTCCTTACCGTTCTTGTTCTTTGGCCATTCTAAGTTGCACAACTTGAATTTTAGTCATTAATTGCAGTGCATCCTTCAAAGAATCCTCCATTTTCGTCACTCTTGCGAGCGTAGTTCATTGGAACAGTCAAGAAATAGGAGAAGGTAAGGAAAAGGTTGACTTTTTGTTTGATTTGGAAGAGGAGGCCATAGTTTTATCGATTTCAAAAGTTAGAACAGAAAGGAAATAGAAAGAATGATAAAAATAAGAAGAATATATAACCACTTATTTGAATTTTGGTGGGAAAAATTTCAAAAATAAAAAATCGTTATATGTCGACATGGGTATGGGGGGATGTCGACATGGTTCTTGAAATTTTTTCTATTTGATTAATTTTGATTTGATTTTTAATTATACTTTTTTATTTATATTTTATATTTCAGTTATTGAATAAATACCTAATTCTCTTCTTAGTTTAGTAAGTATAGATTCATTTAATGGTTTTGTTAAAATATCAACAATTTGATTCTCAGAATTGATATAATCCAGAGTAATTACTTCCTTACTTATATTATCTCTGAGAAAATGATGTCTTATATCAATATGTTTAGTTTGAGCAAGTTGAGTAGCATTTTTGGATAAATTTATTGCACTAGTACTATCACAACAATTTGGTGATTTTGAGATATTCAAACCATAATCTTTTAAAGTTTGTTGCATATATATTACTTGAGAACAAGCCAAAGCAGCAGAAATGTACTCTGCTTCAGTTGTTGATAAAGAAACTATGTTTTTCTTTTTACTAAACTAAAAAATCAGAGAATGCCCCAAAAAGTGACAAGTTCCACTAGTGCTTTTTCGGTCTGATTTAAAACCAGTATAATCAGCATCACAGTTAGATATTAAGTTAAAAGAATCATTTTTAGGATAAAATAAGCCATCATCAGAGGTGTGTTTAACATATTTTATGATACGTTTTATGGCCTTTAAGTGGGTCTCTTTAGGTTGGGATTGATATCTTGCACAGAGATAAACACTATGCATGATATCAGGTTTACTAGCAGTGATATAGAGTGGTGATCCAATCATTCCTCTATATAATTTTTGATCTGCATCTTTCGAGAGATCTTCTTTACTAAGGTACTCATTGGTTGCCATGAGAGTGGGTTTTCCACTCCCGGTAGTCAAACCAAATTTACTAATTAGGTTTTTAGCATATTTTTCTTGGCTAATAAAGATACCATTATCTAATTGTTTTATTTGTAATCCTAGAAAGAAATTTAATTCACCCATATGACTCATCTCAAACTCTTTTGTCATTATTTTAGAAAATTCATTATTCATTTCAAAATTAGTTGATCCAAAAATGATATCATCTACATAAACTTATACTAGTTGAACATCATTTTTATTTCTTTTAATAAAAAGAGCACTATCTACTTCACCAATTTCAAAATTTAATTGTAATAAGTAAGATCTTAGTCTATCATTCCAGGCTCTAGGAGCTTGTTTAAGACCATATATTTCTTAAGTTTGTAAACATGACTTGGTAATTTTCCATTTTCAAAAAGTGTTGGTTGTTCAACATATACTTCCTCTTTTACAAATCCATTTAAAAAGGCACTTTTAACATCCATTTGAAATAATTTAAAATTATTATGATTTGTGAAAGCAAGTAGAATCCTAATGGCTTCTAATCTTGCTACTGGAGCAAAGGTTTCATCAAAATCTATTCCTTCTTCTGGCCAATAACCTTGAGCGACTAACCGGGCTTTATTTCTAACAACCTCTCCTTGTTCATTCATTTTATTTTTATAAACCCATTTAGTTCCAATTATAGTTTTATTTTCAGGTCTAGGAACAAGTTCGCAAACATCATTTCTAGTGAATTAATTTAGTTATTCTTGCAAAGAAAAAATCCATGAATCATCAGTTGATGCTTCTTTTGGATTTTTGGGTTCAATAGTTGATATAAAAGCTACATTACTCATTTTACTTAGTTGATTTCTAGTTTTGACAATAGATTGCATATCTCCAAGTACATTTTCTATAGGATGATCTTTTAAAAGTTTAATCCTTTTATTAGGATGATTAATTTCATTATTAGTTTCAGTTCTCTCTTTATTTTGAGTAATTAAATCCTCTTCATCATTTATATCTTCAAAATTTTTGAGATTTTCATCGAATGAAACATGCAATGTTTCTTCGATGGTGTTAGTTCTTAAATTAAAAACTCTGTATGTTTTACTTCTATTAGAATATCCGATAAAGATACCTTTGTCGGATTTAGGATCAAATTTATCTAAGTTATCTTTTATATTTAAAATAAAACATTTACTTCCAAAAATCCTAAAACAAGGTACCTTAGGTTTCTTTGAGTGAAGAAGTTCTTAAGATGTCTTATCAGTTAAAGGTCTAATTAAAATTCTATTTAAAATATAACGGGCGGTAGTAACTGCTTCTGCCCAAAAATACTTTGGTAATTTGCTATCCGAAAGCATAGTTCTCGCACACTATTGAATCATCCTATTTTTACGTTCTACTACTCCATTTTGTTGTGGGGTTCTTGGAAATGAAAAACTGTGAATTATTCCCTTTTTATTGCAGAATTCCTCAAACTTTTCATTTTCAAATTCACCACCGTGATCACTACGAATGGTTATAATTTTTAGAGAAAGTTGATTTTGAATCCTTTTTGTAAAATTCTTAAAACATTCAAAAGTATCACTTTTATGTTTCAAAAATATTGTCCAAGTAAATCTAGAATATTCATCTACAATTACAAAAACATATTTACCATGATTTATTGACAGAATTTGAGATGGACCAAATAAAACAAGGTGAAGTAATTCAAGAGGTTTTGAAGTTGAAATCATATCTTTTAATTTAAAGGAACTTTTTCTAAGTTTTCCTAGTTGACATGCATCACATAGACTATCTACTTTAAAATTCATTTTAGGGAGTCCTTTTAGTAGATCATGTTTTGGCAGTCTAGACAAGAGTTTGAAATTCAAATG
This sequence comes from Allium cepa, assembly GCA_030765085.1. Classification (NCBI taxonomy): domain Eukaryota; kingdom Viridiplantae; phylum Streptophyta; class Magnoliopsida; order Asparagales; family Amaryllidaceae; genus Allium; species Allium cepa. The sequence continues at coordinate 483,613,982 of CM060934.1, read as the reverse complement.
CCCAAATTTCTTATGCCAAATCTAAGGGTCACTTGTATTTGCCAAATTATCATTTGAGACTTTCATACTAAGAATATAAATATTCTTTTTCCTATTTTCCTCAAATACTATGGTTGAATTATTATCTCCAATGTGACATTTATCTCTTCTAAATTTAATTTCATATCCTTTATCGCAAAGTTGACTAATACTTAGCAGATTATGTTTCATATTTTTAACTAGTAAAAACATTAGTAATAATAGGAGTTCCATAATTACCGACTTTCCGATGCCAATCACATATCCTTTGAACAGTCTCCAAAGTTAACCAGTCCTCCGTCTTTGTATATTATATCATTCAACATATCTGGATTACCAATCATGTGTCTAGAGCATCAACTATCGAGTATCCATTTATTCTTTTTGATCTGCATAATCTCTCCATTGTGGATTGATTCCTCAACCCCCATGAAGCATGTTTCCTGCACATCAAACGATTTTGATAGACAACTTGATTTTGAATATTGATTATATACAGACTCATGAGACAATGATGAACTGGATATTTCTAAACTAGTATTAACAAATTTCTTAAACATAGCCATTATAAAAACTTTTTCAAAAATCATATTATGAAACTTTGAAAACCTTGCTCTGATACCAAATGCGAGAAATGAGGAATACAGATCTTAAGGCTAGGATTAACACTAGAGGGGGGGGGGGTGAATAGTGTTTAAAGGAATTACTAAATCTTTTTGAGTTTTTGTTAATTTGACAATAAATGTATGCAATATTCAGACACAGATATGATCACAGAAACAAACATAGTTTCAGAAATAAAGTAAAAGCAGTAAAGGAAAGAACACACCAGATTTTATATTGGTTCGGAGTTACCCTACATCCAGTCCGGCACACAAGTATAGATTTCTTTTCAAAAGCAATTGTACAATTACACCCTCGATTTCAAGTCCATGAGGTGCACCACTCCAGATTCACAATCCTCTGGGTAGAGATACTTGATTTCAGGGGCAACAAGTTTGCCCAATTGATTTCCAAAGCTACAATCAACCTTTACTTGATTGATTTCCAAGGCTACAATCACACCTTTACCCACTTGATTGATTTCCAAGGCAATAATCACACCTTTTCTCGCTAGATTGATTACAAAGAAGTCTATAACTCTGAATAGCACTAAGATCTTGTTGAGATAGTGACAGAGAATCAAAACAGAAATGATCTAGTTAGATTCAATGTTGATTTCGGCAGAGTAATGGTAAGAATGTGTATAAAGAAATGTGGAAGAAGAAGAGGAGTGAAAACCAGAAATATATGATTAGAAATTCATTCAAAACAGCCCCTATTTACATAAGAACAACAGCCATATTCAGTCATGAAAAGATATGATGAATAAACACTTCTTTTGAAATTAACTGCTACCATGTCGACATGGTGTACTTGAGGATGTCGACACGCCAAAGGAATTTTTGGTGATTTTTTTTCTTTGAAAATAACATCTATCTTATATTAAACTATTTTAAACTTTATAAATGTACTTAATTATAGTTAAAATACATAAGTAAATATAAAGAATAATATTTTGGTATATATATAAAATTTTACTATAATTTTATATTTAAATCTAAGTATAAATATTAAAAATATTATTATTAAAAGATAGTTTAAAATCAAGGATAATTTGATTTTGAAAATAAAGATTTGTGAGGCTAAAAGTATTAAAACCAGAATAGATGTTTTTTATTCTTTTAAAAGGAAGATTTTGAAAACAAGATATAATTTTGTAAAACATTTTGAATAAAAGGTTAGCGGATACAAAACAATGTTCCACTAGATTTTTCGTAGGTTCCATCCTACTTAGGGTTCCATCTCTTTAATAGGCTCGAAGTGGATTCCATTCTACGAATAAATTGGATTTTAAGATGCCAGTGCTTTTTTAGGAGTTCTAACAAAATTCTTAATTAAATTACTTATTATTGAAATCTTGAACTCTTGATAATCTTGATACTCATGAGTCTTCAATCTTGATATCTTAATATCTTGAATCTCTATACTGTACGGTCTTCATTCTTGGTACCTACGTGGTTAGATCCTGCATATACATATATATCTAAACTATAATGTTAGTATTTATATTTTATAATCTTATTCTAAGGTTGTTGTCATCAAAACCATCATCTCAAGGACTAACAATTTTCAGATCTAAGTGTTATCACCTTCTTCTATAACTCTATAAATTCCATTATAAATCTAAGATCCACTGGATTTTGGCTGGATTTGATTGAATTCATTGTAATCTAGAGAGAAAACAATCTATAACTAGGGCTAAAGTGGACGATGCTGGATACTTCGCCGAGGCAATATAAAAAGTGCATTTGTGTTCTTATTTTCTTTCGATATTTGCTTGCTTGAGTCGGATTTATCTACTTTCGAGTTTTGTGCCAATATTTGGCATAACATTTTTGGTGCTTTCGAAAGAGCTAGTTTAACAACCAAAAGCATGAATTTGAAGTTTGAAAGAGATGAAGAAGCCTTCTACCCAAGAAGTCACATGACCAAGTCAACCAAAGCATAGGGGCGGCTAGGAGGTGTCCTCAAGTTTAAATCCATCTGTCTACGTGAGAAGAGAAGAGATGGAGAGGATGATGAAAGAGATGCAAGATGGAATAATAGCTCATTGGAAGGATGAACTTTTTAGATGTACGGATCAAAAAAGAATAGCCTGAGGCAACTACAACTCAGAAGCAAAGACCAAAAATCAACACGAGAGCATCCGAAGTTAGAGCAGAGCAAACTGGAAAAACGTCCTCATAACTAAAAAAAGATGAATTTACACATGGCAATGTTGGTTTTGGGCTAAGGGTGAGCTAGGATGCCGAGACTGGACAATGATGGAGCAAAAAATGCAAATCAGAGCGTGAATTCACAATAAACAGAGAAGCATGCGCCAGAGTTTCCCATAGGAATGGAGGGAAAAGTGAAGCTAGAGGTGCATATCAAAGTGCAAATGTGCAGCCAGAGAAGTATGTACCGGAGTTTACTTGTAGGAATGTAGGGAATTTTTTTGATATGGATCGTAGACTTCCATTAGATGACATTGGCTGGATTGTTGAGATGATTAGAAGGATGGTGAGAGGTAGACCTTTAGACCATAGGTTGGAAGACATGAACAAAAATACATTTACCCCTAACATCCGGTATGCAAGGAATCGACCCAATTTCAAGCTACTGATGTTGGAGCTATGCAATAGAAGGTTGATCTAACCGTTCATCTGATGAGATACATTCGATATATTGTGGTGTTGGGTTCATCTAAAGAGGTAATGGGCGATGCTTCCTATTGTACATAATGGAGTTAGCTACTATATGGTTTGGGGAGTTAGAGAATGGATCCATAAGCATGTGGGCCATATTGGTAGAAAAATTCTTATGATAGTTTAGGTTTTATATCTCTCAACCAAAGAATGTGATGACGTAGTCGAGCATGAATTAAAGGGCCAGAGAGACCTTGAGAAGTTATTTAACAAAATTTAACGCAATAGGTATCGTAGTCAATAAGCTAGTTCCATCGATCGTTCTGATGGTGGCAGTGTCTGAAGTCGCAAGCAAAACCGACTTCAAAGTTGCATTAGAAAAGGATCCACCAACGGATCTCATAGAATTTTATCATGAATTTGAGAGATATTTGCGTCAGAAGGATTTGAATCTGATAATGATGAGGTTAATGTTGTGGATGATGGAGGATCAGCCGAATCAGGATATGGTAAAGACAAAGGAAAGCAAAAATCATATAATGACTTTGGAGGAGCGCAGCGACAAAGGAGGGAACAAAAATTCTCTTCTCATAGCGATCTAAATGAAACCCCAAAAAGGATATACCTCGACACTAGGGGAAAGATCACCTACTGAAAGCTAACAAATAGGGAATCCACAAATCAATTGAGAAGGTTTGAAAGATTTTGCCTTTTCCATGAGATGGATGGGCATGAAAAAAATGAGTGCAGACACCTTCGTGATTTGATATAAGAGCTGGTTAGTTGTAACCAACTACAACAGTACGTAAGAAGCCAAACTGCAGTAGTGTAGCCATAACAACCATCGTCTACAGTAAATACATTATGACGCGACCGTGGATCTGACATTGGAAATCCCATGATCTGAATGGATGGGAGTCAGGTTTGGTTCCCATATTTTGCGTTTTGTTTTGGATAAATAAGACAATAATGATCTTTGGCTTCTTACCTTATACAGGACCTCGATTGGACTATAAGCACGCACTGAATTGGATGTCTGAGATGAATGTTTAGGATTTTTGTCTGATGCTTTGATTTGGATATTTGATTTTTGAAACTACTTGAATGTGATGACCAGTATTGATTAACATGGTAGTTCTGTCCGTAGAGACAGGGAGATGACCATAAGGTACAAGTCTCATTATTGGAGAGAGAGTGAATTGGGCTTCTATAAAAGCAAGTACCCTCACCAGAGAATGAGTGGATGGACTTGCTTAGACATAGATTCCCTCGTTGGAGAGCGAGCGGATTGGACTTAACAAGGATCTGAAAAGATTGAACCCTAGAATGGATGTCAAACAATCCAAAGGGATCGAACCCTATATTGGATGTTAAACGATCTGGAGAGATAGAATCCTAGATTGGACATTAAACAATCTTAACTTGGAGAGGTCGAACCCTAGATTAGATGTTAAAGAATCTGGTCCCTAGATGGACATTGACTTGGCCTTGGGATTTGAATGCCTTGTGATTAAACTAGAATAAATAATTCTCAAATAAACATAAGTCGATTTTGATATATGAATTTCTAGAAATCCATATAAAAATGATCTAATTGTGATTTATGACCAACATTTGAGCAAGGACTGGAGTCCTTAGCTATAATGGTCTTGAACAACCTTTGGTTTGCAGGTGAATCCAAAGGAATTAGATGATCCACCACAATATGGATCGATTGATAGCTCGAGAGCTCGATCGCCAATGATTGATCACTACTACTGAAGCTTGTTCTTGAGAAAATCACACCTTACATTTATAAGGCATACTTTGGAGGAGGCAAGTGTTATAACCAAAATTTTCCACAATCTTCGAACGGACTTAAACGAGCGAATTGGATGAAGAAATGACCCAAGGACTTTGGAAACATCATAAAAAGGAAAGATTAAGGAAATATAAAAAATAGTCAAAAACTGTTCAAAAATTGGAAAGTCACATTTTTGTCGGGGTCCTCAGATTGGTACCGCATAGAACTTAGGTCGGACACACAAAAATCTTGGGTTTGATTCAAATCAAGCACTGGGAAACTCGAAGCTCAGCAACCCTGGAAAACCCCAAGTCACGATTCGAAACAAAACCGCAAAAAACTCAGGTCGGACACTAAGTCAGGTCGGTACTGACCTGAAACTCATGATTTTTACCGACCTGAAATGAAGACTTGATTTGGCAAGAGGTCAATGAGTAGAGATATGATATGGAGTAAAACTTAACGAATGGTGGAAAAATGAAATCGGTATCGACTAGAATGGTTAGTACCGAGCTGATTTTCTACTTGGAGATCATACAGAATGACTCGGTCTTCATGCCTGGATTTGCAGATCTTGAAGACTTTGAAGAATTCCAATCCAATTGTGAGACTTAAGGAGGGAATCACATGTAAACTGCAACTTAACTTCAACTAGAGGGGGAATTTTCACTTTTGGACTTAGGGAGGAGAAATTTCAGATCCAAGTGCTATTGCCTTCTTCTTTAACTCCAGAAATTCTATTTTAAATTCCAAGATCAACTAGATTGTGGTTAGATCTAGTTGAATTCATTATAATCCGGAGAAAAAAAATCAATAACAAGGGATAAAGTGAATGTTGGCCAGAGTATTCGCTGAACCACTATAAAAGTGCTTAAATGTTATTATTTTCTTTCGATATTTGCTTTCTTGATTCAGATTTAACTTCTTTATGGTGTTGTTACATTTTTCGATGTAATATTGCTTTTAATAATCCATTCATTTCAACCATTTCTCGCTTGAGGCTCGTATAATTTAGGACTAATGATTCATGACATCCTTATAAAAGTATATCAAGTTGTATATTGACATAAGTTACAGCAAAAGGCTTTCCTTTGAATGTTTGCATTTTATGGAAAATAAATTTATCTTATTTGATTAGTATTTTTCATAAGGGTAAATACGACTTATTTCACTATTTACAAAAGAAAATAACCATTTAATTATTCCCTTTACTTTGCAATATAGCATGTCATTGTTTTGTATTCTAATTATTTCCTTTACTTTTTTTCTTATAGGTGTACAAAAGATTTCTTTGCTATATGGAAGATGCTAGCTAAAATTGCTACTAAAGGTATGTTTTTATGCATTTAGATGTGTAAACAACCATGGAGTATATTTTGTTATTTATGACATTATGATTCAGCGGAATAGGAATCTTAAGGCTAATTAACAATAGAGCGGAGGTGGTGAATACTGTTTAATTGATTATATGAATATTATTTATATTCTTTAAGATTCTACCTGGAATGATGTAATTAACAATTAAAGAAACAATAACAAAATCAAAAAATGAAGATAAAAGTAAATACAGTAAAAGTAAAAAGAAAAGAACATGCCAGGATTTTTATAATGGTTAGGAGTTATCGTACATCTTGTCCCTCACAATTTCACTGTGTGGATTTCTTTTCAACTAGTAAATGCAATACAATCACCATTTCAAGGCTATGAGACACACCCTCCAGAATCCCGACCTCTGGGTAGAGTCACTTCATTCCTGGGCTATAAGCACCCCCACTAGATTTACGGACAACTAAGCACACCCAGTTGATTTTATGGGCTATAGTCACACCCATAGTTATAGTATTATGATTCAACAGAGTTTTACAGACTTGGATTTTGGATCTTGATTACAATTGATCATATAACTCTTGTATAGAACCTTGATCTTGGTTTGAGTGAGAGAGATCACAAAGTAGATGAAGGAGAATCAAACTAGCAATGATTGAATTTGATTCTGGTTGAATTACAGCAGATTTTGAGTATATTTTGATTTAGAAATCAAGAGAGTGAAATAAGGAGAGAAGAGATGATTAAAAATTCATTTGGAAGTCTAGTATATACAGGGAAATAATGACCATGTCCATTCATGAAGAGACACGATGAAAAGACACTTCCATTTCAAATTTAAATTTGAAAAATTACAGCCATCATGTTGACATATAGGAAATGGATATATCGACATATCCTTTACAAAATCGAAAAACACTTTATAAAAATTATTTTGAAAATTTGTTGCTTTGTAAAATAATTTAATACTTTGTAGAATCATTTAAATATAGTTTATACACATTTTAATCAAAATATAACTTAATAAAGCTTTATAAAATAGTTTTGAAAGATTTAATAAGAATATTCAATAAAATGTAAATAATATATATAAAATCAATATAGTTATAAACTATTAAAGTATAAACAAAAATTCAATATATATATATATATATATATATAAACTTAAAAACACTAAACTAATATCTTTTTAAGTATGAGAGATTGAAAATCATTTTAAGCAATATTTTGAAAAGATTTTAAAACTAGGATATTTGAAAAATAATTTAAGACAAATTAGAGAAGGAGAGAGAGATCAGGAAGTGCTATCAAGGTTTTAACATAGATTCTATGACTCTATAACTTATCTAGAATATCTTGAACTCTTAAATACTCATTATTCTTGACGCAACGGATAATAGCGAAACGATATGAATCGATGAAAGTAGCAATCAGTGGATTGATGAATACCAAAATGCCCAAATTCGTTGATCCGAAGATACTGAATTCTAGCTATCTCTAACACGTTGATCGCGCACGATACCGTGAAAGAAGATCTTCAACGACTTTTGCAAAGTAAGGATCTTCGTCAATCAACTCTGGCAATAATTCAAACCCTATCACCCCAACTTTCATTGTAGTCAACAAATGACTCCTCCTACTCAAAGCATCAGCTACCCGATTCGTTACCCATGATTTGTGTTTCACAACGAATGTAAACTGTTGCAAATAAGCAATCCACGATGCATGTCTCGCTGAAATCTTATCCTGCCTCTGCAAATGCTTCAAAGCTTCATGATCAATGTAAAGAACAAACTCTTTCTGGAATAGATAATGCCTCCAATGTTTAACAGCTTGCACAACAACATAAAACTCAACATCGTATGTACTGTATCTCATCTTTGCTCCTGATAATTTCTCACTGAAATAAGCAACTGGTCTTCCACTCTGACTCAACACTCCTCCAATCCCAACCTTTGATGCATCAGTGTGTAGCTCAAACAACAACTGAAAATCTGGTAATACAAGAATTGGTGCTGTCGTCAACAGTTCCTTGATCTTCTCAAAAGCAATCCCAGCTTCCTCTGTCCAAGAAAATTGTTTCCCCTTCATGCAATCAGTAACTGGTGCCATCACGCTACTGAAGTGTGGAATGAATCTTCGGTAGAATGATGCCAATCCATGAAAACTTCTAACTTCAGTGATAGTTCTCGGTTGTGGCCAATTTCTAATAGCTTCAACTTTACTCTGGTCCACCTGGATTCCCTTCTCAGATACAACATATCCCAAAAATAATACACTTCGAGTCATGAACACACATTTCTTCGTAGCTGCATAAAATTGTTCCTCACGAAGAATAATTAACACCTTTCTCAAATGCTCTACATGCTCTTCTGTGCTCGCACTATAAATCAGAATATCATCAAAGTAAACTACAACAAACTTTCCAATGTATGGTCTGAAAATTTGATTCATCATCCTCATAAATGTACTCGGTGCATTCGATAGACCAAACGGCATAACCAACCATTCATATAAACCTTCCCTCGTCTTGAATGCGGTCTTCCATTCGTCTCCCAGTCTAATTCGAATTTGATGATAACCACTCTTCAAATCAATCTTCGAAAAGATAGTAGCCCCACTCAACTGATCTAGCAAGTCATCCAACCTCGGCATAGGAAATCTGTAGCGAACAGTAATCTTGTTCAAAGCTCTACTATCGGTACACATTCTCCATGTTCCATCCTTCTTCGGCACCAACAAGGCTGGTACTGCACAAGGACTCAAGCTTTCCTGAACACGTCCCTGTTCTAACAACTCTTCCACCTGCCTTCGTAACTCTTCATGTTCCTTCGGACTCATTCGATAATGTGGTCTATGCGGTAATACTGCTTCGGGAACAAGATCAATTTGATGTTGAATGTCTCTCAGTGGCGGTAACTCCTTTGGTAACTCTTCTGGAAATACATCCTCAAATTCTTTCAAAACTGGCTTCGCTTCTTCTGGAATTTCAACCTCTTCACTACACTCTCGTCCAATCAACAAAATCACTTCAGGCTCCTCTTCAATCTCCTTGACAAACTCCTTCAAAGATAGCAAAGTTTTCAGTTCTTCGATCTTCTCTAGCTTGCTTTCCTTCTGTTGCTGCTTCTTGGGAACTAAAGTAATCTTAGTACCTTTGAACATGAAACTATAGCTATTAGCACGACCATCATGTTGCACTGCTCTATCAAACTGCCATGGTCTGCCCAACAACAGATGACACACATCCATGTCTACAACATCACACCAAATTTCATCTTTGTACTTCTTCCCAATAGAAAAATTCACACAAGCTCTTCGACATACCTTCACTTCACCACCCTTCCTTAACCATGCTAGCTTGTACGGTTTAGATGCTTCTCAGTTTTCAAGTTCAACTTCTTTACTGCTTCTGTAGAGATAATATTGTCACAGCTTCCAGCATCAATAACGAACTTGCAAACCTTTCCCAGAATAGTACATGTAGACTGAGAAATATTGCTCCTCAACCAACTAGAATCTTCCTCTTGCTTTGGTGTAAGACAAGATCTCCTCATCATCAAATTACAACATTCATCCCCGGACAATAAGTCTTCTTCCTCAACATAAGGTGCATTTAAACATTCTGCCTCCTCACTATCATCCTCAATCTCAGCAACCATTGTTCTCTTCTTCGGCTTCGGACATTCATTGCTTTTGTGACCCAACTCCTGACAATTATAACATTTGAAACCACTGCTAACCTTCGCCTTCTCAGCCTCCTTCACCACTGGTTTTGTAACAGGTTTAGGAACATTAGAACTTCCACTAACACCCTTTGCTTGATTATTGGAATTAGTAAACACACCACCTCCACGCCTTCCCTGCTTCTCCCAAGCCAACGCTTTCTGATGTGCCTCTGCTACTGATCTAGGATCAAACATATTAACCATATCCTGGATCTGCATTCTCAATCCCCCAACGAATCTAGCAGTTAGTTGTTCTTCCGTTTCCATAATATCATTCCTGGCAATGAGTTGGTAAAATTCATCAGCATAATCACTAACAGACTTCGTCCCTTGCCTTAGATTCTGCAACCTCTGGTACATAAGTGATTGATAGTTGTAAGGTAAAAATGTAGCTCTCATCAACTTCTTCATCTTCTCCCAAGATTCAATCTTTGACTTTCCCATTCTCTCCCTTGTAAGTTTAGTTTGCTGCCACCACGCCAAAGCTCTCCCCCTCAACCTAGTAGCAACCAACTTCACTCTTCTATGCACAGGAACCTCCTTGAAATCAAAGATCTCTTCAACATTTGACAACCAATCTAAGAATTCTTCAGCTACCATTCCACCCTTGAACTCTGGAATTTCCATCTTCATACCCGACTCCCATCGACGATCTTCATCCACATCTCGATATGAATTTCGAACTTGGTCTCGATCTCGATAATGAATACTAGCTCTATCACCCTCTTCATCAAAATCAAAAGTACGCCTACATCGATCTTGACCATTATCATCCCTTCGTTCATGCATGCTTCTTCGACTATGTCTCTCTTCATCTCTATACGCCTCATTGTCAAATTCACGTTGACTTCTCCTCTCTTCATGTCCATAGTCATGATGATCTCTCCGTGATGAAATTGATGTTTCTCTTCTATCTCTAAAAGTATGCGGTGATACCCTCCTCGCTTCCCTAACCGATGGCGAAACTCGGTTTCCTCCATGGTTCGAGTTTGGTGATCTCCTTCTTTGAGTTTGATTCAAATCATTCATCAACTTCTCTAACTTTCCAATGCCTTCATCAAATTTCTCATTAATACGTTGTTCCATAAGCTCGGATTCTTCTCTTCTATACAACGCTTCAACATTTTGATGACGGTTAGCTCTCCTAGGCGGCATGATTGAAAACTTCTCAAAAACTTCAACAACTACTTCAATAATTTCAACACAAGTCAAACAAGCTCGGCTTACTTGCAACTTGACACGGCCTCACTTGCAACCCTTCAATTCAAACAGCAACAAGGCACGGCTCCAATCACTAGCTCGGCCTCAATACTTCAAACACCTTTTCAACTCTAGATCCAAAATGAAATGGATCAAAATCTTCAAGCTCGTTGCAACTTCAAGATGAACACGATAATTCCAACTTCAAACTTCAACTTCAAAAATTGGCTCCAAGTCTCGGCTTAGCTATGATTGGCTAAGTCTAGCTCTGATACCAAAACTGACGCAGCGGATAATAACGAAACGATATGAATCGATGAAAGTAGCAATCGGTGGATTTTGATGAATACCAAAATGCCCAAATTCGTTGATCCGAAGATACCGAATTCTAGCTATCTCTAACACGTTGATCGCGCACGATACCGTGAAAGAAGATCTTCAATTCTTCAAGCGTTGATCAAGCGCACTTGATTCCGCGAATCGGCTTCAACAATCGTTGATTCGAGTGCACTCGAATAACCGAAAGTGGAGATAAGAGATTACACTCAACTACCAATTTAAGATGAAAGCACACAGCAATCAACAAGAAATTTTATTCAAAAATCAACTTTCTACAAATGACCAACACTTGCCTATTTATCGGCTACAACATCATACCGTTCAACAAAACAGGGTCACCGACCTAACTTAGGTCGGCCACGACTTATCTTGGCTCGTACTTGGCCTAACAAACAGGTACAATACAAGACACGACCTATACATGAACACAACACGACCTTACAGCCATAGCGACTTATACTGGGTCGATAACGACCTAAGACACACATCACGAGTTACAAACGACTTAAAATAAAATACAACATATACGAGTTAAGTACATAACGATCCCCAGCGCCTTAACGGCTTATAACACCACGACTTAACACATGCCGACTTATACGACTTAACACAGGCCGACTTACGACCTATGACGTAGCTTGTTCCAGAAAGGCTTCAACGCGGCTTAAGTAGGTCGAAGTGCATTAGATCGCATGGGAAATTAGGTCGTGGGTACGGTTTTGTGGAGAGTTAGATCGCGTGGGAAGTTAGGTCGGGAAATGGTTTAGGTCGGGGAATGAGGGAAAAATTAGGTCGGAGAAGTGAGGAAAAGGTTAGGTCGGTGAAGTTAGATCGGTTGGTGAGGCTAGGTCGGTAACTTCTGCTCCTTTCTTCTTCTGCACTTGAATCTCCTCCTTTAGGTCGTGACTCGTTAGATTTAGGTCGCTAACTCGGCACCATTTTCCCTCTGGTATCCAGTTAGCTCGGAGGCAACTCAATCCTTCTTTACTAACTCGTATGTCTTCCCCCTGTAACTCCTTAGGTCGGAAACGACTTATAGGTACCATCTTAAGTCGTGAACGATTCATTGCTTTGGCCTGATCTGCATCATCCTCCCCTGGTTGAGAAAAATTCGTCCTCGAATTTGTAAATTCTTCCACATCGGATTGTTTACCCCCATAATATGGTACAAGATGCTTAACATTGAATACATCAGAAGTGTATACATCCTCCGGTGGCTTCAACTTATAAGCATTTTCATTAATCCGTTTCACAACTTCTACAGGACCAATTTTTCTGGCTTTCAACTTGTTATAAACGCCTACTGGAAAACAATCTTTTGTTAACACAGCATACACCAAATCACCTTCGTTAAATTCAACATTTCGTCGCTTCAAATCTATAGATCGTTTATACTTCTCATTTGCCTTCGCTAATCGTTCTTGAACGATTTTATGACATTCCGTCAATCCTTCAACAAAACAGCAGCTCGTTTAACCGTCCCCTTCGGTTGTGGTAATACTGTCAAATCCAACGGTCCCCTTGGCAAACTTGAATATACGATTTGAAATGGACTGAATCCCGTACTACGATTCACTACATGATTATGAGCAAACTCTGCCTGTCACAACTTCATGTCCCAACTCTTCAGATTGTCCTGTACAAGACATCGTAACAAATTTCCCAACGATCTGTTAACAACTTCTGTCTGTCCATCTGTTTGTGGATGATAAGCGCTACTAAATTTCAGCTTTGTTCCAACCATCTTCCACAAACTTAGCCAAAAATGACTTAAAAATCTAGTATCTCGATCGGAAACAATAGATTCTAGTAAACCATGCAATCGATACACCTCCTTAAAGAATAATTGTGCCACTCGAACGGCATCCGCTGTCTTCTTACAGGCTATAAAATGTGCCATTTTCGAAAATCTGTCCACCACAACAAATATAGAATCATTTCCCCTTTGAGTTCTAGGAAAACCTAAAACGAAATCCATGCTGATATCAACCCACGGTTTAGTTGGTACAGGTAACGGCATATACAATCCTGCATTTGTCGTTGTTCCCTTCGAAACCTGACATATATGACATCTCTCCACAAACTTTTCAACCTCTTTCATCATTGATGGCCAAAAATAAGATTGAGAAATTAACTGCAAAGTACGATCTCTACCCACATGGCCTTCTTCGTGTAATTCTTTGATAATCTTCAATCTCAAACTGCTCTCTGGAATACATAACTGATTTCCTTTAAACAGAAAACCATCAACCAACACAAATTCATCAGTACTTCCATCCTTAACTTTCTCAACGACTTTTGCAAAGTAAGGATCTTCGTCAATCAACTCTGGCAATAATTCAAACCCTATCACCTCAACTTTCATTGTAGTCAACAAATGACTCCTCCTACTCAAAGCATCAGCTATCCGATTCGTTACCCCTGATTTGTGTTTCACAACGAATGTAAACTGTTGCAAATAAGCAATCCACGATGCATGTCTCGCTGAAATCTTATCCTGCCCCTGCAAATGCTTCAAAGCTTCATGATCAATGTAGAGAACAAACTCTTTCTGGAATAGATAATGCCTCCAATGTTTAACAGCTTGCACAACAGCATAAAACTCAACATCGTATGTACTGTATCTCATCTTTGCTCCTGATAATTTCTCACTGAAATAAGCAACTGGTGTTCCATTCTGACTCAACACTCCTCCAATCCCAACCTTTGATGCATCAGTGTGTAGCTCAAACAACAACTGAAAATCTGGTAATACAAGAATTGGTGCTGTCGTCAACAGTTCCTTGATCTTCTCAAAAGCAATCCCAGCTTCCTCTGTCCAAGAAAATTGTTTCCCCTTCATGCAATCAGTAACGGGTGCCATCACGCTACTGAAGTGTGGAATGAATCTTCGGTAGAATGATGCCAATCCATGAAAACTTCTAACTTCAGTGATAGTTCTCGGTTGTGGCCAATTTCTAATAGCTTCAACTTTACTCTGGTCCACCTGGATTCCCTTCTCAGATACAACATATCCCAAAAATAATACACTTCGAGTCATGAACACACATTTCTTCATAGCTGCATAAAATTGTTCCTCACAAAGAATAATTAACACCTTTCTCAAATGCTCTACATGCTCTTCTGTGCTCGCACTATAAATCAGAATATCATCAAAGTAAACTACAACAAACTTTCCAATGCGCGGTCTGAAATTGATTCATCATCCTCATAAATGTACTCGATGCATTCGATAGACCAAATGGCATAACCAACCATTCATATAAACCTTCCCTCGTCTTGAATGCGGTCTTCCATTCGTCTCCCGGTCTAATTCGAATTTGATGATAACCACTCTTCAAATCAATCTTCGAAAAGATAGTAGCCCCACTCAACTGATCTAGCAAGTCATCCAACCTCGGCATAGGAAATCTGTAGCGAACAGTAATCTTGTTCAAAGCTCTACTATCGGTACACATTCTCCATGTTCCATCCTTCTTCGGCACCAACAAGGCTGGTACTGCACAAGGACTCAAGCTTTCCTGAACACGTCCCTGTTCTAACAACTCTTGCACCTGCCTTCGTAACTCTTCATGTTTCTTCGGACTCATTCGATAATGTGGTCTATGCGGTAATACTGCTCCCAGAACAAGATCAATTTGATGTTGAATGTCTCTCAGTGGCGGTAACTCCTTTGGTAACTCTTCTGGAAATACATCCTCAAATTCTTTCAAAACTGGCTTCGCTTCTTCTGGAATTTCAATCTCTTCACTACACTCTCGTCCAATCAACAAAAACACTTCAGGCTCCTCTTCAATCTCCTTGACAAACTCTTTCGAAGATAGCAAAGTTTTCAGTTCTTCGATCTCCTCTAGCTTGCTTTCCTTCTGTTGCTGCTTCTTGGGAACTAAAGTAATCTTAGTACCTTTGAACATGAAACTATAGCTATTAGCACGACCATCATGTTGCACTGCTCTATCAAACTGCCATGGTCTGCCCAACAACAGATGACACACATCCATGTCTACAACATCACACCAAATTTCATCTTTGTACTTCTTCCCAATAGAAAAATTCACACAAGCTCTTCGACATACCTTCACTTCACCACCCTTCCTTAACCATGCTAGCTTGTACGGTTTAGGATTCTTCTCAGTTTTCAAGTTCAACTTCTTTACTGTTTCTGTAGAGATAATATTGTCACAGCTTCCAGCATCAATAACGAACTTGCAAACCTTTCCCAGAATAGTACATGTAGACTGAAAAATATTGCTCCTCAACCAACTAGAATCTTCCTCTTGCTTTGGTGTAAGACAAGATCTCCTCATCATCAAATTACAACCTTCATCCCCCGACAATAAGTCTTCTTCCTCAACATAAGGTGCATTTGAACATTCTGCCTCCTCACTATCATCCTCAATCTCAGCAACCATTGTTCTCTTCTTCGACTTCGGACATTCATTGCTTTTGTGACCCAACTCCTGACAATTATAACATTTGAAACCACTGCTAACCTTCGCCTTCTCAGCCTCCTTCACCACTGGTTTTGTAACAGGTTTAGGAACATTAGAACTTCCACTAACACCCTTTTCTTGATTATTGGAATTAGTAAACACACCACCTCCACGCCTTCCCTGCTTCTCCCAAGCCAACGCTTTCTGATGTGCCTCTGATATTGATCTAAGATCAAACATATTAACCATAACCTAGATCTGCATTCTCAATCCCCCAATGAATCTAGCAGTTAGCTGTTCTTCCGTTTCCATAATATCATTCCTGGCAATGAGTTGGTAAAATTCATCAGCATAATCACTAACAGACTTCGTCCCTTGCCTCAGATTCTGCAACCTCTGGTACATGAGTGATTGATAGTTGTAAGGTAAAAATGTAGCTCTCATCAACTTCTTCATCTTCTCCCAAGATTCAATCTTTGACTTTCCCATTCTCTCCCTTGTAAGTTTAGTTTGCTGCCACCACGCCAAAGCTCTCCCCCTCAACCTAGTAGCAACCAACTTCACTCTTCTATGCTCAGGAACCTCCTTGAAATCAAAGATCTCTTCAACATTTGACAACCAATCTAAGAATTCTTCAGCTACCATTCCACCCTTGAACTCTGGAATTTCCATCTTCATACCCGACTCCCATCGACGATCTTCATCCACATCTCGATATGAATTTCGAACTTGGTCTCGATCTCGATAATGAATGCTAGCTCTATCACCCTCTTCATCAAAATCAAAAGTACGCCTACATCGATCTCGACCATTATCATCCCTTCGTTCATGCATGCTTCTTCGACTATGTCTCTCTTCATCTCTATACGCCTCATTGTCAAATTCACGTTGACTTCTCCTCTCTTCATGTCCATAGTCATGATGATCTCTCCGTGATGAAATTGATGTTTCTCTTCTATCTCTAAAAGAATGCGGTGATACCCTCCTCGCTTCCGTAACCGATGGCGAAACTCGGTTTCCTCCATGGTTCGAGTTTGGTGATCTCCTTCTTTGAGTTTAATTCAAATCATTCATCAACTTCTCTAACTTTCCAATGCCTTCATCAAATTTCTCATTAATACGTTGTTCCATAAGCTCGGCTTCTTCTCTTCTATACAACGCTTCAACATTTTGATGACGGTTAGCTCTCCTAGGCGGCATGATTGAAAACTTCTCAAAAACTTCAACAACTACTTCAATAATTTCAACACAAGTCAAACAAGCTCGGCTTACTTGCAACTTGACACGGCCTCACTTGCAACCCTTCAATTCAAACAACAACAAGGCACGACTCCAATCACTAGCTCGGCCTCAATACTTCAAACACCTTTTCAACTCTAGATCCAAAATGAAATGGATCAAAATCTTCAAGCTCGTTGCAACTTCAAGATGAACACGATAATTCCAACTTCAAACTTCAACTTCAAAAATTGGCTCCAAGTCTCGGCTTAGCTATGATTGGCTAAGTCTAGCTCTGATTCCAAAACTGACGCAGCGGATAATAACGAAACGATATGAATCGATGAAAGTAGCAATCGGTGGATTGATGAATACCAAAATGCCCAAATTCGTTGATCCGAAGATACCGAATTCTAGCTATCTCTAACACGTTGATCGCGCACGATACCGTGAAAGAAGATCTTCAATTCTTCAAGCGTTGATCAAGCGCACTTGATTCCGCGAATCGACTTCAACAATCGTTGATTCGAGCACACTCGAATAACCGAAAGTGGAGATAGGAGATTACACTCAACTACCAATTTAAGATGAAAGCACACAGCAATCAACAAGAAATTTTATTCAAAAATCAACTTTCTACAAATGACCAACACTTGCCTATTTATAGGCTACAACATCATACCGTTCAAGAAAACAGGGTCACCGACCTAACTTAGGTTGGCCACGACTTATCTTGGGTCGTACGCGGCCTAACAAACAGGTACAATACAAGACACGACCTATACATGAACACAACACGACCTTACAGCCATAGCGACTTATACTGGGTCGATAACGACCTAAGACACACATCACGAGTTACAAACGACTTAAAATAAAATACAACATATACGAGTTAAGTACATAACGAGCCCCAGCGCCTTAACGGCTTATAACACCACGACTTAACACATGCCGACTTATACGACTTAACACAGGCCGACTTACGACCTATGACGTAGCTTGTTCCAGAAAGGCTTCAACGCGGCTTAAGTAGGTCGAAGTGCATTAGATCGCATGGGAAATTAGGTCGTGGGTATGGTTTTGTGGAGAGTTAGGTCGCGTGGGAAGTTAGGTCGGGAAATGGTTTAGGTCGGGGAATGAGGGAAAAATTAGGTCGGAGAAGTGAGGGAAAGGTTAGGTCGGTGAAGTTAGATCGGTTGGTGAGGCTAGGTCGGTAACTTCTACTCCTTTCTTCTTCTGCACTTGAATCTCCTCCTTTAGGTCGTGACTCGTTAGATTTAGGTCGCTAACTCGGCACCATTTTCCCTCTGGTATCCAGTTAGCTCGGAGGCGACTCAATCCTTCTTTACTAACTCGTATGCCTTCCCCCTGTAACTCCTTAGGTCGGAAACGACTTATAGGTACCATCTTAAGTCGTGAACGATTCATTGCTTTGGCCTGATCTGCATCAATTCTTCATTCTCCAACTCTTGAAACCCTATATTAGCATCTTGAATCTACTCACGGTCTTCTTAATCAACACCTATCTGATATCCTACACTATGTACTATATAAAGCTTGATAAAACATTAATATCTATATTTTATATAATGTCCTATAGTTGTTATCATCAAAACCAATACCTAAGGTACAACAATCTCCTCATTTTTGATGATGACAATTTTGTATATAACATAACCCTCTGGGTTACAAAATTATCCCTTAATCTATGCCCGGATTTAAAATATTTCTCCCACTTTGTCAGCAACAAAAATAACCATCTAAATCTATAACTCTAACACTAAAACTTACTCTAATTCTATTTCTAACTCCCCTTAAATAAAATACTAATATATATATATATATATATATATATATATATATATATAAGAATGATGATGAGAATGGTACAAAACTAATAAGTGATATGTAAAATTAGATAATTATGAAATAATCGTAATCAATCTAAATATTCATCCAATCGAACAAAGTAAATGTCACACACCATTCAACCAAATCCACACAAATCAAACCAATCAAATCAAGTATTATTATTTATATACAGTCAAATCTATTTAAACTAGACATTTCGAGGAATATCAACTCATCCATCAGCGCTAAAGATTGAACCTGCTTTGATAGCATACCAATCTTCATCATCTTTGTTGATGGTGCACTATGGATTATTGGTTGGTTCTTCTATGTTCAAGGTAGAAATCATCTGTCGAATCGCACCGAAATGCCTTTCGTGCTCCTTGATCATCTGCACTTGACTCAATTCTAAGTGCCTTTGCTTTCTCAGGATAAAGGATAGAATGTTCTTGAATGATTCAAAAGTTTTTTTGAGGTTTTCGATTAGTTTTTGGATAGGAGAAGCCATTAATTTTTGTTAGAGTTCAGGAATGAAAAGGAAGAAGAGAGAGACTTGAAACAAATGATTCTGTGGTCTTAACAGGTATTTAATGGGTGAAAATCGTTGGAAATGATTAGATACTTGATTCCAATTTTATTTTCAAAATTTTGATTTTTTTGAAAAATTACAGTTGTATGTCGATATACATGATTTAGATATGTCGACATGTACAAAATATTCTTTAAAACTACTTTTTTTTACACTTATATTATTTTGGCCTATACCACCATACTTGTTTGACTTTCCATAGATAATTGATAATGTTAACAACAAGAAATAGAATGTTCATTGATTACAAGGATGTGTACATGGAATAAAAGAAAGATACATGGGATTTAACATAAACTTAAAACTAGAAAATCAAAATACAAAGATAGCTTAAACAAACAACAAGAAAGATATGGATGAAGATGACGAAGAACGACCAAGCTTGTGGATGATCTTTCCATAGAATTTATCCATTTTGTTGGAAATTGAGGTTAATCTGTTCGAAAACGATTTCTTAAGCTTTCTTTAGTTGTGAATGACCTTCTCTTGATTTTTGAGAAGATCTTTGTTGGATGGATTTGGTGGCATATTGATACTTTCCAAGGAAGTATCCTCCTCCTCTTCTTGTTCTTCCTCATCGACTTCCATTTCCTCTCATTCCACTTCCTTCTTTTCTCTTATTTCTTGCTCCTTTTTCCAAGACAACCTTTGTTCCTTTTCCGCAAGCAATTTATAAGGCTCGAAAAAGGGTGAAATATGCATAAGTGAAATGTTGGCCTTGTCATCAACACCGAAATTGAAAATATAGTAAGTTACACAACATAAAATAGTGTGTTTTCATGTTTAGAAAGATTTTTAAGAAAAGGTTCATTCAAAATGACTTAAGACCAACTTATGTCATATTGACCATAAATGGCAAAAAGGGCTTTGAAAACTTTTTGTGTCAGGTTATTATAATTACCCATTCTAGGAGTGATACTTTGTTGCAAAAGAAGGCTTAAAATTCTTGCTTTTGGATGCAAATTTTTGTTTTTAAATTCAAATTCAGCATTACTTTCGAAAATGTCATGGATTACTTCATGATTCTGAAAATCAATCTGAAAAGTTGAAAGGTCTATTCCGCTTGATTTGCATCCAAGAATGTGACCCAAAAGTTTATAATTTAAAACAATTTGTGTCCCCTTGACACTATTCCAAACTTCTCCTTCTCTTCCATCATAAAACTTTCTTTGAAATTTCATAACATATCTTCACCAATTTTGGATACCAGACGAAATTGTCTAAAGAAGCATCGACTAAACCAAGAATTTCAATTTGCAAATAAATATTAAAAAGGAAATAAGTAGGAAAATCTTCAAAATTATCAAATCTTCTAGGAAATACTTTTGAAAGATATATACTCAATATAGGCTTGCATGGCTTCTTGAACATTAAAAATATATTCTTTTATTTTCTTAAAAAGCCTATTGTTGCCTTTGTATTGCTTGAGGATGCCATTGAAGAGTATTTTTAAGGGATAAGAGAGTTTATGATTTTTGAATTTGAAAATTAAAGTGAAAATTGAATGGACCGAGATAGAGTAAATAATTTGTGAATCCAAGGACATGTTCTCTCGTCAACGGACATCTTTTCAGAACATAGGAGTTGGTAAAAAGGTAGAGGGAAATTCAAATTTTGAATTTGAAATTGAAACTCAAAATCCGTATACATATTTGACATATAGGTCGAAATTTTTGAAAATGATCTTTGTTTAACTATATCCTATTTTATTGTCTGTTTATAGTTATTCTATTTACAAAAACTTTGTTTTAAGTATATTTTATATTATTATTATAAAATATTTAAATTTAAAATATAAGAAAACAATATTATTATTAATTTATAGGATATTCCTAACAACTAATAAAGCAACAAAAAAATTCATTTAAGAAATTAAAGCTTTTTATATACTAAAAGCGTACATTTATCCAATCCATTTCACCATTTTGTTCTGAATTATATATTGCTATGAAGCATATGTTAGCAATTTATGTATTTGATTGATTATCATATAGGGATGTGTCTGAATCATCTAATGTTGCAGTATTGGCTCTTCTCCATTTTCTGGATGAATCAGTGTTTGGTGTAGTTTTCAGTTTATCAGAATGTGAATAGTCTCGTTTTAAATGACCAGGTTCATCGCAATTATAAAATCGAATGCCAATTCTACTTCCACTTCCACTTCCTGGATTTTTGTTGTCATTTCTTTTGAAATTGTTCAACTTTCTATATTTTACAAATTTTCTAAAATTTCTTGTCATGAAAGCAATTTCTTCATCGTCATCACTTTTGAATCCATATTATACGTCATTACATTAATAGGTATAGATTTCTTCTCTATTGCTTTGCTTTCTCTCCTGCCCTGCATTTCGGCTTCAAAAGACATTAAATTGCCAATTAGCTCTTTAATTTTTAGAGTGCTAATGTCATTAGCATATACGATTACAAGAGTCTTTTGATCGCATTCAGAAGTAAGTGAATTGAGGATTTTTCTAACTTAATCTTCCTTAGAAAAACATTTACCCAGTGCAATAAGCGAGTGTACTATATCTTGGAATCTACTATAAATATCAGATATTGACTCATTTTAAATAATTGAAACTAGTCTGTTAACATGGAAATTTTGGTTTGTTTAACCTAAATTGTGCCTTCATGTGTAACTTGTAAAGTTCTCCAGAATTCAAACATAGACTTTCATAAAGATACTCTATTAAATCCATTTTTAACTAGTGAACAAAATAATATATTCATAGCCTTAGAGTTACTTTATACAACTGCTTTTTGGTCAGCAGTCCACTGTGCAAAATTAGTATCGGGTCCAGTGTACTCGGTTTGTGTGATATTCCAAGTATTTAAACCAATTGACTATAAATAAATTTTCATTCTATATGACTAATATGTGTAATTACTGTCATTAAAAAGTGAAGGTCTAGCAGTAGGTTGTCCTTCGACAAATGAGTTACCAACAAGTGTATTGATAGCATTATTGTAACATCCGAAATTTTATCAATTTAAAATTAGTAATTAATTTGAATTTCTAGAATTTAACTTGGAATTAATTTGAAAATTTTTAAGACAAATAGAATTAGTATTGATTTATACATATATAAATGGAATGTGATTCAAATTTGAATTTGAATTTGAATTTGAACCTGAATTTAAAATTTAAATAAATGCCTTAGTAAAATAATTTGGATTTTAAAATAATATATATTGGAAATTTATTTAATGTATAATGAGTTTAAAACATTTTCATTAAAATTGTATATAATAATAAGTAGGAAATTGTATTTATAAAATAGAAATATAATTAAAAATTTATATAAAAATATAAGTTAACAAGTGTTGAATTTTAAGTGCATAGATTAATAAGTGTAATTCATGAAGACAAGTGTTTTAACAATTGTAATAATCTTGCAAATAAAATTAACAAGTGTCATCTTTGTTTTATTTTTGAGAAAATAGATAAAAATAGAAAACAAAATTATATAAACCATTACATCTTCTCTCTTTTTTCTTTTACCTTCATTTTCAAAAACAAAGCCTGTAATAATTTTAAAACCTAAACAAAGAAAAAGAGTATAACCAAAAAAAAAGTCACAGAAATATTTCAAACCAGGAAAATCATCCTAAACAAATTATTTCAAAACCTGAAGATCATCTCAACACAGCAAAGCAAAATTCAACAATCAAGCAAAGAAGAATTCAACTCAACAAATTAAAGCCCTAAACATCTAACAAACAATATATTTTCAAGAATCAAGCCCAGATCAAAAGCATACTTCAAATTTTCAAAAATTCAAAACTAATTTCCAGATTTCCTCTGTTCAAACCAAAAAGGTGAGTAAACACTTTTAACTTGATTCATGCTTGATGTTGTGAAATGAAGCTATGAAAATGGTGAATGCATGAAAATATATTGCATATATACAATTATATATATATATATATATATATATATATATATATGAGTATGATATGTGCATGTCAGTTACTGGCATGAGTGCCCTCTGTTCCAAGTTACAGGAATACAAACTTGTTCAAAAAATTCTATTTCTTCTTCTTCAATCATTGCTAGACTTTAGAATTCAAACAAAAGTTGTTTATTTAAACATGATTTAAGACTTAAAAATAGGTTTAAGAAAAATGAATCAAAATTTCATCTGGAAATTTGAAAATACAGGCAAACTTAAAACCTGTTGAAAATTTGATTATCTTGGTTTCTAATTTCAAATATATAAATCGAAACATTATCGAAATTGATAATTTTTACAAGCGAAATCATAATTTTTAATAAAGTATCCATTGAGAATTTGTAAGATGAACATAAAATGGGTTTTGACGAAATTCTGTGGATTGGTGGGCTTATAGATCTCGAGATCGAGGTCGGGGCTAGCTTGAAGGTTGTGAATCATCAGAAAAATATTTGATGAATTTATACACTACGGTGGCGATGGCAAGGCAACATTTTAGGGTTTTATCCCAGTATTTTGTCGATCATATTCTTGAGGTGATGGCATCGTCTAGGTCGAATTGGACCATGCCGGGGTACGAGAGATCGATGCGTTGGATTTTGGCAACGCTCTAACCAGAACCACGTGACCTCTGATGGTCGGAGGAGGGAGAACGAGATGATTTTGGTGGCTTGGCTTTGTTTTAGAATTGGGTCATGTAGCCAAATCGTGGGTTTGTTGTCGTTTCATGTTGCTGGGTGGTCAGGGGCCTATGAGGAGTTGTCGTCGACCAGTCAACGATCGTAGCGTCGACCAGTGGTGGCTGGAATCATTGTGCATGTGCACAATGTACCTAGTTATGTCAGGGAGTTGTTTTGAAGAAGGGAGAGGGACAACTCAAAGTAGTCTTCCGGGAAGCAGGTCACAGGCTCGAGTTTTGATTCGAGTAATTTTTGGGTTGTATCGGGTATAAAAGAACTTAAAAAAAATCTAAGTTTTAAAAAGAAAGATACGGGTCAGTTTCGGGGACAAATCGAAGTAAACTGGTATTCGTCTCGGGGAGCACTCGGGTAGTTCTTGGGTTGTGATAAAACAGTTTTCAAAATTTTAAAATAAATTCAAAGTTTAAACATTTTAAACCTATTTTTTTTTAAAATAATTGTCTTGATTTAAAGTTGGATAATTAAAGGTTTAAGAAAGATATGTTTAAAGTACTTAAGTTATTTTAATTATATGATCATTAATTATAAATTAATTCTTAATTTATTTCAAGTAAATAATGTAATTTAAAAGCTGATTAAGATTAAATGATGTTTTAATTAACCTTAATCCCCTTTATTAACATATGTGTTAATGATGTTAACTATGTGCTTTATTGAAGATTAAATGATTAATTAAGATAAATGATTTATAATCACTTAATAATTAAAGAATAATTAATTAAATGTTAATTAATTATTAATAAAAGGATTAATTAATTAAGGTAATTAATTAAGGAATATTTAATTAGTGAAGGTGATTAAGATTTAATTAATGGATAATTAAGGATTAATTAATTTATAATTAAGGATAATTTATTATTGATTAAAGATAATAAATGAAATTAATTATGTGATTAATTAATTATAATCACACTGTTAATTCATCTTACTTGTAGATGATTGATTATTATTGAATGCCTTGAACAGATTGACGCCCCTGATATGTGATTGTGATGCTATGTGATATGAATTGCTTAGTTTTGATCTGTGATATCCGTGATATATTACTGTGTGAACGTGAAAACCCCTTGGCCCGTAAAACGGCATTTGAATTTCGATGCGACAGGGAGTCGGATTCCAGTTGGTTTTCCAAAATCCACATCGAATCTTAATGATAAATCTTTGTGATTGATATATCCATGTGTTTTTAAATTAAGCACTCACTATTCGGTTTAGCCGGAAGAGGACTTTGTGTCATATAACCCATTTCGAATAGTGATACAACGAAATGGATAGCATTTGAAGATGATGGTAAAGACCGGGAGTCTTCGAGAACGATAGGATAACCTGTCGAATGACTCTGCACTGAGTTGCTATGGTATAGAGATCTCCATATGTGATGGGGAATCCGATCGGGATTATGGATGCCCGGATTGCAAGGCTTCTTTGGAAGTGCCTTCGGTTCTATTCCAAACCGGAACAGACTTGTATGGTTGTATGTCAGACGTTACACATTGAGATATAAAGCTGATTTCTTTCAAATACATTTTTATTGGTGGTGGAGAATTTATTCTCTTAGCTCAACACCCTTCTCTGAGATGTACGAGCTCAGAGGTTATGTAATTGAGGGTTATCAGTGATATACTCCCAATTTGGTAGTGTGTCATGCTGAGTGCTGCTGATCATGTGTTGATCGAAGCATGGGTTTTGTGAAAGCATAGCTTTTTGGACGAGACTTCGTTGAACCTCACAACCTGGAGATGGTCGAAACAGGAAGGATGCGGCAAGATTATTGGGGGTAGCGCCCCTAAGGGTATGTGCATTTCCTTATGTATAGAAGTGGTATCATGGTATTGAGCCCAAATACTTAACTTATATGGATATTGCAATTATGTTGCTTTGTGGTTGTTGTTGTTGGGGCCCCGGATAAAGGTCGGTTACGAATGGGGGATGGCATACTCGTGTAGTAGTTACCTAGTTACAGAGGTAACCCGGCCTTGTGTTGGCAGAGATCCGGTTAGTTTCTCGGGGCGTCCCTCCAGAGGCATACCCATGTGTCCCAGGAAGTTCCTTATCGTGACCATTTGTTGGAAATCCAATCACCAGTACGAACCCTGTACGGTTTTAGTTGTATAATCTATCATTTACTTATGGTGGTGACCTACTGTTTTGATGGTAGCTATAGTAGGCATTAGTAATAATATCAAAGAATTTTCTCTTATTAAGCATGTTTGACTATCATAAGAAGAAATCTCCTCCAATTCTTCGATTGCATTGTGTGTGTGGCGGGAGGTCTTATGGTAGTTTCATTTTCCAAAAGCATGAACTGTTTTCTTTTATAAATTGTTTTCGTACAAACAACTGTTTTTGTTTACTCATACCAGTCTCATGACTGACCCAAAATTTATTGTTCACTTCCTAAACTTTAGGTGCCCATAATTTCCACTCGGGCAGCCTAGAAGCAGGTTATCCGTATTTTGGAGCTAGCTTGGATAATAGAAGTCTTCTGCAAGCTATCGGATTTTGAAAACTTTTGGTTTGGAGATCTTTTGGAAGCCTTTTTGGATCTAAAGGTGCTTAGTTGGGATTCTCTCTCTCTTTCTTTTGAAGACTCTCTTGAAGTTGTGATAACTCTGTTGTTCCGTTGTGGAGTTACCATTTTGTTGTTGTATCATATGTGTAGTTCTCTGATTTTGGTGATAAATGTTGTAATGAATATTATATCAATGTTGTATCTATATTGCGATAAATGAAATCATCTTTTGTTTCCTCTATTTGTATTCACCTAATGTTGTTATAAGCTCCATTCGAACTGGAGCTCGACGTTTGAATCTCCAACAGTCGAATACAAGTGAGGTATTTGATGTCGATTTTTGAACGCTGGATTTCGGGTCGTGACAAGTGGTATCAAAGCTAAAGGTTTGAGTATGAACTTTAGCTATGGAGTATAACACTTTAGGTGGCTCATTAGAGATAGGGTGAAGAATACCTTAGAATGAGTATAAACCGAGAGACCGAAACTCTAAAATTTCTTGTTCTATTTCTTTTAACTGTTGATATTCTCTAAGATATCTCGTCCGTGTACCTAAATCAAGTTTTCTTACTAATTACAGATAGTAAGTAAGAGCAGGCGAAGAGGATGAGCTAGGGGATGGGGAAATACCACTACAACTGGTCAAGTCCCTGCAATAGCAGAAGCAGCTATTCCCACTCAACCTCAGCTGAATCTGTATCGAAGTTTTTCCAGACTTGGTGGAAAGCGTTCACTGGCAAGGAGTCTGTTGTCGAATCACAAGCCTGGATTCGATCGTGTGAAAGAATTTTCAAAGGATTGAAGTTGGAAGACGATCAAATGCGATTGATAGCTTCTTGGAAACTCCAAGAAGAAGCTCTAGCTTGGTGGGATACAGTTACTATGGATGAGCCGAAAGATGAGTTTACTTGGAGTCGATTCAAAGAGGTGTTTCAGTAGCAATACATGCCGTCTGCTGGTATCTCCCTAATGTAACAGGAGTTCATAGATTTGAAGCAGGGAAGTTTATCGTTTGAGGAGTATCTTAACAAATTCAACGAATTGTCTTGATTTTGTCTGGAGCTGGTAAACACACATTTGAAAAAGGATGAAAGATTTATTCGAGGAATGAATAAGAAGTACCACGAGAGGATGACAGCCCACGTGAAAGAATCTTTTTCTAAATTGATCGATATGGGTTATAGATACGCTACTCTGGATAAGCAGAAAGTTCCAGAGGAGAAAGGAAATACAAGCAATCCCAATTGGAAGAAAAGGAAGTTCGGAGGGAAGAAACCGTATCAGGGCATGGAGAAGAAGGGTAATCAGGAAAACCCGGCTAGAGATATAACTTGTTACAATTGCCAAGAGAAGGGCCATTATGCAAACAACTGCAAGAATCCGAAGAAACAAGTTAAGAAAGAACAACCCGTGAAGACAAGTCAGGGAACCAGAGAATGTTATTACTGTCACAATCCTGGACATATAGTTAAAAATTGCCCGACAATGAAGCAAGCTCAAGTGGAGAATGTGTACGCGATAAAGGATGAACCCTCAACTTCAAAGGCGAATAAAGGAAAAGGAGTTTTAGAAGGTAACCTTATTATTTATGATAGAGTTGTTAGAGTTTTGTTCGACATGGGAGCTACACATAGCTTTATCTCCTAACAAAACATAAACGAATTAAAACTTAAACTTGATTTTGTCGATGAGCCCATTTGTGTGAAGAATCCAGTTGGTGGCCCTACGAACCTTTGTCTACGATGTAGTGAGATTCCTATCTCATATTCTTTTCATTAATTTCCTATCAGTCCCACTGTCCTCGATTTTAATGAATTTGAAATATTACTTGGAATGGATTGGCTATCAGAATCGAAGCTAAATTAGATTGTAATAATCGAACGATTTTGATCAAAACCAAATTTGGGAATTTTATTGAAATCTCTTGTGAGGATCCGAGTCCTAAGAGAGATAAGTTGATGTATTCCTTGGGGTATTCCAAACCTAGTTTGGAGTCTATACCTATTTTCCGGGAATTTCCCGACGTATTCGAAGAAGTCAAATCTTTACCTCCATACAGGGAAATTGAATTCAAAATTGATTTAGTTCCAAATGCTCGTCCTGTTGTTCATGCAAGTAGCAGGATGGCACCCAGGGAAAGATTAGAACTAGTTAATCAAACCCGAGATTTGTTAGAAAAAGGATTAATACGTCCTAGTGTTTCCTATTGGGGTTCAGCCATGGTATTCGTCGCTAAGTCCGAGGGATCCTTGAGATTGTACGTAGACTACCGCGATCTCAATAAAGTAACTCTCAAGAACAAATTTCCTTTACCCAGGATCGACGACTTGTTCGATCAACTGCACGGCGCTCGTTTCTTTCCAAAGATGGATCTAGCCCAAGAATTCCATCAGCTACGAATTGCTGAAGACTGTATTCATTTAACTGCTTTCAGGGGTCCAGACACATTCTATGAATGGTTATTCATGCCTTTCGGACTAACCAATGCTCCTGTATACTTCGTAGACTTAATGACCCGTGTATTCCGAGAAGTGCTGAATAAAATTTGTTCTGGTGGTTATTGATGATATCTTAATCTACTCCAAAACTAAAGAGGAGCATGCTGAGCATCTCAAAGTTGTTTTGGAAATATGAGTAAGAACATTCTATTCGCCAAATTTTCTAAGTGTCATTTTTGGATCAAAGAATTTAGATTTCTCGCTTATATTGTTAATGAAGAGGGAATTTATGCAGACCTGGGCAAGATTTCTGCTACTCTAGACTGGAAGCAACCCACTACTCCAAAAGAAGTTATATGTTTTTTGGGTTTAGCAGGATATTATAGAAAATTTGTCCAAGATTTTTCCAAGTTGGCCAGTCCATTGACTAAGCTAACGATGAAGAATGCTAAGTTTGATTGGACTCCAAAGTGTGATGAAGCTTTCCAAGAGTTGAAAAGGAGATTGACTACCGCTCCCGTTCTTGCTATTATTAACGGAAATCAAGGCTTATCTGTTTATGCAGAATCTTGTGGTGATAGTGTGGGTGCGGTACTAATGCAAAATGGTAAAGTAATTGCCTACACGAGTAGACAATTGCATCTGCATGAGAAAAACTACCTAACCCATGATCTCGGACTTCTACCTGTTAGTTTCGCTTTGAAAATCTGGCGTCACTATCTTTTGGGTGAAAAATTCGAATTGTTCACCGATCACAAATCTAGAAAAATATCTTCACCCAGAAAGATTTAAATCTAAGGCAACAACGATGGTTAGAATTTCTAGCGTCATATGACCTAGATATTCTGTATACGCTAGGAAAAGCCAACGTGGTGGCCGACACCTTGAGTAGAAGACATGCTATTCTTGCTCATCTTATTGTCGCTCCTACTATTCTTAAGAGGATCACAAGAAAGCAAAAAGAAGACGAGTTTCTTTGAGAAATTTATAAAAGAATATGTCAAGGTGAAGATTCTAGCTTTGAAGTTGATAATAGAGGGATTATAAGACTGAAAGGCAGGTTGTGTGTCCCAGACATTCCCGACTAAAACGTGAAGTTTTGAACAAGTGTCACAGTCCAAAATTAGCATCCATACAGGAGTTAATAAGATGTATCGAGATATCAAAAGAACTTTCTGGTGGAAGGCACTGAAGAGGGATATATCTATATATGTGAGTCGTTGTGCTACTTGTCAACAAATTAAAAGTGATCAAATGAAAATGGCGGGTTTACTCCAACCATTAGAGGTGCTGAAGTGGAAGTGGGATCAAGTATCGATGGATTTCATCGACGGGTTGCCATGAACTCGAAAGGGGAATGAAGCAATTTGGGTTATCGTGGATCGTTTAACTAAGACTGCTCACTTTATTCCAGTAAAATCTACTAGGACAGTAGCAAGTTTGGCTGAATTGTAAGTGAAAGAAATTGTTCGTCTCCACGGTATACTAAGCTGTATAGTGAGTGATCATGATCCGATCTTCACTAGTTGATTTTGGGAGGCATTTCGAGCCGCATTAGGAACCAAACTGAACTTCAGCACTGCTTACCACCCAGAGTCTGATGGGAAGACTGAAAGGATAAACCGAATCTTAGAAGACCTTTTGAACGCTTGTATTCTTGACTTTGGCGGTTCTTGAGACGACCATTTGCATCTAGTTGAATTCTCATATAATAATAGCTATCAAGCCAATATCGAACTGGCTCCTTTCAAGGCATTATATGATCGTCTGTGTCGATCACTAGAGTGCTAATTGAGTCTGGTGATAGACTCGTGCTTGGACCAGATATGATAAAAGAAGCTACCGAGAAGGTCGATTTTATTCGAAAGAAATTAATAACTGCTCAAAGTCGTCGGAAGAGTTATTATGACGGTAGAAGAAGAGCTCTAGAGTTTTAAGTTGGGATTCTGTCTTCCTAAAGGTTTCTCCAATCCGAGGAGTGTTGAGGTTTGGAAAGACTGGTAAGCTGGCACCGCGATATAGTGGTCCTTTTCCTATACTGCAGAGGATCGGTCCTTTGGCATATCGAGTGCAGCCACCCAATTAGTTACCTAGCGTACACAATGTGTTTCATATTTCACATCTTTGGAAATTTGTGCATGATCCATATTGTATCATTGAAGAGGCTGCTCGGCAGGATTTAGAGATCATACCAAATCTGGCAGTTAAAAGAGATCCATTGAAAATAATTGATCGTGATGAAAAGAAATTGAGGAATAAAATTGTGAAACTGGTTAAAGTGCAGTGGAGTGGTGATCCAAATGACCGTACTGGGAAAACAGAGTATAGCATGCAAAACTCCTATCCCAGTTGTAGAGTGGATATTCCTGCTTAATCTGGTAAGCCATTTTCTTTATCTTTCATATATTCTTTGTTTGTCACTCACTCTTTCAAATTTCGTGGACGAAATTTTCTTAAGGGGGGAATCTGTAACATCCCAAATTTTATCAATTTAAAATTAGTAATTAATTTGAATTTCTAGAATTTAATTTGGAATTAATTTGAAATTTTTCAAGACAAATAGAATTAGTATTGATTTGTACATATATAAGTGGATTGTAATTCAAATTCAAATTCAAATTTGAATTTGAATTTGAATTTGAACTTGAAATTAAAATTTAAATAAATGCCTTAGTAAAATAATTTGGATTTTAAAATAATATATATAGGAAATTTATTTAATATATAATTGGTTTAAAACATTTTCTTTAAAATTATATATAATAATAAATAGGAAAATGTATTTATAAAAATAGGACATATAATTTAAAAATTTATATAAAAATATAAGTTAACAAGTGTTGAATTTTAAGTGCATAGATTAACAAGTGTAATTCATGAAGACAAGTGTTTTAACAAGTGTAATAATCTTGTAAATAAAATTAACAAGTGTCATCTTTGTTTTATTTTTGAGAAAATAAATAAAAATAGAAAACAAAATTATATAAACCATTACACCTTCTCTCTCTTTTCTTTTACCTTCATTTTCAAAAGCAAAGCCTGTAAGAATTTTAAAACCTGAACAAAGAAAAAGAAAGAAACCAGAAAACAAATCACACAAATATTTCAATCCAGGAAAATCATCCAAAACAAATTATTTCAAACCTAAAGATCATCTCAACACAGTAAAGCAAAATTCAAAAATCAAGCAAAGAAGAATTTAACTCAACAAATTAAAGCCTTAAACATCTAACAAACAACAAATTTTCAAGAATCAAGCCCAGATCAAAAGCACACTTCAAATTTTCAAAAACTCAAAACTAGTTTCCAGGTTTCCTCTGTTCAAACCAAACAGGCGAGTAAACACTTTTAACTTGATTCATGCTTGATGTTGTGAAATGAAGCTGTGAAAATGGTGAATGCATGAAAATATATTGCATATATACAATTATATATATATATATATATATGAGTATGATATGTGCATGTCCGTTACATGCATGAGTCCCTTCTGGTCCGGGTTACAGGAATACAAATCTGTTCAAAAAATTTGATTTCTTCTTCTTTAAACATTGTTAAACTTTAGAATTCAAACAAAAGTTGTTTATTTAAACATGATTTAAGTCTTAAAAATAGGTTTAAGCAAAATGAATCATAACTTCATCTGGAAATTTGAAAATACATGTAAACTTAAAACCTGTAGAAAATTTAATTATTTTGATTTCAAATTTCAAGTATATAAATCGAGACGTTTTCGAAATTGATGATTTTTACAAGCGAAATCATAATTTTTAATAAAGTACCCACGGAAAATTTGTAAGGTGAACGTAAAATGGGTTTTTACGAAATTCTATGGATCAGTGGGTTTATAGATCTCGAGATTGAGGTCGTGGCTAGCTTAATGGTTGGGAATCATCAGAAAAATATTCGATGAATTTATAAACTACGGTGGCGATGGCGCGGCAACATTTTAAGGTTTTAGCCTAGTATTTTGTCAATCATATTCTTGAGGTGATGGCATCGTTTAGGTCGAATCAGACCATGCCGGGGTATGATAGATCGATGCACTGGAGATTGGCGATGCTCTGACCAGAACCACGTGACCTCTGATGGTCGGAGGAGGGAGAACGAGATGATCTTGGTGGCTCGGTTTTGTTCGAGAGCTGGGTCGTGTAGCCAAATCGTGGGTTTGTCGTCGTTTCATGCTGCTGGGTGGTCAGGTGCCTATGAGGAGTTGTCGTCGACCTGTTGACGATCGTAGTGTCGATCAGTGTTGGCTGGAATCATTGTGCATGTGCACAATGTACCTGGTTGTGTCAGGGAGTTGTTTTAAAGAAGGGAGGGGGACAACTCAAAGTAGTCTTCGAGGAAGCAGGTCACAGGCTCGAGTTTTGACTCGAGTAATTTTTGGGTTGTGTCGGGTATAAAAGAACTCTAACAAAAAATCTAAGTTTGAAAAAGAAAGGTACGGGTTAGTTTCGGGGACAACTCGAAGTAAACTGGGATTCGTCTCGGGGAGCACTCAGGTAGTTCTTGGGTTGTGATAAAACAGTTTTCAAAATTTTGAAATAAATTCAAAGTTTAAACATTTTAGACCTATGTTTATTTAGAAATAATTGTCTCGATTTAAAGTTGGATAATTTAAGGTTTAAGAAAGATATGTTTAAAGTAATTAAGTTATTTTAATTACAAATTAATTCTTATATTATTTCAAGTAAATAATGTAATTAAAAAGCTGATTAAGATTAAATGATGTTTTAATTAACCTCAATCCCTTTTATTAATGTATGTGTTAATGATGTTAACTATGTGGTTTATTGATGATTAAATGATTAATTAAGATAAATGATTTATGATCACTTAATAATTAAAGAATAATTAATTAAAGGTTAATTAATTATTAATAAAAGTATTAATTAATTAAGGTAATTAATTAAGGAATATTTAATTAATAAAGGTGATTAAGATTTAATTAATTAATAATTAAGGATTAATTATTTTATAATTAAGGATAATTAATTATTGATTAAAGATAATAAATGAAAATAATTATATGATTAATTAATTATAATCACACTGTTAATTCATCTTACTTGTAGATGATTGATTATTATTGAATGCCTTGAACTGATTGACGCCCCTGATATATGATTGTGATGCTATGTGATATGAATTGCTTAGTTTTGATCTGTGATATCTGTGATATATTACTGTGTGAGTGTGAAAACCCCTTGGCCCGTAAAACAGCATTGGAATTTCGATGCGACGGGGAATCGGATTCCAGTAGGTTATCCGAAACCCACATCGAATCTTAATGATGAATCTTTGTGATTGATATATCCTCGTGTTTTAAAATTAAGCGCTCACTATTCGGTTTAATCGGAAGAGGACTTTGTGTCATATAACCCATTACGAATAGTGATACGATGGAATGGATAACATTTGAAGACGGTGGTGAAGACCGGGTGTCTTCGAGAAAGATAGGATAACCTGTAGAATGACTCTGCACTGAGTTGCTCTGGTATAGAGATCTCCATATATGATGGGGAGTCCTATCGGGATTGTGCATGCTCTGATTGCAAGGGCTTCTTTGGTAGTGCCTCAGGTTCTGTTCGAACCCGGAACAGACTTGTATGGTTGTATGTCTGACTTTAAACTTTGAGATATAAAGCTGATTTCTTTCAAATACATTTCTATTGGTGGCGGAGAATTTATTCTCTTAGCTTAACACCATTCTTTGATACGTACGAGCTCAGAGGTTATGTAGTTGAGGATTATCAGTGATATACTCCCAATTTGGTAGTGTGGCATGCTGAGTGCTGCTGATCATGTGTTGATCGAAGCATGGCTTTTGTGAAAAGCGTAGCTTTTTGGACGAGACTTCGTTGAACCTCACAACCCGAAAATGGTCGAAACAGGAAGGATGCGGCTAGGTTATTTGGGGTAGCGCCCCTTAGGGTATGTGCATTTCCTTCTGGATAGAAGTGGTATCATGGTATGGAGCCCAGATACTTAACTTATGTGGATATTTAATTATATTGCTTTGTGGTTGTTGTTGTTGGGGCCCCAGATAAAGGTCATTACGACTGGGGGATGGTATACTCATGTAGTAGTTACCTAGTTACAGAGGTAACCCGACTTTGTGTTGGCAGAGATCCGGTTAGGTGCTCGGGGCACCCCTCTAGAGGCATACCCATGTGGCCTAGGAAGTTCCTTAGCCTGACCATTTGTTCGAAATCCAATCACCAATACGAACCTTGTACGGTTTTAGTTGTATAACCTGTGGTGACCCACTGTTTAGATGGTAGCTATAGTAGGCATAGTACGAAATGTCTATGCTGGCTAAGATTAATATTATACTTTTGGAATGTTTTCCTACACTATGCACTAGTAATAATATCAAAGAATTTTCTCGTATCAAGCATGTTTGACTATCATTAGAAGAAATCTCGTCCAATTCTTCGATTGCATTGTGTGTGTGGCAGGAGGTCTTAAGGTAGTTTCATTTTCCAAAAGCATGAACGTTTTCTTTTATAGATTGTTTTCGTACAAACAACTGTTTTTGTTTACTCATATCAGTCCCATGATTGACCCGGAGTTTATTGTTCCCTTCCTAAACTCTAGGTGTCCATAATTTCCACACGGGCAGCCTAGAAGCAGGTTATCCATGTTTTGGAGCTATCTTGGATAATAGAAGTCTTCTGCCAGCTATCGGATTTTGAAAACTTTTGGTTCGGAGATCTTTTGGAAGCCTTTTTGGATCTAAAGGTGCTTAGTTGTGTTTCTTTCTCTCTTTCTTTTGAAGACTCTCTTGAAGTTGTGATAACTCTGTTGTTCCGCTATGGAGTAACCATTTGTTGTTGTATCATATGTGTAGTACTCTGATGTTGGTGATAAATATTGTAATCAATATTGTATCAATGTTGTATCTGTGTTGTGATCAATGAAATCATCTTTTGTTTCCGCTGTTTATATTCATCTAATGTTGTTATAAGCTCTATCCGGACTGGAGTTCGACGTTTGAATCTTTGACAGTCGAATACAAGTGAGGTATTTGATGTTGATTTTTGAACTGGATTTCGGGTCGTGACAATTACTAATAGTACTATTACCAGTGTTGGTAGCTATTTAAACTTTTCCAAAAATTAGATGTTGAATGCCTTGAAAACCGATGCTCTGATACCAAATGTGAGTAAGCGGAATATGGATCTTAAGGCTAAATTAATAATAGAGGGAGGGTGAATAGTGTTTAATTAATTGTATGAGTATTTTAAAATTGTTTAAGTTTCTACTTGGAATGATATAATTATTAATTACCGAGTCAAAAAATGTAGATAAAAGTAAATGCGGTTGAAGTAAAAAGAAAAGAACACACTAGGATATTTATACTGGTTCAAATTTACCCTACATCTAGTCCCGCACAATTCCATGTAGGATTTATTTTCAAGTAGTAAATGCAGATACTATCTCGATTTAAAGGCTATTAGATACACCCTCCAGAATCCCAACCTTTGGGTAGAGTCACTTGATTTCCGGGCTACAAGTACACCCACTAGATTTACGGGCTACTAAGAACACCCAATTGATTTTGTGGGCTACAATCACACCAGAAGTATAGCAGTATGATTTGATAGGGTTTTACAGACTTGGATCTTTGATCCTGACTACAACTGATCATATAACTCTTGAATAGCGCTTTGATCTTGGTTTGAGTGAGAGAGATGAGAGATATTAGAGAGCAGATGAAGGGGAATCAGACTAGCGATGATTGAATTTGATTTTGGTTGAATTTCGGTAGAGTTTTGGTATATTTTGATTTAGAAATCAAGAGAGTGAAAAGAGGAGAAAAGAATAAGAAAGTTATGACTAAAAATTTGTTTGGAAGTCTAGTATGTATAGGGAAACAATGGTCATGTCCATTCGCAAAAAGATACGATGAAAAGACACTTCCATTCAAATTTGAATTTTGAAAATTACAGCCACTATGTCAACATATAGGACACGGATATATCGGCAAGTCCTTCATAAAATAGAAAACCAATTTTAAAAATTATTTTGAAAATCCGTTGCTTTGTAAAATAATTTGTTGTAGAATCATTTAAATATAGTTTATACACATTTTAATCAAAATATAGCTTATTAAAACTTTATAAAATAATTGTGAAAGATTTAATAAGAATATTCAATATAATGTAAATAATATATATAAAATCAATATAGTTATAAATTATTAAAATATAAACAAAATTTTAATATATATATAAACTTAAACCATTAAAATAATATCTTTATAAGTATAAGAGATTGAAAATCAATTTGAGAAATATTTTAAAAAGATTTTAAAACCAGGATATTTGAAAAATAATTTAAAACAAAATTAGAGAAGGGGAGAGAGATCAGGAAAGTGCTGTTAAGGTTTTGACATAAATTCTACAAACCTATAAATTATCTGGAATAACTGGAAATCTTGAATTTTTCAATATTCAGGAATGTTCATTCTCCAACTCTTGAAACTCTATATCAGCATCTTGAATCTACTCTTGATACTGTACAGTTTTCTTAATCAGCACATGTCTAATATCCTGCATTATATACTATATATAACTTGATAAAACATTGGTATATATATGTCATATAATGTCCTATAGTGGTTATCATCAAAACCAACACCTAAAGGTACTAACAGATATGAATCCGATCTTGTTTGAATCGTGTAAACATATATTGAATTGCAGTGCGTGGGAAAGCATCAACCGCACAAAAGAGATGCTACCGAAATTTAATGAAATCTAATAAGTTTATAAAAACTAACTAAATTTTATAGAAATTTAACTTAGGTTGAGTTTTTATAAAAATTAAAAGTTAATAAAATTTAACTAGATTTTACAAAAAATAACTATGTTAAGCAAGTTTTATTAAAATTTGACGCATTTATAAAAATTAAACATATTTATAAAAATTAACTAAGTTTTACAACTTTCCAATAAAGTTAACCGAGTTTTATAAGGAAATAACTAAGTTTATAAAAAATAATTAAGTTTATACCAATTTAACTTAAGTTGAATAAGTGTTTATAATTTTTAGATAATTTTTATAAAATCTACCAAACCAACAAAGTTTATACAAATTAACTAAGTTAACTAAGTTTTATAAAAATTAACAAAATTTTATATATAAAAATTAAATAGTTTTCTAAATATTAATAAAAATTATAAGAATTAAATAAATCTATAAAATTTAACTATGTTTTATAAAAATTAAGTTACAAATATTAACTAAATTATAAAAATTAACCTAATTTATAAAAATGAACAAAATTTGTAAAAATTTACTAATTTTAAAAAAGTTAAGCAAGTTTTAAAAAATTAACAAGTTTATAAAAATTAATCACGTTTTTAAAAAATAACTAAGTTTGTAAATATAACCAAGTTTGTAAAATTTAGCTAATTTTTATAATTTAACCAAGTTATATGAATATTTGACTAAATTAACTATATTTGTAAGATTTAACTAAGTTTTACAAAAATTAACCGAGTTCTATAACAATTAAAATAAACTATGTTTAATAAAAATTTAATCAAATTAACTAGTTTTCTAAAGAATTTATTAAGTTTCATAAATATTAAGCTATGTTAACAAAGTTTTAAAAATAAACCAGGTTTTGTAAAAAATAAACTAATTTTTATAAAAATTAGATAAGTTCATAAAACTAATAGCATTAGTAATAGTACAGATAATAATAGTCACTACAAGAAAATGGTATACTTATTGTTAAAACAAATATAATGTTTGAATAACATGCATAAGCAAGAAAAAAGTTCTGTAACTTATTATATTCAGAAATTTAATTTGTAGAGAAATGTTGCATAAAAACTAAATTTATTGGATATTAGTGCTAAAGTAATCATATTCCATCAAGAAGTATCTCAAGAATATAACAAATTAAGTTTTATATCATCTAATATAGTATCGGAGAAGTCATGTAGGAATCTGACGATAACTTTCTCTTGACAGGTGATGTACGAACCTTCTGGATTAGACTACATGTTGGAAGGCTAACAGAAGTACATTCGTCTCCTCTTTCTCCTTCAAACATTAGTCATGCGTACATCCATGCATCTTTACTTTTGGTTAGCAGAGTTGTATGTATTGCTTTGTACGCTTGTATGCAATATTATATTTGGCCACAAGTATTTGTATGCTTAATACTTTGTTTATTAAATATTATGCATATATATATATATATATATATATATTGTGTTTGATTCTATTTGATTACGTAAATTATAATGTGTTAATTGTGGTGTTTTGAACTGTTATAATACATATGCTGAAAAAAGCTTAATGGAATGTTAAATGAAAGCGCTAATGTATATGACATTAAAAAAATACAATAAAAAATAATCTATAGCGTTTTTTAAGAGCTATAAAAATAGACAAGACGTAGCTTTTACTTAGTATAACGTTTAAAAATGCTGCGAAAAATAGGCATTATCACAACTTTTTAATACTATAGCGTTTTAAAAATTGTATGAAAAAGTTCTATTGCAATCAGATAGATGCTCTAGAAAGTTAATTATATAAATAACTAATGCTATAAATATTCAAATATGACAGAAAGAAATGCTATAATAGGGGACTTTTCATAGCCTTTTACATAATGTTATAGTACTACTAGTTATATTATAAGATGTTGTTTTACAGGGTTTAAAAAAATGCAATAATAGCCTTTTATAGAAATTTATGACACTAGTAAAGGGTTAGCTTATTATGGTGCTTCAAAATTGGTGTGTAGACTCTCCAAAGCTTTAAGAACGCCATATCCAAATTCATCATGTTTTGACCACTTTGTTATCATTTGCATCAAATGACAACCAGTCTGAACTACAAAAAACGACTAGAAAACACATCAGAACATTCCATCCAAAAATCAAACATCATGCCATGTTATCCAAATAGCATATTCAAAACATCCAAACATAAATTAGAAGCATAAATCGATCAAGATCTAGTTTTTTAGAAAATAGCATCTTTGATTGGTAAATGGTGTAAATCATATTGGAATTTAATTCTACCTTTTTAAATATGGGTATAATATGTTACTAACAATAGATTTAAGTTTTGAAACCATTTACTTTCAAAAAATAACATCGGAAATCAAAAGACCATGTCAACCTACGTTGCACAGTGAGAGAAGGAATATCACTCACCTAGCACCAATTACCCGATAATCCTTTCAAATTCGAGATGAATAGTAGTGGTAGAAATCCCTATGTAGCCAAGCAAATCCCTATGTAGCCAAGCAACACATCTAGATATTCTCTCCACCAATTACCTTATAATGATGTTTTAGGCTAATTTAAGTATGAAAAGAAGGAGCTTTTTTATTGAAAATAGATTAATGGTGGTTTAGATCTGTTTTGAGAAGTGGAAAAAATGATTTAGATTTGTCCAATCATTCCTACTTAGGAATAAATATTGAAGCGTGTTAGTAGGCTTAAATGTAGGCCTAGTTAATTATCCAGTAGTTTGGCCAGTGGTAGTCTAAACTTAAAACGGACATATCTTTTAGATGATAAGTCCGTTTTTCTTTCATGACCACTCTATAAAAGGAGAAACCATCATTCCAATCTAATAGAAGTGGTTTAAGGCTCTAATTTAGCTTCTATAAAAAGTTGAAAATATTTTCAGGGTAAAAATCGTTCGATGAAAATTCTAAGGATAGAAAATGTCCCTAGTAGTCATTTTCGTATGTTATAAAGTCATAT
The DNA here is from genome assembly GCA_030765085.1 of Allium cepa. Taxonomy (NCBI): domain Eukaryota; kingdom Viridiplantae; phylum Streptophyta; class Magnoliopsida; order Asparagales; family Amaryllidaceae; genus Allium; species Allium cepa. Next base: position 483,572,913 of record CM060934.1, on the reverse strand, counting down.
GACCTCAAATGAATTTAAAAATAATAACTTACAATCCTCTAATACATAAAATGTGGGTCGTTACACTCTCCCCTCCCCCTTTAGGAATTTCATCCAAAATCTTTGAATAAATAAAGGGATACCGAACCATAGTTATCTCATTTAACTAACAATCATAAGCAACCGTCAAACCTATCAAACAGGTAGCCATGCAATCAACAATATTGATGAACATATCTTAGCATGCGAGATACTAAATTATCCTATACAATGTCAAAAGTGAAAGTAATACAATAGACATTAGGCCTCGCCATTTAAAGAGCTTTGGAAATACAACCCTCATGCTCTCCTCGGTTTTTCACGTGCAATCGCCATCACTTTCACCCAATTGAACATTCACCAACTCCATCACCTTCCTTCTAAGTGGCTTCATATCATGTCGATGATATGAATCGACCTATAAGGTCTCGGAGCTTCTGGTTCAATCTTGATATCATCAAGTGGATCCGGTGCAATCATCATGCTTGAGTCGTGTGCAATTTTCGTAAATGATAGACGTGGAATATGTTGTGCGCACCCGCCATCTTCTGAGGTAAGTTGACTCTATATGATAGGTTCTCAATCTTGTCTAATTTCAAAAAAGGACCTATGAACCTTGGCATCAACTTCCACTTATTACTGAATCAAACAGCATTCTTCAGCAAAGAAATCTTCATAAACATTATATTGACCAATAGAGAACTTCAAATCTCTATATCTCAATAAACATAGCTCTTCTGTCTATCTTGAGAGGCTATTATTCATTGCTGAATGATCTCAATCTTCTTCAAAGTTCTTATAATCTTATATGGTCTGTGTATCAATTTTTACCCTACTTCCTTCCAAACTAAAGAGCGTTACATGGTAGGGCATACAATGCTTCGAATGGTGGTTTATCAACACAAGAATGATAATTGTTGTTGTATGTAAACTCCACCTAATGCAAATGATCATCCCACAAGCCTCCAAAATCGAGTATGCAAGCTTGTAGAGATCCTCCATTGTAGGATTCACCCATTTGGTTTGACCATCGGTTTGAGATGATGCTCGATCTCCAATGCCTCTTGTAAGATTTTCAATGTAAATATACAGTTAAAAGACATTATTTCAGTTATTTATGTGAAATAGTTATATAATTTAAAACGAATCATATAAAAAAATTAATTAACTTATTAATATATGTATAAATTAATTAATTAAATATAATGATTTTAGTTGTATGTATCAGATCCTTAATGAAAAAAATTGTTTTATTATTTTATTTTATGAACATATACACATAACTAATTAATATATGACAACATCAATACCTATAGAAATCAAACCTAATTAACAATATAATAATCATAATATATTTATGTATGAACAATATACAGAGGCTATGTATTGTGTGTATGTGTGCGTATAACTGAACACTTACCTAAAACTAATGCCCATAAGTCCACCTTGTAATGATGAGTTCTCCTCTTTCAAAAAATTCTCGATTCTACATATTGCTAGTACTAAATCAAAGACCATTTTGCTATCAAATAGCTGTTAATTTTGAATTGATTTGAGTTTCGTTGGAGCTTTTGGATGGTGTAATTTAGCCAAGATGAAGGAGATAAGAGGAAGCAAAAATCTCTTCTAAAGTTAGGGTTACTTTTATAATGGTTGAATCAGAGAGAAAAATGGATCGCAACACATACCTTTTCTCACTTAATCTCAACCATCCAACATAAACCCTTTTACCCTGTTTTAGCCACCTCCTATATCTAATTTTGTTACCAAAATTTTGCCTCCAATTTCGTGGGGTAATAGCCCATATAAATACAGTAAACATATTTAATTAAATCTTATTTAATTCCTTGCTGATATCTCATATTAATAGATATATTTATAACTATTTTAAATATATGCACAACAATATTTATTTCTCAAATCAAATTCAAATTTTATAGCTAAATTTTCATAAATATAAATTAATTCAATTAATTTATAACAATTATAAAATAATTAAATAGTATGGTCTAAGGAGAATTCATCATTTTGGTTGTGGGACCCACGCGTGTAAATTCCGTCAGCGATTAACATTGAATTATTCAAATGCTAACGTTCACACATCTAGCATGTAGTGTGATGTTTTAGCCAAATTTATAACTTACATAGTTTTGGTAAAATCCAATTTCACTTTATTAAGCGTTAGTTGGTTGTAACATTTATTTACACCAATTCTCTTTGTTAAAATTGTATTACTTTGGGCTTTTGGAATTTGGTAATGGTCATCATTCATTTTCATCTCTATAGTCCAAAAACAAAGTCCTTGGTTCAATAATAAATTTTTGTTAACCGAAATGTTGGCCAAGGACTTCGACATTGAGTTGACTTGACCATATAACCGAGGAGACGAATCCTCTTTTGAATAGTGCTGCACTTCCCATATTTCCACTGACCCAACTACAGTCACTCGATGGAATGCCATACCATGATTTGACTATAATCAAAGCGAAGCTTTCATATTGATGATCCATAGTATTCTCAAGTCGAGACAACTTTGTAAATTAGTGACATCGATATTTTTTTGATTTTAGTTATATTAACCAACCGAAAACTATCGAGTGGGCCATTTCATAGTTATCCAATAATTATCAGTACATAACCCTTTGGTACCCCCAACAGTCATGAGTAATACATCGTCCAACATTTGGAGAGCATTATGTACCGTGGCCTCAATGGATACATTAGTATCTAGTCTCGATGTTTCTAGACTAGGAGCATTTAAAATGGTATATTTGTTTTCATTGTGGTAAATTGCTCACGATTACAACACTTTGTCACTACTATCACAAAACATATCATTTATGGATTTTCTATTAAATATACTTTTAATTTAATTAATTAATTAATATAACCACATTATATTAAGTATATAATAGAAAAAATTACCTTTGATTTTGAACAAGATTGGTTATTAAGTTAGATATATGTAACAAATTACATAATTGTCCCTAGGGGATATCCCTAACTCTAGCTCTAGGAACCTCACTTCCCTCCTTCAGAAATGACACTTAGAAAACTTCTCCTTTAGTCTGTGCTTCCTGAACACTTTAAGCACAATTCTTAAATGTGTCATGTGTTTCTTATTCGTCCTAGAATAGAACAAAGTATAGTCCACTAACTTGTTTAGTTGATCCCTGAAGACACGGTTCATGAGATCAAAAAAGTATGTCAGTACATTAGCCATCTTAAATGGCATAAGCAACCATTTATAAAATCCAAACGGTGTGAGAAATGCTGTAATTGGCATATTCTCCTTTGCTACTTTCAATTGGTGAAACCCTATCGCAAGATCCAACCGAGAGAACATCTTTGCATTGTGGAGCCGATCGATTAAGTCATCAATACGTGGGAGTGGATACTTATTCTTCCTCGTCATCTTAATTAACTCACAATAATCAATACACAATATCAAAGAGCCATTAACCTTTAGTGGTAAATACTACGGGTGCGCCTTACTCAGATATACTCCAACGAATGAAACCTCACATCAACGGGTCATTTACATGCACCCCTAACTCCTTCTGGTCTTCGGGTGCCATACGCTTAAAAGGAATAACTATCGGTCTATCATCTTTTACTAAGTCTATGAGGAACTTAATCTCTTGGTGTGGCGGTTGTTCAGTCTCTTCCCCGAATACGTCAGGATACTCCCTAACGATAGACACATATGACAACTCATTTATAGGACCTCTAACGAATATAAAAATCTAACCATAACCTCATCCTCTAGTAGGCAACCAATCTTTACTTTCTTCCCCTCCTCAGCCCCAATTGTCACCAATGGCTTCTCGCGCTCCACCACTACTAAATACTTCCTCAGCCAGTCCATCCCCAAGATAATACCAAAACCAACGAAACCCAAAGCAAAGGAATGACAAATAAAAGAGCATCTATGACTCGATAAGACCAAACCACAGCAACCCATACACAAACTAATGGGGCCACCAATTGGGTTCATTACCTTTAAAGGTTAGTCAACAATTTTGAGTCTCAATCCCAATCTATGTACTAGGTCGTTAGCTATAAAGGAATAAATGCTCCGTATCGAACAAAGCACATATATAAACATCATATATAGAAAGCATACCTTGAACGGTGACAACCGTCCCTTTCTCTTTCGGTAAGGGAGCATTCGACGAAGTCGGAACATCATCTATAGTGTATTCCTTTACCATCTGCTTCCGTTTCATCGATTTTGAGCACTTTTTCTATAGATGTCATGTCTTTCCACAATTATAACACTTCTTTCCCCCTTTGGACTTGCATTCCTTACTCCGATGATCCAGATAATCACATTTGTAGCAAACAAGATTCCATTTCACCTTCTTCTAAGCATCCTTCCCCTAGGACTGCTTCCTCTTCCCATTCCATTTTTTCTTGCCTCCTCCACCTAGCTCCGTCTTTGGCTATTCCTTAGTAGTAACAGCGGATTTGTATTTAGGGTATAGACTCTTATGGTAAAGGGCTTTCTCGACGAGTTTCTCAAAAGGTTTATTAATGTGACCCACTAGCTTCTCTTCCAGATAATCATGCAGACCCATAATAAATTTTTCGTTCTTCTTCGATGTAGTGTCAACGAAAGGCATCCCATAAATCATTAAATTCAGCTATATACTTGAAGATAGACTTGTTCCCCCACTTCAGCTCCGTAAATTTTCTCAAGAGCACCAACTTTTGGCTAAACGGAATGAACTTCTCCTCAAATCAAGTTATAAACTGGTTCTCAAGATTGGCAACTTGAATAGAATTCCACTAGTTTTTAGCCCTACCTTGGAGCTGTTGAGAAGCCAACCTCCTTCTCATAGTATTATCCAATACGAAATCATTAAAATTTCTCTCATATCTGTCCAATCAATCCTGCACTTCCATAGCCGATTCCCTTCCTTGGAATGGTTTTCCAATAAGGCTAAAAAAAAACCTTATTTAGCTTTGCAAAATCAACCCTAGGCGCTTGCACTTGAGCAGCACTACCAATAGCAACATTTGGAGCAGCCTTTGGTCATTCTACAGTATATTCGCCATTATACTATTGAACATTGTTTGCAAGTAAAGGTTACCTACCCTCGAACCTGCTTCCTCCTCCTTGACTTCAGAGATGGAATTCCTTGCATCATTTCTCATATGCCGACTCGTTCTCGATCTTTAAAGAGAATGCCCGGTCTCTCGTAAATAAAACTGCATTAGTGGTACTTATGTGTGCACGCGACTTATATAATATATATATATATATATATATATATATATATATATATGCTATATATAGTTTGAATTCCAAAATATATAACAAATACGCTCTCTCATGTATACCCTCGATCCATTTTAGGGTCCTCATCCCTAATGGATCATGGTATCAAGCTAGGTTGACTATGCGACCTAAGCTATGATGCCAATGTGATGACCACCCTACACCTTTAACACCCAATATTCTTGTAGAGTGTGCTGGTATGGTGCCCAACCGATGTAGGATGATTGTCAAGGGTGAAAAATCGAGAAAACAATCATAGAACTTATCATTATCTCACAGCACATCGATTAAAATATATTAATAATCACATATTTAAAGCAGACGAGACAGTAATAACTAAATGAACTAAAATATCTGAGCGCATAGGTTCATAGAGTTATGTAAAATAGTAGTAGAGTTATATAACTAGAAATAAACTCAAAGATAATCGTCTCAAATAAAATAGCTAACACTGTCGAGGCTCCACATTATTACATAGCGGAATATGCAATAGTAAGCCATATATAAATACGAGAAAGCACCATCTCCTGCCCATCCATCTATTTAGCACCATGTATCACCTAAACCTGCTATCTAGTCTAATCATTTAAGAGTGCACGAGATAATAAGATGCAAATCATGAAACCTCGAGTTAGCCAATAGTCTAGTGTGAGTGATAAGCAATCTTAAAAAACAATATAAGTCAATATAGTAAGGAACAAATGTATGAAAATCATATCTGACCTATCCCTGCATCAAAAGATAATAACATAATATGATGCTATACTATCATCATAAATTGTACAAACATTCTAGTATACTACTGGGTGTCTAGGCATTGATCTCTAAGATACTTATGTCATATGGCATCCCTGGAGCGACAAACAACAACATAGTAATCATGGCAAACATAGCATCCATTCAATAATCCTCCTGTCACTCAATGTGCTTTGGATATATGATAAATTGCATGACCATAAACTGCCAGAGATTAATAGAAAAATCCTAGTTTCCTGTATACCCAAACAATGGCCATATAGTTGACACCAGATCCCCTCAATGATCTAGGGTATATGGATCCTTTCAACGATCCAGGGTAACCATCAAAAGTGCCAAATGTGAGTGCTCACAATGCCCCTACTTATGAGTACATCAGAAAACACTCTAAGTATCAATGATCCCTTTGCATGCGTATTCAAGCCCTTCATTGCTCCATCTATTTCAATACACCATCATGGAATCCTTCAACTTCCACTTTCTCCATGATAGAAACCTTCAACATTCTACCCATGACTCCCCTTTAATGAACCCTCCCTAGTGGATTATCATGTCATGACTCTATTGATCGAGTCACCATAATCGAAACACTTCTAGACATCCACATTTGCCATAGAATCGACACATCAATGTTCTAAAACCATCACGTCAAAGTGTCACGTTTTTGCCTCATCGTTTTATCGTCAATCTTCATCATGTTACAACCATAGAAAACAAATGATTGAACAAACACACGAAGACCAGAACAACATGTGCATGTCCTTGAAGCCAAGCCCCCATTTTCCACCACGCAAAGTGGTCAACCCTGAGCACTTGGGCTAAGCTCAAAACTCCATAAAATAAAAGTCCTTCGCTTCCTTACTTGCTCCTTGATTACCCAAAATTGTTCGTTCCAAAACCCGAAGCAAACACCCAAACTCCTCAAAGCAAAAAGTGGTCGGCCCCGACCACTTTTCTTCCCTTAATAAATTTAGTTAAATTTCTAAATCCCACCTTCTCTAGCTTGACTTAGAGCACGCCAATCAAAAAGCCAAAGGTCCCCTTGCCTTAACTCGAAGCATGGCTAACCCCAAGTTGATTTTATAAGCATCAAATATCCTAAGTCTACTCTAACACTGACCACTCATTTCCAAGCCAATTCCTAGAGTTTTTTCCATCTAAACTCGAAGCAACCATCACTGTGACTCGAAGCAGGCTGTTAGTGGTCATAAGCGACAACTTTTCACAACCAACGACCACTTTTTGGGCTACCAAATCAACTTCAAATCACTTTAAAATTGATATGTAGATTACCCAGAGCTTTAGGAACATCATATCAAAATTTAGTTTTGTTACAAGCACTTTATGTCATTTGCATCAAATGACGTACCACTCTCTTGACTAGACAAAATGATTGGCAAACACATCAAAACCATCCATCCCAAATTAAACCAACATTCCATATCATCCAAACAACATATTTAAATCATCCAAACAAAATCATAAGCATAAATTTTTCTAGGCCTGGTTTTTAAGAAAATAACAACTGTGTTCGGTAAATGCTGTAAATCATATCAAAATTCAATTATATCCTTTTAAATATGAGTATGAGGTGTTACTATCATTAGATCTAAGTTTCAGTACTATTTAATTTCAAAAATCAGTTTACAAATCATAATTTGACCATATCTACCTACATAGTATAGTGAGAGAAGGAATGTCACTCACCTAGAACCAAAATTACACAATAGCCCTTCAAATTTGAGATGAACATCAGTGATATGAATCCCTATGCTGCCAAATAGTAAATCTAAAGATCCCCTTCACTGAATAAATTACAATCATGTTTTTAAGCTAATTTATGTAGGAAAACGAGGAGCATTTTGATGCAAAATGGGATAATGGTGGTTTAGATTTGTCTTGGGAAGTAGGAAAATGATTTAGATCTGTCCCATCTTCCCTAATTAGGAACAAATCCCAAATTGGGTTAGTGGGATTAAGTATAGGCTTAATGAATTACTCACTAATCTGGACAGTAGTAGTCTAAACTTAAAACGGCCACATCTCCTAGCCGGTAAGTCTGTTTTCCTATTAGGACCACTCTGTAGAAAGAGAAAACATCATCCAGTCCAAGGGAAGTATCAGACCCTAATTCGGCTCTGATCAAAATTCATATGCTCTACAATATTTTTGGATCAAAAATGTTAGATGAAAATTCTAGTGACAGAAAATGTCCTTAGTAGTCATTTCCCAAAATTGTAGTCATATGACCTCAAATGAATTTGAAAATAATATCTTACGATCTTCTGATACATAAAACACGGTTGTTGCAATTTTAATATCCTAGTTGCCTCGTTTTGAAGCAACCTGATGACTCTATTGAACCCACCATACAAAACCGTCTCGCCTCTTGAACCCCATCATAGTATGTCTATCGCTTATCATCCATTGCATGTTAACCAAGACATGGCATACCATCCCTAAGCTCATCACATTGCTTTGTAGTCGTTCCAGACCTTACAAGCATCACGTTGGTCCATAAAATAAACCCAAATTCAAAAAAACTCAATATCTTAAAGCACCAAAACCCATTATTCGCTCAAAACAGTTCAGCCATCTGACTAGGGAGTCAAACGTCCAAATTGAATTTCAAACATCTGGTTAAGGGATCTAGACGTCCAAATTCCCCATTTTTATACCGAATAACGCAGGACAAATTTCCTAAAATTCAAATGTTTGAAATTTTTGATTCATGCGTTTGAAAGCTTGATGAGTTTGGGTTTGAATCTTGATGGAAAATTTTCTTTAAAAAAATTTCATTCCACCGCTTCCCCGTTTGTCTTTCCATATCTCATCTTTGACGTTTGGCTTTGTGTCACTAAGATACTTTGCACTAACGTCTCATGCCCTTGTTATAAGTCATTCGATATTCGAATTAATATTACTTCATGCTTGACAAACAACTTTGCTGCAATGAATATCGTTTCAAACAACCATTCGAATTTCACTGCTCGATTAGCATTCCAACCTTAACGTTCATTCAACAATGTCATTTATCGCAAGTCATCACTCGCTCTCTACTCATTTCGAAATCTCTAATCCAACAACAATCAATGAAATTACTAACAAATCATAATAACACAGTACATTCATTATTAAGCTTTTAACACATTCATTTTATGATTAAACACTTATAATTCTCTAAATTAAGATTCTCATCTCTAAAATCGCAACACAAAGCTTATTTGCAATGCTCCAACTCAACAATTAACAATAATACATAGCATATATATGATCATACAGTATAGAAGATAAATCTCACTCACCAAATTTGTAGAAAGCCAAACTTCAATCTAACCCAACTTTGAAGCTCTCTTGATTTTAGAAATCCAGCTCTAGTTCCCATCAAAATGCTGACTTGATTAGCTAGACTTGTAGAGAATCTTCTAACTTGAATTTAGAGATTATACTGAATTTTCATTGAGATTTGAAAGATTTGCAAAGGTTTTAAGTTAGTATACCCTTGGTTTCTTTTTGAAGGAAGAAGGGGACGAACGAAATAATGAAGAAGGAGAAACTTCATTTCAGAATTAATAAGTCATTTTTGTCCAAATTACAAATTTTCCTACAACTTCGTTTTTCATCTCCTTTACCCACGTTATCCGAATCTACAAATTTTATATGTTATTCATATTGAACGATATTACGAATGCAATGAAATAGGTTAAGAGTCCTAATTCATTCAACTTTAAAAACTTATCTTTTAAGCCATTAGTTCAATTAAATTGCTTAATTCAATTAGAATGATTTTTTATTTTTAATTACTAAACATTTATATTATAGGTTGTTACATTATCCCCTTGAAAGACATTTACCCCCAAAAACGTCAAGAATCAGACAATGCATTGAATCTACCTCGGTTTTCATGATGTCACTAACACCTAACGTCAAAATACCATGATTAACAATCAACCATAGCAACATAAAGAAATCCATATATTAGCATACAACTTCAATCAACAATGCTGAAATAAAATTTACTTAGTGTATATGGAACCATATCGATAAAAAGTTCTAGATTGGAAGCATGCAATTTCTCTTCCACCTCCCATGTGCTATTTTCAAAATTCATGCCATATTGGACCTGAATAAGGTTAACAACCATGTTCCACGGTTCTTGAACTTACTCTCAACAATCAGAATATGTCCTTTAGGCATAGAAACCTTTGGTTCAATATCCACTTCCTATGATTGACTTGGCTCAACTACTACACTTAAGTCATGTACATGTTTGCATAAGTGTGAGACATGGAATATGTTATGCACTTCGAACATATTTTCAGGAAGATCAACATATATGCTAGCTTTTCAACTCGTTCCAAGAGGGGAAATGATCCAGCGAACCACAATGCAAGTTTCCCCGAAATGCTAAATCTATTAACTCTCTTCAACGATGATGTTTTCATAAGTACCATATCACCTACTTTAAATTCTAGCTTAATATGTCTTTTATCAGCATAAGACTTTTGCCGGTCTTAAGATGCTTCAATTCTATTTTTTATTAGCTCAACTTTCTCTAAAGTCTCACAATCATATCCAGTCTAAGTATCACCTAATCGATTATTTCCCACCAACATGTAGGCGATTTACAATGCCCTATATACAATGCTTCAAATAAGGACATGTAAATGCAATCTTGATAGCTATTGTTGTATACAAACTCAATAAGAGGCAACTAATCCTCATATGATCCTCCAATGTCGATTATACAAGCTCTCAACAAGTCATCATGCATACCCACTCTTTCCATTTATTCATCTACTTGTAAATGACAAGACATGCTCAAATTCCATTCCATGCCTAATGCATATTGCAGGCTCATCCACACTCATGAAGTGTGAGTCTCGATCACTCACAATACTCGAGGACTCACTATGAAACCTCACTAAACATAGTCAATGATGGAGAGGTCCTACAAACCCTTGCCGAAATGAAATGAATGATTTTTGTCAAGTGATGCACAATAACTATAATGCTCTCATTTCTTCTCCGATTCCATGGAAAACCATCTACGAAATCCACGAAGACATGCTCCCATTTCCAACATGGAACCTCCAAAGGCAATAATAAACCATCGAGCTTCTTTTGTTCAGATTTAATTCGTTGGCAAGTCATGCACTTCTCTATGAATTCTGAGACATGTCATTTCATATGCTTCCAATAATAGGTGTGTTAAACATCATTATACATCTTGTTACCGCTGGGATGAATAGTCATCCTAGATTAATGGCACTCTCAAAATACTTCATCAAACAAATGCTCTACTTCAAGAACACACAATCTCCTGTCTCTAAAAGCCATCACTTCACATCACTAAAATATCGATATACATGACTATACTTTTCTCCCTTTCCCATCTGATCCATGATCTCTACTACACTTGTATCAAGTCTTTGGTAAAACTCAATCTAGCTATAAATGTGGGTTTAAGATCTAATGTTTCCAACAAACCGGGAAACACATCATAAAAGGTTTAGATACTAAACTCTGCAATATACTCCAAATATTCCTTTTACAAACAAAGAGCCCGATATTGCATGCCTCCTACTCAATGCATCCGCTACAGCATTTCGTTTCAAGGAGTAGAGGAAATTCCAAAATAGTACGATGCTAGGATTTCCATACATTTTTGTTGCCTAAGATAGAGATATTTTTGTAAAAATAATTACTTTAAAATTTTATGCTTAGTCAACAACTTAAAAATCTCTCCTAACAAATAATGCCTCCATGTCTTTAAAACAAAGATAATGGTTATCAACTTCGAATCATGAGTTAGATAATTTCTTTTATGGGTCTTGAGCTGCCTGCTCGCATATGTAACCACCTTGTTTTTTGCATAAGAACCAAAATGAGTATCTTACAACAAGCATTGGTGTATATGATAAACGGTTTAGCTCCTTCTAGTATAATAGTAACCAAAGCACTAGTCAATAATTTCTTCACTTTAATTAAATAATCTTCACTATGTGCATCCAAGGAGAAAACTTGGTTCTTCTTAGTTAGTCATGTCAAAGTTGTTGGAACTTTGAGAATGTCCTCAATGAACTTCGATAATACATCACTAACCCAAGAAAACTCCGAACTTCGATAGCACTACTCGGTATCTTCCAAACTTTCACTGTAGAAATCTTACCAAGGTCAATAAGAATTCTATGTTCGGTTACAATATGGCTGAAAAACAATAAATCAGGCGTCTTTTCTTACTTTCTTTCATTTAAATTTTACTATTTCTTCATTTTTACTCCCTACATTATCTAGATCTGTGATCCGTGACTGGATATTGAGGAATTGTGTGTGAACACTGGTGCTTTCATTACATTCAGGGTTTGTGACCATTTTTGGCACCAATACTTTGGTGCTTTCACTGAGAACCCTAGCACCCGCTGCTTTGGAAGAGGATTGGATCTGAAGCTATGTTTAGGCAATCGGCTATAAGGACATTACCAGAAAGGAGCCATCAAGAGGGAGGTCAAGGGGTTTCCTCTGGAGCTGAAGCAGATCAGGCATCCATCTACATCACAAGGGATGAGATGCAAACTATGATGGATTATATGCAGGAGAGATTATTAAAATGCCAACAAGATATATGTAGAATCTCTTTAGGAAAATGGGAACATCTGGGACGTAGAAACTAGGAAATGTACCAATCGCAACTGTTGGCAATGTGGAACAAGGAGTCGGAGCTGCAGAAATTTCTAGAGGTCGGATCCAGAATCAGAACGATGAAGATGAAGGGCAACAAAGGCCTGGGGGCAGACCCTCGGGATCGGATATTGGAAGGCCCATGAATGAAGCTCAGCAAGCTGGGGCTAACGTAAATGTGAATGAGAAACATGAAGAAGACTACCCCAAATACCCTCCAGGACAAGGGGGCATGATCAAAATGCATATAGGAGGCCGCCACTTGATGGAGACGAGCGGATGACTAGATTTATAAGAAGGATTATGAGAGGAGGTCTACCGAGTGGAGGCTTGGAGGATCTTAGTGGGAGTTCATTCACTCTAAACATCAGAAACTAAAGGAACCCTCCAGAATTCAAACTACCAACGTTGGAGGCCTATGATGGGAAGTCAGACCCAACTATGCATGTAACTAGATAAATCAGGCATATGGAAGTGCTGAGGGCATCTGAGGAGATTATGGCAAGTTGCTTCCCTTTATACTTGATGGATTTGACTGTGCTCTGGTTCAGGCAGCTAGAGAATGGATCTATCAGGACATGGAGCGAACTAGTGGAACGCTTCATTAGACAATTCAGGTTCCATGTTACACGACCCAAGAACATAATGACATTGAGCAGAGGACAAGAGAGTCCATGAGAAATTTGATGCGGTTCAATGCAGTCGTGGCTTCAGTGGATCACCCGGATCCAACAATGATTTTGATGGCGGCGGCAGTAGGAATTGCAGAAGGAACTGAGTTCAAGGACTCATTGGCATGGGATCCACTATAGGATCTTGGCGATTTCTATCATGAGGCGGAAAGGTTTATACAGTTAGAGGATGCACATGCTGAAAGGTAGGAGGTGAACGCCGTGCAAGGTAAAGGAACGTCCAGAGAAGGGTGTGGGATGGATAAAGTAAAGCAAAAGGAGAATGACGGATATGATGATTCTAACAAATGGAGGAGAGACTGAGAACCCAAATTCACCACATACACAGACTTGATGGAGAATCTAGAATGAATTTACTTGGACACATGAGGGCAACTCCCGAAAACCACCCAAAGGGAATCCCATAGAGCGGGAGCACAAGACCGGGAGGTACTGCCTATTCCATGACTCGTCATCAACTAATCGTGATGGCAAGGGCCGAGTTCAGGATTTAAACTTCAGTCATCAAATAATATTTTTGGTTTTGTTTCTAAAAATAAAGTGGCTATGCCACTTACACATGTAAGGAAACTAGAGTGATTCCCAAGCATGCTCTGAGATGGTAGTAGATCGCTCTGCCCGAAGAGGCAGCACTTAGTTTTTTCTGTTTTTTCATTGAACGTTTGGAATTTAGATTTAATAAATGGATTTGGATTTTGTGAAACAAATACCTATCCGGAGAGTTAAGTATGGATACTGGAAGTCAGTTGGAAATTGATCGCTTTATGCCCCTGACCGAAAATGCAGGGACCGGAGTGCAGGAAGTGAGTCGCTTTGCCAAAGAGCGACATGATCGGCTCACTCGACGTTGTTCCCCATTCACCGAAGAGTGATTGGATCGGGGTTCAGCAAGATCCCATAATGGCCGTAATCGGTCTAGGACTTAGGCTATGGCATCGCTTAATGTTTAGGGATACGAACTGGAGTGCAGGGAGTGACTCCGCTTCGTCGGAAAGTGACAGGATCGGCTTGCTTAATATTGTTTCCCCTTCACCGGAGAGTGATAGGATATGATCCAGTAAGAGCCCAGAGAGGCTATAATCGGTCTTGGAGGACCAGGACATTGCTAAATGCCCCCACTGGGGCCGAAGTGTAAGGATAGGTTGCTTCGTCGGAGCATGATAAGATCTTCCTGTTCAATCGTTATGTTTGGATCGAGCTTAGCGAGGGTCCATAGAAATTCGTCAATGATCCAGAGAGATCGTAGGATTCAGTTACTGGCTTCCAAGATGTGAAATGGATATTGATTCAACTTTGAATGGCTGAGGATTGGACATGGACCCGGAACGGTCTTGGATTCGGTTAAGGACCCGGAGCTGACTCGGATTTGGATATTGACTCGGAGAAGTCACAGATTTGGTTATTGGTTACTACATGTGGATGGATTTGAACTCGGTTTTAGAGTTCAGATGAAATTGCTTGGTAATAGATTGGATTATGGATTGGATGATATGGCTATCAATGGATTATGGATTTTGGACATCGAAATTAAAGCTATTCAAAACACGCCTTCCTACCGCAAGGCTTGTTTTGGAGGGCAAATGTTATCACGCTTTTTTGTCAAAGCCAGGATATCAACAAATTGGCTAAAAAGGATGGATATCAGGATTGGAGATCGATTGGAAACATGGCTATGATCGATCCTGTCAAAATTGGACCAAGCTTCCACCTAGGTGGGATCGATAGGGAATGACACAAAAAGTCCAGTAAGACTATGTTTTGAATTTCAAATCAATTGGAGTTCGTATGCTAAAGTTATGAATGAACAAAGAATTGTATGGATCAATTAGAATTGGTACTCAAATAGATAAATATCGATGGATAACTCAAAATCTACAAGTCCAATTCACTTGGAACTTTTAGGATATCATTACTTTGGAATGTAGAGCCTACAGGAAGAATCTTAGGTCAAATCTTGGAAGTTGGATTTTCATCTTGGATCGATGGATTTCATATCGATACTTTCGTATCGATGTAATTTCATATCGATCGAACGACAGGGCACAATACAACTCACTACTTCAGGATGGATACGAGTATGGATAACGCACTTTGCACCTTATTACGGATCGATTATGGTTCATATCGATGCAATTCATATCGATCAAAGGCGGCATCAGATCGATATGAAGAACATATACTTCACCGGTGCACATTTGATCAATATGAAGAACAACAGCATTGGACGGATTTGGAGGAATATATTGTATCGACCATTTGCATCGTTCGATTCAAAAGAAGCTCTCAAGGAATGGAGTGCAAAACATGGATCATGCCACAAGACTCGGATCGATATGAAAATTAAGAGCGCATCATCGATGGATACGAAAGGATGGATATGGAAGCTTCAGCTTTGCTTGCAAATTCAAACTTGGATCGATCATATCTCAAAAAGTACATGTCGGAACTTCATGAAATTTGGAGAGCAAGGACTTTGAAACACCATCTTTCACCATGCTCGATCACAACTTATTCTGACGTAGGGATTATTTACGCTGATCGATCCCAGAAGCATGTAAGTGGGCCTCACAACTCTTCATACGGGTCTACATGGACCAAGAGACTTCTCTGCCTAAATTTTAGGGGTTTTCACCTATAAATAGAGAGGGCATAGCTCAAGAGAAAGGATACTTTTCTCTGGCTCCTCTTTATCTTCAAGCTTGGCTAAACTCTACCATTTCAGCTATTGAATAGCACTCTTTTGTAACTGTAACTACAGTATAAATGAATATAAAAGAAATTCTTGAAGTGGATGTAGGCCAGAGATAGCCGAATCACTATAAATCTAGTGTCTTTTCTTACTTTCTTTTGTTTAACTTTTACTTTCTTTATTTTTACTCTCTACATTATCTAGATCTGCGATCTGTGACTAGATATTGGGGATTTGTGTGTAAACACTTATGCTTTCATTACATTCGGGGTTTGTGACCATTTTTGGAACTAACACAAACTATTAAAAAGACGATTAGCAATAAAAGAATTTGAATATCCCATATCAAACAAATCATGTATGATAAAATCATAAATAGAAAGAACACCTTCCATGACGATGTTCTTCCCCTAGCAGAGCTTAGGCGAAGTGCTCTAACTTAGAGTAGTTGGATTTGATCAAAAAGGGAAAACACCTCCAAGTTATTTTTGTGAAACTATGGATATTGACTATATTTCACGTTGTTTTATGTATGTGGTTTTTACATTTCTAGAGTGTAAACCAAATACAAATGGTATAAAAAGTAAAATGTAGTAATGTAAAGAACACACAAGCTTAAAGTGGTTCACATGAAGAATAGCTATGTCAACTATGAATTAGCATTATGTTTCTTATAGATCTCAAATACAAAGTAAAAAATACAGAATATAGTGAACTACTGCTCAAATAAATGTAAAAGTAATGCTCCTTTTATTCGAATTGTAAGTATCCAATTCATTATGGTTGTGCTTCGGTTCGGTAGTTCTTTACTTCCTATGTTGTCCACCACTACTTTTAATCCTTGGGATATTTATAGGCAACGGGTAATATAGTTTGCTCGGCAATCCTTAGAAAATATTAACTTTCTAAAATTGACTGATTCATTTAAGTACTACATTTGTTTGGCATTTGTTTGGTTTGGTTATGGTCTGTCGAACCAAATTCCTTGTTCTGTAGTGTAGCTACCGAACCGAATATTTTTTTGGTAAATGAATACTACAGAATTATTCTCCTTTTGCCTACCTAACTGATTCAATTATGTTGATACTGAACAGTTCACTTAACCCCTTAAATAATGTCTTTCTTTTGATTTTCTTCAACCTATCTTTTGATTATCTTGCACATTATTTTGTTCTTATGACCAGGTGATGGTGCTCCTATTATGAACTTTTTAGTTGTTTCTATGCTCCTTAATGTCTTTTCATATCCATTGTTTTGTAACTGAAAATGCCCACAACACTTGTGCTATAAAGCATACTTTCATGACTACAAAGGATGCTTTACTCCACCTAGACTTGTCTTACCTTGATGATCCTATATGTAACTTAGTCGGTTCTAGTTAGTCAAAAGCTAAAAATTTTCTCTATTGTCTTGCTTACCTTTAAACTTGTCAATCATACCGAACATCTTTCACCACTCAGAGTACCCATAGCTCATGTTTAGGGGTTAAGACTTCTTCTGAGTTGTAAAGAGTATAAGACCAATTTATGTAGAGAATCGGTCGGATACCATTTTTGTTAGGTATTTAATTCGTCTATCACCGAACCAACGAGTCAACTCATAAAAAGGGTCGAGTCTTATTCATTTAATTTACTTTATTTTCTTTAAACAAAACCTCCCTAAAACACATTATCTCCTTGCAGCTCAGCTCTAGATCTAAGAATATTCTTCTCCAATTTAAATAGGTAATGATTAATATCTCTAATCTGTGCATAATTCTCATTGATCGTTCCCTTAATTTTGCAAAATTTCTGTGTGAAACCTGCCTTACTCGAGTATGGATTTAGCACACATTGTGAATTTTGTTGCTTTTTATTAAATTTAACATTATTTCTTAGTTAATTCATTCCAATGCCAAACTTAACCTCAATTTTGGGGCCTTTTTCTACTTTTAACTTGAATTTTACTGAGATTGAAAACGGGGGGAGGGGGGTCTCTATCGAACCGATTACGGAGTTGGTTCGATAATTCTAGCTCATATGGATTTTAGCTTATAAATTTTGCCAATATTCCTAAATAGCTAACATACATGTCACAACATGCTTAAGCACTTAGAAAAAGTTTTGGCTTTCCCTAGGGTGTACAAAAGGGATAGAAGGTCATCAAACCAAGTACTTAACAACATTTACAAAATTTTGAAACACTTGCAACCATACCAATTATCATTATAACAAACTCTTTTTGCCAAGCGAAGTTATGTTTGATGTGTACATGTGATAATTGCTCTACCATAGTGATTACTTCTAGTATGTCATCTTTGGATCAGTTATATATGGTTACCTATCTCAGTTATCTGGTGTTAGTTTGTATATTGTCCATTTGCAGTAAGCATATTGTCGGCCAAAAGGTCAGTCCAATTAATTTAGTTCACAGCAGTTCAGTGAACATATCGATTAATGTATCATTTTGTCTGGTTCCAAGCCTAGCAATACAAGGAAATCCTATATCTGTTTATTACTGCATTTTATAGCACAATACTATTTCATACTTGTCACTGCACATTTTTGCCAATTTTTAGCATATCAAATAGGTATGCCTACCCGTTGCCTTACTTGGTCGATTACCGCTGTTAGCCTTTAGCCTTGGAGTGCTTGGGCTTCTTCTTCCTCCACTACTTGGCTAGCACTTATTCTATTAGTGTGGTTGGCCAGTCCAGCTCATCTCAGTCTCTTGTTGTGGGATATATCTTATCTCAACCTATAAGGATCCAACTAACTCCATGCTTATGACTTTACTTCCTAAGCATTTAGACTCTATAGCTCCGACCCATGGTTGCCCTAGGAGAAATTTACCTTCTCTCAACCAACGAGCTCAAACCATCCTTAGGGGTACGTGGTGTACAATAGATATTATTGTTTGTCTAGCGCCCCTCCTTCTTGGATGTTTAGATATAAAGGGTCTTGGTTTACCTTACGGTAGCATCGTTCTAGCTTCAGCCTAACTATTATGCTATCCTGGGCAGCACATATATTACCTTTATAAGACAGTTCCAGTCTCCCTTCCGCACAAACAACTCTGGTTTCTATATGCCATGATGTGTAAATCAAAGAACTCTACTTTCTTCTACATTGAATCTTGTAACCAATTCATGCCAGTGAAGGACTTATATTCCATGTCTAATATGCATATATAAGAATATTCTTTTATAAGGTATCAGCCTCCATGCTTCCATCAATAACACTTCGAATGTAATTACTTATCTTCCCTATTGAAACAACCCGACTTCCTATCTCCAGGAAATCGTATCATCTTGAAGAAACAAAAGGGATAGAAGAAGAAAAGAAAGAGAAAGAAGAAACACAACAACATCAGAGAACTCACAGAGGAACGAATGAAATATAATATATCACATAAAATGTTACATAGTATCATATTACATCAGAGTACACAACTTATACAACACATATTAGACAGTTATAATCATCTATCTAACTATACAACTCAAGTACACAAGATACAAATATCAAACAAACACAGCGGAACCAATATATGACTACACGTGGAAGCCTCCTGCTCCATTTCTTCTCCAGAATTCATCAAGCAAACCTAAATCACTTGACTACTCATATATAATATGAGTATCCAAGAGTTTAATAAAACAGAAAATAAACACTAGGGTCAGAAAGGGGTCTGGTGTGAGTAAACGGGTTAAAATTGCTTAACTTTAGAAAAACCTTTGAAAAGAAAAGGTATCACATAAGACTTCCCACACATAAACATGGAAAAGTTTTTACCTTACACTAACCAAAACATTTGATAGTAAATCCAGTGATATTATAATAATGTCTAGGGTTTTCAAATAAATATGAAATAGCCAAAATTGTTGCATTTATTAAATTCCAGCTACTAGCCACAAAAGTGGGTAATACGATCAAAACCGTAAGGTCTCGTAGGAAGAATGGGTTTTCATCAATGGCAGGGCTATTGGGGTACCGCCCATCACAGTACGTGGCCTAGATCAACGTACCAAGGAGCCACCCTAACTCCCCTGCAACATAAGGCCGAGACCATTCCTTACCGAACAGTCCCGAACAAGACAACCCCGGCAGTTGTCCGGAATTAGCCGCCCCACACAGTCGAATAAAAAGGGACTTCTAGACAGGGGAAAATCTTGCTCTCCAGTGGGAGCTACCCACAAAGCCTTGCTGCACCTTCCCTGTTTTAGACATTCCCGGTTGATGAGGCTTGAGGCTACGATTACCTTTAGAGAACACATCTCTTAGAATGCTCATCATCCACCTGACGGTGTTCTGAAAGCATTCAATCCGTACAAGTTCGTTCCGGGTTCGAACGAAACTGAAGGAACTATCTCGTTGCACTCGTTTTGGAATCACATTAGACTATACAAACTACACCACCAAAATCCAAAGCTCCTCTTATCTCTAGATCCACCAAACTGAACAAAACATTAGACTGTACTCAAGTCTAGCACATCTTCCAAATCCAACTAAACTGCAGATTCAACAACCAATGATGAACCATTCACGTTCTCCCTCAAAGATACGTGAAATACAATGAATTCCAGTTATCCAAACTGGCAATTCAATCTTATCCTATCAAAAACACAGATAAGAAATTCCAAATGCTTCAGAACTAGCTATCCAGTCTCACCCAATTACTGCTCTCTTAACCAGAGAAATCTTAACAACAATGAAGTCCCCAACTTCGAATTCCGAATTCCTTAACTCATATCAGCATAACTCAACAGACAATCATGGGCTGCCAATCATCTTCCTGATCAGCTCAACCTATGCTGATATTTCCAAAAACAACTAGACCAAAGCAAACTAGTTTCTAGATCCTATCCAATAGAAAAATCTTCCAAAATCCGTCGAAATCCAGAATACAGGCTCTACTTCCCAAGCAATAGCAAACTGAACTAACTTCCTTCCTTTCTCAGCTGCTACCTCACTTCCGCTGCACAACTCTGATTCTGAAATAGATGATAATACTGTTGATGAACACGAGTACAAACTTACCCACTAAATCCGGGAAACTTTGTTCATCAAATCCATAAAAATCTAAGTGACACATCTGACTCAGCACACAACCTTATAACAGAAATCCAAACTCAAAAACTAGATCTGACCAATCCGAATTCCAAAAATTTCTGAGCTGCTACACCAACTCTTCCTTCTCCAAGAACCATCCTACAACCAGGCTAACTGTAACGACCCGCCGCTCTGACCGCCTCTAGTCGGTAATTAAACCAACTAGAAACGTTCAAAATGACGAATTGTTAGTCAGTTTATAAAGTTTAAACAGAATCAGCCACAGAATCACAGAATAATCATAATATTATTCATAAATGAATTTTTTTTTCTTATATACTTATATCAGAGTTTGTACAATGCATAAATTTTTATATACAGCGGAATATATCTTTTTAGAGTACAAAGAAAATTTTTTACTGAAAACTTTAGTAGAGTGCTTTTAATCCCCCTCTCTCTAACTTCGCGGCCTGAAAATCTTCAAGCTGTATATAAAAATTTATGCATTGTACAAACTCTGATATAAGTATATAAGAAAAAAAAATTCATTTATGAATAATATTATGATTATTCTGTGATTCTGTGGCTGATTCTGTTTAAACTTTATAAACTGACTAACAATTCGTCATTTTGAACGTTTCTAGTTGGTTTAATTACCGACTAGAGGCGGTCAGAGCGGCGGGTCGTTACAAAGGTGGTATCAGAGCGGCGGGTCGTTACACTAACTACCAAAATCGCTTCTGGAACCAAAACAATATGGAACTCAACTCCAGATGCAGACAACCTTCTGACAACTTCAGTGGCTCATACTTCCACGTGAGAATCCTCAGCCTCAACCAAAAGAATGCTCAAGAAAAATTTCCCAACTAATCGCAAGTCACTTTTGCGAACCAACCTAGTTCGGATTCCAAAGAAACTGTCCTTTCTTTACCAATTAGAACAGCCTCAAGCTTTTCCAACCAAGGTTAACCTTCAAGAAAACTTCACCAACTGCCCGGACTGCTGATCGAAAACCACAAAGATTCCCGAACTATCGGAGAAACGGGCCACACTACTGCTTCCCAACTCTACTTCGATGATACTGCAAAGCTAAAAGACCTTCTCGTCAGCACACTGAACACTTCAGTTGCACTGCTACTACAGCTAACCAAAAACTTCTAATCCAAAGGCTTCTTCAAACCCAAAACTATCAACAAACCACACAAAAGACCTTCGAGATGGCAGACATCCTCAAGAGATTCGGGCTCCAAACCAAGCATCAACATCTCGCTCTTTATAAGGAATAACAAAAGAGACCATGCCGAAGTGAAACAACTTATAGACCTTAGTCTCATATTCCAGAACAGACAACCTCCATGCTAAAGATCCTGATAACTTCTACAGACGAATCTTCTCTGCGGCAGGTAAAGACTGCTCCTCAACCATTTCTAAAACAACTTCAAGAGAAAACACCTTCTGAAAATATCCAAGGATACTGCATCTCATCATGCAGTTATCAAGATATCATTACTTACTTCTGTTCTTCAGACAGATCCAAACTCCAGAAAAATTCGCTCACCCGAGCGAAATCCAAACTTACACTTCGAAGATGAACTCCTAATCTTTACAAAGATTTCCTTCGGATATCAGAGAAATACTTACTCCAAACTACAAATCTCACTCGAGACGGTATTAGGTCTACAGTCTCGACAAATACTTTCAACCTCAAACATATGGTCCTCTTCCATTAGTGGTAATCGTGTTACACACGCACACCACTACTCCATTTACCTCTAAAAGTTATGTTGGAAAATCCGAACAAATAACCCAAAAGATCAGGAAGATATATATATATATATATATATATATATATATGTCTATGTACATAAAATTACAAGTACGCTCTCTCAAGGAAGACACCACTCCAGAGCCTAGGTATTCACTCAACCTAATGCTCTGATACCAAAAGAAACGACCTGACTCCCTATCTCCAGGAAATCGTATCATCTTGAAGAAAGAAAGGGATAGAAGAAGAAAAGAAAGAGAAAGAAGAAACACAACAACATCAGAGAACTCACAACGGAACGAATGAAATATAATATATCACATAAAATATTACATAGTATCGTATTACATCAGAGTACATAACTTATACAACACATATTAGACAGTTATAATCATCTGTCTAACTATACAACTCAAGTACACAAGATACAAACATCAAACAAACACAGCGGAACCAATATATAACTACACGTGGAAGCCTCCAGCTCCATTTCTCCTCCAGAATTCGTCATGCAAACCTGAATCACTTGACTACTCATATATAATATGAGTACCCAAGAGTTTAATAAAACAGAAAATAAACACTCGGGTCAGACAGGGGTCTGGTGTGAGTAAACGGGTTAAAATTGCTTAACTTTAGAAAAACCCTTGAAAAGAAAATGTATCACGTAAGACTTCCTACACATAAACATGTAAAAGTTTTTACCTTACGCTAACCAAAACATTTGATAGGAAATCCAGTGATATTATAATAGTGTCTAGGGTTTTCAAGTAAATATGAAATAGCATAAATTATTACATTTATTAAATTCCAGCTACTAGCCACAACAGTGGGTAATACAATCAAAACCGTAGGGTCTCGTAGGAAGAATGGGTTTCCATCAATGGCAGGGCTACTGGGGTACCGCCCGTCACAGTACGTGGCCTAGATCAACGTACCGAGGAGCCACCCTAACTCCCCTGCAACACAAGGCCGAGACCATTCCTTACTGAATAGTCTCGAACAAGACAACCCTGGCAGTTGTCCGGAATCAACCGCCCCACACAGCCGACTAAAAAGGGACTTCTAGACAGGGGAAAATCTTGCTCTCCAGTGGGAGCTACCCACGAAGCCTTGCTGCACCTCCCCTGTTTTAGCCATTCTCGGTTGATGAGGCTTGAGGCTACGATTACCTTTAGAGAGCAAATCTCTTAGAATGCTCATTGTCCACCTGACGATGTTCTGAAAGCATTCAATCCATACAAGTTCGTTCCGGGTTCGAATGAAACCGAAGGCACTATCTCGTTGCACTCATTTTGCAATCACCCTCAGAGTCAACGACCATTGCCCTTGCACTCTAAATCTCCATCTCGAACCTATAAGTACTATTCTGTCAAACTCATTACGGAATCACCCACAGAGTTATACTGACGTATAGTCCTTACACCTCGAGTCTTCACTTGCTCCACTTGGATTCACGACCAAACGTTTAATTGGAATCGATGTGGTTTTCGGATATCCAGATATGGAAACCCGATCCCGATCTCACCGAAACCAAACGCCATTTTAATGTCCAAATTGTACTTAAGGCTTTAAACATTTAACTTATATACAGGATGATATAAACAGATAGATGAATCACATTATCATAATAGATAATTCATAATAACATTCATCTCACAAAGCAGCATATCATCAAATATATCCAAAACATCCGGTATCAACCAAACACCCAATATCAATCATCCAATATCGATTGATCATCCAATATCAATTGATCATCCAATATCAATCACCAAATATCAATCACTCAATATCAGTTGATCATCCAATATCAATTAATCATTCAAAAGCAGAATTGATTAACTCCTAACCAATTGGATTACCATAATCCTTCTTTATTTATTTATCCCAAATAAATAAATTAATCATTCTCAATAATCTTTCTTCCTTGATTAATTATCTTTTAATCACATTCAAGTAATTATCCTTATCCAGTAATTAACCTTTAATTACTATCATTAATTACAATAATTAATGATCCTTCATTTACTTCCATTAATTAACTCTAATTAATTACATTTAACCTTAATTAATTACAATTAATTAATCACATTTTAATTAATTACTTTTATTAATCAACCTTGATTAATATCCTTAACTCCATTAATTAATTAATGATCCTTATTAATTAATAATTCCTTTAATTAAATTAGCTTGTAAAAAATTATCTTATTAATCATAATCAGTAATTAACAATTTGTAATTACTTAACTTAATTAATTAACTTCTTAATTAATTATACTAACCCTTTGATTGATTAATCTAATTAATTAATCTGTAATTACCTCATTAAGTAATCAATTTAAATTAACAATTAATCCTTAATTAATTACTTTATTAATTAATTACATTTTAATTAATTACTTTTATTAATTAATCTTAAAATTAATCACATTTATTAATTAGCTAATCACATTAATCAATTAACTACAATAATTAAGTAATTAACTCTTAATTACTTACATAAGTAATTATCTCCAGTTACTTGATTACTTCTTAATTAATTACATAACAAATAAATAAATTCCATCATTAAATAATCCTCAATTCTTTAATTAATTAATTACCCCATAATTAATTAACTTCAAAACAAATAAATTTATCAATTTCCTCAATTGATAACATTAAGTGATTATCCATTAATCATTTCCATTAATTACTCCCATGAGTAAATTCTACTAATTACTTCCACAAGTAATTATCATTCAATTATATTCAATAATTCATCATTAATTACTTTATTAAGTAATTACAATTAATTAATCCATAATTAAGTGATTATTAAAAATTAAATAAACAATTAACTAATTATTTAAAATTAATTAAACAATTAATTAACCAACTTCTTATATTTTAAATCTTTAATTAATTAAGAAATCATTAATCTTAATTAAATCTTACTTATCAACAAATCATATTAAATTAAGTATTCTTAAGTTAATTATCCAAAAAAATTAACCTTATTATTTTCATAAATAAATTATTTGAATTATCAAATTTGAAATTTAAAAATACTTTATTTATCCAATTTATAACTTATTTATTTTCAACTTACAACTTACAATTTACTTATTTTTTTAAAAACTTTGATTTAATATCTAAACTCAAACATTTCCCTTTTAAATTAACATTCAAAATTAAATAATGTTAATTACTTCAAAAAGAATTCATTTATAAAACAAATTTGAATAAATTCAATTAACACCTTGTATTTCAAAACATCAAACATTTTACTTATAAACTTACTTTCTTTTATAACTTGTTTACAATTTAATGCTTGATCCATATATGTTCAACTCAAGTTAAAATTTATACTTATCATTAATTCAAACTCGAGTTACAATGTAACTTACTAATTACAGTACCTAACCAAACACCCTCAAACAAAACTCGAGTTAACTAAGTACTTAAAATACACAGACAAACCAGAGGAACACGCGACAAAAACTCGAGACTAACCCCTAGTTTCCCCCGAGCTACCCCTTCGAGACAACCAGCTTCCATCCCACTTCGAGTCAAGCATGATGAAGTGGCGAGCAAAACCCCGGGACAACTCTGTCTTCCCTAGAACAACACTCCAGTGCACACATAAACACGCGTGCACGTGTCCATCGCCCTCCGGCCAAACTTGGTCGTCGCGACCATCGGTGACTGTTGCACTAACGCGGGCGGGCTCGAAAACTAACCCAAATCTTTCAATACGAATTCGAATCAAAATTCGACCTATTTGCTCGAAAGTCTGTAGCAGCTTCGAACCAAAAATTCCATCGCCAACGATTAACTCGTCACCATTGAACTCGCCGTCACCCACAACAACTCGTCACAAACCCCAGCCCAATGTTCTACCATCGCGACGACCTCCGGCCCTCCTTCCACGACGCAAAAGCCACGACAGTCACTCGAAAACAAAAACCAAAATAAACCCTAGTTTGATCGATTTCGAACGAATCTGCCATTCGAAAATTCCAGCTATAATTTTCCCATTATCAACATCATGAAAGCTTGCTTCACCCAATAATCCAGCTTCAAACATTGATTGGATCATCAGCAATTGATCAAATTGCCGAAATCCTTCACTCCCAATTTCCCAATTGTATATCAATCTAAAAATTATGCAATACATGCTAAAATTCATGATTTTCAAACACGAATCCAATCCTATAATGTAAATTCGAAATTAAGCTGGTTGATTTTTTACAAAAATTGGGCATTCACTGTTCTTTTAAAAATTTTGAAATGAAAATTCATTTGAAATTCCAGGAATGATTTTTGGTGGTAATATTACAAGATTCCAATCATCTCTTGCTTGCAAATTAAAGACTAACAATGCTTAAAAAAATGATATTGAATTTAAAGAGGAAAAATTCAAAGTCTGTTAACAACAGAATCCATTTCCTTACTTACAAACATTCAATACCACATGCATTCATATAAACTAATATTCATCATCAAAACAAATTTCATTGCATGCATTATTATTTAACCATAGATTAAATTAAAGCTGTTTGTAAAATATATTTACTCACCTTTTTTTTGCAGAGCAGATAACAGAGCAGGTTATTGAATATTTTTAAGGGTTTTGAACAAATAATCTGAAGGAAACTTGAATGCATGCCTCAATCTGATGATTTAAAATTGTTGAAACAGATTTTCATTTGCATTTACAGGTTGATGTATGCAGATTTGGTTGCAGTATTTATTTCCAACTTGATTCTTATGCATGTTGTTGAACTTGATGAATTTCAGGATGAAAATTGATGCTGCGGATTTTGAATTTCAGCTTTTAAATCCTCAGATTTGATTTTGCAGATTTGCAATTTGAATGTATATTTGGTTTCCATTATCAGGTTTGAGAATATCTTCTGGTTTGTGTTTTAGAAAAGAAAACAAAGAAATAAAAGTGAAAAACAAATCTTCTTTTCAAACTATCATTTTTATATAAAATTTAAATTCTAAATAAAATGATGCCACATGTTCATTTTTTTAACATTTGTCATAAGCTAGCTTAACCTTCTTACAAGTGTTATCAAAGTGATTAATATGATTACATTTGTCTTAAGTATTTTTAAATTAATTTTTCATTTAATTTAAATGAAAACATAAACTAACATATTAATTTACAAATAAATAAATACTTACATATATGTAGATAAATTTACTTTTTAAAGGAAATATTCTAAAACTAATTATAATGCAGATATATTTTCTTATACATGTTATTAAAAATCTAGAACATTTGTTTTTATACACTTATAACCATTTTAAATTGAAGCATTTAAAAAGAAAGCAAAACAAACTTTATTTAAATCCCTTTTTAAACTATCTTATTTAAAATAAATAACAATCTTATATTTTAAAAACAAACAATTAATTTATAATTGAAAACAATTTGACAAATCTAAATTAACTTTTTAAAATATAAATTAAAACAAAGCTTAAAATTACAATTCATATTATATATATATATATATATTAATTATCAATAGATTAAATTAAATTTCAGAACAACATCAAGTTATAACATATACTTACATATACATTAAAATTCAAAGATTTATCTTTATTTAAACAAAAGATATTTCTATCCATAATATATATCAAGTATATATATATATGTTATAGAATAAAATTTATTAGCTTTGACCAATATCCGTATTGCCAGATTAAAAATTTGTCAACCCTTTAAAAGATTAAAATTTCCAATTTAAATTAAAATTATAAAGAAAAATCAATCAAACCAATTTAATTATTATACAGATTATTAAATTGTTATTGCCCAAAATTCCGGGTCCTTACAATCCTCACCCCTTAAAAGAATTTCGCCCCCGAAATTTAAAAGCAAAGGTAATTTAATAACCCAGCAAAGATTTTAGTTTCAATCTGCAAAGCATACTTATCAATCAGTTACTAACAACTAAAGCAATCAATCACACAAACTTAACTAATTATCCTGACACACGTTAGGATAAAATTCTAGTACTATCTCGAGTTTCCCAAGTAAAAATCACCGGGAGACTCGCTCTACAGAAGCTAACAAACTACACCACCAAAATCCAGAGCTCCTCTTATCTCTAGATCCACCAAACTAAACAAAACATTAGACTATACGCAAGTCTAGCACATCTTCCAAATCCAACTAAACTGCAGATTCAACAATCAATGATGAACCATTCACGTTCTCCCTCAAAGATACGTGAAATACAATGAATTCCAGTTATCCAAACTGGCAATTCAATCTTATCCTATCATAAACACAGATAAGAAATTCCAAATGCTTCAGAACTAGCTATCCAGTCTCACCCAATTACTGCTCTCTTAACCAGAGAAATCTTAACAACAATGAAGTCCCCAACTTCGAATTCCAAATTCCTTAACTCATATCAGCATAACTCAACAGACAATCATGGGCTGCCAATCTTCTCCCTGATCAGCTCAACCTATGCTGGTATTTCCAAAAACAACTAGACCAAAGCAAACTAGTTTCTGGATCCTATCCAATAGAAAAATCTTCCAAAATCCGTCGAAATCCAGAATACAAGCTCTACTTCCCAAGCAATAGCAAACTGAACTTACTTCCTTCCTTGCTCAGCTGCTACCTCACTTCCGCTGCACAACTCTGATTCTGAAATAGATGATAATACTGTTGATGTACACGAGTACAAACTTGCCCACTAAATCCGGGAAACTTTGTTCATCAAATCCATAAAAATCTGAGTGACACATCTGACTCAGTCACACAACCTTATAACAGAAATCCAAACTCAAAAACTAGATCTGACCAATCCGAATTCCAAAAATTTCTGAGCTGCTACACCAACTCTTCCTTCTCCAAGAACCATCCTACAACCAGGCTAACTACCAAAATCGCTTCTGGAACCAAAACAATATGGAACTCAACTCCAGATGCAGACAACCTTCTGACAACTTCAGTGGCTCATAATTCCACGTGAGAATCCTCAGCCTCAACCAAAAGAATGCTCAAGAAAAATTTCCCAACTAATCGCAAGTCACTTTTGCGATCCAACCTAGTTCGGATTCCAAAGAAACTGTCCTTTCTTTACCAATTAGAACAGCCTCAAGCTTTTCCAAACAAGGTTAACCTTCACGAAAACTTCACCAACTGCCCGGACTGCTGATCGAAAACCACAAAGATTCCCGAACTATCAGAGAAACGGGCCACACTGCTGCTTCCCAACTCTACTTCGATGATACTGCAAAGCTAAAAGACCTTCTCGTCAGCACACTGAACACTTCGAGTTGCACTGCTACTACAACTAACCAAAAACTTCTAATCCAAAGGCTTCTTCAAACCCAAAACTATCAACAAACCACACAAAAGACCTTTAAGATGGCAGACATCCTCAAGAGATTCGGGCTCCAAACCAAGCATCAACATCTCGCTCTTTATAAGGAATAACAAAAGAGACCATGCCGAAGTGAAACAACTTATAGACCTTAGTCTCATATTCCAGAACAGACAACCTCCATGCTAAAGATCCTGATAACTTCTACAGACAAATCTTCTCTGCGGCAGGTAAAGACTGCTCCTCAACCATTTCTAAAACTACTTCAAGAGAAAACACCTTCTGAAAATATCCAAGGATACTGCATCTCATCACGCAGTTATCAAGATATCATTACTTACTTCTGCTCTTCCGACAGATCCAAACTCAAGAAAAATTCGCTCACCCGAGCGAAATCCAAACTTACACTTCGAAGATAAACTCCTAATCTTTAAAAAGATTTCCTTCGGATATCAGAGAAATCCTTACTCCAAACTACAAATCTCACTCGAGACGGTATTAGGTCTACAGTCTCGACAAATACTTTCAACCTCAAACATATGGTCCTCTTCCATTAGTGGTAGTCATGTTACACACGCACACCACTACTCCATTTACCTCTAAAAGTTATGTTGGAAAATGCGAACAAATAACCCAACAGATCAGGAAGATATATATATATATATATATATATATATATATATATGTCTATGTATATAAAATTACAAGTACGCTCTCTCAAGGAAGACACCACTCCAGAGCCTAGGTATTCACTCAACCTAATGCTCTGATACCAAAAAAAACGACCTGACTTCCTATCTCCAGGAAATCGTATCATCTTGAAGAAAGAAAGGGATAGAAGAAGAAAAGAAAGAGAAAGAAGAAACACAACAGCATCAGAGAACTCACAGCGGAACGAATGAAATATAATATATCACATAAAATATTACATAGTATCGTATTACATCAGAGTACACAACTTATACAACACATATTAGACAGTTATAATCATCTGTCTAACTATACAACTCAAGTACACAAGATACAAACATCAAACAAACACAGCGGAACCAATATATAACTACACGTGGAAGCCTCCTGTTCCATTTCTCCTCCAGAATTCATCAAGCAAACCTGAATCACTTGACTACTCATATATAATATGAGTACCCAAGAGTTTAATGAAACAGTAAATAAACACTCGGGTCAGACAGGGGTCTGGTGTGAGTAAAGGGTTAAAATTGCTTAACTTTAGAAAAACCTTTGAAAAGAAAAGGTATCACGTAAGACTTCCCACACATAAACATGGAAAAGTTTTTACCTTACGCTAACCAAAGCATTTGATAGGAAATCCAGTGATATTATAATAGTGTCTAGGGTTTTCAAGTAAATATGAAATAGCATAAATTGTTACATTTATTAAATTCCAGCTACTAGCCACAACAGTGGGTAATACAATCAAAACCGTAGTGCCTCGTAGGAAGAATGGGTTTCCATCAATGGTAGGGCTACTGGGGTATCGCCCGTCACAGTGCGTGGCCTAGATCAACGTACCGAGGAGCCACCCTAACTCCCCTGCAACACAAGGCCGAGACCATTCCTTACTGAATAGTACCGAACAAGACAACCCTGGCAGTTGTCCGGAATCAACCGCCCCACACAGCCGACTAAAAAGGGACTTCTAGACAGTGGAAAATCTTGCTCTCCAGTGGGAGCTACCCACGAAGCCTTGCTGCACCTCCCCTATTTTAGCCATTCTCGGTTGATGAGGCTTGAGGCCACGATTACCTTTAGAGAAAAAATCTCTTAGAATGCTCATCGTCCACCTGACGATGTTCTGAAAGCATTCAATCCATACAAGTTCGTTCCGGGTTCGAACGAAACCGAAGGCACTATCTCGTTGCACTCATTTTGCAATCACCCTCAGAGTCAACGACCATTGCCCTTGCACTCTAAATCTCCATCTCGAACCTATAAGTACTATTCTGTCAAACTCATTACGGAATCACCCACAGAGTTATACTGACGTATAGTCCTTACA
The DNA here is from genome assembly GCA_030765085.1 of Allium cepa. Classification (NCBI taxonomy): domain Eukaryota; kingdom Viridiplantae; phylum Streptophyta; class Magnoliopsida; order Asparagales; family Amaryllidaceae; genus Allium; species Allium cepa. The sequence continues at coordinate 483,540,632 of CM060934.1, read as the reverse complement.
CCTCGAGTCTTCACTTGCTCCACTTGGATTCACGACCAAACATTTAATTGGAATCGATGTGGTTTACAGATATCCAGATATGGAAACCCGATTCCGATCTCACCGAAACCAAACTCCATTTTAATGTCCAAGTTGTACTTAAGGGTTTAAACATTTAACTTATATACAGGATGATATAAACAGATAGATGAATCACATTATTATAATAGACAATTCATAACAACATTCATCTCACAAAGCAGCATATCACATATCGGATATATCCAAAACATCCAGTATCAAACAAACACCCAATATCAATCATCCAATATTAATTGATCATCCAATATCAATCACCAAATATCAATCACTCAATATCAGTTGATCATCCAATATCAATTAATCATTCAAAAGCAGAATTGATTAACTCCTAACCAATTGGATTACCATAATCCTTCTTTATTTATTTATCCAATTAATCATTCTCAATAATCTTTCTTCCTTGATTAATTATCTTTTAATTACATTCAAGTAATTATCCTTATCCAGTAATTAACCTTTAATTACTATCATTAATTACAATTAATGATCCTTCATTTACTTCCATTAATTAACTATAATTAATTACATTAAACCTTAATTAATTACAATTAATTAATCACATTTTAATTAATTACTTTTATTAATCAACCTTGATTAATATCCTTAATTCCATTAATTAATTAATAATCCTTATTAATTAATAATTCCTTTAATTAAATTAACTTGTAATTAATCATCTTATTAATCATAATCAGTAATTAACAATTTGTAGTTACTTAACTTTGTAAATTAACTTCTTAATTAATTATACTAACCCTTTGATTGATTAATCTAATTAATTAATCTTTAATTACCTCATTAAATAATCAATTTAAATTAACAATTAATCCTTAATTAATTACTTTATTAATTAATTACTTTATTAATTAATTACATTTTTATTAATTACTTTTATTAATTAATCTTAAAATTAATCACATTTATTTATTAGCTAATCACATTAATTAATTAACTACAATAATTAAGTAATTAACTCTTAATTACTTACATAAGTAATTATCTCCATTACTTGATTACTTCTTAATTAATTACATAACAAATAAATAAATTCCATCATTAAATAATCCTTAATTCTTTAATTAATTAATTACCCCTTAATTAATTAACTTCAAAACAAATAAATTTATCAATTTCCTTAATTGATAACATTAAGTGATTATCCATTAATCATTTCCATTAATTACTCCCATGAGTAAATTCTACTAATTACTTCCACAAGTAATTATCATTCAATTATATTCAATAATTCATCATTAATTACTTTATTAAGTAATTACAATTAGTTAATCCATAATTAAGTGATTACTAAAAATTAAATAACAATTAACTAATTATTTAAAATTAATTAAATAATTATTTAACTAACTTCTTATATTTTAAATCTTTAATTAATTAAGAAAATCATTAATTATAATTAAATCTTACTTATCAACAAATCATATTAAATTAAGTATTATTAAGTTAATTATTCAAATAATTTAACCATATTTATTTTCATAAATAAATTATTTGAATTATCAAATTTTGAAATTTAAAAATGCTTTATTTATCCAATTTATAACTTATTTATTTTCAAAATAATTTGAAAACTTTATACTTTAAAACATTACTTACAATTTACTTTTAAAAAAAACTTTGATTTAATATCTAAATTCAAACATTTCCCTTTTAAATTAACATCCAAAATTAAATGAAGTTAATTACTTCAAAAAGAATTCATTTTTAAAACAAATTTGAATAAATTCAATTAACACCCTGTATTTCAAATCATCAAAATTTAACTTATAAACTTACTTTCTTTTATAACTTGTTTATAATTTAATGCTTGATCCATATACGTTCAACTCAAGTTAAAATTTATACTTATCATTAATTCAAACTCGAGTTACAATGTAACTTATTCGTTACAGAACATAACCAAACACCCTCAAACAAAACTCGAGTTAATTAAGTACTTACAATACACAGACAAACCAAAGGAACACGCGACAAAAACTCGAGACTAACCCCTAGTTTCCCCCGAGCTACCCCCTGAGACAACCAGCTTCCATCCCACTTCGAGTCAAGCACGATGAAGTCGCGAGCAAAACCCCGGGACAACTCTGTCTTCCTCAAAACAACACTCCAGTGCACACATAAACACGCATGCATGTGTCCATCGCCCTCCGACCAAACTTGGTCGTCGCGACCATCGGTGATTGTCGCACTAACGCGCGCAAGCTCGAAAACCAACCCAGATCCTTCGATATGAATTCGAACCGAAATTCGACCTATTTGCTCGAAAATCTACAGCAGCTTCGAACCAAAAATTCCATCGCCAACAATCAACTCGTCGCCGTTGAACTCGCCTTCACCCACAACAACTCGTCACAAACCCCAGCCCAATGTTCTACCATCGCAACCACCTCCGGCCCTCTTTCCACGACGCAAAAGCCACGACAGCCAGCCGAAACCAAAAACCAAAATAAACCCTAGTTCGATCGATTTCGAACGAATCTGCCATTCGAAAATTCCAACTATAATTTTCCCATTATCAACATCATGAAAGCTTGCTTCACCCAAAAATCCAGCTTCAAACATTGATTGGATCATCGGCAATTGATCAAATTGCCGAAATCCTTCACTCCCAATTTCCCAATCGTATATCAATCTAAAAATTATGCAATACATGCTAAAATTCGTGATTTTCAAACACGAGTCCAATCCTATAATGTAAATTCGAAATTAAGCAGGTTGATTTTTTACAAAAATTGGGCATTCACATTTCTTTTAAAATTTTTGAAATGAAAATTCATTTGAAATTCCAGGAATAATTTTTGGTGGCCATATTACAAGATTCTAATCATCTCTTGCTTGCAAATCAAAGACTAACAATGTTAAAAAAATGATATTGAATTTAAAGAGGAAAAATTCAAAGTCTGTTAACAACAGAATCCATTTCCTTACTTACAGACATTCAATACAACATGCATTCACATAAACTAATATTCATCATCAAAACAAATTTCATTGCATGCATTATTATTCAACCATAGATTAAATTAAAGCTGTTTTTAAAATATATTTGCTCACCTTTTTTTGCAGAGCAGATAACATAGCAGTTTATCGAGTTTTTTCAGGCTTTTGAACAAATAATCTGAAGGAAACTTGAATGCATGCCTCAATCTGATGATTTAAAATTGTTGAAACAGATTTCATTTTCATTTGCAAGTTGATGTATGCAGATTTGGTTGCGGTAGTTATTTCCAACTTGATTCTTATGCATGTTGTTGAACTTGATGAATTTCAGGTTGAAAATTGATGTTGCAGATTTTGAATTTCAGCTTTTAAATCCTCAGATTTGATTTTGCAGATTTGCAATTTGAATGTATATTTGGTTTCCATTATCAGGTTTGAGAATATCTTCTGGTTTGGGTTTTAGAAAAGAAAACAAAAATAAAAGTGAAAAACAAATCTTCTTTTCAAACTATCATTTTTATATAAAATTTAAATTCTAAATAAAATGATGCCACATGTTCATTTTTTTAACATTTGTCATAAGCTAGCTTAACCTTCTTACAAGTGTTATTAAAGTGACTAATATGATTACATTTGTCTTAAGTATTTTTAAATTAATTTTTCATTTAATTTAAATGAAAACATAAACTAACATATTAATTTACTAAGTAAATAAATACTTACATATATGTAAATAAATTTACTTTTTAAAGGAAATATTCTAAAACTAATTATAATACAAATATATTTTCTTATACATGTTATTAAAAATCTAAAACATTTATTTTTATACACTTATAACCATTTTAAATTGAAGCATTTAAAAAGAAAGCAAAATAAACTTTATTTAATTCCCTTTTTAAACTATCTTATTTAAAATAAATAACAATCTTATATTTTAAAAACAAACAATTATCTTATAATTGAAAATAATTTGACAAATCTAAATTAACTTTTGAAAATATAAATTAAAACAAAGCTTAAAATCACAATTCATATATATATATATATGTATGTATGTATATATATATATATATGTATGTATGTATATATATATATATAAATTATCAGTAGATTAAATTAAATTTCAGAGCAACATCAAATTATAACATATACTTACATATACATTAAAATTCGAAGATTTATCTTTATTTAAACAAAAGATATTTCTATCCATAATATATATCAAGTATATACATATTATAGAATAAAATTTATTAGCTTTGACCAATATCAATATTGGCAGATTAAAAATTTGTCAACCCTTTAAAAGATTAAATTTTCCAATTTAAATTAAAATTATAAAGAAAAATTTATCAAACCAATTTAATTATTATACAGATTATTAAATTGTATTGCCCAAAATTCCGGGTCATTACACCTATACTTTAATTTGTTCCATCACCTTGGCTCGAATGCTGATTTTTCTTGAAAAATTTCCAAATATTTTAAAGGAGACCGTTGGAAATGATTTAACGAAGATCTTTCTAAGGCTTAGCGGGTACCATAAGAGGAAAAAAAGTCCCCTTGCCTCTTGACAAATGAATTTTAGGTCAATAAAAATTAATTGCCGAGGGTAGATCTATCAAGTGAGTCAAAGCTTCATTGACCAAAGGTCGATTCACAAAGCAAAATCAAAGTCATAAATAGTGGGAGAACCTAGTGTAGTTTCCACTGATAGAGTCCTATGGGTAATTATTTAATGTGTACAATTGTCTAACTCGGTGGCCGATTAACTTTATAACAAAAGTATTTGATTTTTGTTATGTACTTTGTTATATAGTGATATAATTAGTCAAGTAATTAATTTAAAATATATAAATAAGAAAAACCTTAAATGAAATGTTATGTGATGGTAGTTGCAAATGGTTGCAATGTGAGTAATTAATTATAATATATAATAACATTTTATTTTATTTTACATATTCTGGTTCAAGATGTTCGATAAAGTATATCAATACATTCGTTGAGACCATAGTACGTGATGTTTTCAAATGTTAGGCATTGTACTACTCATGGCTATTAGGGGCACCCAAGGGGTTACGTACTGATAGTTATTGGATAAATATGGAATGACTCACTCAAGAGTATCCTATTGATCGATAATAAACAAGGTCAAACAAGAAATATCAAAGTGACAAATTATATAGTTCTCTCGATTTGAGAATACTGTTGAACTTCAATATGGATACTCCACTTTGATTATAGTTAAATCGTGATATGAGCTGCATCGAACGACTATAGTTTGGTAGGCGTTGAAGCATTAGAAGTAAAACATTATTCAATGGAGAACTTGCCCTCCTCTGTTTTATGAGGTTAGTATCATGGTCAACTATAGTCAACTCAAAGCCAAAGTCTTTTGTTAGAGCAGTACGATTAATAATAAATGTTATTATTGAACCAAGGATTTTGTTCAAGGACTAACAAAGTTGAATATGGAAAATACTAGAATTTTTACCAGAAACAAACTCAGCAAGTCCTAAAATCATATAGTGTTAAAGAATAAAATTGTTGTAAATAATCGTTACTAAAGGTAATATTTAAAATTGTAAAATTGGAATTTTATGAAATAAGTTATATATGTGATAAATTTAGCTAAATTATCACACCACTAGCTTTGGTGAAGTGGGAACATTAACATTCAACTCATTTGATATTAATCAGTGACTGAATTTACATGCATGAGCCGCACAATCATGTTGATAAATTCTCCAAAATACCATACGACTCAATTGATTTATGAATTAATATCAATTAATTAAATTAATTAATATTTTTTCAAATATTAATAATTTTTTCATTTATTTGATTAATTTAATTAGATTCCATTAGAATAACCTTTTTATTTATTACTCTTAAATTTCGCCCATGAACGTAGGAAAATGAAGCTGGAGGCTAGGGTTTTGAAAGAGAGTGATTCAAGGAGGCAAGTGAATGAAAGACATGGTATTTATAGAGGGAATCTTCCTTGACTTCCTCCCTTCATTTTCTAGATACAATCATTGAATTTCTAGCCTCTTTTTTATTCCTATGTCCATCCATCAATGAGGCTAGATGGCCCTTCAATTTGTTCGATAACACTTATCAAATAATTACATTTAAATCAAATTTAAACGCCTGTCAATATCTCATATCCATTCGTACATATATAAATTTTAGTGGCATCCAATTAAATCAATAAAATTAAAAGTGGTTCCCCAAGCCATTTCAAAGAAAGGAGCTAATAGGAGCAACTCTATCAATCGGTAGATAAATAAATAATATTAAAAAAATATTAATTGATTTGTAACAATTTATAAATCAAATAAATTGTGTGATATTTCAGAGAATATATCAATGCGATTGTGTGACTCACGTGTGTAAATTTAGTCAACAATTAATATTGAACCATTCAAAAATTAATTTTCACACTTCACCATAGCTAGTGGTGTGATGTTTGGTCAAATTTATCGCTTTTACATCTTTTTTGATAAAATCCAGTTTTACAATTTTAACCGGTACCTTTTAGCATTGATTATTTACACTAATTCTCTTTGTCAACACTATATCACTTTGGAACTTATAGAATTTGGTTTTGACCAAAATCCCAATACCTTCTACATGCAACTTGGTTAGTCCTCAAATAAAATCCTTGGTCTAATAATAACACTTATTATTAATCATACTACTCTGGCCATAGAATTTGACTTTGACTTGACTACAGTTGACCATGATACTAACCTCATATAACTAAGGAGATGAGTTCTCCATTGAATAATATTTCAATTCCAATGCTTTAACTCTGGCCCAACTATAGTCGTTCGACGGATGCCTTGCCATGATTTAACTATAATCAAAATGGAGTATCCATATTGAAGTTCAACAATATTCTTAAGTTGAGAAACTGTGAAATATAATAACAACGAAATTTCCTATTTGACCTTAGTTATCATCAACTAATAGGAAACTCTCAATTGATTCATTCTATAATTATCTAATAACTATCTATGCATTACCCTTTAGTTCCCCTGGTAGTCACGAGTAATATACTACCCAACATTTCGAGGGCGTTACGTACTCTAGTTGATGCAGCGCACTATACCTTGAACGACATAGCAAGTTATGCGTTAGGTCTCTCATTCCTTAAGTCGGCCACCTTAAGTCGCTCATGCTATCAGCTACCTACCTTAAATCGTATGCCAACCAGCGACCTAGCGAGGTATGCGAGTTATGCAGTGGAAGATGATCCAGCGACCTATGATAAGTCGCCCGAGCGATCTAACGAGTTAACCAATCAACCTGAGCCCCGACCTAACGAGTTAACCATTCAACCTATGCAGCGTTGATTCCTTAGGTCGCTCATTCACTTTAGGTCGCATGAAGCTTATGTCTTTAGGTCGCTTCAGTTATGCCGCGTTCTCACATGTCGCTTCCTATAAGTCGCGTGAAGTTCTTATGTCGCTGAAGATGTTGTTTCTTATGTCGTAAGTCCTTAGGTCGCGTGGTGTTCTTATGTCGTATGTCGTTGATGTTATGTCGAATGTGTTGTAACTTGTTAAGTCGCCTGTGATGTTAAGTCGTAGGTCATTGAGTCATGGGTCGTTTGTACTGTTATGTCGCAGGTCTGTGTTGATCTGTTAAGCTGCGTATGAGTAGGTCGTAGGTCGGCCACTTGTTGAGTCGCTGTTGTTAGGTCGCCTGTGTGCACCTGTGCTGGGTGTTGTAACTTCTATAAATAGGGGTGTTGGTCATTTGTAAAAGGAGTTGATTTTTTAATAAAATTTGTTTGTGTGCTTTTTGCCACTTTTGTTGAAGTTGAGTGTGATCTCCTTCTTCTTCCATCTTCGGATATTAGAGTGTGCTCGAATCAACGAATTTGAAGCCGATTCACGGAATCTCGTGCGCGAGATCAACGTCGAAGATTCGTAGATCTTCTAACGCGGAATAATGCGCGATCAATGTGTTGAAGATAGCTAAAATCCGGTATCTCGAAGGATCAACGGATTTGGGCATTTATCGTTCTACCAAGTTTACTTGACATGAATTCAGTTCGTGAGGAAGAAAGTTTGCGTCAATTTGTATCAAAACATTAATAGCACATCAAGTTTGTTATTTCCGCTGCGTCAGTTTGTGTCGGAGCTAAGTAAGATCAAGGCAGAGCTAAGTTAGTTCAAAATCGTACAAAGCTAGTTCGATGCCGAGCCAAGTCGAGCCATTCAAAGTTAGGTCGGAGCCAAACCTAAGTAAGAGCCGAGCTAAATCAAAGCCGAGTTAAAGTCAAGGAATCGAGATTGTTTGAAGATCATGCTTCGGAGACGTGCTAATCACTTTCAGAATGTTGAAGATGTGTATAGAAGACAAGAAGCTGAACAGATGGAGCATCGTATCAATGAAAAGTTTGATGAAGGTATTAGGAAGTTAGAGAAGTTGATGAGAGACATGAATCAAAGTCAAAGGAGAACTTCACCAGTTTCGAACCATAGTAGAAATAGGGTTTCACCATCGGCGTCGGAGGAAAGGAGAATGACACCACAATCTTATCGAGATAGAAGAGAATCATCAGTTTCTATGAGGCGAGAACACCATGAGTATAGAAATGAAGAAAGAAGAAGTCAACAGGGGTTTGATAATGATCCATATCGTGATGCTGAAAGACATGATAGAAGAGACATGCATAGTCGTAGAGATGTAGATCGACGAGATCAAAATCGACATACATATGATTTTGAGGAATATGGTGATAGAGGCAGTATTCATTATCGAGATCGCGACCAAGTGCGAAATCAATATCTTGATTCAGAGAATGATCGTAAATGGGAATCAGGTATAAGGATGGAAATTCCAGAATTCAAAGGTGGTATGCAAGCAGAAGAATTTCTTGATTGGTTGTCAAATGTTGAAGAGATTTTGGAATTCAAGGAGGTGCCTGAGAATCCTAGAGTTTAGTTAGTTGCTACAAGACTAAGGGGAAGAGCTATGGCATGATGGCAACAAACTAAACTAACATGGGAGAGAATGGGAAAATCTAAAGTTGTCACTTGGGAGAAGATGAGAAAGATGATGAAAGCAACTTTCTTGTCGTACAATTATTAGTCACTTATGTATCAACGTTTGCAGAATTTGAGACAAGGGACGAGGACGGTGAATGATTATGCAGAAGAATTCTATCAATTGATTGCAAGGAATGATATCATGGAAACAGAGGAACAACTAATGGCTAGATATATTGGAGGGTTACGAATGAAAATTCAAGACATGGTGAATATGTTTAATCCAATGTCTATTGCTGAAGCACATCAGAAAGCCTTAGCTTGGAAGGAACAAGGGAGACGAGGAGGTGGTGTGTTTACAAGTTCCAACAATCAGAATAAAGGTGCTAGTAGCAGTGCTAATGTTTCCAAGGCAGTCAGAAAACCAATTGTCAAAGAAGCCGCTAAAGCAAAGTCAATGACAGTATCAAGTGCTATAATTGTCAGGAGTTTGGCCATAAAAGCAATGAATGTACAAAGCCAAAGAAGATAACCTTAGTTGCAGAGGAATGTGAGTATGAGAATGAGGAAGCTGAAGTTGACTATTCTCAACCATCGAAGTTTGATGATGATGAAGAAGTTGTGTCAGGAGATAAAGGATGTAACCTGATGATGAGGAGGTCTTGTTTAACGCCAAAGCAAGAGAATGATTCTAGTTGGCTAAGAAGCAATATCTTTCAGTATACATTTACTATCTTGGGGAAGGTTTGTCGATTTGTTATTGATGCGGGAAGCTGTGATAACATTATTTCTGAAGAAGCCGTTACGAAGTTAAGCTTGAAGACTGAAAAACACCCTAGACCTTACAAACTAGCTTGGTTGAAGAAAGGTGGAGAAGTTACAGTGCGAAGATGAGCTTTTGTCACATTTTCTATTGGGAAGAAGTACAAAGATGATATTTGGTGTGATGTGGTTAATATGGATGTGTGTCATTTACTATTGGGAAGACCGTAGCAATATGATAGAAATGTACAACATAATGGTCGCACCAACAGCTACATTTTCATGTTCGAAGGAACTCAAATCACCTTAGTGCCTAAGAAGCGTGAACCAAGTGAAAGCAAGGCAGAGAAGAAGGTGGATTCAACTAGCCTATTATCTTCGAAAGAATTTGTTGAAGAAGTGAAGGATAGTGCTGAAATGTTTATGTTGATTGGGTATGAAGCAAGTGAAGATGTTAAAATTCCTGAGGAGGTTAGACCGGTGTTGGATGAATTTGAAGATGTTTTTCCTGTGGAATTGCCCAAGGAATTACCGCCGCTGAGAGATATTCAACATCAAATTGATCTAGTGTCAGGTGCTGTGTTACCGCATAGGCCACATTATCGTATGAGTCCGAAGGAGCATGAAGAGTTGAGGAGACAGGTTGAGGAATTGCTTCAGCAAGGACGTGTTCGAGAAAGTCTCAGTCCTTGTGCTGTACCAACTTTGTTAATGCCAAAGAAGGATGGTTCATGGAGAATGTGTACAGATAGCAGGGCCCTCAACAACCTGCCCTCAACAAAATAACTCTCAGATACAGATTTCCTATGCCAAGACTTGATGATCTATTGAATCAACTTAGCGGGGCTGTAATCTTTTCAAAGATAGATCTTAAGAGTGGTTATCATCAGATTCGCATTAGACCAGGTGATGAATGGAAGACATCATTCAAGATACAGGAAGGATTATATGAATAGCTGGTCATGCCGTTTGGTCTATCGAATGCACCAAGTACATATATGAGGGTGATGAATCAAATTTTCAGACCTTACATTGGAAAGTTTGTTGTTGTTTACTTTGATGATATCTTGATTTATAGTGCGAGCACAGAGGAGCATATTCAACACTTGCGGAAGGTGTTAATTATTCTTCGCCAGGAAAAGTTTTATGCAGCAACGAAGAAATGCGTGTTTATGACGCCAAGTGTCTTATTTCTGGATATGTCGTGTCCAAGGAGGGAATACAAGTGGACCAGAGTAAAGTAGCTGCAATCAGAAATTGGCCACATCCCAAAACTGTAATAGAGGTCAGAAGTTTTCATGGGTTGGCTTCATTTTATCGAAGATTTATCCTACACTTTAGTAGTGTGATGGCCCCTGTTACAGATTGTATGAAGGGAAAGAAGTTTTCATGGACGGAAGAGGCAGGATTTGCTTTTGAGCGAATCGAGGAACTTTTAACCCCAGCACCAATTCTAGTGTTGCCATATTTTCAATTACTATTTGAATTACATACGGATGCATCGAAAGTTGGGATTGGAGGAGTGTTGAGTCAGAAGGGTCGTCCAATTGCTTATTTCAATGAAAAACTTTCTGGAGCAAAGACGAGATACAATACTTATGATGTGGAGTTTTATGTAATTGTGCAAGCTGTGAAACATTGGAGACATTATTTGTTAAGAATTTGTTTTGTATACAGATCATGAAGCGTTGAAACATTTACAAGGACAGGATAAAATTGCAGCTAGGGCATGCATCGTGGATAGCTTATTTGCAGCAATTTACATTCGTCGTGAAGCACAAGTCTAGAGTAACTAATCGCGTTGCCGATGCCTTGAGTCGAAGGAGTAGTTTACTAATAACTATGCGAGTAGAGGTGATGGGTTTTGACTTACTTCCAGATTTGCTTACTTCAGACTCATATTTTTCCAGGATCCTAGACAAAATCAAGTAGGGAAGCATGGATGGATATGTGTTGGTTGATGGTTTTCTATTTAAAGGAAATCAACTATGTATTTCAGATTACAGTTTACGAATGAAGATTATCAAAGAATTGCATGAGGAAGGACATGTGGGCCGCGACCGTACTATGCAGTTGATCGCAAAGTTTTATTTTTGGACGTCAATGAGAAAAGAAGCTGAAAAGTTTGTTCAGAGGTGCCATATTTGTCAAGTTTCAAAGGGGCCGCGACAAATGCAGGTTTATATTTGCCGTTTCCTATACCTACTAAGCCATGGGTGGATGTTAGTATGGATTTTGTGCTGGGTTTGCCGAGATCGCAACGTGGCAATGATTCTATCTATGTGGTGGTTGATCGATTTTCAAAGATGGTACATTTTATTGCATGCAAGAAGACGGCAGATGCAGTCAATGTTGCACAATTATACTTCAAAGAGATCTATCGTCTTCATGGGTTGCCGGAATCTATTGTTTCAGATAGAGACACTCGTTTTCTGAGTCATTTTTGGATGAGTCTATGGAAAATGGTCGGGACAAAGCTGAAATTTAGTAGTGCTTATCATCCACAGACGGATGGACATATAGAAGTTGTGAACAGATCCCTAGGTAATCTATTGCGATGCCTCGTGAATGATAATTTGAAGAGTTGGGATACCAAGCTGTGTCAAGCTGAGTTTGCACACAACCATGCAGTTAATCGAAGCACTGGGTTGAGTCCATTTCAGGTTGTTTATTCAAGTATTCCTAAAGGACCATTGGATTTATCTGTAATAATAAAGCAGAAAGGAGTGATCAAACGGGCTAGTGATTTTGTGAATGAATTGCAAGAGTGCCACAAAGTTGTGAAGGAACGATTGCTTAAGGCAAATGAGTTATATAAGCAATCCGCGAATATTAAGCAACGAAATGTTGAATTCAAGGAAGGAGATTTTGTTTATGCAATATTGACTAAGGATCGATTTCCTATGGCTACGTACAACAAACTAGCTGCGAGAAAGATTGGTCCTTTGGAAGTCGTAAAGAAGATTAATGAGAATGCTTATCAGTTGAGACTACCGGATCATATCCATACTACTGATGTTTTCAACGTCAAACACTTGATCCCATATTATGAGAATGAGTATGTCGAAGAAGAGAAAAGTGTGAATTCGGGGTCGAATTCTTTTCAACCAGGGGAGGATGATGCAGCGCACTATACCTTGAATGACATAGCAAGTTATGCGTTAGGTCGCTCATTCCTTAAGTCGGCCACCTTAAGTCGCTCATGCTACCAGCGACCTACCTTCAATCGTATGCCAACCAGCGACCTAGCGAGGTATGCGAGTTACGTAGTGGAAGATGATCCGGCGACCTATGATAAGTCGCCCGAGCGATCTAACGAGTTAACCAATCAACCTGAGCCGCGACCTAACGAGTTAACCATTCAACCTATGCAGCATTAATTCCTTAGGTCGCTCATTCACTTTAGGTCGCATGAAGCTTATGTCTTTAGGTCGCTTCAATTATGCCGCTTGCTCACATGCCGCTTCCTATAAGTCGCGTGAAGTTCTTATGTCGCTGAAGATGTTGTTTCTTATGTCGCAAGTCCTTAGGTCGCGTGGTGTTCTTATGTCGTATGTCGTTGATGTTATGTCGAATGTGTTGTAACTTGTTAAGTCGCCTGTGATGTTAAGTCGTAGGTTGTTGAGTCGTGGGTCGTTTGTATTGTTATGTCGCAGGTCTGTGTTGATCTGTTAAGTCGCGTATGAGTAGGTCATAGGTCGGCCACCTATTGAGTCATTGTTGTTAGGTCGCCTGTGTGCGCCAGTGCCGGGTGTTGTAACTTCTATAAATAGGGGTGTTGGTCATTTGTAAAAGGAGTCGATTTTTGAATAAAATTTGTTTGTTTGCTTTTTGCCACTTTTGTTGAAGTTGAGTGTTGTAACGACCCACCTTTTTGGACAGTTTAAACCGACAATCAAATACACATGCCGATTCCAAACCATTCGAAAGGGAAGATGGTTATTGGGGTAAATAAGAAAAGAAAAGAAAGGGAAATAAAGGAAATGAAACAACACAGAATCTTGCAGTGGAACGATAAAATATAATAGTCAAATAAACAGTTCTTGAAGCTGTTTACTGTACTTTGATCATTATTTATATAACATTTATCAGAGTTATACATATACACCTGAACAAATAAAATAATGCAGCAGACAGCATGATGGAAAGATAATAATAGAATAGTATATCAAATCTTCGACTTCGTCATCCAGAATAGATCTTCAATAAGGTGAAAAACTCAGGTCTGACCCGAGCGTAATGAAAAGACAAAACACTCGAGTCAGGACTAAAATATCCTCATGTAAGTTAAACCAATCGTAAATAAATATGAGTGTAACGGCGTCAGAGATGTTTACGGGGTTTGACATCTCCTATCCAGTGTCAACGTGAGTGTAATAACTTAAGAGATGTTATGGGATTTTCCATCTCTCAAGGATCCGCTAAACTATCTACTATGTAGTACAATACGCTATTATAATATGTCTAAGTAAAGTAAAGTATTAAAATAGCGTTAAGGCGTTACCATAATTCCCCTTAACACATTTATAATGTCATAGTCTATACAGCACCGTAAACCCCACCGTAAACTAGTGGTTATCAGAGGGTACCCCATAGCTATAACATAAAACAAAACGTAGTGGTCGCGAATAGGATAATCAGTATGAAAAGGTACATGAGGCGATACCAACTAGGATACTAGTAGTTGCGTGATCCGGACTGATGTTGAGCATAGCCAGCAGCTACCTCAACACCGCGAAACAACACTACCAAATCAAGGGGTGCACCCAAATCGAATCACAAAAGTAATAGATATGGTATCGAAGAAGTGTGTCCGCTAGTGATGGCGAACCTCAATGGCCCGGCGCGGCTCCTGTTTTAGTCATGTCAGGGGTCATCCAATATCGTTCTCTTTCTTTAGCCAACGCGTTCACCAAACCATCCACTTCATTCTAGATCAACACTCCGCGTATACTAGTTATTAAAGTGGTTTTCGGTATCGACAGAGAGTATGTCCATATCCGATCCTGGTCTCTTTAATAACTACGTATTATTACACCGATGGCTCTTTTACATTTCAAATCAATTCATAACTGATATCAAAATATCATATTCGCTTCAAAAATCAAATCCATTTCAAATATCATCATATCTATTCAACATGTAAGGTTCCATTTCGTAAATCATTTTTCTTTCGCCTCAATATCTCATTTCGAAATTCGAAATCGTTTTGAATTTCAATTTAGGTTGCAACTTCATTTAACCGAATTCGTATTTAAATTCAAGATTTAAGTATAAACATTTCACCCTATTGACCAGCTTGAAATTTTAGAAAATAGTTCTAAGTAGTTTAAAAGTAGTTTAAATAATTAAAATAGTTAAAATACTTAAATATTTAAATGGATTTCAAATAGATAAATTAATTTAATATAGTTAAATGGATTTAAGATAGATTAAATATAATTGAACAAGTAAATAGCTTTAAATCAGATTAAATATAATTAAAATAAATTAAAATAGGTTAATTAGTTTAAAATAAATTAAATTGGGTTAAGTAGATTTAAAATAGATTAAAATAAGTTAACATGGTTTAAGATAGGTTAAAATAATTTAATATAGTTAATGTAGGTTAAAATAGTTTAAGTATTTAAAAATGGTTTATATAACAAAGAAATTTGGAAAACAAAATGAAGCAGCTTCAAAACCAAACCATTTCAATTATAACTTCCCAATTAAAATCAAATTCAATTTCCATCCTACCGATTCAATTTCGATTTCAATTCAAATTAATGTCAACTTTGACTTCAAATTAATTCAATTCTACATTCACCTTCAATTAATTCAATTTCAATTTATATCGATCCGGAGCTTGATTTTTCAAAATATCAATTTATAACACTTAACAAAATTATCCTTAAATATTCAAATTTAAATCCAAATTTCAAATATGATTCAATTCCAAGCTCAATTTCGAAATATCATTTTCATGTCACTTTTACTTAGTAATATTCAAAGCTCGAAATACTGTTCAATCTTTAAAACAAATAAATTTTCAAAATTCAATCATATCCTGATTTTAATTTCAAAGTCTCAACTTAAATTATTTAACAATTTCTTTTAACCAAAATTTATTTCAACATACCAAACTCAATTTGTGATAAATTCGATTTCTATAAATTGATTTTATTTATAACTTTTAAATCAAAACATTTAAATAAATTTCAATCAACGATTTGAAAAATTATTAATTTAACCAATCCGGTGTCCGTATATAATTTTCTATCCTATGGCCAAGTGATTAGTTATTTCAATTAAACGTCAAGGATGATTATCATTAAAATCAAATCACAGTGTCATATATATGCATAACAGGATATATATAAGCAAATAAACATCCAAACATTTAAATATCAACCAATAGCATCCATCGAAATACATCGTCCAATAGACAATACAATTCACGGCAATTTCATAGTTATCGATATCAGGTAATTTAATTGCAATTAAATTTTTAATTTCAATTTGACTGTCAATTTTAATTTTCTAGCATTAAATTCGATGACAAGTCTAGATGACGATTTTAGTTTATCAAACAACAACAAGTAAAATTGTATCACTTTATACTGTCAAATTTAACTAGCATAAAGATATTCTAGTACGTTGTGAGCGTTAGAAAACACTCGCTTTGATTTTTCCGTTGTCACCGAGACGTTCCGGTTTGGAACTAAACCGGACGACTCCCGATTTTAGCCCAAATTCCAACTGTCTCCAAATTGTTCCAAACCAGTTTCATTTTGAAGCTCTCATCATCACGATCGCAACGCAAAAAGTCTCGTCTCAATCGGACCTCATATGTAGAAGTTATACATTTTTAAGTTATCGACATTTGAATTTATAAAACAATTTAAATTATAATTAAATTAACCCATACCCAAAGCAAAGAAGCCCAACCCACTAACTCCATCTTCCCCAAATTCCTATACGTGCACGAGAAAAACAACCCACCAAGCCGTGCACTAATCCCAGATGATACAGAGCTACAGGCGATGAAAATCGAAACCGATCGCGCCGCCAAGCTTCTCCTCTCGATCTCCATCTCCCAGACTGCTCACATCGAAGCTCGCCCCCACCTATCAAATCGCGTGCGAGCCACTCCTCTTCGGCCAAGGCCAGGTCGCACGACCCAAAATGCCACCGAGCTTCACCAAAACGCCAGTCTAGATGCCATTCGACGAGGAGAATCCAAACACGAGCTTTATTTCTCGAATCGATGAATGAAAACGAAGTGAAGCTTAACCCTAGCTACAAAATCTCTCGCGTCTTCACTGTCGCACTCCCAAACTCCAAGTCGCACCAGGCCAAAATCATACAGGATTGAAGCAAACGATGAAATAGGATTTTAGAGAAGTTTCGTAATTTTTAATCGAGTATTTGAAGAGAAAGAAATTTTTGAAGTTTTGATTTATTATTTCTTTCTGCCTGAAGCTTGCGTGCAAATAAAGAAGGTGAGTATGCGTGTATGAATAGGAAATAGGTACTAGGGCGTGGGCTGATAAGAAGAAACAGACAGATGTGAAGGGTATGGTCAAATCAAATTTATATATATATTAATTAAATTTTCAAACCGTCTTAATTGCGCAACTCAAAATCTTGAAACCCTATCGAGGCGTGCCGCTAGGCGTTTATTATGTTTTATCCACATTCCGAACACAACCGAACATGTTTCAGGGCCTAATTCGATCGTATGTGCGAGTTACGAAAATAAACGATCAATTTTAAATTAAATCGATTAAATTAATTTCTAAGCGGTTTGAGCTGCCACGGTCAAACGACAACTCCGATTGCCGTAGAAATTGAAACCTGATAAAAATAAACTATTACGGATCTAATGGAACTTGTTTCGTCGACTACCGAGACTGTGTCCCGGAAGGCTATTTGAACTCGTCGGTTAAATCGACGACTTTTCAAAATTTACAGAATTGCTTAAGATTCCAATTTTAAAATCTTATTAACTCTATTATAATCCAAATATAACTTATATTCACTCTATTTTCATACATTAGAATTTCAATATCAAATTAATCATATCTATTCGGAATTTAATTATTCAAATATCTGTAATATTTAATTTAAACAATTTTGATTATTCTTAAATCACTATCTTTTGAAATATTCAAATGAACTTATCAAATTAACTTTTGAAACAATTCAGATTATAGAACAACCATTTCCATTAAATAGTTATTCGATTCCCGGTATTCAATTATTCAATAAATTCCAAATATTAAATTTAAACAATTTAATTGTTCAATATTTAACGGATTTCAATGTTGGATTTTAAATAAGTTTTCGTTATCAGTCGATACTTTATTACATCAAATGAATTCCACGCTATTATTTAACTTCAGTTAGAGATAATGCACTCAACTAATATATACTTTCATTTCAATTGCAATTGGTTCCCAAATTCAATTCGACTAACTAAATGAATAGGTAACTTAAATAATTATCACCATTAACTTTTAAATCACACTTATAAGTTTATTATTTACAAACAAGTGTCACAATTTCCTATATAATACAACTTCATTCCATTACCATTGACTATATATTATTTCAATTGATTTGGTATTTCATTCAATTCATAAATAATTAACTTAGATAAAGTTTGTTGCAATTCAGTCTAGTTATTATTATCATAAATAAATTACAAATTTTTAATTTTTCCCACATTAAACCATGAAATCTTATTAAATTAACTATTTTAATTATCGAAAATTTACGGGTCGTTACACTCTCCCCCAATCAAAACTTTTCGTTCCCGAAAAGGAAAAAGAAGGAAAAGGAACTAAGTATAGAATTCAACATTAGATATATTTTATTCAAAGTTACCAACTTATAAAACAATGAAATTCCATTTTTAAAGTCATTACTACACTTCCACTATGCTACTCTGATTAGCCTATGAAGTTTACGAGTTAGTTATCAAAACAAGTTATAAAAGTTAAACTTGAAAATTTTTCTAACGTCCGGATTTACGAAAAATTTCAGCAGAGTCTCCATTGCGCGGCTTGATCGGTACAGCTACAAAATGCCTCTACAGGCCCCAAACCAACAAAAGAAAATCAAAAGCCAAGTGGCTCATCAAAAATCACCAAATCCAATGACAAAATAAACATGTACCTTTTATCGGGCAATCCACATTTTCTTGATTTTAAATACCTGCATCTCATTTACCAATGATATCCAATTATACAATTTAAAAGAATCATTTTATATTTGGCATCTTCAATTTCCAATATTAGCTTTAATTAAGTCCGTAAGCCATACATATATCATCCGTGAGCAATATCAAATCTAATCGCTTATTCGATCACACAATTTCACTTCCAACCTAGTATCGTCCACACGACTCTCTAGTGTGGACTAAGATTTGGTTCCTTGACGGGAAACTGCTACTCTCCTTGCATAGCCATATACTATGATAGAGAATTCCAGAATCAAATCAAAAATCCATATCCAGGGTTCGCCATCGAAAATCGAGTGAAAAATCCTAACTTGGATCGATATAAATCATCTCGAAATTTTGTGCTCGAATTTGGATCAAATCGTTATGCAAACAAAATAATATACGTACAACTCACGTATTACCTTCCAATGGATTTCTATCCAATTTATCTATACTAAATTATTTTATTTACTTTTATTTTTATTTACAATTAATTATTCACGATCCATTATTCAGTTAGTATATTCATTCTTTACATAGCATATTCTTTAACATTATCTTTTCTTAAACATCATATCATAGAATTTGCTTACTCAAGTTCATTTTAAACATTCTATATAATTTAATTAAATTCAATTTCATTTTCCAATTGATTCCTAGCTATACCAAATTCTTTTGTTTACATTTACTTCAATTTCATAATTTTAGTTAATAACAAATTTATTTATGGAACATTTTATTAACCAGCACTTTAGTTTATCATCCTATAAAAGTCTAACCTCTCATAAATGACTTTTCTTAGTTTACAGTTATCTTAAAGGTTACCAATTCAAATTTGTTTTTTTACAATCCCTTTGCAATTTATATTTATTTTCTATAACCAATTTACAAAGGTATAATACGATTCATTTATCCGCTTTCTTAAGTTCACTTACTTGTTCCATTTATCCATTCATCATTTCATGTTATATTTAAGTATTTATACTTTTTATCACAACCGAATTTCCATTTATACACATTTTAATTCCTTTTGAGTTTTCCTTACTTGTATACTTCAATTATCTTCAGGCTCTGTTTATTTGTACAACATCTCATTACATATCCAAAACATCATCTCAACTTCTTAATATCTGGTAAGTCATATTATATGTTATTAGAATGAAAATTTGGTACTATACAAATTTATAAAATTTCATTTTACTTAATTAGAATGTTCACAAATTTAATTTATTTAAATCCTCTTTACCTTTTAACTTTAAAGGTACACTACGACTCTAAAGTTTTCCCAAAACATATGTAACGACCCGGAATTTTGGGTCGCTAGATTTGAACATTTAATTCATTTAAATGTTGAATATGTGTTATAATTTGAATTTTTAAATAACAGACTTTGGTTAAGTTAATAAAGTTAGTTAAATTTCGAATATAGGAATTTAACTGAAATTTGAATAATAAATAATTTAATATTAAAATTGGGGTAATTGGTAATTTTGAGTCTAATAGATATAAAAATAGATTCTAAAGTTTATTTTAAGTTTAATCGGATTTGAACTATAATATTGGACTATTTGATGAAATTAGAAGTTAATAAATTGTATTTGGAATTTTATATTAATTTAATAATGGAATTTAATAATATAATAATGCAAATAATAGGATTTAGATTTAAACTGAATCGGAATGATTTCTAATGTGAATATAAATTTCATACGAGTTATAATAGAGTTAGTAAAATTTTAAAAGTGAAATTTTAGATGATTTCGACGATTTTGGAAATCGCTCGATTTAATCGACGAGTTAAAATAGCCTTCCGGGGCACAGTCTCGGAATTCGACAAAACTAGTTTCATTGGATCCGTAATAGTTAGTTATTATCGGATTTCAATTTTCGTAGTAATCGGAGTTGTCGTTTGACTCTGGCAGCTTAAAACGCTTAGAAAATACTTTGATTGATTTAATTTAAAATTGATCGTTTATTTCCGTAACTCGCGCATACAATCAAATTAGCTTTCGAAACCAGTTCCACTGTGTCCGGAACGCGGAAAAACCCTAGAAACGCCTGTCGAAACACGTAGTTTGGAGTTCGTTTGCATAAGATGTTAAATTGAGAATTATATTAATAAAATAATATTAATTATGTTATATATACATTATATTGCTCAAACCTTAGCCTACATGGTGCCGCCGCCTCTATTTCGCTTCAATGGCCGAAACTCCTCGACCTTCACCTTTGATTTGAGATCAATCCGTCAAGCAATCGCGAAAACTTCCAACTGGAATTGCGTAGAGGTCAGCGAGATCCTTGGATCGAACGGTCAAGATCGTCTAGAGCGGAGCAGATTGACGGCAATTGAGGCTTGAACGGCGCGCGTTCATCCGCATTTTGACACGTATGGAGATGGCCGAGCATCGCGGGGGTGAGGACATAGATTTGGCGAGGGTAGGGCGTTCGTATGGTGGCACCAGATCGAGCTCAAGGTGATGGTGGCGGGTGCGGCATCAAGCCCTAGGCCGGTTGTTGGGTTCGATTTCCTATAGCGTGCTCGCGTGGGAGAAGAACGATGAAGCGGCAGAGATTTCCTTTACGTGATGTGCGGCCAGGATCTGGTATTGTAAAAAAAAAAGAACTTGTTTTAAATTTAATTCAAAGTTTACAATTTAATATCTCGCTCATACGAAATCGGAATTTGACGAAACAGGAGATGCCGGGATCGCAGAGGCGAGCACTACACAGTGGTGCTATTTTGGAACCATTCTGGGCAAGTAAAAATTTAGGTTAAATCGAACACCGCTCGGTTTAATTTAAATTCCTAAATGCTCACCAAAACTCAAGTTGAGTTAATCTCACTCACATCTGGGTACCAGTATTTAAATAGCTAATATTTAAATGTTTGATGGGTTGTTCAGCTGAATATGATAGTTATTATCAAATTGGATCGATATATATATTGTTGTGCTAATATCTGTGGATGCAGGGAAACAGATTGGAGGGATCCAACTGGATTCCTCACACTATAGCAATTATTTTTATAATTGATGATGCAATCTATTTATAACTTGTGATAGATAACTTTGGAATTAAGTTGTACTGTGATATTATTGAATAAGTATAAACCCAGAAGTTTAATTATAAATGGATTTAATTGGGTTTTTAGGAAATTAAAGAAATTGTTATATTAAGAATTTAAAGGAATAAAATTTGGATTTGGTTTGGATGAAGAATGAAATTTGTAAATTTGGAATTATAAATAAAGTGGAGAATTTATCAGTTGATAAATGTGGAAGTATGCCTTTCTGGTGAGAAATTGTATAAGAAGTTATAAAGTGTTAAAAATAATGATGGGTTATTTTTGATAATGAATAGTGTTTTGCCTGGAAATTAAAATATGTTTTCAACAAAACTTTCCAAATATAAATTAGCAGTTTAAATGCATATAAAAATATATTTTGAAATACTATGCTAAACCATTAGAATTTACGTAGATATTTGTTTAAGAAATTCCTTGAGTATGATTTTTCATTAAATAACTTATAATGGATTATTTAAAAATATTTAAACCCATACTTTGAAGTGGATTTTCGGGAATGGGAAAAATATGTTTGTGCTTCGAAAAAAGTTATTTTTAAACATGGAAAGGAAATTTATGTTATTAAAACATAAATTTGAATTGAAATAAATCGACAGAATTTATAAGAAGGATTTTTTGGGAGTGTTTGAGTGGGAGTGAGTTTCACTAGAAAACCAAGTTCGAGTTTTAAACAGATTTTATTAAAAGAAAGTTTAAAGTTTAAACTTGTTTAAAAGAGTATTTTGAAAATTATTATTTTAGAGTAACTAATTAATAAATTAGCAATAGTGATTATTTGTGAATACATTAGTAATTATTTTTACAAATGGATTTATTTAAAGGCTAGTATTGACCTAAGTTATTTGAAACTAGTATTAATCTTTTTAAAACTCTACTTTTAAATTTAGTTTGACTAAACCCTTATTTAAAATCAAAGTTTATATCTTAATAAATGGTTTTACTTTACATATTTGAAATTTTATTTTTGACTAAATCGCTAGAAGTAAAATTTACATATTTTAAAGTATATTTCAGTATATAGTATTCTAACAGTTTAAAATCTAATTGGTTTGAATTAGGTTATTTCCAATTAGAATAATGGGTAAAGAATTTACCTTGTAAAAGAAGAACTTTGGGAAATTTTTTTCAAATGAGTTCGAAAATTTAGAAATATATCTTGTAAAGATATTTGAGGCAAATAAATAATGTGGGAAATTATTTATTGTGTGATGGATGTTGTGAATATAAATTGATAGTTAAATCACCGACTATCTATATTGGACAAATGCGATGATCGTTTCGAAGAGACCGGGAACGAGATTTATTTCTCGAAAACCACTTCGATCCGGTTTGTACGTTTCGTGGAAAAATGTGTTCGGAGTCGAAAATGGAGCAGTGAAGTGCAAGGGATAGTCGCTACTAATCCTGAGGATATTTCCAAAATGGATGAAGTGCAAGGACGAATGCCTTCGGAACATCGTCAGGTGGGCGATGGGCATTCTAAGTGAAACATTCTAAAAGATAACACTTAGCCTCAAGCCTCATCAAATGGGAATGACTGAAAATCAGGGGTTATGCAGCAAGGCTTCGTGGGTAGCCCCCACTTGAGAGTAAGGTCATCCCTCTCTAGATGTCCCTTTTTATTTCGGCTTAGTGGTGCGGTTGCTGATCCCAACCATGGGGTGATCTTATTCGGAACTGTCCAGTAAGGGATGGTTCCGATCTTGTGTTGCAGGGGAGCAGGCGTACTGCTCGGTACTGTGATCTAGACCATCTACTGTGACAGGTGGTACCCTAGTGCCTAGTCATTGTTAGAAATCCATTCTCCCTACGAGCCTTGTACGAGTTTTGTTTGTATTATCCACTCTTTGACTAGTAGCTGGAATTTATTAGATGTAACAATTTCGGCTATTCTTTAAGTATTTGTATATAGACCCAATTATAATATCAGAGGATTTCTATAAAAAGTGTTTTAGCTATCGTAAGGTAAAAACCCAACATGTTTATTTGTGGCGTGGTCTTACGAGATGCTTTTGTTTTCAAAGGATTTTTGAAACATTAATAATCAATTTGGATGCATTATTATCAACTGGTATTCCAGACTGACTCGGGTGTTATTTTATTATAATGCTCGGGTCAGACCGAGTATTATATGTTCAGGACAGGATGCTATGGAGCAGAAGAGGAGCTGGAGTCCGAGACGTATTATACGTACTTATATATTTAACCGCTGCTGTGATTATATGGATTTGTCTGTCTGGTAATATTGTTGTATGAGATATTCTGATGATATGATGTATAAAACAGATATAGTTTCATTTTGTGTAAAGATCTATTATTGATTATTATATTTTATTCCGCTGCGATTGTGAGATTCTGATATTGTTTAGTTTCTTCTTCTATCTCTTCTCCTTTAACCCTAATGGTGCGTATTTTTGTTCCACTTGAGTTAATTGATGTAGAATAGTGTTGACTCAAGGCGTACGGATTTGCAGGCTGTTACACTTGGTATCAGAGCATAGGTTGGCGACAACCTAGGCTTTGGTGGGGAAATTACTCATTGAACAGAGTCAATAGTACTCTATAATGAGCTGAGCGTATTAATAGATATGAAAGCGTACTTGTTAGTGAATATAAAATTGTTTTCATACCGTGTTGACTTATCAGTGGAATGTTTATGAGTTCTGGTCGGTAGGGGAAGTACAACCGTATCGATAAGGGTTTCTAAACTCTTAAACAAGATAAACCGACATAGTATTTTTTTTAAAGTGGGTAACTAAAATAATTTTACCCAAAATTATATTTGATATAAAAGGAATAATTTTATGAAATTATTATATATATATTTGGATGATTGGTTGTTGATACTATAAGCAAATAAGAATCTAAAATTTAATCTAAATTTTGAAATGGTTATAACCAAATAAAATTCTATGAGTATAAATTATACAAAAGAGGAATAACTAAATTTGAACTGAACCAGAATTTAAATCCCAGAAATTTTGAATTTTTTTATACATTGGAAACAATGTTTGGAAATTTAAATCTTGGGAATGTTTTCCAAAATGTTTGAAGGCATGGAGCATTATTTTGGGTCATATGTGAAGGGAAACTGTTTTGAAATAAATGCGGGAAAGTAAGGAAGCACTGAACTCACTTCAGTCGCTGGAAAATAATCCTGATGATGCTGGCCACATTATTAGAATTCATTTTCAAGTTTCTAAAGTGATGGATTGCTACCAAAATGGTTGGTTATGATATTGTTTGGACTTGTTGGGTATAACATTTGTTTTGGAAATTTCAAATGGGAAATTGTTTTGGTACAACCAAGTTGTTTTGGAAATATGGAGATTTGATATGGTATACCAAGTAGGTATGAGTAGATTAACATTTCAAAATGGTTTTGGGATAAAATCGGGTAATTGAATTTTGGAAAATTCTATTTAAATAATGTGTAAAGTTAAAATGAATCAACTATTGAACTTATTAGGTGAAGTTGATATTAATAAGGAAGAAATGAAAATTTTAATCTTGGAATTAAAATTTAACTTGAGTAAATGGAAGTGAATGAAGTATGATGAAGTAAATAGAAAATTTGAATATTAGCTTGGGATAAGTAAAATAAATTGGACCTAGAAGAAAATGATTTGGGTTATGGTGTAATGAATTATACCCACAAGCTATTAAGTATTATACTTATAATCTGGAATTGTGAATTTAAAATAGTGCAAAGAATTAAATTGAAGAAAATTTTTATCCTTAAGAATTCAGTGACACACACACACACACACACACACACATATAATTTGGAATTGAGATTATAAGATGTAAATGGCTTAAAATGAGCAATATAAACTTTGAAGTAAATAATTTGGTGAATTTATAAATAGGAAATGGAATCATAATCACAAATGGGAAATAGTTAAATGGTATGGAGGATTCAAATTTAATCCTAAATGAGATGTAAAGTAAGATAAGGTGAAGCAAATATAAAATATACAAGGGTGAATGAACTTAAGTTAGTAAATAAGGTTTGAACTTGTATATCGAGAATTAAAATTGGACTGAATTGGGGCTTAACTTTGATTAAATGGAATTGAGTTGAATTTGGATTTAATCAAAATCAAAATTCAACTGAGTTATGAATAATATTGAATGGAATTAATTTTTATTTAAAATAGTAAAAGAAATGAAATGAATCCAAGTTGGATAAATAAATTTAGTTAGACTTGAGTTAAATTTGGGAAAAAGAATTGAGTTGAAGGAAAGTTTAATTTAATGATATTGTGTGAATAAAATTTTAACTCAACTAAATTCAAAGAAATTGTTGAGAATGAATTTAGCATAAGATGAATTAAATTAAAAGGAAGCTTGAAGATGAATGTGTAAACTAAATTTAATGGAATTTGTATTGGCATGGATGAAATTTTGGTGGATTGTTAAGGAAATTTTGAAGAGAAAAATAAGTAAAAACCCAGTTCTAGTATGGAATTTAAATTTTGGCAATAAAAAGTTGAGAGTGTGAATGAATAATGGAATTAGATTATAATAGTGATGGTTTGAATTGTAAATAAATTACAATGAGGGAAATAATTTAAAATGGTCTCTTTGTTGATAAAATAAATCTAAAAATGGATTGAATAAATAAACAAAGTGCGTTAAAATTTGTAAATGGATTGGAATTGATTTGGATGAGAAACAAATGAGAATAAAATAAAAATTGATATAAGAAGATAATGAAAATATTGTGGAAGAGAATTTTAATTAATTATTGTGATAAAATAAGGTTGTATGAGTTGTAAATAATCCAGAATGGAATGATATTAATATAAACTTGAATTGGTTAATGGAATTGAATAATTGTAATGTGATAAGAATGCTTGGATTGTGAACCATGCAGAATTGAATAAATTAATATGTATCTAAGTTGGAAATTAGTTTTAACTGGTTATAAGCTTAAGAATTGGTTATTTGTTTGAATAACCACAACCTGCATAGAAATTAGTCGTTAAACTTAAGTGAATGAATCAAAAGAATTAAATTAAATTGATATTTGAATAATGGAAAATGGATTGGAATCTATTTAGTGGGTTTGTATGTAAATGCAGGTTAATAAAAAAAGAAAAGTAAATGAATAAAAAACTTATATTACTCTTATTGAAGTGAATGTGAATCTAACATTTGCAACTCGGATGTAAGTCATTCGAGTGGAATATAAAGAGGTTTGAATTTGGAAAAGAAATGCAAATAAATCAAATTGGAAGTACATTAGGTTGTGAATCAATTTGAATTTAAATGGAAGTAAATTGAAAATAGTGAAGCATATGTTCATAATATTGAAGTGAATATGGATTGGTGGTAATAAATATGAGTTGTATATAGTGAACTTGAATATAAATCATTCAAGTGAAATAAAATGAAGTTGGACTTGAATAAGAAATTAAAAGGTGGTTGAAATCTTTAAATTGTTGATAAAATATGGTTAACATTGTTAAATTATGAAGTTGCTTGGTTAGGCTATGAAATGGATATGTTTGGCTTACATTTATATTGGAAAGGTTGTTAAAATGTTCATATCTTTGAAAACTGATGAGTTTGTTGAGTAAGTACAGGTACGGAAATCGTTCGATAGAGTTGGAGTGCGTATATGCGTTATATTAGCTGCTTGCTTTAACTATTTGCTGAAAAAGGTACGCCTACGCAAATATAATTGGGAAATGATATATTTGTTGTGATTGTTTGGTTTCCGACCGTGCGGGTCGATGTATATATATTTATTTGTATTGCGATATCGCAAAAGCTCCTCCGTACAGGGGAGACTCTGCCAAAAATTTTCGGAAATTTTGGGAGTTAGAAAATTTTTATGAATTTTGGAAAATTTTATTAACTAGTGAAGTGTTTTGAAATGATGTTGAAACAAAAGCTTTAGAGTAAATAAAGAAAATGAGTTTGGATTTGAGTTAAAGGGTTTTGGGAAGTGTATATAAGTTTTTAACCAAGTAAGTTGCGTAAGTAAGTGGTTTAGAAGTATTTTCTACCCTAGCAAATTTCGGGGATGAAATTTTTAAAAGGGGGAAGGAATGTAACGACCCGGAATTTTGGGTCGCTAGATTTGGACATTTAATTCATTTTAAATGTTGAATATGTGTTATAATTTGAATTTTTAAATAAAAGACTTTGGTTAAGTTAATAAAGTTAGTTAAATTTCAAATACAGGAATTTAATTGAAATTTGAATAATAAATAATTTAATATTAAAATTGGGGTAATTGGTAATTTTGAGCGTAATAGATATAAAAATAGATTCTAAAGTTTATTTTAAGTTTAATCGGATTTGAACTATAATATTGGACTGTTGGATGAAATTAAAAGTTAATAAATTGAATTTGGAATTTTATATTAATTTAATAATGGAATTTAATAATATAATAATGCAAATAATAGGATTTAGATTTAAACTGAATCGGAATGTTTTCTAATGTGAATATATATTTCATACGATTAATAATAGAGTTAGTAAAATTTTAAAAGTGAAATTTTAGATGATTTCATTGTAACGATCCCGAATTTTAATCAATTTTAAATTGATAATTAAATTAATTTTGATTTAAAATTGTGAAATTAAATGATAAATTGATTTGAGTTTTTCCAATGTTCAAACAAATTATTTTATTTATTAATAAAGAAATGGTTTCTTTTATAAATTTTTTTAATTAAATAAGGAGTTATTCTTAACACAATATTTATAATAAAATGTCCTTACAAATGAATTCTTATTTTAGACAGAAATTGTTATTTCAAATTATTTATAAATATATATATAGTATGTGTGTTTTGAAAGAAGCCATGATTTAAAAAAAATTCAAAATGAAGTTTTTCAAAAACGTTTAAAATGAAATAAACATTATAAATATTAAAGCATAAGTATAAAAATAAATAAAGTTGAATACAAAACCAATGAATACAAGATGATAAGCAATAGTTAAAGATTAATATGTAAGTCAAACTAACTATTGAGGTTAGAAATAAATGAATACACTTAGTTAAAATTTTAACAACATTATTAAATAGAAATCTATTTATATTATTAAGTCATAAGAAAAGAAAAGAAACGACACTTAAATATGAAACAAAGTTGTAAATAAATATGCAAAGTAAACAAAACAAAGTAAAATAACAAACAAAATAAAAACCTTTTAGCCACCAAATCAATATCATCTCAGCCAAACAAGAATCATCTCAGCCTATAAACAAAGAAAATATTTATAAAACAACTCTAACCATATATACATGTAAAAATAAAATAGTATAAGCTTATTAAAAAAATAGGACATTGCATTTAATGCCACATCCCCTCAGTACAAATTGATATCATCTTCAACCATGCCTATTATACAAAATATTTAATCACTTGTACAAACAACATCTAACTATACCAGCCTGTAAGCTCCATTCTTTTATATACCAATCTTCTTCATTTCGTTCAAAACTGAGTACATATGAAGTAAAAATCCATTTCAAATTATAAATAAACTTCAACTTAAACAATCCAACCAAAACAAACCAGAGATCAAGGAGGCAAGTTTAGCTAAGAATTTCAAAGCCTGTGCTAAAAAGTGGAAACTCTGTTCTCTGTTCATCTCTTTAAAGGTGAGTAACATATTTTTTTAAGACTTGAATCTATTGCATAGATATGTCTGTGAATGAGTATGTTCCTACATACTTATGATTCCTTTGAATATGATAGGAACTGGAAGTATTGTGTACAGGTTGTTGCTATGTATGTTTCTGTTCTAAGATTTTAAGGTACCAGTTTTTTTTTATTCAAAAAAAAAGGAAAAAATCATTTCTTTTTAAATCTACTTTCTTTTTGAGTTTAATTTTGAAACAGAAATAGTTTGTTATAGCAAATACTCAAGATTAGAAATTTATTCCAGTTAAAAATACTTGTAAATATTTTTGAAAACCAAGATACTGAGTACAACTTTAAATGTGTCAAATTACAAATTTCTTAATTTACAAATTCAGGTTTATAACTTGAATTATTAAACTAAAATTGGATTTTTAAAATAAGAATAAAATTTTTAAGATGGGGGTTTAAGGAGCAGTATGGGTTTGTTCGAATTTTGTAATTTTGGCATTCTCTGGCGACCCACTGTCTTGTGATGGATGAGGCTTGGGCTGGCGATAGAGGGGCCTACGGGGAGTTGAGGAAAAATGGAGGGGTGGTCAACAGTTGATCGTGGCGGCGGCGGCAAACGTTTTTCTTTTGTAAACCTAGTTTTAGGTAAGTATGCTATTTCGATTTGTTCGCCATCTCTGGTTGACTGAGCGTCTCGTTCCTTTGGGAGATGGTTGAAGGCCTGACGATGAAGTGATGGCCAGAGTTTCGCATGGTACGGTGGTCGAGGTTTCAAGAACGACGTGGTTTTCAGGTTTTGGGTGAAGTGGCTATTACTATTCCAGGTTTTGGTTTTAAAAACTCGATTTTGAATTCGAGAGGTTGATGGAGATTCCGGAGGTTGGAAATGGATGCTTGAGTGATCGTCGACGTATTCGACGTCGTGGTGTCGACCGGAGATGGTCGGCGATGTTGTGCACGTACACCATGCAACTTGGTTTCTGGTGAGATTGAGGTCAGAGCAGGGAAGTGGACTCGAGATTCACTCGAGTAATTCATGTGTCTTGCTCGAAGTATGTAGGGGTTTGACTCGGAGTAGAAAAATTAGTACTCGAGTCAATTTTATCTTTGTTATAGGTTTTGCTATAAAACCTGTCTGTTTTATTATTAAAACAGAGTTATTTTTTTCGAATTTAAATGAAAGTTAAATTTAAAGCAGAATTTAAAACAGGGGTTTTAAATTCAAAGTTTAAGTTTGGATTCAAATGAACTTTTGAATCTTAAATTTTAAAATGAAAACTTAAAATATAAAGCAAGACTTAAATCAAGTTTTGAATTGAGCCTAAATATGGATTTAAGTTTACTATGAATCCAAATCTTGAATTTAAATCAGTTATGTAAATTTAAATATTGAACAAGTTTAAATGTTTTAAAGTAGATTTTAAAAATGATTGTGTTTTCAAATAAATGTTTAAACGTGATAAAATTCTTTATGAAAGGCTTCCTTAAATATTTGAATGAAAGTTAAATAAATTGTTTTAACTTGAATTTCCAAAGTTAAATAATTTATATATTTTAAGAAGCTAAATTTTTAAATAAAATAAAATAAAATTAAGTAATCTAGTTTTAAATTTTTTTATAAGTCTCTTATATGAGAAATGAATGTTCTTTATATTTAGTTTAAGATTTATAAAGTGATTTTAAAATTGATTTATTGTTTAAATGGTTAATCATTTTGGATCTTAAATTTTAAATGGAATTTAAATTTGAATTTAAAAGTTTAATGTTTAAATTACACTTAAATGATTAATGAAATCATTAATAAAGAAATTTATTATCTTAGAAATAATTAAGGTAATTAAAATGATTTGATTAATAAGGTAATTAAAGAATAATTTATTTTATTTATAAATTAATAAATTAAATTAATTAGGAAATTGGTTTAAAAGGTTGATTTAATTAATATGATAACTTAAGAATAATTTAACTAATTAAAGTGTTTGATAAATTAATTTATATCAAATGATTTGTAATTAATTAATCAGAATTTGGTAATTAATTCATAAGAAATTAATTTACTTGGAAATATATTAAATTGATTAGGATTAAACAATTAATTAATCATGCTTATAAATGATTATTAAATGCTTGACCTTACTTATGGATGATCGTATTATATGTGATACCTTGAATTGATTGCCCTATCTGATTTGTGATATTTTTTTCTATGGATTGAGCTGTGTATAAATTTATCCATTTATTTACATTAATATATATCTGTGATCTGTACGATAAGCGTTATAGTTATATTGCTTATCAACTATATTTCTGTGTTTTAATCTGTGATGATTGAAATAATGTTGCACTATTGTGTTAAACCCCTGGACCACACCATACACACAAATATGGATTTCACGAGGAAATCGATTAAGTCACAGATTTTTGAAAGGATTTTTAAAGTTGAATATTTAAATTCAAATGTTTTGAAAATGGATTGGGTTTAAAGTGAAAAGCAATTGAAATGGAATTTCAAAGATGAAATTTATTTTGAATAACTTGATTAAGTTTTGGAATTTAAATATTTTGATTTAAATTAGAATTCAATACTTGAAATTGAATTCTATGATTTGAAACTAGGGATTAACAATATTATACTAGTTATATATGAGTCAAACCATTTTTAAAGTATTGTTCTTTTGGGAATTTGAATTAACCCAAAGATTGTAACATGTATAAATGAAATAGGGTTTTTCCGAAGTAACACTGTTGTTTCTAAATGATAAAAAGCTTTCATAGGAGAAATGAATTTAAAATTTTATTAAAGGGATTTCAAGTAAAATGAAATAGTTTTCCAAGTTATAGATGAATATTTGGAAACGAATTTTTTTTGTGAATATTTAGGAACGATTTTAAAGCTATGAAACAATTCTTTGATTTAAAGATTTAAATGAATTAATCCAATTGAGATGGAATTGTTTTGAAACTGATGAATGAACCTTTGAGAAACTGGGTGAATTTTGTGAAATTAATCTTTTTGTTTAAAAGATTGGGAATGGTAATTGGTTTAAATCATTTGAAAGAAAATTTTGAATTATTAAGTTGTGACTTAATTGAAAATTCCATATCCATATATTTTAAGTGTTGCGCTCACTATTCGGGTTAGCCGGGAAAGGACCTTTGTGTCGTATAACCCATTTCGAATATGTGATTCGACGTTATGGATAGCATTTGAAGACCGACGGTGAAGACCGGGTATTTGCGAGAATGATAAGATGACCTATTGATTGTCTCTACACTGAGTTGCTCCGGTATAGAAATTCCCTAAGTGATGGAAAGTCAAATCGGGATTGTGAATACCCGGATTGCAAGGACTTCTTTGGAAGTGCCTTCGGTTCTGTTCGAACCCAGAACAGACATCTATGGATTGTATGTCTGACATTACAATCTGAGATATTAAGCAGATTTCTTTCAAATACATTTCTGTTGGTGGCGGAGAATTTATTCTCTTAGCTTAACACCCTTCTCCGAGACGTACGAGCTCAGAGGTTATGTAGTTGATGGTTATCAACGATATATTCCCAATTTGGTAATGTGACATGCTGAGTGTTGCTGTGAAATGATCATTGTTTGATCATTTGTGATATGATCATTTGTTTGATCATTTATCTTTGTGATCATTACTTTGATCATTTTTTGATCAAAGCGTGGCTTTTGTAAAAATCGTAGCTTTGTAGACGAGACTTCGTCGGACCTCACACCCCGAAATGGTCGAAACAGGAAAGATGCGGCAAGGTTATTGGGGGTAGCGCCCCTTAGGGTATGTGCATTTCCTTCTGGATAGAGGTGGTATCATGGTATGGAACCCAGATACTTAACCTATGTTGTTGCTGCAAATTTATTACTTTGTGGTTGTTGGTTATCGGGATCCCGGATAAAGGTTGGTTACGACCGGGGGATGGCATACTCGTGTCAGTAGTTACCCAGTTAGGGGTAATCCGGCCTTGTGTTGGCAGAGATCCGGTTAGGTTCTCGGGGACGTCCTTCCAGAGGCGTTTCCATGTGGTAATGGGAAGTTCCTTGGCCTGACCATTTGTTGGAAATCCAAAGAAACAATACGAACCTTTACGATTGCAAATTGTAGAACCTGCCTCCTCGGGAGGTAGCTATAGCGGGCATAATATAATGGTACCTATGCTGGATAATATTTATATTCTACTTTTGAAATGTTTTCTACACTATGCACTAATAATAATAATCAAATGATTTGATTTTGCATAGTAAGCATCTTTGACTAACATAAGAAGAAATCTCCTCCAAGTCTGTGTTTGCATTGTGTGTGTGGTGGGAGGTCTTATGGTAGTTACATTTTCAAAAAGCATTGCGCATTGACTTTAAAATCTTTTGTTGATTGTTTTAAAGGATAAACTGTTTTTGTTGCTCAACCAGTCCCATGACTGATCCGGAGTTTATTGTTTCTTTCCTAAACTCTGGATGCTCAAATTTTTTTTCTACACGGGCGGTCTAGAGTTGGGGTTTTCAGATAGTCAGGTTTAGTAGGTTATCTGGAGCTAGTTCAGTCTTTGGATGTGGACGAGACTTGCTTGTCTTGGTGAATCATGATGCTGGTTCGAGATGCTGCTGGAGTTCTCTTTTGAAGACTATCTTAGAGTTATATTGTTCCGCTGCTAGATGTTATCTATTTTCTTTTCCGCTGCTATTCTATTGTATCTTTGATGTATATTGATATCTATTGGATCATCTGTTGTATGAGATATTGTATCAAAGCTGTATGTCAATGTATTATTCTATTATTCCGCTGTGTTGTTTACTTAATGTTGTTATAAGCTCCGGCGACTCGGATTTGAACGGTCGAATCTACGACATTCGAGTACAATGTAAAGTATGGATGTCGATTTTTGAGCGCGAAAAATTCGTATTGTAACATTTGGTATCAGAGCTAAGGTAAACCTTTAGCTCAGGAGTATAACACATTAAGTAACTCGTTAGAGATAGGGTGAAGTATCCCTAGAATGAGAAATCCCTAAGATATCCGTTCGAATGCCTCTGTAAATTCGCTTACTATCCAGTGATAGTGAGTATGAGTGCAAGAAGAGGACGAGATAGGGGAAAGGAAAGTACCACTATAAATGGTCAATACCCTGTAACAGTGGAAATAACTTTCTTATCAATCTTCTTTGATTCAAATTTAAATTCTTTGATTATTCGTATCTTCATCGATTTCTTATCAGTTTTGGATTTAAACCTTAATGAATATGAATTTGAAATATTGAGATTGAAAATTTTAAATAAATTGGAAATTTTAAAAAATTGATTTAAATTGATTAATGAAATATGAAGCTAAATTTAAATTGTATTGATAAAGCGATTTCGTTTAAAACCAAATTTGAAATTCTATTGTGATTTCTTGGGTGGATCGAAGTCCGGAGGGGTACAAGTTGGTATATAATTTGAGATATTCTGACTTGGGTTTGGAATCTAATACCTAGTGTTTGAGAAATTGTGGAAGATTAAATCCATTTATCTATTATTTGGGTCTCGATATAATCTACGAACGGTTAGTTATCCCTTCGAACTAACCAATACCACTGCATATTTCATAGATTTGATAACCCGAGTATCTTGTGAAGTGTTAAATAGATTCATTTTTGTATCTATTGTTGATATTATGATTTGGTAAGCCAAATGCAGAATAGATATTCAGTTTGATTGGATGAAACATTCTTCATCTGTCTTAGTGTAACGACCCGCCTTTTTTGGACAGTTTAAACCGACGATCAAATACACATGTCGATTCCAAACTATTTAAAAGGGCAGATAGTTATTGGGGTAATTAAGAAAAGAAAAGGAAGGGAAATAAAGGAAATGAAACAACACAGAGTCTCACAGCGGAAGGCTAAAGTATAATAATAAAATAACAGTTCAGGAAGCTGTTAATTAAATGAATACATTTGAAATGAATACATTTGATTATTATTATACAACATTTATCAGAGTTACATACACAACAAATATCATACAACAATGCAGCGGAATGGAATGAATATAATAGTAGTAGATAAAATACCAAATCTTCGTCTCCGTCCTCCAAGGAAATGATCTTCAACCTAAACTGAAAACTCAGGACTGACCCGAGCGTAATGAAAAGACAAAACACTCGAGTCAGGACTAAAATATCCTTATGAAAGTTAAATCAATCGTAAATAAATATGAGTGTAACGGCGTCAGAGATGTTTACGGGGTTTGACATCTCATATCCAGTGTCATCGTGCGTGCAATAACTTAAGAGATGTTACGGGATTTTCCATCTCTCAAGGATCCGTGAAACTATCTACTATGTAGTAATATACGCTAAGTAGATAATGTCTATCAGTAATATAAAGTATCAAAATAGCGTTAAGGCGTTACCATAATCCCCCTTAACACATTTTATATTCCCAAAAGCATATACAAGACCGTAGTTTCCCCAAAACCGGAAGTCACCAGAGGGCAATCCATATACTCAAGGTACAAATCAAAACGTAGTGGTCGCGAATAGGATAATCAGTATGACAAGGTACATGAGGCAATACCAACTAGGATACTAGTAGTTGCGTGATCCGGACTGATGTTGGGCATAGCCAGCAGCTACCCCAACACCGCGAAACAACACTCCCAAATCAAGGGGTGCACCCAAATCAAATCACAAATGTAATAGATATGGTATCGAAGAAGTGTGTCCGCTAGAGGTGGCGAACCTCAATGGCCCGGCGCGGCTCCTGTTTTAGTCATGTCAGGGGTCATCCAATAATCGTTCTCTTTCTTCAGTCAACGCGTTCACCAAACCATCCACTTCATTCTGGATCATCACTCCGCGTATAATAGTTATTAAAGTGGTTTTCGGTATCGACAGAGAGTATGTCCATATCCGATCCCGGTCTCTTTAATAACTACGTATTATTACACCTTTGGCTCTTTATATTTCAAATCGATTCATAATTGATATCAAAATATCATATTCGCTTCAAAAATCAAATCCATTCAAATATCATCGTATCTTTCAAAATATCAGATTTCATATTTAAATTCAAGATTTAAATATAAACATTTCACCTTATTGACCAGCTTAGGATTTTAGAAAAATAGTTTTAAGTAATTTAAAAGTAGTTTTAAATAATTAAAATAGTTAAAAACACTTAAAATCTTTAAAATGGATTTAAAATAGAGAAATTAGTTTAAAATAATTTAAATTGGGTTAAGTAGATTTAAAATAGATTAAAATAGTTTAAGTATTCAAAATGGTTTATATAACAGAGTAATTTGGAAAACAAATTAAAACAGCTTCAAAATCAATCCATTTCAATTATAACTTCCCAATTCAAATCAATTTCAATTTCCATTCTACCGATTCAATTTCGATTTCAATTCAAAACAATGTCAACTTTTACTTCAAATCAATTCAATTCTACATTCACCTTTAATTAATTCAATTTCAATTTATATCGATTTGGAGCTTGCTTTCTCAAAATATCAATTTATAACACTTAACAAAATTTCCAACAATACTCAAGTTTAAATCCAAATTCCAAATATGATTCAATTCCAAACTCGATTTCAAAATATCATTTTCATATCACTTTTACTTAGTAATATTCAAAGCTCGAAATAATGTTCAATCTTTAAAATAAATAGATTTTTGAAATTCAATCATATCCAAATTTTTTATTTTTATTTTAAAGTCACAACTTAAATTATTTACCAATTTCTTTTAACCAAAATTTATTTCAACATTCCAACTCAATTTTTTTGACAAATTCGATTTCTATAAATTGATTTCTATTTATAACTTTTAAATCAAAACATTTAAATAAATTTTAAATCGACGATTTCAAAAATTATTTATTTAGCCAATTCGGTGTCCGTATATAATTTTCTATCCTATGGCCAAGTAATTTTTTTATTTCAATTAAATGTCAGGAATGAGTATACATTACTTAAATTAATCTCAGTATCATATGTATGCATAACAGGATCTATATAAGCAAATAAACATCCAAACATTCAATTATCAACCAATAGCATCCATCAAAATACATCATCCAATAAACAATACAATTCATGGCAGTTTCATAGTTATCAATGTCAGGTAATTTAATCGCAATTCAATTTTAATTTCAATTTAACTGTCAATTTAATTTTTCAACGGTTAATGCAAATGACAAGCTATATGACAATTAAATTTTTACCAAACAACGACAAATAAAATCATAACACTTCATAATATCAAATTTAACTAGCATAAAAATATTTAGTACGGTGTGAGCGTTATAAAACACTCACCTTGATTTTACGATTTTAAATCAAATCGAACGACGTTCGATTTAACTCAAAATTTTCTATAGCTCCAAATGATTCCAATCCAATTCCATAGCGTAGTATTCGACAATACGAACGCAACGCAACTTGTTTCGACCGATTCCGACCTCGCATGACAAAGTTAAGATGGTTTAAAGTTTATTCGGATTATAATATAAATAAAATTTACAACTTTAATTTAATTTTTAACCTTGCCAAACATCTGCCGTTCGTCCCTTGCATAGCCGATCAGGGCCGCACCCTAATCCTTCCTCACGCACGCGTATCATCTTCCAGGTAGTAAATCACGCAACTTGAACCCATTCATACGCCACTAGGGTTTGATTTTGCGACCTCCACGACGAACATGAACACGATCAGGTTACACCACTTCGAAGCCACCGCCTTACTCCACCTTCACCATCAATAGCCTGAAGCTCGGCCATCCCCTCTGCCTCGAATTGCGTGAAAAACGCAGCAGCTTAAATCTCGATTTCCCGTTGATCCGTGGCTCCGTTTTCGATCATCTCCGTATGGATTTGAAGCTTTCATCGTGCTCTACAACTTTGTAG
Organism: Allium cepa; assembly: GCA_030765085.1. NCBI lineage: Eukaryota > Viridiplantae > Streptophyta > Magnoliopsida > Asparagales > Amaryllidaceae > Allium > Allium cepa. Next base: position 483,502,004 of record CM060934.1, on the reverse strand, counting down.
TTGAGAGTTTTTGCTAATTGTTGATGGATTGAGAGGAAAATGAGGAAGAAGTTTCGAATTTTCGTGGCCATTGATTCAGTAAAATGGCGGCTAGGGCTGAAGTAAATTAGGGTTTGCAAAGTGAAAGGGTGAAGGTCCTTTTATAGAAAAAATTTCCCAATTTACTATTCATCGAAATTTTCCGAACTCCAAACGAAGCGTGCCGACTGGCGTTTCTAGGGTTTACCCCACGTTCCGGACACAATAGAATAGGTTTCGGAGGCTAATTCGATCATATGCGCGAGTTACGACAATAAACGATCAAATTTAAATTAAACCGATTCAACTAATTTCTATGCGTTTTGGCTTGCCCCGGACAAACGGTAAATCCGATTGACACGAAATTTGAAACCTTACAATAATATCACATTACGGATCCGATGAAACTAGTTTCGTCGAAATCCGAGACCGTTTGAAAAATGACTTTTTTTAACTCGCCAAATTAATATTAAAACAATTTCAACGCGTTTCGAGCTGCCACGGTCAAACGACAACTCCGATTGCTACGAAAATTGAAATCCGATAATAACTAACTATTACGGATCCAATGGAACTAGTTTTGTCCAATTCTGAGACTGTTCAAAAATTGGCTATTTTCCAGTCGATAATTAAATATTAAATATTCAATTTTCACAAATTTACTTTTAATTCGATTTTAAAAGTTCTACAACATCATTCTAACTTTAATATGATAAAATAAAAAATTTCAAATCATTTTTAATCATATTAAACCCGTTATTTAATTTATCCAATAAATTCCAAATATTTAATTTAGACAATTTCGCTTATCCAATAATTCATTATCTTTTGAAATATTGAAATTGAACTTATAAGATTCAACTTTTAAAACCATTTCAAAATTTAGAACACTATTTTCATTTTACAGTTATTCAATTATTCAATTATTCAATTAGTTTTAAATATTTAATTTAAACAATTTACGTGTTCAATATTCAATATTTGATTTCAAATAGATTTTACATATCAATCAACTACTCTCTTATACCAAATGAATTCAACATTTATCACCCTATTCGACTATCGATTGCAAAGGAATTTACTAAGTAGCATTTATTTTTCATTACTTGGATAATTGTTGCAATTCATTCCTGTTATTATTATTCCAAATGAATTACAAAATTTTTTTCTAACATTAAATCACGAAATCTTATTAAATTAGCTATTTTAATTATCGAAAATTTACGGGTCGTTACACTTAGTTTCGTGCCTGCGAACTTCGAGGACGAAATTCCTTTTAAGGGAGTAAATCTGTAATGATCCCGAATTTTAATCAATTTTAAATTGATAATTAAATTAATTTTTGATTTAAAATTGTGAAATTAAATGATAAATTGATTTGAGTTTTTCCAATGTTCAAATAAATTATGTTATTTATTAATAAAGAAATGGTTTCTTTTATAAAATTTTTTTTTATTAAATAAGGAGTTATTCTTAAAACAATATTTATAATAAAATGTCCTTACAAATGAATTCTTATTTTAGACAGAAATTGTTATTTCAAATTATTTATATATATATATATATATATATATATATATATATATAGTATGTGTGTTTTGAAAGAAGCCATGATTTAAAAAAAATTCAAAATGAAGTTTTTCGAAAACGTTTAAAATGAAATAAACCTTATAAATATTAAAGCCTAAGTATAAAATCAAATAATGGTTATAAACATAAGTATAAAAATAAATAAAGTTGAATACAAAACCAATGAATACAAGATGATAAGCAATAGTTAAAGATTAATATGTAAGTCAAACTAACTATTGAGGTTAGAAATAAATGAATACACTTAGTTACAATTTTAACAACATTATTAAAATAGAAATCTATTTATATTATTAAGTCATAAGAAAAGAAAAGAAACGACACTTAAATATGAAACAAAGTTGTAAATAAATATGCAAAGTAAACAAAACAAAGTAAAATAACAAACAAAAAAAAACCTTTTAGCCACCAAATCAATATCGTCTCGGCCAAACAAGAATCATCTCAGCCTATAAACAAAGAAAATATTTATAAAACAAATTTAACCATATATACATGTAAAAATAAAATAGTATAAGCTTATAAAAAAATAGGACATTGCATTTAATGCCACATCCCCTCAGCACAAATTGATATCATCTTCAACCATGCCTATTATACAAAATATTTAATCACTTGTACAAACAACATTATAATACACTGTACTAACTATACCAGCCTGTAAGCTCCATTCTCTTATATATCAATCTTCTTCATTTCGTTCAAAACTGAGTACATATGAAGTAAAAATCCATTTCAAACTATAAATAAACTTCAACTTAAACAATCCAAACAAAACAAACTAGAGATCAAGGAGGCAAGTTTAGCTAAGAATTTCAAATCCTGTGCTAAAAAGTGGAAACTCTGTTCTCTGTTCATCTCTTTAAAGGTGAGTAACATATTTTTTTAAGACTTGAATCTATTGCATAGATATGTCTGTGAATAAGTATGTTCCTACATACTTATGATTCCTTTGAATATGATAGGAACTGGAAGTATTGTGTACAGGTTGTTGCTATGTATGTTTCTGTTCTAAGATTTTAAGGTACCAGTTTTTTTTTATTCAAAAAAAAAGGAAAAAATCATTTCTTTTTAAATCTACTTTCTTTTTGAGTTTAATTTTGAAACAGAAATAGTTTGTTATAGCAAATACTCAAGATTAGAAATTTATTCCAGTTAAAAATACTTGTAAATATTTTTGGAAACCAAGATACTGAGTACAACTTTAAATGTGTCAAATTACAAATTTCTTAATTTACAAATTCAGGTTTATAACTTGAATTCTTAAACTAAAATTGGATTTTTAAAACAAGAATAAATTTTTTTGGATGGGGGTTTATGGAGCAGTATGGGTTTGTTCGAATTTTGTAATTTTGGCATTCTCTGGCGACCCACTATCTCGTGATGGATGAGGCTTGGGCTGGCGATAGAGGGGCCTACGGGGAGTTGAGGAAAAATGGAGGGGTGGTCAACAATTGATCGTGGCGGCGGCGGCAAACGTTTTTCTTTTGTAAACCTAGTTTTAGGTAAGTATGCTATTTCGATTCGTTCGCCATCTCTGGTTGACCGAGCGTCTCGTTGCTTTGGGAGATGGTTGAAGGCCTGACGATGAAGTGATGGCCAGAGTTTCGCATGGTATGGTGGTCGAGGTTTCGAGAACGACATGGTTTTCAGGTTTTGGGTGAAGTGGCTATTAACTGTTCCAGGTTTGGGTTTTAAAAACTCGATTTTGAATTCGAGAGGTTAATGGAGATTCCGGAGGTCGGAAATGGATGCTTGAGTGATCGTCGACGTATTCGACGTCGTGGTGTCGACCGGAGATGGTCGGCGAAGTTGTGCACGTACACCGTGCAACTTGGTTTCTGGTGAGATTGAGGTCGGAGTAGGGAAGTGGACTCGAGATTCACTCGAGTAATTCATGCGTCTTGCTCGAAGTATGTAGGGGTTTGACTCGGAGTAGAAAAATTAGTACTCGAGTCGATTTTATCTTTGTTATAGGTTTTGCTATAAAACCTGTCTGTTTTATTATTAAAACAGAGTTATTTTTTTAAATTTAAATGAAAGTTAAATTTAAAGCAGAATTTAAAACAGGGGTTTTAAATTCAAAGTTTAAGTTTGGATTCAAATGAACTTTTGAATCTTAAATTTTAAAATGAAAACTTAAAATATAAAGCAAGATTTAAATCAAGTTTTAAATTAAGCCTAAATATGGATTTAAGTTTACTATGAATCCAAATCTTGAATTTAAATCAGTTTTGTAAATTTAAATATTGAACAAGTTTAAATGTTTTAAAGTAGATTTTAAAAATGAATGTGTTTTCAAATAAATGTTTAAATGTGATAAAATTCTTTATGATAGGCTTCCTTAAATATTTGAATGAAAGTTAAATAAATTGTTTTAACTTGAATTTGCAAAGTTAAATAATTTATATATTTCAAGAAGCTAAATTTTTAAATAAAAAAAATTAAATTAAGTAATCTAGTTTTAATTTTTTTTATAAGTTTCTTATATGAGAAATGAATGTTCTTTTATTTAGTTTAAGATTTATAAAGTGTTTTTAAAATTGATTTAATGTTTAAATGGTTAATCATTATGGATCTTAAATTCAAAATGGAATTTAAATTTGAATTTAAAAGTGTAATGTTTAAATTACACTTAAATGATTAATGAAATCACTAATAAAGAAATTTATTATCTTAGAAATAATTAAGGTAATTAAAATGATTTAATTAATAAGGTAATTAAAGAATGATTTATTTTATTTATAAATTAATAAATTAAATTAATTAGGAAATTGGTTTAAATGGTTGATTTAATTAATATGATAACTTAAGAATAATTTAATTAATTAAAGTGTTTGATAAATTAATTTATATCAAATGATGTGTAATTAATTAATCAGAATTTGATAATTAATTCATAAGAAATTAATTTACTTGGAAATAAATTAAATTGATTAGGATTAAACAATTAATTAATCATGCTTATAAATGATTATTAAATGCTTGACCTTACTTATGGATGATCGTATTATATGTGATACCTTGAATTGATTGCCCTATCTGATTTGTGATATTTTTTTCTGTGGATTGAGCTGTGTATAAATTTATCCATTTATTTACATTAATATATATATGTGATCTGTACGATAAGCGTTATAGTTATATTGCTTATCAACTATATTTCTGTGCTTTAATCTGTGATGATTGAAATAATGTTGCACTATTGTGTTAAACCCCTGGACCACACCATACACATACAAATATGGATTTCACGAGGAAATCGATTAAGTCACAGATTTTTGAAAGGATTTTTGAAGTTGAATATTTAAATTCAAATGTTTTGAAAATGGATTGGGTTTAAAGTGAAAAGGAATTGAAATGGAATTTCAAAGATGAAATTTATTTTGAATAACTTGATTAAGTTTTGGAATTTAAATATTTTGATTTAAATTAGATGTCAATACTTGAAATTGAATTCTATGATTTGAAACTAGGGATTAACAATATTATACTAGTTATATATGAGTCAAACCATTTTTAAAGTATTGTTCTTTTAGGAATTTGAATTAACCCAAAGATTGTAGCTTGTATAAATGAAATAGGGTTTTTCCGAAAAACGCTGTTGTTTCTAAATGATAAAAAGCTTTCATAGGAGAAATGAATTTAAAATTTTATTAAAGGGATTTCAAGTAAACTGAAATAGTTTTCCAAGTTATAGATGAATATTTGGAAACGAATTTTTTTTGTGAATATTTAGGAACGATTTGAAAGCTATGAAACAATTCTTTGTTTAAAGATTTAAATGAATTAATCCAATTGAGATGGAATTGTTTTGAAACTGATGAATGAACCTTTGAGAAACTGGGTGAATTTTGTGAAATTAATCTTTTTGTTTAAAAGATTGGGAATGGTAATTGGTTTAAATCATTTGAAAGAAAATTTTGAATTATTAAGTTGTAACTTAATTGAAAATCCCATATCCATATATTTTAAGTGTTGCGCTCACTATTCGGGTTAGCCGGGAAAGGACCGTTGTGTCGTATAACCCATTCCGAATATGTGATTCGACGTTATGGATAGCATTTGAAGACCGGTGGTGAAGACCGGGTATTTGCGAGAACGATAGGATGACCTATTGATTGTCTCTGCACTGAGTTTCTCCGGTATAGAGATTCCCTAAGTGATGGGAAGTCCAATCGGGATTGTGAATACCCGGATTGCAAGGACTTCTTTAGAAGTGCCTTCGGTTCTGTTCGAACCCAGAACAGACTTGTATGGATTGTATGTCTGACATTACAATCTGAGATATTAAGCAGATTTCTTTCAAATACATTTCTGTTGGTGGCGGAGAATTTATTCTCTTAGCTTAACACCCTTCTCTGGGACGTACGAGCTCAGAGGTTATGTAGTTGATGGTTATCAGCGATATAATCCCAATTTGGTAATGTGACATGCTGAGTGTTGCTGTGAAATGATCATTGTTTGATCATTTGTGATATGATCATTTGTTTGATCATTTATCTTTGTGATCATTACTTTGATCATTTTTTGATCAAAACGTGGATTTTGTAAAAAGCGTAGCTTTGTGGACAAGACTTCGTCGGACCTCACACCCCGAAATGGTCGAAACAGGAAAGATGCGGCAAGGTTATTGGGGGTAGCGCCGCTTAGGGTATGTGCATTTCCTTCTGGATAGAGGTGGTATCATGGTATGGAGCCCAGATACTTAACCTATGTTGTTGCTGCAAATTTATTACTTTGTGGTTGTTGGTTATCGGGATCCCGGATAAAGGTTGGTTACGACCATGGGATGGCATACTCGTGTCAGTAGTTACCCAGTTAGGGGTAACCCGGCCTTGTGTTAGCAGAGATCCGGTTAGGTTCTCGGGGACGTCCTTCCAGAGGCGTTTCCATGTGGTAATGGGAAGTTCCTTGGCCTGACCATTTGTTGGAAATCCAAAAAAACAATACGAACCTTTACGATTGCAAATTGTAGAACCTGCCTCCTCCGGAGGTAGCTATAGCGGGCATAATATAATGGTACCTATGCTGGCTAAGATTTATATTCTACTTTTGAAATGTTTTCTACACTATGCACTAATAATAATAATCAAATGATTTGAATTTGCATAGTAAGCATCTTTGACTAACATAAGAAGAAATCTCCTCCAAGTTTGTGTTTGCATTCTGTGTGTGGTGGGAGGTCTTATGGTAGTTACATATTCAAAAAGCATTGCGAATTGACTTTAAAATCTTTTGTTGATTGTTTTAAAAGATAAATTGTTTTTGTTGCTCACACCAGTCCCATGACTGATCCGGAGTTTATTGTTTCTTTCCTAAACTCTGGATGCTCAAATTTTTTTTCTACATGGGCAGTCAAGAGTTGGGGTTTTCAGATATTCAGGTTTAGTAGGTTATCTAGAGCTAGTTCAGTCTTTGGATGTGGACGAGACTTGCTTGTCTTGGTGAATCATGATGCTGGTTCGAGATGCTGCTGGAGTTCTCTTTTGAAGACTATCTTAGAGTTATATTGTTCCGCTGCTAGATGTTATCTATTTTCTTTTCCGCTGCTATTCTATTGTATCTCTGATGTATATTGATATCTATTGGATCATCTGTTGTATGAGATATTGTATCAAAGCTGTATATCAATGTATTATTATATTATTCCGCTGTGATGTTTACTTAATGTTGTTATAAGCTATGGCGACACGGATTGAACGGTCGAATCTACGGCATTCGAGTACAATGTAAAGTATGGATGTCGATTTTCAAGCGCGAAAAATTCGTGTCGTCACATTCGTCGATTTTGGAAATCGCTCGATTTAATCGACAAGTTAAAATAGACTTCCGGGGCACAGTCTCGGAATTCGACGAAACCAGTTTCAAATTGGATCCGTAATAGTTAGTTATTATCGGATTTCAATTTTCGTAGCAATCGGAGTTGTCGTTTGACTCCGGCAGTTTAAACGCTTAGAAAATACTTTGATCGATTTAATTTAAAATTGATCGTTTATTTCCGTAACTCGTGCATACAATCAAATTAGCTTCCGAAACCAGTTCCACTGTGTCCAGAACGCGGAAAAACCCTAGAAACGCCATTTGGAACGCGTAGTTTGGAGTTCGTTTGCGTAAGATGTTAAATTGAGAATTAGATTAAAATAATATTAATTATGTTATATGTACATTATATTGCTCAAACCCTAGCCTATAAGGAGCCGCCGCCTTTATTTCATTTCAATGGCCGAAACTCCTCGACCTTCACCTTCGATTTGAGATCAATCCGTCAAGCAATCGCGAAAACTTCCAACTGGAATTGCGTAGAGGTCTGCGAGATGCTTGGATCCAACGGTCAAGATCGTCTAGAGCGGAGCAGATTGACGGCAATTGAGCCTTGAACGGTGCACATTCGTCCGCGTTTTGACGCGCCTGGAGATGGCTGAGCGCCGCGGGGGTGAGGACATAGATGCAGCGAGGGTAGGGCGTTTGTATGGTGGCGCAAGATCGAGCTCAAGGTGATGGTGGCGGGTGCGGCATCAAGCCCTAGGCCGGTTGTTGGGTTCGATTTCCTATAGCGTGCTCACATGGGAGAAGAACGATGGAGCGGCCGAGATTTTCTTTACGTGATGTGCGGCCAGGATCTGGTATTGTAAAAAAAGAACTTGTTTTAAATTTAATTCAAACTTTACAATTTAATATCTCGCTCGTACGTTATCGAAATTTGACGAAATAGGAGACGCCGGGATCGCACAGGTGAGCACTACACAGTGGTACTGTTTTGGAATCATTCCGAGTAAGTAAAAATTTAGGTTAAATCGAACACCGCTCGGTTTAATTTAAATTCCTAAACGCTCACCAAAACTCAAAGTGAGTTAATCTCACTCACATCTAGGTACCAGTATTTGAATGGCTAATATTTAAATGTTTGATAGGTTGTTCAGCTGAATATGATAGTTGTTATCAAATTTGATCGATATATATATATATGTATTGTTCTGCTCATATCTGTGGATGGAGGGAAACAGGTTGGAGGGATCCAACTGGATTCCTCACACTATAGTAATTATTTTTATAATCGTTGATGCAATCTATTTATAACTTGTGATAAATAACTTTGGAATTAAGTTGTACTGTGATATTGTTGAATAAGTATGAACCCAGAATTTTAATTATAAATGGATTTAATTGGGTTTTTAAGAAATAAAAGAAATTGTTATATAAAGAATTTAAAGGAATAAAATTTGGATTCGGTTTGGATGAAGAATGAAATTTGTAAATTTGGAATTATAAATAAAGTGGATAATTTATCTGTTGATAAATGTGGAAGTATGGCTTTCTGGTGAGAAATTATATAAGAAGTTATAAAGTGTTAAAAATAATGATGGGTTATTTTGATAATGAATAGTGTTTTGCCTGGAAATTAAAATATATTTTCAATAAAACTTTCCAAATATAAATTAGCAGTTTAAATGCATATAAAAATATATTTTGAAATACTATGTTAAACCATTGGAATTTCGTAGATATTTGTTTAAGAAATTCCTTAAGTATGATTTTTCATTAAATAACTTATAATAGTTTATTTAAAAATATTTCAACCCATACTTTGAAGTGATTTCCGGGAATGGGAAAAATATGTTTGAGCTTCGAAAAAAGTTAATTTTAAACATGGAAAGGAAATTTATGTTGTTAAAACATAAATTTGAATTGAAATAAATCGACAGAATTTATAATAAGGATTTTCTGGGATAGTTTGAGTGGGAGTGAGTTTCCCTGGAAAACCAAGTTCGAGATTTAAACAGATTTTATTAAAAGAAATTTTAAAGTTTAAACTTGTTTAAAAGAGTGTTTTGAAAATTATTATTTTAGAGTAACTAATTAATAAATTAGCAATAGTGATTATTTGCGAATACATTATTAATTATTTTTACAAATGGATTTATTTAAAGGCTAGTTTTGACCTAAGTTATTTGAAATTAGTATTAATCTTTTTAAAACTCTACTTTTAAATTTAGTTTAACTAAACCCTTATTTAAAATCAAATTTTATATCTTAATAAATGGTTTTACTTTACATATTTGAAATTATATTTTTGAGTAAATCACTAGAAGTAAAGTTTACATATTTTAAGGTATATTTTAGTATAAAGTATTCTAACAGTTTAAAATCTAATTGGTTTGAACTAGGTTATTTCCAATGGGAATAAAGGGTAAAGAATTTACCTTGTAAAGAAGAACTTTGGGAAATTGTTTTTAAATGAGTTTGAAAATTTAGAAATATATCTTGTAAAGATATTTGAGGCAAATAAATAATGTGGGAAATTATTTATTGTGTGATGGATGTTGTGAATATAAATTGATAGTTAAATCACCGACTATCTATATTGGACAAATGTGATGATCGTTTGAAGAGACCGGGATCGAGATTTATTTCTCGAAAAGCACTTTGATCTGGTTTGTACGTTTCGTGGAAAAACGTGTTCGGAGTCGAAGATGGAGTAGTGAAGTGCAAGGGCTAGTCGCTACTAATCCTAAGGATATTTCCAAAATGGATGTAGTAGGAGTAGTGCCTTCGGTTTCGTTCGATCCCGGGACGGACTTGTATGGACGAATGCCTTCGGAACATCGTCAGGTGGGCGATGGGCATTCTAAGTGAAATGTTCTAAAAGGTAATGCTTGGCCTCAAGCCTCATCAAATGGGAATGACTGAAAATTAGGGGTTATGCTGCAAGGCTTTCATGGGTAGCCCCCACTTGAGAGTAAGGTCATCCCTGTCTAGATGTCCCTTTTGATTTCGACTTAGTGGTGCGGTTGCTGATCCCAACCGCCGGGTGATCTTATTTGGAACTGTCCAGTAAGGGACAGTTCCGGTCTTGTGTTGCAGGGGAGCGGGCGTACTCCTCGGTACTGTGATCTAGACCACGTACTGTGACAGGTGGTACCCCAGTGACTAGTCATTGTTGGAAATCCATTCTCCCTACGAGCTTTGTACAAGTTTTGTTTGTACTACCACTCTGTGGCTAGTAGCTGGAATTTAATAGATGTAACAATTTCGGCTATTCTATAAGTATTTGTATATCGACCCTATTATAATATCAGAGTATTTCTATAAAAAGTGTTTTAGCTATCGTAAGGTAAAAACCCGACATGTTTATTTGTGGCGCGGTCTTACGAGATGCTTTTATTTTCAAAGGATTTTCGAAACTTTAATAATCAATTTGGATGCATTATTATCAGCTGGTATTCCAGACTGACTCGGGTGTTATTTTATTATAATGCTCGGGTCAGACCGAGTATTATATGTTCAAGACAGGATGCTATGGAGAAGAAGAGGAGCTGGAGTCTGAGACGTATTATACGTACTTGTATATTTAACCACTGCTGTGATTATATGGATTTGTCTGTTTGGTAATATTGTTGTATGAGATACTTTGATGATATGATTTATAAAACAGATATAGTTTCATTTTGTGTAAAGATCTATTATTGATTATTATATTTTATTCCGCTGCAATTGTGAGATTTTGATATTGTTTAGTTTCTTCTTCTTCTATCTCTTCTTCTTTAACCCTAATGGTGCGTATTTGTGTTCCACTTGAGTTAATTGATGTAGAATAGTGTTGACTCTAGGGTTACGGATTTGCGGGCTGTTACAACATAAGCTTAGATATCTTAATCCTCTTATTTTATAAATTCTAGTTATTAAAGTGGTTTTCGGTATCGACAGAGAGTATGTCCATATCTGATCCTGGTCTCTTTAATAAATACGTATTATTACACCGATGGCTCTTTTACATTTCAAATCAATTCATAATTGATATCAAAATATCATATTCGCTTCAAAAATCAAATCCATTTCAAATATCATCATATCTATTCAAAATGTAAGGTTCCGTTTCGAAAATCATTTTTCTTTCGCCACAATATCTCATTTCGAAATTCGAAATCACTTCGAATTTCCTTTCAGGTTGCAACTTCATTTAACCCAATTCGTATTTAAATTCAAGATTTAAATATAAACATTTCACCCTATTGACTAGCTTGAAATTTTAGAAAATAGTTCTGAGTAGTTTAAAAGTATTTTAAATAGTTAAAATAGTTAAAATAGTTAAAATACTTAAATATTTAAATGGATTTCAAATAGATAAATTAATTTAATATAGTTAAATGGATTTAAGATAGATTAAATATAATTAAACAGGTAAATAGCTTTAAATCAGATTAAATATAATTAAAATAAATTAAATTGGTTAATTAGTTTAAAATAAATTAAACAGGGTTAAGTAGATTTAAAATAGATTAAAATAAGTTAACATGGTTTAAGATAGGTTAAAATAATTTAATATAGTTAATGTAGGTTAAAATAGTTTAAGTATTTAAAAATGGTTTATATAACAGAGAAATTTGGAAAACAAAATGAAACAGCTTCAAAACCAAATCATTTCAATTATAACTTCCCAATTCAAATCAATTTCAATTTCCATCCTATCGATTCAATTTCGATTTCAATTCAAATCAATGTCAACTTTGGCTTCAAATTAATTCAATTCTACATTCACCTTCAATTAATTCAATTTCAATTTATATCGATTTGGAGCTTGATTTTTCAAAATATCAATTTATAACACTTAACAAAATTATCCTTAAATATTCAAATTTAAATCCAAATTTCAAATATGATTCAATTCCAAGCTCAATTTCAAAATATCATTTTTATGTCACTTTTACTTAGTAATATTCAAAGCTCGAAATACTGTTCAATCTTTAAAACAAATAAATTTTTGAAATTCAATCATATCCCGATTTTAATTTCAAAGTCTCAACTTAAATTATTTAACAATTTCTTTTAACCAAAATTTATTTCAACATTCCAAACTCAATTTGCGATAAATTCGATTTCTATAAATTGATTTTATTTTTAACTTTTAAATCAAAACATTTAAATAAATTTCAATCAACAATTTTAAAAATTATTAATTTAACCAATCCGGTGTCCGTATATAATTTTCTACCCTATGGCTAAGTGATTAGTTATTTCAATTAAATGTCAGGGATGAATATCATTAAAATCAAATCATAGTGTCAAATGTATGCATAACAGGATATATATATATATATATATATATATATATATATATAGGCAAATAAACATCCAAACATTTAAATATCAACCAATAACATCCATCGAAATACATCATCCAATAGACAATACAATTTACGGCAATTTCATAATTATCGATATCAGTAACTTAATCGCAATTAAATTTTTAATTTTAATTTGTCTTTCAATTTTAATTTTCTAGCATTAAATTCGATGACAAATCTAGATGACGATTTTAGTTTATCAAACAACAACAAGTAAAATTGTATCACTTCATACTGTCAAATTTAACCAGCATAAAGATATTCTAGTACGTTGTGAGCGTTAGAAAACACTCACTTTGATTTTTCCGTTGTCACCGAGACGTTCCGGTTTGGAACTAAACCGGACGACTCCCGATTTTAGCCCAAATTCCAACTGTCTCCAAATCCTTCCAAACTAGTTTCATTTCGAAGCTCTCGCCATCACAATCGCAATGCAAAAAGTCTTGTCTCAATCGGACCTCATATGTAGAAGTTATATATTTTTAAGTTATCGACATTTGAATTTATAAAACAATTTAAATTATAATTAAATTAACCCATACCCAAAGCAAAGAAGCCCAATAACTCCATCTTCCCTAAATTCCTATACGTGCACGAGAAAAACAACCCACCAAGTCGTGCACTAATCCCCGATGATACGGAGGTACAGGCGATGAAAATCAAAACCGATCGTGCCGCCACCTCCTCTCGATTTCCATCTCCCGGACCCCTCACATCGAAGCTCGGCCCCTCCTATCAAATCGCATGCGAACCACTCCTCTTCGGCCAAGGCCAGGTTGCACGACCCAAAATGCCACCGAGCTTCACCAAAACGCAAGTCTAGATGCCATTCGACGAGGAAAATCAAAATACGAGCTTTATTTCTCGAATCGATGAATGAAAACGAAGTGAAGCTTAACCCTAGCTTCAAAATCTCACGTCTTCACTGTTGCACTCCCAAACTCCAACTCGCATCAGGACAAAAGCATACTGGATCGAAGCAAACGATGAAATAGGAATTTTAGAGAAGGTTTCGTGATTTTTAATCGAGTATTTGAAGAGAAAGAAATTTTTGAAGTATTGATTTATTACTTTCTTATTGCCTGAAGCTTGCGTGCAAATAAAGAAGAAGGTGAGTATGCGTGTATGAATAGGAAATAGGTACTAGGGCGTCGTCTGATAAGAAGAAACAGACAGATGTGAAGGGTATGGTCAAATCAAATTTATATATATATTAATTAAATTTTCAAACCGCCTTAATTACGCAACTCAAAATCTTGAAACCCTATCGAGGCGTGCCGCTAAGCGTTTACAATGTTTTACCTACATTACGAACACAATGGAACATGTTTCAGGGCCTAATTCGATATTATGTGCGAGTTACGGAAATAAACGATCTATTTTAAATTAAATTGATTAAATTAATTTCTAAGCGGTTTGAGCTGCCACGGTCAAACGATAACTCCGATTGCTATGGAAATTGAAACCTGATAAAAATAAACTATTACGGATCTAATGGAACTGGTTTAGTCGACTTTCGAGACTGTGTCCCGGAAGGCTATTTTAACTCGTCGGTTAAATCGACGACTTTTCAAAATTTACAGAATTGCTTAAAATTCCAATTTTAAAATCTTATTAACTCTATTATAATCCAAATATAACTTATATCACTCTATTTTCATACGTTAGAATTTCAATATCAAATTAATCATATCTATTCGGAATTTAATTATTCAAATATCTGTAATATTAAATTTAAACAAATTTGATTATTCTTAAATCACTATCTTTTGAAATATTCAATCGAACTTATCAAATTAACTTTTGAAACAATTCAAATTATAGAACAACCATTTCCATTAAACAGTTATTCGATTCCCGGTATTCAATTATTCAATGAATTCCAATATTAAATTTAAACAATTTAATTGTTCAATATTTGACGGATTTCAATATTGGATTTTAAATAAATTTTCGTTATCGGTCGATTACTTTATTACATCAAATGAATTCCACGCTATTATTTAACTTCAGTTAGAGATAATTCACTCAACTAATATATACTTTCATTTCAATTGCAATTGGTTCCCAAATTCAATTCGACTAACTAAATGAATAGGTAACTTAAATAATTATCGCCATTAACTTTTAAATCACACTTATAAGTTTATTATTTACAAACAAGTGTCACAATTTCTTATATAATACAACTTCATTCCATTACCATTGACTATATATTATTTCAATTGATTTGGGATTTCATTCAATTCATAAATAATTAACTTAGATAAAGTTTGTTGCAAATCATTCTAGTTATTATTATCATAAATAAATTACAAAGTTTTAATTCTTCCCACATTAAACCATGAAATCTTATTAAATTAACTATTTTAATTATCGAAAATTTACGGGTCGTTACAAATGTGATCTCCTTCTTCTTCCATCTTCGGATATTCGAGTGCGCTCGAATCAACGAATTTGAAGTCGATTCACGGAATCTCGTGCGCGAGATCAACGTCGAAGAATCGTAGATCTTCTAACGCGGAATCGTGCGCGATCAACGTGTTGAAGATAGCTAGAATCCATTATCTCGTGGATTTGGGCATTTATCATTCTACCCGGTTTACTTGACACGAATTCAGTTCGTGAGGAAGAAAGTTTGCGTCAATTTGTATCAAAACATTAATAGCATGTCAAGTTTGTTATTCCGCTGCGTCACTAGTCTTAACGGATGTATCGATATCCTTTCTCGAAACATCTTGATGAAGAATATTCAAATAAAATGTTATTTTACATGGTGATCAATTACTCAAGATTGCATCCATTTGCAGCTACAATCACATAACATTTCACTTAAGGATTTTCTTATTTATATATTTTAACTTAATTACTTAATTAATTACATCACTAGAAATCAAATACCTTTATTATGAGCTATACCGATCTTTAAGTTAGATATGTGTAAAAAAATTATAATTGCCTCTAGGACATACACCTAGCTCTATCAATCTTCCACTTGTACTTGGGTCAATTATGGAATCTTATTCTGATTCCTCTAATTAGTTTTCTAAAAACAATTAAACTAATCCCTTAGTAAATGGATATGTTATATTATCTTAGCTATCTACCATGCCAATCAACTATCTGTGACGTTGATAAACCATCTTTACAATATGGAACCGTTCGAAGTATAGTCTCTGCTTTTAGCAAGCTATAGATTCTTTTATGACTAAATCGCAACATTGTTGTCGCATAACAATGCTATGTGATTCTCAATATTTGGAATCACCCCTAGCTCATATATATTTATAAGCAGTACTTCTATCATAGCGCTATTTAAGGTGATGTACTTAGCATTTTAATTGAATCGACCACAAACTTTTGTTTGGAACATTTCCACCTTGAAGCTCCTTAAATAAGGTTTGAACATGACTTTAGGATTGACATATATGTCACTTATGAAGTTCGAGTCCAAATACTCCTCATAAGGTGTTCTTTTTTCTATAGACAATTCTATACTATTTCATAAATACTCGAGAACACTCTAAATTATCAAGTGATGATCTTAATTTGGATTCTCTACTCACTCAATGTACCAATTACATAAGAGATTAGTAGTATAGTAGACATCATAGCATGTATGATAATTCATATTACTGATGTATAAGGAATCTATCATATATGCTCCATATTAAATAAATAATATGGTGTCGATTTATATCATTCAAGAAAATCCCAACATCCTTATATACTTATTACAAAAGATGTCTTTCCAAATTCGATGTCGAGTGATAAACTATTGAAACAAAACGATTTTCACATGGGTACATTATTAACAATCATAAGTTTGTTATTTACTTATAGTTTTAGAAATATTTTGGTACTCTTGTAGTTCTTCCTTATAGCATATGCTTCCTTTGTAATTTGACTAAATTTCAAACTGTTTATTTTTCTACCAAAATGTATGCTCAATTTTGATGCTTATAGAACGATACTTTCATTTCAGTTTTCAATTCATATTTGAAACCCACAAACTCGGTATATCATCCATTGACTTCGAGTCACTTCGATTCTTTTGTGCAAACATCATGATCTGAATCATTATTTAGAACTTCTGTTTCAACATATTTCAACCAAAACTCAAAACCATATTGACCGATAATTTTTTACATAAAATCAAACATTATTCAAGCACATTGAATGAAAAATTTGTTATGTTAATTTCAACAGTTGAAATTTATGAAATTATTCTTATCAACGTTGTTTACTATATTCCAACTGCATCGGTTTTCTTCTCGAAGATACATTTATCACCGATGGATCATATTCCCTCGGGTATAAGTATCAAAATTATATTTTGATATTGTACTTGTAATCCATTCTGGATTTGTGCATTGTGTCATATAGAAAAGTCAATAATCTTCATGGCTTATTGACAATTGAGGAAATTCTTTTCATAACATCGATAGGAAACTCATAGTTTCTCTTCATTGTGCGAGAATTCTTACTAGATATTTTAATGTGCCATGTCTATTTTTTAGTTGGTTAATTTCATTTCATCTTACATAATTAGTTTTATCTTTGGATCGTATCCAAATCCAGTTTAGTACCCGTAATTTCTAAATGAAACCCTTTGTCCTGAAGTTAGTGATTCTTGAAACAACGATTGTTTCTTAGTATAACGAAATGGGAATTCATAAACACCTTTATATATGTACAAAATAGATTTAGTTTTGAGTTACAAAACTTTTTTTCGTAACATAAGTTGATCAATCAATATTGATTGGTCCCAAACTTCTTTGGAGTGGTCAAAACAAGATCTCTACCAACAAGTATTACATGCAATCTCTCAACTAACACAACCTGTTAACTCTTGACCTAGGAAATGTAGGGGTTTCTTATAAACTCTTATCTTTTATGGTTTCATAAACTGTGTTTTAGTTGAAATTAATTTTAACGTTATGTACTTACTCTTAAGTACACGACCATACATAAAGAATTTAACTCAACTTTGTACACTAACAATTGTACTATGTCCAGCAAAGTCTGATTACTACTTATTCATACAACATTATGTATCGTATGGAGGATTGACTTTTGAGATTGAATCTGATTCATTTTTAGGTACTTTTAAGACCATTTCCAATATACTCACTAATGTTGTCAAATCGAATTCTTTTATTTCTTGCAGGTTAAGTTTTTTAGTTTCATTTTATATTTAATGAACATATCATAAATAAACTTCTATATCAAATACACATGTTCATTCCTACAATAATTCATCTTTGAATATTAATGAAGTACATAGAAGTTTTGTTACCATTAGACCTACGAATGCATGCGTCTACATGTATCAATCTAAAGCATTCACCAACTCATTTATCCCTCCCACTAAATGGGTGCTTACCCTTAATCTTTTTAGATATGATTCATAATCATATGATTATTGAATTATTTCATTAACATATGGCTTGGTCAATAACTGTAAAATTTTTAAATACTTCTGTATTTTCTAATGCTTTAATTTTGTTATAAATACAATTATTATAGATTTATTTATAATGAATGATCACATATTCATGTCAAAATAAAACTATTTACATTCAATACTAAAAAAGCTATTATTCCATAATAATATTAGGAATATTTACAAAAATAATTTTTTTGTAACCCGATGTGTTCACTAAGAAGTGTTATATGGTATGCCCCCACTATTTTCGCCATTACTATAACAGTGTACAAAATACGAAGCTCCTTTTAATCACTTACTATACAATTTTATTTCATGCATTGTAACTAATCTACAGTCGAGGGTTTTAGGTCAAATATCTTGAATATGAAGAAATACCCTTTATAGAAAACAATTTTCTAAATGAAAATATATATGGAATGGAAATCACATTCCTCATTCCGTTTTAAATATCTATCAGTATCTTATATAATTCTCATTATCGATGTCTCTTCATGAAGTAGATATGACCATTAACTCTCTACATCCTAACTATACCTAAGTTACAACCACTCCTGTAGACTCGCTTTCCTTTCAAATACAAATGATCGAACCATTTAAATGAAAACTCTTACTATATGACCTTAATGAAATCTTAGCATTCCGTATTCCTTAACATTTGGGTATATCGATTAAGTTATTCCTAGAAAACTGATCAGACTAACATTTCAATGATCAAATTCCTTGGTACATCTTATTGCTTTTGGTCTTATGCTACATCTAACAAAACTAGACCCATACTGTAGTCAATCGTAATGAATATACTATTATGTATTATGGTTTACTTACTTATTTCGAATGAACTAATTTCATTGAAGTTTTGTTTAATATGAACCGCGATTGTTCACCATATAACATGTTCACCATATAGCATTTATATGTGATCAAATATGGTTCAAATATCCATGTCCTTGCATTTCTTTTACAGTTCAAACTCCTAGAAGACAATACACAAGTCTCGTATAAATAAACATTTAAGTTGCCGAAGCATGAATGTTTTAGTGGTTATATAAATTAGCTCTTGCATGGGCATGAAGTGACAACATGCCGAAAGATATATTGGTAATTATATTTTATATTTCTCTACCAATCTTAATTCAGTTCATTTTTATAGTTTAACTGATAAACATTTTGTCAATTATAATGGTTGCACAAATTCATCAAAGTAGATTATTTTAATCTTAAATAACATATATTCTTACAATACTGGAAAGGTTTAGTGTATTCGTTTTATTTTTATAGTATGGCTCCCATTAGATTTTTATGTTTCTCAAAACCCTAAGAAAAATATAGGAATCTTTTGATATCTCTAGTGGGTGTTAGGACTCCCTTGCCTTGGGATTCTGACCTTGCGGATGCTCAACAAAACATAGGCATGCATGCGAAGGACAACACAATATTGGTTGTATCATATGCAGCTCCTAACCCATGGTCTTTTTCCTAACCTTATCTCAACCGTGAGGAAGATCGACATATCGAAAGAGATTATTCACTCGTACCCACCACTTCACAATGGCCTAAATACAATGCATGTACCTTGAGGAAGCTCAACAACCAAATAGTATGTAAGTAAACTGTAACATTGTAACAATCCGTATATTTGGACCATTTAAATTGACAATAATCCATACATGTCAACTTAAATAATACAAAACACGAAATATTATGGGATTATAAATACATAAATGTAAATGAGAATTTTACAACATCACAGACACAGAACAGTCACAGAATAATGCAGCGGAAAATGCATCGCCATAATAGCAGTTCATGAAGCTACTACATGAAGTACAACAATGTCTCAACATAAAGTGACTGAAAAGCAATACATAAATGTCCAATAGACTAGGACATCAATATTGGAATAGAAATAGACTGATAAAGATAAATGCTAAGCCTTCAGCGTCTTCAACCACCTTGATCAACAACTGGATAGCTTCAGACTGACCCGAGCATATACAAAAAGAAACACTCGAGTCAGGACTCAAAATCTTATACAAGATAATCAAGTGCAGGGAATAAAGTCCATAACTCAAAGATGAATAAAATAACATCTCTAAGGGTTTGATAAACTATCTATATATATACAATGGAATACGATATGTAGATAATGTCTAATTAGTAAAGTACGATATTAAAATAGCGTTAAGGCGTTACCACCATTCCCCTTAACACATTTTATAATGTCATAACCTATACAGCACCGTAAACCCCACCGTAAACTAGTGGTTATCAGAGGGTACCCCATAGATATATCACAAAACAAAACGTAGTGGTCGCGAATAGGATAATCAGTATGACAAGGTACATGAGGCGATACCAACTAGGATACTAGTAGTTGCGTGATCTGGACTGATGTTGAGCATAGCCAGCAGCTACCTCAACACCGCAAAACAACACTCCTAAATCAAGGGGTGCACCCAAATCGAATCACAAAAGTAGTAGATATGGTATTGAAGAAGTGTGTCCGCTAGAGGTGGCGAACCTCAATGGCCCCGCGCGGCTCCTGTTTTAGTCATGTTAGGGGTCATCCAGTATCGTTCTCTTTCTTCAGTCAACGCGTTCACCAAACCATCCACTTCATTCTGGATCAACACTCCGCGTATAATAGTTATTAAAGTGGTTTTTGGTATCGACAGAGAGTATGTCCATCTCCGATCCCGGTCTCTTTAATAACTACGTATTTATTACACGATGGTCAGTTAAATTAAATTTTAAACAAATCAAAGTCCAAATATCAAGTTGCAAATTTGACTTTCAAAATTTGGCAATTTCACGATTCAATTTATTTCCAATATTTAAATTCATATTTCCAAATGAAATTTTAGTTCAAACATTTGAGTTAACAATATAATTAAGTATTCAAGTTCAATTTAATAAGACCTAAATTTCACTTATTAAATTTAGTTAATAATCAATTAATTCAATTTAATGGTCAATTTAGTTCAATTCGTTAAATCAAATTCTATTCATTTCAATTTGTATTTACATTCATCGTTACATTAAATAAAATCATAAATTTGATTAAATCAGTTTCATTAGCTAAATTCCCTTTTATCAAAACTTCATTTGATTTATTTACCAAATTCAATCAAATTTCTATTTAAAGAAATCCATTTCCATTTATTTGGCTCCATGATCTACATATCACAAATAAGTTATTTCCAATTTACAAATCAACTCAATCCATATTCCGTTTACAATGTCCTGATTTGATTAATTCATTAAATTTAAAATCCTTTTAAATTTAAATTATCACTAAATTAAATCCATAAAACTTTAGGTGGTTTGTATTCCACTTAAGTCAAATTTACTTAATCTCACATTAAATTTATTAGAAGTTCCAAATCTATTTAATTGAAACCAAGTTTAAATCTAAATCTAACAAAATCTAATAAATTTTTAAATTTTTTAAGTTCTAAAACTTACTTGTTTCTAAATCTCATTTCAATTAAATTTGCCAATTCATTTTATTCAATTAAATAGATTTGTTAATCCATTTAAATTAAATTCACTAATTTATTAATTTAATCCATTAATTTATTTAAATTAAATCCATTGAGTTCGTTACTTAATTTCCAAACAAATTTTTAGGTTCATTCCTTAATTTCAAATAGATTTCAATTTAAAAATGATTTTTTTTGTTGACCAAACGGGTTTCTTATTTTTAATTATCTATCCTAGGCCAAGTTGTTTAATTGGGTATTTACCATTTCAACCCAATATCATTCAATATAAAAACAAAGCATAGCAAAGGGAACTTGCAGTGTGATAACTGGGATGGTGTCAAAGTAAATAAACAAACAATAGAAACCATAAATAACAATTCAACAATATATTTAAATAATCCCAAAATAATCGTATTAACTTACATTTGTTATTCATGCAAATTAATAAAATTATTCCTAGAATCTACACTATCATTTCATGCAGATTAAAGATTATTACATTATGGTTTTCACTTGGTGTTTATTATCAAATTACTACATCAATCATACATTCAATGGTTCAAAGTGAGGTTAACTCTATTTCCATGTGTCGATTTATTTAACATTTAAAGGGGTCAAGTTCAACATATATAATCCATTTTAAATTGTTAACTATCCTATATCAAATTCAATTTCATATTAATTATCGCTTATATTAATGTAACGTCCCGAAAATTTTCGACTTTCGAAAATTCAACATCGATACTCACTTTATCGACTGCCGAGAAATCGAAGGCCGGAAACCCGAAATGTTATGGTTTAAGAAAAGGAAAGAGAGAGAAGAAGAGATAAGAAGATAGAAAATAGAGAGAAAAGAAAATAGAAAGAACAGAAAGAAAACAACAGAACTATAACAGAATCTCACAATTCGCAGCGGAACAACATATAATAATAAATGAATAATCTTTAAACAAAGAACTATATCAATTATTACATTTTATACATTACATTACATCATATCATTAGAGTGTACAACAATATACAACAACAAACAGTGGAAAAAGAAATACTATATACTAGTAATACGCCATGCCATCCAGCTTGTCTCCAGCAACTCCTGAATATCCTGATAAACCTAACTCTTGACTGCCCGTGTAGAAATTGATGGGCACCCAGAGTTTAGAAAGGAAAACAATAAACTCCGAGTCAGCCATGTGACTGGTGTAAGAACTCAAAACAGTTTATTTATCTTTAAAAATCAAAATAGAGGAATATTTTTAAAGTCAATTCACAATGCTTTTTAAAAATGAGACTACCATAAGGCCTCCCGCACACACACACAATGCAAACGCAGAATCGGAGGAGATTTCTCCTTATGATAGTCAAAGATGCTTGATACGCATTTAAAAGAACATTTTATATTATTACTAGTGCATAGTGTAGGAAAAATTCATTTCGAAAGTAGAATATAAATCTTAGCCAGCATAGACATTCCGAACTATGCCTACTATAGCTACCATCCAAACGGTGGGGCGCCACCATAAGTGAATGATAGGTTCTACAACTAATACCGTACAAGATCGTATTGTTTCTTTGGATTTCCAACGAATGGTCAGGCCAAGGAACTTCCCATTGCCACATGAGAATGCCACTGGAAGGATATCCCCGAGAACCAAACCGGATCTCTGCCAACACAAGGCCGGGTTACCCCTAACTGAGTAACAACTGACCGAATATGCCATCCCCCGGTCCTTTGGGACCTTTCACCGAGCGCTCGTAATCAATTCACACAATCATAAAGTGTTTTCAACATGAGTAAGTATCTGGGCTCCATACCATGATACCACCCTTTTCCAGAAGGAAATGCACATATCCTAAAGGGCGCTACCCCTCATAACCTTGCTGCATCTTTCCTGTTTTGACCATTCCCGAGGTGTGAGGCTCGACGAAGTCACGTCCACAAAAACATACTTTATACAAAAGCCATGCTTTGGGTCAACAAATGATCATAGAAATGATCACCAGGATAGACGATCAAATAAATGATCCTATCACAAATAATCAACACAATGATCATTTCACAGCAACACTCAGCATGTCACATTACCAAATTGGGAATATATCGCTGATAACCTTCAACTACATAACCTCTGAGCTCGTACGTCTCAGAGAAGGGTGTTAAGCTAAGAGAATAAATTCTCCGCCACCAACAGAAATATATTTGAAAGAAATCTGCTTTATATCTCAATTTGTAACGTCAGACATACAATCCATACAAGTCTGTTCTGGGTTCGAACAGAACCGAAGGCACTTCTTACGAAGCCCTTGCAATCCGGGTATTCACAATCCCGATCGAATTTCCCATCACTTAGGGAATCTCTATACCAGGAGCTAACCAGTGCAGAGACAATCGATAGGTCATCCTATCGCTTTCGCAAATACCCGGTCTTCAACACCGGTCATCAATGCTATCCATTACGTCGTATCACTATTCGGAATGGGTAATCCGAATAACGAGCGCAATAATTTAAAAATAAGTGTAGCATTCAAATTCAGCAAATCACAACAAATACCTTTCAAAGGTAAATATTGATAGTCGGTTATTGAACTATCAATGGATATGCACAACATCACCAGATTCCAAATAATTTTTCATCTTATTTATTTCCCAAAAATATCTTTACAAGATATATAATTTCAATATGTCAAAAATAAATCAATATTTATTTTTAAACAATTTCCCCTTTCTATAAATTCCATAGTGAATTTATATTCTAAAATTATCTATGAATATACGATTTCAATTATTCATTTCAATTTATCTTCAAAAAGATAAATTCTCTAATATTCACTTTATATTGGAAAATATTTCCATACTTATTTAATAAGTAATTCATGAACCTATTTATTTTCAACACTTGGAAAATATTCAATATACTTAAATCGAGATTAAGTATATATTTCATTCTTTAAGGAAATCATTCTCTTAAACATATTTATTTGGGCCAAAACGAATGTTACGTAAAACATCGTTACGACAACCCAAAATCACTAGTATAGGGATTCAAAATTAAAATAGATATATAAATCCCAATACTATACAAAACATTTCCTTTCGGAAATCATTTACTATAACAATAGTGTTATAGTCCACCATTTCCTTCTATTTCTCGAAAACGTCTATTTCAACAATAGATGTTGAAATCTATGGTTTCGAATCTCAACGCATTTTAAAAACATCGTTAGATCGTTTTAATTCTATTTAAAACATCACATTCAAAACAATTTCTTTAACATATTATTCACTATTCAAAAACGTGAATATACTACGTTAACAAATTTCATCCTTTTATACATTTTATTTTAAAGGATTATTCACAGTTAAAAATGTGAATATAACTCCATTAATAGGTTTCAACAATTTACTTCTTAAAATAAGTCGTTTGCGAATTTATAAAACAACGTTTATAAATTCCTTTTCTATTTATTTTATAACAACTCCCTTTTATAAATTCCTTTATTAACCTATTCAATTTATAACTCAATTATAAAACAAAGGTTCATATTATAAGTGAAATACTTATAATTTATTCGTTTGCAAAATCGTTCCTTTGAACTTCATAATTATAAATCTTATAACTTATAAGATTCATTTATTTATCCAAAACCATTATTTTAATAACTTTATAAATTTTATAAACCTACTGCTTATAAAATTCCATTCCCTTATGCAATCCATTTTCACTTCATTCAAACACTTATAAAAACTCGTTTTATAATTCAAATATTTTCATTTATAAATTATCAATTTATAAATCTTTTTATATAAATCAATTTATATTATTCTTTTAAACATCTTTAATCTCCTTTATAATTTCATCATTCTGATTTATAAAATAATTAAATTTCATAAATCCTATATTTAAACTTTTTACAATAATTTCAAAAATCCCGATTTAACTATTTTATAAAATCATTAGCTTCATATTTTCAAAAATCAACCTTTAACTATATTTCTCAAAAATCATAATTTTTATAACATTAAAATTATACGTTTATTTATTTAAAATGGATAAATTCTCAAAAATATCTTATAAACGTATACTTTCAAAAATCACTTTGAAATCCCTTTTAAAATTCCAAAATTTGGTCCAATGATGCTACATACCAAATAGTCAATCACGACAACAACGATATCATATATCGATATGATAATCCATCAAATATCAAAATATCTGAAATCAAATAAAAACTGTTGAGGAATCCAGTTGGATCCCTCCAACCTGTTTTCCTGCATCCACAAACATTAGCACAATACCAATTCCGCTCCAGTATGGAATTATCGCGGTATATGAGATTTAAAATATTATCCGCTTAATAGACGGCGCAATAGGGTCTCATCCGCTATACAAATGCGGGAAATCAATAACTCCAATATATACATATGTCAATATATATGTATATATTGCTATTATATATAATACCAATTTCACTGTTTATGAAATATTCGCGGTATATGTTTTTAATAAATAACATCCGCTTACTAACGGTGCATAATGTCTATTTTAACAATCAATAGATAACAATCATCATTCAAACATGCATTCAAATATTTTAAATCTAACTATTTAAAATAAAAATCGAAACTGATTCGATTGAGTGAGAAGTTCTCACCTTGATTTTAATTTCCGTTTTAGCGATTTATTTCGAATAAAATTAAACGGACGTTTAATTTTACCCGAAATTCTCACTAACTCCAAACGACTCCAATCCATTTCCATAGCATAGTGCTCGTCCATACGATTCCAACGCTTCCTGTTTCGCGCGTTTTCGACCTAGTATGAAAAAGTTATGAATTTTACAAGTTTATTCGATTTTTATATAAACAAATTACAACTTAAATTAAAATTTTAAACCCTCAACTAATACTGGCCACTGGATCCATCATCTGCAGATCACCACCGCACATTTCTTTCTTCCATCTCCTCTTCGTTCATCTACAGGCCTCCTACATGCAACAAGAACCCATTCAATCCAATTTAGGGTTAAATTTTACTTCCAATTCCAGCGACATGAACACGATCAAGATACTCCATCTCGAAGCCCTTCACCTCCTCTATGCATGGCCTCAACCTCATGAAGCTCGGCCACTTCCTCATACGCGCGCACGAAGGTGAACGGCCGACCGTTCGAGCCCCGTTGCTCCTCCTTCGATCGACCATAACCCATCATATCCGTATGGATTTAAAGATCTCGCTTCGCTGTTCAACTTTGATGTTGAACACTTTTTGAATCGATGAATGGATTAGAAGAATTTAAGGGAAGAAGCCTGGAAGATTTCGGCCATTCATTCATGCTACTGGCGGCTAGGGTTTAGTTTTAGGGTTTATTTTTTTATTTTTAATTTATGTGATAGTGGGCTATTTATAGGAAAATCAATCGACACTATTCATTCCGGAAATTCCGAACTCCGATTTATGCGCCGTAACTAGCGTTTCTAGGGTTTACCCTGCGTTCCGGACACAATGGAACAGGTTTCGGAAGCTAATTCGGCCATCTGTGCGAGATATGGCCACAAACGTTCAATTTAAATTAAACCGATTTAAACGATTTTCTAGGCGTTTTAATTTGTACCGGACAAACGGTAAATCCGATTGACACGAAATTTGAAACCTTACAATAATATCACATTACGGATCCGATGAAACTGGTTTCGTCGAAATCCGAGACTTTTTGAAAAATGGCTATTTTAACTCGCCAAATTAATATTAAAAATAATTCGATGCGTTTCGAGCTGCCACGATCAAACGACAACTCCGATTGCTACGAAAATTGAAATCCGGTAATAACTAACTATTACAGATCCAATGGAACTAGTCTCGTCCAATTCTGAGACTGTTCAAAAATTGACTATTTTCACTAGTCGATTAAATATTAAAATATTCAATTTTCACAAATAAACTTTTAATTCGATTTTAAAAGTTCTAAAATATCATTCTAACTTCAACATGATAAAATAATATTTTACAAATCATTTTCAATCATATTTAACCCAATTTTCAATTATTTCCATAATTTAACATATTAAATTATCGATTTAATTTTTCAATTAAATCCAATTATTCGAATAAAATTTATTCGACTTATAAATTCACTTATTAATATTTAAAATAAATTAAATATTCAAATTTTTAATTACTAAAAATCCTGGGTCGTTACAATTAACAACCAAATTCAACATCACATAGCAAACT
The DNA here is from genome assembly GCA_030765085.1 of Allium cepa. NCBI lineage: Eukaryota > Viridiplantae > Streptophyta > Magnoliopsida > Asparagales > Amaryllidaceae > Allium > Allium cepa. Next base: position 483,474,100 of record CM060934.1, on the reverse strand, counting down.
TAGTGTCACAACTATTTACCATAAACCAACATCAAATCACAATTTATCACGTTAAATCTTTTTAAACAATACACGGAGTCAATTTGGAAATTTTAAATTCTACCAATACTCAATTTTAACTTGTATAGCAATTAACAGTTTATGTGAACATTTTTTAACCTCAACCATTTTAACATCCAAATTAATACTAACAACACCTATCACTTGATTATCATAGCATAATAGATTGATTCGTGAATGAAATATTCACCTTGCGTGGTTACAGATTTGACGACGAAGCACGAAGAAGAATAGATGAGAGGCACTAACAAGCACGAAACAAAAGCGAACACAAACTGCAATCAAACAATAATTAAATTGACAATTCCGTTCAATACAATATATATTGATTTTATATATAATCATACCAAAGCAAAGAAACTAGATAGATCCGACAAGTTGAATGGAGGCCTAAGTCTCCGAAGCACTAGCTGAATAAACACAGTAAAACACTGTATGTGAGCAACCAGAATTTTCAAAGTTATATACCGCTGTTATAATATACAGTTTCATATATATATATATATATATGTATGTATGTATGTATGTATGTATGTATGTATGTATGTATGTATGTATGTATGTATGTATGTATGTATGTATGTATAACGCTGAAATACAGCTGCGGCCAAGGCGAGGCACAATAATGACGGCGGAGCGGGGACGTTGCGGTGGTCGGAGAAGGCGGTTGCGGGCTGGGGTTCGGTTGGGGTCGCTGGCGGGTTCGAGTGGTCTGGGGTTCGGTTGGGCCTGGGTTGGAGGCGGACGTGGGCAGTGGTGCTGGATTGGCCGTGAGTGGGTTCGGGTGGCGGATGGTGGCAGCGGGGACACGGGCTGGACGTAGGTGGGTTCGGGTAGCGGATGGTGGACTGGGCGAGTGGGTGTGTAGGCAGAACAGTGGGGAGGGTGGAGTGGGCTGTGGATTGGGTAGGGCAGTGGACGGAGGCGGCATGGCAGTTGGAGAAGGTGGGTGTGGGGACGGAGACTGGGCGGATGGTGGCAGTGGGACGCGGACTGGTGGCGACGTGGCAGGGCGGAGGCTGATGGTGGAAGCATACGGTGGTGGGGGAGTTGCGTGAACCGGAGGTGCAAGTTTAAAATAAAATGAAACAATGGGGGAAGATAAAGAAAACGTTACCAGATAGTTTAATTTGCATCTGAACAAAAGGAGAAAGGCAGCTCGTACCGGAGAATTTTAGTGTGAAGTGAGTAATTAATGAAGGCAGAGGGTAGCTGATATATACAGAGATGTTTAGAGTCCCATGGTCACAGCAATGATGTCCTTAGTAAATGTGATGGCTATTGGGTTTCCTAGAAGCTGAATGGTCAAGGTCCCTTAGAATTTTGAGCGGGAGACAGTTAGGTACCGGTTCGGGCTGCGTAACGGACCGGTTTATAATCCGTTAAACAATTTACTAGTTTCAATGCCGAGCTCCGATTGATGCAAATAAATATACCGTTTTGATCAGCGCGACGAGGCGAATGCAACGGTATGAAGATTTTGACGATTTGACACGGTTTGTGAAATTGTTAATTACTAATTTAGCTGTTTTCTTACGTAGACAATTTAACTATCAATTAAAAGCAAAATTTGACGAAACAAAATGCGCCGTCATGATCAAAATATTTCTTATGCAACATTGTGAACAAATATTTGGATTCGGGCAATCCAAAATTTACACATACAATTTAAACTAATATGTAAATGTGCCGAACGAAATTAACTTCAATATTTTTCAATGAAATTTGACGTACGCCTATGTCTATCTAGACGCATTCCAAATGTGAAGTTTGGATAGCAACGGAAGTTGTTTGTGAAGATTCAAATTTCTACACTAAATAAGCGATTTTAAAATTCTAAACTGGGTCTGAATTTCAGGGTCGTTACATTCTCCCCCACTCGAAACTTTTCATCCCCGAAAAGGAACGATGTAATGAGTAGAAGAATAGATAGAAGAGATACGACGGATATAGAATAGATTATGGAACAGAATATAAAACATAGAATAGAGTTTACCTTTAACAAACAATTCTGGATTAGAATCCCGAATACTCTCCTCTGTTTCCCAAGTACAATCATGATCATCGGGACTCCATTGGACTTTGACTAGGCTGACAGATTTCCTTCTAAGGTGCTTCGTATCTCTATTAACAATACGAAGTAGTCTCCTCTCTATAGTCAAATCCGGCTCAATATCAACCTCATCTAACTGAGCAATAGGAATGGTCATGGATGGATCATGCACAATCTTTCGAAGATGTGAAACATGGAATACGTTGTGCACGCCCTCAAATTTCCCCGGCAGTGTAACTCTGTCGGCTAGTGTACCAATCCTCTCAGTGATAGTGAATGGTCCAACAAATCTAGGAGCGAGCTTCCCTCTAAGAACAAATCGAATAACATTCTTCAAAGGTGATACCTTAAGAAATACCTCATCCCCAACCTTGAATTTTAAATCTCTTCTACGCCAATCTGCATAGCTCTTCTGCCTATCCTGTGCGGTTTTCATCTTCCTTCTGATCTCATTAACCTTCTCGGATGCTTCCATAATCATATTTGGGCCAAGAATTAATCGATCACCAGGCTCAATCCAACAAGCTGTAGATTTGCATGGCCGTCCATAAAAAGCTTCGAATGGTGCCATATCGATACTTGCCTGATTATAAAGATAGTAAATTTTCAATTCAATTTTACTTATTCAAAAAAATGATTTTGATTTACCTGATAACTGTTATTATAAGTGAATTCAACTAAATGGAGATGGTCTTCCCAAGATCCACCGAAATCAATAATGCAAGCTCGGAGCCGATCTTCCAAAATCTAATTTACCCTCTCAGTTTGGCCATCTGTCTGAGGATGATAAGCTGTACTCAGATTCAGTTTAGTGCCCAAGACGTCCTGAAATGCCTTCCAGAATTTACTAGCGAATAAAGATCTCTATCGCATACAAATAATAGATGGAACTCCATGAAGCCTAACAATCTCTCTCATATAAATCTCGGCCAAACTCGAAGCAGTACGAGTGGTCTTAACAGGAATAAAGTGAGCAGATTTGGTCAACCTATCAACAGTCACCCATATACTCTCGTTACCTCTTCTGGTCCTCGGTAATCCATCAATGAAGTCCATAGAAATCTGGTCCCATTTCCAACACGGAATCTCTAGGGGTTGAAGTAATCCTGTCGTCTTTCGGTGATCGGCCTTGACTTGCTGGCAAGTGGTGCATCTACTGGCATATACAGAAATATCTCTCTCCATCTCACCCCACCAATATAAATGCTTCATATTTCGATACATCTTGGTGGTGCCAGGATGAAATGAAAGTGATGACTGGTGGTTCTCTTTAAGCACTTCTTGTCTCAATCCATCGACATTTGGAACACAAATACGGTTGTCAATCCTCATAACTCCATTACTATCTATCTGTGCTCCCTGTCAGCATTTCCAACTCTACCAAGAACTAACTCCTTCATGCGATAGAGCAAGGTGTCCTCATATTGCTTAGTTTTAATGTGATCCATAAGAGATGGGGATATAACAAGCTGAAATAGCATGCCTTCTACAAGATTACAACATGACAATGCTTTGCTATGGCTCAAAGAATCAGCCACAACATTTGATTTCCCAGGAGTATAATTGATGTCGAGATCATATGTAGCCAATAATTCGAGCCATCGGACTTATCTTTGGTTCAAATCCTTCTGAGAGAAGATATACCTCAAGGACTTATCGTCTGTGAATAATTCAAATTTTGTTCCCAAAAGATGATGCCTCCATAGTTTCAATGCAAATACAACTGCAAGAAGCTCGAAATCATGAGTTGCATAGTTTACTTCATGGGTCTTCAACTGACGACCAGCATAAGCAACAACCTTACCATTTTGCATCAAGATAGTGCCTAAACCTTCTCGACAAGCATCGGTATAGACCGTTAATCCTTCACTCCCGTCAATTACCGCAAGAACTGGGGCAGAAGTTAACTTACGCTTCAACTCATTAAAAGCTGACTCACACTTCTCACTCCAAATAAAATTGACATCCTTTCGACTTAAAGCAGTAAGTGGGGCAGAAATTCGGGCATAGTGCTCAATAAATCTGCGGTAATAACCGGCCAAGCCCAAGAAGCTACGAATCTCTGTAGGAGTTTTGGGAGTCTCCCAATCCTGTAGATAAATTGATTAAAATCAGAAGGAGATAAGATTGTTGAACATAAACAACGAATAAGATAGAACTTACATTGATTATGGAGATCTTAGATGGATCGACCGAAATCCCATTTTCAGAAATAATATGGCCAAGGAATCGTACTTCGTCGCGCCAGAAGTAGCATTTCGAGAACTTGGCTTTAAGCTGATGATTTCGGAGAGTTTCCAGAACATAAGCAAGATGTGTCTCATGCTCTTTCTCATATTTAGAGAAGACGAGAATATCATCAATGAAGACAAGAACAAACTTGTTTAGGACATCACGGAAGACTCGATTCATCAAGTCGACGAAATAAGCAGGGGCGTTGGTCAAATCGAATGGCATAACCAACCATTCATAGAATCCATTCTCGGTATGGAAAGCCGTCTTATGGATACTATCTTCTGCTACTCTGAGTTGGTGGAATCCAGTGGCTAGATCAAGTTGTGAGAAGACTTTAGCTCCATAGAGATGATCGAATAAATCGTTGATGCGAGGCATCAGATAGCGATTTTTGAGAGTGTGTTTGTTTAGTTCTCTGTAATCAACACACATGCGAAGAGATCCATCTAATTTAGTGACAAATACGACTGCGGCGCCCCATTCAGAACAACTTCTCCTAATCAAACTCCTAGCAAATAGATCATCAATTTGAGTTTTAAGTTCAGCTTTCCCTTTAGGAGCCATCCTTCTGTGAGGGAGAACTACAGGAGTAGCTCCAGGATAAGGTCAATGCGGAAATCAATTTCTCGTTTAGGCGGTAGAGCGTTGACCTCTCCAAATACATCGGGAAAATGCCAAACAATAGGAGTGGTACTAAGATCATCCGGGTGAGCATCAAGAGAGAATATAAAGCTTTTGGCATATTTCTGAGGTGATTTGCATTCAATGAAAAGCGGTAGACCCTTGTCATTGACTAGAGAAACAGAATGAGCTTTGCAAGAAATAACAGCATGGAATTTTCTTAACCAATCAGCACCTAATAAGATGTCAAATGCTACGAAGCCAAGCACATAAAAATCCCAAGTGAATCGATATCTTCCATACAAGAGCACAACCTGTTTACAAATTCTACCGAGGTCCTCCAATAGGGTTGGAGACGCATAAGGAAGTAGTGGCAAAAGTAGGTTCTAATTTGAGCTTGTTACAAAGATCAATAGATATGAAGCTATGAGAAGCACCAATATTGGATACCCTAACAGGTAAATCATGTAATGAAAAAGTACTTCGTAAGTTACCTTGGCCATCCTAAGCATGTGGTGGAAGTAGTGCAGGAGTGGTGATAACAAATACTGCAGATGTTGTGCCTCTCTTCCGCAATGGGCAGTCTTTAATGAAGTGACCAGGCTAGAGGCAGGCATGGCATAAATCACTCCTCATCTACAAAGGTGGTGGAATAGCAGCTCCGGTAGATGGACAACTATTAGCATAATGGCCCTTCTTATTGCATTTGAAGCAAGTGATATTAGCAAGGTCGATTGGGCTTTTCTGGACATATCCTAATCTTGTAGTCTTTTGCCAAGCTTTCTTTTGTTGATCAAAGTTCATCTTCCTCTTTCTGGGCTGGCTAGAAGAGGACTGAGTTGGAGTGGCCTTGGAAGTGGGTCCCCTTCGCTTTGCCTCATATCTAAGAGCATAATCAACAAGCTCTGTGAAGGTGCAGTGGGTGTGGCCAACAAGCAAGTCATAATATTCTGGTCTAGCTCCCAAAATGAATTTCTCGTTCTTTAGAAGTGGTGTATCAATCAAGCCAGGTCCGAACTTGGAGAGTTCGTTGAATTTCCTCTCATACTCGGAAAAAATCATACTGCCTTGCTTAAGGTCCATAAAAGCTCTATAAAGTTGGGTCCCCCCAGCAGCTGGCATCCATTGTGCCGAGAAAGTATCCCTAATCAAAAGGTAGACTAGATAAATAAAATTTCAAAGATTGAAAGAAGAATTTAGACTACGAAATCCAAACAAATTTATACCTAAACTGGGCCCAAGTGATGGTGTTCTCCTCGATACGAGAAGTAACGGACCTATCTTGTGCGGCATCCCGAAATTGCCAAGAAGCAAGCTGACGCTTCTGAGCATTAGTGATTTCCAATCCAGAAAATATCTTGTCTAAGCCTTTGAGCCATTGCTGGGCTTCGATAATGCTCTCGGATCTGGAAAACTAAATACCTCCAAGCTGTGTATACTCCTTACTAAGAGTGGTGAATTTGACTGGAGCTGGGGCGGCAGGTGCAGCCCGGGCAGGACCATTGCCTCTTCCTCCCCTATTGTTTCTTCTGGTACTCATCCTGAAATATCAAAAGAGATTTAGAACCAAGGATAGAAAATCATAGAGCTTTAAGAAAAATCCAATTAACGAATCAAAAGAAGTTTGAATTAAAAGGATTTGGATATTGAATTGATTCTCCTCATTCTAGGGTATTGCTACCCTATCTGTAACGACCCAGAATTTCAAGCAATATCAATTTAATAATCTGTATTAATAATTAAATTGATTTGATAATTTTTCTTTATAATTTTAATTTAAATTGGTAAATTTATTCTTTTTAAGGTTAATAAATATTTAATCTGATAATAGTGATCAATATCTTTCTAATAATTTAAAATGTATAAGATTTATTTTTCAAAGCTAATGAAATTTTATTCTGTTTATAATATATATATTTGATATATATTGTGAATAGAAGATCTTGTGTTTTAAATAAAAAATAAATCTTCAAATTGTAATATATATGTATGTATATGTTATAATTTGGGTTGTTTTGAAATTTAATTTAATCCGTTGACAATTTATATATGTATGAATATATTGTAATTTAAAGCTTTGTTTTAATTTATATTTTCAAAAGTTAATATAGAATAATTAAATTGTTTGCAAAATAAAAGGTAATTATTTGTTTTTAAATATAATAGCTTAATCAAAGTTTTGTTTTGTTTTCTTTAATAATGCTTAAATTTAAAATGGTTATAAATGTATATGTAAATGTTTTAGATTTTTAAATCTATGTATAAGAAATTATTTATATTTTAATTAGTTTTAGAACATTTTCTTTTAAAGATAAATTTATATTTACATATACAAGTATTTATTTATAAAGTAAATTTAACATGTAAGTTTATATTACATTTTAAATTTAATAAAAATTTATTTAAAATATAAAGACATGTGTAAACATGTAAATTGTCTTAATAATACATGTAAAGATATTAAGTATTAAAGCGACATATGTTAGAAGAATAAGCTAGCTTATGACAAATGTTGGCAAAATGAACATGTGGCCTTCATCTTTCATTTATTTGAAAATTTAAAACATAAAAGAAAATTGTTTCTCCTCTTTCATTTTTCCGAAACTTTCTTTCTTCTTCTCAAATTAATGGAAATTCAGTAAACCACTTACAAACCTGAAATTTGAAACCCAAAGACAAATGCTACCTGAAATTTAAACACAAAATCAAATACAAATCAACTTTAAAACTGCAAAATTGAAAATCTGCAACATTCAAATCAACCTTCAATTCGAATCAGATCAACAGCAATTTTAAAAACATTTTGAAGGGGAAACAACAAGTTTTAATCATCGGATTAAAGCATACATAAGGATCAAGTTCAACAGCAATTTCAATCTTTTAAATCATCAAATTAAAAGCATGCAGAGGACTCTTCAGCAAATCAAAGCCTGAAAACTGCTCTGCTTAAAAGAATAAGGTGAGTAAATTTCTTTTAAAAACAATTTAATTTGGTTGTTACTACATGCATGTGTTATCTGTGAAGTGTTATTGGTGATTGCATGAAATCCTTTCAATATTTATATTATTGAATATATCTGTGTATATATTTGTATAGATCTCTGTATATATGAACCCTGTTTTCTGATTTTAAGTCCAGACTTCACTTCAAAATTCCAAAACCTCCAATAACAACCTTATTTGATCTTGAGATTAAATAAAAGTTATTAGTTATGGTTAGATGAAAATTTTAAAAATAGTTTTTTTAAGATTTAATGTGTGAATAGTGTTTAAAATAGGAAATACAGTGAAAAATAGTTGCATGATAAAAAAAATCAACTATCTTGTTTTTAGATTTGGATTTCATGTATGTGTTAAGGATTAAAAGTTATGATTTTTAAAGTATATATCATAATTTTTATTTGAGAAATTGATGTGAATTTGGGTTTTGTTCTAAATGGGGGTTTTTGGCAATTGTCGTTGATCGGCATGGTGTTTGGGGCTGAGATTGTGGCCGAAGCTTGCTTATGGGTTATAGAGGTAGGGAAAAATGTCGTAAAATTTTTCTATTGATCGAGGTGTTAAAATTGGATCAAACTAGGTCTTGTGTGGATTTTTGTTTGGCACTGCTGTCTTGTCTTTTGCGACGCGAAAGAGTGGCAGGAGGTGATCGCGACGTGTGGATAAGGAGGTTCGTGATGTAGCGGTTCTGTTGTGGAAAAGGAGAGGTTCATCGGTGTCGGGTTAGATGGCCGTGGGGAATTTTTGGTGGATGTTGTTTCAGCGGGCTTCGAGTTGAAGCTTGAATTTTGATTCGCGAAAATATTGTAAAATCTGGGCTGAGGATCGAGTTGGTGAGGTCGCGTGTGATGGTTGTTGGAGGTCGCGTTGACCATCACTGGTCAGTGGCATCGGTGCATGTGCAACGTGCACGGCCGTGTTTTGTTGAGTTCTGTTTTAAGAAGATAGGGCTTTACTCGGGAAGTTCTCGTGTTTCCTCTGGTTCAACTCGAAGAGGGGAGGTGTTGGTTTTACTCGGGGGTAGGCTCGTGATGTTCCGTGTTTTTCTCGAGTTCTTAGGGTCGTGTTTTTTCCTGGGTAGATACTGATAATATTAGTACTGTAAAATTTTAAAAATTAAGTTGCAATTTAACTTGTTGTTGGATAATGAGATCAAGCATTCTAGTATAAACAAGTTATTAAAAGAAAACAAATTTATTAAGGGTTAAACTTGTTCTTTGGAATAAAGTGTAAATTAAATTTATAGTTCAAATTTAGAAATGTTTTTAAGATGATTTCTTTTAAAGGTGATTAACTTTATTAAATTTTGAATTTCAATTTAAAAGAGTGTTTGTATTTAAGTACTAAATCAAAGTTTTTAAAGTAAATTATAAAAGTAATGTTTAAAAGCTAAGTTTTTCAAATTTTATTTAAAATAAATAAGTTGAAGTAGAAAGTTAAAGTGCTTAAATTTTAAAATTAATTTCTTAATGCTTTATTTCAAACAAGGTTATTATTTTAAATTTTGAAATCCAAATAGTATAATTTGTTTTTAAGTTATTAAAATTTGATTTAATTCAAATAATTATTTATGAAGATAATTAAGGTTAAATTATTTTGGATATGAACTTAAGAATACTTGATTACATGATCTGTTAATAAGTAAAAGATTAATTAAGATTAAGGTCCTTAAGTAATTAAGGATTGTTAAATATAAGTAGTTAATTAATTAATTAATTAATTAATTTTAAATAATTAGTTAATTATTTAGTTAATTTTAAATAATCACTTAATTATGAATTAATTAAGTGTAGTTACTTAATGAAGTAATTAATGATTGATTATTGAATGTAATTAAGAAGGTAATTAATTATGGAAGTAATTAATGGAAAATACTCATGGGAGTAATTAAATTGGAAGCGATTAATGGGTAATCACTTGTTGTTATCAATTAAGGATTGAATAATATAATTGGTTGAAGTTAATTGATTATGGAGTAATTAATTAATGAATTAAGATCGATTAATAATGAAATTAATTATTTGTTAAGTAATTAATAAAAAGAGTAATCATTTAATGATGTAATTAGAAGATAATTACTCATGTAAGTAATTAAAGGATAATTACTTAATTAAATTTAGTTAATTAATTAATGTGATTAATTAATTAATGAATAAGATTAAATAAAGAATTAATTACTAAGTGTAATTAATTAAAAATGTAATTAATTAATAAGTAATTAATTAAGGATTATTAATTAATTTAATTGATTAATAATTACTTAAAAGAAGTAATTAAAGATTAATTAATTAATTAGATTAATTAATCACGGATTAATATAATTAATTAAGAAGATAATTAATTAAGATAAGTAATTACAAATTGTTAATTACTGTTTATGATTAATGAGATGATTAATTACAAGGAATTATTAATTAATAAGGATCATTAATTAATAAATGATATTAATCAAGGTGATTAATAAAGGTAATTAATTTAAGTATGATTAATTAATTGTAATTAATTGAGGTTTAATGTAATTAATTATAATTGATTAATTAGTGGAAGTAAATGAATGATCATTAATTGTTGTAATTAATGATAGTAATTAAAGGTTAATTACTGAATATGGATAAGACTAATTACTTGAATTAAATTAATCAGAGGAGATTAATTAAAGAAGATCATTAAGAGATGATTAATTTATTTATTTGGAATAGATAAATGAGGAAGGATTAAGGTTAATCCAATTGATTTAGAGTTGATCAAAGGTTTTTCTAAAGGTAAGCAATTTTAACCCGTTTACTCACACCAGACCGCTGTCTGACCTGAGTGTTTATTTTCTGTTTTATTAAACTCTTGGTTACTCATATTATGTATGAGTAGTCAAATGATTCAGGTTTGCTTGACGAATTCTGAAGGAGATATGGAGCAGGTGGCTACCACGTGTAGATATATTATGGTTCCACTGTGTTTGTTTGGTATCTATTTCTGTTGTACTTAAGATGTATAGTTAGACAGATGTTTATAACTGTCTAATATGTGTTGTACAAGTTGTGCACTCTGATGTAAAATGATGCTATGTAATATTTTATGTGATATATTATATTTCATTCGTTCCGCTGTGAGTTATCTGATGTTGTTGTGTTTCTTCTTTCTCTTTCTTTTCTTCTTCTATCCCTTTCTTTCTTAATTAGCGATACGACTTTCTGGTATTAGGAAGTCGGTTCATTAAACTATCTCTGATGAGTTTATATAACCCCAAACTAAGGTTTATTTAGGGAAACGAAAGCTCTGATACCAACTGTAGTAACCCGTATATTTGGACCATTTAAATTGACAATAATCCACACATGTCAACTTAAATAATACAAAACACGAATCATTATGGGATTATAAATACATAAATGTAAATGAGAATCTTAAAACATCACAGACACAGAACAGTCATAGAATAATGCAGAAGAAAATACATCGTCATAATAGCAGTTCGTGAAGCTACTACATGAAGTACAACAATGTCTCAACATAAAGTGACTGAAAAGAAATACATAAATGTCCAACAGACTAGGACATCAATACTGGAATAGAAATAGACTGATAAAGATAAATGCTAAGCCTTCAGCATCTTCAACCAACCTTGATCAGCAACTGGATAGCTTCAGACTGACCCGAGCATATACAAAAAGAAACACTCGAGTCAGGACTCAAAATCTTATACAAGATAATCAAGTGCAGGGAATAAAGTCCATAACTCAAAGATGAATAAAATAACATCTCTAAGGGTCCGATAAACTATCTATATATATACAATAGAATATGATATGTAGATAATGTCTAATCAGTAAAGTACGATATTAAAATAGCGTTAAGGCGTTACCATAATTCCCCTTAACATATTTTATAATGCCATAACCTATACAGCACCGTAAACCCCAACGTAAACTAGTGGTCATCAGAGGGTACCCTACAGATATAACACAAAACAAAACGTAGTGGTCGCGAATAGGATAATCAGTATGACAAGGTACATGAGGCGATACCAACTAGGATACTAGTGGTTGCATGATCCGGACTGATTTGAGCATAGCCAGCAGCTACCTCAACACCGCAAAACAACACTCCTAAATCAAGGGGTGCACCCAAGTCAAATCACAAAAGTAATAGATATGGTACCCAAGAAGTGTGTCCGCTAGAGGTGGCGAACCTCAATGGCCCGGTGCGGCTCCTGTTTTAGTCATGTTAGGAGTCATCCAATATCGTTCTCTTTCTTCAGTCAATGCGTTCACCAAACCATCCACTTCATTCTGGATCAACACTCCGCGTATAATAGTTATTAAAGTGGTTTTTGGTATCGACAGAGAGTATGTCCATCTCCGATCCCGGTCTCTTTAATAACTACGTATTTATTACACGATGGTCAGTTAAATTAAATTTTAAACAAATCAAAGTCCAAATATCAAGTTGCAAATTTGACTTTCAAAATTTGGCAATTTCACGATTCAATTTATTTCCAATATTTAAATTCATATTTCCAAATGAAATTTTAGTTCAAACATTTGAGTTAACAATATAATTAAGTATTCAAGTTCAATTTAATAAGACCTAAATTTCACTTATTAAATTTAGTTAATAATCAATTAATTCAATTTAATGGTCAATTTAGTTCAATTCGTTAAATCAAATTCTATTCTTTTCAATTCGTATTTACATTCATCGTTACACTAAATACAATCATAAATTTGATTAAATCAATTTCATTAACTAAATTCCCTTTTATCAAAGCTTCATTTGATTTATTTACCAAATTCAATTAAATTTCTATTTAAAGAAATCCATTTCCATTTATTTGGTTCCATGATCTACGTATCACAAATAAGTTATTTCCGAGTTACAAATCAACTCAACCCATATTTCATTTACAATGTCCTAATTTGATTAATTCATTAAATTTAAAATCATTTTAATTTAAATTATCACTAAATTAAATCCATAAAACTTTAGTTAGTTTGTATTCCACTTAAGTCAAATTTACTTAATCTCACATTAAATTTATAACAAGTTCCAAATCTATTTAATTGAAACCGAGTTTAAATCTAAATCTAACAAATCTAATAAAATTTTAAATTTTTTAAATTCTAAAAACTTACTTGTTTCTGAATCTCATTTCAAATAAATTTGCCAATTCATTTTATTCAATTAAATAAATTTATTAATCCGTTTAAAGTAAATTCACTAATTTATTAATTTTATCCGTTAATTTATTTAAATTAAATCCATTGAGTTCGTTACTTAATTTCCAAACAAATTGTTAAGTTCATTCCTTAATTTGAAATAGATTTCAATTTCAAAATGATTTTTTTTGTTGACCAATCGGGTTTCTTATTTTTAATTATCTATCCTAGGCCAAGTTGTTTAATTGGGTATTTACCATTTCAACCCAATATCATTCAATATAAAAACAAAGCATAGCAAAGGGAACTTGCAGTGTGATAACTAAATGGTGTCAAAGTAAATAAACAAGCAATAGCAACCATATATAACAATTCAACAATTTATTTAAATAATCCTGAAATAATCGTATAAACTTACATTTGTTATTCACGCAAATTAGTAAAATTATTCCTAGAATCCACACTATCATTTCATGCAGATTAAAGATTATTATATTATGGTTTTCACTTGGTGTCTATTATCAAATTACTACATCAATCATGCATTCAATGGTTCAAAGTGGTTAACGCTATTTCCACGTGTTGATTTATTAAACATTTAAAGGGGTCAAGTTCAACATATATAATCCATTTTAAATTGTTGACTATCCTATATCAAATTCAATTTCATATTAATTATCGCTTATATTAACAACCAAATTCAACATCACATAGCAAATTTAGTGTCACAACTATTTACTATGAACCAACATCAAATCACAATTTATCACGTCAAATCTTTTTAAACAATACATGGCGTCGATTTAGCCATTTTAAATTTTATCAATACTCAATTTTAACTTGTATAGAAATTAACAGTTTATGTGAACAATTTTAAACCTCAACCATTTTAACATCCAAATTAATATTAACAACAACTATCACTTGATTATCATAGCATAATAGATTGAGTCGTGAATGAAATATTCGCCTTGCGTGGTTAGAGATTTGACGACGATGCACGAAGACGAATAGATGAGAGGCACTAACAAGAACGACACAAAAGCGAACACAAACTACAATCAAACAATAATTAAATTGACAATTCTGTTCAATACAATATATATATAGATTTTACAAATAATCATACCAAAGCAAAGAAACTAGATAGATCCGACAAGCTGAATGGAAGCCTAAGTCTCCGAAGCAGTAGCTGAAACAAACACAGTAAAACACTGTATGTGAGCAACCAGAATCTTCAAAGTTATATACCACTATTATAATATACAGTTTCATATATATATTTATATATATAAAACGCTGAAATACAGCTGCGGCCAAGGCGAGGCACAACAATGACGGCGGAGCGGTGGTTGGAGAAGGCGGTTGCGGGCTGGGGTTCGCTGGGGTCGTTGGCGGGTTCGGGTGGTCTGGGGTTCGTTTGGGCCTGAGTTGGAGGCGGACGTGGGCAGTGGTGCTGGGTTGGCCGTGAGCGGGTTCGGGTGGCGGATGGTGGCAGCGGGGACACGGGATGGACGTGGGTGGGTTCGAGTGGCGGATGGTGGACTGGGCGAGTGGGTGTGTAGGCGGAACAGTGGGGACGGTGGAGCGGGCTGTGGATTGGGTAAGGCAGTGGACGGAGGCGGCGTGGTAGTGGGCGAAGGCAGGCGTGGGGACGAAGACTGGCGGATGGTGGCAGTGGGACGCGGACTGGTTGCGACGTGGCAGGGCGGAGGCTGATGGCGGATGGTGGAAGCACACGGTGGTAGGGGAGTTGCGTGAACTGGAGGTGCAAGTTTAAAATAAAATGAAACAATAGGGGAAGAGAAAGAACACGTTACCAGATAGTTTAATTTGCATCTGAACGAAAGGAGAAAGGCAGTTCGTACCAGAGAATTTTAGTGTGAAGTGAGTAATTAATGAAGGCAGAGGGTAGCTGATATATACAGAGATGTTTAGAGTCCCAAGGTCACAGCAATGATGTCCTCGGTAAACGTAAAGGCTATTGGGTTTCCTAGAAGCTGAATGGTCAAAGTCCCTTAGAATTTTTAGCGGGAGACAGTTGGCTACCGGTTCGGCCTGCGTAACGGACCGGTTTGTAATCCATTAAACAATTTACCAATTTCAATGCCGAGCTCCGATTGACGCAAATAAATATACCGTTTTGATCAGCGCGACGAGGCGAACGCAACGGTATTAAGATTTTGACGATTTGACACGGTTTGTGAAAATGTAAATTGCTAATTTAGTTGTTTGCTTGCGTGGACAATTTAACTATTAATTAAAAGCGAAATTTGACGAAACGAAATGCGCCGTCATGATCAGAATATTTCTTATGCAACATTGTGAAAAAATATTTGGATTCGGGCAATAGAAAATTTACACATAAAATTTAAACTAATATGTAAATGTGCCGAATGAAATTAACTTCAATATTTTTCAATGAAATTTGATGTACGCCTGTGTCTATCTAGACGCATTCCAAATGTGAAGTTTGGATAGCAACGGAAGTTGTTTGTGAAGGTTCGAATTTCTACACTAAATAAGCGATTCTAAAATTTTAAACTGGGTCTGAATTTCAGGGTCATTACAAACATCCCGCTATTTCATACCATTCTCATTCGCACATGTCGGACTTGAATTATTTAAAACAACATATTGTTAATTTTATATTTGGCAAAATTCAGCATGTACAGTAAATAAAATAATCACAGAATCACAGACACAAAGTAATATAACAATAAGTAGTGGAAACAAAGGAGTAGTAGTTCATGAAGCTACTATATATATAATAGAGCTAAAACAAGATATATATGATCCCGGTCTCTTTAACAACCAAGCGTTATTATAAAACCAAGGTCATTTTATTTCAAATCATATCTTTTATATCAAAATATCATATACATTTCAAAACCATATAAATCCGATATCATTACTCACTTTAATAATATTCATTTCAAAAATCATAGCACTTTCAAAGTTACGACACTTCCGAATTTATAACACTCTTAAAACCATAACACTTTGGAAATCATAACACTTTGAAATCATAATACCTTGGAAATTATAACACTTTGAAATCATAATATTTCCCACTTAAACAGTTTAGATATAGAAAATAGTATATATAATAAAATAGTTAATAAAATAAAATAGTTTATATAATTAAATAGTTTACAAAATAAAATAATTAGTATATATAATAAAATAGTTTACATAATAAAATAATTAGTATATTAAAATAGTTATAAATTAAAAATAGTTTATATTAAAATAATATATATATATATATATATATATATTAAAATAGTTACAAGTATAAAATAGTTTATATATTTAAATAATCTGTATATATTAAAATAGTTTTCCTCAAATTTCACAAATCGATTTAAATCAACCCGAATTCAAAAATTCAGTTTAATTCAATCTTAATTCACAAATTTCAATTTTTATCCAACATCTCAATAAATCATTAATTTACATCGATAACTACGAATTAAACTTTTGATTTCAATAGATTTCAAAGCTTTAAATATTCAAATATTTTCAACACCAAATTTGATAATTTCATTTATATCTTAATTTGACTTCATTATTATTTAGTTTTGAAATATTCACTTAATAAATCCAATATCATTTGAATAACCTTAAATTACAAGTAAACTAAATATCCCCTCAATTTATTTAAACTTGAAATATTCATTTAATCACTTTAAATCAAAAATCAAGTTATATATGCATATCTTTTAAAATACTCAAATTCAATAAATTTCAAAACTATTTTATTTAAATATAATTCATAAAAGATACTATTTCGAATCAACTTAAATTTATCTTCCCAATCTTAAATTATAAAAATTATTATAAAATCTATTTTTCAAATATAATTTTAAATAAATACTTAAACATATTATATATTAATTAAATCAAACTTTATTAAATAAAATCTTATTATTAAACTTATTTCATATTAAAATTGATTCAAACAAATTTCAAATAGTAAATTATAAGGAAATTCCTAAAATTTATAATTTTGAAAATAACTTGTAAATTTAAAATTTTCAAAACTTATAATTTTAGAAATCAAGAGTTTAAGCATATATAAAATAACATTTATATGTACATATAATATTTAATAATCAATATTTATATAAAATCATATATATATCTTTTTAAACCTTGGAAATCATTTAAAAATATTTATAGACCAACGGTATCTGTATATAATTTTCTATCCTATGGTCACTTGATACACATATTTATCATTTCAATCCGCAATTTAAATATCATCGGGTATATATCCTTTTAACCGGCAATCCCAAAATTCAATTCAATGAAAATCACTTGGGTTTATCATTTCAACCAATAACGATTTTCTCCTATTCTACAAGATCGTTCGGGTATGATCATTTCAACCCGTAGTGAATTCTATACTAACAGGGACCTTGTAGAGTGAGAACATATACGATAATAATACAACATATTAACAACAGACATATATCATCAGTGATGAGTTAAATAAAATATAAACAGCAGGATATGGTGTTATATCCCATAGGTGAATAGTTACAGATAATAGCATATCATATATAGTAGTCAAATAACTAACAGCAACATGTTTCAATTGCCGTTTCAAATGAAATCAAATTTAATAAGTATAATAATGTCAATCGTGAGTGATTGCTCACCTTTCTAGGTTAGAGAACAACGAGAATGAACACGACGCCTACACAGATACAAACACGGACACACGCACGAAGGAAAGCAAAAAACTGATATGACTAATTCTAGGCAGCAGTGAAATAAAAGAAAAGAACGATGAATTGGATTCGATGGAAATCAAATAAAAACTAACTAAGGTAACATGAATTAATGAAAATAAAATATATATGAAATATATATAAACCTTTCTCTTTTTTTGTAATAGATAGCTTGGCCGCTTGGTTGATGCAGAGACGCAGGGAAGTGGCTATTGAGTGTGAGAGGAAGGAATATCCATATAATGCTACAAAGAAACATAAACTTATATCATATTAATTAATACATAGGCCAATAAACCAAATCTATACTTACATGATGCTTATGCAAAAACTAATCTCGACACAAATTGTCATTGCTAAATTAATACTCTATCTACTTACAAACTGCTGCATCCATGACTATTGGAGTTTGAAATGAATGAGCAGCAACATGAGGAGGTGGTGGTGGTCATTACATAGGAAAAAGGAGAGGTCATTCCAGGAAAGCAGAAAGGCGATGACATAAATGGCCTAACAAGAAGAAGTGGTGGGGCAAATGGATTGAGAAGTGGATTCAGGGTGTTCGAAGGAGCGAGATCTGGCGAGATAGAATTGGTGACTCGGGTTGGCTGGAGTAGGCGAGGCTGGTAGTGCTAGAGGGTCGGAGGAAGACCGGTGGTTGGTGCTTGTGTAGAGTTTTGGTCAGGAGTGCTTGAGTGGCGGGCTACCGCTGATAGCGAGGCGTTGGGATCGGGAAGACTGTGTCACGGTGGCAGGTAGAAAGGAAGGAAATGGTGGCAAAAGGTGGAGGGTGGCTGGTCGGTCTTGGGCATTGGCGTGGAGGAGATTGGCAGATGCGGTGGCCAAATTAGGAAAGGTGGAGAGGAGTTGCGTGTGAAGGGAGGGAGGAGATAAGTGGTCAGGGAAATGAGGTTCGGTGGAGATATGCGGTGATGTGGGTGAGCGGGTTGGTGATTTAAAATGCATAAAACGAGTAGCAGGTGTCTTATATACATAAACATAGATTATATATATATATATATATATATATATATATTCTTTTCTTCTTAAAAGCACAACAGCACAACAAAGAAGAAGGAAAAATAAAAATGAGGGGAGAGGAAGTGAATAAGAGAGATTAACCAAACCAAATAAATATATATTAAACGATGCGAATAGCAAAGGCCAAGCTTTGAATTCAGGGAAATATTAAAAGCTATTGCCTATTGATTTCTCCAGGAAACAAAAGGAAGGACACAAAAACCAAAAGACTAGGTTGCAGAACCGATACACTATGTGTTTTGCAGATTGCACCGGACACCGGACTCCAAAATTAACAATTGAATATATCGTAGAGATCAGCATGACGAGATGATCAAAACGGTACACAGATATCAAGGATACGATCATCCCATCAAAAGTCAATATTCGGTACCAAAAATGCTGCTAAAACGCCGAAAATAAGATAAATGGAGCAATAGCAGTTTAAATTTGATGAAACGGAAGATGACGTCTCACTTATAAGATGATTTACAATTTATTGTATAAAAAATTTTAGGTTTGGAAAACGTCTAATTATCATCAAATATTAACTGATTTAAATTGAAATAATAATACACAATAAAGTAAACATCCATATTATCTGATGAAAATATACCGTTTGCTATGTTTAAGTTGACGTATTCCAAATATCAAATTTTTTATTTCAAAGTTCAATTATTTAAAATTTCAGTTAAATAAATTATAAAAACCTTTAAAATTTACAAGTCGTTACACTCTCCCCCATTCAAAATTTTCGTTCCCGAAAAGGAAGGAAGTAGGAGAATAGAAACAACCAGAAAGAAAAATCGTTTGAAATACATGTCACAATAATTAATTTAAAACCATATAAATTTCAATTTAAATTAATTTATATTCAACAATTTGGTTTAATCCATTTTATTAAATCAATAAATAGCCATTCAATTCAAATTTGTTAGTTCAAACTATCAATTCAAATCATATAAATTTCATTTAGTTTTTAAATTGATTTTCATTCAATTATTTCAAGTTTTAAATATTTATTCAAAAAATTTGGCATCATTTTATAATTGAAATCATCCTTTAACATAAAATTCAAGAATTAAATTTTAGATTAACTTCAAACAATTTAGAGATAAATAAATATATATACTATATATATATCAAATCAAATCTACAATCATATACTTATATATTATAACAATCATGTCACGACCCAAAATTCATCGTTCAAAAGTCGACATCAAATACCTCACTTGTATTCAACTGCCGGAGATTCGAACGTCAAATTTCTGTTCGGATGTAGCTTATAACAACAACAGATGAATATAAAACAGCAGAACAAAATGAATATATAGATACAACATCAACATAATATCCATTACTACATCAGAGTATTTAATACATACACCACAACTCCAAATACAACATCATAATAATACAACAGTGATCATAAATCCAAAAGGTCTTCGAATGAAAGAAGTGATAACGAACTCCCAAAAGCTGAACACCTGAGATCTCCAAAAGCTCCTAAGATATCACCAAAGCAAAAGATCTAAATACTGCTAACTCCAGAATACGGAAACCTGCTACTAGGCTACCCGTGTAGAAATTATTGGGCTCCCAGAGTTTAGGGAAAGAAATAATAAACTCCAGGTCAGTCATGGGACTGGTATGAGTAAAAAAAAACATTTTCTTTTACAGAAACTAGATTTATAAAAGAATTTCCGGTATGCTTTTAAAAATGGAACTACCATAAGACCTCCCGCCACACACACAATGCAAATGCAAAATTGGAGGAGATTTCTTCTTATGATAATCAAATATGCTTGGTACGGGGAAAATTTCTTTGATATTATTACAGTGCATAGTGTAGAAAACATTTTTGAATATAGAATATTAATCTTAGCCAGCATAGACATTCCGAACTATGCCTACTATAGCTACCATCTAAACAGTGGTGACCACCATAAGTAAATGGCAGGTTCTACAACTAAAACTGTACAGGGTTTCGTGTTAGGAATTGGATTTCCAACAATGGTCAGGCTAAGGAACTTCATGGGCCACACGGGTACGCCTCTAGAGGGACGACCCGAGAACCTAACCGAATCTCTGCCAACACAAGGCTGGGTTATCCCTAACTGGTTAACTACTGACACGAGTATGCCATCCCCCGGTTGTAACCAACCTTTATCCGGGGCCCCAGCAACAAATCACAAAGTAACATATATATCTGCGACATCAACATAAGTTAAGTGTTTGGGCTTCATACCATGATACCACTTCTATCTAGAAGGGAATACACATACCCTAAGGGGCGCTATCCCCAATAACCTTGCTGCATCTTTCCATTTTCGACCATTCTGGGGTGTGAGGTTCGACGAAGTGTCTCGTCCACAAAGCTATGCTCTTCACAAATCCATGCTTTGATCAACAAATGATCAACAGCACTCAGCATGCCACATTACCAAGTTGGGAATATATTACTGATCACCTTCAACTACATAACCTCTGACCTCGTACGTCTTAGAGAAGGGTGTTAAGCTAAGAGAATAAATTCTCTGCCACCAATAGAAATGTATTTGAAAGAAATCTGCTTTATATCTCAATTGTAATGTCAGACATACAATCCATACAAGTCTGTTCTGGGTTCGAATAGAACCGAAGGCACTTCCAAAGAAGTCCTTACAATCCGGGCGTCCACAATCCCGATCGGACTTCCCATCACTTAGGGAATCTCTATACCGTAGCTACTCGGTGCAGAGACAATCGATATGTCATCCTATCGTTCTCGCAAATACCCAGTCTTCACCACCGGTCTTAAAATGCTCATCCATTTCGTCGTATCACTTATTCGGAATGGTTTATATGACACAAAGGTTCTTTCCCGGCTAAACTGAATCGTGAGAGTCA
Organism: Allium cepa; assembly: GCA_030765085.1. Taxonomy (NCBI): domain Eukaryota; kingdom Viridiplantae; phylum Streptophyta; class Magnoliopsida; order Asparagales; family Amaryllidaceae; genus Allium; species Allium cepa. The sequence continues at coordinate 483,452,327 of CM060934.1, read as the reverse complement.
ATTTTAAAACATGTGGATATGTCGTTCACAAAAATTCACAGGTTCGATGTGGGTTTCGGATAACAAACGGAAATCCGATTCCCTGTCGCATCGAAGTTTAAATGCCGTTTTACGGCCAAATAGGGTTTTCACATCAATACAGAACAAACCACAATCTACATCACATAGTATCACAAACAGAACAGAAATATCAATATAGTGCACAACAATAGTTAATTATTTTCCAATGTGGTTTAAATAAATTTACCACGCAATTATTTTAAATCAATGATAAAAATTTGGATAAGTAAATTGAATCTTAATTAACTCGATTTATTGTTTCATTATTAGTTATTTTAATTAAGTGCCAATTAAAATAAATTAACTTTAATTTATCTGAGTAACAAATTCTCAATTTACAAATTAATTTGAACACTTAATTTTTTATTAATCGATTTAATTTCAAATTGTAAATCATTCTTAATTTATTTTCAAAATCATTGATTAATAAAAATAATTTACTTTAATTATCATTTAAAATCTTCTTTATATCTTAAGAACCAATTTATTGTTGCATTTAAAAGTTCTAATGTAAATTTATTCCAATTCTTATTTTAGATTTTATTATTTAAATAGAGGATTAATTAAATTCTAAAAAAACATTATTTAATTTAGCATTATCAACTTTAATGATTTGGGCTTAACCCATTTTAAGGCCACCCGAGTAAAACATGACAATGACTCGAGTAGGGCTCGAGTTTTCCTAGCAACTTCCCCGTGTCATTCTCCTTTCTTCCCCGCGTGCCCGTTTCTTCTTCTTCCTTTCTCTTTTTTTTCTTTTTTATTTAGCTAAGTTTAAAACTGAATTACTGCAGGGCCTATACCATTCGAACGCGAGAGAGAAACCCTAGTGGAAATCTCTTTTACTCGAACGTTCTCTCGAGTCTATCCCCAGGTCCCAAACCCACTGATACAAAGTCGACGTCGTGCACGTGCACGACGTGGCGCCGCGACTTCGGTGATCGCCACGATCATCGGCAAGTCGTAAAATCCCCTCAAACACGAAATTCAACTTCGATTCGACCCAGAAAATTCGAAAACGAATTTTTGCCTCTTCGTCGATACTGCAACCCAACATCACCATGCAAAACCCCCTTCGCGAACGCTCCTCGGTCCACCAGAAAATCCATAACTTCGGCCATGCCTCGTCAACACCTCATTCCACCTTTTCCCAGAGCCTCATAACACTCGATCACATATTGGAGACGAACACGCCTCTCTACAGACATGTCCAAAAACTCCAACTAAAACCCTAATTAGAACTCGTGCCCTAAATCTAGGCAATAGAAAAATTCTTTGATAATTTTCATGAAGCCTCTGGTGTTCAAGCTTTCTTCGAACCAAATTTTAGCATTTATAATTGCATCGATTGTAGAAATTTGTAAAAGTTCAATTTCTATTCAAATACAGACTACTCTTAAAATAACCAACTAAAAATCTTCATTTTTGTTTTAAAAATCATGGATTGCAGTATAGATTCAATATATGTTCTTGAATTAATATTTCACAATAACTAATTTTTATCAATTATCGCCTGAAACCTGAAAAAAAATATTAGAGTGATGTGCTTGATAAAGATGATTTAAATCAACCTGTAAAATCTTATTTTTTTTGTTTAACCACTTGTTTTGTTGAGAATCAAGGCTTAAAAATTGATTTAAATCAGGATAGTTTGAGTGATTGAACCCAAATTTGTAATCTGTATAAAATTACAGAGCATACAATTCATATACAAACTGAAGCATAAACAAAACAACTTATAGATGAAGTTTGAGCTGTTTTATATAAACTTAAAACTTTGTTTAAACATTATGTTTACTCACTTGAAAATTTTGAAACAGATAGCACTTTTATTTGTTTTGCACTGCAGTTTGATCCTCCTCTCTTTTTCTTTCTTCAGTAAATTGCTTTCCAAATTTGAATATAAAGTGATGATCTTCTTTTTTTTATTTCTGTTCTTTGCTCAGATTTGATGAACGAAAATAAAGCAGAGACTATTGATGTATATATAAAAGAGGTGTGTAAACTAAGGTATAGGCAAGTACAGATTTGAGGTATGTAAAAGAAAACTAAACCATGCTTTACTCACTGATGTGATCTTGTACATGTTGGAGAGTAATAACATTTAATGAAAGCATGTAAATGTAATGTTCATGCTCCCTTTGTATGTTACAGAAATCTTATTCTATGGTTGTGTAAGTACAAATTTGCTTTACTTTGTAGATACTTAAAATCAAATGTTTTTTTTGGCAGATCTTGTTTATGGGATGAAGAGTAAATAACATTTAATGCTTCATGCTTCCCATGTTTGTTTATAGCATATGCTGTTAGATTTTTTTCATAAGTACTAAGTTTATTTTACAGTTTTTTTTTCTTGTTTATATTTATTTCATGCAAGTTCATGTGTATGTCATATGTCATTTTATAACTATATAAATTTTATTACAAACATACATTTTCTTAAATTTTATTTTAGTTTAAAGTTTAGCTATTAACATGTAGTTTATCACATATATTTATTTTATTGTTTAAAACAATTTCTTATTTGTTACATAATTTATTCATTTTTTATTTAAAACATAAACTATCAATATTTATTTAATTCCATATAACTTTGTAATATTAATATCAATAATATTTTATTTTTCTTGAAATTTCACAATTTAAATTTAAAAGTTCAAATAATTTACTAAATTTAATTTAACAAATTCTGGGATGTTACAATATCCCCTCCTTAAGAAAATTTCGTCCTCGAATTGAAAGAGAGAGAAACGCAAACAAAGAATATACGAATTCAGAAATAATAAAGAAATGGCTTACCAGTTTAAGCCGAGACGTCCACTCTACAATTGGGATATGATTTCTTCATATTTTCTTCAGTCTCCCAAGTACATTCCGTTGGATCTCCACTCCATTGAACTTTGACCAGTTTCACAACTTTATTTCTCAGTCGCTTCTCATCACGATCTACAATTTTTATCGGCTCTCTTCTAACTGCCAAGTTAGGAGTGATTTCAAGATCCTGCTGAGAAGCTTCTTCAATAATACTATCTGGATCGTGCACATACTTCCGAAGATTAGAAATATGAAATACATCGTTCACGCCACACAACCAGTTGGGTAGCTGCACTTGAAATGCCAGAGGACCAATCCTTTCCAGAATAGGAAAAGGACCAATATAACGCGGTGCTAGTTTTCTAGTTTTCCAGAATCTCAATACACCCCGCATCGGAGACACTTTCAAAAATCCAGAATCTCCAACTTGAAATTTCAATAATCTTCTTCTATGGTCATAATAGCTCTTCTGACGACTTTGGGCAGTTATTAATTTCTTTCGAATAAAATCTACCTTCTCCGTGGCTTCTTTAATCATGTCTGGTCCAAGGATGAGTCTATCACCTAATTCGATCCAACATGTAGGTGATCGACACGGACGACCATATAAATCTTCGAAAGGAGCCATTTCTATACTGGCCTGATAGCTATTGTTATATGAAAACTCGACCAGATGTAAATGGTCCTTCCAAGAACCACCAAAAATCGAGAATGCAAGTACGCAAAAGGTCTTCTAGAATTCGGTTAACCCTTTCTGTTTGCCCATCAGATTGTGGGTGATAAGTAGTACTGAAATTTAATTTCGTTCCCAAAGCGGCTTGGAATGCCTCCCAAAATCTACTAGTGAAGATCGGATCACGATCACTCACTATACTGCTGGGAATACCATGGAGACGAACAATTTCCTTTATATATAGCCCTGCTAAGCTTGCTGCAGTCCGAGTGGGTTTAATTGGAATATAGTGAACATTTTTGGTTAGACGGTCCATTATAACCCAAATTGCTTCATTTCCCTTCTTGGTTCGTGGCAATCCATCGATGAAATCCATCGATACCTGATCCCATTTCCATTTCGGTACTTCCAAAGGTTGAAGTAAACCGGCCACTTTCTTTTGATCGCTTTTGATATGCTGACAAGCAGCACAGCTACTCACATAAATGGATATGTCTCTTTTCATTGTCTTCCACCAAAAAGTTCTTTTAATATCTCGATACATTTTATTAACTCCTGGATGGATACTGAGTTTTGATTTGTGACATTCATCTAAAACTTCACGCTTCAGATCAGGGAAGTATGGAACACAAATCCTGCCTTTTAATCTTATTACTCCTCCATTATCCATCTCAAAACTAGTGTCTTCTCCTTGGCAAATTCTTTTATAAATTCCTTGAAGAAACTCGTCTTCATACTGCTTTCTCACGATCTTCTTAAGAAGTGTAGGAGTGACAACCAGATGAGCAAGAATAGCGTGCTTTCTGCTTAAAGCATCGGCAACTAAATTGGCTTTTCCCGGCGTATACAGAATATCTAGGTCATATGATGCCAGAAATTCCAACCAACGTTGTTGTCGCAGATTCAGATCTCTCTGGGTAAAGAGATATTTCAAGGATTTATGGTCAGTGAATAATTCGAACTTTTCATCTAAAACAAAGAGAGTTTATTAAGTATATTACTTTAGTTAATTTCGTAAATTGTTAAGAAAGCTGAAAAGATTCTTACCTAGTAGATAGTGTCGCTAGATTTTTAAAGCGAAAATAACAGCTAAAAGTTCTAAATCATGTGTTGGGTAGTTTCTCTCGTGCGGACGTAATTGTCTACTCGCGTAGGCAACTACCCTCCCATTCTGCATTAATACTGCACCTACCCCATCACCACATGCGTTAGTATAGACAGATAAGCCTTGGTTCCTGTTAATGATAGCGAGAATAGGAGCAGTAGTCAATCTCTTTTTCAATTCCTGAAAAGCTTCATCACATCTTGGAGTCCAATCGAATTTAGCATTCTTCATTGTTAGCTTAGTCAATGGGCTAGTCAACTTAGAAAAATCCTGTACAAACTTTCTATAATATCCCGCTAAACCTAGAAAACTTCAAACTTCTCTAGAAGTATTGGGTTGCTTCCAGTCCAGAATTGCAGAAATCTTGCTTGGATCAACAGAAATTCCTTCTTCATTAACAATATGACCGAGAAATCTGACTTCTTTGACCCAAAGGTGACACTTAGAAAATTTAGCGAATAGGATATTCCTCCTCAATATTTCCAAAACAATTCTGAGATGTTCAGCATGCTCCTCTTCGATTTTGGAGTAAATCAAAATATCATCAATAAATACAAGGACAAATTTGTTCAGTACTTCTCGAAACACTCGGGTCATTAAATCTACGAAGTACGTGGGAGCGTTGGTCAGTCCGAAGGGCATAACTAACCACTCGTAGAACATGTCAGGACCCCTAAAGGCTGTTAAATGAACACAATTCTCGGCTATTCACAGCTGATGGAATCCCTGAGCTAAATCCATCTTAGAAAAGAATCGAGCGCCATGAAGTTGATCGAATAGATCGTCAATTCTAGGTAAAGGGAATTTGTTTTTGAGAGTTTGTTTATTGAGATCGCGGTAACCTACACAATCTCAAAGATCCATCCGATTTAGCGACGAACACAACGACTGAGCCCCATTCAGAAACACTAGAGCGAATCAATCCTTTCTTTAGCAAATCTCGAGTTTGGTCGACTATTTCATTTTTTTCCCTTGGTGCCATCCTGCGACTTGCTTGAACAACAGGACGGGTATTGGGTACTAAGTCAATTCAGAATTCTATTTCTCTGTGTGGAGGTAAGGATTTTACTTCTTCATATACATCGGAAAATTCCCGAACAACAGGTATAGACTACAAACTGGGTTCAGGATATCCCAAAGTATACATCAATCTATCTATCTTTGGACTCGGATCCTCACAAGAGATTTCAATCAAATTTCCAAGGTTTGTTTTGACTAAAACTGTCCGATTATTACAATCCAATTTAGCTTTGTATCTCGATAACCAGTTCATTCCGAGTAAGATTTCAAATTCATTAAATTCGAGGATATAAAGGTTGATAGGAAATTGATAGCAAGCATATGAAATAAGAACTTTCTTACAATACAAACAAAGATTTGCGGGACCTCCAACCGGATTTTTCACGCAAATAGGGCCGTCAACAAATTCAGTTTTATGTTCTAATTCACTTACGGTTTGTTGGGAGATAAAGCTATGTGAAGCTCCCGTGTCAAATAAAACTCTAACAGTTCTATCATATATAGTAAAGTTACCTTCCAAAACACCTTTTCCTTTATCTGCTTTTGAAGTTGAAGGGTCTTTCTTTATCGCATAAACATTTTCCACATGTGCGTGCTTCATTACCGGGCAATTCTTAATAAGATGTCCAGGCTTGTGACAATTATAGAATTCTCTAGCTCCTTGATCATCCTTCACAGGTTGTTCCTTCTTAACTTGCTTCTTTGGGTTTGTGCAGCTGTTTGAATAGTGGCCCTTCTCTTGGCAATTGTAACAAGTTATGTTCCTAGCCGAATTTCCTTGACTGCTCTTTTTATCTTTGTTTTTTTGTGGCCTCTTGCCCCCAAACTTCCTTTTCTTCCAATTCTGATTATTTGAATTTCCTCCTTCTCTTGGAATCTCCTGCATATCCAGTTTGGCATACCTATATCCCATATCAATAAGATCGTAAAAAGATTCTTTGACGTGTGTTGTCATCCTTTCATGATACTTCTGGTTCATTCCACGGATAAACCTTTCATTTTTCTTAAAAGGCGTGTTTCACAACTTCGGAGCAAAATGGGATAGTTCGTTGAACTTATTTAAGTACTCCTCAAATGACAAGCTTTCTTGTTTCAAATCCAAAAATTCTTGATACATTCTGGAAATTCCCGCCGACGGCATATAACGCTTTTCAAACACCTCCTTAAAACAATTCCAAGTAAACTCTTCCTCTGGTTCATCTATAATGACGGTTTCCCACCAGGCTGAGGTTTCTTCTTGGAGTTACTAAGAAGCTATAAGTCTCTTTTGCTCGTCCTGCAATTTTAGCCCTTTAAAAATTTTCTCAAACGATCTTACCCACACTTGAGCCTCAATAATTGACTCCTTGCCGGTGAACGGTTTTCCACCAAGTTTTGAGAAATTTTTATACAAATCAGCCAGATTCGGCAGCTGTTGGATATCTATTGCTGCTGCTACTGTTGGAGGATCTTGATTTGGTGCTGTGGCATTCCCTTGACCCCTAGCTCTTCCTCTGCGTCCACTCATTCTTACCATCTGAAATTAGTAAGAAAATTGATTTAGATATACGAACGAAATATCTTAAGGAATATCAGCAGTAAAAGGAAATAGACTAAGAAGATTTAGAGTTTCAGTCTCGGTTACACTCATTCGAGGGTATACTTCACCCTATCTCTAATGAGCCATCTAATGTGTTATACTCCGTAGCTAAAGTTCTTACTCAACCAGAAGCTCTAATACCAATTGTGAGGACCCAATGGCAGCAGCGACCAGTAGGCTTTGCAACCATCCCAAGACCCACCGTGGCTCACAAAAGTACCCGAAACTTTCTTTTACGGCCAGCCTTTCGACTGTCATGGGTTACGCCTAACCAACCCGTAAAGAGGACGTGTAAGGGTAAGAGTCTCCCGTTCGCCACCAATCCACGAAGCAAGAACCCCCCATCACATTTCACTAAGACAAGCAAGTCTCGTCCACAAAGCTACGCTTTTCACAAAGCCATGCTTTGATCAACAAATGATCAACAGCACTCAGCATGCCACAATACCAAGTTGGGAATATATTACTGATAACCTTCATCTACATAACCTCTGAGCTCGTACATCTCAGAGAAGGGTGTTAAGCTAAGAGAATAAATTCTTCGCCACCAACAGAAATGTATTTGAAAGAAATCTGCTTTATATCTCAATTGTAATGTCAGACATACAATCCATACAAGTCTGTTCTGGGTTCGAATAGAACCGAAGGCACTTCCAAAGAAGTCCTTGTAATCTGGGTGTCCACAATCCCGATCGGACTTCCCATCACTTAGGGAATCTCTATACCGTAGCTACTCAGTGCAGAGACAATCGATATGTCATCTTACCATTCTCGCAAATACCCGGTCTTCACCACCGGTCTTCAAATGCTCATCCATTTCGTCGTATCACTTACTCGGAATGGTTTATATGAGACAAAGGTCCTTTCCCGGCTAAACCTAATCATGAGATTTTAAAACATGTGGATATGTCATTCACAAAAATTCACAGGTTCGATGTGGGTTTCGGATAATAAACCGAAATCCGATTCCCTGTCACATCGAAGTTTAAATGCCGTTTAACGGGCAAACAGGGTTTTCACATCAATACAGAACAAACCACAATCACAGTGCAGTACATGGCAATCTACATCACACAGTATCACAAACAGAACAGAAATATCAATATAGTGCACATCAATAGTTAATTATTTTCAAATGTGGTTTAAATAAATTGGCAACACAATTATTTTAAGTCAATGATAAAAATTTGGACAAATAAATTAAATCTTAATTAACTCGATTTATTATTTCATAATTAGTTATTTTAATTAACTGCCAATTAAAATAAATTAACTGTAATTTATCTTGTGTAAAAAATTCTCAATTTACAAATTAATTTGAACACTTAATTGTTTATTAATCAATTTAATTTCAAATTGTAAATCATTCTTAATTTCTTTTCAAAATCATTGATTAATAAAAATAATTTACTTTAATTATCATTTAAAATCTTCTTTATATCTTAAGAACCAATTTATTGTTGGATTTAAAAGTTCTAATGTAAAATTTATTCCATTTCTTATTTTAGATTTAATTATTTAAATAAAGTATTAATTAAATTCTAAAAAAACATTGTTTAATTTAACATTATCAACTTTGATGATTTGGGCTTAACCCATTTTAAGGCCACCTGAGTAAAACATGACAATGACTCGAGTAGGGCTCGAGTTTTCCCAACAATTTTCCCGCCTCATTCTCCTTTCTTCACCGCGTGCCCGTTTCTTCTTCTTCCTTTCTCCTTTTTTTTCTTTTTTATTTAGCTAAGTTTAAAACTTAATTACTGCAGGTCCTATACCATTAGAACGCAAAAGAGAAACCCGAGTCGAAATCTCTTTTACTCGAACGTTCTCTCGAGTCTCTCCCCAGGTCCCAAACCCACTAATACAAAGTCGACATCGTGCACATGCACGACGTGGCGCCGCGACTCCGTTGATCGCCACGATCGTCGGCAAGTCGTGAAATCCTCTCAAACACGAAATTCAACTTCGATTCGACCCAGAAAATTCGAAAACGAATTTTTGCCTCTTCGTCGATACTGCACCCAACATCACCACGCAAAACCCCCTTCGCCAATGCTCCTCAATCCACCAAAAAATCCATAACTTCGGCCATGCCTCGTCAACACCTCATTCCACCATTTCCCAGAGCCGCATAGCACTCGATCACGTATTGGAGACGAACACGGCTCTCTACAGACATGTCCAAAAACTCCAACTAAAACCCTAATTCGAACTCATACCCTAAATCTATGCAATAGAAAAATTCTTTGATAATTTTCATGAAGTCTCTGGTATTCAAGCTTTCTTCGAACCAAATTTTAGCACTTATAATTGAATCGATTGTTAGAAATTTGTAAAAGTTCAATTTCTATTCAAATACAGACTACACTTAAAATAACCAACTAAAAATCTTCATTTTTTTTTTAAAATTCATGGATTGCAGTATAGATTCAAAATATGTTCTTGAATTAATATTTCACAATAATTAATTTTTATCAGTTATCACCTGAAACCTAGAAAAAAATATTACAGTGATTTGCTTGATAAAGATGATTTAAATCAACCTTTAAAATCTTATTTTTTTAGTTTAACCACTTGTTTTGTTGAGAATCAATGCTTACAATTGATTTAAATCAGGATAGTTTGAGTGATTGAACCCAAATTTGCAATCTGTATCAAACTACAGAGCATACAATTCATATAAAAACTGAAGCATGAACAAAACAATTTGTAGATGAAGTTTGAAATTTTTTATATAAACTTAAAACTTTGCTTAAAGATTATGTGTACTTACTCGAAATTTTTGAAACAGAGAGCAATTTTATTTGTTTCGCACTGCAGTTTGATCCTCCTCTCTTTTTCTTTCTTCAGTAAATTGCTTTCCAAATTTGAATATAAAGTGATGATCTTTTTTTTATTTCTGTTCTTTGCTCAGATTTATTGAACGAAAATAAAGCAGAGACTATTGATGTATATATAAAAAATGGTGTGTAAACTAAGGTATTGGCAAGTATAGATTTGAGGTACGTAAAAGAAAACTAAACCTTGCTTTACTCACTGATGTGATCTTGTACATGCTGGAGAGTAATAGCATTTAATGAAAGCATGTAAATGTAATGTTCATGCTCCCTTTTATGTTACAGAAATCTTATTCTGTAGTTGTATAAGTAAAAATTTGCTTTACTTTGTAGATCCTTAAAATCAAATTTTTTTTGTTTGGCGATCTTGTTTATGGGCTGAAGAGTAAATAGCACTTAATGCTTCATGCTTCCCATGTTTGTTTACAGCATATGCTGTTAGATTTTTTTATAAGTACTAAGTTTATTTTATAGTTTTTTTTTCTTGTTTATATTTATTTCATGCAAGTTCATGTGTATGTCATATGTCATTTTATAACTATATAAATTTTATTACAAACATACATTTTCTTAAATTTTATTTTAATTTAAAGTTTAGCTATTAACATGAAATTTATCACATATATTTATTTTATTGTTTAAAACAATTTCTTTTTTGTTACATAATTTATTTCATTATTTATTTAAAACTTAAACTATCAATATTTATTTAATTCCATATAACTTTGTAATATTAATATCAATAATATTTTATTTTTCTTGAAATTTCACAATTTAAATTTAAAAGTTCAAATAATTTACTAAATTTAATTTAACAAATTCTAGGATGTTACGAATCAAATCATACTTAAGTAATTCAAATCAAATCCATTTTCTAAAACAAAAGTGTAGCAAAGCTATCAAGTGGCCTCTTCACTTTGAAATTCGAAAATGAAGGTCGACGATGCTGCAGTCATCACCGAAATTATTTTCCAGCGACAATGGAGGAGAGTATAGGTTTTGAACTTGCGAAAACCAATTTTCATTTGAATTACTCTTATATATATATATCCAAACTTTGAATCCAAATTTGAAAAGCACCAGAATTAAATTCACATATCTTTAATTTGAATTCATTTCATTTGTAAACAAGTAAATGATAATGTAGTATTGTCATTTCCAACAACCAATTCAGTTTACAGTTTTAATTTCAGAAATATTTATGTATAAAATATAATCATACAAAATTTTATTTCATTTACCATATTTAAATATAATATCGTGTCAGTTTTCTACGTTCAAGAGTTTTGGAATTCCTATCGATAGCGTGGGCCAACGAATCGATCGAAACTCCATATCAACCTTAACAACTCAAATAACACACTATAAAATGATTTATATAAATTAAAAATATATGCCCTCATTCGATGATTCTAGAATGGATTAAAACAAGGATAGAGATTCAAATTTAGAGGAACCCTAATCCAGAAGAATTCTAATTAGGTGATAAGCTCGAAACGAAGATAAGACGATTAAATAACAAAAGAGAAAGGATGGATAGACTTATATAAATCACGGGCGACATTAACCGGGTCAACCGTGACTTCAAGAATAAGATCAATGCAGAATTCTGAAGCAAATCGACATTCGATCACAAGAGAATTTACCCTGGTCATCTACTAGAGAATATTAGGGTATAACAAGAGATAGCAGCATCTAAACCGAGGATATAGAAATCTTCTGTGAATCAATGTTGCTGTAGAGGAGTTTCACCCTTTTACAAATCAAAGAGTGGAACTATAGGATACTCCACAATCAAGAAAGTGCGAATAGGGAGAGACAAGAATGGATTCCAAAATAAAGGAGGAAGTTTCAAAATTCAAAGGAAACCAAGTCAAAAAGGGAGGAACTTAAGCTCGAACGAAGGTGATTCCGTAATTAAATTTACTTTATGTGTTAAGTTTTGCCTAAAACCAGAGCTTTGATACCATGTGTAACATCCCGCTATTTCGTACCATTCGCATCCGCGCATGTCGGATTTGAATTGTTCAAAACAATAGATTTTTAATTTTATATTTACCAAAACGCAGCATATACAGTAAATAAAATAATTACAGAATCACAGACATAGAGTAATATAACAATAAGCAGCGGAAACAAAGGAATAATAGTTTATGGAGATACTATATATATATAACAGAGTTAAAACAAGATATAACAGAAGTCTCAAAAACATAGAAGTGTCAATACAATAGTCAAATAACAAAATCTGGATATATCACTGGAGTCAACTAAATAACTAAAAGCTGAATAGATATAGATGGATCTCCCAGCAAAGCTCCAACTCCAAAGGTGAGTCTCAAATGCTGTGACACTCAGTCTGACCCGAGCATAAAAAAAATACAAAACACTCGAGTCAGGATTAACATTCTTATATCAATAAATCCAACTCAAGTGAAATATCAACTGAAATACAAGTAACTCAAAGGATGTTTGGGATACTCATCCTCAAAGGATCCATGGAACTATGTACTATGTTGTACAATACGCTATTATAATATGTCTATAGTAACGTAAAATTATTAAAATAGCATTAAGGCATTACCCATATCCCCATTAACACATTTTATAGTGCCATAGTCTATACAGTACCGTAATACCTCCGTAAACTGGAAGCCACCAGAGGGCACTCCATAGGTATGACACAAAACAAACTCGTAGTGGTCTCAATATGGTAGGTGATACGGAACAACTAGGCAATGCCATGGTAGATATACCAATTACACTTCTGGGCTGTTGATAACGCAAAGCCACGGATATCGCCCAACTCGATCCACACTCCTAAAAATCGGAGGGTGCACCCAATCAATCATAAAGTAATAGAATGGTATCGAAGAAGTGTGTCCGATCGGAGGAGCTACCTCACTTGGCCCGTCAATTGCTCCTGTTTTAGCCACCTTAAGCTAACTCATGAGAGTTAGGTCCACGTATATACCTCATATAGAATCGTTACCGACCATCCTACCTTATTCTGAAATCTCTACCAAGTACACAGTTGTTAAAGTGGTTTTCGGTATTGGCAGAGAGTATGACAATAACCGATCCCGGTCTGTTTAACAACTAGACGTTATTATAACACCGTGGTCATTTTATTTCAAATCATATCTTTTATATCAAAATATCGTATACATTTCAAAGCCATATAAATCTGATATCATTACTCACTTTAATAATATTCATTTCAAAAATCATAACACTTTCAAAGTTATAACACTTTTGAATTTATAACACTTTTAAAACCATAACTTTTTGGAAATCATAACACTTTGGAATCATAATATCCTGGAAATCATAACACTTTGAAATCATAATATTTCCCACTTAAACAGTTTACATATAGAAAATAGTATATATAATAAAATAGTTAATAAAATAAAATAGTTTATATAATAAAATAGTTTACAAAATAAAATAATTAATATATATATAATTAAGTAGTTTACATAATAAAATAATTAGTATATTAAAATAGTTATAAATTAAAAATAGTTTATGTTAAAATAATACATATGTTAAAATAGTTATAAGTATAAAAAAGTTTTATATTTAAATAATTTATATATATTAAAATAGTTTTCCTTAAATTTCACAAATCGATTTGAATCAACTCGAATTCAAAAATTCAGTTTAATTCAATCTTAATTCACAAATTTCAATTTTTGTCACACATCTCAATAAACCATTAATTAAAATTGATTTCAAGTATAGTTTTGAACTACAAATCAAACCATTTCGATTTCAATAGATTTCAAAGCTTTAAATATTCGAAAATTATCAAAACCAAATTTGATAATTCCATTTATATCTTAATTTAACTTCATTATTATTTAGCTTCGAAATATTCACTTAATAAATCCAATATCATTTAAATAACCTTAAATTACAAATAAACTAAATATCTTCTCAATTTATTTAAACTTGAAATATTCATTTAATCGCTTTAAATAAAAAATCAAGTCATAAGATCATATCTTTTAAAAACCTCAAATTCAATAAATTTCAAATCTATTTTATTTAAATATAATTCTTAAGAGAGTACTATTACAAATCAACTTAAATTTATCCTTCCAGCCTTAACTTATAAAAATTATTATAAAATCTATTTTTAAAATATAATTTTAAATAAATACGTTAACATATTATGAAATAATTAAATCAAACTTTATTAAATTAAATCTTATTATTGAACTTATTTTATTTTAAAACTGATTTATACATATTTTAAAATAGTAAAATTATAAGTAAATTCTTAAAATTTATAATTTCGAAACTAATTTATAAATTTAACATTTTCAAAACATATAATTTTAGAAATCAAGAATTTAAGCATATATAAAATAACTTATATATATAATATTTAAAAATCAGTATTTATATAAAATCATATATATTTCTTTTCAAACCTTGGAAACCATTTAAAAGTATATATAGACCAACGATGCAGACCACAAGCTTATAACCACTATAATAGGACCAGCGTGAGTGCGTCAATTACTTGTGGATAGCAAGGTTCAGTGTATTCGTTATTCAAAAGTGCTTTTGATAGGATGAGACTATCAACTAAGGATTTGGTTCTGTTCAAATCCTCCTTGCAAGGATTCACATATGAGGGAGCAATACCACTGGGATGCATTAACCTAACCATGGAATTAGGATATGCATCTTTTTTGACAATGAGAGTTCAACATTCATAGTCGTAGATCGGTTTTTGACATACAACGGATTCTTAGGGTGTCCTTCCCTGTCAGATATGAAGATGGTCATGACTTCATGATGTCTTACGATGAAGTTCCCTATCGCAATAGGAGTTGGAGTAGTGAAAGAGGATTAATCGTCTAGGGGCGAATGTTATGTTATGAGAGTTGAGAGACGCCCAATGTAATGAGGGAAAGAAGTAGGGAAGCCACTATGCATCAAGTCCCAAACATATAACAATTACATTTGGAGTCCCTCTCGATTCCAGCGGTATTTTGTACGAGGATGTGGATCCACATGAAGAGCAAGATGAAGCAGACACTGGATGACTGAGACTCTTGAGGCTGTTTCCATCAATGAAAACGACCCTAAGCGAACAATCAAGATTGGAACCCAAATTAATTGGCGGATGAGAACTTACAAGGTTCCTAAGGGCCAACTGTGACGTCTTCGCATGGTCTCATTAATCATGTGCTGGATCTCTCCCGACGTTGCTTGCCAAACACTATAAATAAGAGATGCGGCTGTTGGATAATAATGAGAAGCAACATATACAACATATCTTTATTTCACAATTGAAGCAGGCCACAGAGCAAAGCCCATCTAGGCCCAAAGGCTTATTTTATCAGTTTTATTTTCTGTACAGTTGGATCAATGTATAAGTATAAATACAAAGTGATTGTAATCAGTTCTGTATGAAATACAATCAACATTTTCTTCTTCAATAAAATTCAAAAACTCTTTCATGGTATCAGAGCTAACTGCCTAATGGCAATCTTTTCAAAAAAAAGAAGAGAGAAACTCATCAGAATTCATTATCGTCATCTGAGTTTTAGATTCTCATCTGAAGTGTAGTACCTTGCCAGTAGTGAATCTGGCTGCATCAACACTTACAGATTGAATCTTGACAAAAAACAAGCCAGAAATCAATTCTCTCAAATCAAGAAACTCATCAAAACAGATCACCAGAACAAAAGAAAGTGTCATCCAATAAAGATCATCAGATAATCATCATCTGATCAACAGAGACCATCAGATTATAATCACCTGATGACGCAGCGGGTATAACGGATGACGACGAAATGTGGATCTCGTGTCAAACTAATCGATGAACGATTAAATGAAGCAATATAAATCGATGAATTAGTGATACCAAACGCCCAAATCCATTGATCTCGAGAGATATCAGATTCTAGCTATCTCTAACACGTTGATCGCGCACGATACCGTGTTAAAAGATCTACGATTCTTCGACGTTGATCTTGCGCACAAGATTCCATGAATCGGCTTCAAAATCGTTGATTCGAGCGCACTCGAATAACCGAAGATGGAGAAAGGAGATAACACTCAACTTCCAATTTCAGAAGAGGCATAAAGCACTCAAAATTTATTCAAAATTCAACAACCCAAATGATACAACTCACCCGCTATTTATAGGAGATTACAACTCAACGCAATTTACAACACTTCATACGACTTAAAAAAAATACATCACAAATAGTACGAACGACTTACCAAACACACAGTCGACCTAAAGAACAACACACGCGACTTAAAAACTTAGTAACACAAGAAGACCCACAACCTAAAAAAAGGAAAACGGCCTACTTGAAGCTCGCGACATAAGAATTTCGCGACCTAGGATCTTCAGCGACATACTTTCGTCGTTCGCGACCTACTGGGGGGAATTTGCGACCTAAGGGAAGAGAAGCGTGGTAAGCTTGCCGCGAACTAGGGGAGGTCGTTCACGACCTAGGGCTTCGTCGCGACTCAAGGAAAGGTCGTTCGCGACCTAGGGCTTGTTCGCGATTCAAGTTGGAGGCACTTGCTGCATCTTCTGCGCGACCCATGGAAGGTCGCTCGCGACCTAGGTAGAAGAGGCGCTCGTGACCTAGGTAGAAGCGGTCTATTGCTTTGCTGCGAATTGAGGTATGCGCTGCATCATCCGCCCCTTGTTGGAAGGAATTCGTTCTCGAATTCACACTTTCCTCTTCTTTGACAAGTTTCTCCCCATAATACGGAGTTAAGTGTTTGACATTGAAAACATCAGAAGTATGAACCTCTTTCGGCAAACTTAACCGGTACGCATTATCACTGATTTTCTTCAAGATTTCCGCTGGACCAATCTTTCGTGCTTTCAACTTGTTGTACGTTCCAACTGGAAAATGATCTTTCGTCAATACTGCATAAACAAAATCACCCTCTTTGAAGTCCACACTCCTTCGCTTCTTATCTGCTAGTTGTTTATACTTCTCATTCGATGCAAGTAATCGTTCATGAACAGTTCTGTGACACTCCTGCAACTCATTAACAAAATCATAAGCTCGTTTAACAACTCCTTTCTGAATTGGCACTATTGACAATTCTAACGGTCCCTTTGGATTTGCTGAATAGACAACTTGAAACGGATTGAAAGCAATACTTCGATTAACAGTATGATTATGTGAAAATTCCGCTTGACATAACTTCATATCCCAGCTCTTCAAATTATCTTTCACAAGACATCTCAGCAAGTTTCCCAATGATCTATTCACCACCTCCGTTTGACCATCTGTTTGCGGATGATAAGCACTACTAAAATTCAATTTCGTTCCAACCATCTTCCACAAACTCATCCAAAAATGGCTTAGAAATCGCGTATCCCTGTCAGAGACAATGGTCTCAGGTAACCCATGTAATCGATAAACCTCTTAAAGAATAACTGAGCAACACGGACTGCATCAGCGGTCTTCTTACAAGCTGTGAAATATGTCATTTTCGAAAATCTGTCCACCACCACATATATAGAATCATTCCCTCTCTAAGTTCTTGGCAAACCCAAAACGAAATCCATGCTGATATAAACCCATGGTCTGGTGGGCACAGACAACGGCATATACAATCCTGCATTCGTAGCTGTCCCTTTGGAAACTTGACAGATGTGACATCTCTCCACAAATCTTTCAACTACTTTCCTCATGGAAGGCCAAAAATAAGATTGAGAAATCAACTGCAATGTGCGATCTCTACCCGCATGACCTTCTTCATGTAACCCCTTCACAATCTTCATTCGCAAACTACAATCTGGAATACATAATCGATTTCCTTTGAAAAGAAAACAATCCACTAACACAAACTCATCCGTCTTCCCTTTATTGACTTCGTCTACAAACTTCGCAAAGTAAGGGTCTTCAACAAACAATTCTGGAAGTATATCAAACCTCGTCACTTCAACCTTCATCGTAGTCAATAAGTGATTTCTCCTACTTAATGCATCTGCCACTCGATTTGTAACTCCCAATTTGTGTTTCACAACAAATGTAAACTGTTGTAAGTATGTAATCCACGAGGCATGCCTAGCTGCAATCTTGTCCTATCCCTGCAAATGTTTCAATGCTTCATGATCAGTATACAGAACAAATTCTTTATGGAACAAATAGTGTCTCCAATGCTTCACGGCTTGCACAACAGCATAAAATTCCACATCATAAGTATTATATCTCATATTTGCTCCCGAAAGCTTTTCACTAAAATAAGTAATAGGACGGCCCCTCTGACTTAACACCCCTCCAATTCCAACCTTAGATGCGTCTGTATGTAGCTCAAACAACAACTGAAAGTCTGGTAATACTAGAATGGGCGCTGACGTCAAATGTTCCTTGATCCGCTCAAAAGCAACTCCTGCTTCTTTTGACTATGAAAATTGCTTCCCCTTCATACAACCAGTAACTGGTACCATCACACTACTGAAATGTGGAATAAATCTTTGGTAGAATGATGCTAATCCATGAAAACTTCTAACTACGGTTATCGTCCTGGGTTGTGGCGAATTTCTGATTGCTTCAACTTTATTCTGATCCACCTGTATACCTCCTTTTGATACAACATATCCCAAAAATAAAACATTATGCGTCATGAACACGCATTTCTTCGTTGTAGCATAAAATTGTTCTTGTCGCAGTATCATCAATGCTTCTCTCAAATGATGCAAGTGTTCTTCTGGGCTTCCACTGTATATCAGTATATCATCAAAATACACCACCATGAACTTCCTAATAAATGGTCTAAAGATTTGATTCATCACCCGCATAAATGAACTAGGTGCATTCGAAAGACCAAACGGCATAACCAGCCATTCATACAACCCCTCCCGTGTCTTAAACGCTGTTTTCCATTCATCTCCTGGTCGAATTCGAATTTGATGGTACCCACTCTTCAGATCAATCTTTGAAAATATTGCAGCTCCATTCAACTGGTCTAACAAATCATCCAATCTAGGAATTGGAAATCTGTACCTCACAGTAATCTTGTTCAATACCCGACTATCGGTACACATTCTCCAAGTTCCATCCTTCTTCGGCACTACAATGCTGGTACGGCACAAGGACTTAAGCTCTCTTGTATGCGCCCTTGTTCAAGCAATTCTTCACCTGTAATGTGGTTTATGCAGTAACTCAGCTCCTGGAACAAGATTAATCTGATGCTGTATGTCCCTCAATGGTGGTAATTCTTTGGACAGCTCTTCAGGGAACACATCCTCAAATTCCTCCAACACTGGCTTTACTTCTTCAGGAATTTCAACCACTTCATTACTCTCACGTCCGATCAACAAAAATATTTCAGGTTCATCTTCGACTTCTTTAACAAACTCTTTCAAAGATAGCAAAGTGTTCAGCTCTTCAATTTCATCCAACTTGCTTTCCTTCTATTGTTTCTTTTTAGGAATTAAAGTGATTTTAGTACCTTCAAACATGAAACTGTAGCTGTTGGTTCGTCCATCATGTTGTACAGCTCTATCATACTGCCACGGTCTTCCCAACAACAGATGACATACATCCATATCAACCACATCACACAAAATTTCATCTTTGTATTTCTTCCCAATCGAAAATTTTACACAGGCTCTTCGATTAACCTTCACCTCCCTACCTTTCCTCAACCAAGTTAACTTATAGGGCTTAGGATGCTTCTCAGTCTTCAATGCCAACTTCTTTACAGCTTCTGTAGAGATAATGTTATCACAATTTCCAACATCGATAACAAATTTACAAACCTTTTCCAAAATAGTGCACGTTGACTGAAAAATATTACTCCTTAGCCAACTTGAATCATCCTCTTGCTTTGGTGTCAAACACGATCTCCTCATCATCAAATTACAACCCTCATCTCCTGACAATTCTTCTTCCTCCTCAACCTGTGATGAATTGGAACATTCTACTTCAGCATCCTCATTCTCAACCTCAGCAACCATCACTCGTTTCTTAGGCTTCGGACATTCATTGCTCTTGTGACCAAACCCTTGGCAATTATAGCACTTGAAATTGTTGTTGACTTTGGTCTTAGCAACTTCATTAACAACCGGTTTATTAACAACCTTGGAAACATTTGCATTGCTACTAGCCCCTTTCACTTGATTGTTGGAATTGATAAACACACCACCACCTCTTCTGCCTTGCTTCTCCCAAGCTAGAGCCTTTTGATGTGCTTCAACGATAGATCTCGGATCAAACATATTCACCATATCTTGAATCTGCATTCTCAACCCTCCAACAAATATAGCGGTCAATTGTTCCTCTGTCTCCATGATATCATTCCTCGCAATCAATTGATAAAATTCATCCGCATAATCATTCACCGACTTTGTTCCCTGTCTCAAGTTCTGCAATCGCTAATACATAAGGGAGTGATAGTTATAAGGCAAGAAAGTAGCCTTCATTAACTTCTTCATCTTCTCCCATAAGACAATCTTTGACTTTCCCATCCTTTCCCGTGTTAGTTTAGTTTGTTGCCACCATGCCATAGCTCTTCCTCTCAAATGAGTAGCAATCAACTTAACTCTACGTTGCTCAGGAACTTCCTTGAAGTCAAAAATTTCTTCAACATTATATAACCAATCCAAAAATTCTTCCGCTATCATACCACCCTTGAATTCTAGAATTTCCATCTTCATCCCCGACTCCCATCGACGATCATCTTCTATATCCCGATATGGATTTCGCACTTGGTCTCGATCTCGATAATGAACACTATATCTATCACCATCCTCATTATAATCAAATGTGCTTCGACATCGATCTCGACCATTAACATCCCTACGATCACGCACGTCCCTTCGACTATGTCTTTCATCATCATGATATGGTTCATTCTCAAACTCATGTGGAGTCCTTCTCTCTTCATTTCTATACCCATGGTGATCTCGCATCGTTGAAACTGATGATTCTCTTCTATCTCGATACGACTATGGCAACGCCCTCCTCGCTTCCGTAACCGATGGCGAAACTCTGTTTCCTCCATGGTTCGAGACTAATGACCTTCTCCTACGACTTTGATTCATGTCGATCATCAACTTTTCTAACTTCTCAACACCTTCATTGAACTTCTCATTGATGTGTTGTTCCATTGCCTCAGCTTCTTCTCTTCGATACATATCTGCAATATTCTGATGACGATTAGCTCTTCTCGGAGGCATTGTCGAATCAAACAATCTCCAAACAGACTTTAACTCTCGGCTCTAAACACTTCACTTTGCTCCAACAGGCTCGGCTTAGCTATGATTGGCTAAACCTGGCTTCGATAAAAACTGACGCAGCGGGTATAATGGATGACGACGAAATGTAGATCTCGTGTCAACCTAATCGATGAATGATTAGATGAAGCAATATGAATCGATGAATTAGTGATACCAAACGCCCTAATCCGTTGATCTCGAGAGATATCGAATTCTACCTATCTCCAACACGTTGATCGCACACAATACAGTGTTAAAAGATCTACGATTCTTCGACGTTGATCTTGCGCACAAAATTCCGTGAATCGGCTTGAAAATTGTTGATTCGAGCGCACTCGAATAACCGAAGATGGAGAAAGAAGATAACACTCAACTTTCGATTTTAGAAGAGGCACAAAGCACTCAAAATTTATTCAAAATTCAACAACCCAAATGATACAACTCACCCGCTATTTATAGGAGATTACAACTCAACGCACATTACGACACTTCATACGACTTAAAAAAATACATCACAAACAGTACAAACGACTTACCAAACACACAGTCGGCCTAAAGAACAACACACGCGACTTAAAAACTCAGTAACACAAGAAGACCCACGACTTAAAAAAAAAGGAAAACGACCTACTGGAAGCTCGTGACATAAGAATTTCGCGACATAGGATCTTCAGCAACATACTTTCGTCGTTCGCGACCTACTGGGGGGAATTTGCGACCTAAGGGAAGAGAAGCGCGCTAAGCTTGCCGCGAACTAGGGGAGGTCGTTCGCGACCTAGGGCTTCGTCGCGACTCAAGGAAAGGTCGTTCGCGTCCTAGGGCTTGTTCGCAATTCAGGTTGGAGGCACTTGCTGCATCTTCTGCGCGACCCATGGAAGGTCGCTCGCGACCTAGGTAGAAGCGGTGCTCGCGACCTAGGTAGAAGCGGTCTATCGCTTTGCCGCGAATTGAGGTATGCACTACATCATCTGACCTTGTGGTTGCACCATACCTGAGTCAGTGTCTCTGATCTCTCTCAGTAATCAAGATCTTGATTGAGATATAAACTGTTTCTTGACAGTTTTCATCTCTGCTCATCCAGTCTAAACTTTCTTGACATCAGTTGTCATCATGAGCAATGAATCCAACACTGCATCATCAGAGAATACAAATAACTCTCAGCAAACTGCAACAGCAGCCGAGAATCTCATTAAGACCATCATTAGCCCATAGAGTCAACTTGTGACTGTCCATTTAGATGAAGATAACTATCTGCTATGGAGGCTTCAGGTTGAGACTGCAATTCAAGGCTATGGACTTGAAGATTATATTCTTGGCACCATCCCTATCCCACCAAAATTCATCACTGTCGAGGAAAACAAAGTTGTTAGCAACGAAGAATACACAAAGTATCATAGGCAAGACAGACTGATCTGCTCTTGGTTAATGTCATCCATAAACACCAAGTTATTGTCACATGTAATAGGATGCAAGACTGCAAATGAACTATGGATAACGGTTGAAAAGGTGTTTAATACTCAGTTGGCAGCAAAGGTCATGTATCACAAGAGACAACTTCAAAGCATCAAGAAAGACAATCATACTATGAGAGAATATCTTCCCAAAATTAAAAATACATGTGATCTTATTGAAGCTCCAAATCATAAAGTTTCAGATTCAGAACAAATCTTGACCATACTCAATGGTTTAAATGATGAGTATGAGTCAGTGGTTGCTGTGATAGCTTCTGAAAAGGTTTTACCATCTATAGATGATGTACACTCAATCTTGTTAGCACATAAAGCCAAAATCGACAATAAAAGACCACAAGAACCAGACCTCTCTGTTAACTACACAACTAATCAAAGAAACAAAGGTCAAAACAGCAACAAAACTGAACAAGGAAATCAAAGAGGTGGCTATGCTAACAGATCAAGAGGAAGAGGAAGATGGAGCAATAGTAACAATAGACCAAAATGTCAAATCTGTGAAAAAATAGGACACACAGCAGTGAAATGTTATTCCAGATACTCTAATCAAAATAATAACATTCAGAGAAGCAGTAATCCCAATATCAATATGGCACAAACCAGTGACACTCAAAATGACAACAACAACAAGGGTCAGAGTTCAAATGACATTGCCAGAGCTGAACACATTCAGGATGAATCATGGTATCCAGACTCTGGTGCTACAAATCACATCACTAACAATCTCGACAATTTAAATCTTGGATGTAAGGAATACAGAGGTAATCAAAAAATTTGCATGGCGAATGGTAAGTGTGTCAAAATTTCTCATACTGGTAATACCTACATTAGAGGTAAAAGACAGTTATTTCTGCATAATTTACTAAGAGTTCCAAATATTAAAAAGAATCTTATAAGTGTATCTCAGTTTGCTGTTGACAATGATGTATTTTTTGAAATCTATCCTAAGTACTGTTTGGTTAGAGACATACTGACTAAGGATGTTTTGTTGCAGGGTGAAACTGAAAAAGGACTTTACAAATTTACATCCACCAACTGCAGCAGTGTTATAAAGGAACTTAATCATTGTAATTTGAGTACAAAAAGAAACGGTAGAGACGCATTTGACCTATGGCATTATAAACTTGGCCATCCAAGTAGTAAAGTTGTAAAGCAGATTCTTGTTGAAAATAAAATAAAGTTTGATGATACTTTATTACCCTATGTGTGCACCTATTGCCAAATGGGCAAAAGTCACAAATTACCTTTCAATCATTCATCAACTCAATACAAAAAACCACTAGAATTAGTAGCCACTGATTTGTGGGGCCCTGCACCCATATGCTCAGATTTTGGATTTAAGGACTATATCTCACTTGTAGATGCATATTCAAGACACACTTAGATATACTTCTTAAAAACAAAATCTGAAGCATACAGTGCAGTCATATGTTTTATAACCATGGCTGAAAAACAAACTAATTCTCAAGTTAAATCATTCGGTCTGATGGTGGTACTGAGTATAAACCTCTTAGCAATTATTTTCAAAAAAGAGGAATTATACACAGAACCACATGCCCTTACATATCTGAACAAAATGGTCTAGTGGAAAGAAAACATAGACACATTGTTGAATCTGGTCTTACTCTACTGACTCATGCATCAGTGCCACTAAAATTTTGGCCTGAAGCATTCAATACTGTTGTTTATTTGATAAACAGAATGCAAACAAGGGTTCTTAAAGGAATCAACCCTATAGAGGAACTATATGGGCATAAACCAGATTATTTTAGCCTAAGAACCTTTGGATGTCTCTGCTTTTCTTACACTAGACCATACAACATAAAAAAATTGAACTTTAGATCCAAACCATGTACTTTTCTGGGATACTCTGTAAACCAGAAAGGATACAAATGTTTAGATGATAGTGGGAAAATTTTTGTGACTAGACATGTTGTTTTTAATGAACATGTGTTCCCTTTTAGCAACAGAAATGAAAACAACTAGCAAAGTATATAATCCAAAAGCATCTATACCTGATCTACCAGTTTACACTGAGATTGAGCATCATATAAGAGCAAAGGAGGCTAGTGAGAATCCACAATCCAGAGAATTTGTTTAGCAAGACTCAGATTGGATAGATAGTCTCAGTCATGCCAGTCCTTCACCTGCAGAAACAACAGAAAACAGAGAACATGATCAAGCAGACAATTATGAAAAGAGTACTCAAATGTCAACGGATAATTCTGATACAGGAGATATACATTAGAATGATGTTCAAATGAGGTCTACTCATCCCATGGTTACAAGATCCAAGAGTGGCATCTTTAAACCAAAAATCTACACAACAAACTTAAATGATCATTAACCTATTACATATGCTCAGGCTGTTAAAAAGAAAAACTGGAAAGATGCAATGAATGAAGAATACAATGCTCTCATCAAGAATAGAACATGGGATCTTGTACATCCACCAGACAATAAAAATATTATTGGATCCAAGTGGACATACAAAATCAAGAAAAATTCAGATGGAACCATAAACAAATACAAGGCAAGGCTAGTTGCAAAGGGCCACACTCAGCAATATGGATTCGATTTCAATGAAACATTTTCTCCAGTGGTAAAACCATCAACAATCAGACTTATACTCACTATTGCACTACACAAGAAATGGGAGATAAGACAATAGGATGTCAACAATGCTTTCTCAATGGTGTTCTACAAGAGGAAATTTATATGGAACAACCACAGGAGTTCATCAGAAATGAAAATTATGTTTGCAAACTGAATAAGGCCATTTATGGCCTTAAACAAGCCCCAAGAGTCCGGTTTGATAGACTAAGATTATCATTAACAAATCAAGGATATCAGTCAACCAAATCAGACAACTCACTCTTTATCAAAATTAATGATGTATCAACTGTTTACATACTAATATATGTGGATGACTTAACTATTACAGGCAATAACAGAGAAGAGGTCAAGCACATCATCACCTATTTAAATGAGCAATTCTCTGTAAAAGATCTTGGGGACATCAACTACTTCTTAGGCATAGAAGTCAAAAGGAAAGCAAACTCAGAACTAATGTTATGCCAAAAGAAATACATTCAGGAAATATTAGATAAAACAAAAATGAGTGATGCAAAGGCACAACCAACTCCCATGATAAGCAGTCGACATTACTCTAAAAACAGGGGAGAAGCCATATTTAATATCAAACAGTATAGAAGTGTTGTAGGAGCATTACAATATGCAACTATAACACGACCTGATATTGCTTACAGTGTTAACAAAGTGTCACAATTTTTGCAGAATCTACTTGACGAGCATTGGAAGGTTGTAAAGAGAATTCTCAGATATCTAAAGGGAACAATGGAGTATGATCTATCATTTAAAGCATGCAGCAACTTAAATATAGTAGGATACGCTGATGCTGATTGGACCTCGGACCCAGATGACCGAAGATCAGTCATAGGGTACTGTATATATATTGGAAACAATCTCATATCGTGGTGCTCGAAGAAACAAGCAACCATATCTTGATCAAGCACTGAAGCTGAATACAGAAGCGTAGCAAGCGCTATTGCAGAAATCATTTGGCTACAATCTATACTTGGTGAATTAAAGCAAAAAACAAATACTGTACCAGTTCCATGGTGTGATAACTAAAGCACAGTCTATATGTCAGCCAATCCAATAATGCATTCTCGAACCAAACACAAAGAAATAGATCTACATTTTGTTCGAGAACACGTTCAGAAAGAAAAGCTTCAGATAAGACATATACCTGCTACTTACCAACGTGCAGATGTTCTTACCAAAGCACTGTCGGCAAAGAACTTCAACAGATTCAGATCTGACCTGAAAGTTGAAGATGACAAAGATCAAACATCCGTCATTACTTCTGTTTCCAGTGACAACTTGAAAGCTCATGAGAACTCAAGCTTAGCACAAAAGAAGGAAATTTTCTCTGGTGTCCACCTGCAGAAGCAAGGGTGCCAGATCTCAACCTCTAAATGAAGAGAAAGAGTGAAGATTCTGTTTCTCAAGCAAAGATTAAGCATCTCGTGCCCAGATTTGTTGGAAGAAGAAGACAAATTTTTTTTAAAGCAATCGCAAGAATTTTTGATCGCCTTTCAGCAAACTCTAACCCTAGGGTTACGTTTGTAGGGGGGAAATAAGAGATGCGGCTGTTGGATAATAATGAGAAGCAACATATACAACATATCTTTATTTCACAATTGAAGCAGGCCACAGAGCAAAGCCCATCTAGGCCCAAAGGCTTATTTTATCAGTTTTATTTTCTGTACAGTTGGATCAATGTATAAGTATAAATACAAAATGATTGTAATCAGTTCTGTATGAAATACAATCAACATTTTCTTCTTCAATAAAATTCAAAAACTCTTTCATGGTATCAGAGCTAACTGCCTAATGGCAATCTTTTCAAAAAAAGAAGAGAGAAACTCATCAGAATTCATTATCGTCATCTGAGTTTTAGATTCTCATCTGAAGTGTAGTACCTTGCCAGTAGTGAATCTGGCTGCATCAACACTTACAGATTGAATCTTGACAAAAAACAAGCCAGAAATCAATTCTCTCAAATCAAGAAACTCATCAAAACAGATCACCAGAACAAAAGAAAGTGTCATCCAATAAAGATCATCAGATAATCATCATCTGATCAACAGAACCATCAGATTATAATCACCTGATGACGCAGCGGGTATAACGGATGACGACGAAATGTGGATCTCGTGTCAAACTAATCGATGAACGATTAAATGAAGCAATATGAATCGATGAATTAGTGATACCAAACGCCCAAATCTGTTGATCTCGAGAGATACTGGATTCTAGCTATCTCTAGCACGTGGATCGCGCACGATACCATGTTAAAAGATCTACGATTCTTCGACGTTGATCTTGCGCACAAGATTCCATGAATCGGCTTCAAAATCGTTGATTCGAGCGCACTCGAATAACCGAAGATGGAGAAAGGAGATAACACTCAACTTCCAATTTCAGAAGAGGCACAAAGCACTCAAAATTTATTCAAAATTCAACAACCCAAATGATACAACTCACCCGCTATTTATAGGAGATTACAACTCAACGCACTTTACAACATTTCATACGACTTAAAAAAATACATCACAAATAGTACGAACGACTTACCAAACACACAGTCGACCTAAAGAACAACACACACGACTTAAAAACTCTGTAACACAAGAAGACACACAACCTAAAAAAAGGAAAACGACCTACTTGAAGCTCGCGACATAAGAATTTCGCGACCTAGGATCTTCAGCGACATACTTTCGTCGTTCGCGACCTACTGGGGGGAATTTACGACCTAAGGGAAGAGAAGCGCGGTAAGCTAGCCGCGAACTAGGAGAGGTCGTTCGCGACCTAGGGCTTCGTCGCGACTCAAGGAAAGGTCGTTCGCGACCTAGGGCTTGTTCGCGATTCAGGTTGGAGGCACTTGCTGCATCTCCTGCGCGACCTAGGTAGAAGCGACGCTCGTGACCTAGGTAGAAGCGGTCTATTGCTTTGCCGCAAATTGAGGTATGCGCTGCATCATCCGCCCCTTGTTGGAAGGAATTCGTTCTCAAATTCACACTTTCCTCTTCTTTGACAAGTTTCTCCCCATAATACGGAGTTAAGTGTTTGACATTGAAAACATCAGAAGCATGAACCTCTTTCGGCAAACTTAACCGGTACGCATTATCACTGATTTTCTTCAAGATTTCTGCTGGACCAATCTTTCGTGCTTTCAACTTGTTGTACGTTCCAACTGGAAAACGATCTTTTGTCAATACTGCGTAAACAAAATCACCCTCTTTGAAGTCCACACTCCTTCGCTTCTTATCTGCTAGTTGTTTATACTTCTCATTCGATGCAAGTAATCGTTCATGTACAGTTCTGTGACACTCCTGCAACTCATTAACAAAATCACAAGCTCGTTTAACAACTCCTTTCTGAATTGGCACTGTTGACAATTCTAACGGTCCCTTTGGATTTGCTGAATAGACAACTTGAAACGAACTGAAACCAATACTTCGATTAACAGTATGATTATGTGCAAATTCCGCTTGACATAACTTCATATCCCAGCTCTTCAAATTATCTTTCACAAGACATCTCAGCAAGTTTCCCAATGATCTATTCACCACCTCCGTTTGACCATCTGTTTGCGGATGATAAGCACTACTAAAATTCAATTTCGTTCCAACCATCTTCCACAAACTCATCCAAAAATGGCTGAGAAATCGCGTATCCCTGTCAGAGACAATGGTCTCAGGTAACCCATGTAATCGATAAACCTCTTTAAAGAATAACTGAGCAACACGGACTGCATCAGCGGTCTTCTTACAAGCTATGAAATGTGTCATTTTCGAAAATCTGTCCACCACCACATATATAGAATCATTCCCTCGCTAAGTTCTTGGCAAACCCAAAACGAAATCCATGCTGATATAAACCCATGGTATGGTGGGCACAGACAACGGCATATACAATCCTGCATTCGTAGTTGTCCCTTTGGAAACTTGACAGATGTGACATCTCTCCACAAATCTTTCAACTTCTTTCCTCATGGAAGGCTAAAAATAAGATTGAGAAATCAACTGCAATGTGCGATCTCTACCCACATGACCTTCTTCATGTAACTCCTTCACAATCTTCATTCGCAAACTACAATCTGGAATACATAATCTATTTCCTTTGAAAAGAAAACAATCCACTAACACAAACTCATCCGTCTTCCCTTTATTGACTTCGTCTACAAACTTCGCAAAGTAAGGGTCTTCAACAAACAATTCTGGAAGTATATCAAACCCCGTCACTTCAACCTTCATCGTAGTCAATAAATGATTTCTCCTACTTAATGCATCTGCCACTCGATTTGTAACTCCCAATTTGTGTTTCACAACAAATGTAAACTGTTGTAAGTATGCAATCCACGAGGCATGCCTAGCTGCAATCTTGTCCTGTCCCTGCAAATGTTTCAATGCTTCATGATCAGTATACAGAACAAATTCTTTATGGAACAAATAGTGTCTCCAATGCTTCACGGCTTGCACAACAGCATAAAATTCCACATCATAAGTATTATATCTCATCTTTGCTCCCGAAAGCTTCTCACTAAAATAAGTAATAGGACGGCCCCTCTGACTTAACACCCCTCCAATTCTAACCTTAGATGCGTCTGTATGTTGCTCAAACAACAACTGAAAGTTTGGTAATACTAGAATGGGCGCTGACGTCAAAAGTTCCTTGATCCGCTCAAAAGCAACTCCTGCTTCCTTTGACCACGAAAATTGCTTCCCCTTCATACAATCAGTAACTGGTACCATCACACTACTGAAATGTGGAATAAATCTTCGGTAGAATGATGCTAATCCATGAAAACTTCTAACTACGGTTATTGTCCTGGGTTGTGGTGAATTTCTGATTGCTTCAACTTTATTCTGATCCACCTGTATACCTCCTTTTGATACAACATATCCCAAAAATAAAACATTATGCGTCATGAACACGCATTTCTTCGTTGTAGCATAAAATTATTCTTGTCGCAGTATCATCAATGCTTCTCTCAAATGATGCAAGTGTTCTTCTGGGCTTCCACTGTATATCAGTATATCATCAAAATACACCACCATGAACTTTCTAATAAATGGTCTAAAGATTTGATTCATCACCCGCATAAACGAACTAGGTGCATTCGAAAGACCAAACGGCATAACCAGCCATTCATACAACCCCTTCCGTGTCTTGAACGCTGTTTTCCATTCATCCCCTGGTCGAATTCGAATTTGATGGTACCCACTCTTCAGATCAATCTTTGAAAATATTACAGCTCCATTCAACTGGTCTAACAAATCATCCAATCTAGGCATTGGAAATCTGTACCTCACAGTAATCTTGTTCAATGCCCGACTATCGGTACACATTCTCCAAGTTCCATCCTTCTTCGGCACTAACAATGCTCGTACAGCACAAGGACTTAAGCTCTCTTGTATGCGCCTTTGTTCAAGCAATTCTTCACTTGCCTTATCAACTCCTCATGTTCCTTTGGACTCATCCTATAATTTGGTTTATGCAGTAACCCAGCTCCTGGAACAAGATTAATCTGATGTTGTATGTCCCTCAATGGTGGTAATTCTTTGGGCAGCTCTTCAGGGAACACATCCTCAAATTCCTCCAACACTGGCTTTACTTCTTCAGGAATTTCAACCACTTCATTACTCTCACGTCCGATCAACAAAAATATTTCAGGTTCATCTTCGACTTCTTTAACAAACTCTTTCAAAGATAGCAAAGTATTCAGCTCTTCAATCTCATCCAACTTGCTTTCCTTCTATTGTTTCTTTTTAGGAATTAAAGTGATTTTAGTACCTTCAAACATGAAACTGTAGCTGTTGGTACGTCCATCATGTTGTACAGCTCTATCATACTGCCACGGTCTTTCCAACAACAGATGACATACATCCATATCAACCACATCACACAAAATTTCATCTTTGCATTTCTTCCCAATCGAAAAATTTACACAGGCTCTTCGATTAACCTTCACCTCCCCACCTTTCCTCAACCAAGCTAACTTGTAGGGCTTAGGATGCTTCTCAGTCTTCTATGCCAACTTCTTTACAGCTTCTGTAGAGATAATGTTATCACAACTTCCAGCATCGATAACAAATTTACAAACCTTTCCCAAAATAGTGCACGTTGACTGAAAAATATTACTCCTTAGCCAACTTGAATCATCCTCTTGCTTTGGTGTCAAACACGATCTCCTCATCATCAAATTACAACCCTCATCTCCTGACAATTCTTCTTCCTCCTCAACCTGTGATGAATTGGAACATTCTACTTCAGCATCCTTATTCTCAACCTCAGCAACCATCACTCGTTTCTTAGGCTTCGGACATTCATTGCTCTTGTGACCAAACTCTTGGCAATTATAGCACTTGAAATTATTGTTGACTTTGGTCTTAGCAACTTCATTAACAACCGGTTTATTAACAACCTTGGAAACATTTGCATTGCTACTAGCCCCTTTCACTTGATTGTTGGAGTTGGTAAACACACCACCACCTCTTTTGCCTTGCTTCTCCCAAGCTAGAGCCTTTTGATGTGCTTCAACGACAGATCTCGGATCAAACATATTCACCATATCTTGAATCTGCATTCTCAACCCTCCAACAAATATAGCGGTCAATTGTTCCTCTGTCTCCATGATATCATTCCTCGCAATCAATTGATAAAATTCATCCGCATAATCATTCACCGACTTTGTTCCCTGTCTCAAGTTCTGCAATCGCTAATACATAAGGGACTGATAGTTATAAGGCAAGAAAGTAGCCTTCATTGAAAAATAAATGAAAATCTCGGTGTTTATCAAAAAACACTCAGCATCAGATGTAAGTTAAAAAAGATTCAAACGTTAAATCATTATTTTTGTTATAAAAACATATATTTTGTTGTGGATTTGTGTGTGCTATAAGTTGAAGCTTGCAAACTTATTGTAGTTACATTGGGCTGTTATTGATGCTCAACGCTTCTATCTGGTATGTGGATTTTAATATATTAGTTCTTGGTAACATAACTGTTTTTTAACGTTGGTTCTCAGTCTAATGTGTATTGCCAGTCTCAGGCATAACTTTTACTGATATTCATCATTATTTTCTATATAGGCGTTGGGATATCCAGATATGCATGGATATAGTTGGCCATTGGTTGGATCTAGTTAATAAGGATGGATGGATTCCTCGTGAACAAATATTAGGCGCTGAAGCTCGAAGGTGAAGTATTTATTTTGGTGAAATGATATCCGATTATTCTATATATGAACTAATAGGGTATGAATAATCTAAAGTAATTTTTGTATATCATTCAGTAAAATCCCTGTCCAATACATTCCTCAATATCCATCAAATGGGAACCTATTAGGATTATATTCAGAAAACATTTGTATAAAGTATTTCAGTAATATTAGGACTTGTGTTAGAGCTGGTCCTGTGTGTGAGTTGAGCTGGTCCTCTGAGTTAGAGCTGGTCCTGTGTGTGAGTTGAGCGGGTCATATGCATGAGAATTCCTTGCTGTGCAAGGAATGGTACTACTTGTATAAATAGTCTTTTCGTATCAGAAAAAGGTAAACAGTTTATTGTGCGTAAATTTTCATGGTATCGGAGCCTCAAGGCTAAGAAATCTCAAACTGTAAATATGCCAGGAGATGAAACTTCTCCTCCAACAAAAATCGAACCTTCTTCCCCTTATTATATCGGACCACAAGATCGTCCTGGAGATTTTATAACTCTGACGAAATTGCACAGAGATAATTATGAAGACTGTGAAGCGGATATCAAAACAACACTTAAATCTAAGCGTAAATTTGGATTCTTGAATGGGACGATCACAAAGCCGGGGCCATCGTGTTCTCAAGATGATTGGGAAACGCTTCATGCTATGCTTGTTTCTTGGATCATGAATACCATCTCTCCCGAGGTAAAATCTACTCTATCTAAATATGAAGATGCGTATGTTTTATGGAAGCATTTAAAGGAGCGATATTCTGTTGTTAATGGACCAAGAATTCAACAACTTAAATCTAGAATCGCAAAGTGCGAACAAACTGCTACTATGCCCGTTGAAACATACTATGGTAAATTGAACGTCTTATGGGAAGAATTGAGTAATCATGAACCAATTATTTGTTGTAAATGTGGATTGTGCAAATGTGAATTGGGTGCTGCTCATGAGAAACGTAGAGAAGATAGTCAGTTGCATGAATTTTTGATGGGGTTGTATGCTCCATATTATGCC
Source organism: Allium cepa (assembly GCA_030765085.1). Classification (NCBI taxonomy): domain Eukaryota; kingdom Viridiplantae; phylum Streptophyta; class Magnoliopsida; order Asparagales; family Amaryllidaceae; genus Allium; species Allium cepa. Next base: position 483,418,731 of record CM060934.1, on the reverse strand, counting down.
CAGATTCGGTCCTCTTTACTCTCACAGGACCCGTTACCTTCTCTAAGTAAGGCTTTTCAGCAAGTTATCCAGGAAGAAAGAATGCACTGCGGCGATGCTCTAGAAGATAAACTAGACAAACCTGAAGTTGCCGGTTTTGCTGTCCGTACATCAGGTCGTGGTAGAGGTCGTTTTGAAAAGGTAGATAAATCAGGCTTGATGTGCTCTCATTGCAAGAAAAGTGGACATGAAATTGTAAATTGTTTTGATTTGCTTGGGTATCCAGACTAGTGGGAGACTCGTACTCGTTTGGAAGGGAGAGGAGGCGGACGTGGTAAGCAAGATGGTGGTGGTGCAAGAACCTCAACGGTGACTGGTCGGAGTCGTGGTGGATCTATTCGGGCTAATGTGGCTGATACAGGCAGTGGTGCATTAGGACAGCCAGCAGAAAATTCAATTCCTCTTCCGGGTTTTTCCGCTGATCAATGGAAAACTCTTGTAGCTGCTTTTGGTAACCCACAAACTCCTTTGGATCGCTTGAATGGTGAGTTGATTACGAAATTATGGATAATTGATACAGGATGTACAAATCATGTGATTGGAGATCTTTCTTTCTTGACAAACGTAAAAGATGTGAATATGTGTCCAGTAGGTTTACCAGATGGCCAAACTGTGCAAGCAAACAAGGAAGGGAGTGTGCAGCTTTCTAATGATTTAATCCTTACTCATGTGCTTTATGTTCCTACATTAAACTGCAATTTAATTTCGGTATCACAACTTATTGCCAATAAAAGTTGTATTGTCACAATTACTGATAACATTTGTGCTATACAGGACCGTCATTCGAGGGAGCTGATTGGAATAGGTGAACTAAGAGATGGACTCTACTATTTTTGAAAAGTGTCAAATGTGAAGGAAAATGCAGTAGAAAGCGCAAATTCCATGGAGTTGTGGCATAAACGTTTGGGACATCCTTCAGAAAAAATAGTGAAGCTTCTTCCCTGTGTTAGTGGTAGTGGAAATCTAAATAAAGCATGTGAGGTGTGTCATAACGCTAAGCATTCTAGGAATAGTTTTCCTTTAAGTAATAATAAAGCAACATCTATTTTTGAGATGATACACTGTGATTTATGGGGTAGTTATAATACAGTTTCTTCTTGTGGTGCTCGTTATTTTTTGACTATTGTTGACGATTATTCTCGTGCAGTATGGGTATACTTGTTGATTGATAAGAAAGAAGTATTTAAGATGTTCATGTCATTCATTGCTATGGTAGATAGACAATTTGATAAGAAAATCAAGGTGGTTCGGAGTGACAATGGCACAGAGTTTAATTGCTTGTTAGATTATTTTATGGCGAATGGTATTTTATTTCAAACATCTTGTGTTGGAACACCTCAACAAAATGGTAGAGTGGAGAGAAAACATCGTCATATTTTAAATGTTGCTCGTGCTCTTCGTTTTCAAGGTGGATTACCTCTTTATTTTTGGGGTGAGTGTGTGTTGGCGGTAGCTCATCTCATCAATCGTACTCCATCATTTATTCTTAATAAAAAGTCCCTATATGAGATACTTTTTGGTGCTTTACCGAATTATGAGGAATTGCGAGTTTTTGGATCATTGTGCTTTGCTCGTAATCAACGAGTAAAAGGAGACAAATTTGCTAGTCGTAGTAGAAAATGTGTATTTGTTGGGTATCCTTTTGGAAAGAAGGGATGGAAATTATTTGATCTTGATACTAGAGAATTTTTTGTATCAAGAGATGTAAAATTTTACGAGGAAGTGTTCCCATTTGTGGATCATGTTGCTGCAAACTTTATGTTAGATAGTTCATTTGAAAATTCACTTGCAGTAGGGAATGACTTTGATTTTTTAGAGGAGGAAGGTGGCATGTGTGAGGAGGTGGCATCTGGTGGAGAAGTAATGTCACAAGGTGGTATAGTACAACAAGAAGTTGATGGTATGCCTAATAGTGATGTGCAGGAGCAATCATTTCCTTTGTCGAGTGATAATATACCTGATTTAGGAGGGAAAGCCTCTTCTTCATTTGGAAATGCAGAGAATGCTAGGAATGAAACTCTAGGTAGAGGTTTGCGTGACAAATTCTCATCCGTAAAATTGCATGACTATGTAACTCATATTGTTACTCAAAAGAGTCCATCTCAAAGTTCATATAGACCAATGCTTTCCTCAGATAACCCCTTTCCTATAGCACATTATGTTAATTGTGATAGGTTCTCTGTTTTCCACCGAAATTTTCTTGCAGCAGTTACTGCAGGACGGGAACCAACATCATTTACAGAAGCAATGAAAGATGCAGGGTGGCGTGAAGCAATGCAAAAGGAAATAAATGCTCTGGAAGAAAATGGTACATGGACTATGGAGTATCTCCCTCCAGGAAAGAAAGCACTTGGTAGTCAATGGGTATATCGCATAAAATTTCACTCAGATGGTCGTATTGAACGACTTAAAGCTCGTTTGGTTGTGCTTGGCAATCATCAGATCGAAGGAATAGATTATAATGAGACTTTTGCGCCTGTGGCAAAGATGGTAACTGTTCGAGCATTCTTAGCCATTGCAGCGTCGAAGAATTGGGAGCTGCATCAAATGGACGTACACAATGCCTTCCTCCATGGTGATCTTGATGAGGAAGTTTACATGAAACTTCCTCCTGGGTTTCAGACTACGGAACCCGGAAAAGTATGTAGACTTCGTAAGTCTTTGTATGGTCTTAAGCAGGCTCCCAGGTGTTGGTTTGCTAAACTTGTGAAAGCTTTAAAGGCATATGGCTTCCTACAATCGTATGCAGATTATTCCTTATTCACTTTTACTAGAGGTGCACTGCAGATAAATGTATTGGTATATGTTGATGACTTGATTATTACAGGAAACAATTCAACTGTGTTAAAGGCCTTTAAAGAGTACTTGAGTGCTTGTTTTCATATGAAAGATCTTGGTGTATTAAAATACTTTCTTGGTATTGAAGTGGACGAGGTCCTAAAGGTATATTTTTGTGTCAAAGGAAGTATACATTGGACATTATTTCAGAAAGCGGTCTCTTAGGGGGCAAACCAATTCTTACTGCAATGGAGCAAAATCACAAGCTTGCACATGCTACTGGAGAGTTGCTACATGATGCGGAGCCATAAAGGCGTCTAGTTGGTCGCCTAATTTACTTATCTGTTACAAGACCTGATTTGTCGTATTGCGTACATGTTCTTTCTCAATTCATGCAGGCTCCTCGACAAGAACATTGGGAGGCTGCATTACGTGTGGTAAGATACTTAAAAGGTACTCCAGGTCAAAGTATTTTACTGCATGGTGATAGTGATTTGAGTCTAACCGGATAGTGTGATTCAGATTGGGCGTCTTGTCCTTTGACTCGTCGTTTTCTTACTGGTTGGCTAGTATTTCTTGGTCATTCTCCGGTGTCTTGGAAAACCAAGAAACAACATACTGTATCTCGTTCATCTGCGGAGGCAGAGTATCGTTCGATGGCAACAGTCACTTGTGAGCTTAAATGGCTTAAAGGATTGTTGTTAAGTTTGGGTGTTCAACATCCGAGTGCTATTAATCTGTATTGTGATAGTCAGTCTGCTTTACATATTGCTAAAAATCCAGTGGTACATGAACGTACTAAGCATATTGAAGCAGATTGTCATTTTGTTCGTGACGCTATTCAAGAGGGTCTTATTCTTCCATCATATGTTCCTACCGAAGTGCAATTAGCTGATATTTTCACCAAGGCATTGGGTACAAGACAGTTTAATTTCCTGCTTGACAAGTTGGGCATTTACAATCTACATGCTCCAACTTGAGGGGGGTATTAGGATTATATTCAGAAAACATTTGTATAAAGTATTTCAGTAATATTAGGACTTGTGTTAGAGCTGGTCGTGTGTGTGAGTTGAGCTGGTCCTCTGAGTTAGAACTGGTCCTGTGTGTGAGTTGAGCGGGTCATATGCATGAGAATTCCTTGCTGTGCAAGGAAGGGTACTACTTGTATAAATAGTCTTTTCGTATCAGAAAAAGGTAGACAATTTATTGTGCGTAAATTTTCAGAACCCACCAACTTTGCTTCTTCTATTGCATGGTAAAACTGTATTCAAATTATAAATTATTGCATAGGCCAATTCTGAAGTTGAAATCTTTTGTGCGGTGAATTCTATATACTAATTATTAGTGGCATAAAGAATTATATATATTAAGATATTTTTAGAGTAATTCCTACAAAGTGTTTCTTATTTTCCTAATAAAAACGATATGCAGTAAAAGTAATGCTACAAGATTTGTATGTTGTTTCTGTTTTTCTTGTTTGAATTGAAGTATATTCCTAAACTGTAGATTAAAAGAATCTAATTTGACTTTTAAATTTGCGTCATTCAGATATGATAAGCAGTGCAAGAATGAAGAGATTTTCTTTGAGAGAAGCTGATGAGATTAAAACCTTCCTTAGTAGAGCTTATACTCGCCTTGATGCAAGGTTTGAGTGGTTTAATACTACTCAACGAGGTAAGCCCTACAATGATATCGGCGGGGGTTACTCTTGTTGATAAGCATGGTTTGAGTTTACGACTATTTGTTACATAATTCTTTCATTTAAGCATATCAAGGCTAAAAAAATACAAATGAAATAAGAAAAATCTCTATATGCACGTTAGTGTAGTATGTGCACGAAAACATTGGCAAAATTGGCCAGAGTTACTCCTCTGTAGTACAGAAATAAAATTACAAATTCAGTGATAAATAAATTAACGAGGGAAACCATGGGAGCAAAACTCAGACGATTGTAGTTCTGAAATTTTTGATAACTAAATAATACTAAATGTAACAGACTTTTATATTAGGTTGTTATGCAATGGAGTTTGACAGGCTCATAAATCTAAGCAAGTCTGTACATTAAAATGTCATGATTCTAATGCTACCAGTCATATTTTAAATAAATTCAAAGCTTATTGAATCTAGCATTTGATGATTGTTGAATGTTATTGTTTTTACTTTATACCTCTTCATTGGAAAATTTGGACTATGAGGGTGTGGTATGACTAAGATGCGTAAAATGCAATTCATTTGATGCTCTTTAAAATTATTGTGAATCTTTAATAATCCCTAAGCAATAACTGATGTACGATTGAGGTAACTCAATCGTTTGGCTGAGCGTCCAACTAGCTTGTAGCTTAGCATCTATGCAAACTTTAGAAAGATAGTATAGGTAATGTATATCTTGCAATACTATCCTCACATTTGTTAATATTTCATGTCATTGATATATTTGCGTACGCATATCTGTGAAATCACACACTGGTTATTTTGTAGATATGTCCCTTTTTCTTTAAATGTCCATTTGGATGGACTTAAATAAGCCGCTTATTTGTTTTTTAAAGTCAAAACCTATTCATTTTGACTTTTAAAAAGCCAGAAAGTGAATAACTAGGTTTATATACAACCCATGGTCAAAAACATGCATAATGCTAAACAGAAGTAATAATTGTAGTGTTGAACCAGTTATTTGGTATGTCTCAGATAATCCAAAATACGCTTCAGTTTATTTTCTTCTTTCATTTATTTGGTATGTCTCAGGTAATCCTAAATATGATTCTGTTTATTTTGTTCTTTCATTTATTTAAAATGTTATTGAGATATTAACAGCCAAATATTATTTTAGTTGGTTGTGACATTGTGTGTATTGCCCCTGCGCGATTGATATTTTTCTGACTCAATTGATAGTTTTTTCTTTATCACTATGTTTTATTCTCAGGGAAAGATACCTTCTCTTTCTATTGGCATGTAGAGATTCGGGAACTGCTACCGAACTTAATCCTCAGGTATTTCGGATATTCTACTTTCTTCAGGGATAAATTGTGTTGCTTGATCAAATTTGTTGACTTTTCTTTTGGTAAATTATTTCAACTTATCAGATATGTTATTGTAATGATTGTGAGACCACATGAAATTTGGTTTTTAATTATAAAATTAGTTAAATTAAGTAAGATTTGTTATATTGTATATTTTTAAACACTATAACTTGTTTAAAAAAGATCATAAATCATTTGAAATATTATAAATTAAACATCACACAAAGTTATTTATTACTAATTATAATTTATAATTATTAGTTATAATTTATTAGTTACGAATGATTATTTATTAATTATTAGTTACAGTTTATAAATTATTAGTCATTAAATATTTATTAAACACTACTGAAAATTATTAATTATCGATTATTAGTAATAATTCTCTATCTAGTGCACAAGGCTCCCACTTGAGCGTGTCTGATGTGTGGAAGAACAAAATTTTTATATAGGGCCGCAGAAAAACTAAATGTGGAGATAGGCTTTACTTGGAACTTTCCATAGAAATAGACAGTTTTTGGCACCTCTAAAATAACGTATGCGCATTTAAAAATGCGCAAATGTTATTTTTTAAAACAGAATATGTGCATTTTAAGATGCACGTTATGTTTCTCTCTTTTTTTTTAAAAGATATTTTACTCTTGCATACTTTATAAACGCACAGCCAAATTTTGGGTTCTGTCAAGATGACAACTATTGTCTTCTCATTTCCATCCCTATCTTCATTTTCCATCAAAACTCAAACACAAAACCGTAATTTCTCAATCCAAATGAACTCAAAACTTTTTTCTTTTGTATAACAATATCAAAATCTCAAGTAGATGGGGGCCTCATCATTGTCATTCAAAATTAGAGGTAAAAATCTAAATCTTTACCCCTAATTTGCAATTAAATTTGGTATTTTCATTTGTGAGTGATTTGAGATACGATCTTATAATTTTAAATGAGTGTATACATAAGAAAATACATTGTTTGTATTAATTTCTTGAATAATAGTTTACAAATGTATGTATATAAGTTTGTCAATTTTTTATTAGAGTTGGAATCCAGACCGATAACTAGAATTGTTTTTCCATCTCCAACGTGAGAAAAGAAGTGAAAACCGGTCATTTATAGAGGATAATACACAATATTATTTGTAACTTAAACACAAATTCAAATGATATATAATTTTGTGATTCATTGGATTTTATAAAATAGAATACTATCATAATTAATCACATTGATCATTCAAGCAAGTGTAAGCTACTATATTTTAAAGAACCTTGATTCAAAGAATTCTTAAGACGACTAATTCTTGAAAACTACTTCAAATTAAATACATGGATTAGATCATCATCATCATCATATTACCGTGTTATGTGATAGGTGGAGGCTAAAGACAAATACATTTCATTTTAGAGTAGGGGTTGACTATTACTCTAGGTGATGTCAATAAACTATTAGGTTGAGATACTGGTGGTTTTCTGATATATTTTAGTGATTATGATATTGATTATTTTAAGTTGTGTCATGATTTGTTGGGTAAGAATCCTCATATGAAGGAAGTAAAATCTAAAATGATGTTAGCATGAATTAATACTCACTTAGCAATTGCTTGAGAATGATTTGAAATACTACATAAAATTATGATCCAAAATTTATGGTTGACTAAGCGATTCTTAAACATATGAGCTACATCTATTCATTAGTTTGTAAACTCTCCAATACCATGATTACTCATGTGTGACAACCCACATTTCTGATGGTTTAAATCGACAATAATCCACACATGTCCAACTTAAACAATCCGGAACATAGATAATCAATTAGGTTAATTAAGAAAAATAAGAAAAGAAGAAGAAAACAAACACATAATCTCGCAGCGGAACGACAAAATATAATAATCAAATAAACAGTTCATGAAACTGTTTATATTATACATTTGATTATAATCTATACAACATTTATCAGAGTTACATATACATTAGGATTAAATAAGTAATGCAGCATAATAACATGATGCAAATAATAACAATAGTAATAGTATACTAAATCTTCGTCCTTCGGGAAAATGATCTTCAATGTGCTGAAAAAACACATGGCTGACCTGAGCGTAATGAAAAGGCAAAACACTCGAGTCAGGACTAAAATTTTCTTACGTTAGTTAAATCGATATCGCATATAACATGAGTGCCGAGGCGTCAGAGATGTTTTCATGGTTTTACATATCCTATCCAGTGTATAATGTACGTGCAATAACTCAAGAGATGTTACGAGATTTCCCATCTCTTAAGGATCCATTAAACTATCTATGTATAATAGTATACGCTATAATAGATAATGTCTATTAGTAAAATAAATATCAAAATAGCGTTAAGGCTTTATATTGATCCACCTTAACACATTTTAATAGCATGTAGTCTATGCAGGTCTAACACAACCAGTAACGTCGGTAGCCAGTGAGTCCCCTATAGGTACAATATTAAACCAAAGTCGTAATGGACTCGTATAAGGATAAATATGACAAGGCACGTGAAGTAACGCCCAATGTAGGATTCTACCAGTTTACCCTTTCTGGCTGATTGTAACCCATACGTGGCCGACTGCGACCATCAATCCAAAGAAAAGGGTGCACTCACATCGAGTACGAATCACAATAATAATACGAGGGATCAATGTCGCTAGAGGTAGCTAACCTTATTGACCATACATAGCCTCTTGTTTTAGTCATTTTAATTATGACACAGGTATCAAGGCCATCCATTATCGTTCTCTTACTTCATTCCAGTAAACGTTCGCCAGTTCAACCATACATTCTGGATATCATCCATTGCGTACATAGTTGTTAAAGTGGTTCTAATATTGACAAAGAGTACGATAATAAGAGGCTCTGGTCTCTTTAACAACCAAAGTTGTTTTACACACAAGTTGGTACTTTTACAATTTGAAAACAATTCATCATTGATATCAAAATATCATATTCGCTTCAAAATCAATTTTACTTCAAATTTACCATATTCGCTTCAAAAATCATATTTTTACTTCAAAATGTCAAATTCAGTTTGATACATCGATTTCATTTCAAAATTTGCTTCGAATTACAATTTAGGTTATAACTCACTTTAACCCATTTCACACTTAAATCCAAGATTTAAATATAAACATTCCACTCTTTGACCAGTTTGAATTTTTAGAAAATAGTTTAAATAGTTTTAAAGATAGTTAAATAGTTAAAATAGTTTAATAGAAAAATAGTTTAAGTGTTGAAAATAGTTTTTTTATAACAACGTAGTTTGGAAAATAAAAATAATTTGAATATTTAAGAAGGCAGATTTTAAACCGTTTATATTATAATAATTTATTTGAAAATAGTTTCAAAGTCAAACTAATTCAATTCCATATTTTCCAACTCAAATCAATTTCAATTTCCATTCGATTTAATCGATTCAATTCCAATTTCAAGTCGAATTTTACTTCGATTTCAATTTCACTTCAAATAAATTCAATTTTGGTTTCGAATTAAATCAATTTCGCTTTCAATTCTAATTGATTTCAATTTCAATTCCAACTTGAATAAATTTCAATCCAATCCCAATTAATACAATTTCAATTCCAAATTGATTTCAATTTCAATTATAAATTGATTTCAGTTTCAATTTCAACTATCTGATTTAATGATTAAATTTCAACTCCATTCTCAAATTTAAACCATTTCGATTTATATCAATTTCGAGTTCAATTTTAAAAAATATCGATTCAAATCACTTAAATCAAATTAACCTTCAATATTCAATTTAAAATCCAAGTCTTCAAATATAATTCAACTCCAAGATCAATTTTAAAATATCGTTTGATATCACTTTTACTTAGCAATATTCTCTTGAAATTGGGTCAGCCCACAGCGACAGTGGTGGGGGTATTTCGATTTTTTATCGTATTGGATCTTTATTGGGCCTATGAAGTTTAATTCAGTTAAAACAATTCTAATTTTTTTTTAAATGAAATCACGTATTTTATTAATTTAAGTATTCTGTAATGTAAACTTAATTGAATGATTTAATTTATATATATACATGTATCATATAAATATACATATGTGTGTGCATGTGTAACATAATAATCCATGAAGGGTATACCATGCCCATATATAGACATTGGGATTCACATCGCAGCGGACACATTAGCTCATTTCATTTGTATTGTATGTTGTCTAAACATATGCATAAATCTATAATGCAAAGTATATTTATACAAATATGCATACATATATTTAAAATATATTTTATAACTAAAAGTCTCAAAATTAAATATATATGTATATATATATAATTTAAAAAAATTGTATAAATATATATACATAATTAAACATATAAAATTATACATACATACATACATATATATATAATAATTAAAATTATATATATAAGGTTAAATAAAATGTATATATATTATTACTCCTTCTTTTTTGATGGACAGCCTTTTATTATTACTCCTTGGTCTCCGACTGTGGCTAGTGCCCATGAGCAAGTTCTATCTGTCCCTATTTGGGTTTACTTTTCGCAAATTCCTTCTGCTCTAACCATTACTTGATTTGAATTGGTTTGCTTGTAACATTGGTAAGTTGAAATGTTTTGATACAAACACTGTAGCGCGGGAGAAGTTGGTGTATGCTAAGGCTTTGGTCGAGATCTCCCCTGATAAGCCTCTTCCATCGGCAATTCCTGTTCAGCTTACTGTTGGATATGTTGCGGTTGTCCGTGTTCGTTATGGTTGGGTTCCTGATATTTGTTCCACCTGTCACTCCTTCGGCCATCTAGCTCCTTCCTGCTCGCATTCTGTTGTCTCTACTGCTGCTCCCAAGATCCCTCTACCTCGGCCCCCGCTTAGGAAATGGGTTCCCAAGGTTGTCCCTCCTTCTGACCCAACCCCTGTTGCTCCTTTTCCAGACCAAGGTCTCCCTTTGGTTCCTGATGCTAGGCCTGCCTCCCATGCTGCTTTGAAAGTCCCTTGTGATGTTTCTTATTCTCCTATAGAGGCTTATGATTCCCCTGATTCCCAGGTTGCCCCACCATTGCGGCCTCCTTGCCTGATCTTTGTCCTCCTACTCCCGTTGTTCGACCTGCCTCTTCTCATTTTGTTGTGGACCTTTCTGCTGCCCCAGCTAATCCTCTGGATGTTTCTGTTTCTTCCCGGATTGTTTGGGAAGATCCTGGAAGGTGTTGGGTTGACCTTAATTCTGATGTGAGATTTAACCCAAAGAATGATTCTTTTTTCAGATTTATTTCCGATGATCAGATGGACCTTAGATGCCTATATTACATTTCGTCCTGGGATGCACTAGTTCTTGATTTGGATGGTGATTATGCAAGCGAGAATTCTGCCATACTAGCTGACTCTTCTTGGGATCGCTCCTTCATTTGCTCTCCTGAAGTTATGGGTTACGACCCTAGTCTTGCTATCCGTTTCAGCCCCTATGCTGGTCGTCGTGGCAAGGACCCTTTGGTCTCTGTTGTCGTTGGTGACTCTTCCATTATGGAGGAGCCCTAGCTCACGAGATTCTTTAGTTCCGTGACACGTCTGTCACATACCTGTGCTGTATTTTCCATTTTATTTAGTAGTTAAGGTGCTTTTACCTTACTCCTGTACTTCAACTTTTATTACGTTCGTAATAAAAAGTGGACGGTCCACTATAAAACCGGTTGGCCTTGCCCAAAAAATGTATATATATGAATTATTAATTACATTCAAATACTTAAAACATATATATATATATATATTTTAAAATTACTCCCAGATCGAAATTAGCATAATAAACATAAAATAATAATTTTATAATTTTATCATTATTATATATATAATAAATAGTTTTGTTCACAATAATTAAAAACATTAGTAATAAATATTAAAAATTCAAAATTCAAAATTTACAAAAATTTAGGATCATAAAATACAGGTTCAAATTTTTTTTTCAAATTTTTTTTCATGATTTTTTGAAATAAAATATTATTTTTAATAAATAAAAGAAATATTCAACCGAAGTAATTTAATTATTAATATATATTATATATTAACAAAAAATTCTGAATTTTTTCCCCGAGTTACTATGTAGATTTACTAATTTAAAAAAAATATAAAATCGAATTTTTAGTGCAATAATTATTTTAGATATAATAAACAATTCAAATAATCAATAAAAGATGATTTAAAATTATTTTTATGTACAAAAAAATTATTTTCAAATTTGATAATTTATATTATGTACAAATAGGTGTAAGGGAAAATTGTAAGTCATTTATACCGTGACGACCCGGAATTTTCGAGCATTTAAAATTGAAATATTTAATTGATTTTAAATATTCAATAGAGTAATTTTAATTTGAATTACGAATATCAAAATTTATTTGATAATTACTTATTAAATTAAATAATTTGAAGTTGGGTGAAATGTTGAATCTGGAATTTTAAGCCGATTAAAAATAATTTAAAGGCTTGTAAAATTTATATTGATAATACTGAGGATAATAGAAGTTGTAAAATTGAAATTTAAGAGTGATTTGTTCAGTTTTGAAATTTATATCGTTTAAATTGAATTTAAAAATAGCCTTCTGAGGCACAGTCTCGGAATTCGACGAAGTCAGTTCTGTTGGATCCGTAATAGTATATTATTATCAGATTTCAATTTTCGTAATGATCGGAGTTGTTGCATGTGCATACGATATATAAACGCGCTAAAATTTTAATTGATAATAATCAAAAGAAATTTAATTTAATTAGTCAAGTTTTTTGTATACGCCACAACCCTTATCTTAAAATCGTGTCCCCTTGTTCTCTTTATAAATCGCAAGAAAAAATAATAAACAAATTTTATTACTCGTGTCTTCCTTCTGAAGAAAGCCGAGCTGAACCCTTTTATAAAATCACGCAACCTAAATCCTAAATCAAGGTCCAAAACAGAAAAAATATATTTAATAATGGCGACCGCACCCAAATCCAAAATCATGTCTTCCTCCTTCGTTTCCTTCTCTCCTCTGTTCGAATTCGAATCCCTCTTTTCCTCTTCATATCACGCCTCCAAAAATTCACGAAACCGATCGCACGCAAGTAAATTCGAAGGACCACGACCTGATGGGAGTGTCAATCTAGGGTTTTAAGCATAAAGGGAGGGTCGGCGACTTCGCGCGCGGTGGCGCTGAGGGCTTTGAGAGCGAGTGGGGTTCGCGTGAAGGCCAGGTGGCGCCAGGAACTCGAGCAATGTTCATCGTCTTCACTGTGTGTCGCGAGTGATGATCGGCGACAAGGCAGTAGGGGTTATCGGCGGCGTAGCGTGATTTCTGGGTGCAACTTTAGGCATTGCGGTGGTGGTTCGAATCCAGGGTGGTGCGGTGAGGTATTGTTGTTTTATTTTATTTCTTTCCCCGATGTATATATATGTATACATATGCTCGTAAATAGAGAAGAAATAATTTTAGATTTGTATATGTATGAGATCGATACCTATTTTAAATTTAGAATAAATAGATAAACATAAATATGTGTATAGAAGATTTTGGGAAAAATTATAGGAATTTTAAAATATTTCTTAGGGTAATTAATGTATTTAATAATATTATTTAATTTATCTTAGTTACCGAAAATTTATTCTAGGAATTAGTTTAAGTACAAATTATTAAATTGAATTAAAATATATAAGGGAAATTAATAGTTCAATTTATTTCAAATATTAATAAATTGTATAATGTTTGTACAAGGTCAAAAATAATGAAGAACAAGCTGGATTGGAATGGATGCTAATAAAATAAAAGGTGAGTTAATCTCACTCAGATAAATTTAAATTCAAATTCAAATTCAAATGTTTAAATTTAAATAATTGTTTGAGTGGTTGAATTGATTGATGTGCTGTAGTATGGTATATTTTGGGATTGATATTTATATTATGCTAACGTCTGTGAATGCAGGGAAAACAGGTTGGAGGGATCCAACTGGATCCCTCAACATTTATTTAAATTATTTAATCCCCTCTGTTGTGATTATTTGATATTCTATGATGAACTTTATTAGAATATTGAATGCTATGGTTCAATTGGATATAATTGGGTATAATGAATTACCGAAAATATTTAATTGAATGTTGGAAAGAAAATAAAAGAAGAGAATTTATAAATAAAAGAACTGAATCTATAAATAAAAGAAGTGAATTTATAAGAAAATAATTATAGAAAATTTGAATAAGTTTAAGAATGAATTGGAAAGAAATAAAGTGACTTTAAAATTTTAATAAATAAAACTAGGGTATAGAAAGGAAATTTTGAATAACAGGAAGTTAATGAATTTTAAACTGTAGTGTTATTATTTAAGAGAACAAAACATTTATTTATAATTTAAGATTTAAATTATTGAAAGGAATAAAGAAGAATTGGGAAAGACCTGAACTTGTATATTTCAGGTAAGAGATTTAAAATCAAACGGAAAATAATAACAATAATAATAAGTCCATAATTAATGAATTTTGAAATGAATTGAGTAAGTAATGAAATTTATTTCAAATGGAGTAAATTGGAAATCAATTTGGTAAATTGATTTAAGTGATTGAGATTGGAAATTCTCCCTGAATAACCAAGTACATTTTTCTCAAAGTAAAATTTTAAAATATAAGTAAAAGTTTTAAAGTTGTTTTGAAAAGCAAGATTTGGAAAATTTATTATTTCTAATATTTAAACTCTAAAGTAAGTTTTTCCCTTTAATCTATTATGATAGTAATTATTTTTAAAGGTAACTTTGTGTTTTGTTTTAAAGAGTGAGAGCCTAGTTTTATATTTTATAAAGTAATCATATTTTCAAATATTTATATGGTATGTATTTTCAACCAATTATTGAAGTAGTTTTAACTTAAATGTTTTTAAGTAAATTCCAAAGTAAGCATTTTCTTTAAATCTATTATTATAATAATTATTTAAAGAATGATTTGGTATTTTGTTTAAAGAAGAAAATCTAGTTATATTTATAAGTAAACTTATTTTAATTATTTCTAAAGTATTATTTTAAATTAAGCACTAAAGTAAATTTTCTAAATTAAATGTTGAACATATTTTACAATAAAGTGTTTTGGAATTATTTTAAAAATCTAAGTGTTGTACTTGGTGATTTCAGAAGAAATAGAAAATATATGGGAAATTTATTTAGAAAAGGAAGATAGTTTGAAACTGTTTTCAAAAGGGTTTGAAAATAGAAATATATCTTGTGAAGATATTTTTGAGGTTAATAAATAATTTGATAAATTATTTACTGTGCGATGGATGTTGTGAATATTAGTTGATAGTTAAATAACCGACTATCAATATTGGACAAATACGCTGATCGTTTCGAAGAGATCGGGATCGAGATTTATTTCTCGAAAACCACTTCAATCCGGTTTGTACGTTTCGTGGAAACGAGTTTGGATTCGAAGATGGAGCAGAGAAGTGCAAGGGCTAGTCGCTACTAATCCTGAGGATATTTCCAAAATGGTTGTAGTAGGAATAGTGCCTTCGGTTCCGTTCGAACCCGTGACGGACTTGTATGGATGAATGCTTGCGAAACATCGTCAGGTGGACGATGGGCATTCTAAGAGATATGTTCTAAAAAGGTAACGCTTAGCCTCAAGCCTCACCAAATGGTAATGGCTGAAAATCAAGGGTTATGCAGCAAGGCTAGGTGGGTAGCACCCAAGTAGGGTGAGGTCATCCCTGTCTAGATGTCCCTTTTTATTTCGGCTTAGTGGGCGGTTGCTGATCCCAACCGCGGGGTGATCTCACTCGGGATTATCCAGTAAGGGGTAGTCCCGGTCTTATGTTGCAGCGGAGCGGGCATACTCCTCGGTACGGTGATCTAGGTCCCGTACTGTGACAGGTGGTACCCCAGTGCCTAGTCATTAGTTGAAAATCCATTCTCCCTACGAGCCTTGTACGAGTTTTGTTTGTATTACCCACTCTGTGGCTAGTAGCTAGAATTTAATAGATGTAACAATTTCGGCTATTTTATAAGTATTTGTATATAGACCCTATTATAATATCAGATGATATTTTATAAAAATTGTTTTAGCTATCGTAAAGTAAAAACCCGACATGTTTATTTGTGGCGTGGTCTTACGAGATGCTTTTGTTTTTCAAAGGATTTTTGAAACTTTAAAAATCAATTGGGTGTGATTTTCTCACGCTGGTATTCCAGACCGACTTGGGTGTTATTTAATTGTAATGCTCGGGTCAGATCGAGTATTATAGAATACAGGATATGATGTTGTGGAGCTCAGGAGACGAGCAGGATGACGACACGTACTCCCGTACTTGTTTATATATATATATATATATATATTCCGCTGTGTTGAGTTGTTGTGTATCCATTTGTATGATATTGATGTTGAGCTATGATTGATGTATTCTGATGATGTAATATATAAACAGAGATATTTGATTTTTGAGTAAAGATCATTCATTATCTATTATATTTTATTCCGCTGCGATGGTTAGATTCTGTTGACGTTTTCTATTTTCTTCTTTTACCTCTTCTTCTTTAACCCAAATGGTTTGTATTTCTTTACAACTTGAGTTGATTTAGGTAGAATAGTGTTGACTCAAGGGGTACGGATTTGCGGGCTGTTACACTTGGTATCAGAGCTTAGGTTGGTGTTAACCTTGGCTCTGGTGGGAATTACTCATTTAAATTAGAGTCCGTAGTACTCTAGAATGAGTTTGAGCGTATTAATAGATATGAGCGCGTATTTGTTAGTGAATATAAATTATTTTAATATTGTGTTGATTAGTTTATTGAGTGGCATATGAACCTTCATCGACACAGTCTGCGCAACTGTATCGAAGGTGTTTCTAAGCACTTGAATAGAACAAATGACACGGTATTGTTTTAAATGTGGATGAATGAAAAAATTTTACCGAAAAATATATCTTGATATAAAGAAAAGTTTTTGTAAAACTATTTTAGCTAATATATGGTTGCTTGGATATTAGAAATGATAATATTAAATTATTATCATCGTTGTGTAAAAATTTAACTAGAAATTTAAAACATAACCAAAGGTTAAGGAAATAAATTCATTATAAAATGAAATTTATAAATAAGAATTATAAATGTAAATTATAAATTGAAATATAATTAAATGGGAATTTGTATAAGTATAAACTATACAAATGAATCATAGTTAAAAATGATTTAAGCATGACTTGGAAATTTAAAATCCCGAAGATTTGAAAATATTTATCGAAGTGTTTTGGAGATAAATAATAGCATTATTGTTTTGAAGGTATTTCTGAATGGAAATCTGTTTTGAATGGAATTTGAAAGTGATATAGCATTGAAATCACTTGGATTATTGAAAAATAATTTTGATGATGACGGCCGCATCATCAGTATTCATTTTCGAATTTCTAAGTGACAGATTGCTGCCAAAAATCAATTTGTTCAGAAAAGCTAGTTGTTTTTGAAAATTTCAAAGGAAATTTGTTGGGAATAAAATCAAGGTTGGTTAAAAATTTGAGAAGTGCGATTTTGAGATGTTGGAGATTTCAAAATGATTTGAAACCAAAAGTCGGGTGTTTAAAAATCCTGATGAGATAAGTTGTAAGCTTATAAATTGAGATGATTTTTAAATCAGGAAGGAAATATAAGCCTTGAATGTCGGAAATTTAAATTTAAAGTGAAAAGTTAAAATGGAATTAACTTGGATTGGGAAACAAAAATTTAACTGGATTAAAATAAATTGAATAAGCTGAAAATAATATCCAGTTGTACTCGAATTAAGTTGAAATCGAATTGAGTTAAATAAATCTGAGTTAAGATAAAATTGAATTGGAATAAAACTCAATTGAGTTATTGAACAGAATTAGATTCTTACTTGGATAAATGGAGGTAAGTTGAATAAGAATTGGATTGGAAAAATAAACAAATTAAAATAACTTGTAAAGGAATCAAAATCCATGGAACAAAATATGCTTGGGTTATAAATAAGCATAAGGCTTGAGTTAAATAAAAGAAGAATATATTCGAGCCTATAATGAATGGGATTGTGCAAATTATAAGTTGTGACTTATAAAATTGAAAATGTAATACAAAATCCAAACTTGAATTATAAAATAAATTGAACTAAGAAAATTAAATAAAGTGATATTTGGAATTAAAAATCATGTATTGAACTATAAATAGGGGAGAACTAATTTGTTAATAAATTAGTTAATGAATTGTGTAAGTGGAACCTATTGTAGTTAAATAAAGCTGAATTGTGAGTTAATAATGAAGTTTGAAAATAAAACTCAAGTTATAAATCAAATTCGACCTGGATCGATAGTGAAGTAAATGTAATTAAATTGTGGTTAATAAATTGGGTGGTAAATTGAAGATGGATAGTGGATTCAAAACTTGAGTTATAAATGAAAAGTTAACTTGAAGTGTTAACAAATTAAATATAATTGGAAATGTGTTGAATAAAGGAAAATGAAATAGATTAAAATAGTAATGGTATGAATTGCAAGTAAAATCCAAATAAGTGGAAATAAATTGGAAATGGCCATGTAATCAATTGAATGAGTTGAATTTGAAAAGTTAAATTTTATAATAACTAATCAAATAAAATTGTTGATTTAAAATGAAATTTAATTGAGAGAGAGTTTACTTGTAAAATGAAAATGAGCTTAAGATAAATTCGAATAAATTGAAGTAAATTAACTTAAAAGCTAAATAAATGAAAGAGAGTTGAATTGAATTCAACTTAAACTAAGTTTAATGATATTGGATTGGATTTAAATCAAGTGAAAATAAATTATAATCGAAATAAAGTTCAGCGAGTTACCGATAATAGTTAATGGAATGAAAATTCTTAAATAAATAATTGTAAACCATTTATATTGTTAAGGAATTGAAATAACTTGGAGACAATGAGAAAAATAGAATGTTTTCAAGTTAATAGAATGGATTTAAATGAATGCGGATAAGAAATGAAACGCAAATGAATAGATCGTGAATATAATTGAAATGGTTATTGAATGAAATAGCCCAGATTATTTTCGAGCTAAATAAAATAGTTTGGAATTAACAAATATGGAATGAAAGGCAAGTGAATGGATTCAAATTTGAAATGTAATGAAATGAGAATATATGGATTGTGAATCAATTATAAAATGGAATGGAATTAAGTATAAATTGAGTTGAAATCAATTTAAATTGGTTATAAAACATAAGTACTTATTTATTCACATAGATCTCGACGAATTGCATAGAATAAATTGTCATTGGATGTAAATAGGAGTAATTAAACTTCTATGAATTGATAGAAGTAAAATGAATTGATTTTGAGAGCAATTGAATTAAATATGAGTTCAGTTTGCTTAAAAATAAATTAATGTAAGCTTGTGAGTTGTTAACCATTCGGATTAAGTGAAACGATGTGTGATTGGTTGTAAGCAATTAATGTTGGAATATTTAAATTGCTTATTAAAAAGTGTTTAATTTGCATTGCTGTTAGAATTCATGTGTTTAACCATTGCAAATAAATGAAATGCTAAATTTTATATTTGGCACTTACATGTTTAAATTGAGTAAATACAGGTGCTGGGAAGCCGTGTGGCTGGATTTTTGGCACGCTAACTGCTAAATAAATAAGCTGTTTGCTTAAAAATGCTAAATAAGGTAAGCCTACGCAATAAAAATAGGAAATATGAACTTTTTTGATTTTTTCGACCAGGTGGGTCGATGTATATATATTTATCTCTTTTGTCAAATTGCAAAAGCTACTCCGTACAAAGGAGACTCTGCCAAAAAAATTCAGAAATTTTGGGAGTTAGAAAAATTTTGAAAATTTTGGAAACTTTTGTTAACGAAAAAACGGTTTCAAACTGGAAGTCGAAATAAATTAGAAAATGAAACTAGTTTAAAATAATGACATGAATTAGTGATAAATGAAAAATAAAATTCAATATTTGGAGTTGAAAATAAATTAATTTCATATGATAATGAAAGAATCAATTTGAATAGAATTAAATATAAACTAAAGTGGTAAGGTGAAAATAAATGAAGAAGCATATAACATGCTTATACTAACTTAAGAAAGGAATGGTGAATTCTTAAATGAAAGATTGATACTACAAATATAATCTAAGATAATATTGGAATGAATAGATATTGGCATTTTGTGAGGAAGTCGATAAAATGTTTTTGGAATATTGTGATTGGATATTAGTGCTAAGCAGGATATGAAGGCAATATAAAAGAAAGAGAAAGAGAGAAAAATTGGTTTTGATTTCAGAAGATAAATTTGGAATGCTCGTCAAAAAAGTATGCGTTTAAGTTTCTATATGAAATTTGATTGGGTTTTCGGATCGAGCCACTTCGCCTTTTGTTTTCTTTTTGGATTTGGGAGCCCGTAGAGGCCTTTTGTAGTTGTACCGAGCTAGCCGCGCAAAGGGGACGTTGGCAAAAAATTTCGGAAATTTAGGGAGTTAGAAAATTTTGAGAAAATTTTGATAATCCAAAATTTGGTTTTAAATTGAAACTTGAATGATTGGGCAAATAGGATTGTTTGCAAACTAGGGAAAGGTTTGGGAAGTTAGTAAGAAAGATAACGGGTCTTTTATAAGAAGGTCGTTAGTAAGATATTGATTTGTTTGATTTTGGGGGTAAGTAAACGGGTATTGGACCATTCTTCCTAATTAGTAATTTCGGGGACGAAATTCTTTTAAGGGGGGAGGAATGTGACGACCAAGAATTTTTGAGCATTTAAAATTGGAATATTTAATTGATTTTAAATATTCAATAGAGTAATTTTAATTTGAAATACGAATATCACAATTTATTTGATAATTAGTTATTAAATTAAATAATTTGAAGTTGGGTGAAATGTTGAATCTGTAATTTTAAGCCGATTAAAAATAATTTGAAGGCTTGTAAAATTTATATTGATAATACTGAGGATAATAGAAGTTGCAAAATTGAAATTTAAGAGTGATTTGTTCAGTCTTGAAATTTATATCATTTAAATTGAATTTAAAAATAGCCTTCTGAGGGATAGTCTCGGAATTCGACGAAATTAGTTCCATTGGATCCGTAATAATATATTATCATCGGATGTCAATTTTCGTAATGATCAGAGTTGTTGTGTGAGCGTACGATATATAAACGTGCTAAAATTTTAATTGATAATAATCAGATGAAATTTAATTTAATTAGTCAAGCTTTTTGTATACGCCACAACCCTTATCTTAAAATCGTGTCCCCTTGTTCTCTTTATAAATCGCAAGAAAAAATAATAAACAAATTTTATTACTCGCGTCTTCCTTCCGAAGAAAGCCAAGCCGAACCCTTTTATAAAATCACGCAACCTAAATCCTAAATCAAGGTCCAAACCAGAAAAAACATATTTAATAATAGCGACCGCACCCAAATCCAAAATCACGTCTTCCTCCTTCGTTTCCTTCTCTCCTCTGTTCGAATTTGAATCCCTCTTTTCCTCTTCATATCACGCCTCCAAAAATTCACGAAACCGATCGCACGCAAGTAAATTCGAAGGACCACGACCTGATGGGAGTGTCGATGTAGGGTTTTAAGCATAAAGGGAGGGTCGGCGACTTCGTGCGTGGTGGCGCTGAGGGCTTTGAGAGCGAGTGGGGTTCGCGTGAAGGCCAGGTGGCGCAAGGAACTCGAGCAATGTTCATCGTCTTCACTGTGTGTCGCGAGTGATGATCGGCGACAAGGCAGTAGGGGTTATCGGTGGCGTAGCGTGATTTCTGGGCGCAACTTTAGGCACGTTGCGGCGGTGGTTCGAATCCAGGGTGGTGCGGTGAGGTATTGTTGTTTTATTTTCTTTCTTTCCCGGATGTATATATATGTATACATATGCTCGTAAATAGAGAAGAAATAATTTTAGATTTGTATATGTATGAAATCGATACCTATTTTAAATTTAGAATAATAGATAAACATAAATATGTGTATAGAAGATTTTGGGAAAAATTATAGGAATTTTAAAATATTGCTTAGGGTAATTAATGTATTTAATAATATTATTTAATTTATCTTAGTTACTGGAAACAATTTATTATAGGAATTAGTTTAAGTACAAATTATTAAATTGAATTAAAATATATAAGGGAAACTAATAGTTCAATTTATTTCAAATATTAATAAATTGTATAATGTTTGTACAAGGTCAAAAATAATGAAGAACAAGCTGGATTGGAATGGATGCTAATAAAATAAAAGGTGAGTTAATCTCACTCAGTTAAATTTAAATTCAAATGTTTAAATTTAAATAATTGTTTGAGTGGTTGAATTGATTGATGTGCTGTAGTATAGTATATTTTGGGATTGATATTTATATTGCGCTAAAGTCTGTGAATGCAAGGAAAATAGGTTGGAGGGATCCAACTGGATCCCTCAACATTTATTTAAATTATTTAATCCCCTCTGTTGTGATTATTTGATATTCTATGATGAACTTTATTGGAATATTGAATGCTATGGTTCGATTGGATATAATTGGGTATAATGAATTACCGAAAATATTTAATTGAATGTTGAAAAGAAAATAAAAGAAGTGAATTTATAAATAAAAGAAGTGAATTTATAAATAAAAGAAGTGAATTTGCAAGAAAATAATTATAGAAAATTTGAATAAGTTTAAGAATGAATTGGAAGGAAATAAAGTGACTTTAAAATTTTAATAAATAAAACTAGGGTATGGAAAGGAAATTTTGAATGACAGGAAGTTAATGAATTTTAAATTGTAGTGTTATTATTTAAGAGAACAAAACATTTATTTAAAATTTAAGTTTTAAATTATTGAAAGGAATAAAGAAGAATTGGGAAAGACCTGAAGTTGTATATTTCAGGTAAGAGATTTAAAATCAAACGGAAAATAATAACAATAATAATAAGTCCATAATTAATGAATTTTGAAATGAATTGAGTAAGTAATGAAATTTATTTCAAATGGAGTAAATTGAAAATCAATTTGGGAAATTGATTTAAGTGATTGAGATTGGAAATTCTCCCTGAATAACCAAGTACGTTTTTTTCCAAGTAAAATTTTAAAATATAAGTAAAAGCTTTAAAGTTGTTTTAAAAAGCAAGATTTGGAAAATTTATTATTTCTAATATTTAAACTCTAAATATGTTTTTCCCTTTAATCTGTTATGATAGTAATTATTTTTAAGGTAACTTAGTGTTTTGTTTTAAAGAGTGGGAGCCTAGTTTTATATTTTATAAAGTAACCATATTTTCAAATATTTATATGGTATGTATTTTCAACCAATTATTGAAGTAGTTTTAACTTAAATGTTTTAATGTAAATTCCAAAGTAAGCATTTTCTTTAAATCTATTATTATAATAATTATTTAAAGAATGATTTGGTATTTTGTTTAAAGAAGAAAATCTAGTTATATTTATAAATAAACTTATATTTCCAAAGTATTATTTTAAATTAAGCACTAAAGTAAATTTTCTAAATTAAATGTTGAACATATTTTACAATAAAGTGTTTTGGAATTATTTTAAAAATCTAAGTGTTGTACTTGGTGATTTCAAAAGAAATAGAAAATATTTGAGAAATTTATTTAGAAAAGGAAGATAGTTTGAAACTGTTTTCAAAAGGGTTTGAAAATAGAAATATATCTTGTGAAGATATTTTTGAGGTTAATAAATAATTTGGGAAATTATTTATTGTGTGATGGATGTTGTGAATATTAATTGATAGTTAAATAACCGACTATCAATATTGGACAAATACGCTGATCGTTACGAAGAGACCGGATCGAGATCTATTTCTCGAAAACCACTTCGATCCAGTTTGTACGTTTCATGGAAACGAGTTTGGATTCGAAGATGGAGCGGAGAAGTGCAAGGGCTAGTCGCTACTAATCCTGAGGATATTTCCAAAATGGATGTAGTAGGAATAGTGCCTTTGGTTTCGTTCGAACCCGGGACGGACTTGTATGGATGAATGCTTGCGAAACATCGTCAGGTGGACGATGGGCATTCTAAGGGATGTGTTCTAAAAAGGTAATGCTTAGCCTCAAGCCTCATCAAATGGGAATGACTGAAAATCAGGGGTTATGCAGCAAGGCTGAGTGGATAGCACCCAAGCAGGGTGAGATCATCCTTGCCTAGATGTCCCTTTTTATTTCGTCTTAGTGGGCGGTTGCTGATTCCAACCACGGGGTGATCTCACTCGGGATTATCCGATAAGGGGTAGTCTCGGTCTTGTGTTGCAGGGGAGCGGGCATACTCCTCGGCACGGTGATCTAGGCCCCGTACTGTGACAGGTGGTACCCCAGTGTCTAGTCATTAGTTGAAAATCCATTCTCCCTACGAGCCTTGTACGAGTTTTGTTTGTATTACCCACTCTGTGGCTAGCAGCTGGAATTTAATAGATGTAACAATTGCTACTATTTTATAAGTATTTGTATATTATAACCTATTATAATATCGGAGGATTTTTTTATAAAAATAATTTTAGCTATCGTAAGGTAAAAACCCGACATGTTTATTTGTGGCGTGGTCTTACGAGATGCTTTTGTTTTCAAAGGATTTTTGAAACTTTAAAAATCAATTGGGTGTGATTTTCTCACGCTGGTATTCCAGACTGACTCGGGTGTTATTTAATTGTAATGCTCGGGTCAGACCGAGTATTATAGAATACAGGATATGATGCTGTGGAGCTCAGGAGACGAGCAGGATGACGACACGTACTCCCGTACTTATATATATATATATATATATTCCGCTGTGTTGAGTTGTTGTGTATCCATTTGTATGATATTGATGTTGAGTTGTGATTGATGTATTCTGATGATGTAATATATAAACAGAGATATTTGATTTTTGAGTAAAGATCATTTATTATCTACTATATTTTATTACGCTGCGATGGTTAGATTCTGTTGTTGTTTTCTATTTTCTTCTTCTATCTCTTCTTCTTTAACCCAAATGGTTCGTATTTCTGTACAACTTGAGTGGATTTAGGTAGAATGGTGTTGACTCAAGGGGTACGGATTTGCGGCCTGTTACACTTACATTATATATATACATATATGTAATTATATGTTTAAAATATACATTAGCCTATATTTAAATTAATATGTAAGTATACATAAAATAATTAATAATGACAAAATTTAATTTTTTTTACAGCAAATTAGATTTGTTTGTACATAAATTATAACACATAATAATATAACCATGCGCATAACCAAACTAATTTGTGACAACTACATACGAAAATCTCACCTAACTAGATATACAACATTAATGTATATACAGATTTAGGATTAATAAATATTAAATCATAAAATATGATATGATTAATGTAATATATAAATAAAATACTAATTGATGATGCCTTTGAATTCACTTGAATCAATGAATTCCCTTCTCTAGTTATGCTCGATCCGTCAGATTGCAAGTCTGGAATCATCGACCTTTTTTTATCTGATAATGCTTTTACTTAACTTGAATTGATTTGAAATTCTTACAACTAACATGGGAATTAATTTCGGCCAGCAAACTTGATAATTATGGCAGCCAAAAGTTATTTTTTGATTAAGGGTTTAAAGATCCATATATGTAGGCTTGTACAATAGAGCTATTAGGACAATCTCATTACCTATTCTCTCTTAATCTTAGCCATCCATCTCTAGGTATAATCCTAAGTTTTAGCCACCTCCAATAACTTGTCAAAACCGAAATTTGCAGCCCTAATGATGGGCTTTAAACCCGTTTGAGCTCAAGCCAAAATGCTATGCAATTAAATCTAATTTAATCGCTTATCGATATCGTATATCGATTGGTACATTTATAACTATTATAAATATATAACAATTTTTATTTCTCAAACCATATTCAAAATTTTCAATTAACATTTCATAAATATTAACTAATTTAATTTATTTATAACAATTATGAACTAATTAAATTGTTCAATCTTAAAGGAATTCATAATTTCAGTTGTGTAACTCTTGGATATAAATTTGGTCAGTAATTAACACCGAACCATTCGAATGTTAATGTTCACACGTCACTTAGCAAGTGGTGTGAAATTATGGAAAAATTTATCGCTTATTCATTTTTAGCAAAATATTGTTTAATTTAATAAGCGTTACCTGTTAGTAACATTTATATACACCAATTCTCTTCGTCAAAACTGTATCACTTTGGATTTATGGAATTTGGTAATGGTCAAAATTCCAATATTGTCCATATTCAACTCTATAGTCCAAACACAAAATCATTGGTTCAATAATAACAATTATTATTAACCGTACTACTCTGGCCAGAGATTTTGACTTTGGGTTGACTTGAGTTGACCATAATACTAACCTCATATAACTGAAGTGACGAATCCTCTCTTGAATAGTGTCCTCCTTCCAATACTTCCACTCGATGCAACTATGACCACTTGATGGATGTCGTTCCGTAATTTGACTATAATCAAAGCAAAGTTTTTCATATTGAAGGTTGACAGTATTCTCAAGTCGAAAGAATTGTGTACATCGATATTTTCTTTTTTGACCTTAGTTATATTAACCAACAGAAAACTACCGAGTGAGTTTTTCTATAGCTATCCAATAACCATCAGTACATAACCTCTAGGTGCCTCCCATCAGTCATGAGTAATACACTGCCCAACATTTGGAGGGCATTACGTATTCTAGTCTCGACAGATACATCGATATTCAGTGTTGATGCATCTTGACTAGGAACATTTAAAATGATGTGTTTTGTAACAATGTGATCCAATACTCATGATTACAACTCATTGTAATTACTATCACAAACACATCATTTGTGGATTTTCTATTAAATATATTTTTAATTAAACATTTAATTATTTATAACACATTATAGCAAATATATAACAGAAAGAAGAAACACATTTATTTCGAACAAGAATTGATTTCAGAGTTAATAAATTACAGAATTTCCCCAAGGGCATACCCATAACACTATCATATTCAAAGTTCGAATAAAAGTTCAATCTTTTAAAACAAATCAATTTCTGAAATTCAAATCATATTTCGATTATAATTTTAAAATCTCAACTTCAATTATTTAAAACATTCTTGTTATCAACTATAAAATTCAACATTTCGAGCTTTAGTTCAAAAATAATTCGATTACCATAAATTCGATTTTTATTTCTTAAAATCAAATCATTTAAATAATTTTAAAATATTTTTTTTTTAAAATCATCTAATTTAACCAATCCGGCGTTCGTATATAATTTCTATCCTATGACCAAGTGAATTAATTATTTCAATTTAATTTCAGAGATGGATATATATCATTTCAATCCAAAATAATGTCATAGTTATATATCATTTCAACATATTTCTTAATTTATTCGAAATAATGCAAGGAACAATTATATACTGCCAAATGATATTCAGGGTGATAACGGTACCATCCAATATATCAACCACTATCATTCAATTTCAATCAACAACTAAATCAGCCAATAATTCACAACAATGACATCGTTATCCATATCAGGTATTTTACTGGCAAATAAATTCTATTTTCAAATTTAACTATCAATTTAAATCTTATCAGTTTAATTTTTATATCAATCTAATGTCAATTAATTTACCAAACATCAGCCAATGCAATTAAATTACTTCAGGACATTAATTTAACTAAAATAAAATTTATTTAGTCAATTGTGAGCGTATAAAACACTCACCTTTATTTGTTTTAGTTTCAAATGAATTCCAGCTCGATCCCATATAATAGACGGCATCAATCCGAATCCTCAGCAACTCGTTTCGCTCGAAACAGATCTCATATGAAAAGGATATGCAATATTCAATATAACGGTAATTAGCGATATAATTAATATTTAATTTACACTTAATTAGTCAAATAGTTAAACTAATCTCATCTCTTCCTCAACGCAAACAGGCTCAGGTCGCTCCTCCTCTCCCAGGCACGCAACCTGCTCTGTCATTCATTTTTTTATGTCGATCGCTGCCACTCCTCCATGTCACCAGCACGACCTGCACCTCACCTCCCCACTGCCAGCAGCTGTCGGGACCTCCAGCTCATTTCTATGTCACCTCGTCATCATCGAGCACGACCCTTGGAGCGCGAGCGCGTACGCGACCATTTGCCACTCGAAAATCCTAACCCGACTCGTCTTGTTCGTCGCTTCCTATATTCATCCCTCACACGCGCACGCGAACGCTTGCCGCGGCCGCCTTTTTTTCTTTTCGTTTGTTGTTTTTCGATTAAAGGCTATGATTCGAATAAAAGGGTAGAGCAAGTGATGTACGGGGAAGATAAGGAGGTGGGTTTGTTTAAATACGAGTATTGACTTTGGGAACAAATATATATTTAAAATAAGAAAATATCTCGTTCGATTGGCCCGCACAATTTCGAACTCCAAACGAAGCGTGTCGCCTGGCGTCCTAGTGTTTTAACACCATTCCGAACACAATGGAACTAGTTTCAAGGCCTAATTCAATCGTATGCAGAAATAACTTTCCAAAATCAATAAATTTCAATTAATTTACTTGAAAATAAATTCTGCGCGTTTAAAGCTCCCACGGTCAAACGACAAGTCCGATCGCTACAAAACTTGAAATCCTATAATAATTCACTATTATGGATCCGATGAAACTGGTTTCGTCGAAATTC